>CM073736.1:14975817-17375817 GCA_037113605.1 Calophaca sinica
TTTTTAATTTCATTTTTTACCATTAACTTTGTTTTTAAATTGTAAGAGATAGTGAACAGATTTTTGAAGAGGTGATTATCATCAAATGAGCAACAATTTTGTGAAATCAAGTTCCCAACAACTACATATTGAAATTAATTTAGAAGAGTTATCATCAGATCTAGGAAATCGAATTAAAATGTTGGCATATTATCCTAATAATCGAGATAAGATAAAAAACATATTTACAAAAAAATATAATAATTATTAATTGAAGTTAAATGGTTTGATCCCGTTGACCCAAAGTTTGGATATGCCACTGTCCAAACACACCCTTAAGAACTCAAAATGAGTCCCACAAGTTACCCCACAGTAATTAATATAATATTATATAGATGTTTATATGCAAAATATTTTATTTTATGAATAACATTATTATTTTTTTATACAGTTATGTATAATTTTATTAAGTTAAACAAACGTTAGTCCCAAAAGCACAGCCCGTACCGCTCCACTTTTCCTTCCTCTTTTTACCATATGTACTAGACAAAAAATGTTAAACAAAAGTTACATAAGATATATTTATATGTAAATACAATTATAAGTGTTTAAGTAAGAGTTAATGACCAATTTGGTCCCTGAAATTTTTAAAAAAATCAATTTGGTCCCTTACTTTATCAGTATTCCAAACTATCCCTGTATTTTGAAAAGATATATCAGTTACGTCCCTCTGTCAGTTCTGTTTATTAATAGAGCTCCAAAATAGTCCTTCAACTTAGTCACTTATTAGTAAACAGGACCTTGTGATCTATAACTTATTGTCAATTTGGTCCTTGCGAAACTGACGGAGGGATGTAATTGATACACGTTTTCAAAATACAGGGACTAATTTAGAATATTGATAAAGTGATTGACCAAACTGATTTTTTTCTAATATTAGTAACCAAATTGGTTATTAACTCGTTTAAGTATATGTAAAAAGTAAACAAAAATAAATAAGTGTAAAACTGCGAGTTGCTTGCAAATTATAGGAAATCACGCAAAGTGGGTTGAGCCCGACATGCCGGTCCGCTTAAACGAGTCGGGCACCCCATCCTACCTACCCGTCAGGTTAGGGATGGGCTAGTCCGTCGGGCAATTTAATTATTTATAACTATTTTTTAATTCATTTGTTGTATTTTTTAACTAGTGTTTTTTTATGTCTTTTTAATATTTTGGGATGGGTTTTGCCGGGCCAACCAGCCACTTTTTAGCTCAATTTTCCAGTTTTCAATTTTTCAGTTTTTTGGCGAGCTAAGCCCACATCTTGTCCTTAAGCAAAGTGGGCTCGACTTCCCAGCCTACCGCCCTTTGGAGACTAACCCGCCCTACCCCATTTAAGGCGGACTAGTGAGAAGTTGGGCAGGCCGACCCACTTTTCCATCCCTAATAGAAATGGAGGGAGATAGACACATTCTTTCGGAAAAAATTAATTTTCCATATCCAATTCTTCCCCATCGTCTCTCATTTGGTCTCTCCCCACTTCATTTTTCCCCAACAGAACTGTCACCCTAGTTTGTCATTCCCCGCCGATTTTGAGTAGGTGGATTTGGTTGGAGTCGCTAATGCGCATGGAGGATGGCGTGGAAGACACACGTGGAGGATGGCGCACGTGGATCTGGTCAGATCAATTTTTGGGTTTGCATTTCAATACTCAAATTGGGTGGGGGTTAGTTTTTTCGGCCTTCGATTTTGGTTTTTTTTCCAGTTTGGACTTGGTGGATCAATTTTCCAACATTCAGCTTAAGATTGGATTTATTTCACTATGCATTTTCATAGCATGTTTGCATTTTGTTTTCACGCTCATCCGGTTTCAAGTCAGTCCCCCAAAAAAAGCTTTTGTATCTTTATTTCGGTAGAGTTTGACTGAGAAAAAATAATTTTTTAATGCTAAACAACCATTGCTTGTATAAAAAATTGTCCTTAAACTTAAGTAACCATGGATGCCGTATAAACATGTTCTAATGGTAAACTTCAATAAGATACAATTGTTTAAGGCTTTACTGCAGTTTTAGTCCCCCTATTTTTACCAATCCGTAATTTTGGTCCCCCTATTTTTAAATTTACAATTTTGGTCTCCTAATTTTTAAAATTTTTGAAATTGAGTCTCTATCTCTAATTTTGGTCAAAATTAGGTGAAGTGGTAGTCAAATATTGATGGGGTGGTTGTTTAGTAGTTTATTTAGTTTTAGAAATACATTTTTTTTTGTTTTTGTTTTTAAAAAATATGTTTTTATGCTGATGTGGTTTAGTAGGATGATTAGTGTATTATAATTACACATAAGCAAGACAATCACTGGACACATCAACATTTGACCTGCCACATCATTTAATTTTGACCAAAATTATATATAGGGACTCAATTTCAGAAATGTCAAAAATTAGGGGACTAAAATTGCGGATTTAAAAATAGAGGGACCAAAATTACCGATTGGTAAAAATAGGGCGACCAAAACTGCAGTAAAGTCTTTGTTCAACTTTAAAGAACTGACTTACGGACACGTGGCCTAGTATTTTTTATTTTTGTGGTCAAATGTGGCCTAGTATTGGATACCCAAATTCAATTTGTATAATTAAAAATAGACCAACCCAGTTCAGACTGACACACCGCCAGTAGGACTGAAAAGGGATGATGTAGTGTTAACCTTATCTAATGAGTAAATACTCAATTTAGTCCCTAAAACTATAGGACCATATCAACATAGTCCCCATATTACCAATATTCTAAAATGATCTCTAGAATTGCACAAAGTTAATCGGATTCGTCCATTTGTTGGTATTCGCATGGACTATAATGACATCAAATTGGTAATGTCTGAGATGCATTTGAAACTAAGTGAATAATGACGGAGATGAATTTGGTCACAAATCAAGACGGAGGGATGATCCTGAATAACATTTTGCAATTCCAGTGATCTTTTTTGAATATTGATAATGCAAGGTACTCGGTGATATATTCCTACAATTTTAAGAACCAAATTAGGTATTTACTCATTATATAGTGTACAAAACTCAAACATATTTTTTGTTTAACCAAAAACAAAAATATTAATCTTTGTGAACTAACTCTTAATTGGTTTATAATTCATTTATTCAATTATGATTAAATTGTGGTCGAACTGATAATAATTAAATACATATTTTTAATATTATACAGAATATTAAGTGATAAACTAATAAAAATAAAAAAATAAGTTAAATTTTAAATTAACATAAAATGGCTATATTATATGCCTATTAGAATAAAAATTAATAATAAGAGAATCAACGAAAATAAATGTACATGGATTTTTGCATATTTGACAATCAATACGGGAATAATATAGATAACATAAATATTTGACCAGAACTTAAATATTATAATTAAGTGTAATTATTGTAATTAAAGTGTAAATATAAATATTAAAAAGTTTAACAATTAAAAAAATTAAATATGTAATACACAATTTAATATTAAACAAATATAGTAAATTTTTTTTATTAAAGAATGTATTGTACAATTTAATAATTTTGTTATATTTTCCAAATATTAAATTTTATAATACATATTTAATATTTTTAATTATTAAACTTTTCCATAATATTTATGTAATACATTCTTTAAATTATTAAATTTTATAATAATTTAAATAATTTAATAATTTTACTGTATTTGTCTAATATTAGATTTTATAATACATATTTACATTTTTAATAATATTTATGTAATACATTTTTTAAATTATTAAATTTTATAATACATTCTTGAAATTTTTATTATTATTTTTATCTAATATTAAATTTTATAATACATGTAATTTTTCAATTATAAATTTTTTTAATATTAATTACAATATTTATGTTCTCGTCAATATTTATGTTATGCATATTGTTCTCGCATTGATTTATTAATAGTATGAAGTGGCACAGTGTCAAAAGTGATGTTTTGTATGCTAATGGCTAGAGTTCAAATCCCAAAAACATTTTTTTTTTCATTTTACAGAATAGTTGTATTTCCACTGCCATGTCACCTATCTATGTATACATAACCACATCGGATGATAGTGTTAATGTTTTAAAACTTAAAGGAAGAAATTGGAAGAGGATAAAAAACGAATCTGAAACTTTAAATTAAGTTAAAGGACTATGGGAGTAATTTTGCCTAAACAATATAAGTAAAAATATTTTTTCTAAAATACCAAATAAATATGTCCTAATATTTATTAGTTAGTTTAATAGCTAATTTATCGAACACATGCTATCAACTAGGTTTTCAGCAATAAGCTAGCTTAGAGCTTACTTTTAACACACAGAATATAAATATATAAAGTATAAATTGAGAAAAATGTTTTTTAAATTTAAAATGTGAAACACAAAAAGTAAATTCAAATAGTCGAGAATAATAAATAATTTATTATAAAAAACTTTTTTAGCATGGTCTACACACAAATTTCACTACATTCAGTACTCAAAATTTTCAACCCCATTAGTGAATCATTATTAAAATAAAATATATTAAAACAATTACAATGAAAACTACTATAAATGAGTAATTTTGCATGAATTTTATCAATTTTTTTGTTCAAATTTGAAAACAAATTAGTATTTTTTTTATGTTTTTGGAAATCAAAGAGAAAAAATAAAGATAATAAAAATATTAAAAGTGTATAGCCCCTATTATTTAGTAATACCACACATTACTTCCTTGAGTTAGCATATTTAAGTTTATTTTTAAGTTTAATGTACACTTTTTTTATAATTAAGTTTAGTATACACTGAACCGAAAAAGGTTGATAATATGATTAAGATTTTTTTAATAATTATAAATAATAGATGAAATAAAAGTCAACCTAATAATATATCATTTTCTTACACACTCAAAAAAGTTTTAGAAACTCAAAAACTTAATGGAAGAGATGGTGATATTCTCAATAAACTAGTCTCAATTATCTTAACTCTATAAATCGGTGCCAATTTCGTATTTTAGAGATAAAAAAATAATTTTCTATTTCTAAAATTATTAATTTTATTAAGTACTACATGACTTACAAAACTTGCAACATTATATATTCACTCCTTAGTCCTTTTTGTCATAAATTCTCGGTATTTGAAAAATTATATTTGATATCGATTAATTCGAGTTGTGTTAAGTTGGATGAACTCTTTAAAGAGGTAAAGCTCTCGCTTCCCAGTACCTCAAAATTATTCATTTTCTCTATAATAATATCTATTGAGTAATATTTAATTTGTATAATTTTATCATAAACTCGTTTAATTTGTATATTTTAATTATTTAAAATAGTTTGCATGTTTTGTTTGACAAAAAATTCTCATATTCTTTAAATAATATAAAAGTAACTGGTTTTTTATAATCAATAAAATTACAAAATATCGTATGAATGATTTTATAATTAATATCATAAGTAAAATTCTATATTTTTAAAATTTTCGATTTTTTTTAATTTTTTGAATAAAAATTCTAAAATAAATTTATAGTGAAAATTTAAGATCAAAAAATTGATTTAACCTAAAAAAAATAAAATAAGTTGGAAGTTGAAATTTAACGCTTAATTCACCTGTGCTAGATATCTATTATAGTATGGAATATCATATATATAAATATCATATATATAATAAATATAATATTTAATATAAATAAATAAACATATTTGTTTTCTCACGACATTTCATATATTATAATCAATAATATAGCATAAAATATGATATTCAAATTAATTTTCCTATATATAGATTTAAAATTTATTTTATTTAAAATTATTGAAAAATATCTACAGCTATTAAAATTGTGCAATAACTATTTTTAGACATATTTTATCCAAATGGAAGGATGTATAAAAATTGACAAGTTATTAGGAGACAAGCCAACCGAGTTGCTCATATCCTTGCTAGGGCATCTCTGTTATTTGCTAGTCGCCAAGATTTTGATTACATACATCCTTGTATTGAGAACCTTATTTTGAATGTGTTATCACTAGAAAAATACCAGCCAGAGCCGATGAAGGTAATAGTCGATGCACGTAAAGAGCCGATCAGGTTTATAGCCGAATCTGGTTCCATTGAACCGAGGCTGTGAAGAAGAAGTATTTAAGGTTCAGGGCGCATCGTGAGGCCAACCGATTCCAAAAGAGTTCAGCCGATTGTGATGGAGGAAATATCCAAGCATTGTGGCTTTATCAACTGAGCTATTGTGATGAACAGGGAGCATTGAAGCTCAATCAAGAGTTAGAAGTTTAAAGTCATGGACTTGGGCGTTAAAACGATCAGAACTAGCTCTTGAGGGCCCTCAACACATTAAACACGTGGAAGAACGCTTGCCCAGCCGATGGGAGAATGGTTAACCCACGATGCGTACAGGGAAGCAGTTGAGGGACACCCACGACCGCTTGTTGTTAGCCGTGAACGTGCGAAACGCGCAAGGGCCAATAGGGGGCGGTTACATTTTTGTTTTTCTCTTTTGTATATATACACTTCACTAAGAAATTGTACAGGGACGACCAATCAATCAAATAACGATTTCTCTTACAATTTACAAGCTTTTTTACAACATTTATCTTAGCCGATTCCATGTATCTTAGTCTTAGCCTTAGTTTAGCGTAGATTCGCCACACTCAACGCTTTTTGGAGTAGTTGAGGAACCAATCAATCAAATAACGATTTCTCTTACAATTTACAAGCTTTTTTACAACATTTATCTTAGCCGATTCCATGTATCTTAGTCTTAGCCTTAGTTTAGCGTAGATTCGCCACACTCAACGCTTTTTGGAGTAGTTGAGGAACCCATAATCGAGAATCAGAGTTCCGTTCTCGGTGTAATCGCTTAGACAGGAATGAATTTGTCGACTGGACGTTAGCTGATTCCTCGGCTGATATTCCCACGCAAACAAATTTGGCACCCCGGTGGGACCATGGTGAATTGAAGGACAAGTTTGATTCTCCAGGGTAGGATCACGCTTGGCATATGAACCTGAGGTCCGGAAAGAAACTCAACAACAACAACATGGAGTCGAGTTCAAATCCTAAGAAAACCCCTACCCGCAAGAACAGCGAGTCAGCATACTCTTTGGGCATGCCCATAGCGGTTGTAGACATTCTAGTCTCTGCACCAGCCTCGAATGATGCGAATGAACCAGAAAATTCTAAAACCCCAGTGGTCATGACCACTTCTTTCATCAGGCAACAGATTGACATGGGAATTCATGACATCATGTACCAAGTGTCAAGACAGTTAGCAGATATTGTTAAGCCCATGGTACATAACGAGGTTCAGCAGGCAAGAGACGCGGAAACAAGCCAAGGGCAGCAAGGAGAACACTCGGTTAGTTCTATGCTACCAGGGGAAAACGGGCAAACCCAGCATGCGCAAGGCAGTCAGGTTTGGCAGCCTCCGCCGAATATGGTTCAGACTGGGCCTTTCCAGGCATAGCTGATTCCATTACCGGTAGGGCCACCAACCCAGACATGCGGTGATCAACAGAATACATGGGCACCGCCCCATGCTGGGGGGCAAGTGATGCCACCTGATCAAGCAAATCTACAGTATGGGCAGATCAATATGGCCCGAAGGCCAGTTAACACGGTTGGACACCTTGGTTTGCCGCCAATAATGTCATACGCTCCGACGCATTGCCCAACTGTGCAGGCAAACACATATGGACAACCGAACTAGCAACCGATGGCCCCTGGTTATGGTTCAGGGAAGCTACCTGGTGATTGGAACCTCAACAATCAACCACTCTACCAACCACAACCAGTCCCCACGCCATACCCTCCAGTAAGTTCAAATATACCACGAACGGCTGGTAACTATGGGGGGAGCAGACATGGAACGCTGTTCCACCTTTTCCCCAGAATGCATCGGCTTTTCCAGGGACTCAGGTAGGAGGTTTTGGCGAATATGGCCCAGAGCAGCAATGGAATACTTATCCACCTCTAGGCAATGTTCCACCAAATACCTTCAACCTTTAGAATTCTTTCCAAAAGGTTTCACCTTGGAGACCAATGGGTCAGAGTGCATCACAGCCGAATCCACAGGATAATCGGCAGGGAGCCTCCCAGAGATGATTGCAAGCACCATCAAGAAATACTTTGGGATACAATTAAAGCCGTTGGATCGTCCTGTTTACAGGAAACCTTACCCTGAATGGGTAGATCGGATGATTCCTCTCCCCAGAGGATTCAAAACTCTGGACTTCACCATATTCTCAGGGAAAGATGGCAAGTCTACCATGGAGCACATAGGGCGTTTCACAACCCAGTGTGGTGAAAGCAGCGAGAATGAGTATCACAAGCTTCAAATTTTCCCTTTATCACTCACTGGGACAGCTTTCACTTGGTACTCCTCTTTGCCTCCAAACTCAGTATAGAATTGGGCTGACATGGAGAGATGCTTCCATGATAGATTTTACTGGCCTCAACCCCAAGTTATGGTAACCGATTTAACTAGCCTCAGACAATAGGTTGATGAGTCGGCTGCTGAATACATTGAGCGGTTCAGAAAGAAAGCAGGGAAATGTTCGGTGTAATTCCCTGAAACTGAGTACACCTCCATGGTGATTAACAATATGCACCCTCAGCTGAAAGAAAAGTTAGTAGGACAGGCCTGAACAGACTTGAATCAATTGGCAGAGAGGGCGACCATCCGAATTGAGCAATATATCCAGGAAAGAGAGAAGCGAAGAGCTAGCCAAGGAAAGGGTCCCCACTTAGTCTCTATCATAGAGGCAGAAGAGTCTAACTCGGAATTGGTTGACCTCACTGCTGATATGATGGTAGCCGGGATAGTCAAAGGGAAGAGCTATTCCTGCCTTGCATTGAAGGCCGCCAAGGCCAAGGAAACTGAGTCAGCAAAGGATAGGGCAGGGTACTCCTTTGACATAACCAAGGTAGACTAGATTTTTGATTACTTGCTCAAGGACAAACAAATTTGGCTGCTAGAGGGGCATTAAATTCCACCTCCTGAAGAGTTGAAAAACAAGATATACTATAAGTGGCATAACTCTTATAACTATTCTACAGCTAACTATGTAGTTTTCAGGAAGGCAATACAAAAGGCTATCAAAGAAGGCAGGTTCAAGCTAGCCGAGAAAAGCATAGCTGAGATGTCAGTGGACACCAATCCATTCCCGGCTGTAACCATGGCCATGGTGTCTTTCTCATGGCCTGACCAACCTAAGCCATCAAGAGGGAAACAACCCATGAGGAGTGTTTGGTTGCCGAAGGAAGAATCCAAGAAAGACCAGGAGGTCACCAGGGGATCCGTGTTTGATAGACTGGGAGACCCACATGTATCACCTAGAAGCACTGTGAGCCAACCATCTACCATCTGATCTCATGGTAAACCTCCTAGGCCAAGACGTTTAACCAGCGAATTGATTAACCACTACCGAGACATGTACTCAAAGGCAGAGAGAGTGCATCATGCTCAAGGATCTGGGGGCAAAATCAACTGGGAACCTCAGCTGAAGCCTAGTCGATTATGCCCAGGATCACTGAGGACCCTCTTCCAAAGTCTAAGAGGAGGGTGGCAGAGTTTAATGTGGAAGGGGGAATGTCTTCTCTTCGCATCGCAGTGAGGAATGACGAAGAACTCAAGCCACAAACAATGATCAAACCAGCTGCAAATGTTAGAGAAGGGCAATAGGTGGTTAACCAACCTTCCAAGAAGAAAGAAATTAAGCCAGTTACACTGACTAGAGCGTAAAAGAGAAGGCTGCAGAGGGTTAGATCCTTGTAAAGAATGAAACAAACACTGCAAATGATAGCCAATGCCAAGGCAGCCGATAAGAGAAAAATCCCAGAAACGGAGGTAGTAGAGGCCATTGATCGAGCCTTTGGACCTTGCGGGCTTGAGCTTGATAAGTCTGAAGATGATCAAGTCAAAAAGGTCCCAATGACAAGCACGGTTGCTGTTATGAACATAGAGCCACCTGATGAAGAGGAAGAGCACATTCCCATACAGACCAACTGTTTGAATGATAGGGACGAGCCAGCCTCAGAAACTGGCTTCTTAGAAGATTCAATACTGGACTAGCTCTCGGATGAGAGTGAAGCCAATTTGATGGCAGCCATGGAGGTAGTTAGCCTAATCCCAAGTGAGTTTTGGGAAGGCTACCCACAAATAGAGCACTTAGAATGAGATGTCTGCGTGGAAGAGGTAGAATGGGCAACTTTAGCCGATGACACGACAAAAGATGCTTTAAGTACTGTGTTTGGTAAGCCAACTGAGGACATGGTGAAGCACTTAAAACTTTTGTACGTGAGAGCCTACATCAATGGCAAGGCTTTCAGCCGAGTGGTCGTTGATAATGGGGCAGTGTTGAACGTGATGCCCGTGGCCACCTTGAGGAGTTTGAACAAGTCTGAAGAAGACCTGATCCCAACTAACATGAAAATGGCTAGCTTCATGGGAGGGGCCTCCTCAGCCTTAGGAATTCTGATAGTCGAGATCACTGTTGGCCCCAAGAGTGTCAAGTCAGCTTTCTTTGTGATTGATGGCAAACCATCTTATGCAGTCCTGCTTGGAAGAAACTGGATTCACACCAGTCAGTGCTTACCTTCCACTATGCATCAGAAGCTGATTTTCTGGGAAGGGGATAAAATAGAAATAGTCCCAGCCGATGACAACCCATTCCCAGCTGAGGTACAGAATCTAGAAGCTTTGTTTTACTCTCCCTCTGTTGCTCCTATAGCTGTTACTGAGGAATACGAGGAAGGATCCTGGGAGTCTTGCAACTTGACCCCCCAAGGATTCAAGATCAAGCAATTAGCCGAACCACGGTTAGCCATGGAGGTGTTTAAAGTCTAAAGACACCCAAGTGGTGCAAGATTTATGGGACAGGCTAAAAGCTTTTAGGATTGAATCCCATGTAGCCGAATCCCTGCTGATAGACAAACAACAAGGCGATGGCCTCACATCGACAGACGATACCACGGAGTCACCGATGGGGTTTGAATCACCCATCTGGAGGACTTTACCAACCTTTGAGTCTCAAGACCCCTTGGAAGACATCAACTTGGGGACTCCAGAGGAACCTCGGCTAACCCAAATCAGCGAATTATTGGGGGAAGAGGATAAGAAGGAGATAATAGCCTTTTTGGAAAAATATATGGACTGCTTTGCATGGGACTATCATGAGATGCCTGGGCTAGCACGTGAGTTGGTAGAGCACAGGCTACTAATCAAGGAAAGATTCAAACCGCACAAGCAGTCACCTAGAAGGTACCATCCTCAGCTAATGCCACAAATCAAAGCAGAGATTGAGTGTTTTTCAATGCTGGGTTTATCAGAACATCAAGGAACGTAGAGTGGTTAGCTAACATAGTACCTGTCAAGAAGAAGAATGGCAAGATTTGAGTCTGCATTGACTATAGAGACTTGAATTTAGCCACTCCAAAAGATGAATATGTAATGCCTATGGCGGACATGTTAGTCGATGCGGCTGCCACACATGGTATTCTAACCTTCATGGATGGGTACTCTGGCTATAATCAAATATTTGTAACTGAGGAGGACACTCACAAGACTACCTTCAGGTGCCCAGGGGCACTTGGTATTTATGAGTGGTTGGTGATGCCATTCGACTTGAAGAATGCTGGGGCCACCTACCAGAGAGCAATGAATGCCATTTTCCATGATCTAATCGGCAAGACTATGGAAGTGTATATAGATGATGTGGTTGTAAAGTCCAAAGACTTCAAAGCCCACTTGGCCGATTTGGAACAGGGTTTGCAGAGAATGAGGGTCCATAACTTGAAAATGAATCCTGCAAAGTGCATGTTTGGTGTATCGGCTAGAAACTTCCTCGGCTTCTTGGTGCACCAGAAGGGCATTGAGATAGACCAAAACAAAGCCAAGGCAGTGATGGAGGCTAGACCACCTAGGAACAAGAAGGAATTACAAAGCCTGCTGGGCAAGATTAACTTCCTGAGGATATTCATAGCTAACTCGGCTGGTAAGATGAAGGCTTTTTCCTTTCTGTTGAAACTCAAGAATGAAGAGGAACTGGTTTGGGGCCCGGAGCAGCAAGAGGCCTTTGAGCAAATAAAGAATGCCTTAGCTAGTCCACCAGTTTTCGTACCACCCGTGTCAGGGAAACCTTTGAAACACTATATCGCAGCTGCAGAGGAGTCTATCGGCTGCCTGCTAGCACAGGATGCTGAAGATGGACTGAAAGAGCAGTGTATTACCTAAGCCGGAGTCTCAATGATGCGGAAACCAGATATACTCCTTTAGAGAAGCTATGTTTGTCTTTGTTCCATGCTTGTACAAAACTTGAGTATTACTTAATGCCACATGAAATATTAGTTTTGTACAAAATTGATATTGTTAGGTATTTGCTTAATAGGCCTGTCTTACAAGGTCGCTTGATGAAGTGGGCCATTAAGCTTACTGCCTTTGCGTTGAAATACGTCCCACTAAGGGCTGTCAAGAGTCAGGGGCTAGCCGATTTCTTGGCAGAATATCCCTGCATGGAAGTGGAAGACCCTTGGGTGTCTCCAATCGCTTGCATAAACCTATTGCCTTGGGTTCTAACTTTTGATGGGTCCAAAACCCAGAAAGGAGTTGGAGCCGGAGTGATAATCACCAATCCAGATGGGAAGGTGTAGAGGTTTGTGTATCAGCTCAACCCAGGTTTAACTAATAACCAAGCCGAGTATGATGCCATGATTATAGGGTTAAAACTGTTAGCCATGATGGGCGCTGATTACATTCATGTAAAGGGCGATTCCCAGTTGGTGATAAAATAGCTAACCAAAGAATATGGGTGTAATAACCCAAATCTGTTAGCACGTCACGCAATGGCTGACAGATTGATGCACCAATTTATTGATGCAAAGGTTTCATACATCCCAAGGGGAGCCAATATGGAGGCCAATGATTTAGCTCAAGAGGCCTCTGGATATAGGGACTCATTGTTGACTTTGGAGTATGACGAGTTACCAGCCGAGGTGATGGTCGTAGACTAAATCGACTCATGGAGGAAATAGCTAATCGAGTACTTGCAGGATCCTTCTAAGTGCACTGACCCCAAAGTCAAGAGATGAGCTCTCAGGTATGTACTTTTTGATGATGAATTGTACAAAAGAAGCATGAATGGGGTATTATTAAAGTGCATAGACAAGAATGAAGCCCTAAGGGTTATGGGTGAAATTCATGAAAGTATATGTGGCTCACATAGGGCTGGGCAAGTTATGAAGTGGTTGATTTATCGCCATGGATATTATTGGCCTACCATTACAGCCGATTGCTTTCAATACACCAAAGGATGCGAAGAATGCTAGTTGCACGACCCCATTCAAAGGGTACCTGCCGAATTAATGCATCCAGTGGTGAAACCTTGGCCATTTAGAGGCTGGGCCATGGATTTAATTGGAAAAATCCATATCCACCATCTTCCAAAGGACACAATTTCATTATTGTGGCAACCGATTACTTTACCAAATGGGTGGAGGCTCAGCGATGGTCAAGGTAAAACAAGATGATGTTATCCGATTCATTTAGCATCAGATCATATACAGGTTTGGGATCCCAGAGACCATTACCATGGACCAGGGAACCATGTCCACCGGAGATAAGGTGGTTGCCTTTGCTCAGCAGTTTGAGATTAAGTTGATACATTCATCCCCATATTATGCACAAGCTAATGGACAAGCTGAGGAAACCAACAAAATCATTATGGACTTGATCAAAAAGAACCTAGAAAATAAGTCCAGGAAATGGCACTTAACTCTGGATGAGGTTTTATGAGCCATAAGGAATTCCAAGTCAACGGCCACTCGCACAACTCCATATCGGCTGACTTACGGCCAAGATGCAGTTTTGCCTTTGGAAATTAATGTCACTTCTCTAAGAGTGGCAAAACAGAATTCCCAAAGCCTAGAAGAGTATCAGCAAGCCATATTCATGGAGCTAGATTAGCTAGATGAAGATCGGTTGATGGCCTTAGAAAGAATTGAGGCTAGCAAACGCAGAATGGTTAGTGCCTACAACAAACATGTTAAGTTGAAGAAGTTTGTTGAAGGTGACCTAGTTTGGAAAACTATTTTACCAATTAGAGTCAAGGACCTCAAGTTCGGTAAGTGGTCACCAAACTGGGAAGGCCCAGTCATAGTTAGTCAAATGTTTGCAGGAAAAGGTGATCAGCGATTGACGTTCCGAAGATACGAATCTTATCCGATACATCACTTCAGCATCCACAGCTAAAATGACGTAGGGGGCAGTTGTTATCACCAGAAAAATACCAGCCAGAGCCGATCAAGGTAATAGCTGATGCACGTAAAGAGCCGATCAGGTTTATAGCCGAATCTGGTTCCATTGAACCGAGGATGTGAAGAAGAAGTATTTAAGGTTCAGGGAGCATCATGAGGCCAACCGATTCCAAAAGAGTTCAGCCGATTGTGATGGAGGAAATATCCAAGCATTATGGCTTTATCGGCTGAGCTATTGTGATGAATAGGAGCATTGAAGCTCAATCAAGAGTTAGAAGTTTAAAGTCATGAACTTGGGCGTTAAAACAATCAGAACTAGCTCTTGAGGGCCCTCAACACATTAAACACGTGGAAGAATGCTTGCCCAGCCGATGGGAGAACGGTTAACCCACGATGCGCACAGGGAAGCAGTTGAGGGACACCCACCGACCCACGACTGCTTGTTGTTAGCCGTGAACATGCGAAACGCGCAAGGGCCAATAGGGGGCAGTTATATTTTTGTTTTTCTTTTTTGTATATATACACTTCTTTGAGAAAATGTACAGGGACGATCAATCAATCAAACAACGATTTCTCTTGCAATTTACAAGCTTTTTTACAACATTTATCTTAGCCGATTCTATGTATTTTAGTCTTAGCCTTAGTTTAGCGTAGATTCGCCACACTCAACGCTTTCTGGAGTAGTTGGGGAACTCATAATCGAGAATCAGAGTTCCGTTTTCGGTATAATCACATAGACATGAATCAATTTGTCGGCTGGACGTTAGCCGATTCCTCGGCTGATATTCCCATGCAAACAGAATGATATGATATGAGTAAGTTTCTGTCAAAAAAATAAATTGGCAAGTTACTAATTTTATGTTTTAACTAGTTTTTTAATTATAAATATACACATATTATACTTGAATTATTTCTTAGTAATATCTTAAGTTTTTTTATTATCAATAAAATCAGTATATTTTTATTATCATTTGAAATAAATATTCTGCGACAATATTATGTATAATATGTATAGAGAGAGATATGTATGTATATATAGTTTATATTCAATGATATATAGTATCATTTAACTTTTTTACATTATTTATAGAGTAATTATTAACAACATTATCTGTAAGTAATTTCGTGAGTGAATAATTCAAACAGTTTTTATTTAATAATTTTGTCAAAAAAGTAATAATTAATAAGTAGCGTTGATATTAAATAATATCGGTACTCAGTATTTTAATTTTATAATAAGTTTCATGTTTAATAATTGTTGGAACCTAAACGATTGAGGAGTTTAGACCCTCATCAATTTTGATGATAACAAAGTATTCATAAGAGAACAATTTATGGTCTAACATTTCTTGAAGTGTGCAGATACTAATAATACATATTTTCTGAGCCACTCAAGCAAGAAGAAAGTAATTCTCAAGAGAAGGATATATTCTATGTGTCAACATCCGGCTCATCCTTGTGAGCGTCTGGAACTTCTGACACTAGGCTTATGCAATTGCTACGAGCGTCCGAACTTCCAATTCTGCTACGAGCGTCCGAACTTCCTATTCTGAGCGAGCGTCTGAACTTCATTTAAAATCACGTGTTAGTCACGTTGCTGTTCTTCCTCTCAGAAGTTTCTGGAACGGATTTCAAAATGGATTCTGAGCGCTAAAATTGTTGTACGAGGTATCAAAGGTGACACCTTTAGCTACAAGACAAAAATCGTACAAGCAATTGTGAAAAGCAAGGTAGTACGAAAACGGTAATATGTACTACTGGGATATTCTCTGGAAAGGAAGAAAGAGACAGCTTTTTTGAATTTACCACACTCAATGAAAATGAGTCATTTTTACCATAACGGTAATATCCTTGGAACTTCTATAAATACCTCATGATATCCATTGAAGAAACTAGAGACATACTGTGAAAAAGCTTGCTGAAATTCTGCTGAAATATTACCTCATTTACTGAGTACAAGCACTGCTTCTGTGAGCAATCAAGTCTCGTGCTAAGTCTCTGGACAACAAGAACTGAACTCAGCGTCCGATCCTTTCTTGAAGAAAGTTTTTCTATTGTTAAGCTTAATCTTTTATCCTCTCTATGAGAGTTATTTTTAACTGTATTTCAACTCATTTGTAAAAGTTGTTTTGGCCTAGTTAAGGCTGTATCCTCAAAGGCTCATCAGATCGAGTCGTTTTGAGAAGTTGAGAGTATTGTCAAGTTGTGACAGTAGAAAACTCTTGAGGAAATTGTAATCAGATTGATTATAGTGGAAAATCCTTCAGGAACGAAGGGACTAGACGTAGCTACCAGTTTGGTAGTGAACTAGTATAAATTTTTGTGTCTCCTGCTTTACTGCTTTCTATTCATTTCTATCTTGCTGTGTTAAAAACAAGTTTTCACAAACTGCTTTTCAGCGTCCGAGTATTTCCAGCATCCGATAAGCAAACAGTTTTGAAAAACGTGTGTTCTAAGTGTTTCTAACTTAAAGTTTGCGAAAAGTTTTCAACACAATTCAACCCCCCCTTCTTGTGTTCACGTTCAGTTGGTACCAGAGCTCGGCCTCTTGGTTGAGCACTTAACAGTGTCAAGAGAAAAGATTCTATATTGTGAACATGTCTACTGAAGGTGGTCATATGAACCGTCCTCCTCTATTTAATGGAGAAAAATTTGATTACTGGAAAGATAAGATGAAAGCATTCCTTGAGGCACAAAATCTTGATTTGTGGGATATAGTTGAAAGCGGATACATTTCTCCCGCTAATGCCCTTGGTGTTGCAATACCTAGGAAAAACTGGTCTGATGATCAGAAAAAGAGATATCAAACAAATCAGAAGGCTAGATTTATTCTCATCTGTGCTATGACAGAAAGAGAATATGATAAATGTGGCAAGTTTGATACTGCCAAAGAAATCTGGGATTCTCTTGTTTTGTCTTATGAGGGCTCTGCCCAAGTAAGAGAAACAAAAGCTAGCATGATGGTTCGCCAGTATGAACTATTTAAAATGGAAGATGGAGAGAACATTGAAACTATGTTTGGAAGGTTCCAAACACTTGTTCATGGGTTGCAGGCCCTTGGAAAAAGTTATACTACACCTGATCATGTTAGAAAGATCTTGAGAAGCTTGACTAAGCAGTGGAGACCCAAAGTCACTGCTATTCAAGAAGCAAAAGATCTAAATGTTCTTCGACTTGAAGATCTTATGAGTTCTTTGAAAGCTCATGAACTTGAGCTAAATGAAGAAGAACCTACCAAGAAGAGTAGGTCTATTGCTTTAAAAGTCAATCAACATAAACCTAGTACTTCTAAAGCTTTTCAGGCTGAAGAAGAAGAATCAGACGATGAAGCTTCAGAAGGAGATTCTGATGGATCAGATGATGAGCTAGCATTCATATCTAAGAAGATCCAGAGAATGTGGAAGAAAAGAAACTTCAGAAGGAGGTTTCAGAAGAAAGATTCAAAGGACAAGAAGGAGAGCAAAGACAAGGACAAAGCCCAAGTCATTTGCTATGAATGTAAGAAGCCTGGACATTTCAAATCCGAGTGTCCTAATCTTAAAGAAAAATCCACAAGAAGCTCCTTCAAGAAAAAGAAGAAAGGTCTCATGGCAACATGGGAAGATCTTGACTTATCCTCATCTGAGGAAGATAAAGAAGAAGCTCACATTGCTTTCATGGCAGACACTGACATTGAGTCAGAAGAAGATGTTGAAGAGGTAATAGTATATGATTCCTACTCTGAACTTCAACTTGCTTTTGATTATCTTCTTAAGGACTCTGCCACTCTCTCCACTGAGTATAAGAATTTGAAAAAGAAGTTTTCAAAACTATCACAAGATTTTCATTCTTTACGCAATGAAAACTCTGTACTCAATGAAGAGAACCAAGTGAAACTGAAAATCAGCCTGGTAGATAACCAGCCTGGAAGCTAATAAGCAACCGAGTCGAGCTCTCAAGCTAAGAGTTCTCAGAGTTACAGCGATCCTAGCGCAAATCAAATGACTATGAACAAGCATTTCAAAAGTTTCTTGCAGAGAGTGTAACTCGAAGCAAGCAAGCTTCAATGATCTGGGGTGTCAGTAAAACGACAACTCATGGTCTTGGCTATATACCAGATGAAACCCTTTTTGAAAATAATTCAGCATCTGATAAATCCCATAGTCATAGTAAATGCTTACATTGCACTTACTGCAATAAACCTGGTCATTTGAAAAGTGCATGTAATGTTTTTAAAACTAAGAAGGATAAGCCTCCTTCAAGAACTAACAAGAAAGGACACAAAAAGATATGGGTACCTAAAGATAAAATAGTCTATGTTGCAGACATGCTTAGCAACAAAGTCAACACACCAGTCTTGGTACTTAGACATTGGATGCTCGCGTCACATGACAGGAGAAAAGCATATGTTCCAAGAACTAAGACCTAGAGAAGCTGGATTCGTTGGTTTCGGAGGAAACCAGAAAGGTAAAATAGTTGGAATTGGTCGGATAGGTAAAGGCTCTCTTCCTTCTATTGATAATGTTTTATATGTTGAAGGACTGAAACATAATCTATTGAGCATAAGTCAATTATGTGACAATGGTTATGAAGTCATCTTCTGAAATCGGATGTTTAGTAAAGAGCAAAAATGATGGATCTATATTCTTTACAGCAAAGAGGAAACAAAATATTTATAAAGTTGATCTTTCTGAACTTGAAAAACAAGATGTCAAGTGTCTTATGTCTGTTGAAGATGAGCAATGGATTTGGCACAAAAGATTAGGTCATGCCAACTTGAGGTTAATCTCAAAATTAAACAAGCACAATCTTGTTAAAGGCTTACCAAATCTTAAGTATCAATCTGATGCCCTTTGTGACGCTTGTCAAAAAGGAAAACAAGTTAAAACTTCCTTTCATTTAAAAAATGTTGTTTCAACTTCTAGACCACTTGAACTTTTACATCTTGATCTTTTTGGTCCCACAAGGATAACCTCTTTAGCTGGAAAGAAATACGGTTTAGTCATTGTTGATGATTTTACTAGATGGACATGGGTTAAATTCCTTGCCCACAAGGATGAGTCTTATAAGGTATTTACTGTTTTCTGCAAATCAGTTCAAAATGAAAAAGGCATTTGTATTTCTTCTATTAGAAGTGATCATGGGGGAGAATTTGAAAATGAAAACTTTCAAAAATTTTGTGAAGAAAATGGCATCTCCCACAATTTCTCCTCTCCTAGAACACCACAACAAAATGGTGTAGTAGAAAGGAAAAATAGGTCCCTCTAGGAAATGGCCAGGACCATGATCAATAAAGCTGATATTGCGAAACATTTTTGGGCAGAAGCAGTAAACACAGCTTGTTATATTCAAAATAGAATTTATATAAGACCTATTTTGAATAAGACTCCTTATGAACTGCGGAAAGGTAGAAAACCAAACATTTCTTACTTTCATTCCTTTGGTTGTATTTGTTATATCTTGAATACTAAAGATCAGCTTGGTAAGTTTGATTCCAAAGCTGACAAAGGAATCTTTTTGGGATATTCTGAAAGATCTAAAGCTTTTAGAATATACAACAAAGAAACTTTGACAGTTGAAGAGTCTATTCATGTCAAGTTTGATGATAAGAAGCCTAACACTGCAATGTCAGAGCTAGATGAGTTATTTTCAGATTTAAATCTCGGTGACAAGCCAGACAGTGAATATACATCTTCATCATCCGGTGGTGACAAGACGAAGGATTCTACTCAAGCGGAAGCTGAAGCAAGAAAAAGCTGGAAGTACAAAACCAATCATCCAAAAGATCAAATCATAGGAGAACCTGGTGATAAAGTACGAACCAGATCCTCTTTCAAGGAGCATGCTGATTTTGCACTTCTCTCTGAGATGGAACCTAAGACGATTGATCAAGCCTTGGAAGATGAAGGGTGGATTCTATCAATGCAAGATGAGTTAAATCAGTTCCAAAGGAATGATGTATGGAAGCTAGTCACTCTACCAGAAGATAAGCAAGCTATTGGTACTAAATGGGTATTTATAAATAAGCTTGATGAAGATGGTAAAGTTGTGAGAAATAAAGCAAGGTTAGTTGCTCAAGGCTACTCACAAGAAGAAGGTATTGATTTCACTGAAACTTTTGCACCGGTTGCAAGACTGGAAGCTATTCGCATTTTACTTTCTTTTGCAGCACATCATGAAATAACATTATATCAAATGGATGTGAAAAGTGCTTTTCTAAATGGTTTTATAACTGAAGAAGTTTATGTCAAACAACCTCCTGGTTTTGAAAATATTGAATTTCCAGAACATGTTTTTAAACTTAAAAAGGCACTATATGGTCTTAAACAAGCTCCAAGAGCATGGTATGATAGACTAAGTTCCTTTTTAATGGAAAATGGATTTACAAGAGGTTTAGTTGATACCACTCTTTTCAGAAAAACCTCAAACAAGCATTTCATACTTGTACAAATATATGTTGATGATATAATTTTTGGAGCTACTAATGAAAGCCTTTGCAAAGAATTTTCTAAGCTTATGCAGGCTGAGTTTGAGATGAGCATGATGGGAGAATTAAAGTTCTTCCTTGGAATTCAAATCAAGCAATGCAGTGATGGTATTTATATTCATCAAAGCAAATATATCAAGGAATTACTAAAGAAATTCAAGATGCTGGATTGCAAGCCGATGAGCACGCCTATGCATCCTATCTGCTCTCTTAGTAAAGATGAAATTGGTAAGAAGGTAGATCAGAAGCTATACAGAGGTATGATTGGATCTCTACTTTATCTTACAGCTTCAAGACCTGATATTATGTTCAGGTCTGCCTGTGTGCTAGGTTTCAATCAGATCCTAGAGAATCACACCTAAGTGCTGTTAAAAGAATATTTAGATATTTGCAAGGAACTACTAATCTTGGTTTGCTTTATAAGAAATCAAAAGATTACCAATTAGTAGGTTTCTGTGATGCTGATTTTGCTGGAGATCGAATTGAAAGAAAAAGCACAAGTGGAGGCTGCCAATTCCTTGGAGCTAATCTTGTGTCTTGGTCAAGCAAAAGGCAAAGCACAATAGCACTCTCAACAAAGAGTGAATACATCTCGTGACAAGTTGCAGTTCTCAACTTCTGTGGATGAAATATCAACTTGAAGACTACTTGATAAAAGAGAGTAACATTCCTATCTTCTGTGATAATACATCTGCCATATGTCTTACTAAAAATCCAATATTGCATTCTAGAGCAAAGCACATTGAGATTAAGCATCATTTTATAAGAGACTATGTTCAGAAGGGTATTTTAGAAATAAAATTTGTAGACACTGATCATCAGTGGGCTGACATATTTACAAAACTCCTTGCTGAAGATAGATTCAATTTTATAAGAAGAAATTTAAACTTTCATCTTATAAAAGAATGATTAATCTCAGCGTCTGATAATAAACTAAATCTCAGCATCTGATATGACATAAGCATGTATGTGCATCAGCATCTTATATGTCATATGCATCATAACTCATCATCCGGTAAGACGGTTGCGTGCGTCCGAGTAAACCACACGTGTCACACGTGTTAAGGACTCAAGCGTCTCATCATACCTACTGAGTCATGATTATTTATGTTTTCAATAAAATCCTTTATTTTTATTTTGGCGTCCGCATTTAATAAAAAGCGAATCTTTATTTTCTTTTCTTTTTGATTTAATTTTCATATGGAAATACGTAGCGATTTTTGAAAAAGAATTGTACCATTCTCTATAACTTTCCCACTACTCCACATTTTTCGCTCCACTCTGCGTTTTCTGCAAACAGTACTCTTTCTCTCTTTTTCTCTATCTCTCTGTGTGCGTTTGAACCCTAAACCTCTATCACCCCCATCTCTCAACTGCTATAATGGCTGGAGTCTTAACCTCTGAATATACTGCTATCTACGACACCATGGCTGAAGGAAAAGTCCTGCTGAAAAATAGAGTTGATTTGGAAAACTTCAAGCTCTATGGCTTCGACTTCTACAGCGGATTCAAGGCAATGGGCTGGGAACAGTACTTCTTCTGGAATCCGGTTGAGGTTCTAGTAACTGCCATCAAAGAATTTTGGGGAAATGTTCGGCTACACAAAGGTGGTATCTTTGAAGGAACAGTGAAAGGATTCAAGTTTGTTTTTTCCATCAAAAACATTTCTGAAATCACTGGTTGTCCGTGTGAAGGTGTTGTCTTCTACTCTGAGTGGGCTAACGCTTTTCATGGCATTGAGAAGGTCAATGCTAATCTGTTTGAGAACTACAAGCAGTTGAAAGTATCGGGTGAAACTCCTACGACAAAGAATCTGAAGAGTCATCTCAGAGTTCTTCACAAGATAATCACCAAGAGCGTCTTGTTGAAGGCTGGCTCTAGTGACATTGTCAACTACGAGCAGAAGTTCGTCATGAGACACTTCATGGCTGGCAACAAGGTGAACCTGCCAAGGTTAATCCACAACAACCTGCTCAATGCACTTGTCAACTCAAGAAAAGGTATTGCTGACAAGAAGAACACCTACAAGTTCATTCCGTATGGTGTCTTGCTCACCAAAATGATGATCAACAGTCTGGTCATAAACAAGCTGACTGCCTTACCTGATCAAGAAAAGGCCAAGTATTTTGGTGCTGATAACATTGTGATCCCTGACACCTTCGGAGTCAACAGTCTGGTCAGAATGAAACTGATCACGGGATCCATGATCAAAAAGGTGAAGGTTGAGCAACAAGAAGAGGAAGCTGAAAAGAAAACCACCAGAAGCTCAAAGCCTGGTGTGAAAAGACCCGCTGAGTCTCCTTCGAGAGAGACCAGAAGGACAAAACAGAAGGTGATTCCTGCACTCATCGCTGCGTAACCCAAGATGAGGACCGAGTTCCCATCAGTCAGGTTCTGAGAAAGAGGAGCAAGCCAGAAGCTGAGAAGCCAGTCTCAGCATCCGGTCAACAGAAGAAGGATATTCAGCATCCGCCTCCAACATCTGCCCCCAGACAGAAGCTAAAAAGATCGGTCAGGCAATCTGAACCTGAACCAAAGGTACTGAATTCTCCTGATGAGTCTGTATCTGTTTTTGCTTCTGCTGATACTATTCCTGCTCCACCAATATCTGTTGCACAACCACCAAACACTCAAACCCGTATACAGAAAACCTCCATAGTCCCTAAACAACTTACCCAACCATCATCCACTACACTCAACCTTAATCTACCACAAATTTCACCAAACACTTCACTCACTTCATACATTTCCAAGCTTCATTCTCATCCTTTTAACCTCCTTTTCAAAATACCTCCCATAAATCCCTTCAAACCCTATACACCCAAAACCTACAAAATCACCAAAGCCACTCCCACCTTACTTACCCTTACCATAAAACCTACAGACGCTGGTGGAAAGAAAAATATCTCATACAAACCACGGTTTGTAAAGTATGAGATATATAACAGCATCTACAACCATCCCTCAACCTGGCATTTAAAAACCTTCACTTCTGGAGCTGCCAGATTGGAAATTGCCTCTCCAATAAGTGCAACTTTCAAGGATGGGGAAGACCACTTCGAAATGTCGTTTAAAGGAAGGTTAAGACCAGCTTCCGGAAGCAGAGCAATTCCCTTCTCTGTTGATCTTCCTAGATCCCTACCACAGTCTGAACCGCTTACATTGGAAGAATGTGGAAGATGGATCACAAATGAAGAAGCTGCCTTCATGGCACACTGTCTTGAGCAGAAAAGGCTTGAAGTCATCAGACAGTACAGAGATCCTTCATCTGTCTCTGTTAAGATTGTACCAGATAGACAAAGGTGGCTACCTTGGTCTATCCCTGGGAAAAGGAAGGAACCCGCTCCGGGCAAGCAGCCATTCAGCCAGATCGGGCTAAAGGAGTACGAGAAAGCTCCTACAAAGTACAATATTAAGGATTTCTCACAGCTTCCGATTGCCAAGATCACTGAGGATTATGCCAGAAGGTACTACCTGACTTCTCTGAAGAAAGATGAATGGAGAACTGGCTCCTCGAGCTGCTGCAATGCTGAAAAGGCTACTTTTCCTACTGTTGGGACAATCAGCAGGGTTACTGACATTAATCTCAGAACAATATACTTCGATGATATGTTCAGATGCTCAGTAATCAGACCCCTGGACTGCATGAGGATTTACGACCAATGGGCTGCTGTGACCAAGCATTTCAACATTGGGTTTTCTTGGAGTCAATGGTCTGAATCGTGGAAAGACAAAGCCTTATTACCACGCCTCGACCCCCTTGTGCTAGAAGAAGATGACAGGGAAAATCTGAGAAGAATCTACCTGGCAGAAAATGAAGCACTCTCCTTCACCTGTGAAGCTTTGAGTGTCTTTATCAGAAATATATTGGGAGAAGACGCTGGGAATAAGTTTGATTCTTACACTGCTGATGTTGTTCTACACAGAGAAACTATCTTCATGAGGTTGCTGTATCCAGAAGATGTGAAGCATCAGTGGGAGATTCAGACAGAATCAGAGCTCAGAAAACTTGGAAATTTCATCAAATGGTTTATACCAAATGATGCATTCTTTTTAAGAGCTCAAAGGAAGAAGGATTTGAGACGGAAGTTATCCAACTGGGTGCTAGCAGAGCATCAGAAGCTGAAGCCTGCACCAGTACCAGAAGCTGGACCTTCTACTTCTACTTCTGCAGTTGAGATGGTAACCATTCCCAAAGCAGAATTTGAAGAAATGAAGGCCACAAACTTGAAGGTCGCTCAGCTGGAAATTGCACTGAAACTACTCTATGAACGTCTCAATATCCCACCTCCACCTCCTCAAAACCCTTGATTTTTTTTTTGTGTGCTACAAAATCTACTCACTTTGCTTATATATATATATATATTTGTTTTTGATCTAATTATCTGCCTTTTATTCAAATTTTTCTAAGTCTTATTTTGACTATGATGTGTTTTACACTCTTTCTGTCTGATGACAAAAGGGGGAGTAAAAGAAAGGTATGATGAACACGTAAGAAAGGAATTAAAAGAAAGGTATAATGAACAATGTGAAAATCTGATAAAATCTGATAATTCACCATCCGATTTTCACCATCCGATGAATACACCAGAACTAAAAGTATCATGCATAGCATTTCATACATAGCATTTGTGTGCGCTAAAATACTTTGATCTAGTGCTCTTATAATGTCTAATAATTTTTGGTACAATAAAATAAATTTGTTTAAATCAATCTATTTGGTATCCGATCTCACTGTATTAAATATCTGCTCTAATACACTTACGGATTTTTCGCAATCACTTAAGGGAATTTGTTTACCAACATTTGCCTTAAAACCTGAATTGCTCATATATATCTAAACTGTTAAATTCAGGGGGAGACCCTTGATGTCTTTTTGAAACTAAATTGTTCATCAACCTTAGATGTTTGTCATCATCAAAAAGGGGGAGATTGTTGGAACCTAAACGATTGAGGAGTTTAGACCCTCATCAATTTTGATGATAACAAAGTATTCATAAGAGAACAATTTATGGTCTAACATTTCTTGAAGTGTGCAGATACTAATAATACATATTTTCTGAGCCACTCAATTAAGAAGAAAGTAATTCTCAAGAGAAGGATATATTCTATGTGTCAACATCCGGCTCATCCTTGTGAGCGTCTGGAACTTCTGACACTAGGCTTATGCAATTGCTACGAGCGTCCGAACTTCCAATTCTGCTACGAGCGTCCGAACTTCCTATTCTGAGCGAGCGTCTGAACTTCATTTAAAATCACGTGTTAGTCACGTTGCTGCTCTTCCTCTCAGAAGTTTCTGGAACGGATTTCAAAATGGATTCTGAGCGCTAAAATTGTTGTACGAGGTATCAAAGGTGACACCTTTAGCTACAAGACAAAAATCGTACAAGCAATTGTGAAAAGCAAGGTAGTACGAAAACGGTAATATGTACTACTGGGATATTCTCTGGAAAGGAAGAAAGAGACAGCTTTTTTGAATTTACCTCACTCAATGGAAATGAGTCATTTTTACCGTAACGGTAATATCCTTGGAACTTCTATAAATACCTCATGATATCCATTGAAGAAACTAGAGACATACTGTGAAAAAGCTTGCTGAAATTCTGCTGAAATATTACCTCATTTACTGAGTACAAGCACTGCTTCTGTGAGCAATCAAGTCTCGTGCTAAGTCTCTGGACAACAAGAACTGAACTCAGCGTCTGATCCTTTCTTGAAGAAAGTTTTTCTATTGTTAAGTTTAATCTTTTATCCTCTCTGTGAGAGTTATTTTTAACTGTATTTCAACTCATTTGTAAAAGTTGTTTTGGCCTAGTTAAGGCTGTATCCTCAAAGGCTCGATCAGATCGAGTCGTTTTGAGAAGTTGAGAGTATTGTCAAGTTGTGACAGTAGAATACTCTTGAGGAAATTGTAATCAGATTGATTATAGTGGAAAATCCTTCAGGAATGAAGGGACTAGACGTAGCTACCAGTTTGGTAGTGAACTAGTATAAATTTCTGTGTCTCCTGCTTTACTGCTTTCTATTCATTTCTATCTTGCTGTGTTAAAAACAAGTTTTCACAAACTGCTTTTCAGCGTCCGAGTATTTCCAGCATCCGATAAGCAAACAGTTTTGAAAAACGTGTGTTCTAAGTGTTTCTAACTTAAAGTTTGCGAAAAGTTTTCAACACAATTCAACCCCCCTTCTTGTGTTCACGTTCAATAATTACTGATTGATAATATATAATGTTATTAAATATTTTAAGTTTTAGGTGACTTTTTGCTACTTATCAAGTGAACTTTTATATTTATATATTCGTTTATCTATAGATAGAAGCGTAGATTAGATTGCATTAAATAATTATACTATTAAAATACCTTTAAAACTGAGATTAAAAAATACCTTTAAAACTTAAATGTTTTCTTTTTATTCCGCTGAAATTATTATTATTATTATTATTATTATTATTATTATTATTATTATTATTTAAAACAAAAACTATATATATATATATATCTTTACTTCTTTAGTATAGAAAAATATATTAGCACGCTTTTTAATAAGTTATTTGTAAGTTATAAATAATTTAAGAAACGTTCATCTAAATTTAAAATTTTAAAATGACTATTTTTAAATGAGTTAATTAAAGATCATAATAAATAAAAAAATCACATAATAATTTATTCTGAAAATACCAGTGCCATTTAAAGTTTCATTAAATATATATAAAAAATATGTTATTGAATAAAGTGTTTCAAAATATTTTATTTAAGGATTCAATAAATATATAAATTAAGTTTTCTGAAAAATAGTTTTGTTACAATATATAAAAAAAATTGATCTTTTTTATGATTTATGTTTTTAGCCATGAATTATTTAGTAAACTCTTTTAATATTATTATTAATCTTTTTACAAATAATTTATTTTTGTAAAATATTTTTCCAAATTCTTTAATATGATTATTTATGAATTTTTATTCACTTATAAGAGTTTTAATAATAATAATAATAATAATAATAATAATAATAATAATAATAATAATAATAATAATAATAATAGTTTGGGCCTAGCGCCCTCTTTATGCACAAAAAAAAAATGTCATTTAATAATAAAAGTTTTCTTAAAGGGTATGGTACCTGTAATGAAATAAAAGCTTTCATATAAATAATTTACCAAACAACATTTAGCTTAAAAGTAGCTTTTAAGCTAAAAAAATAATAATAAGAATTACCAAACAACTTTAGATTTACTTTTAAAGCTTATATTTTTAACTTTAACTTTAAAATAGCTTTTAAGCCCCAAAAAAAGGGGTCAAACACACTCTTAGAGTCCGCTTGTTACATGTTATTTGATTGAAAAATTAACTTTTTCAACTAAGAAAACCATTTTTTAAGGAATTTGGTCGTATTTGTTTTACTACTAGCTTGTTAAAATAATCATAATTTAACAAAATGCTTTTTCTGGTTAAAATAAGAAACAATTTTAGTAGCTTTTGAGAAATAATCTTATTTTAATGTGCGCGATAAATGAAAGAGAAAATTTAAAAAAAAAATATTTTCATTATTATATGCAAAACACTACATTTATCTCACACCAAGAGACTAGTGGGGACTCGAATCCGCAACATATCGAATACAAATCTTGTTATGCATGCTTATAAAAAAAAAAGTCTTGTTATGCTCCACTAGGCCAACCTCTTGGGGTTCGAGCTAGATAATTTGTACAATTACTTTAGTACTAAATAGCATTTTTCTATTGATTATATTCAATAATCTCTTAAATACTTAATGTTTTCATGATTTCTACTTAAATTTATTCTTTAGATGCAATAATCCAACATGATAAAAAATACTTTTAAATTTAAATGTTTAAATTTATATTGTACTGTAATTATTATTATATGAAACTAAAAAAGATAGATACAAACCTTTATTGTTTTTTGGAAGAATACATACCTTTGTTGTTGAAAAACTGATAGTTATTGTATTTGGAATAAAATTCATGAATGTTTCATGCGAATTTAAAATATTTTATTTTTTTATAAGAAATTGAAAATATTTTAAAATGAATATTACAAATGAGATAAATTACAAGGAATGCTTATGCAACTTTTTCATTAATTATTACCAACTTGTTTATTTCTTTTTTCCTTTTTACCTGAACAGAGCGTTTATTTCTGGATTTTTCTCACTACACAATCATATATATAAGGATTAGGAATGGAGCTTAGTTAAAATTATACGTTATTTTATTGGTAGATTCTTCGATACCCAGAAAGAAAGGTGGACATCGATACCCATCCGTGAAACAGACAAAAATAATTAAAAAAAAAAACTATAATTCAAACATAAATTATAAATAACAAAACAAATAAAACCTATAAAATAAACTCTAAATAAAAAAATAAATTGAAATATCAAAAGAAATTGAAATCGCGTATAAAATAAGTAAAATTGATAAATATAATTTTATTACTATGAATGAATTAAGAAAAAAGAATAACCTAGTAATGAAATTAAATAATTTACACAAATATTAGAATATTATTTAAGCATAGATCCAAATAACAGAAATAGAGAAAAAATTATAAAAAAATAGAAAAAGAATAAAAAGATTCTTTAAGGAACGTGAAAATTTATTAATAAATATAGAAATTCTTTAAAAAATTTCTCCTATACTCTCACACTAACATATATGAAAACTAAGCATTTAATTTCACTTAAAACAAAATTAAAAAAAATGATGTGGCATTAAATAATTGGTCATTGGGTATTCATACCCAATAAAACTTCAGGGTATCAGAGTTCTCACCTATTTTATTACCTGAAATTTTCATGCCTATCTCTTTTTTATTAATATTTATAGATTTTGATAGAGTTTCACATACATAATATTTATAATTAAATATAGAAATAAATACAGAAATTTGACATAACAAAATAATATGAAATTTTAATAGAAGAGTATTTATTTCGAGACTCGGAAAGGAGGAGGAAAAAAAAAGAAGCAGAATGGTAAAATTTTAACCCGTGCTCAGATACCTTTAGGGGATATGTCGTTTCCATTTTTATTTTAAAGGGAGTTTTAAGAATTAGTTGCTTCCAAATGCAGGAAAATACTTTCTTTTTTATATTAAAAGGTAAAATTAAATTTAAAAATGTTGAACTAACTACAAAAATCTTATTCGTTGAACCGATTAGCAAGTCGACAAATTGGAAATGTGCATAAATGTACATACGTATCTGTAATTAAAATATTAGCAAAAATAGACAAAAGACCCGAAGGGGAAAAAGTGACAAAGTGGTACGCCAATCATAAGATAGTGAGTATGTCCTGTCAAAAAAAATACTTCATCTTTCCTATTATAAGTATTACATTTGTATAAAAAAATACTCCAAAAATAAGTGTCATATTAGATTTTTAATGTAATAGGAACGGAGATAGCACTCCCAAGTCATTATAATCTACTATATATTTATGACAATTGTTAATACCCAATGGTTAATAAGGACAATTTTGTAAAATTTTTACAATCTTTCATTTGTTTATAACTTCTCCTTAATATATATGTGCAAAACTTCCTAATATAACACTTATAATGGGACGGAGGAAGTAATGAATATGTCTTACCAAATAATTTAAATGTAATTGCATGATCTAGTAATCGGATGGGTTGCACACTATTCAATATATATATATATTAAATTGAATGGGTTATTCTTTCCTTGTATATATTAAAAAATGGTGACAACTAAAACGGGGAGATGTATCAGTTGATTGTGAACAAATATTAGTCGGCAGCCCGCCGCTCAACCCAACACTATCGCCAGTATTGAGAACAGTCCATGAAAAACAAATTTTGATAAATTTAGACATGAATTAAATGTGATAGTGACCCTCCAATTCAGTCTATAAATTAAATCTCCTGTAGTTTCATATTTTCCATGCTTATAGAGGAGAGAGAGTGAGAGGGAAAAAACGATCAGTGTGAGTGACACAATATATTGATCAACGCGGAAGACCTTGATCAACTTAATTTTTGTTGTTTAGCAAAGACCAATTCTCGTATCTACTGATCTATTAGGTATATGTTCTTGAACTATATATCCTTGTCATGTATGAAATCATTGAATGTGAATCTAATATACTATAGTGGTGAATGTTCATATATATGCCACACGACCACCCAATTATATGTTCACTTGTGTGTTTCAAGGTTGAGTTTTAGTCTGTGCATATGTTTTGTTAATTATGCCCCTCCCCCCTTGATCTGTTGATTCAACTTTCATTAGTTTTGATCAACTTAATTGGTTGGCCTATCAATCTTATCTACTGATCAACCTTAATATTTTGTCTACGCGAATTTACTGTGCGTGTGTGTATGATTTTGATACTTTAGAATTTGCGCTTTTATCTGTTGAAAATAAATTTAAGATTTTTATTTATCTTATTCACATGCATCTATTTTATATTTAGAATTTTTTACTGTCACATGTCTCTTGCGTGTGTGTGTATATAATCACAAAGAGATGCCTACAAATGCATAAACATTTCGCCTTTTGGATTTAGGGTTCATTTCTTTAAACTTTTAGAAAAAATTAATTTAAATATTATGTAAAAAAATAATTTATTTTAAGAAATATTATATAAAGCATAAAATATTTCTCATTTACTTACAGTTATATAAAAAAAAACACTGTTATTTTAAGAGTTAGCTAATTAAAGTTTTTTTTTTTTATAAGTAGTCGAAGTTCTTATTATAATAGTAAATTTTACTTTCTCAAATTTAGTTTTTTCAAAAGCTTAAAAAACGCTCTAAAAATGTTTAAAAGTGATTTTTTATGGAACAAATTATTTTAATATACTTTTGAGGAAATATATGCAGATTTTTAAAATAAAAGGAGAAATTTTGTGTATTAAAACAAGAGGAGTATTTTTTTGCATGAGTAAATAATAATAAAAAATAACAAAACCCTCAATAAAGTTACTTTAGTATTATCTTGAGTTTATTATTGATTGTAACTATAAGTACATTGCCGTATAAATATGCCCAAATATAAAAAGGTTACGATAATTTATTGGTGGTTCAATCTATAAGCCTTCGCCAACACATTTAATTGCTCGATGTTCTTTGTTGTCAATCTTTCTGTGTGTGCACGTACATTCATGTGTTTGTAAGAAATTCGTTTTAAGCATATAAAGGGACAAAAAAATAAACTTACTACGTACTGATGAAAAATTTTATCATTTTTCAGTGATTCTCTCCTCTCCACTTTATCCATTCAAAATACATTAACATGTACTTTTAGTAGCAAATGGTGTTGATGTGTCGTTTATAACTTTTAAGTGGTTACACTTATAAGGGTTGTGTATACAGTTAGCTTAATTCTAAAGGTTATCATGCAGATTTGGTGAGGAAAGGCAAGACATCTGGTCCTTGCTAGTTTTAATTTCTTTGGATATATTTGACATTTCAAAAATAACTTATTGGCAACTATGAACCACCAAGGTAACACTAACACCACTTATATATTTCTCATTGTAACATTTTAAGTCGGCCATGACCTTGATTTTATGGGTTCTTTAAGAATAAAATGATCTTATATATTTGTTTACACCATTAACTAGACACACACATGAATATATATAATGTTCTTATTGTCACAGGAGGCAGGCTGAGTCAAAACCGTATGACAAACTGGCAAAATGAAAACAATCCTCATGAATTGAATAGAGCATTAAGATCTATGACAAGCGATCAAAGGGTACCAGGGATAAGTCTTCACCCTCGTCGAGAGATAGATCATAATAATATTGTTCCAACCAATGATCATCACAATGTTAGTGGTTTTCCTCGTGAACCGAATGCACCAATATTGGGAATGAACACTAGCCCTTCAAGCTCAAGTAGCCAGAGTTTCTCAACTAGACTTTTTGGGTCAACTCTTCTTCTTAATCAGAGCAATGATCGCGGTGTTGTGGGCACTAACTCAGCTGGACGAGTGAACAACGGTTACAACAGAGACAATATGTCTCTATTAGGTTCATCCGTACATCCGCATGGACCAGAATTTCAGAGGGGAAACAATACTTTTTTGGTACAACCACAAGGATATGTAGCAGCAGAGCAAAATGTTGGGGAAGACATTTCAGCAAATACGTGGCGCTTGCCTGTGAAAAGAAGATCTCCTGAGAATTGTTCTTTAAGAGAATATGCAATAGGTGAAAGTTCAGCAGCTGGAGCAAGAGCACAAGTAGAAATCCCTAGATGGCATGTCCTCTCTGACGTGCAACACCAGAATGAAACTGTACAAACACACAATAATAACATACAAAGTTATTATCATCACAATCTTCAACAAGGAGGTGCTAGTTCGCAAGCTTTTGTGCCGTCTAACATGAGATATAATTCTCATGTTCCGTTACCCATCCAACAACAATCACATCCTTTCTTAAGGCATGCACAGACTCCTCCATTTGCTGCTAGCTGCTCCAATCCATATCATTCTGTTAACGCATATCAGCCACCAAGTGCTCCTGCTCCTGCATATGTTCATACAACGGTAAACGTTCAACAATATGTAAGGATATCGCCGGAAGGTGTTATGAGCCGCTTTGTGGCTCCATCTATTGTCCGTCTGCAAGGTAGTTCTCCTCATTCCCACCCATCCCCTTTAGACCCTTCAGCCGGAGGCTCACGGCAAAACCTAATTCCTCCTTGGTTGGGGAATGCTATATCTGAAAACCAGCGTGGGTCAGTGGCGGGATCTGGGAATCGAGTTGTTGGCAATGTTGAACGCATTCTGACATCAACGTCTCCTGAACTTAGGAGTGAAAGAAACAGGCTGAGAGATCAGGTAGTATTTTGGATACTAATTACTTTCTTAGTTGTTTTACTACTACTTGTGTGAATATTTGCAATTAATGCTTCGTGGAAATTATTAAGTGATAGCATTTCCTAACTGATTTGATTTAATTTGTGGATGTGTGATCTATTATTATATTGTAATAAATGGTGTGGAAATTTAATATTGCAACGAATTCGAAGAGATGATAATTGATAGTAAGTGCGTTAGTTGCACTCCTATTACTAGTTTATATTTTTTAAGTTGTTGGAGATCTATCTTAATTAGTTTTTTTTTTTGACAAAATCTATCTTAATTAGGTAGGGACCTAGGTTTTTGTCTATTACATTTCAATCACAAAAAGGGTATTCGGTCACTGTTTAATACTATTAATAGCAGGGAACCCGTGTAAAAGCACATGTTTTAAATAAAAAAACCAGTGTGACATGAAAATTTGAGGGAACTAGGTTTTTGGAAGAAAACTCAATTTAAAAATTAGAATCTGTCCAATAATATTGATTTACACGTCGTGGGGGTTGTTGAAAGTAGAAAATGTTTTATGATAAAATACTTGATATAAAATGAACGGGCATATATATGAAGAAAAACTTTTAATACAACTGCAATTATAATTGCATAGTCTTTCCTAAATGTGAAAATTCATGCAATGGCTCCGAGAACTGGTGCCTCTATAACCCCTAACTAAGAATACACTCGTTGTTTATTTTCTTCATTCATGTGACTAACTACTACAAAGTTACAAATTGAATATGTATTATATATTGAATAAGTATTATATATAGACACAATTTGAAAATATTGTAAATGATATCAATGTTTTTGTTGTTTCTAACTTCGAAATGGGTAAATGTAGAACGGTTTATGTTTAACTATAATTTTTCTATCTTAATTGATATGTTTACTGATTCAGCATTCACTTAGTCAAGTATGGCTTTCATATTTCCATATGCAACAGATTTACGGGGCCCTACAATGTCTGCGCAACAGTGGCTCCATGGCGATAGAGGTAAATCTTCACTCAAAATATGCATTTTCTTACAATTAATTTTTTTTTGGTAGATACTTACAATTAAATTCTTTAATTATCTGATATTACCATCAATGGGGTTGGGTCTAGTAGAAGGGACTATTATCCCACAACATAGTGAATCAAAGTTTATATTTTCATTCATATTTAATGTCTGGCGGTGCACCGAACAAGCAGGGTTGCCTCCAGTGGAGGACACCTATCGATAGCCAACAAAAAAAAATCTGATATTTTTTATATATAAAAAACTGATATTACAATGTCATTAATTTTAAACAAATATATCTCTTATATTGCTTAGAAGTCTTTAGTGGCAAGTAAGAGGCGAGTGATGCGAAATAATAAGATGTTATATTAATTGAGTTATTCGTTTTTCTTTGGCTTAAATACCATTTTAGTCTCTTAACTTATTTTTGATGTTCAATTTAGTCATTTAACTATTTTTTGGGCCAAATAAGTCATTTAAATTTTTAAAGTGGGCCAAATAGGTCCTTTTCAGCTTTAAGTTTTTAAGTTGGTCTAAATAGGTCCTTTAAGTTTTTAAATTGGGCCAAACGAGTCATTATCACGTAGGACCTATTTGGCCAAACTTAAAAACTTAAATGACCTATTAGGCCTAACTTAAAAATTTAAAGCCGAAAATGACCTATTTGGCCCATTTTAAAAACTTAAAGGACTTATTTAGTCCAAAAAATAGTTAAAGGACTAAATTAAACCTGTAAAATAAGTTAAGAGACTAAAATGATATTTAAGCCTTTTACTTTTATTTATTCTTCTTTCCTAAATAAAACTCACTTCACTTTACTTTCATCAACTTCTAATGTGTGTTTTGGAAATATGTTGCACAGGATTTGTTGATACTCGATTACTCAATTGTATTAAGTCTGCTAGATGCGCAAGAACGTTTGGACCAGCTAACTGATTCAGAGGACTGGCCATTTGAGGTAAATTAAAAGCTATATTTAATGTGACATAATTTATTTTCTTCTTTTAGCAACTCGACTCGAGATTTATTTATCATTTACTTAATTAGTTATGATCACAAGATAATTAATTGAAAATGATGATTTGAACCTATAGGCGATTAACATGGCTCTGGAAGAACAGATGAGCAGTGCGGAGATGGGGCTTACTGAGGAAGAGATTCTGACTTACATTGGGGATGAAATTTTCCAGTCCACTGGTGAAGAGTTCAATGAAACCTGCACCATATGCCAAGTGAGTCCAACCACGTATGCTTGAGTAAATAATTATTTTAGTCTCTAAATGTGTGAGATCCTATAACTATAGTCTCTAAAAATTACAAAAACATATGTGTGTATTTTGTTAGTAATTTCATGGACAAACTGATTAACGAAATACACATTCGAAAACATTAACATTCGAGGATATTTTTATAATTTAAATACATTATGGGACTATAATGTCAATGTCTCACATATTTAGGGAACAAAATCGTTGATTACTCCATATGCTTTCATTTTAGGGAGCATGATGAGCATCTTCACACAGGGGTGTAGCCTCTTGTTGCAATGGGGTAGCCATTGCTACCCAAATTTTTTTATTTAAAGATCAATGTAGTAATATAGAATTTCGCTACCCAAAAAAAAAATTAATAGAACATGTTTATCAGATAAAACACTTACACTAAAAATACTCAGGTTGCTTATATTTTAAATACTTTTTTTTGCTTCTATTTCATAACGGAATAGTAGTTTATTATTAAAAAAAATCAGTAGTACATTTTGTCTATAAAAAATACTCTTTATATTTGACCCCCTCATGAAAAATTGGCTAGCTCTGCCACTGTGTTCACAACTCATTATCTACCAGCTGATTTTTTTTTTATTTAACAATTTTTGTAAACATGTTTAGGAGGACTTCGTTAATGGAGAACAAATTGGGAGACTTGATTGTGAGCACATATATCACCTAGCCTGCATTAAACAATGGCTGGTGCTGAAGAACATATGCCCAATCTGTAAGCAAACAGCTTTGGATGTTGAAGACAAGGAGGATGAAAGCGATGAATAATTGCTTCCTGTTACTTTCAAAACTATTTCAGTTTTTTTTTTTTTTCATGCTTTGCACTTTCAGTTATGACTATAAGCAGGTCTCGATCTATACGGCTGATGCCTTTGAGCACCTGCAATTTTTCTTTCAATAATTGAATTGAATGCTTTCATTATGTGGCTAGCTGGGTGGACATGCATGATAGAAAGTCATTCCGAACATTATATGCATGTTTTATGGTTTATACCGTTCCATTTGAATTAATCATTTAAGTAATACGTGAGTAAGAGAAACTCCCGTTACTGGATTTAGACATTTATGCTTACCTCTTCAATTTGATGCTGTTATTTTTTTTTTTTTTTTGTGAGCTAAAGGGGGACAAAACCCCCAGCAAAACAACAAAGAAAACTAAAAGCTCCTAGGAAACAAAGTACCCGCAAGGTCTGTCTTAAAGGCAATCGAGGCAAAAGAAAGAACGCTACTAAAAATTCTAGAGCAAAAGTGAAGGTTGAGGCCTAACTTTGCAAACCCATCAGCGACTTGGTTGGCCTCCCTCAAAATGCGAGACAAAGAATTTTCAAAACTCCCAGAGAGAGAGCTCCTAATATCCTGCACAATATTAAAATATGGATGAAGAGAAGAGCAACCTCCCGTAATTAACCGGACAGCTACCAAAGAATCAGTCTCCACAAGGATTTTATCAAACCCTCTCTTCCGCGCCAAAGTTAGACCGACCGCTATAGCCCGTAGCTCTGCCTCAGTAATGGAGCATTCCCCCAAATCTGAAGCAAACCACAAACAAAAGCACCATTGGCAGTCCTCAAAACCCCACCACATGAAGCTTTTGCACCAAAATCACACACAGCTCCATCATAATTTAGTTTGCAAAATTCAAAAGGAGGGGCCGACCAAGCAGCCATACGATTACCTTGCAACATAGGGTCAGCAGGCCACCCCAACAAATGGTCCCTCAGGCTCAACTTTACCGACATCACATGGGAGATAATGTTATTCATCGTTTGCCTAACACTCATAATCTTATCATTGAAGACTTTGTCATTTCTAAACCTCCACACATTATGAACAGCAACCCTAAAGACCATAGACCAGCAACTATCACCCACAAGACTAGAGTTTCTCAGATTCATAGTCAACCAGTCATGAAAATCTAAGGAGAAGAAATTATCTTCATTTGAGACACCCTACAGGCGGCGCCAAAGCTGTTTCACCCCAATGCAGTCCCTAAAGATGTGTAAGATGGACTCCTCCTCAAGAGAGCACATGGGACAAAGGTCAGAGATACTGATACCTCTCTTTTTTACGCCAAACATTTGACACAAAAGCTTCATGAAACATCTTCCAAAGATGATACCTCATACGCTTAGGGCCACTCCAATCCCAAATGAACTTGCACAGATGCTCATTTTCCACTACAAATTGATCTAATAAAGACTCATAAGCAGAAGCAGAAGAGAACGAGCCATCTCTAAAAGGCAGCCAAGCTACCCGATCAGTCCCACAACTCAAAGAAGGGGCTGGAAGGGAGCTTATGGACGCAATAGCCTCTGCTGGAAGCAAGGCACAAAAGGAATCAAGATCCCACTGACCATGGGACACTATATCACAGACCCTCAGCTTTTGTTCCTCCGAAGTCAGTGGACACACAACCACATCCCCAAGTTTCCCAAAAAAAGGAGTCCACAATTGGGACCAACAATTTATAGACCCCCATTACCAATACGCCAAACCAAATTCTGGTCCACCTTATCCCACGATGACATAGGCCTCTCTAGAAGTTAGACCCCACCTGCTCCCGATTCAAAACAGGTAAGATGTATCTCCCACATTTATACTTTGACCTCACCGTCTTCACCCAAAGATCATCCTTGTTGGCAGTGAGGTTCCACCCTGCTTTCATGAGAGTTGTTTGATTTATATCCCTAGCCAATCTCAAACCCAACCCCCCACACTGCTTCGACCTACAGATTTTATTCCAACTAACCATATGAACATGCTTTTCAGCTTCAGAATCACCCCAGACAAAACTCCTACACCTTCTATCAATGTCATCACATACATACCGAGGCAAGTAAGTAGATTGCATCACGTAAGAAGGGAGGGATTGGATAATCGACTTGGTTAGGGTGACTAGGACCGCAAAGGAGCCAGCCACTAACCCTCTGATCCACTTTCTCAATGATAAAATTCAAAGTCCTTCTATTGACTTTATGATGAAGAATCGGCACTCCCAGGTACTTCCCAGATCCTCCGTTTCGAGAAACCCCGATGCGCGACAGATCTGACGATGCAGCTGCAAGTTAACATTGGAAAAGATGAATATACAGGTCTTTTCTTCGCTAACTTTTTGACCAGAAGACCTGCAAAAAAGATATAAAATCTTTGACATTAGTAAAATTTGGTCCTCCCCCGATTCTGCAATCAGCAAAACATCATCAGCGAAAGCCAAATGCGAGAAGCTAGGGCCACCTTCGGATAACTTTATAGGCTTCCAAAGATTCTGGTCCACGGCCAAGCTGATCATTTGGAACAACTTCTCAATACAAAGGACAAATAGGTATGGTGAGATGGGATCACCCTGTCTTATACCTCTGGAGGGGGTGAATTCTTCCAAGGCCTCCCAGTTCCAAAGCATTCTCATTTTAGGAGTAGAAATACACTGCCAAACAAGGTCAATGAACTCCCGAGGTAAACCAATATCCTCCAAGGTTTCAATGATGAACCGCCAGTTTAATCTATCATAGGCCTTCTCCAAATCAAGCTTAACCACCATCCATCCTATCTTTCCTTTCTTAGACCTCATGGAGTGGAATATCTCTTGGGAAACAATAATATTGTCACGGCTTTGTCGATTCGGAATGAAACTACTCTGGCAAGGATTCACCAAAGAGGACATGACCAACCGAAGCTTTTGGGCCAACAGCTTAGTAACCACCTTATAAGAAACATTACATGAGCTAATAGGTCTAAACTTCCTAATATAACAAACAAGGTCAACCTTTAGGATGAGGGAGATAAGGGTCTCATTAATCTCTCTCACCTTCGTGGGATCTTTGAAGATATCAAATATTAGCTTACAAAAGGGCTCACCAATAACCTGCCATTGGCTCTGAAAGAAGATAGCTTGTAGGCCATTAACTCTAGGAGCCTTGAACGTACCCATATGGTTCACCACATTAAAGATGTCACTACGAGAGATACCTTTGCTCAAAAGACTAATGTTTTCTTCAGACAAAGAAGGAAAAGCACCCATAATACAAGCAGGGCTGCAACCTCCATCATCAGAAAATAAATTCCTGTAGAAATCAGTGACCATAACCTCTAGCTGCTATTGATCTCTGATCCAGTTACCCTCATTGTCTTGGAGGACATCAAAAGTATTTCTTCTTCTTCTGACCGTCGTCACTCTGTGAAAGAATTTAGTATTCTGGTCTCCATGGGCAAGCTACTTGGACCTAGACTTCTGAAACCAAAGGATCTCCTCTTGGTTTAGAACTTGCTCATACTCCTTCTAGAGCCTTTGCTTAGCCAACTCAAGCTGGGGGTCGGATTAGCCACCAAATCATCATCCACATGCTCTATCCTCTTAATAAGACTACGTTTTTTGTCAAAAATATTGCCAAAAACCCGCCTATTCTAGTCTTTTGCAGCACCTTTTAATCTATAGACTTGGGCACACCATAAATCAGCATTTTCCAACAATTATTCATTAAGTTTGGAAAATCGTCATGGGTTAGCCACAAAGCCATAAAATGAAAAAGGGCGATGCCTCCTATTAGGATGTCTTCTCTTATTCATCTGAAAGAGAATCACCCTGTGGTTAGGCTTGAAAAAAGGGAAGTGAAAGATAGAGGCAACAGGGAACCTCAAGCGCCACTGAATGTTGATAAAAATTCTATCCAACCTTTGACGCAGAAAACCCCTTCTCCAAATGAAACGATTCCCCTGATAGCCAGCATCCATAAGATCATAGTCTTGCATCATTTCCCTAAAGTCCATCATACCTCTAGTAGAAAAATTAGCAGAACACCCACTCCGTTCCCTTTCAGTGAGGACAATATTAAAATCCCCCAGGACAGTCCAAGGTTCATTATAAAGCATCGCAAACCTCCTCAGATCATTCCATAAGACCCTCCTGGTTAAGTAACTAGAACTGGCATAAACAATGAAGATAAGCCAACTAGCTTGACCTCTCCAGGAAACTCGAAGGTGAACCATTTGATGAGATTCCTCTAAAATAGACATGTTCCAATTAACGTCATCCCACTGGCACCAAATCCCACCAGCTTTACCCCTAGAATCAACAATATGCAAACCGCCAAACCCCGTTCTACGAACCAGACGCTTCGCACTCTCACCACCACAGTGGGTTTCCAAAAGAAACAACAGAGATGCATTATAATTTCTCCGCAAATCTCTCACAAGATTTGTAAAAACTTTTGCACCTGAACCTTGATAATTCCAATAGAGGAAATTCATTAAGAAAGGATTGAAATTTGTTGCTCTAAGAGCTTACCTCCTTGTGGCAAAACCGGCCCCGGTGTGGCCTGGGATACAGGAACAAGAATCACACGCTCCCCCCTTTTCTGATCAACTTTGATGAACCCCAACAAAGGGTTTGGATCAACAAAGGTCCGAATAAATTTCAATTCTTCTTCACGCTTTAGCCAGAATGGCACGCCTTTGATCGACCACACGGCCCCACCTCAAAGATACACTCGACTGGTCCATGCACCCCAAAGATCCTGCTAACTCACGTGACTCAGGATTCCCTCAAACTCGCTTTTTGCCTCCGTGGGGTCTCGATCCCATGCCCAAAGGGATAAAGGCTTTTAAGAAGCACCCCCACTACCACTTCGACCACACTCTGACAATTGGTCGAGTGGTAGTGCTTAAAGCCTTTATCCGGTGGGATTTTTCACGAAAAAACAGATTTGCGATCTGGTCTCGGTAGCATCGAGCCGAGACGCATGGACCGTCGCGCAGGTACGTCAAAGGGCCATGGTCGGGCCTGGGCAATTGCAGACGGCCCAAAATGGGTGAGTACCGCATCGCTACAATAAAAGGCGCCTTTTTTTGTAACAGCCCACCCTTCTTCAAGCTTTAGCGCTTCAGGAATGGCACGCCTGACCATCGACCACATCGGCCCTCAAATTTCAAGATACACCGACTCGTCCATGCACCCCAGTCCGCCTCTGGTTAACTTACACGTGACTTCGTGATTCCCTTAAACTCGCTTTTGCCCGTGGGGTTCGATCCCATGCCCAAAGCGGGATAAAGGCTTTTAAGAAGCACCCCACTACCACTGACCAATTTTATTAGAATAATTGTCGCCACTATTTTTGGGTCGACATTAGCCGCTCGACATCGACACATATCTCTGTTATCATAGCATACTTCTCCGTTCGCAAATGTCACTCACAGACTTTCAGACTTAAATCAGCGCGTTCAAGTGCAGTGGATAAAGGCTTTTACAGCACCCCACTACCACTGACCGTCGCTGGTAGCGGGTGCTTCTTAAAAGCCTTTATCCCTTTGGGCATGGGATCGAACCCCCACGGAGGCAAAAACATGATTTAAGGGAATCCTGAAGTCCTGTGAGTTAACCGGACGCTGGGGTGCATGGACCAGAGTCAGTGTATGCTGGGCTGGGGCCATGTGGTCAGTGGGTCGGGCAGCTGTGGTACGGCCCAAAATGGGTGGCGGCCCAGACTGTTACAAAGGCCTTGCCATCACTGTAGCTAGAACTAGGAACCCTAACCAAAGAGATGAATGAGGACGATCCAAGCAACTTGTCCTTCTTAGCATCAAGAGGAAGAGCCTCTATTACGGCTGAAAATCCTCAAAGTGACAAAAGAACTACCGCAAGAAAAGCTTCTTGAAAATATAGATCACATCTTCCAGATATGATAGAAAATAACAACACACTGAAGTCATAGGAAGACTTGCCGCTGATGCAGATGCCATTCTGCTTTCATCCCCAAAACATACCAGTGTCACGATTTGCACTGCGTAGTGATTCAAAAAGGTTTTTTTACAAGGAAAATAGAAGAATAATATTGAGACTTGTGGATCATTCTGGTAATTATTACTCCTTATCGAAATTTTTTATTGTGCATTTTGACTGTTACTGTGTGTTTACTTATTCTTTGATTTATGAATTCATCAGATTCAGATGATGATAATGATTCAGATAATGATGACCAGTGACTCCACTTATTTCCTAGCTCGTTTGTAATTTCCTCAACTTTCTTCTTATGCTTTGTTTGTCTCTCCCCTTTTTTTAACTATTTTTTCAGTTTGAGCATTTGGAGACTTTGATGAATAGACAAAATACATAACCCAAATAGTCACATAAGGGATCTACATAAATTAAATCTGGTCTAAGAGAAAAGAGCCTCCAAGCAAATCTAATCTCCCTTAGGTACCTGCTTATCTGGAAAAAAAAATATAAAATGAATGAGGTAAATTAAAAATCTCAGTGAGTCCTCGAAACGGACCCCTGGTAAAACTAACCATCAAGCAAGAATATCAATGACAATTCAGTTAAGAAATCATGAGTAATGTTAAATAATTTCCTTAGGGTCCAATTAGAATTGGACCAGGAATTTATGCCGTCGGGTCTTACCAAACATTGGACTGACGCCATGTGTAACACCCCGTTTAATTTAATTATTTCATTTTGTTAAATTGGGCATTTCCATTTTTAATTGATTTATGACTAGATAGTTATGGGATGTTAATATAAAGATATGGTGTGTAAAGAGAGTGGAATAATAGGAGTAAAGGACAAAAGGAAGGTTATAGAGGTAATTTACCATAGAAAGGTAGGGGTAGTTTAGTCTAAAATGAGTAGAACCCATTTTATTCTTCCCCTTTTCTCTCTCATTCGGCCAGCCCTCTCTCTCTCTCTCTCTCACTCCTTTCCTCGAAATTTTCTGCTGCAAAGAAAGAAGAAATAAAGGAAAAAGAAGAAAGGAAGAAGAAGAGAAGGGAGTGAGGCTAGGGTTTGAGATTCTAAGTGAAACAAGAGAGGTTCAAGTGAGGTTTCTTCCAATTCTTGCTTGGGGAAAAAGATAGAGAGCTGAGTTTGAGCATTGGTGAAGAATTTGAGAAGCCCTAAGTTAAGGAGAAAGAGAAAAAACGTGAAGAAAGGAAGAAGAGCAAAGCTCCATCACCTCTAGCTCAAGCCCTTGAAGTTGTGTGAGTTCTTTCACCTTAGGTGTTGGCATTCATAAGACCCACATTAGGGCTATCTTCTTTTTCATTGTTGCTTGAATTCCATGCTTTCTAGTTTGCGGTTTTAGGGAAGGATATGATATGGGTTTGGTATGTTTGAAAATGATAAAATGTAGTTGTGTTTGATGACATTGATTCATGCTTTGCTTTTGACTATGTTGTTAAATGATATGATTTCTCCAATATTATCTTGTTGATGCTTGATATTGAGTCTTACTCATTTTGGAATTTGCTTGAATTGAGAAAGATTGAGATTGGAGAAGTTGGAGCCATGAAAAAGGCATTTTCTGCAGAATTCTGCAGAGGATGTGTGCGCCCTATGCGCATCAATACAGAACCCACATCGAGAAAAGCGTCTGATGCGTGCCCAAGGGCGCGCTACGGTGCGCCCCCTGTCTTGTAAAATTTTGTGTTTTCCATCATTTTTCAAGGCTTTTATGCCCATGGATACTTAATTTTGGGTATTTTAAGCTCTAAAGAATAATTGTTTACCTACTCATCATCAATGTTATTAAGGATTGCCCTCCTAATTTATTGACTCCATTGAAAGTATGCGAATATGATATGAAAGCATGTTTAGGCCTTTTTAAAAAAGGACTTAATGAAAGATTCCTCATAAGAGGATACTTACGGTATAGCCATGTACTTGTGAGATGCCACTCGTAGGTTATAGACGTATGACTGCTATATCGTAAGTCATGATAGGACGGTATAGCCATGTACTTATGGGACGCCCTTGTCGGTTATAGACATATGACTGCTATGCCGTAGACAATATTGACTGGGGTCTAGGTACCTAAGCCTATGACACAACTCGGAACATAATGTCCCGATCAGGTAACAACTTGACCATATGGGATCAGTAAGTTGTGCTTTCAAGCATTATGAAAGATGAATGATATGATTGATGCTAATTTGCATTTATGTATGATTTAGTATTTGTATGCCTCGATGAGGGATGGTGAGGAGTCCGGAAGGAACTCACTGAGATTTTTATCTCACCTCTTTCCATTATTATTTCAGATAAGCAGGGAATGCATGAGGATTGAATAGATCTGGGATGCCAAGTTCTTTTAAATTATATCTTAAATTATGTAGCTTGCTTTGAGATGTTTAAGACAAAAGACTAGTATTTTATATTAGACTTCTTAAATGGTTATGTATATTTAAAATATAAAGTTTATTCCCTTTGAGGAATTAGGAAGCCTTATAGTATTTGTATTGGATGTAATGTCTAAGTTTAAATTTCTCTTGGAATCATCTGTATCTAATGTTTAATGTCCTACTTCAATTAAGTTTGAATGTATGGGTGTTACACCATGATCTATAGTATGGATTGGTTAGATGTCATTAACCTGCAAGTGGCGTCCTAAACTTGCCTAACCATACTGCACCTTTGTTTCAGGGTAACAATGATGAACTCCTGTAATACAATCATACTAATAGTCTATAATATTCACAATTTAGGAATTTTATTCTACCATTCATTTCTTATCACATATAATCATAAGTTTTTGCCCACTAAATTATCACAGAATATGGCTCTACAATGATTTTTGAAACATTTAAGCTACTGAACCAAACCACCAATAGCAAATCATGAGATAATAATTACCACTTACAATATTAAAGTACAAACCAATAACTCAATACTGGTAGCATTCTAGACCTATCTTCAAATAGTAATTACTCTTTCAATATTCAACCAAGTTTAGTAAATCCTAGGTCTAAACTGAAGATAATTGTGTCTACTTTTTAATGGTTAAAGAATCATAGTAATCCAATCAGTGTACAATTAATTATCAACAAAAAAATGCAGCAATATTAGTGCAGTTACAGATTTATAGTTGCAACTTGCACACCCTATTTTCTCCTTCTTTTCTTAAAGAAATTTAGTCATTCCAATGCCCATTTTCTAGGAAAATGAGTCTAGTTTCCGTTGGTACAAACATGAACTTGAAACAGCCTCTGTGGAGGAAGTTATGAGCAATTTACTGACAGGGGGTCAGGTCGGGTTCAGTGACAACATCACCCCCTTGTCTCTTTTAGCTTAATAATCAATCATACAATCAATCAAAACATCATACATCACCTAAATACATCATATAACACTTTATTTCCACCAATGAAAAAAGAAATTACGAAGTTTTTAAACAAACTCAGTTATAACAAACCCTATTTAACAACTACATCTACTACAATTTCACAATATTGACATGCATCTTCTTATAATTGATCCCAAATATTATATAATCTCCTTGATAACATGCAAAACCCTTTTTCTCTTATTAATACATTATACAACATAAACAAAAATCCATTTTTCAATTTTATTAGTGCCTAAGGTAACTAATTCACTAACTAATTATGCGAACTCACTTAGATAGAAGTACAAATTTGAAGATTGAGTTGTTGTTCCCTTTACTCTAGCCCTAGGCCGATTCTCCCCTCTTTTCTACCAATATCTTCACTTGATTTTCTCTTGAAGTGGTGGAAATGAGGTCTTCTTGGTTCCCTAGACAACCCTTCCATTGTTGAAGCTTGAATGAGGAAAGTTTCTCCTATTTGACCTAGCTTAGGCCGAATTTTTGAGGGCTCAAATGGGAGTTTGAATGCTTATTTTTTATCTTGAAAATGTAGAATACAACGTTAGATGTTGATGGCCTTTAGGTTACGTGAGCTTTGGTGTCATTTTAATGTTGTTTATGGAAGAAATGGGAGAGAAAAGTGGTGGTTGAAGGGAGGAGGATGGAGGCCGAGTTTTTAGGGGGGAGAAGATAAGGGAATTTTGGTCCACCAATGAGTGGTTCTTGCATGATACATGCGTGGTCCTTTTTGGATTCTCCTTAGATAATATTGGATAATTAAAAACTAAAATATTGGGTGTGTGTGTGGTTGTGGGTGTCCTTTTTTTTGCCTCCTAAGTAATGTGTTCATGGGTTAAGTATAGGTATGGTCTTATTTCCTAGGCCCCAATTTTTATTAAATCAATTCACTAACACACTATGAAATTAATTCCTTCTCTAAGTCTAATCAAACAAATAGCACTTACATAATCACAAATAAATTTATTTAAGCAATTATCTAAGCGTCCTAATTAGTGCAAAATGACCAAAATGTTCTTAAGGTGGGGATGTTAGATACTTCGCCTTTGTTTAACTTCTTTTCCCTTTCTTTGGAACATTCTATGGTTTTCTTTACTGCTTAAGTTTGTAGCATTTGTTAGTTTTTGAAGTGATATTTGGGATCATGCAGCATCTTCTTTAAGAGTTTTCTTGGCAAATTCTATAGTTGTTACAGAACATCTTTTTTAAATTTTTGACCACTGGTGGTTGTTGGGTTTGTATCCGATGAGGCAATACGCTTGCTGGTTACTACTTGTAGAAGCAACCTTATAAACATTTCTGGCTCTTCATTGAGCTGTATTTCAAATCAATGCAGAGACCTTGAGGTACTGAACATTGGTTGTTGTGGATAGGTGATTGATGCTGCTTTCCAGCTTATAAGCAATGAAGAGCCTATTTTAAGTTTAGTAATTGTCTAAAGATCAAAGTGGAGGGTAGATACATTCTTTGCAGGGGAAGTTTTTGACAGTGCAGAGCTTTCCGACTATCCGTTCTCATTTAGGGAGACTTTCAAAGAAGCTGATGTAGGCCTATTGAAAGTTGACTGCTAACAGACAAATTTGCTCAACTATCAAAACATTGTAAATTTTTGACATTTTATCGAATGAGTTAGAGAACAATAGTTGTTTTAAGTTTTGGAGTCCTTCTTCAAATATATTTTTGTTACGCTACTGCCCGAGGAACCAACATGAGACAATGAATTTAGGTGGTGTTTAACCTGGGAAAAGGAAAAAAAAAATCCCATGGTGAGCAAATTGGCCTATTACCTGCGCTAGCCCATTTTTCGGTTTATCATCTAATTACATTTTTGGCCCACAAATTTTTAAAATTACACTACTTATCTGTTAAAATTACCTGCGCTAACCTCTTCGTTTACCCTTATTTTCTCCACTTCATTCGTTTATATGTTTTTTTTACTTTGCTTTCTCTCTTCTGTTAACAAAAGTCATGACTTTCTCTCACTAAACCAACGGGAAAATCACAGAAACTCACCATCTATAGCGTACATGAGTAGCCACCGCACAATGTCAACATTTTTTCGCCGTCCTTTTTCAGGAACAAAATCCTAACTCACACAAACTAAGAAAACACATCGAAAATAGTTTTTTGGACAAACTCACTTGCATAGGAAATATACGTACTCCCTCGGACCCGATTATAAGCAAAAAAAAAATAAAAATTCTATATGTTTCGTCCAAAATATAAGCAATTTTAAATAGGATGTTGAGCAGTTAAAATTGTTTATATTTTGGACAAAATATATTCATTTTTTGTTTGCTTATAATAAAGACCGGAGGGAGTATCATATAATATTTTTATGTCTTACTATAAATAAGGGTATAAATATAAATTATACATTTAATGCTTTTAAAAATTTATGTTTTTTTTAATAATTAGGACCAACAAATGAGGCCATTTTGTTCCTTATAAAAAAAACCGAAGGGAATATCATATAATATTTTAACGTCTTACTGTACATAAGGGTAAAATTGTCAATTATGCATTTAATGTTTTTAAAAATTTATTTTGATTTTTATAATTAAGAACAACAAAGAAGTGAGTATCATATAATATTTTTACGTCTTACTATAGATAAGGATATAAATAAAAATTGCGCATTTAATACTTTTAAAAATTTATGTTGTTTTTTATAATCAAGACCAACAGAGAGGATCATTTTGTTCCTTATAAAAAAGACCGGAGGGAGTATCATATAATTTTTTTATGTCTTATTATAAATAATAGTATAAATAAAAATTACGCATTTAATGCTTTTAAAAGTTTATGTTGTTTTTTATAATCAAGACTAATAGAGAGGATCATTTTGTTCCTTATAAAAAAGACCGGAAAGAGTATCATATAATTTTTTTACGTCTTATTATAAATAATAGTATAAATGAAAATTATGCATTTAATGCTTTTTTTAATAATTAGGACCAACAAATGGGGCCATTTTATTCCTTATAAAAAATACCAAAGAGAGTATCATATAATATTTTGGACTTAAGATAACATTTTTTTTCATTTTATATTTTCAAAATCAAAAAGTTCAACTTTATGATTTACCTATTACAAGAGACTCATTTTGCAAATAAGTATTATATGTGTGAAAAAGGGTTAGGCATGTAACATGTTTTCAATCCAAGTCTTTCAATCTTATAACGAATAAATCGATGGCATTGACAACTTGGGAAAATTTTTCCATCAACCCAAATTAAAGGCAACCATGAATTTATTGTATTGGACAATTATTTGGTTTGTAAAGCCACTTTGGTTAATGAAATTATTATTTGCTTTCCGAAAAAAAACATAGACACCATTGCATATTTGCATGCATCCAACCCTTCCCTCTATGCGATCCCAATTGTTTTGTTTTTGGGAAGAATTTTGACTCTCACCGACAGTGTCTTCTTTTATCTTTGACTGCCTTGCACTCTTTCAACTTCAAGTGCCAAATTCAACTAAATGAATTTCAATCAAGCACCACCACAACTTTCACTTTCGTTATACATAGTTACATACTCTGACTACACGCTCATTCAATTTTGTACGTCATTATCCGTGCTTTTTCATGGAACTACTTGGTAGATTGACATGGTAAATGCTGACACACAGTCTTTGTGTAATATAAACCCATTTGATTAATTTACGATTTATTGAAATTGAAAGATAAATTTGCCATCTTACCTAAAAAATTTAACACTGTATTGTAGCTCATCGCACAGATGTGCTGAACCAAAGCCCGTATTCTATCTACTTATAAAGATCAACAAAAGAATCATGTAAGAAGATACTAAAAATACTAAAAACAAAGCTCACTACAACATATTTCATCAACAACAACATCTCAAAACCGTGGTCTAAAACAAACAAAAAATGTTCTCTTTACATACGACAACAGTTTTTGAAATGTGGTAGTCTAAGTCATTGCCTATTCTTTTGGCAACAGTTTTTAACAAGTATAGGCAATACTAAGAAAAAATGTAGTTATAACATTCTATACACAACAGTTTTTTGATTATTCTATGGCAATGGTTTTTTTTACCATTGTCGTATGACAACATAGTAAACTGTTGCATATGATTACCAAAAAATACACATATAAAACCGTTGTCTAATATATCTAAAATGAAAAAGAGGCGGTCACATTGAAACAAGAAATATTGACATTATATCCTTTTCCAAAATATATCCAACACTTCTAAGTTTGTTTAAACTGAAAAAAAAAATATTAATACTACACTTTTAATTGAAATAAATGCATAATTTCGTTATCAACGTATTTCAAAAAAAAAAAGTCACTAATAATCCTTTTATCAATATTCACCAATATTCTAATAAGAAAAATCTAATGAATCATCAAAGTACGTCTTCATCTTCATCTTCATACTCTTCCAAGTGGTCTTCATCCACGTCACCATGATGTAGCTACAAAATTAAAATAAAAAAATAGAATTAATAGCTTGAAATAGAACAAAGTGCATAACAAACAAAGATTTTGAACTATCACCTATGACTACTACAAATAAATGGCTTTAGTGGTCTAATGGATTCTCTAAAGCATAGAAGGCAGCTGATAAATAACAACTATTATAAAGGAAGTCAGGCACCAGATCCTACTGTTTTTTTCAACAGAAATCCAGTGTTTAATGATTTAATTTTTGCACAAAAAATGGATTGAATTTAGTGGAAGAAACTTATGATGAATCCTTTTGGAAATTACCTTATGCAGAAGTTACTGGGTGTATGCAATGAAGAACAGAGGATGCAGATCCTACTAATGATTACTGAAGTACTGGGGCAGCTAGTCAGAATTTCTTTGAACACTCATGGGTAACAGGGCAACTTGTGCAAGTACTACAATATTACATCGATTTTCTAATATAGAATTTGACACTAATTCTTTGCTTTTTCCTTTTTATCAGTACTCGCGTGATACAAAAGCTTAATGAGACTCTCCAAACTAAGTAGCAAGTTTCATTATCAATAAAAAAAATCTAATGAATCATCAAAGTACGTCTTCAGCTTCATACTCTTGTTACTTTCAATTTTTTTGACTTAACTAATAGATGAATCTAGAAGTTCAAGAACACTTTAATAACTGACGTGGGAATGGAGAAATTTTTAGTATCTCCCCATTTAATAGATCATCAGACAAGATCAAAGTTTCTAAAGATGATAACAAAGGCATGTCAGGTATCAAACTGAACATTCACTTTTTCAATAATTTTTTCTTAAATATAAAACATAGTCTACCATCATTAGCTTGTAGAAAGAATAGATAATTTGCCATTTTACCTCATGGTTATTTGGAGCATGTGCAAATATAGATGAATATAGAGCAATGTTAGCATCATCCATAGTTGAAAACACAGCTGCCAAGGCCCTCACATCTAGTCCTGAGTTGTTTTGATTTATCATGGCGCTTACAAGAAGTTGAAATTTTGCCTCCATCTTTAAATGTTTTGCCTCCATCTCTTGAACCTTATCAATTAAACACTTAATCTCATCAGCATGTTTTTTCTTAAGTTCTTCTATTTCTTTATTTCTTTTCAATAGAGAAGGAGTTGCAGTTCTTCCATAGCAGCACACTCTCCCCGGTTTTTCTTTTCCGAACACAACTTCAAAAGCTTCAGTGGAAGGCTGTCCGGAATTGGTAATCAGGTCTTGAAGTTTTGACTAGCATATTTAAAAGCAAAGTTAGTTAAGGGTATATACAATTTTATTTGACTTGATAAAATCATAGAGAGAAAGCTCACAATTGCATCATTAGTATCTTGATCCAGTTCCTTTCCACTTTTACTTCTTCCTGTTTCAATAAACACTTCTGCTTGAGTAGGAGGCTCTTTGTCCTCCTTGATTGCACGCTACACCAAACAAACAATGATTTTAAGATAAAGTGACACACAACACTTTAAATATTTACTTAAAATAATATAAATGAAGTACCAATTTTTTCCTGATAACAGCAAGGCTTATCGGTCTTGCTCTATGTCTCCATTTCTGTTGAGCTATACTTGCAGCATTTTGATGGCACATCTCCTATGAAGAATTCACTTCATTAAATTTGAAAACTATAATGCAAAATAATACACAATTGTAATTATATCTTTCTTACTTGAATGTCTTCAAGTCTCCGATAGTCCATTAACTTCCTAAAGTGTGTTTCTGGTATGTTTTCAGGTTTATTTTTCAGCCGCTCGCGCATGCTTCCATACGTGCTGAAATGATTTCTCTTAATGAAGCATTTGAATCGCCTCCAAGCAACATTTATAATAGCATACATAGCCTTCTTTCCTTTATGTGGAACAATGTATTTTTTCTACAAAGAAAAGAAACATAATTAGAAAGATATATTTCATCAAAGTACTCAAATACATACACACAAAAACAATTAGATGATTTAATAAGGCCATATAAGCTCATCCTTTTCTGGAACAGACTTCCAATTAGTGTATATAAGGGGACAAAAATCTGCACTTCTAGCTACCGTTCCCAAAAAATTGCTAAATTCAGAAACTGTCTTTTGATTTGGTTCAATAGGCTCTCCTTCTTCATTCAAGGTAATTTCTTGTCTATCATTAGGTAGTCGTGCATGAATTTTGAAGCATAGTGTCCTTCCTCATCCTCTTTTTGATGCCTCCCCTAGTTAACATTCCAAATTGAAATGGAAATCTTTTAATAAAAAGACTAACATAAATAAGTCAAAATCAAACTAGTGTGGGTGTTACCTTCCACTGAATTGTCATTTGTTTCCTTAACATCATCATTTTCATAGTTCATATCCCCCTCAACTTCTTGTTCATAGTCATTTCCTTCACTCCCTTCATCTTCTGACTCGTCTACTTCAAGTTGTGGATTATTCCTTTTAATAAAATCATCAAGTGACATTGATGGACACTTTGGAGCAATCTTTTTCTTCTTGAATGGTTCATGTTGGACTATGGTTGTGGATTTGGCAAGGTCCTTTTGGTACATAAATTGAGTAGAGCTTGTTGTTTAGGTTGCACTTTTAGTAGCAAAGCATTGCTTTTTGTGTTGTACTTGAGCAGTACCTCTTGCTTGGATAGCACTTCTAGTAGTCAATGATAGATGTTTCCTTTTGCCTAGGGCTCCTTTCAGGTCATGTGAACCAATTAAAAAAACATGTGATAACATACCTTAATATATTAAAATAAGCAAAGATAGCTAAACATAAATAAGTCAAAACCAAACTAGTATGGGTGTTACCTTCCATTGGATTGTCATTAGTTTCCTCAACAACATTATTTTCATAGTTCATATCCTTCTCAACTTCTTGTTCATAGTCATCTCCTTCACTACTTTCATCTCCTAACACCTCTACTTCAAGTTGTTGATTATTCCTTTTAATATAACCATCAAATGACACTGATGGACACTTTGGAGTATTTTTTTTCTTCTTGGATGGTTCATATTGGACTATGGTTGTAGATTTGGCAAGATCCTTTTGGTATATAACTTGAGCAGAGCTTGTTTGGATTGCACTTTTAGAAGCTAAGCATCACTTTTTGTGTACTTGAGCAGAACCTCCTACTTCGATAGCACTTCCAGTGGTCAATTGTTGGTGTTTCCTTTTGTCTTGATTTTTCACTTGACTTGAAGTAGAGTTTTTCCCTAGCTCCTCCTTTCAAATAAATCTCTTGCTTTTCTTCCTTGTTTTGGCATTTTTACTTTCCAACTGGGCTTTATACTTTTGAAACAATTCAAGATTGAAATCACTTAACTTCTTCATTTTCCTACAAAGCAAGTAATGGATTCATATATTAAAAAAAACACAACACAATACAACAAGAAATAATGCCCCAAAATCCAAAACTTCAACCAAAATTTCACATAAACAAGAGCTTTTCAAGCCAAGCAAGTACCTAAAATTCACATTTCAATATAAGTATCAGAAAAGAAAAAAAAAGAAAAAAAAAGATTTCCAACCAAAAGTAACATCCTTTTTAGTAAATATGCAACACCCATAAGTCAAAATTTCCATAATTTTATCTGCATATTAATCGCTTAAATTTCCAACATTGAAATCATTTAACTTCTTCATTTTCCTACACTTAACTTTTCAGTAAATATTTCAATTCCTCATAATCTAGGTATGACTAAATATACCTGACGACAAGAACCTTCAAAACTTAGTTAACCAATCAAGCAAATGAAGAAATATATTGGAAACTTCAATTCCTCAGCTAACTTAAGGGATACAGAAACCTGAAGAAGGAAAAAAAAAAGCTTCAAGTTACAATTTAATTCATTTTGTGAGTATTGAGAATATCATAAGTTACTAAAAGATAACTTACCAAACTATTCTATTTGCTCAAGAGCATAAATATATAAATAAGCTTGCATCTATAATAGCATTAATCCATGTAGTCCCCCAAAGTGTCATCAGAATTAGATTCTTCTTCAAAATCTAAATCACTTGACATAAGTAAAGGATTTTCAATTGTTCTTGGTGGCAAATCATCTCTGACCAATTCAATTTCACAACATTCATCAATCTCTGACAGATTTTTGCAAGATCTGATGGCTCACTTTGATATGATTCTTGGGCATTTGAGTCTAATTGTTCTTTCATATTAAAAAAGTCCCTAGGAATAGTCTTCATGGCATAATTCCTATTTTCATCAAGAGGATCTTGCATGTGGAAGCATTGGTGGACTTGAGAGACCAACACAAAAGGGTCATCTATGTAACACCTTTTATTAAAGTAAACACAAGAAAGCCCATACTTGTCCTCTTCAACTTCAAACCAATCACATCTAAATAACACACACTTGAAATTGCCATAGTAATCTATCTCAATAATTTCTGTAATTGATCCATAATAAGTTAACGGTTTTGTTATTCGATTTTTCTCTTTGGTGCTTGCAAAGCTTTGAGTCATTAACACCAATGTTACACCACTATTTTGTGTTTTGTGCTTTGCATCACGTTCTTTAGTATGAAAACTATAACCATTGATGACATAGCCAGAAAATTGTCTTGCAACAGTATTTGGTCCTCTAGAAAACTCCTTAAGTTGATCAGATACATCATCCATCAAAGCACGATTTTTGAACCAATCAATAAAATCTTGCCCTTCATTCTTTGCTTTTCTCCACTTCTTTCTTTTATTGAGATTTGTGGTTTAATTTTCATGCTCTCTGCAATAGAAATAACATAGTTAAAATGATTTCATATAACCTCATTGCTAAATCAAATCCTACAATGAATATTTTATTTACCTAATAAATTTTTTAACATCATTGCAATTGAACAAGATGTAACAGTGGGCTTGACTCCTTGATTTGCGATCTAAAGAAATTGCTTCACCATTTTTTTCCTCCAATGGGATGACCAGTGTTAGGAAAAAAGTTTGAACCTTCAATTTCACAAGGATCACATCTATCACTATTCCTTCTTATTCTATTGAGCCATGTCTCTACACCACTATGCAAATACCTTGAGCACAATGTCAAGCATTCTTCAACTAAGTACCCCTCTACAATAGAACCTTCTGGACGACTTTTATTATGAACATAACTCTTCAATTTGCCTAAATACCTTTCTGGAAAGTACATCCACCGAAATTGAACTGACCCTCCCAATCTCACCTCATTCACAAGATGTATAGGCAAATGAACCATTATATCAAAAAAAAAATAGGGAGGAAAAATTGTCTCCAATTGGCAAAGTGTTTCTGCAATCTCTGATTCTAAGATATCGAGATCACTCAACTCAATAACTTTTTGGCATAAACAACGAAAAAATGAACAAAGGTGAATTAAAGGGTGGCGACTTGATGAGGCAATGTACTTCTTATTGCTACTTGAAGCAAGTAATGTAGCATGATATGTGCATCGTGACTCTTGTAGCCATAAATTTTTCTTTTGCCAAGTTGAACACATCTTGAAATGTTTGACGCGTAGCCATCTGGTAGCTTTGCTTTCTTCAAAACACCACAAAAAGTGGACTTCTCATTTGCACTCATAGAAAAACATGCCTTTGCAAACATTATACCTTTACCTTGATTTGTCTCTAGCAAATGAAGTTTCTTTCTAATTCCCATGTCTTCTAAGTCCAAAAGAGCATTTTCATGATCTCTTGTCTTCCCAGGTATATCCAACAAAGTCCTAATTATATTATCAAATATATTTTTCTCTATGTACATCACAACAAGATTATGACGCAAAATATTTTGCTTCCAATACGACAATTCAAAAAAGATCGATTTTTTCTTCCAAAGACCATCACTGGTTTTCTTTTGCATCTTGCCAAATACATTTTTGAAGTTTTCTAACATTTCAAAGATTTTTGTCCCTTCTAGCAAATCTGGTGGATGCCTAAATTCTTTTCTCCCATTAAAATTCTTTGAATTTAATCTATATTTATGATTCATAGGCAAGAAAACACGATGGTCCATATAACACATCTTTCGACTATACCTCAAATAAGTCGAGTTTGTGTTATAATTACAACAAGGACAAGCAAGTTTTCCTTTAGTACTCCATCCACTCAACGTAGCATACGCAGGGAAGTCAATAATAGTCCACAAGAGAGTTGCTCACATTTGAAAAGTTTGATTTAGTGAAGCATCATATGTTTCTACTCCTGAATCCCACAATACCTTTAACTCTTCAATTAATGGTTGGAGGTACACATCAATGGTATTCCCTGGTGAATATGGCCCAGGGATCAATAAAGATAATATACAATACTCGGCCTTCATGCACCATCAAGGTGGAAAATTATACGATATCAGTACAACAGGCCATGTACTGTGAGACACGTTGATGGTTCTAAACGGATTGAATCCATCAATAGCAAAGTCAGGATGATTTCTATCAAAATCTTTCCATGCCTGTCCATCTACAGGATGCTTCAATTTCCCATCTTTGTAACGATCTTCTTCATGCCACCTTAATGAGCTAGCCGTCTTTGAACACATAAACAACCTTTGAAGTCTAGGAATTAAAGGAAAATGTCTTAAAATTTTTGCATAAACTTTGTGAGCTTTCTTGTTTTCCTCAAGCTGGCAGCCTCCTATAGTAGTCTCAACCCATCGTGAAGTACCGCAAGCATGGCAAGAGGTGTCATTCTCATGATCTTTCCAATATAGCATGCAATCATTAGGACAGGCATCAATCCTTCTATAATCAAGCCCCAAGTCCCTTATCATGCCTCTTGTTTTATTAAATGAATCAGGAATATTTAATTGAGGCATAGCTTCTCTCAACAGCTCTAAGAGAGAAGTAAATGAGGCATTGCTCCAACCATGAAGACACTTCCACAAGTATATTCGAATGGTGAAAGATAATGTAGAGAAGTTTTTGCACCCCGGGTACAACTCTTGGTTTCCTTCTTCCATTAGATTATAGAACTTCATAGCATCTTCACTAAGACCCTTATTAACTCCTTATTCTTCTTGTGCCACATCTTTAAATCTTTCATTCAATAATCCATCAATGTCATCAATTGTATCATCTTCATCATCCATGCCACCATCAAGATCCATGGGACTAAACCCTTCACCATGACGAACCCAGTCATCATATCCTTTCTCAAATCCATGTCCTACTAGATGGTCACATATTACTTTTCTTGTTTTCCAACAAACATTGTGACATTTAGCACAAGGGCACAAAATCTCTCTTCCTGCGGGTTTTCCTTTGGTAAAAGCATATTTTAGAAAAAAATTTACGCCATTCATGTACTCTGGACTGTCTCTCGGCAATTTCATCCACTCTTTATCCGTTGAGTTTACTAAAGAGAACAAATAAAAAAGGCAAGGAATTCAAATTGCTATATAAATTTATAGTGGAAAGCACTAATAAATTACTAAAGAGTAACAAATAAAAAAGCGTAACGAATATCATTTTACAATAGCAAATTCTTGTAAACTAAGCATAAAGTATTCTCATATCAAAGATATATGCCAGTAGGCTGCCTAAAACAGTCCAAATCAAAATTGAGACTAAAAGTGAAATCTAAGTCAAAAATTTATATCTGAACTCATTTTCAGATGATGATCTGAAATTTTAGTTGTTCAAACTTCAACCATAAAAGGTTATAGCAGTCACTTCTCTATTTCTAATTCATTTTTCCAGGACTAGATCAATGAGAAACATCATCTAAACGCAAAACAGGATATGCAGAGATTTATCAAATAGGTACGAAAAACAAAATTCCAAGATTTTCCTTGCAAATTCAAACCAGAGAAGCATATGCTGAAGCATATATTGAGCCAATCTGACAAAAAGGGTTCAATTATGTTTTCACAAACAAACAATTCCATCTCACATGGAAATTGGAATTATTCTCAACAACAAAATTCAATTTGAAAGTACAAATAATTAAAACAAAGCATTAATAAGTAGCTTAGCATAGCAGTAAAGAACCATCCCAAATAGTGAATCTCAATGATCAGGATCTTGGTACAATTTGAACCATTCAACCATTTCCTTGCAAAAACAGAGCCCAAGCCCAGATAGCACCATTTCGCATATAGAGAGAGCAACTATTCCATCCACATGTGATAAACTAACATACTTGAAACTATTCCAAATACACAGAAAAGCAACAGATATCCAGAGATGCAGCCATTCACAGATTCAAAAAGTAAGAAAACAAACCACAGAAAAGCAATTGTATACACAAATATGAACATATTACTTGAACACACCTGAAATTTACACTTCTCTTTACTAGAACACAACACAGATCAGTTGGTACCTAAGCAAAAAATTAGATAACGATATTTAAAAATGCAAAGAAGTAGTAAATATGCTACAGATCTAAGTCGGGTGAGCATGAAGCATCAAGATGATTCCTCAACTCCAAAAGCAAACTCCTAGAAAGAAACTGATCAATGAGATTCACTGTTTGAAACTAGTTTATATAATTATATTTCTCACAATCCTGAAATGGTGTTAGCACCAATGAGTTCTTCAGATTCAGCTCCGCTGGTCGATGAGGAAGAAGACAGAGAAGCTATTCGTTTGAGATTTTCCTTTAGCAGAAAAATTAAATCCCTAAATCCTTAAGAGAGATCAAATCTGAAACAACAAAACCGAAACATTCACAACATTAAATAGCAAAAATCAAATCCCTAAGTGAAGTTAAACACACACGCACTAAAACGATGAACCAAGAAATCTGTGATTCCAGCAAGAGATTTTGGAACGGAAGCGAGAAAGTATCAGGAAGCGAGAAAGGAAGCATTTCTACGATGAGTGATGAAAATCGATTCCAGCAAAAGAGACGATGAACAGTCCAACAATAAAAAGGATGAGTGATGAGTGATTAGTGTCGTTCTTTTATTATTATTATTATTATTATTATTATTATTATTATTATTATTATTATTAGAACGTTTACCTACCGTTCTTTTTTTTCATCAAAACGTTCTCTAAATCTATGAGAACATATTCTACATTATTGCCTTAACAAATAAAGAAAGACCGAGAAAAAACGTTCTCAATTCATTATTTTAGAACACTTCTGAACTGTTGTGTATTAAGTATGTAAAATTTCTCTACTAAGCCAACATAACATATAAATGTTGCCTAATAAGCTTTAAAACAACAATTTTTTAGATGGTCTTGAGAAATGTGCTGCCTTATATATAAAATGTTGTGGTGGCGCTATTGGAAAACATATGTACCGTTGGAACAACATACACATATTTTCATATATTAACAGTTTTCTTTTACTCGGTCCCGTTATTTGGACACAGTATTGAGACACAAATACAGGACACCAAGTCCGTACATGTACGGACTTTACAGATTTTTTTATCTCGTTAATCGCGTTTACATATCTGGTTAATGCTATTCATTATCTGGTTAATACAAAATTCTGAAACTTTTGGACATCCTATTTTCTTATCTGGTTAATCAAGTTCAAATATCTGTTTAATACTATTCATTATCTGGTTAATGATCTCATTTTCTTATCTGGTTAATTACGTTCAAATATCTGGTTAATGCTATTCATTATCTGGTTAATGCCAAATATTGAAAAAATTATTTTTTCGAAAAAAAAAACTTTACAAAAAAAAATTTGAAAAAAAAACGTTGTCCTTATATGTACGAACATACGGTCCGTACACGTACGGATATACGATGTCGCATATTTTTGTCAAAATTGTGTGTACATATATCCAAGGTATTAAAAACCGGACCGGGCATTGAACCTGAGAGAGCCTGGGTTCAGGGTTTTTGGGTTCGACCGGGGTTGGACCGGGGTCGAACCGGGTTCGATTAAATATTATTAAAAAAATATTTAATACAATATATAAATAAATAATAAACAAAAAATAAACTGATATTCATAACTTCACACCATAAAAATTATACTTCACTTAATATTTTCTTAATAAGTCGACATATAACAAAAAATTACACATTCATCCATCTCAAATGTGACATAACTATTACGTTTAATAACACAAAATATGAAAAATGGCGCAGGGAAAAAATGTTAAAATAGTCGAGTTTGAGAAGCAAAATGACGCAGGGGAAAAAAAGTTAAAATATAAAACGACGTCGTTGTGCCCTTAATATAATAATAAAAAAAAAAAACTCATTTTGCGAACCGGCCGGGTCGGCCAAAAAACCCAGTTTTTACCGGTTTTCACCCGGTCCGGTCCTGTCCGGTTCTTTCGCAGCCGGTTTTAGAGGATGAATCGGACCGGACCATGGCCTGGTTCCCGATTCGACCGGCCGGTCCAGTCCCATTTTTTATACCTTGCATATATCATTTTTCTTTCTTTTACGCAGAATCACTAAATCTGTGTTCCTCCGCTGTCAATATTTTTAAAGAAGGTGCTTTTTTGTAATCTTCCATGAAATAATTGGCAGTCAGAATTATTTTGAAATATTGTGTTCCTTTAACCATATTACATTGAAACAATAAAAAACAATGGTCATTGTGTTACAGTACTGATTATGGCGTCAAAGCTAGTATCCAGATCCAATGAACCAGCTTGTTTTGAGTGAAATGAAAAGTTCGTCTGAAACTTAAAACATTATTAATTTCTGTCTTAGCTAATCCAATAACTGAGGAAGGGCAGCAGCATCCCTGAAAACAGTAAGATAGCACAAGTGTATATACGCGCTGAAAGCAGGCTTCTATATGTGACTCTACGCATAAATTGAACATTCTTACCAATTACTTAGGAATTCTCAGCGAAGAAAAAACAGCAGGAATCACACAGGCACAAAACAATAATTTAGACCTTTCTAGATAAATAAACTAACATTGTTTTTTTTTTAATTTTTGTATTTTTCAAAGAGATGGCGGAAACACTGTTGATGATAGTATCCAAAAATCATATAGTAATAGTAAATAGATTAGAACGTATATGTCTGGAGATCCGCAGACAATGGCCTTTATACGAGTAATAGGATTTTCTTATTTTCATGAATTTCGAATTTTACTATTTTTTATGCTTTATCCTATCTTAACTGAATACTTCAGCGATGGAAACAAATTACATAGTTGGAGTTGCTTCTCCATGGAACTACACTACCACTCTACCACCACCCTTAATAAATCACGGGAAAAAATGAGGTACACATAATAAGCAGATTTAAGAATGAAAACGATTCATTATGTAGATTAAACCAACCTTGTTGCAAATCCAAAATAACAACTAAATAAATAATGAAGTAAGGTGCAACTCCTAAAACATACTACTAGGATAATTGCCATCATGCAAGTGGCAACAAACATCTACTACATCTACTATTATATCAAGTGCTTTCCCTTGTCATTGTCGCGGGAGATTCGAAAGATTCTTCCAAAGCTTCTTCCAGCTCCAACAAATCCGCCATATGCTCAAACTGAAAAAAAAAATAGCTAAAAAATGAAAAAGGGGAGATACAGAGCATGAGAAGAAACTTGAGGAAATTACAGACAAACCATTTGGTCATCATCTAAAGCATCATCTGGATCATCATTTGGCTTATCATCATACTGAAAAAAATAGTTAAAAAATCAAAAAGGGGGAGAGATAGAGCATGAGAAGAAACTTGAGAAAATTACAAACAAACCAGCGAGTCATCATCTGAACCTTCGACTGAATCATCATTTGAATGATAGACTGAATAATTGACTGAATCATCGTCTGAATCTGACCAATTCATAAATCAAAGAATAAGTAAATATGAAGCACGGACACCAGACACGACACCGACCCAGACAAGCAAACACCACTAATGTCCAAAAAATAGGACACCGACACCGACATAATATATATATATATATATATATATATATATATATATATATAGTGTGTGTGTGTGTGTGCGCGCGCGCGCGCGTGACCATCATTTATAGAAGATCTAAATTGAGAATCCAAGACTGAAACAAAGCACTAAGGTGTTTGAAAACGGATGTCGACAGTGAATGATTTGGAGATGTTTACGATAAATAGAGCACTGAGAGGGAGCAAAGTCGTCAACGAAGCATTGATACTGAGACATCTACCACAAACGTAGAAGACTGTGCAGGAGGATGACATCGACCGAAAAAAGTGAAATATTGGAAATGGAAGAGAACGTGAAAGACGAGAGAACGGTGCGTTCAGACTATGTTTTCGAGAAGACTTGCTTATGCAGTTGTCCCTTCCCACCAAAATGATGTGTCATCCCACTAAGAAGGTGTCTCATAAGCATTGAGGAGGTACGAAAATAATTAATTTTTTAATTGGACACCTAAATGAAGTGTCTGACACGTGTCACACGGGTGTCGATGTTCGAGACGTGTTGGACACAGGACACTCCTAAAACTAAAGGTATATGTGCTTCACAGCAAAATGCACAATAAAAAATTCGATAAGGAGTAATAATTACCATGATCATCCAAAACACGGGATAATCTTAACTGTTCCATGCGAAATCTCTTTTCTGCTTAACACTGAGATAAATACAGTTTACGGAGTGATTTTACACGTCTGCCTGGCGTCAGCTTCAGTTTCCTCAATAAGTCGTGATATTCTATACCTTTGAGTTTTAAAGCACATTCTTTAGCATGATTCCGCGAGTTTGAAATATTGTGATTTCAATTTCTGAGTAATTCTTTTCTCCACTTGAAGATTTTTAGCCTTAATAGAGGGTCTTCCTCTTCCCCCAACCCTAGCTTTCCCAGATGCAGTTCCCACTCCTGCACCAGCCCAGTGTCAATCAAGAATTAGTCAACAAAGCATTCTAAACACGCAGACAATTGAATTCTTATACCAAATGAAATCAGAAAGAACAATACTATTGAGGCTATTTTTGAGTTTTCGTTTGAGGATTGGAACGAGTTTGTTCCTTTTCAAAAAACGTGTAAACAGAATTCGTGCAATGCGATTTTGACGTCCAATCAAACATGCACTGGCGTTGGTTTTGGCCTTGAAGATTTCGTGACGCCATTAGATTAGGGTTTCAAATGAAAAGGCGGCATGCAAATATTGTGAAAGTGTGTAAAATATTGTCTCTCCTCTTCTCTAGGGTTTTTAAATTTTGAAGTGGGTTAATATTAGATAATGGGCTTTGTAGTTCAACTGGACTAGTTCTATGGAGTAGGCATACAACTACTTGCAACCCCTTTTTTTGTCATTCACCACCCTCTTCCGCCGCCTCAATTTCTTATTTATCCCTGCAATTTTTTTTTGTCAGTCTCCATCATGTTTAAAAAAATGATGATGTGGGAAAAGCCATTACACATCATCACTACTACATAGGTAACAGGTTGATTATGCAGTAAAACTGGTAAAATAGGCTACCCAGCCTGCATTGGGCTTCAATCTTTAACGGGTCGGGCCAAAAAGCTGGTTAAAATTAGAGCTCAAAATTTACAGTCCAACCCTATGCGGGCTGCGGGCACTTTTGGGTGGCCCGAATTATACAAAGTGGTGATTTTTTACATAGAAATCAAAGTCTGCCATTGCTATGTCTCATTTTCGTTCATCATATTTCCCAAAGCAAGTAATCCACCAATGAAGTAATACAAAGCAAGTGTTGCAAAGAAGAAAAAAAAAATAGCCAACTAACGAAAAACAAAAGAAAAAACACAACCTCGACAAAACAAGTTTAAACCAATTTAATTGAAGCAAAAAACTCCTCTTATGCCTCAACAAGAACGAGACTTGAATCCAACCCCAGCAAAAGGAGCCAATAAGATAAAAAGGCCTTCACCCATCATAATCCAAAACCTGACATACCACATGCAGAAAACCAGCAAAAATAGAGCCACATTTCACTATTTTTATCGGATAGAAAACAAAAGTAGCACAATGTAGTTTTCGTTTCGGACTTGTAATGGAATCTACACGAGTAAGTAACTAATAATATACCCGTGCTACACATGGGTCGCGCGGCGTTGGGTGTGATAAATTTTTCTAGTATTGACTTTTAATGCAATAGGTAGAATATATAACCAAGTGCAAGCTATAAAGTAATTTCTATAAATTGAACAGTATGAAATTAAGAATAACATAATATGCCACTGTTTAAGCCATACATACGATTGATATGAAGATTTCTATATCACTTGTCAAAAAGCAAGGCTAATTTGCATAACAAAATTCCCAACTGCAAGGCAATCGAACACTAAAAACAATAGTTGTCCTTTGGCTTGCTAATCAGCATCGCAACAAACTCAAAAAATGCCAAAATATCTTTATAAAAAAGTGCTTCAGCATCTAACAAAATTTAACACCTACAAATCTGCATGAACAAATATTCTGGAAATATTTGGTAAAAACTAAACTTCAGCTTATCACCCTCTTGTAAGAGCTCTATATCTCCTCTCATTCCTCAATAATTTACTTTTGTGCCTTTATTCCTCATCATTTATCAAATATAGTACTTGCTCATCTCCATCCATCAAGTGAACAGCACTTGCCGGGATCAGCTGCAGTTCATTTTGAACACAATAAGATGTCAATTGTAACATTGACTTTTAAGTCTAACGAAAAACTACTTAAGTCTAACGATCAAACTACTTGCAATAAAAAATTACCAATAGATTACTTCCAAAAGCACCAGCAACAGTCATTAAAAGTGTTTATTAAGTCACCGATTCCACACGATCATCATCCTTCTCTGACCCCAGTTTTGTGACAGAATTATGCTCTGAATTAAAGACCAAATCAATTACAAATATTTTTGTTGCACCACCATCATCATCAACCAAATTATTACAATCCATCTCTGTCCCAGAGACATCAAAATTTTTGAAATAGAATAATTATCCCCCTTATAACACCACTCCCCGGTATGCTAACCCCAAAGACCACAGACTGGTGCTATCTCAGAACCATAAGAGAAGACATTTGAACCTCTTATTTTAAATCCATGATCCATACATGGAATTCTAGATCTGATGCGTAAAATGTTTTTCCAACATCCAACCTCTCTTTCCAGAGATTGTAAAAGACAATGCTAATAAATATCTCATCCTAAAGTGCCCAATAACAACAAAACGTAGATAATAAAAAAGTAATTAATAACATCATCAAATTAGTTTTGTAACCCAAGATTAGTTAATATCTTGCTTCTCACATCAAATTCAATTCTCCTTTTTAGAAAGTACTTCGTTTGTTTGCTTTATTGTATCCCTAAGCTCTACTAGCTCTAACGACTTTGGCCTTGGCTTCACCATTTCACCCTCAATACAATTTCCCCGAGTTGAGGCTAGGCATTTTCTTGGCGTTCTTAACTCCACCAATGACAGCAACTCCTCAGATTGCACTTTTGCTATTGAATTTGATACAGTACGTGGTTAGAAAGTTGATAAAGGAAACAATGCTGGAGTCAATCTAAATGTCAAGACATCAATCAGTGATTCAGTACTAAACCAACTTCATATATTAAAGAAGGAACAAAAAATATAGACTCCAAAAATATAAAAACCAACTTCAGTGATTGTTGTTCAGAAATTGAATAACTTAATGAAGGTACTATTATTTAATGTATCTCATTCCGTTTGGTGGTTGGATTCAGCACCTGGTGTACTCATAATACATTAGAAAGCAAGTCACCAAAAAAAAAAAATGGCAAATAAGCAATTATTTAGCCAACTTTTCCATAAATGCAGCCTCTCACATAGTGCTCCCGTGCTCTTGTTCTTGGTAAGTAAGGATCACATAAGGATCTATGTTGGCTGCTGATTGAGAAAAAAAAAAATCAGTCCTTAAGAGGATGTCCTTGATCAATTTTTGCTTAAAACAGGTTAGTAACAATGCCTTAGAGACAATCAATACCCACTAATCAGATTAAATAAAAAGTGACTTGAATTCATTCCCAAGTTCAATTTTCAAATAAGATAGACCCAATTAACAGACCTTTATGGACAACAAATGTGTATATCATACCAGCTTAAGATTATCTTCCTCTGGTTTAGTCTAATAGTAAGATAGACCCAATGCAGGTGACAAAAAAGTTTTTTATCCCAACAGAAATTACTAACTCAAAACTAAACCGCACATAATAACTCCAAGACTGATATGCACCTCTTTTAAACTAATGATACTAATGTAGTATTTCCACTTTCAAGGAGGGCTCTAGTATCGTAACCCATCGCATAGCAGTATGCGGAAACAAAATTAGTTGGCAAATTAAATAAAAAAATTAAAACTAAAAACCTACTTGCAACTTTATTTAAGTTGTTGCAGACAATAACACGATGGCTTTTAGAGTGTGGCTCTTCTAATACATGAGTAGCTTCATATATAGTCTTTACAGAGAATATTTTAACTAAAGTTGTAAGCTTTTCCCGAGGTTTCAATCCAAACCACAAAGAACAATCTCCATTTTGTTAAACCTGTAACTATCACCAAGCAAGTGCAGTTGCAAAACCACCATTAGCAAATTATGATTTAAAAACATAGGTGAGAGTAATAAGAGGTATCTTTGTTCCCACCAGGCCTTCCCTTTGTATCCCCTTTGCATCAAACAGAAAAAGGACAAAAGAACAAAACACAACAAATAAGCAAGTGAAAATAATATTAGTTATACATGTTTAGTCTATTTTACCTTATAATTTGAAACACAACAGAATCTAAGAAAACTTACTCTTGGAAAGCAATATCAATTGGACTCCAAGATGAGTTGTGATCCATACCTGGACTCCAAGCTGAAACTTTTAGCTCCAAACACATCATAACTTCTGATTTAATTGTTTCAACCCAAAGAGCGAAAAGTTCTAGTGATGTTACTCACAGAAGCTGAAAAAAGGATAAGGAGAAAGATTTAACTGAAAAACGAAAAAACGAAAAATCAGTTTAAACTTCTGATTTAAATGTTTTGATATTCACTTCAGAATAAAATCTTAAAAATTCATGCTAGATGCAACTCTTAACTACTATTTTAACCTCTTAATTTTAGAACTTTGAAACACCATGAAGACAAAGAAAGCTACTTCACTACCTCGGTGTCCATATTTCTGTGCATCCAACATATCAATGTCAGATCCTTTTGCGTAATTCTTGAGGTTTTCTGCAAAATATATATAACAAAAAAACAAAGACACATCAGATAGAAGCAGATTGTTAAACCAATAGTACACAATAATAGGAAAATTCAGATAAATTTCAAAGCTAAGCATTCCTTTACATGCATCGCCTAATTTAAGAATAGTTATTACCTCGGTTGATATTCTTTTAGCAATTTCTAGATTCTTGGACAGTATTGTCACCAAATTAATACGTTCTTTCAGCCAATAAAACTGATCTAGCATGAAACGACACAATACCTGCAAGTATGCTCAACCATACATAAGAGCCCAGGTAAGAAAGGATCCTATTATTTTGTATCTCTGACATTGAAAATAATCAGAACCTATTACTCTTAAACAATAGTGAAAGCAGGTAAAGGCTTAAGGTAGAAATTCTTCTAGGAGGTCAAAACTTCAGTTGATAAACCCCAAAAGAAAAATGACTTTTAAAACAAACTCTCTATAGAACCTATTACTCTTAAACAATAGTGAAAGCAAAACCAATATTGGAGATTTCTAAACTTCTTGTTATCATTCAAAATGATAATATAAATTACTCCCCCTAATCAATCTAAACACAATCGTTGCTGTAAAAATAATAGACATGTGAATGAATAAAGGGTTTGAAAACTGTGCTATAGAAATGCATGGAATTATCATTGCTCTATTTCAAAAACTATAGCACACCAAATTCTGTTTTTACTAATGTTTGTGCTCTACTTGGTACTACTTGTTGCATATACATTTGAATAAAGCAAAACCACTTGCTATATACATCTTTTTTATTCAAAATCAATAGATGGTATCTTAATCTCTATAAAAATACTAATGCAAAAAATCAGTTATGATCAGAATAATTTTCAAATTATAAAGGAAAATGCAGGAGCTTATGGTTCTATCATATCTAGTAAGATCGAGGATGGTATGAGAAACTTTAACTAAAACTTCATAGCTTAAAAGGAAAATATGTTAGATACTTGGAAGTGATGCTTCGTTTTGTCCACTGTGCTAAAACACATATAGCTGTTAGCTCTTTTCATTTTCTGCATTAGTCAGTTCTGGAAATCTATCCGATAAATCCAATGCCACAAATGTGATGCCAAAAAAAAAAGTATAACAACAATTAAACAGGATGAATAATAATGTAGACCAATAAAACTCAACAGAAAGCAAAAAGAACACCAAGATTATGTTGTCCCTAAGACAACTTTCAGCTCGTTCATATTTAGTTCAGTTCATCTATATTTAATACTTGCTATATTTAAAGCAAAACCACTTGCTATATACATCTTTTTTTATTCAAAATCAATATATGGTATCTTAATCTCTATAAAAATATGCAAAAAATCAGTTATGATCAGAATAATTTTCAAATTATAAAGGAAAATGCAGGAACTTATGGTTCTGTCATATCTAGTAAGATTGAGGATGGTATGAGAAACTTTAACTAAAACTTCATAGCTTAAAAGGAAAATATGTTAGATACTTGGAAGTGATGCTTCGTTTTGTCCACTGTGCTAGAACACGTATAGCTGTTAGCCTCTTTTCATTTTCTGCATTAGTCAATTCTGGAAATCTATCCAATAAATCCAATGCCACAAATGTGATGCCAAAAAAAAAAGTATAACAACAATTAAACAGGATGAATAATAATGTAGACCAATAAAACTCAACAGAAAGCAAAAAGAACACCAAGATTATGTTGTCCCTAAGACAACTTTTAGCTCGTTTATATTTAGTTCAGTTCATCTATATTTAATACTTTGAAAACTGATATAATCATTGTCATGATAATATTGAAAAACAGTTTCAAGATCATTGATACTACCCCCAAAAGAACAAAACTAAAAGTTTGAGCAATTAGACATCTATTGCCAAGCTCATCCCAAATGAAAATTGCCAAGCTCATCAGAATCTGAATGAGAGATAGAGAGTTAGAGAGTGAAAGAGGTTGTGTCCAATACTTTAAATCTGACCATTTTATATAAAATGTTACAACAGAAAAAAGGAAAGCAAACAAAAAAAGAACACAAAAGGAAGAAAGCATTTTAAATTTGTTGAAAAAAATAATAATATATATACCTTCAGAAACTTCATTCCACGGAGATGGTTTGTCCGGCAAACTCAATGGCGGACTTGTCCTGCAAACACAAATAATAAATTACGAAAATTCAGAAAATAAACATGAAAAAATGGTATGCGCCGATAGAAATAAAATGTGAACAACAAAAAAAACAAAGAAGCAGCAGTAGGGGATGGGTCTTCGAAAAGAAGCATGAAACAGAAATTTCAAAAAGCATGTGAGGGGTGAACCGATTTGAAATTGAAATAGGGAGAGAAGGGATGAAAGTTGCAGAAGATGGTGGAATGAGGAAGATAAATAGAGAGAGGGAAAAAGGAAGAAGATGGAGGTAGGATGAAACGAAGATGAAGGACCAGATCAAAGAGAGAAACGAATGAGAGAAAAGATGGAAGGAAGGGAGAAGAGAAAGGGAGAGAGAGATCTGAGAGGAGGTGGCGACGGTTGGAGGATTCAAGATCTGGAAGCTTAGCGAAGGAGAAGAATGAGCCAAGAATTTGAAAATGGGAGTGGGAGAAACGAAATTGGAAAAAACAGAGAGACTGTGATGTTCGAATGCCTCCTCACATGGGCCAGATCGACTCGTAGATGAGACACGAGTTTACCCAACCCATTTGGGGTTTAGAATACCCGAAACAACTGCCCCCAGGATGAGATTACCTATTGATAAAATATTGAGGTGTGACGTTGTACTGAGGTGTCTTGGAAATCCAAGACTGAACTGTGATCATAATAGTAGTCTTCCTTAATGTTGGCCGGTGTTACCAAGCCAATCATAAATTCTCTGTCAAATTTGCTTTGCAAAGGGACATAGTAACAAACAAAGAATGATTATCAACTGATTTAGATCTTTCCACCAAAATGAAGCATCCTTGTCAAACAAAGAATGATTATCAACTGCAATACCAAAATATCCATATCTAAATTCTAATAATCTTTTCCAAATAGCCGAATCATCCACTAAGAACCTCTATTTCCATTTGCCCAATAAACATAAATTAAACAAATCTAGATTTTTTATTCTGACTCCCCCACTTCGTTTAGGCAAACACACCTTTTCCCATCTGACCCAAAGAATTTTACTCGATTCACAACACCCTGACCGAAAAAATTTTCACATTGAATACCTATAATTTTATTGATAACTCCTTTCGACATTTTAAAGAGGATGATAATACACGTGCAAACTTATCAAAACAAAGTCAATCAAAACAATTCTTCCCACCAAAGACGGTCTTTTCCCTCCAAGAAGCCAGTTCAGATTTCACCAAATATATAGTAGGCTACCAAGTAGAATGTTTTCTTGGGTTTTCGCCAATGGGAAAACCTAAGAATTTAAAAGGAAGTGTTCCAATGTTGCTGTGTAAAAAATTTGAACATTGATATGTGAAGGAATCATCAACATTAGACAATGAACTCTTGCAAAAAAATAACCTTTAAACTCGAAGCCAATTCATCCTCTAAGAATAGACTTCAACATCGAGAGATTATTTTTTACTAGCATCTCCCACTATTACAGAGTCATTAGAAAATAACAGCATTAAAGGGGGTGCATGGGGAGAGGGTGGCGCAGGGGATGTGGGGCAGAGGAGAGGGAGAGAAATGGATCGGAAGAGGGAAAGGGAAGGGCAGTTTGGGATTTTCATTTTGAAAAAAAGAAATTAAAAGGGGTCCATGTGAAAAAAGGGGGTGCAGGTAGAAGTGCCCTAGACTTTGCCTCCATCTTGAGCAATTAAAACATGAATCAGCAAAAATAAATAATGATTAATCAAGTTATATAATCAGTTAATCATTATTCATTTATTTGACTTTTTTTCGACCATTCCTAAAAAAAAAAAAAAACTTTTTTCGACCAAATTCATTTATTTGACTTAAATAACATGAATTACATATTTTCATTAAATTTAATTGGCTGGCATCATCTTTTAAAAATTTATCCACATTAACCTTTTCTATACAACAAATAGTATCAAACACAACAAGGATACAACAAATAGTATCAAACACAACAACAAAAAGCTGTTAATATTCCGCAAGCTTATGGAGTGAAATCTTTCTATCAAGACACTCGTTGCAGCAAGGATAGAATCGCCAACCAACCTAAAGCTGATACTCCGCATTGTGCGTTACGTCTCATCGTCACACTGGATGCGAAATCGGATTAATTTGGATCCTCTCCCAATACCCTATCTCTCCCTCCTCCTACACAAATACATCTCAACCCTTCGATTAATTTAACGGCTCCAAGATTAAAAGTTATAATTTAATATAAAAAAAGTGGATTCACTCAACCCTTTCGCCAACATCAAAATCTGTACACTAACATAACACAAACCTAAGCGCCGTTCTCTCAATGCTATATGAACCTGTAAAGGTTTTATTCACCTTTGACGGTGCAGTTGTTGACAGGGCGGCAACTTTCTATTGATGGTGCAACATTAGTTCTTTCAAGAATTGGTAATTTGCAATTTGCAAACCCCTTTTTTTAATTAGCAAAATTTAGCATTGTGCTCATAGGCCATTTTTTGGGATCGATGTGACAATATTTCTTTTGGGATCAATGTGACTATTGAGTTCATTATCTAGATTCAAAGGGGCTTCACATAGCTAATAGTCAAATCTCACCTCTTGAATAACTTTCCAAGCCACTGCATTTGCTTTTGCAATATCATCTAGCCCAATGTAAACCATTATTAAATCAGTATCACCATAGATCACCTATAAGTTATAGGTGATCATATAGACAGAAGACAGTACAATAATTAAGAGCTAATACCTAACTAGTGAAGTCAAATTCATATACATACTAAAACCCTATGGTGCTTCAAAAAAGAAGTGCAGTAGAATAACCTCTAAATTCAAGTTATTTTGAACAACATCTATAGTATCTCCCTTCCCTGATGACCATCAGGCATGTAAGTGAAAATGCATGTGTCAGTGTCTGAGACTATATCTGAGAGTACGCTAGTCATTGGTTTGCTGAATACGTAGCATATTCTCCTTACTTGTAGGGTTATGAGCTTGGCTTTGCATAAAATCTTGAATTAGAAAATCCGAAGCATTCGTCAATACAGCATCATACACCATAATTTTTTTACATACAAAAGGAAAAATGAAATACCATTTTTGGGCACTCAGAACTAAAGGCAAGGAAAGATGGAAAACTTGTTTGCAGTGAGCTTCAATGCTTGCTGCTGAATGTCTAGTTGCTGAATTTTAAGACCAAATGCAGTCTTCATCCATGATTTTACCAATCTCCTCCTTTGAACCAGATTTTTCAACAACGCCAACTAACACGACAAAAAAAAATTTAAAAACAACTGTGTATAGGTTATAAAATTATCTCAAATTTTTAATGCATTGATATACCAAATGAAAAACACACATGCTATTTAGACCAATGTTAATGTCAAGGGGGAAGAGCCAAGTCACTTAATTACTCAACCGAGCCAAGTCATTTTGACCAATGTTAATGCTATAAATATGTTTTCTCATCTAAAGGAAAGTAGGTCACAATATAAGAAACCTATTAGTTAGCACAAATACCTCATAAACATGGAACGGTAGAACTTCAAAGAATACCAGCATATGTCATGAATTGTTTCAGCTCATTGTATAACAAATACATCTCCTATGATCTCCATTGCAACCAAATGGTGAAAGCAATCCATCGAAAATGGATATTAAAGTGTGCCAAAACGGATTTTTGCCAACTAAAACTGATATACATTTTAGGAAAGCCTAGTGATCTTTATTGATTTTTGGATACGTTGTCTTAAGGAAAACAAATCAGCACTACCATGATTTCTCTTTCTTGTTTGTAGGTTCTTATGAGAATTCTTCAAATCATGGTATCCATTTTCAAACAGATACTACAACTCATGATGTCTGTAAAATTGCAACCCAACTTGAACCCACTTCCATAGCAAGTCTTTTTGAGACAATTTATCATACTCTCTTTTTCATTAAAATTCAAAATCATAACTCTCTCTGTCAATCTTTTCCTTGGTTAGCTAATAGCAATGACTAGTCATTCTACTTTTCTTACTCGATATCTTTACCTTGATTTAAGCAAAAGACTCGTTACAAATGGACAGTTAAAAAAGGTAAGTAATGATTTCAATCTAAATTCTTATAATATCGATTATAAGTGCTTTAACTTAAAGATCACTGTTATATAAAACGTGTTTCATATTTGGTTAAGTGTTGTTGTTTGTTATTTTAAATAGATCACCGATGGCTATTTAAAACAACAACACTTCAACAAATATGAAACATGTTTTAAATAACAATGATATTAAGTTAAAGCGTTAATGATCAATATTATAAGAATTTAAATCGAAATCATTGTACTTACCTCTTTTAACTGTCTATTTGCAACAAGTCTTTGCTTCAAATCAAAGTAAAGATACCCAACAAGAAAAATAGAATGATCAGTCATTATTGTTAGCTAACAAGGAAAAGATTGATAGAAAATGAAGTGATAATTTTAAATTTGAAAAAAAGATGTACTGATAAATCATCTCAAAAGAGCTTTACTTTGGAAGTCGGTTCGAGTTCAGTTGCAATTTTACAAACTTTATCAACTGTAATATCTATTTGACAAATGAATACCATAAATTGAAAAGTTGTTATGGGAACCGACAAACAAGAAAAATTAATTTTATAGAATTCATGTTAGTGCTGATTGTTTTCCCTTAAAACAACATATCCAAAAATCAATATCTAAAATATAACTAGACTCTCCTAAGAAATATATCAGTTTTAGTTGGCAGAAACCCGTTCTACCAACACTTTTACATCCATTTTGATAGATTGCTTTTACATTTAATTGCAATAGAGATCCTAGGAAATGGATTAGTTCTCAAATAGATGTTAGCATTACACCATTTTTAAGGGTCTAAATCAGTTACTTTTCCATCTCAAGATTGTCAACTTCATAGAGACTCCGTAGAAGCAGAGCACTTTTTGTGCAAGCCTTCTTTACATGTTCTTTCAAATCACTTCTTGACACAACATCACAATGCATCACATTGAATCCTGCGCTGATACATCAAAAAGAACAAAAGTAACGTACTTAGCAGAAATATGACATTCTCATTATTTACTTTCAGATACAACTCCTTCACATTCGCGATTTACATAGTCATAATCAATAGAGAATACAACAGCCTTACATGATTGCAGGAACTTTTACTCATAGTTTATGCATTTTACATCCAATATTTTTCAATCAGTAGTTCATTATTGATTAACAGACTAATTTTTTGAACCTATAAAACCCATATTGGGTTTGGCTAGCAATTTTGTTAATTAATACAGTGAAAAGTGTGGTTGATTAAGTGATCTAGAATCTGGGTATTGTAATCCTCATTTTTAAATCATTAATAAGAGGATTATTTTCAAGATTCCATTTCATTATTCAGTCACATTACAACCCTATTGACCTTTCATAGGAAGCATGGTAAAGTTAAAAACTCTCATTTGTGGGCCCTTACTGAATACCTGAAAGTCTGAAACTATCATGATAAATTGTTTATCTAACAATATGTATTAAATAAGATTTATGGAATGGTTATCTGATTCTATCTATATTGCATGGCATACTTTAGCTTTAATAAGTCCAATTCTCTTACAAACAGGAGCGGGTGAACTGCTTGTGAAAATATCTTAAGAAGCGGACATATGACTGAGATATCACATTACATGGCAGATTTCAATAAAAAAAATTAAAATAAAAAAAGAGATACACCTCTTCTAGTTGCTTGCTTTTGTACAAACATATAGCAGCCCTGTAGGGACAATCCCTTACGCGTTTTAATCCTTCTATTTCAAAACCAATTCCTAGCAATGATATGTTGAATTAATTGTGTGCCTCTTTTAAAATAGGGGTAAAAAAATTTGAGTACAGGCCCATTTTCGTCCCTGAGGATGTTCACGCGGGACAAAATGGTCCCTGAGAAAATTAAAGTCTTTAAATAGTCCCTAAGGATTGCAAACGTTGGACACGCCTCCATCCACATCCGTCTACAAACATGTTTAACGGTGATGACGTGTCCATTTAAGTGTCTAATAGGCATGCTACGTGTCTGCCAGCGTGGATCTTTACCAATTTTAGCCCATTTTAGTCCCTGACACAGATTGGTTTGAATTAATTCAAAAAAGGGACACTTTGGTCCCTGACTAAAATAAACCATTTTAGTCCCTAAAAAACGTTATAATGAAAGAAAAAAACGTAAAAACAGACACATTGGTCCCTATCATATCCATTCTTCATTCTAACCTTAAAACAATGAAGAGCAGAAGGCCACTTTAGTCCCTAACAAAATTAAAAAATGCCAAATTAGTCCCTAGCAAATATATGAACAGGCAACTTTAGTCCCTAAAATATTTGAAAAAAGCTGCACAAGCAAAACATTGAATTCCTAAATGCTGCACATGCAAACTGAGCAGTTTAGGACTCTTGAATCTACATATGATGAGGGAAATTCAAGGCCTACATATCCAGTGTTAATCTACTGGCATTGGTGAAGTTAACCTAGAGCTTGGTATGGAGTTTGATAGCTTGGACCTTTTTAAGAATGGTGTGAGGAACTTCAACATTGCCCTTGGAAGATAAATTAAATGGAAGAAGAATGATAAAATACGGGCTAGCGCTGTTTGTAATGTTGATGGGTGTCCTTGGGTTGCATTTTGTTCATGGGATAGTATCGATAATACTTACCAGTAAAGATATTTGTTTCTGAACATACATGTTGAAGAGTTTTCAGGAACAAATCAGTCAGTGGAGAATGGGTTGCCAAGAAATTGGAGCAAAACTTATTGGTACAACATGGCCTTAAACGACTTTTTATCTATTTTGATGCATGCAAAAAATGATTTAAGGCTGGGTGTAGGCCTTTGATAGGCCTAGATGGATACTTCTTGAAAGGATATTATGGGGGAAAGTTACTATCAGCAGTTGCTCAAGATGCTAATAACCAGTTTTATGTGATTGTATATGTTGTGGTGGATGTTGAGACCAAAGAAAATTAGAAGTGGTTTCTGACACTATTGTCAGATGACATAGGAGGCCATAACACATATGGTTGGAATTTTGTATCGGACCAGCAATAGATACGTTTTAATTATTTTGCATCTGCAGCATTTATGAATTTAGTGTTTTGCATGTGCAGCTTTTTTAAAATATTTTAGGGACGGCCTGCTCGTATATTTGTTAGGGACTAATTTGACATGTTTTTAAATTTGTTAGGGACTAAAGTGGCCTTATGCTCTTCACTATTTTAGGATTAGAGTCAAGAATGGATATGATAAGGACCAATGTGTCTGTTTTTGCATTTCTTTCTTTCAGTATAACATTTTTTAGGGACCAAAATGACTTCTTTTAGTCAGGGACCAAAATGTCCCTTTTTGAATTAATTTAAACCAATCTGGGTCAGGGACTAAAATGGGCTAAAATTGGTAAAGATCCACGCTGGCAGACACGCAACAAGCCTATTAGACACTTAACTGGACACGTCATCACCATTAAACACGTTTTTAGACGGATGTGGACGAAGGGACTAACGTGTCCGACGTTTGCAATCCTCAGGGACTATTTGAAGACTTTAATTTCCTCAGAGACCATTTTGTCCAGCTTGGACATCCTCAGGGATGAAAATGAGCCTTTACTCAAAAAAATTAGTTTTTCAGAAAAACAATATCTAGTAACATTATGCTAATATTTCAAAAAGTCAAGAACTTGCCTTTGCATTTGCCGTCTAACAATTATTGACACGTTGGAGTGTGGCTGTGCGAAGTAAAAGAAAAACAGAAGGGGCTTTGCGCTGCGATGGGAGGAAGACAGTGAGGGGGCAGCCACACTGCGGTTGGGCCAGTGCAGCGCAAACCTGTGTAGAGAGGAGGATGCGGTGGTTGGGCGCCAGCAGAAGTCTCAAATGGCTCTGGGGTTGCCGCTTCGGCAGGACGCTCCACGGTGGTGTTTTTGAGATGTTTTCCAACAAGGGGTTTAAGGAACTAGTTATGAGAATGGAGGAGAGGACAAGAGCTGATGTCGTGGTGGTGAGTGGTGCTGCCACTGTTGGTAAGTATAAGGCTTGAGTGGAGGCTGGTTTTGCCTGGTTTAGACGCTGGTTGATTCTAATGAGAAACCAGAAGGTTGGTGGTAGCTAACAAAGTTGGAGATGGTGGTTTGTAGTCACCATGGGGTTACAAGGAAGAAGATTGGTTGCTGACTATGGTACTGTGCTCACGGGCAGGGGAGGAGGTAGGATGATATAGCTGGGGGCAAGATTTTTGTTTGATAATAAGGCAAGGCTTTTTTTATTGCTAATTACTTTTTTTTTTTTTGAAATCATGCATATTGAGTAAAAGATCTGCAGCAGCCCGGGGACGTAGGCATAATTGGCCGAACTCCGTTATCAATTTTATGTGTGCTATTATTCCGCATTTATTTTTCTCTTTCCACTAATCTGACCATGAGAAAATTTTGCGTAGTTTCCTAACAACTGGTATCAAAGCTCATTGATTATTGCTGCTAAATTTTGGCGAAGTTACAATTTTTGTGAATGGTAATTTTCATGAATAGTAAAAAATTGGTCGATGTTACCTATTTGCCCATGGAGGTGTTTCAAAGCACGGTGGTTCACAGACATTGTCAGAAACGATCCTGAGAAAGTCAGATTCGAGTGGGAGTGATGGCCACAGACAAAGGAAAGATGAAAATTGAAAAGTTCGATGGTGCGGACTTTGGCTTTTGGAAGATGCAGATCGAACTATCTATATCAGAAAAAGCTGTATTAACCTCTCACAGGAAAGAAACCAACGGAGATGAAGGATGATGAATGAACCCTTCTGTATCAACCTCCCACAGGAAAGAAACCAACAAAGATGAAGGATGATGAATGACCCCCTTCTCAATGGACAAGCTCTCGGCGTTATCCAATTAACGCTATCCCATAATGTTGCTTTCAACATTGCAAAGGAAAAGACCACGACGAGTCTTATGGCGGCTCTTTCTAACTTATACGAAAATCCATCGGCCTCAAACAAAGTTCATTTAATGAGGCGGTTGTTTATGTTGTGGATGGCAGAAGGTGCATCAAGCGCAACATCTCAATGAACCCAACATCGTCATAACCCAGTTGAGTTCGGTTGGAATCGAATTTGAAGATGAAGTACGGGAATTAATACTTTTGTCTTCCCTACCTGAAAGTTGGAATGCTACTGTCATAGCTGTGAGTAGCTCATCGGGGAGAAATAAGTTGAAATTTGATGATGTTCTTGATTTGGTTCTCAGTGAAGAGATTTGGCGGAGAGAGACGGGTGAATCATCAACCTCTTCAGTATTGCATATAGAGTCAAGAGGAAGAAATTCAACCAGAGGAAATGGATGCGGCAAATCAAAAAGATGGCGGTCCAAATCCAAAAATCATCATAGTTCCAACATCTCAAAGACTATCAAGTGTTGGAATTATGGGAAGACCAGGCACTACAAAAATCAGTGCAAGATTGCACCAAAGAATCAGGAGGCGAAGTACGGGGCAAATGTTGCTTCCACCTCAGAAGGAGATGATGTGTTGATATGCTCTTTGGAGAGCAAGGAAGAATCTTAGGTGTTAGACTCTGGAGCATCCTTTGACACTACTTCGTAGAAAGAGTTCTTTGAAAATTATGTCCCCGACAACCTCGGTAAAGTTTACCTTGGTAATGAACAATCTTGTGAGATTGTGGGCAAAGGTGTAGTGAAAATTAAGTTAAACGGGTCTGTCTGGGAATTGCAAAATGTCAGACATATTCCCGACCTGACAAAGAATTTGATCTCAGTAGGCCAGTTAGCCAGTGACGGCTACACAACAGTCTTCCATGGCGATCATTGGAAGATTTCAAAGGGTGCAATGACGATTGCTCGTGGCAGGAAGAGTGGTACTCTTTACAAGACAGCAGGCGCATGACATTTGATTGCAGTTGTAGCAAATGAAAATCCCAATCTATGGCACCACAAACTAGGCCATATGAGCGAGAAAGGGATGTAGGTTATGCACTCAAAGGGAAAATTACCAAGTCTTCAGTCAATGGAAATTGACATGTGTGAAGACTGTATACTTGGAAAGCAGAAGAGAGTTAGCTTTCAGACAAGTGGAAGAACCCATAGAAGGAGAGACTCGAGCTTGTTAACTCTGATGTTTAGGGTCCAACAACAGTCTCATCCATTAGTGGGAAGCACTACTTCATGACTTTTATGATGATCACTCTAAGAAGGTATAGGTATACTTTCTGAAACATAAGTCTGAAGTATTTAAGGATTTCAAGGTGTGGAAAGCCAAGGTGGAAAATGAGACAGGGTTGAAGATCAAAAAGCTTAGAACCGACAATGGTGGTGAATATAAAGACACCAAATTCAAGAAGTTTTGCTATGAGCACAAGATCAGAATGGAGAGAATCGTGCCAGGTTCGCCTCAACACGATGGTGTAGCTGAGTGTTGGAACCTAAACGATTGAGAAGTTTAGACCCTCATTAATTTTGATGATAACAAAGTATTCACAAGAGAACAATTTATGTTCTAACAATTCTTGAAGTGTGCAGATACAAATAATACATATATTCTAAGCCACTCAAGCAAGAAGAAAGTAATTCTCAAGAGAAGGATACATTCCATGTGTCAGCATCCGGCTCATCCTTGTGAGCGTTTGGAATTTTCTCTTTATGACACTAGGCTTATCCAATTGCTACAAGCGTCCGAACTTCCGATTCTGAGCGAGCGTCTGAACTTCATTTCAAATCAAGTGTTAGTCACGTTGCTGTCGCTTCTTCCTCTCGAAGTTTCGAACGCAATTTCGAAATTGATTCTGAGCGCTAAAATTGTTGTACGAGGTATCAAAGGTGACACCTTTAGCTAAAAGACAAAAATCGTACAAGCAATTGTGAAAAGCAAGGTAGTACGAAAACGGTAATATGTACTACTGGGATATTCTCTGGAAAGGAAGAAAGAGACAGCTTTTTGAATTTACCTCACTCAATGGAAAGGAGCCATTTTTACCGTAACGGTAATATCCTTGGAACTCCTATATATACCTCATGGTATCCATTGAAGAAGGGGCCGAGATACTGTGAAAAAGCTTGCTGAAATACTGCTGAAACATTACCTCATTTACTGAAAGCAAGCACTGTTGCCATACATTACAAAGAGTCAACATCTGAAGTAATCGCTTCGTGAGCAATCAAGTCTCGTGCTAAGTCTCCGGACTACAAGAGCGAACTCGGCGTCCGACCCTTTCTTTTAGAAAGTTTTTCTATAGTTGAGCTTAATCTTTTATCCTCTCTGTGAGAGTTATTTTTCTTGTATTTCAACTCACTTGTAAAAGTTGTTTTGGCCTAGTTAAATTTGTATCCTCAAAGGCTCAACTGCATCGAGTCGTTTGAGAAGTTGAGAGTATTGTCAAGTTGTGACAGAAGAATACTCTTGAGGAAATTGTAATCAGGTTGATTATAGTGGAAAATCCTTGAGGAGCAGAAGAGACTAGACGTAGCTACCAGTTTGGTAGTGAACTAGTATAAATCTCTGTGTCTTTTGCTTTATAGCTTTCTATTTCTCTTTATCGTGGTGTGTTAAAAATAAGTTTTCACTGTTGCTTTTCCACATCCGATTATTTCCAGCATCCGTTATATAAACAGTTTTGAAAAACTTTTGTTCTAAGTGTTTTTAACTTAAAGTTTGCGAAAAGTTGTAAACACAATTCAACCCCCCTTCTTGTGTTCACGTTCAGTTGGTACCAGAGCTCGGCCTCTTAGTTGACCACTTAACAGTGTCAAGAGAAAAGATCCTATATTGTGAACATGTCTACTGAAGGTGGTCATATGAACCGTCCTCCTCTATTCAATGGAGAAATATTTGATTACTGGAAAGATAAGATGAAAGCATTCCTTGAGGCACAAAATCTTGATTTGTGGGATATAGTTGAAAGCGGATACATTTTTCCCGCTAATGCCCTTGGCGTTGCAATACCTAGGGAAAACTGGTCTGATGATCAGAAAAAGAGATATCAAACCAATCAGAGGGCCAGATTTATTCTCATCTGTGCTATGACAGAAAGAGAATATGATAAATGTGGTAAGTTTGATACTGCCAAAGAAATCTGGGATTCTCTTGTGTTGTCTTATGAGGGTTCTGCCCAAGTAAGAGAAACAAAAGCTAGCATGATGGTACGCCAGTATAAGCTATTCAGAATGGAAGATGGAGAGAACATTGAAACTATGTTTGGAAGGTTCCAAACACTTGTTCATGGGTTGCAGGCCCTTGGAAAAAGTTATACTACACCTGATCATATGAGAAAGATCTTGAGAAGCTTGACTAAGCAGTGGAGACCCAAAGTCACTGCTATTCAAGAAGCAAAAGATCTAAATGTTCTTCGGCTTGAAGATCTTATGAGTTCTTTGAAAGCTCATGAACTTGAGCTAAATGAAGAAGAACCTACCAAGAAGAGTAAGTCTATTGCTTTAAAAGTTAATCAACATAAACCTAGTACTTCTAAAGCCTTTCAGGCTGAAGAAGAAGAATCAGATGATGAAGCTTCAGAAGGAGATTCTGATGGATCAGACGATGAGCTAGCATTCATATCTAAGAAGATCCAGAGAATGTGGAAGAAAAGAAACTTCAGAAGGAAGTTTCAGAAGAAAGATTCAAAGGACAAGAAGGAGAGCAAAGACAAGGACAAAGCCCAAGTCATTTGCTATGAATGTAAGAAGCCTGGACATTTCAAATCCGAGTGTCCTAATCTTAAAGAAAAGCCCACAAGAAGCTCCTTCAAGAAAAAGAAGAAAGGTCTCATGGCAACATGGGAAGATCTTGACTTATCCTCCTCTGAGGAAGATAAAGAAGAAGAAGCTCACATTGCCCTCATGGCAGACACTGACATTGACTCAGAAGAAGAAGTTGAAGAGGTAATAGTATATGATTCCTACTCAACTTCAACTTGCTTTGATGATCTTCTTAAGGACTCGCCACTCTCTCATCGAGTATAAGAATTTGAAAAAGAAATTTTTAAAACTATCACAAGATTTTCATTCTTTATGTAATGAAAACTCAGACTAATGAAGAAAACCGTGGCGAAAATCGAAAATCGTGCGGTTGATAACCAGCGTCTGGAAGCTAACAAGCAACCGAAGTGAGAGCTCTCAAGCTAAGAGTTACGTGAGTTACAGTGCAATCCTAATCGCAAATCAAATGACTATGAACAAGCATTTCAAAAGTTTCTTGCAGAGAGTGTAACTCGTAGCAAGCAAGCTTCAATGATCTGGGTGTCAAGAAACGACAACTCATGGTCTTGGTTATATATCGATGAAACCCTTTTGGAAAATGATTCAAAGATCTCGATAAATCCCATAGTCATAGTAAATGCTTACATTGTACTTACTGCAATAAATCTGGTCATTTGAAAAGTGCATGTAATGTTTTTAAAACTGCGAAGGATAATCCTCCTTCAAGAACTAACAAGAAAGGACCCAAAAAGATATGGGTACCTAAAGATAAAATAGTCTATGTTGCAGACATGCTTAGCAACAAAGTCAGCACACCAATCTTGGTACTTAGACAGTGGATGCTCGCGTCACATGACGGGAGAAAAGCATATGTTCCAAGAACTAAGACCTAGAGAAGCTGGATTCGTTGGTTTCGGAGGAAACCAGAAAGGCAAAATAGTTGGAATTGGTCGCATAGGTAAAGGCTCTCTTCCTTCTATTGATAATGTTTTATATGTTGAAGGACTGAAACATAATCTACTGAGCATAAGTCAATTATGTGACAGTGGTTATAGTGTTGTCTTCTGTAAATCGGATGTTTAGTAAAAAGAAAAACGATGGATCTATATTCTTTACAAAGAAAGAGGAAACAAAATGTTTATAAAGTTGATCTTTACGAACTTGAAAAACAAGATGTCAAGTGTCTTATGTGCATTGAAGATGAGCAATGGATTTGGCACAAAAGATTAGGTCATGCCAACTTGAGGTTAATCTCAAAATTAAACAAGCACAATCTTGTTAAAGGCTTACCAAATCTTAAGTACCAATCTGATGCCCTTTGTGAGGCTTGTCAAAAAGAAAAACAAGTTAAAACTTCCTTTCATTTAAAAAATGTTGTTTCAACTTCTAGACCACTTGAACTTTTACATCTTGATCTTTTTGGTCCCACAAGGACAGCCTCTTTGACTGGAAAGAAATATGGTTTAGTCATTGTTGATGATTTTAGTAGATGGACATGGGTTAAATTCCTTGCCCACAAGGATGAGTCTTTTAAAATATTTACTGTTTTCTGCAAATCAGTTCAAAATGAAAAAGGCATCTGTATTTCTTCTATTAGAAGTGATCACGGGGGAGAATTTGAAAATGAGAACTTTCAAAAATTTTGTGAAGAAAATGGCATCTCCCACAATTTCTCCTCTCCTAGAACACCTCAACAAAATGGTGTTGTAGAAAGGAAAAATAGGTCCCTCCAGGAAATGGCCAGGACCATGATCAATGAAGTTGATATTGCAAAACATTTTTGGGCAGAAGCAGTAAACACAACGTGTTATATTCAAAATAGAATTTATATAAGACCTATTTTGAATAAGACTCCTTATGAATTGTGGAAGGGTAGAAAACCAAACATTTCTTACTTTCATCCTTTTGGTTGTATTTGTTATATCTTGAATACTAAAGATCAGCTTGGTAAGTTTGATTCCAAGGCTGACAAATGAATCTTTTTGGGATATTCTGAAAGATCTAAAGCTTTTAGAATATACAACAAAGAAACTTTGACAGTTGAAGAGTCCATTCATGTCAAGTTTGATGATAAGAAGCCTGACACTGCTATGTCAGAGCTAGATGAGTTATTTTCAGAATTAAACCCTACGACAAGTCGACGGTGAACATACATCTTCATCATCTGGTGGTGACAAGACTAAGAATTCTACTCGCGGAAGTCAAGCAAGAAAAAGCTGCAACTACAAAACCAATCATCCAAAACATCAAATCATAGGAGAACCTGGTGACAAAGTACGAACCAGATCCTCTTTCAAGGAGCATGCTGATTTTGCACTTCTCTCTGAGATGGAACCTAAGACGATTGATCAAGCTTTGGAAGATGAAGGGTGGATTCTAGCAATGCAAGATGAGCTAAATCAGTTCCAAAGGAATGATGTATGGAAGCTAGTCACTCTACCAGAAGATAAGCAAGCTATTGGTACTAAATGGGTATTTAGAAATAAGCTTGATGAAGATGGTAAAGTTATGAGAAATAAAGCAAGGTTAGTTGCTCAAGGCTACTCACAAGAAGAAGGTATTGATTTCACTGAATTTTTTGCACCTGTTGCAAGACTAGAAGCTATTCGCATCTTACTTTTATTTGCAGCACATCATGAGATAACACTATATCAAATGGATGTGAAAAGTGCTTTTCTAAATGGTTTTATAACTGAGGAAGTTTATGTTAAACAACCTCCTGGTTTTGACGATATTGAATTTCCAGAACATGTTTTTAAACTTAAAAAGGCACTATATGGTCTTAAACAAGCTCCCAGAGCATGGTATGATAGACTAAGTTCCTTTTTAATGGAAAATGGATTTACAAGAGGTTTAGTTGACACTACTCTTTTCAGAAAAACCTCAAACAAGCATTTCATACTTGTTCAAATCTATGTTGATGACATCATTTTTGGAGCCACTAATGAAAGCCTTTGCAAAGAATTTTCTAAGCTTATGCAGGCTGAATTTGAGATGAGCATGATGGGAGAATTAAAGTTCTTCCATGGAATACAAATCAAGCAATGCAGTGATGGTATTTATATTCATCAAAGCAAATATATCAAAGAATTATTGAAGAAATTCAAGATCTTTGGATTGCAAGCCTATGTGTACACCTATGCATCCTACCGCACTCTTAGTAAAGATGAAATTGGTAAGAAGGTAGATCAAAAGCATGCAGGTATGATTGGATCTCTACTTTATCTTACGGCTTCAAGACCTGATATTATGTTCAGCCTCTCATTGTGTGCTAGGTTTCAATCAGATCCTAGAGAATCACAACTAAGTGCTGTTAAAAGAATATTTAGATATTTGTAAGGAACTACTAATCTTGGTTTGCTTTATAAGAAATCAAAAGATTACAAATTAGTAGGTTTACGTGATCTTGACTTTCTGGAGATCGAATTAAAAGAAAGAGCACAAGTGGAGGCCGCCAATTCCTTGGAGCTAATCTTGTGTCTTGGTCAAGCAAAAGGCAAAGCACAATTGCACTCAATAGCGGTTGAATACATCTCAAAGAAGTTGCAGTTCTCAACTTCTGTGGATGAAGTATCAACTTGAAGACTACTTGATAAAAGAGAGTAACATTCTTATCTTCTGTGATAATACATCTGCCATATGTCTTACTAAAAATCCTATATTGCATTCTAGAGCAAAGCACATTGAGATTAAGCATCATTTTATAAGAGACTATGTTCAGAAGGGTATTTTAGAAATAAAATTTGTAGACACTGATCATCAGTGGGCTGACATATTTACAAAACCCCTTGCTGAAGATAGATTCAATTTTATAAGAAGAAATTTAAACTTTCATCTTATAGAAGAATGATTAATCTCAGCGTCTGATAATAAACTAAATCTCAGCATCTGACATGACATAAGCATGTATGTGCATAAGCATCTTATTTGTCATATGCATCATAACTCATCATCCGGTAAGTCGGTTGCGTGCGTCCGAACACACCCACACGTGTCACACGTGTTAAGGATTCAAGCGTCTCATCATATCTACTGAGTCATGATTATTTACGTTTTCAATAAAATCTTTTACTTTTATTTTGGCGTCTGCATTTAATGAAAAGGCGAATCTTTATTTTTTTTTCTTTTTGATTTATTTTTATAAGAAAATACGAAGCGTTATTTTGAAAAAAACTGTACCATTCTCTATTAACTTTCCCACTACTCCACATTTTTCGCTCCACTCTGTGTTTTCTGCAAAACCGTACTCGTTCTCTCTTTAAGTTTTTCTCTCTATCTCTCTGTGTGTGTGTTTAAACCCTAAAACCTCCATCGCCTCCATTTCTCAACTGCAATCATGGCTGGAGTAACATCCTCTGAGTATACGGCTATCTACGACACCATGACTGAAGGAAAAGTCTTGTTGGAAAATCGAGTTGATTTGGAAAACTTCAAACTCTACGGCTTCGACTTCTACAGTGGTTTCAAGGCAATGGGCTGGGAACACTATTTCTTCTGGAACCAAGTTGAGGTTCTAGTGACGGCTATCAAAGAATTTTGGGGCAATGCTCGTTTACACAAAGGTGGTATTTTTGAAGGAACCGTGAGAGGTTACAAGTTTGTTTTTACCGTCAACAATATCTAAAGTCACCGTTGTCCTTGTGAAGGTATCGCCTTCTATACTGATTACCGACGATTTCATGGGATTGAGAAGGTCAATGATGATCTGTTTGAGAACTACAAGCGCTTGAAAGAATCTGGTGAAATCGCTATCGCAAAGAATCTGAAGAGTCATTTCAGAGTTCTTCACAAAATAATCACCAAGAGCGTCTTGTTGAAGGCTGGCTCTAGTGACATAGTCAACTATGAACAGAAGTTCATCATGAGACACTTCATGGCTGGTAACAAGGTAAACTTACCAAGGTTGATCTACAACAACCTGATTAATGCACTAGTAAATTCGAGGAAAGGTGTTGCTGACAAGAAAAACACCTACAAGTGCATTCCTTATGGTGTTCTGCTCACTAGAATGATGGTCAAGGGTCTGGTTATAAACAAGCTGACTGCTTTACCAGATCAAGAAAAGGTGAAGTATTTTGGTGCTGATAGTATTGTGATTCCGGACACCTTTGGAGTCAACAGTCTGGTCAGAATGAAACTGATTACTGGGTCAATGATCAAGAAGGTGAAAATCGAGCAACAGGAAGGGGAAGCTGAAAAGAAAACCACCAGAAGCTCAATGCCTGGTGTGAAAAGACCTGCTGAGTCTCCTTCAAAAGAGACCAGAAGAACAAAACAGAAGGTGGCTCCTGCACCTACTGTTGAAGAACCAGAAGATGAGGACCGAATTCCCATCAGTCAGGTTCTGAGAAAAAGGAGCAAGCCGTGGTTTAAAAACAAGTTTCGGTGTCCAATGTAAGAAGGAAATTCAACGTCCTCCTCCAAATCGCCTCTGCATTAAGCTCAAAAGATTGGTCAGGCAATCTGAACCTGAACCAAAGGTACTGATTTCTTCTAATGAGCTTGTATCTGCTTTTTGCATCCGATGATACCATTCTCGCTCCACCAATATCTGCAGACCGACCACCAAACACTCAAACCCGTACGTAAAACCTCCATAACTCCCAAACACCTTACCCAAACACTGACCAATACACTCACCATCTCATCACCTCAAACCTCCACATATAACTCCCTCACTTCATACGTTTCCAAGCTTCATTCTCATCTTTAACCTCCTTTTCAAAATACCTCCCATTAATCCCTTCAAACCCTACTCACCAAAAGCCTACAAAATCACCAAAGCCACTCCCACCTTACTTACCCTTACCCTTAGACCTACAGACGCTGGTGGAAAGAAGAATATCTCATAGAAACCACACTTTGTTAAGTATGAGATATAACATAGCATCTATGATCGCCCATCCACATGGCATTTAAAAACCTTCACCTCTGAGCCGCCAGATTGGAAATTGCCGCCCAATAAGTGCAACCTTCAAGGATGGAGAAGACCACTTCCAAATGTCATTTAAAGGAAGGTTGAGACCAAAGATCCTGAAGCGAGCAATTCCCTTCTCTCGCTGATCTTCCTAGATCCCTACCACACCAACCGCTCACGTTGGAAGAATGTGGAAGGTGGATCACAAATGAAGAAGTCGCCTTCATGGCACAATCGCTTGAGCGTAAAAGGCTCAAGTCATAGGACAATATCGAGACCCATCATCTGCTTCATAAGATAGTACCAGATAGACAAAGGTGGCTACCTTGGTCTATTCCTCGAGAAACTAAGGAACTCGCTCGCAAGCGACCATTCAAAGAAGATCGGGCTAAAGGAATATGAGAAGGCACCTACAAAGTACAATCTTAAGGATTTCTCCCAGCTTCTGATTGCCAAAATCTCTGAGGATCATGCCAGAAGGTATTACCTGACTTCTCTGAAGAAAGATGAATGGAGAATCGGCTCTCAAATCAAGGTAATGCTGAGAAGGCTACTATTCCAACTGTTGGGACAATCAGCAGAGTTACTGACATCAATCTTAGAACAGTGTACTTCGATGATATGTTCAGATGCTCAGTAATCAGACCTTTTGACTGCATGAAGATATATGACCAATGGACTGCTGTGACCAAGCACTTCGACATTGGATTTACTTGGAGTCAATGGTCTGAGTCTTGGAAAGACAAAGCCATAGTACCATGCCTCAACCCCCTAGTGCTAGAAGAAGATGACAGGGAAAATCTGAGAAGAATTTACCTGGCAGAAAATGAAGCACTCTCCTTCACCTGTGAAGCGTTGAGTGTCTTTATCAGAAGTTTATGGGGAGAAGACGTTGGGAATAGGTTTGACTCTTACACTGCTGATGTTGTTCTACACAGAGAAACCATCTTCATGAATTTGCTGTATCCAGAAGATGTGAAGCATCAATGGAAGATCTGCATGTAATCGAGCTCGAAGACTTGGAAATTTCATCAAATGGTTTATACCAAATGATGCATTCTTTTTAAGAGCTCAAAGGAAGAAGGATTTGAGACTGAAGATATCCAACTGGGTGCTAGCAGAGCATCAGAAGATGAAGTCTGCACTTGTACAAGTCGGACCTTCTACTTCTACTGCAGTAGAGATGGTCACCATTCCCAAAGGTAATTTGAAGAAATGAAGGCTACAAACTTGAAGGTCACTCAGCTGGAGACTGCACTGAAGTTACTCTATGAACGTCTCAATATCCCACCTCCACCTCTTCAAAACCCTTGAAATTTTTTTTCTTTTTTTTTCTTGTGTGTTATATAAAATCTGTTCTATTTGGTTGATACACTTATATATATAATTATTTTTTATCTAATTTCTATTCAAATTTTTCTAAGTCTTATTTTGACTATAATGTGTTTTTACACTCTTTTTGTCTGATGACAAAAGGGGGAGTAAAAGAAAGGTATGATGAACACGAAAGAAAGGTATATTGAACACGTGAAAATCTGATAATCCACCATCCGATGTTCACTGTCCGATGGATACACTGGAACTAAAGTATCATGCATAGCATTTCATACATAGCATTTATGTGCGCTAATATTCATTGATCTAGTACTCTTATAATGTTTAATAAATTTTGGTACAATGAAATATATTTGATTAAATCAATCTATTTGGTATATAATCAGCATCCGATCTCACTTTATTAAATATATGCTCTGATACATGTAATGGATTTTTCGTAATCACTTAAATGAATTTGTTTACCAACAATTGCCTTAATACCTAATTGTTCATATATATCTAAACTGTTAAATCTGTGGGGAGACCCTTGATGTCTTTTTTTAAACTAAATTGTTCATCTACCTTAGATGTTTGTCATCATCAAAAAGGGGGAGATTGTTGGAACCTAAATGATTGAGAAGTTTAGACCCTCATTAATTTTGATGATAACAAAGTATTCACAAGAGAACAATTTATGTTCTAACAATTCTTGAAGTGTGCAGATACAAATAATACATATATTCTAAGCCACTCAAGCAAGAAGAAAGTAATTCTCAAGAGAAGGATACATTCCATGTGTCAAAGATCCCGCCATCCTTGTGAGCGTTTGGAATTTTCTCTTTATGACACTAGGCTTATCCAATTGCTACAAGCGTCCGAACTTCCGATTCTCGAGCGGCCTCAACTTCATTTCAAATCAAGTGTTAGTCACGTTGCTGCTCTTCCTCTCAGAAGTTTCTGGAACGAATTTCGAAATTGATTCTGAGCGCTAAAATTGTTGTACGAGGTATCAAAGGTGACACCTTTAGCTAAAAGACAAAAATCGTACAAGCAATTGTGAAAAGCAAGGTAGTTTAAAACGGTAATATGTACTACTGGGATATTCTCTGGAAAGGAAGAAAGAGACAGCTTTTTGAATTTACCTCACTCAATGGAAAGGAGCCATTTTTACCGTAACGGTAATATCCTTGGAACTCCTATATATACCTCATGGTATCCATTGAAGAAGGGGCCGAGATACTGTGAAAAAGCTTGCTGAAATACTGCTGAAACATTACCTCATTTACTGAAAGCAAGCACTGTTGCCATACATTACAAAGAGTCAACATCTGAAGCACTGCTTCTGTGAGCAATCAAGTCTCGTGCTAAGTCTCTGGACTACAAGAACTGAACTCAGCGTCCGACCCTTTCTTTTAGAAAGTTTTTCTATAGTTGAGCTTAATCTTTTATCCTCTCTGTGAGAGTTATTTTTATCGTATTTCAACTCACTTGTAAAAGTTATTTTGGCCTAGTTAAGGTCAGTATCCTCAAAGGCTCAATCATCTTGAGTTGTTTTGAGAAGTTGAGAGTATTGTCAAGTTGTGATGTAAGAATACTCTTGAGGAAATTGTAATCAGGTTGATTATAGTGGAAAATCCTTCAAGAACGGCGGACTAGACGTAGCTACCAGTTTGGTAGTGAACTAGTATAAATCTCTGTGTCTTTTGCTTAATAGCTTTCTATTTCTCTTTATCGTGGTGTGTTAAAAATAAGTTTTCACAAACTGTTTTTCCAGCGTCCGATTATTTCCAGCATCCGTTATATAAACAGTTTTGAAAAACTTTTGTTCTAAGTGTTTTTAACTTAAAGTTTGCGAAAAGTTGTAAACACAATTCAACCCCCTTCTTGTGTTCACGTTCACTGAGCGTATAAACCGAACCTTGACTGAAAGAGCCATTAGCTTACATGTGTAGTCAGGTCTACCAAAGCAGTTCTGGGCAGAAGCAGTCAACACATTAGCTTACTTGATCAACCGAGGTCCATCAGTGCCATTGAAGCACAGAATACCAGAAGAGGTATGGAGTGGAAAAGAGTTAAAACTCTCACATCTTAGTGTTTTTGGTTGTGTAGCATATGTGCATATCAGTGATCAAGGCAGGAATAAGCTTGATCCCAAATCAAAGAAGTGCACTTTCATCGGTTATGGTGATGATGAGTTTGGCGACCGCATTTGGGATGATGAAAACAAAAAGGTGATCCGCAGTAGAGATGTGATCTTCGATGAAAGAGTGATGTATAAGGACAGCCGCAGCACAAGCGCCAACAACTCAGAACAAAGTGGGTCAGTGTATGTAGAGGCAGACGATGTCCTAGAAAGTCCTACAGTTGAGAGTCCTCAATTTGACACACCAGAGCATCCTACTCCAGCTCCTGTATTGAGAAGGTCTTCTCGACCCCATGTACCTAACAGGAGATACATGAACTACATGTTGTTGACTGATGGAGGGGAGTCTGAAGACTATGCAAAAGCATGTCAGACCACAGATGCCAGCAAGTAGGAGTTTGCCATGAAAGACGAGATGAAGTCTTTGATCTCCAATCAAACATGGGAACTAGATGAGCTACCCATGGGAAAGAAGGCGCTTCACAACAAATGGGTGTATCGAGTGAAGGAGGAAAATGATGGCTCCAAGAGATACAAATCCCAACTAGTCATCAAAGGATTCCAGCAAAAGGAAGAAGTTGACTACACTGAGATTTTTGCTCCAGTTGTGAAGCTCAATACTATCAGGTCTGTGTTAAGTATTGTTGCCAGTGAAGATCTCTATCTTAAGCAGTTGGACGTGAAGACTGTGTTTCTTCATGGAGATTTAGATGAGGAGATATACATGCACCAACCTAAAGGATTCTCAGAATAAGGGAAGGAGAATATGGTGTGTAGATTAAAGAAGAGCTTGTATGGCATGAAACAAGCTCCAAGGCAGTGGTACAAGAAGTTTGAAAGCTTCATGCACAAGGAAAGTTTCCAGAAGTGCAAAGCCGACCACTGTTGCTTCTTCAAGAGATATAAGTCCAGTTATATCATTATGTTGCTTTATGTTGATGATATGTTAGTAGTAGGTTCTGATAAGGATGAAATCAGAAACACGAAGATGTAGTTGTCAAAAGAATTTGACATGAAGGACTGAGTCCTGCGAAGAAGATCCTTAGAATGCAAATCATGAGAAATAAGCAAAAAGAAATTTTACAGTTATCTCAGGCGGAGTACATCAAATGTGTTTTGCAAAGATTCAACATGAGCAACACCAAATCGATCAGCACACCTTTGGCAACTCATTTTCGCCTATCAAAGGAACAGTCACCTCAGACGGAGGAAGAAAGAGAATCCATGGTTAAGAGAATCCATGGTTAAGATTATGTATGCTTCAGCCATTGGAAGTTTGATGTACGCGATGGTCTGTACGAGGCCAGACATTGGCCATGCAGTGGGAGTTGTAAGCAAGTTTATGTCAAATCCAGGTAAAGCTCATTGGGAAGCAGTTGTTGGAACCTAAACGATTGAGATGTTTAGACCCTCATTAATTTTGATGATAACAAAGTATTCACAAGAGAACAATTTATTTTCTAACATTTCTTGAAGTGTGCAGATACTAATTATACATATATTCTAAGCCACTCAAGCAAGAAGAAAGTAATTCTCAAGAGAAGGATACATATTCCATGTGTCAGCATCCGGCTCATCCTTGTGAGCGTCTGGAATTTTCTCTTTATGAAACTAGGCTTATCCCATTGCTACAAGCGTCCGAACTTTCAATTCTGAGCGAGCGTCTGAACTTCATTTCAAATCACGTGTTAGTCACGTTGCTGCTCTTCCTCTCAGAAGTTTCTGGAACGAATTTCGAAATTGATTCTGAGCGCTAAAATTTTGTACGAGGTATCAAAGGTGACACCTTTAGCTAAAAGACAAAAATCGTACAAGCAATTGTGAAAAGCAAGGTAGTACGAAAACGGTAATATGTACTCATCGGGATATTCTCTCGGAAAGGAAGAAAGAGACGACTTTTTGAATTTACCTCACTCAATGGAAAGGAGCCATTTTTACCGTGAACGGTAATATCCTTGGAACTCCTATATATACCTCATGGTATCCATTGAAGAGTGTGCCGAGATATCGTGGAAAAGCTTCTTTAAATATCTTTAAATCTTACCTCATTTACTGAGAACAAGCACTGTTGCCATACATTACAAAGAGTTAACCTCTGAAGCACTGCTTCTGTGAGCAATTAAGTCTCGAGCTAAGTCTCTGGACTACAAGAACTGAACTCAACGTCCGACCCTTTCTTTTAGAAAGTTTTTCTATAGTTGAGCTTAATCTTTTATCCTCTCTGTGAGAGTTATTTTTGACTGTATTTCAACTCACTTGTAAAAGTTGTTTTGGCCTAGTTAAGGCTGTATCCTCAAAGGCTTGATTGTACTGAGTCGTTTTGAGAAGTTGAGAGTATTGTCAAGTTGTGACAGAAGAATACTCTTGAGGAAATTGTAATCAGGTTGATTATAGTGGAAAATCCTTCAGGAACGAAGGGACTAGACGTAGCTACCAGTTTGGTAGTGAACTAGTATAAATCTTTGTGTCTTTTGCTTTATAGCTTTCTATTTCTCTTTATCGTGGTGTGTTAAAAATAAGTTTTCACAAACTGCTTTTCCAGCGTCCGATTATTTCCAGCATCCGATATATAAACAGTTTTGAAAAACTTTTGTTCTAAGTGTTTTAACTTAAAGTTTACGAAAAGTTTTAAACACAATTCAACCCCCCTTCTTGTGTTCACGTTCAGCAGTCAAGTGGATTTTGAGGTATCTATGAGGCACCACAGAGAAGTGTTTATACTTTGGTAAAGGAGAAATAGAAGTACAAGGCTACGTAGATGCAGACTTTGCATGTGAGGTCGATCACCGAAGAAGTACCACTGGTTATATATTTACTATTGGTACTATAGTAGTTAGTTGGATGTTGGATACAAAAGATTGTAGCTTTATCCACTACAGAGGCTGAGTATGTCACTACAACATTTTTGCTTTTTGGCAACAGTTGAAAAGTGCAGGCAAAACTCTAAAAAATGTTGCCTAAACGTATAGGCAACAGTTTTCGGGAGTAGTCTGTATGAGCGTTACCTATTGTTTAGGCAACATTTTTTCATACCTTTTGGCCACACTTCAAAAAATTTGCTGTTGTTACTGAATAGGCAATGATTATCACGCTAACCTAACGCATAAAATGTAAAATGTTGCTTAACTTAACTACAGTGTCACAATTGTTCCCTAAACTATAAAACGCAACATTTTAACATCAGAACTATCGCTATAGACAACATTTTTTAACTGTTTGTACATAGTATTGGGTACAATTTTAACATGTAAGCATAACCCTATTTCGAGTTAGTTGATAATCGTAGCCTAAACGACTAAAGACAACATTTTACAATCGCAATCTTAATTTTATTTTAATTTCAAAAATTTAAAATAACGCTTATCAAATTAAAAACTATTTTGCCTTAAGATTCTCGCAAATTTTCTTTAACCCATAGAAGTTGGAAAGTTAGATTGCATCAAGAAATTTGATAAATCATAATTGAATCGATAAAAGGAGTATCATACTCATTAATAAATAAAAGTACAATGCATTATATGAACAAACTATTACACTACACTCCAAAAGTCCAAATAAGAATATAATGATACAAAAAAGAGGAGCAACAAAACAAAAAGCTTAAAGAGCAAAACCAATTTTGGGAAAGAATAATCATTTAATAGATAATCCTACAAATCCTATCAATCGAGTCTAACTGGTCATCAATTGGTCACCACAAATTAAGTATCTGTTCAAATTTTATCTTCTTTACCTACACAATTACCAGAGACATCAATAAATTACTGAGCACATACAAGGTTTTTAGTGAATCAGATATGATGAAGGCCTTTTCATTCAGGGTATAGCTAGCGACACTTCTTTAACTCTTCCTCTATGTTGGCAAGCAACTTGCTAGTCTTGTTCATGCAAGCATGTAGAATTTCTTAACAACAAAAAAATACTTCGATGTCTGATCTCAGTAGTATCATATTTGTTGCTTAAATCGGAGCATCGATTTAACTTGGTCAACGTACTTGTTTTGCATATCCTTAAGTTGCTAGTTAAAACATATAAAACAAGTCAAGCATTACAGAGACAAAAAGCTGGTGCATAATATCTTCTATAAGACTACGGATTATAGTTTTTTTAAGAAAACAAACCTTCTGATAAGATTCTATTGTGAGGCCCATCTGCTCAATCTGATCTGCCATAGCCTTAACACAAGAAAAACATGCATCAATAGAAGAGCCTTAGAATAGTGATTTTAACAATCAGATCAAGCAAATAAAACACCAAATCTGATATACCTACCCATGAAACATGCTAGGAAACAAGGAATGTCCAAGGCACTAAAAATTAAAATGTCAGTAATTTCAGCAGCTGAAAGGTTCATGGAACAAAAGTAATGTTCTTGATGAATCTGTTGAAAACTTGAAATACTCATATTACAACAGAAGAAAACAGACAAAAGACAGAAATATCAACCTTCCTTTCATTCTCTTCCTGATAGTATCTTTCCTTTGGAATATAGACTCCATTTTTCTCACGTGTAGCATAAACCTCTGATCATATCACAAATTTAATCAACAAGACGCTTTAGCAAGAAATCTAAAGAACCGGAGTAATTCTTACTTTATCAACCACAGAATAACAAAGCACCACACCTGCCTTAAGGCGATCTATTTCACCATAAAGATCCTTGATAAGTGTTGATTTCATCATTTTTTGGTTTACCTAAAACAATAATAATAGAAAAGGCAGGTTAAAAACAATGCTTACGGCATGAAAATAAATCATATCAGAGCAAAATTAAAAGCATCCGCACAGCTTGCAGATCTAATTTTGAAAAAACTGCCAAACCATAGCTAACTTGTTAGTAGCAGGTTCTTTGCAAAAAGAATGACCCATAAAGCACCTAGCTTGTCCCAGTACACTTGAAACATAATGAATTGAAATTGAAATAACCAATATTCAGAGGATTTTGGAAACAAAAATAATCATGTATCATCCCAATAATAGATCATATAGAGAAATCAAGTTAGTCCCTGAGATTATAATTGTATCATGAATTGGTTTAAACATATATCTAGTTATACTTATTTATCATGAATGTACAATTAAAATGCTATCAAATACATGGCTTAAAAAATACTTGTAGAACTATTATCCTCATATAAGATATGTATTACTAAAGATGCATGGTTTCATTTCAAGTACATTTTCAACTCCCGAGTCACTCAATCAGCAACAAACCTCTGGTTTATTTTTAATGTTCTTTGCCCTGTGTGCATAAACAGGGTGCTCAAAGTTTCCTCTAAGCAATGAACAACATGAGACACTATCGCTATGATGCACGTCTCTGCTTCTTCCCCAAGTGAATCACGCAAAGAACGCTGGCCAACTTACTATCCCTATATATCGACATATCCATGTAAGCATACAAAGAAAAGGATAATGTCAGAGAATCTAAGAATGAAGCATTGTAAGGAGCTCAAAAATGAAACATCTATAAGGGACATGACCAAGGTGCTCTACAGATGAAACTGATGAAACTTTAGTATGGTATATATTACATCCTCACAAAGCACCAAGCCCACTAATTTGGGACTGCCTATAAACCCCCATCCCCCCACTTGGCCAATATCGTAACTAACTTCATTTGCCACTAATTTTGGCTTAAAACACTTTTACAAGGACTTTGATTATGTGAAAGATTGAATCGCTAAGTGGAGATTTGCTTGTCATCACATCTTTACATATTACTAAATGTGCATCCATCAAGTAAATTTAGAAATAGTATGTAATGTCATACGAGACTAAGAAGATGAAAAAGGAAAAATTAGTTAAACCAATGAACTAGGATAAGGCACAAGTAACCTATCTATTAGTTGGAGATGACTCATTGTGTTATGGCATTCTCTACAACACAATCCCTATGGAGAATCAAGAAATTACAATACAGTGGATTTCATGTAATAAATAGAAAGTAGGGTTGGGATAAAGATACACATTTTGTAAAATAATGTGGCTCAAACATTTTATCAAACAACTATTACACGATTGAAATAGCAATTAACCATAACAAAGTCCAGGAACAAACCAGGTTCGAAGTACGGGGGAGGTGCAGCAAAACAGTGGTCTGAGCGCACAATGTTCAGCGTCACCATTGGTGGTCCAAGCACCATGTTCACCGGTGGTTTGTGTAGTCGTCCGAGCACGACAGTGAGGGAGTGGTGGGGCGATGGGGATGCGATGGTGCGATGGGTCAAAGAAAAAGAACAACAGTGAGGGAGTGATGGGGCGATGGGGATGCAGGATGAGAGAGATGAAGAGATCGAGAACGAGGGTTTTCGATTTGGTGTTTCTCTTTATTTTCTTTGGTAATTTTCAATATCTTCTAATTGGTAATGTGTTTCTCCCTTATTTTTAATCTAAAATAAATTTTCCTTCATCTAATCTAAACTTATTTTTGTTCAGATTTAATATTTCTTTAAAAAATTCCTTGAAAAAATATTTTGAATTTTTTTAATAAAATAAAATTTTGGAGGGAAGGATGATTAGATTACCACCAAATATTTTTTACCCAGTATTCAATTGAAAGGCAACAAGATAGAAATGTAGCCTTTTATAATAACCAGGGAAACAGTTGAAAACTGTTGCCATTTATGGTTTAAGGAACATTTATTAATTGTTACGGTAAAAATGACATAGTGACAGTTAAGAACTGTTCCCATTTATATTTTAGGGAACATTTACTCAGTATTACGAAAAGAGCGTTGCTTAAAACACTCATTTTGTGGCAACACTTCGAAAATGTCGCCTGATTTACTCTTAGGCTACATTTTCCACCTATTGCGAAAACATGTGTTGCCAGAGGACATAAATGTTGTAGTGTGTAGCAGTAATAGAAGCCAACAAAGAGTTGATAAGGCTTCAAGGATTGTTAACAGAGTTGGGGTTCATACAGAAAGAGAGTGTTTTGCACAACGATAGTCAGAGTGCGATACATCTGGCAAAGAACTCATCATTTCATTCTAGAATATAACACATTGGTCTTCGTTATCACTTCATCGTATCTCTGCTTGAGGATGAGGTGCTAACATTGAAGATGATTCAAGGAAGTAGGAACCCAGCAGATATGTTGACAAAGGTGGTAACCATTGACAAACTGAAGTTGTGCTCAACTTCAGTTGGCCTGCTAGAATAACAGGCCAGAGAAGGCTGCTACGTGATCGAGGTATGAAGACCGATTGAAATCGGTCTTCAAGCGGGAGATTGTTAGTCAAACCACTAGACCCACCCATGTGATTTGATATTCACATTGCAAATGAAAATCCTTATTCGGTGGATTTGTTGAAATTTTGCATCAGTTGGCAAAATTTTCAAAGACGCATGTAAAGGAAATTTTCAAAGACACGTACATCCCAGCTGCCAATGGATTGAGGAAAAAAACACGTATCTGAGCTGTTTCAGCTTCTATAAATAGAAGCATTGCAGCATATTCATTCCAACAACTGATTGTATTCCAGTCAGTGAGTACGAGTGAAAGAATTTTTGTGAGAAAATTTTTTTGGGTGTAATTGGGTTGTGGGTGGTGTGAGTGTGAGTATTTGTAAACATAGTGTATATTTCCTTTCTTTAGTAAAAGGTCTGCAACAGCCCGGAGATGTAGGCATAATTGGCGGAACTCCGTTAACAATTTTGTGTGTGCTATTATTCCGCATTTATTTTTCGCTTTTCACTAATCTGACCATGGGGAAATTTTGCGTAGTTTTCTAACAATAGGCAGCTTTACAGGCATTTACAATAGCAGCATTAACAGATAAATATATAACCTTGTGCTACCAAACTGAAAAGAAAATCAAACTCAGTACAAAAAATAGTGCTACTTTTACAAAGAAAGAAAGTAAGCATAAAAAGTTAACAAAATGAAAGCTATAATTTTAGAACGCTAGCTTCAATAAAAGCCTATCTACTCGAATATTCTTGAACATCTTCAATGAAATATGTGGAAAATGGAATGGCCATGAAAACTTCAAAAAAAATCCTCCATAATTATTTTTGGTCCTAAGAACAATTAGGAAAGCAAGAAAAAGTCAAAAGTTACCCGCTGATTGAAAAATTATCAGAGAACAGTGAAAAAATGGAAATCGAGAAGCTACTTATGTTTCGACGCAAGTTTTCCAAAAGCTCCTCGCCCCTTGCTTTCACTAGAATCGATTCCTAAACACAAAATGCAATGCAAACAAGTTTTTAAATTGAAAATCGAGACTCGCCTGCAAAATTATTTATTCCTAATAAGAGACATCTTGTTCACTTCATTTTCCTTTGTTTAATGTGGTTTTCTCTTCCTTCTTAGATATAATTGTAACCTTTACCCTAATTGATAAGTTTTCATTCTCTAATTTTTGTAAAATCTATAACTGTCATAGTAAAGCTAAGAAAGTTTTACCATTTATAAATATTTAACTCATTCAAACCTTTCATATACTACTTTTGTGTCGTTTTTACAGAAAAAGCCATTTCACAATGATAGTTTTGGTTTAATCAGAGAATGAAAACTTATCAATTAGGGTAAATGCTCAAATTCACAAACATTGTTTATATTTCTATCCATTTTTGTCTACTATATCTTTTCCATTTTTGTCTACTAAACTTTCAGGGCCCATACAGCTTCGACGAGGAACACATTTCCTTATTAATCTTACTGAATCCACCATCGCACCAATTTGATACATGCGAGTTCTGAATTATTCAATATTTTGTTGATTTCCTTCCCTTTGTTATCTCCCTGAAACCTATTATGAGAACACTATGCTTATGCTTGTCGATGTCTTCTACTTCAAATCCCGATGTTTGTTTAGGTCTGGAGTATATCACATCCTAAAATTACATAATTATATTAAAAAGTATTGAACCAGATGTTAATATGAATTTCTTGTAAAATGATATCAAATTTACGCTCACCTTTTCTAATTTAGTAAGCTCATTGCACCAAAACATTTGTGCTAGCAAAGGTTTTCTCACATCTGCTTTTATTCGTGGAAGGTTAAGTGATAGTGGTATAATAGTTTGAATACTTAAGTGTATCTAAATAAATTGGTGTAAAAAACTAAATCAAATGCTATATATAAGAAATATAAAAAATAACAAAAAAAACATTATACCTTGTGTTCGTAATCACGTGTCTTGAATATACCGGTTTAAGGACATGTCTCAACCAAGACACATACATTATCTCTAATCCGAGACAATGTGGTAAGTATAGTAACTCTCTCAAGGTCTTCTTATTCATTCTTGATGAGATTATTATAAAAATCATGAGGAGATAATAAGATACTATCTTTGTTTTGATATAGTATAATGTCTTCAATGTTACAAAAGCAAAACAACAACCTAAAAAAAAATTTGACATATAAATTTTTTTTTGAATTATAATGATCTTATAAAAATTAAATAATGATAAATAAAAAAACAACTTACTAGTTGTTCCTTGATGCCTAACTAGGCTCAAAACATTGGTGATTTTCCAATTAAATGCTTCCTACATTATAGAAAGAAAATAGGCTATATTCGAGTATAAAAGCAAAATAAATATTATGATTAAAATCTTACAACATATAAACAGAAAAAACCCACCAAGTGATAATAATAGATAATTATAGTCGAAATTTGTGTTTAACATTAAATTAGTGCTTTAGTGAAATATCGATATTTCAATAAAGAATTAATTTACCGTTAAACATCAAAACTTTGATTATAATTATCTATTATTATCAATTATTAGATTTTTTTTGTTTATACATTGTTAGATTTTAATCATAATATTTATTTTGTTTTTATGCACAAATATAGCCTTTTTTCTTTCTATAATGTAGGAAGGGTTTGATTGGAGAACCACCGAAATTTTGAGCCCAATTAGGCATCAAAGAAGAGCCAGTAAGTTGTTTTTTTAATTATTATTATTTAATTTTTATAATATCACTATAATTCAAAATAATTTTATATGTCAATTTTTTTAAACTGTTTTTCGCTTTCGTTGTTTGTTTCGCGCAGGAGACATTATAGTATATTAAAACAAAAAATCATATCGTATTATCTCCCCAAGATTTGTATAATAACATCATCAAGAATGAAAAAGACGACATTGAGGTAGTTATTATACCTACCACATTGTCTTGGATTATAGACATTGGATGTGTCTAAGATGAGACATGTCCTTACATCGGTACATTTAAGACGTATGATTGTGAGCACTAGGTGTAATTTTTTTCATCATTTTTATAGTTCTTATATATAGCATTTAATTTTGTTTTTTACACCAATTTATTTAGATACACTTGAGTATTCGAACTATTATACCACTATCACTTAACCTTCGACGAATAGAAGCAAATGTGAGAAAACAACCTTTGCCAACACAAATGTTTTGGTGTGATGAGCTTACTAAATTGGTAAAGGTGAGCGTAAATTTCATATCATTTTACAAGAAATTCATATTAACCTCTGGTTCAATATTTTTTAATATAATTATGTAATTTTAGGATGTGATATACTCCAGACCTAAACAAATCTCGGGATTTGAAGTAGAAGACGCCGACAAGCATAGGGTTCTTATAGTAGGTTTCAAGGAGATAACAAAGGGAAGGAAATCAACAAAATATTGGATAATTCAGAACTCGCATGTATCATATTGGTGCGATGGTGGATTCGGTAAGATTAATAAGGAAATGTGTCATGGAAGGTTCCTCCTCGTAGGTGTATGGGCCCCTGAAAGTTTAGTAGACAAAAATGGAGACAAATGTAAATGATGTTTGTGAACTTGAGGCATTCATGGTATCATCCTCAAGGGTTGAATATTTACCGTAAGAAAGAAGAGAAAGCCATAGTAAACAAAGGAAAATGAAGTGAACAACATAGCTCTTAGTAGAAGTAAATAATTCTGCCGATGAGTCTCGCTCTAGCAACACCTCCACTATCTCCCTTCTCCTTCCTTATGAAGTCTCCAATCAAACCACAACTAAACATGAACCATAGAGATTTACTGCCTTTTCTTCAACCACCTACAAATCTTAAGAAACCACAAAGTGCTTCTTCTCAATTCTCATCAGGATCTTTTCACCGAGATTCCTCAACAATTTGCCCTCCACAATTCTGTTTTCTCAACTCCGATCACGCTGCCACAAGGAACATTATCCATATCCTTTCCAAACTTGCCAAAGACGAGGAAATTGTAGGTATTATAGTGAACAACATTGTTGTCCCTACACTTGTGAAGCTTCTACAGACATCAGGAATGGTGAGCGATGAGGCTGATTATTCTGGATCCTTACTGGTATGACTTGGAAAGAAGTTATGTGTTCGTCCTCAAACTTCTTGTTGTCAAACCATCAACAACTAATAGTTGATGCTAGAGCTATGTAGTTAATCTTGGATAGCAACACGGGGCTCCGAACCTCAAAACCGCTAAAGCATATTAGCGGATAACGGGATGACCACTGTTGCAAAGAGGTGTAAAAGAAGGAGAAGAGGGGAGAAGAAGGAAAATAGGGAGAAGGGAAAGTGAGGGCAGAATTGACTTTCAGAGGTTTTAAGTGAGGGTAAATAAGACATTATACAAGATAAAGAGAGGGCAAAATATAATATGTTGGTTAGAGAGGCAAAATAGAACTTTCATGAGTTCAAGTATAGATAAAATTGGAAGAACAAAGTTAGGGAAACCAAAAAAAAAAAACCTAATTGTAGCATCCACGAAGGTAATGAGATCTGGCCGAAAACAAGTAGAAGGGGGTGAAGCGTTTTAAAAAAGGGAACAAAAAAGAAAGGTTTTGTGATGCAAAGTCCCTTCTCGTTTTCCCTACACATCAGAAAAATCTAGCCCCATCACCCCTCATATGTCCAACCTCCTCTCTGTCCCATCTATACAATCAGTTGTTGCCTCGCCCTCAGAAAAACCCTAGTCGTCACCCACTCTTTCTCCCCTCATGTGTTCACCTCTGCGAAGCCGGCTATAAACAGTGAGATCTTGCCTCTGGCCTAAAACACAAAAACACAGATCGACACCCTTGTTGCGATAGCGAAAGGGCGATTCCGCAGCGATTCAATCACGAAATGAAGCCGCGAAGGTTGCTCCCGAATTCTGTGCCTAGGGAAAGTGAGGGTAAAATTGACTTTTAGTGGGTTTAAGTGAGGGTAAAGAAGACATTATACAAGATCAAGAGAGGGAAAAATAAAGTATTTTAGTTAGAGAGGCAAAATAGTTTCATGAGTTCAAGTAAAGATAAAATTAGAAGAACAAAGTAAGGGAAACAAAAAAATAACCCTAATTATAACATCCACAAAGTTAGTGAGATCTGGCCGAAAACAAGTAAAAAGGGGGAGCAATGTTTTAAAAAAGGGAACCAAAAAGAAGAAAAACCTAGACCCCATCACCCCTAATCTATCACGCCTCCTCTCTGTCGCATCTATACAATCAGTTGTTGCCTCACCCTTAAAGAAACCCTAGTCATCACCCACTCTTTCTCCCCCCCCCCAACCCCATGTGTCGCCCCTGCAAAGCCGGTTATTAAAAGTGAGATCTGGCCTCTGGCCGAAAACACAAAAACACAGATCGACACACCTGTTGCGACTGCAAAACGGCGATTCTGCCTCAATTTAGTCACGTTTTAGTAATTTAAGCCTAATTTTAGTGAGGAACAACATGTACGGTGCCTGAAGTATGGTACATAAGTTTTCTCCAATATTTTTTCATTCATTTGGAGATTGTTGGACCAAATGTTATGCACCATGAGTGATACAATGTTAATCTTACTAACTCATTCCACATGGAAATATGAATCAATATTAAACAGCAAGTACTATAAATTTGGGACAATTACGAAACTAATGGTCGCAAGATCTTAAATAAGCATTTTTCCTCAACAAAACAAAAAGGGTTAAAAACACTTTATCCCCTTAATTTATAAGTGTACTTGCACTTACCCCCCTAATTTTTAAAATTAAGCATTTTACCCCTTAGTTTAATATTATTTAAATCACTTTATCCCCTAGTTTAATTTTACTGTTAAAATCAACCGAAAAGATTTAAAATATTATTTAAAATGACAAATTTATCCTTATAGATTGAATACACTATAAAACGTTTGAATCATTGCCCACCCTTTTATCATATTCATTCTCTCTAAATTATGATCTATTGCAGCTAAATATATAGTCCGGCAATAATCTCCACATAAATAACTCTTTGTACGCATGCTATAATTTCCAAATTGCTTCCATGCCTGCCAACTAATTTTCAGTCCCAATAATCTGCAATTAGATTGTGGGTGAAGAAAATGAATTTAAATTGTCATATCACAACCTTTACGTAACAGTATCTTAATTAATTTGTAGTTGACTCATGAAATTGAAGTACCTTAAGAAGAACTTTGATGATAGTATAGGAAAATATTTGGCAGGTTAGTGGCTTCTCCCTTGCAAGCGCCATTAGTCGAATTAGTAACATCGCAAAAATATAATCAATATGGAATGATCACATGCGCTCTACGCAAGAAGTATATCTAATTGCAATCTAGACAAAACAACAATGGTTCATTTATCTTTTATTGGTCGCACCGTTGCAGACATAGTTGCAATATAATAATCATTCTTTTTTTTTTACATCACTAGGTTGATAAATAGATATGATTTTTCATAAGTTTCCTATCACTTGCACTCGCTGATATTATGTTGCTGGTAGGTTTGAACTCGATATGCTGTTTTTTTTTTTTTTTACTGGAACTCGATATATTGTTAAGAGTCTGTAAATGTGACAACTAAACGAGTAGAAGAGTGTTAGAAAAGATCAATGATAATAGTGTAATTAAAAGAGCTCGATATGCTGTTTTTCTTTTTTACTGGAACTGGATATGTTGTTAAGAGTCTGTAAGTGTGACAACTAAACGAGTAGAAGAGTGATAGAAAAGATCATGATAATATTGTAATTAAAAGAGAACGCCCAATATGTACCCAAAAAAAAAGAGAACGCCCAATTAATTCGTATTGACGAGCAATTTACAAGTTATATTATATTCAATTCATAAAGGATAAATTTGTCAGTTAGATAATACTTTAAATATTTTCAGTTAATTTTAACCTTAAAATTAAATTAGAGGGTACAGTGATTTAAGTAATAAAAAATTAGGGGGTGAAATGCTTATTTTTTTAAAATTAGGGTAGAAAGTGCAACTACACTTATAAATTAAGGGGTAAAATGCTTTTAACCAAAAAATAAAATCTTAAATAAGCATTTAATTAAAAGTGTTTTCATTAGAGACATTATTTTCTTTTGGAAAAAAATAATCATTATTACATACTTCTTAACTGATAAATTTGGGGTGGAGTCAAAAAAAAAAAACTGATAAATTTGGGGTTTTTACAGGAAGAATAACAGTAACCGATCCAATCAATTTAAACACCAAGTATTTAGCGTCTAAATGTCGTTGGGAAGATTCCCAAATTGGTAGAGGATGCAGAACATGTAGGAATGCAAATGGAAATGAAAAGCCCAATTCCCAAATTGGGAATCAACAGGCACAACATAAGAGATATGATAATTATGATGGGGGATCTGAATCAAGGTTACCCGTCTCGTCATAGGATTCTATTTTTATTTCATTTTCATTGTTATTTGCAATTTTTGTATACACGTATACTGAATTACTGATTTATATTGTTTATTACTAGTACTAGCAAACATATGCCCACGCGATATTAGTTTAGCACTTGTGTGAAAAAAATAAAAATTAGCCCAATTTAACCAATAATAAACATATTGGTTGGTAACTCTAGAAACTTGATCCGCTGGAAGTAAAATGAAATAAAAAGGCAAAGGGGAAAGAGCTTACTTACACGGTGTACGGGAGAAGAGAGAGTGGCTTATGATGGCTGAATAACTACTGTCTGGCCACGGGAGGGATGTCCGGCACGGTGGTGAGCGCGGAACAGGTGCTCACGAGGCATGGAGACGACGACGCGGTAAACGGCGGTGAGTTTCACAGAACAGTGAGTGTGTGCCGTTTCTGACTGCGGTGGGTTTCGGGGTGGTGGAAATGATTGCCAAAGGGAAGGGAAGGGAAGAAGATGGTTCTGTTTGTGAATGGTGTTGGGTTAAGGATAAAACATTAACGTTTTGGCTTGCTCTCTTCTCCACACTCTCCTGATTTTTTTGCGTCAAACCCTCTCCCATGCTCTCTATCTTTGCTTCAGTGTGTTCCCCTTTTTCAGTTTTGGCTCCCCCATTCTTATGCTATGAGCTGATACCTATGAAGCACGAAATCTGACACGGACACCGTGACACGACACGGACACGGACACGTGGACACTGCTAATATAAAAAACACAGGACACGGACACTGCTATATATATATATATTAATTAATTAAATAAAATAAAATATAAGTGTCATTTATAATAAATATAAAAGATCTAAATTGAGAAGCAAAATTTATAAATCATCTAAATTGAGCACTTTGTTTCATTACAAAAAAAGATTCTAAAACAAGATATAGTAATAGTCTTTCGCCTAGATCCATCCACCTAGATAAATCATTTATCTATTCACCTTCTAAAAACAAAGTTGATAAGTTTGAATCCTTCTATAATAATTTAAAAGATTCAAAGCAGTTTTTTTTTAAAAAAAAAAATTATGATTAGAGTGTCTGAGAAGTGTCCAAGTGGTGTCCAGAGGTGTCCAAGTCAAAAAAAAAATATTTTTTAATTGTGACACCGTAAAAGGATGACTGACACGTGTCGTGTCGGTATCTGACGAGTGTCGGTGTCGGACACGACAATGACACGTAGACACGACACTATGAAGAGGTGTCCGTGCTTCATAGGCCGATACATAAAGACAAACTTTGTAACAGAGTTGTACAAGGAGATAGTGACTTGGCTAGAGTAGGTAGACATGGGATCCGGCTGGCACTACACAGATGGCAGTGAGCAGAGGTCAGGTCACGCCTATAAAGCTTCATTGTTTGTAATTAAGGATTGAGGAAAGAAACATCAACAACTAAGAAAGAAGTCACTGACTCATGCTACAAATAGTTGAGACACCGAAAATTTGTTGTTTCAGTCCTTTGTTGGCCAAAAGCATGATGGGTCATTTTCTCCATTTTTTTTTGTTTGTTTTTTTAATTTTTGTATTGTTTTATTTTGTATATTTGCAATTTAAGATGAACCAACATGAATATAAATTTGGCTTAATTATATTTTTGTCTCCTATTTTCGGTTTTCTATTTTTTCAAATTCACGATTTTGGTCTATATCTTTTATTTTATCACACTTTTTATTTTTCGCGAATTTGGTTCCCTCACTTTTTAATTGTATTTTTGCTCCCCTAAAATCATAAATTTCTTGTACTTTTGTCATCAAAAAATCGTGAATTGTATTTGTGGGAAAGTGAGGGACAAAAAATTCAAAAAATCACGATTTTGGAGAGCAATAATGCAATTGGAAAAGTGTATAATTAAATTCGTAAAAATTAAAAGAAGGTAACTTAGGAAAAATAGAAGGACAAAAAATGCAATTAAACCTATAAATTTTATTTTCTATCATAAAAAACCTATAAATTTTATATTTTTATATTTTCATTTTTTTCCTATTTTTAAAAATATAATAAAGCATCATAAATAAAAATTGAATTTGTTGGACAAAATTCGGTTACAACACTCTTTTTTTTTTTTTTTGCATTAGTTACAACACTCAAGTTGTGTATATCTCATACTAGATTTTTTAAATGGGTGGACATGATTTGACACTCTTCTTATTTTCTTGTCTTAATTATAATTTTTTTTGAAAGGGTCTTAATTACTATTTAAACAAGTATCATGTAATTAATCAATACATAAAAGGAATATATACATATATATATTCTTGAAATAGGTCATATATATATATAGAGAGAGAGAGAGAAACACAAATACTCTCTAATTATCCTCAACAATTATTCGTTCACCAAAAATAAATCCTCAAACAATTATTCTAGTTCATTTACTTGGTGACTCATAATTAACATTTTCCTTGTTGTCTCTCTTATGGTTTATTTGGTTTACGAAAGAAAGATAAAAGAAAGGAAGAGAAATAAAAAGAATGGAGAAGAAAAGAAAATGAGTAAAAAAATGAGATGATTGTTGAGAGGAAAGAAATGATCATATTTATGAAATTACATAAATATCCTTAAGTAAAAAAAGAGATCTAATGAAGAGAATAAAATATAAAAAATAAATAAATAAATTTTTAATTAAAAATAAAATGTGTAAAAATATATATTTAATTAATATATTTTTATTACTAATTTTTAAATTAGATAATTTCAAATTCATAAGGAAGTGATTAACATTATATTTTATTTAATATATTTTTATAAATAAATTTACATTATAAAATTTCAAAATCACCCATAAGAACGTACATATAAAAAAATTCACCTAACAGTTGGTTCGCACAGGACCGACCCAACCTTATAAGAGGCCTTAAGCAAACATATTTGTTGTGATTGCAACAGTGGAAAACATAGACCTTTCAACGATGGCCTAGAGCTTTTTTTTTTACGGAAATCAATTTTCATTCAAAAATTAGAAAAAGATCAATACACCCAGATTGAACAGAATGTGTTGGGGCATTCCCCATCTGCAATTGAAAATAAACACGAACATCTAAGTCAGTCAAGTACATGATAATGAAATACTGAATCAGAACAGAAGTCAATATGGCATTACCAAGTCATCTTAATCCTAACAGCCAAAACAAAGCTTCCAAGTACGGTCGATGGCCAAAGAGAAATGAGGAGCCACAGTCTTTAAACTCATCCAATTACGAGTCATTACTATACTCTTTGCAGACTCAAATCGACTATAAGTGGTCTCGGATATGACCAATCGAACCACATGCTCAGGAGCCATTTGTAGGGAGGAAAGGATGCTAAGGTTGTCGATGACCACCATTAGCACTCTGGATCTGTAACGTTGACGCTCACGTTTTGATTGAAACTAGGATGGATCGAAGTTGATCTGTCAATCTGAATCAAACGAAACACGCAACAAGATGAAAAACCAAACAACGCCGCACCAAGACGACGAACAGAACAACGTCGCACTCAGACGACGAATAAGCAATGCAGAAAAGTGGGTCTAACATTTGTACAACAAATAAGTTGTTTGAGTGGAGGCCTATAGCGAGGGCTTTAGTGGCCTCCCCCTTGGGCCGGCCATGGGTTCGCATGCATTTATAATTTTACAATGAGGGTATTCTCGTAATTTCATTCGAATCCATTTATCTCTTGGTGCTTTCTTTCTGATTTGCATGGAAAGGAATCTTGCGTGGATCCCAGCAAAGATGCTTCTCTCCTTTCCTCTCATTAATGCAGCACCAAACAAAGGAAGTTTTCTTGATTTTGGTGTTTTCATTCCTTCCCCAGTTTTTTTTTCCTTTCCCTTCCTTCATTCCAGACACAGTGTTTGAAAAATACAAAAATACAAGCTAGAAAACAAAAGTTGCAAGCATGCTTAAGGATCACGCACTCAACTAAAAAACTAATGTAACCTCGTCCGAGTAAGTCCAGCTCGTTGGCTGGCACAGACGTTTTAAAGTGTGTGTGTCAGGGGGCATGGGTTGGACCCATGATCCCCCTCCCCTTTGATGTACCACTGTATCACCCAAAAAAAAAACTAATGTAACCTCCTACTGATACATGCTATAACATACTAACACCCTATAACATTTGCAGAAATGGCAACCATTTCAAGAAATGACCAAATAAAACACTAAGGCCCTTTTTACTTCCCTTCCCTTGTTTTCTATTTTCATTTCCACTAAGTTCTACTTAAACTAACATATATTAGAGGAAACACATATGCAAGATGCTTCTCCCAATCTAGTATTTTCAGAAATATTAAAAATGCCAAAAAAGTTGTTTTCATTGTTTCCAAAAATATATTCTCCCTAGTTTCTCTTCCATCTTCTCTCTATCATAATTCTTTACTACAAAAGTCTTCCATCTTCTTGTTAGCAATATAAAATAAGTGCAGATTTTAGAAAATAAAAACACTAAATGTTTTTCGAAAGTAAACAGGGCCTAAAATATATCAAATAATGCAAGAGAATTGCATATAAAAATGGGATACATACTAGTTGCGTAAGTGAACAAATGAACGAATGAAACAGTTTTGCAACTACTCAAAGTTAGTGCGATGACGACACAATAGTGGCACGAAGGTGCTTGATGTTTGCATGACAATGCTACGATGATAGCATAAGAGTGCAGAAAGTTGCAGAAACAAGAATGTACAGTAGTAACTTAAACAATATAGTATTATACCAAGAAGGGAAAAATATGCTTTTGGTCCCTGTAATTTGACCAAAATTCGGTTTTCGTCCCTGTAATTTTTTTTCAAAATGGTCCCTGTATTTTCAAATTCCGTCTCTTTTGGTCCCTACCGTCATCACTCTGTTAAAAAAAGGTGACGTGGCAAACGACACACACTCAGCCAGTGTCCTACCACCTCATCTTCTTCTCCGCTCAGATCTTCTTCTCCGCTCAAAACTGCTCAACAACAACAGAAACCTAGAAACTGCATACTTCTTCTCACTCTTCAGCCAGTGTCCTTCCAACCCATACTTCTTCTCCCTCATCTTCTTCTTCAACAACAGAAACCCAGAAACTGCTCAACAACTTCATGAACTTCAACAAATGTGACTTTTTTCCAGGGACACCAAAATCAAACAACAATTTGTTATAGGGACACCAGAAACTTCAAAGAATCAAACAACGAAACCCGAAACAATAGAATCAACAACAGAAACCCAGAAACAACAGAATTTTTTCCAGGGACACCAGAATCAAACAACAAATTTTTCATAGCAAATACAAAAAAAAACCCAAAAATAGCACATGAAGAAGCAGCTTTTCTCGATTGAGTAAGGATATCACCCCATCATTGAAACACACACAATGCCATTGTGTTGAAGCTCCTGCTGCTGCTGCTGCGATTGAAAACTTGAAACCGTAACTTAGAAACTGCTGCTGCGATTGAATTGGAGAAAGGAATTTGGGAGTTAGGGTTCATACTGAAATTTGGGGGGAAATGGGAAAGAAGGAAGAAACCGACTCCCCAAACAAGGAAGAACAAGAAGTGGTCGCAGCCATGAATTCCGAATGGGTGGCAACGCTCTCCAGCGCGGTAGTCACCAGTGAAAGGTGCTCCAGTTGTGATCTTTCTTGCAGGTTTTTGTTGCGGACGTAGAGAGGAGTCCATTGGTTAGTTCACTTTCTTAAAAGGTGGCCCATAATGGCCGGAAAAGAAGAGAGAAGGCGGTGGTTAGGGTTCCCATTTTTTTCCATTTGGCAAAATACTTTAGGGGTTCTTTTAGAGGATGATGAGGACATCTTGATTGGGGTCATGGTCTATCGAAACATGGCCAGACAACGGTGTAACAGGCAGAGGGAGGTGCAACGGCGGCGGGTCATGGAGAGGGAGAAGAAGAGGGCTTCTCTCTAATCTGGGTTTATAGGAAAATGAGAGTGAGGGACAGAGGAGGTCGGTGAAGTGGGCTTTGGTGTCGTTGAGAACGAGGGTCTTGAGCTGGTTCTGGTGAGGGGCTCTATTGGCGGCTGATGGAGGAGGGGAGGGTGTTATGAAGATAGGGATGAACAGAGCTGGCATGAGAGATAGAAATGATTTTTGATTTTTTTAATTAAAAAATTACACTTGGATCAGTCAAGATGTGTGACTTGCCACGTGGTGCCATGTGTGTGCGCCATTTGCCACGTCACATTTTTTAAACGGTCAACTGATGTCAAGGACCAAAAGAGACGAAATTTTGAAATTACAGGGACCATTTCGGGAAAAAAAATTACAGGGACGAAAACTGAATTTCAGTCAAATTACAGGGACCAAAAGCATATTTTTCCCTACCAAGAACTTAAGAACAAATATCTGTTGTCCTAAAATATGGTGTTTTCTTGTCTCCCACCAATTGAAGGTTGAGATATGTATATTTGTTAATAAGTTATAATTTTATTTTATTATGCGGCAAATTGTCATTGGTGGGAGACAGAGAAGGTGACAGGAAAATGAGACAGGAGATTTTCATCCAGAGCTTAAACAATACTCCCTCCGTTTTCATTTATAAGCAAAAGTCACTTTTTACATTCATTAAAAAATATATGTATCTGATCCAAAATTTGGGCCAGATACATACATTTTTCAATTAATGTAAAAAATTGACTTTTGCTTATAAATGAAAACGGAGGGAGTATAGTAATAATGAAAATGAGACACAATAGAATAAGTGTTAGTAGACTTTTGGGTAGCGGTTAATGTTAAGATTCACTACACATTTATATCTTTGTATAACAATTTTTCTCAACTGCTAAAAGTTATCACCTTGTATACCGATTCCTATTAGAAATCATTAATCATTTTCAACATGTGCATAGCTGTTTTTTTTAACTGTTGTATTTCTCACCATACTTAGTGATTTTTCTAGAAGAGTATGGATTTATATTTTGAAAAACAAATCTAATATATTACAGATTGACATATCAACTTCGATCCATTACAGATTCAATAAAGATTCAATAAAGACTTGGGCGTCAACGTTGCAGATCCGGAGGCATGGGTATTCTGGTCACTTTTGATTTTGTCACATTTGTAGGCATTTTCTCGTTTTATGCTATTAACCTGGGTGCTGTGAGTTTGTTCGCAGATTCATCTTTTTCGGTTTTTAGCGATGTTGAATTTATGTTGTTTTCGATGTATTTTACCAATTTCAATGAATGAATATCTTTTTTTGTCAAAAAAAAAAAGAAATTTAATACATCTCAAAAATTTAAAAAATGACACACTTAAAATTAATTAGGAACTAAACTGAAAGTTTTAAAGACTCGCAATGGCCTGAAGTTTGTTTCAAAGCAGGTTAACGAGTTTTGCAAGAAACTTGGAATCAAAAGGAACAAGATCGTGGCATGGACTCCTCAACAAAATGGCTTAGCCAGAGGATGAATAAGACCATATTGGAGCTAGTGAGGTGTATGATTTTGGGTGCAAGACTGTCTAAGAGTTTTTAAGGTGAAGCTGTAAATACTACAGTTTATTTGATAAACATATATCTTTCTTTAGCTTTAGACTTCAAGCCACCTATGGAAGTTTGGAGTGTTAAGCAGACAGACTACCCTAATCTGAGGGTTTTTTGGTGCTCTAGTGTTTTCTCATGTCAAGGAAGACAAGCTTAGTGCTCAGGATGTGAAGTGTTTCTTCATTGGTTATCTAGAAGGTGTGAAGGGTTACAGGCTGTGGAAGTTGGATCCTGGAGAGTCAAGGTGATTTATCAGTATGAACATCACATTTGATGAGACCAGATCGAGGATGATGTACAGAAATAACTCAAAAATAGTAAAGAAAGCTCAATTTGAGGTAGAGTCTCCTACTTATGCTATTAGAGATGGCAGTCCTCCACCGGCAGATGTTGTAGATCAACAACCACCGACAGAATCAACTATCAATTAACTAGAGATAAAACTAACAGGAATAATTTACCTCCTAATTAGTATGCTGATATTATTTGTTATGCTCTTAATGTGGTTGGAGAGATTCAAGGCTCAGAACCGATAAATTTTAGAGAGGCTATAGAGAGCAAGGAGAGTCTGAAATGGTTGTAATCAGTAAATGAAGATATAGAGTCTTTGAATAAAAATTAGACTTGGAAGCTTGTGAATCTACCTAAGAATCTGAGGAACATTTGATGCAAGTGGATCTTCAAGAAAAAGGAAGGTATTCCGGGTACGGAGAAGGCAATGCACAAGGCAACCAAGTGGAAGAGATTAACTACAATGAATTCTTTTCACCTGTGATGAAACACTGTTCTATAAGGATTTTAATGTCAATTGTGAATCAGTATATAACCTAGAGTTAGAGCAATTGGATGTCAATACAACTTTTCTATATGGGGATCTTGAGGATACTATCTATGAACAACCACCAGAAGGGTTTGTAGAGATAAGTCCAAGGTATGTCTCTTGAGAAAAATAACTTTATAGCTTGAAACAAAGTCCACGTCAGTGGTATAAGTTTTGATGATTTTCTCTTGAGATTGGGATTTCTCGGTAGTAAATATCATAGCTGCATTTACATTTTAAGAAGAGGGAAGGAATGTGTAACATCCTAGTTTCCAAACCCTAGTTAAGAAAGTTAAGTGTTAAGCTAAGTGTTAGGTTAATCCTTTGAGTTAGGGTTGGATGGCAACTGAGTTAGGCTTAAGTTTATGTGAGTGTTTGAGTGATGGATTCGGTAGGTGTTAAGAGGTCTATGAAGCATGATTAGGGGTGAGTAGGTGAGTCTTAAGTGCTTGATTATAGGTTAGAAGCGTATGATTAAGTTTACGAAACAAGGTTTTTCAAAAACATGTGTTCAGTAAAGATGGTCTTTACAGTAGTTTTTTTTTTTTAAATAATTACCGTGAAGACCAAGTTTACGGAACACGTGTTTTTGAAAAAATTGTGTTCTGTAAAATTGTTCATTACGGTAAACACTATTTTTTTAAAATTTTTATATTTATTTGTTATGTAGTTATGTCACAGAGTATAGGAGTTGTTGCAACTGTTGCCAGAGCAGCTACTCGAGCCAGAGTTACAATTGTTGTTGTCAAAGCTGCATGTGAATGTCCTACTGCTTCTACATATAAGAAGCATGCAGAGGCTATACATGGACCTCAGCATGAGGAACCTCAGTATGAGTCATCTCAGCATAACGTACCAGTACCAGATGCATCATTCCGAGAAGACCAGATGCATCATTTCTGAGAGGACCAAATGCTTCATTTCTAGGAGGACCTTATGACTTTTTGTCCTTACATCATATGAGCATCACGTTGCTATGAGGCACTGGCGCAAAGAGGTCATGAAATGATTGTTATTTGATTTTGACCCAATGTTTACGTTTTTATTGTAAAATAATGAACATAACAAAGTTTATGTGTATAGGAATGTGATGCCCTGGAGGTGGCCAACCACGGGAAAAAAATTGAAGGAGTTCATTCGTATGCCGCTACCTCGGGATGTAGCCCAAGCAGATGAGAGATCTGGCTTACCATCGGTTGGTTTGCAGCAACAGAATGGTTGACAAGACACTTTTGTCTACTTTTGCTGAAAGGTGGCACTGGGATACCTGGTTCCTTCCACCTACCAGTTGGAGAGACGATCATCACACTTGATGTTTTGTCGTGCATTGAAACACCCCAACTTTCTTAAGCTAGGTAATTAAAGACCCTAAGTAAAAAGGGGATTTAATCCCTAAGGATTAATGAGGTTAATAGCCTTTAATCTAGTGAATTAAAAACGAAGTTAAGCCTAAAGGGTAAAATAGTAATTTTTCCTAATTATTTAGCAAATGTGGGACTAATCATTTATGAGTAATTTAATTTATTAATTTATCTAAGGTTGAATTAAGGACTAAAAGATAAATTAAAGAATTAAATGAGGGTTTGTCTTGGTTATGAGATTGTCAATGATGCATGTTTTAGAAATGTGTTGTACATTTACTTGTCAAGCTTGATTCCTCGATTTTGTTTTACCTTTCATTGGAGTTGGTTTGGATAAGAAAATGTTGCACAAGATTAAGGGGCCTATTTTGCCTATTTACTTCATTGTAAATCATGTAATTATTATGTGAAAGTATGATTAGGCCTATTAAAAGCCTTAATGCAAGATTCCTCATAAGAGGAGCTTACGGTATAGCCATGACTTGTGGGACGACACTTGCCGGTAATAGACGTGTGACCGCTATATCGTAAGCCAGTATATGATGGTATATCCATGTACTTGTGCGACACCCCTGTAGGTTATAGGCGTATGACTGTTATACCGTAGACTACGTTGACCGGGGTCTATGGTCCTAAGCATACGACACAACCCAGAATGTAGTATCCCGTCAGATAACAATGACCATATCGGATTAGTTCAGCCGTGCTTAACAGTTATGAAAGAATAGTTATATGTTTATGTGTGATTGCTATGCATTTTCATGTATGGTTTTATCACAAATGTTATGAAGTGTATATTGGACCGGAATAAACATGTCGAGCAATATACTAAGTATTTCAGCCGTGCTTTATGCATTATGAAAGAGAAATGATATGTTTTATGCTAATTTGCATTTACGTCAGCAGGTCGTGCTATAGGCATATGAAAGATGAATTATATGTCCTTATGCTATGTTACATTTATGTTTTATCCATTTTCCTGGAATTAGTTTCGGATGAATATGTTTATGTTTGTTTGGGAGGAGTTTTCTATACGTAACACACCACGTATGGCTGAAAACAACGATAAATGTTTTAAGTTATGTCTATTATAGCTGTCAATTCGGGCTGGCCCGGCCCATTCGGGCCAAAGACAATTTCGGGCTGGGCTGGGTTGGGCCAAAATTAATTTGGGCCCCTATTTTACTAGCCCAACCCAGCCTTATGCTGGCTATGGGCTAAATGGGCTGGCCCATGGGCCAAGAACTTGTGCTCAATAGAATTAATTTTGAACATTTATATTTAATTGTGCTCGATAAAACGGCCGATCTCGCCTCTCGTGCTCTCGCAGAGAAATGTTAAACCATAGCTTCCAATTCTATGCGTGAATGAAATGTGCAGCCTCTGTTCTTGTCAAAAAGAAATGTGCCACCTCTATTGAATCAAAAGAATTTAGAGCCAAGACATTTTGTACAGATCGTTTTTGCGTGTCTTTGTGATTTCTATTAAAAATTCAAAATATTGAGGAAAAAAATAACATTGATATGTTAATACGCTTTATGACTATATAGAATCCATGGATAAATAATTTCACACATAATGGGCCAGTCTGTTCACAATCTTCAGTTCACGTAACAAAATTAAAAAATGTAATCAGGAAAAAATTCAAAAGTAATTAGACCTTGGGTTGACCCGACCATCACGCAGGCGACCCATGACGGCCAATAAATTTTCGGTCGAAATTTGGTGGGCTAGAATTTTTCGGGCTAATGTTTTACTGGCCCAACCCACCTTTTTTATCGGGCGGGTTGGGCCAGCCCGTCGGGTTGGGCTTATTTTGACAGCTCTAATGTCTATGTTACTGAGTTTTCATAACTCACATATGTGGGCATTGTTTTCAGGTATTAGCATATAGAGCAGTGAAGAGCATTGTTTAGATGCTCGGTCTTGCTTTACCGCAAGACCTTTCGAGTTGATACCGGATCACGAGTCAATAGAGTTATGTAATGTGTAATGTATGAGTTTTCTATAGTTTAATTGATGTTTCATAGTCCAGTTTGATGTCATATTTTATTAGTCTTTGTACTGTATTAAATTTAATTGTAGTTTTGATAAAGGTCTTTTATTATCAAACTTGCTTTAGAATGCATTATGTATTCAAAAGATTTATTTCTTATTGTCTAGGATGTAAAGCGAAAAATTTGACAGTATGACTTTAATTTCAGTTAATTTAGTAAGTAATATTCTAATTAGACTCAGGGCGTTACATGCATTCTACATCTACCAATCAGAAGTGGTTTCATAGTATCGTCAGTCATGGATTCATACATTTCAATTCCACTCTGATGTAGTTGTTATGTGTATCACAGGCAACGACAACGATGAAGGTCGATTTTAACAGGGGTGGTCATTGTCGTTTACCTGGTTACAGGATGTGTATGATGATAAAATACACAGTGGGGAATGGGAGTACACATCGAGGGCATTCTTCCTACATTTGTTTGGCTGCACTATTTTTCCAGACAATAGTCAAAATTTTGTGGACACCAAATATCATGAGGCATCCCGCGACCTGGACCATTGTGGGGATTGGTCATGGGCTAGTGTTGTCCTGACTATCCTCTATGACCACCTCTGTGATGCTAGCATTTATCATATTGGGATGATAGGATGATATATGACACTGCCATAGGTAGTGAAATTTTAATTTAAATAATTAATTATTTTTTGTACTTTTTTCTAATTTATTCATTAACGTTGTTATAGACTTGGATATACGAGTATTTTCTTAATATCATTCATCGGGGACAATTGGGTTAACACACCGAGAGTATGGCGTGGGCTAATCATTGGATTCCTTCCAAGGGCACAGGCTAGGTGCAGCCCATTAGGAAAGCACTCGTTGATTTAGCAGCAAGTGATGTTTGTTAGATGTCTTTTGTTGAGCATAGGCAGCATTAGGCTCTTCAGGAAATTTCTTTGTATTCGGGTTGGATTCGTTGGGGTTCGATACATGTGTCGTGACTTTGCCAAAGAGGGTATTGCGGAAGCTTGGATATATTTAGGACATTCCTCGGTCACCACATTCTGTTACTGATATATATCCCTCACTTGAGACAGGTAACGACATGTGAATATATTATCCACATGATGTTGTTGATCTCGGTTAGGGGTGGCAAAGTGATCCATTTATCCATCATCCATTCAATCCATCCATAAAGAAATCCATCCAATCCATCCATTACAAACAAAAAAACTAAATGGATTGGATCCAATCCATCCATTTAATTTAATGGATGGTTAGTCATCCATCCACTATTTTTCTAAATCCATTGGATTATGTAACGACCCGTTTCCGGACCGCTACCGAGCTCAATATACCGAGCTCGAGTTACCGAGCTCAACACACCAAGCTCAACAGAAACCTATATGAGATGTGTTTTTAAAAACAAAACTCTTGTGCCTTTTAAAAATACGATATATATATTTTTTTTTTATAAAACCAACTCGTGCACATCAGAGTAATTCTGACTTTGAAACATGGTGCAACTAAGACACAAGACTTAAATTCAAATAAAACATACATGCATAACATACACATATATATATCACTCGAATAATAATGTATACAAAATACAGAGTAGCAAATGTGTAAAGAAAATACACCTAAGGTACGACAACTTCAAAAGAGCCATCATACCCTGGGGTACTTAGCGAACTCCCACGCTTTGCTCCAAAAGTAAGACCACCCGATCTACCTCAGCAACAACACAACATCGCCTAACCGGTCACGACCTCGAACACAAAAGAAATACAAGAACAGTCCTCGGAAAACAAACATCCAACAAATCAACAATCACGGCGGATAGAGGTCGTCACTCGGGTCCTCGTCGAGCTCCTCCTCGGCATCGTCTCTTCGTCGAGTTACTGCGCCTCGACATCGCTGGGTAACGTCATGGATTGAAGGCACCACGGGGAAAGGGTCAACTTCTCAACAAGTTAAGATAAGCTCGACATAAAAATATAAGCAAGCGAAAGTATAACATTCAAGCGTGACTCGACCATCTCACTCTAAACTTCGACCTGAACTCACAATTCCATTTTCTCTCGACTCGACAATTTTCCGGAATGCACCGCTGCGTCTGGTATGTCGGAAAGTCCAGTAGAAGCCTTTGGATCCTCGCTCTCCCTAGGGCCGGTCAACTCAGGTCCCGTAGCGTGGCGGCGTCTAGTCAATCTCCGTAAACAAAGGGACCTAGCACCCTCGATTATCAGGGTCACGGCTCAAAAGCGTCATCGACTCACCTAACTCGCTCGCTCGATGAACAATTAGCATACGATATTCAAGGAGTTAAACACAAGATATTCAACCGCATGTCAAATAAAAACAAGCTCGACATGAAGAAACGCAATTCAACATGCAATACACACTTCACGACATATATTCAATCACATATTAAATACATGCAAAACTCGATCATATCACAACATTTCATCTCGACACAAATCAGTAATTCCATACACAATAACATAACCACATAGAATATGTAATGTCCTTATTTAAGGACTTATAAAATAAAGCCTTAGAGATATCTAGAAGTAGCCCTTACCGAACTCCAAGTTAATGCTGCTCGACAATGACCTCGACACAGCTGTCTTCAAAGAGCTCGACAACGACTTCTCTTACTCGATCTCGACATTTGTCTTCAACGAACTTCGACAAAGACTTCGACACGCACGCTTTGATCGACCTCGACAGGTCAAATCCTCGTTCTGGATTCTGCTGCTTCCGCGTCCTTGGATTCGCTTTCCCGTACACCTTGATTCGGAATCACTCGATCTCGGGAATCAGACTTCCTAAAACAAACACAACTCAGGTCGATCCATAGGTTCCAATACATCTAACTCTCTCTTCCCCAAACTCAACCCTGACCGGAAAAATATGAAACTCAAGCGAAATATATTTTCCCTCTAACACTAAGTTAGGGATTTCGATCAAAATTCATGAAAAGTTATCTGATGCTTCAACAGATAGATCGACAACCACAATAATCAGAAACAACGAATGAAAACCAGAAATCGAACGAACCAAAAATGGAGGTTTTCTGGGCACTGCCGATTGCAGAAAAACAGAGGAAAAAATTTGTTTTACAAGCCCAATTAATCGGTTAAAAAGATAGGTATTATTATGAATAAGAAAACCCATCAATTTGATATGATTTGGAAGCATAAAACTGGTTAAAAATGGAAGAAGAATTAGCGCTAAACAGTAGCACAGATGAAAGAAAATCTGTTCTTCATACCTCAACGGTGATGATCGATCAAACAAGATATGGGTCAAGAAGTTGATGATGAACAAGATTGATGAAGAAATCTTGTGCAGAATCTCGATGGAACTCACGGTTTCGTCGTTGAAGATTTTGAAGAAAATAACGAAACACAGAGCAGAAGGAAGGAAGAAGAAAGAAGAAAAGAGAAATGATGAGTGTGAGGGAAACGGTCGTGGTATACAGCTGGCGAGAAAGGGGTAAAAACGTAACTCCAGCTATAAGATGCCAATCCCATCAATCATCTACCCGTTAACTCGTTCCTCTCATAATTACCCTCTACTCTGTCGGTCAACGACAAGCCGACAATGTAATAATTACAAACAATATAATAATGCTTGATGAGTAACGTTCGAAATAATACGAGGTGTCTTCTCGACCGCGATGTCGACAAGAGTGCTCGTGCAAGCGTGCATAAGGTTCTAACACGAGTTCGTGAGCGCGGTCTCCTCGGCTTCGACTTGCGTCCTCATCATTTCGATGCAGCGACTTCATCAACTTCGACACCGACCTCCTCGGCTCGTGACTAGTGCGCGTGGTCTCATCGGCTCGACAAATGATCTCGTGAAGCGATCTAGTCACGGGATCTCGACACAAGGTCTTGGTCGAGGTCACGATCGTCGTCTATTACGATGTCGATCTCGTCCTCAGGTGTTACAATCTCTCCCTCTAAAAAATTTAGTCCTCGAAATTGCAAATAAGATTCTTACCTCGAGAAAAGTTGAGTCTTGAATCTTCATCTTCTCCTCCGGCTCCCAAGTCGCATCTCAGTCCTCGATCCCACACAACCTTGACAAGTTGGATCTCTTTGTTCCACATTGTTTGGCTTTCCGATCAACGATCCTTCGTAACGCTTCAAAGATAGGTCGTCCTTGATTGAATCACATCAGGTTCGATGACATGAGAAGGGTCGGAAACATACTTCCGCAATTGTGAGGCGTGAAAGGCGTCGTGGATGTTCGACAAGAATGGTGGCAATGCGATCGATATGCCACTTTGGACGATCTGACGAAGAATGCGGTAAGGTCCAATGAATTTAGGGGTAAGTTTCTTGGATTTGATCGGTCGACCAACTCCAGTAGTGGGGGTGACTCTAAGAAATACATGTTCTCCTTCCTCGAACTCGAGTGGTCGGCGTCGTTGATCTGCATAACTCTTCTGTCGACTTTGAGACGTTCGCATCCTATCTCTGATCAAACGGATCTTCTCAGTAGTCTGCTGGATCATATCTGGTCCTACGATAGTTCGCTTCGCCGATCTGGTACCAACAAAGAGGCGTCGACATTTCCGATCCATCTGCTTCAAAAGGCGCCATCCCAATACTCGCATGGAAGCTGTTGTTGTATGTGAACTCCACCAATGGTAAGGCGTCGTCCCAACTTCCTCGGTGATCTAACGTCAAGCTCGCATAACAAATCTTGCGATTGGATCGTTCTCTCGGTCGACCGTCGATGCTGTGGATGATATGCCGAGCTAAGCCTGAGCTCGGTTCCCATCGCTCCTTGCAATTCCCTCCAAAAATGAGGCGTGAACCGGATCTCGGTCGACACGATCGAAGATGGTATTCCATGAAGTCGTACTATCTCGCGATGTAGATCTCGGTCGGCTTTTCCACGTTGTATGTCGACCTCACCGGCAAGAAATGGCGATTTGGTCAATCGGTCAGCGATCACCCAAATCGAATCATTTTTCTTCTGCGTCTTCGGCAAACCTACAGCGAAGTCCATGGAAATCTTGTCCCATTTCCATCGATACGTCAGCGATTGTAGCATTCCGCGGTCGTTGGTGCTCCACGCCGGCTTTACGACACGTCGAAACATGAGCTACGTGCTCGCCACTGCTTTATTAGGACCACCAAAAATGCTTCTTCAAGTCTTGATACATCTTCGTAACTCGGGATGAATACTAAAGTTGCTCTTATGCGCCCGTCGAGAATCAACTTCCTCGGCTCGGATCACGTTGACGCACACTCGGCCATTGCATCTCAAGATGTCGTCGCTCGGGCACGAAATTCGCGCTTCCCTTGCGCTATCGAATCTTCTCTTGCGAGCTCGTCACGAACTTGCTGGTCTCGGATCTCGTCCAACAATCTGTTAGAAATGGTAAGCATACCAAATCTCGGCTTCCACGGTGAAACCGACACTCGACTTCAAATCTCGGAACTTCTCGAGCATCTCCAACTCCTTGATCATCATTACCGAGGTTAAAGCGCTCTTCTGCTCAGCGCATGCGCTACTACGTTAGCCTAGGGATGGTATTCCAGCGTAAAGTCGTAGTCCTTGAGAAATTTCGTCCCATCTACGTTGGCGCATGTTGAGCTCCTTACGGTCGACAGGTATTTCAAGCTCTTGTGATCGGTAAAAGCAAAGAAGAGTGCTCCGTAAAGGTAGTGCCTCCATATCTTCGCGCAAAAACTCACTGCTAGCTCCAGTCGGTAGTAGGATAGTTCTCCGTGAATCTTGGCTGTCTTGAAGCATCTGTGACCACCTTCCGATGTTGCATCGACGCATCGATCAGCTTGACAGCATCCGCAATACACCTCGAAAGGCTCTTGGTTGAGGCAAAATCAAAGCATCATGGCGTTAAAAGCTCCTTGATCGTTGAAAATTGGCTTCGCGCTCCTCGGTCAAGCAAAGGTTGATTCTTCCTCGTCCAATCGTGTAAAGAGCGCGACAATCTTCGAAACCTTGATGAATCTTCTGGTAATATCTGCTGGCCGTAAAACTCACGATCTCGTGAACTTAGTCTTGGCTGTTCCCCACGCTATCACCGCTTCAATCTTATTTGGATCCTGGTATCCGCTCTGGAAATCACGTGACCAGAAAATTCACCTCTTCAAGCCAAAATTCACACTTGACAGTTGGCGTAGAGTTGCTTATCTCGTAATATCGTAGTACTTTCGACATATGTGTTCTGCGTGCTCTTCTGGTTCTCGAGTAAATCAATATGTCGATCGATGAACACTACAACGAACCCGATCCAAAAGCGAATGGAAAATCCATTCATGTAGTCCATAAACACACCGTGGCGCATTCGATGCACTCCAAACGGCATCACCAAGTACTGCGTAGTGACCGTATTCAGTCTGGCTGTTTGGCGACATCTTCCTCCTTCACGCGCGAATCGATGGTAGCCCGACTTAAGTCTATCTTGGAAAAGATCGCCGCTCCGCGTTGGTCCATCAGTCGCCAATGACGTGGTAGCGGATAGCGGTTCTTCCACGGTAACCTTGTTGAGCTCGCGATAGTCCACGCCTGACCTTGATCGTCCGTCCTTCTTAACTGTAACCAACAACACCGCAGGGCTCCCCACGCGGTGACACGCTTCGGTCGTATGGTGCTTCGACTCCAAGTGTTCGATCGGGGACTTCAACTCTTTCATCTCGGCGGAGACATCCCCATGACGGCGCTTTGAAATCGGTCTTTCCTGGAATCGGTCGATGGAGAACTCGACCTCTCGTCTTGGTGGTAATCTGGCATCTTCGGAAAAGCGTCCTCAAAATCACACACCACCTTTGGAACATTCTTCACGTCGTCTGGCGGAAAACCAGAACCAGCTAGATACATGTATTCTAGTTCCTTCTTTTCAAAGAAACTCCAATCGTTCGGCGAAGAAAATTGGAGACTCGAGTGCCTGAAAAATTCTGATTTCTGGCACACCAAAGGACATGGTGGTGTGACAACGATCCATCCCGAGGATAACATCCCAAGCCCTTAAGAGGCAAACAAACCAAATTGACCACTGGCTTTCTACTCCGAATAATCACTACACAATTAAGACATGCGGTGTTTGTGACTAAGGTTTTAGCTTTGGGGTTGTAACTACTAATTTAAGCGATCGATCCGCAGTCGAAGCTCAAAAGGTTCACCTGAATCGGGAAGAAATGAAGGATAGGTTGCACCCGAATCAAAAGAACGGATAAGGATTTGCCCTCGATCTCACATTCACCTTGGATAAGATCATATTTCGACCGCTCTCGCCACTCGTCGAAAAACTCGCCTTTAGCCACTTGACGTTTCCGCCTGGCGCTGCTTGAAGCATCGTCGGTTCAGCCTTTAAGTGTAGGACAATCCTTAGCAAAATGCCCACGGCTTCGCGGTTAAACACACCCTCCTTCCTGAGTACAATTACTCGCGTAATGTCCCGGCTTTCCACATCGCAGAGCAAATCGACCTCGGGTGACGCCTCCACTCACCGTACTTGGGTCATCGGACGATCTGTCCCCATTGTAGCCGTTCCCAGGTCGGTCGTAAGGCCTCTTCGCGGTAGTTTCCCTACGTGCAAATCTCTGCCCCGCACTGGGTCTCGCCCGCTGGCTCTTCTTCTTGTGGCTCTCACTCCTTCTACCTCGACATCGATCAATCGGCTCTTGAAGATTCGATCCTGGCGACACCATCGACTTCTAAATGTCGAATCTCAATCCCCGTTGGAATCTCTCACTCAACCATCTCTGGTATTTCGGTCACGAAATGGTGAAATACCTGCATAACGATTCGAACTTGGCGATACTCGGACAGTCGAGTTGCCTTGCCGCGATTGAAGAAATTCTGCTCCTTCTCGGCTCGTGGCAAGATCTCGGGAAGTACTTGTCCAAAACCTTTCACGAAAAAGCTCCCGTGTCATCTCGCGATGTTCCGCTTATAAACGCGTTTGCTTGCTCCTCTCCCACCAATACTCGCGTCTCTAGCGGTAAGTAAAGTGGCATAGTCGACCTTCACGTTGTCCCGCATGAAGTGCCTCGAAGATCTTCTCGATCTCTTGCATCCAAAGATCGGCTTTATCGGGATTTGGCTCACTAGTAGAACTTCCGGTGGATCATGCTTCTGAAGTCGGCGATCCCCTCGGCGTACGTTACGCTCGTTCTTGTCGCTGCGAGTTCTGGCGAGTTAACATTTGCGGCTGTACTTGAGCCAGCGTTAACTGTTGAGTTCTCGGCGGTGATTGTTGAGCCAGCCATTTCGCGCATCTGGTTATAAGCTTGAATAGCTCGTTCCGTCGGCGTTCGGTTTGCGGATGTCGTATTCCTACGAGGTGGCATTAGATTCCACAAAGTTCAAAACCCGGCCGAATCTCACAAGGATGTGTTAAAACACACTGCTCAATCAAGCTTGAGTTCAAACAATTTCTCAAGCAATAAGTGCTTCACTTGATCAAGCGACAATCAACACAAAACAACTAGGTACCCAACACATAACGTAACGGATTGACAGTCAAATTCCTATACGGCTTCGGTGAAGCCAGAAGCTGCTCGATCTAACGGTGTAACGACCCGCTGACCGCCCATTCTGAAACTCGATATACCGAGCTCGAGTTCTGAGCTTCGACACCAAGCTCAACAGAAACCTATATGAGATGTGTTTTTAAAAGCAAAACTCTTGTGCCTTTTAAAAATACGATATATATTTTTATAAAACCAACTCGTGCACATCGTAGTAATTCTGACTTTGAAACATGGTGCAACTAAGACACAAGACTTAAATTCAAATAAAACATACATGCATAACATACACATATATATCACTCGAAATAATAATGTATACAAAATACAGAGTAGCAAATGTGCAAAGAAAATACACCTAAGGGACGACAACTTCAAAAGAGCCATCATACCCTGGGGGTACTTCCAGAACTCCCACGCATTGCTCCAAAAGTAAGACCACCGACCCTCAGAGCAACAACACAACACGCCCTAAACTGGTCACGACCTCGAACACAAAAGAAATACAAGAACAGTCCTCGGAAAACAAACATCCAACAAATCAACAATCACGACGGATAGAGAGGTCGTCCACTCGGGTCCTCGTCGAGCTCCTCCTCGGCATCGTCTCATCGCCGAGTTACTGCGCCTCGACATCGCCTGGGTAGTCATGGATTGAAGGCACCACGGGAAAGGGTCAACTTCTCAACAAGTTAAGATAAGCTCGACATAAAAATATAAGCAAGCGACAAAGTATAACATTCAAGCGTGACTCGACCATCTCACTCTAAACTCGACACAACTCACGATTCCATTTTCTCTCGACTCGACAATTTTCCGGAATGCACACGCGTCTGGTATGTCGGAAAGTCCAGAAGCCTTGGGATCCTCGCTCTCCCTAGGGCCGATCTAACTCAGGTCCCGTAGCGTGGCGGCGTCTAGTCAATCTCCGTAAACAAAGGGGACCTAGCACCCTCAGTTATCCGGGTCACGGCTCAAAAACGTCATACGACTCACCTAACTCGCTCACTCGATGAACAATTCGCCGCATACGATATTCAAGGAGTTAAACACAAGATATTCAACCGCATGTCAAATAAAAGAGCAAGCTCGACATGAAGAAACGCAATTCAACATGCAATACACACTTCACGACATATATTCAATCACATATTAAATACATGCAAAACTCGATCATATCACAACATTTCATCTCGACACAAATCAGTAATTCCATACACAATAACATAACCACATAGAATATGTAATGTCCTTATTTAAGGACTTATAAAATAAAGCCTTAGAGATATCTAGAAGTAGCCCTTACCGAACTCCAAGTTAATGCTGCTCGACAATGACCTCGACACAGCTGTCTTCAAAGAGCTCGACAACGACTTCTCTTACTCGATCTCGACACGGCTGTCTTCAACGAACTCGACAAAGACTTCGACACGTACGCTTTCAGTCGACCTCGACACGCATCTGATCCTCGTTACGGATTCTGCTTAGCGTCCTTGGATTCGCTTTCCCGTACACCTTGATTCGGAATCACTCGATCTCGGGAATCAGACTTCCTAAAACAAACACAACTCAGGTCGATCCATGGTTCCAATACGTCTAACTCTCTCTTCCCCAAACTCAACCACAACCCAGAAAAATATGAAACTCAAGAACTGAAATATATTTTCCCTCTAACACTAAGTTAGGGATTTCGATCAAAATTCATGAAAAGTTATCTGATGCTTCAACAGATAGATCGACAACCACAATAATCAGAAACAACGAATGAAAACCAGAAATCGAACGAACCAAAAATGGAGGTTTTAAGGCGCTGCGTGCGAGAAAAGCGAGAGGAAAAAATTTGTTTTACAAGCCCAATTAATCGGTTAAAAAGATAGGTATTATTATGAATAAGAAAACCCATCAATTTGATATGATTTGGAAGCATAAAACTGGTTAAAAATGGAAGAAGAATTAGCGCTAAGCGAGTACAGATGAAAGAATATCCGTTCTTCATACCTCCACGGTGGTGGCCGATCAAACGAGATATGGGTCGAGAAGTTGATGATGAACAAGATTGATGAAGAAATCTTGTGCAGAATCTCGATGGAACTCACGGTTTCGTCGATGAAGATTTTGAAGAAAATAACGAAACACAGAGCAGAAGGAAGGAAGAAGAAAGAAGAAAAGAGAAATGATGAGTGTGAGGGAAACGGTCGTGGTATACAGCTGGCGAGAAAGGGGTATAAACGTAACTCCAGCTATAAGATGCCAATCCCATCAATCATCTACCCGTTAACTCGTTCCTCTCATGATTACCTCTACTGCCGGTCAGCGACAAGCGACAATGTAATAATTACAAACAATATAATAATAACGCTGAGTAACGTTGAAATAATACGAGGTGTCTTCCGACACGATGTCGACAAGAGTGCTCGTGCAAACGCATAAGGTTCTAACACGAGTTCGTGAGCAGCGGTCTCCTCGGCTTTCGACTTGCGTCCTCATCGGCTTTCGATGCAGCGACTTCATCAACTCGACACGACCTCCTCATTTCGGCTAGTGCCGTGGTCTCATCAGCTCGACAAATGATCTCGGCAAACGATCTAGTCACGGGATCTCGACACAAGGTCTTGGTCGAGGTCACGATACGTCGTCCTATTACGATGTCGATCTCGTCCTCAGGTGTTACAGATTACACTAGGGGTGACAAATGGATGGAATGAATAATTTTTTGAATTGTTCATAAAAAATATTTTCAATACAAAAAATATTTTTAATTATAAAAAAATATTTTAATCAAAAATAATTTTAATAATAAAAAATATTTTAATTAAAAATATTTTTCTCTCTCTATTCTCTCTCCAATCTTTCCCCTATCTCATCTCTGTCTCCCACCTCTCTCTCTCCCCTCTCTCCCTCTCTCTCATCTCTCCCCTCTCTTGTCTCTCTCTCTCCTTTCTCTCATCTCTCTCCCTATCTCCCTCTCCCATCTCTTATCTCTCTCCCCTCACCCCTCTCTCCCTTCTCCCCCTCTCTTGTCTCTCTCTCCCTTTCTCTCATCTCTCCCCTATCTCCCCTCTCTCATCTCTCTCCCTCACTCTCTCTCTCATCTCTCCCTCTCCCCTCTCTTGTCTCTCTCTCTCCTCTATCTCCCTCTCCTCTCTCTCATCTCTCATCTCTCTCCCCTCTCTCCATCTCTCTCCTCCCTCTATCTCTCATCTCTCTCCCTCTCCCTCTCATCTCTCTCTCTCCCTCTCTCCCTCTCTCTCATCTCACTCCCATCCCCTCTGTCTCTCATCTCTCCCTTCTCTCCCTCCCTATGTCCCTCTCTTATCTCTCATTTCTCTCTCTCCTCCCTCTATCTCTTATCTCTCCCCACTCTCTCATCTTTCCGCTCTCTCTCATCTCACTCCCCTCTATCTCTCATCTCCCCTTCTCTCATCTCTCCCTCTCTTGTCTCTTTCTCCCTTCCTCTCATCTCTCTCCCTATCTCCCTCTCTCTCATCTCTCTCTCCTCTCTTCTCTCCCCCCTCTCCCTCCTCGCCTCTATCTCTCATCGCACTCCCTCTCTCTCATCTTTCCTCTCTCTCTCTCCCCTCTCATCTCACTCCCCTCCTCTATCTCTCATCTCTCACTCTTCTCCCTCCCCTCCCTCCCTTTCTCTTATCTCTCCCCTCTCTTGTCTCTCTCTCCCCTTTCTCTCATATCTCCCCCTATCTCCCTCTCTCTCATCTCTCATTTCTCTCTCTCCCTCCCCTCTATCTCTCATTTCTTCGAGTTTAATGGAGCCGCCACCAATAATTTATTTCGAAGGAAAAAATATTGGAAAAAAACCTTTTTTGAAGAAAATGGTCCTTGAGACCGGATTTGGGTTCGGGAGTCGATTATGCGTAGGGAAGGTATTAGCACCCCACGACATCCTTTCGAAAAAGGTTACCTCTAATTGATTGTGCAAAATTTATTAACTTCTAAAAAATATTTATTTCCCTTTTATTAAAAAAAAGACAAGGATTTACAATGATGAAATAAATAAAAAAAAGGCTTAATAAAAGTTGTTTACTTTTGTGCTTGACAGGAGTGGGCTCCTGCTCCTACGTATCTCCAGGTGCAGTGGAGAAATCAAAGGCTACGTAGTTCTTGGGTAGAAAATGGTTGCGTGTTGGTTGATTTTAATCGTATATTTTTTTATGAAAAAAGGTAAATTTCGTAGGGACCAAACAAGAAGCAATCAAGAGTGGCCCTCATTAATAACCTTTTTTGTTTATAAAATTAATGGTGTTCGTAACGATCAAACGGGAAGCAATCTCAAGTGATCATTACTAATAAAAACTTAATTTTATTTTCATGAAGAAGATAAATTTTCAACAGGGACCAAACAAGAAGCAATCAAGAGTGGTCCTCACTAATAATTAATCTTCAATTATTTTTTATTTTTTCTTTTTAAAATAAAAGGGGTGAAATCAGTTAATCAAAATTTGAAACAAAACAACAAAAAACTAATATTAATAAAAAGACGTATGCATCGATCCAGGAAAGTAAAAACAAGAGAAAAGCAAAACAAAAAAGAAAGACACAACAGCTAAGACAAATGGGCTTGCAGCCCAACAAGACAATATATGATAATAAAGTAAAAACCTAGAAACTTGTATCAAATCACGCAGAAAAAGCAAAAGGGGAAGAATTGGGAAATTAAAAAGAATTGGGAGGGTGGTACGCTAGATCTAAAACGGAAACACAAAAACACAACACACACATACATAGGCATAATCACAGAAAGAAAGAAAAAGAAGGAAAGCTTGAGAAGCAAAGATGAGAGGGAAGGAGGGGGAGAGAGAGAGAAGAAGGGTGGCGAGAGGGAGGAAGGAGGAGAAGAAGAGGAGGGAACCCTGAGGTTGGGATCTGAGGGAGGATCGTCCTCCTTGGAGGTGGAGTCTTGTGGCCAGCGTCTTGTGCAGAGGCTGGAGGGGCGTGCGAGATGTGAAGAAAACAAAGGGGGAGGGGAGATCGTGGGGAGAGAAAGGAGGAACAAGGGGAAGGTGAAGGAGGAAGAAGAGAAACCTTTTTTTTTTCTTCTGCTTCTTCTTTCTTCTGTTTGCTTCTTCTGCGTTTTTTTTCTAGTTCTTCTCTTTTTTTCTCTCAATTTTCTCTCAAATTATTGTGTATAATTGGTACCAAGAATGAGATATCCAATTCTGAAATTAAGTGCAATTTTTCTTCCATCCCCCTCGTTCTCTCTTCTTGCTCTACTATTTATAAAAAAAAAGGTTCAGTTTGTCAACTTGAGGAGATGGTAACATGTGCAAAGTCTGAGATGATATGGTTTGAAAAAAAATTGCAATCAGCTGTGACTTCAACAACGGTGCTCCTCCTTTTTTTGATTAAATTGCATTGTTTGTCAAACTTGGTTGGCAGATGAAGAAAAAGCAAGAGGCCTATGGGGGACATATAGCTGTAAGACATAGTTTGTAGAGTGGCTGAGGAGATATGCAGAGGACTTTGGTGAAGATATGCAGATGACTTTGTGAAGGGTGAAGTGTGGAAATCTGACTTTGATTTTCAGTTTTGAATTTTAGGTTTTTTTGTTAATAACGCTTGTAATGGACTGCAATTGGGCTAAAATTGGCCCAAAATAATTTATGAGGATTTGTCCGTTGCAGCATTAAAAGGGATTTGTCCGTTGCAGCATTAAAAAATTGAAACACAGATACGGAAATGATTCTCGGACACACTTGGTGTCCGACATCGTATTTCCAAACGACCTATCCCTAGCTCGTCATACGATCTCCCCAGCTCGGCATACGATCTCCCCAGCTCGGCATACGACCTCTCCACAGCTCGGCACGCGACCTCCCCACAGCTCGGCGTACGACCTCTCCACATCTCGGCACGCGACCTCAGCTCGGTACGCGACTTCTCCACAGCTCGGTACGCGACCTCCCCACAGCTCGGCGTACGACCTCTCCACAGCTCTGCATACGACCTCTCCACAGCTCGGCACGCGACCTCCGGCTCGATGCAGCGACTTCTCCACGGCTCGACGCGACCTCGGCTCGGTGCGCGACCTCCTGACTCGTAGCGGACAAAAAATGAAAATATGGCGGACAAAATTGGGGTATAACTTGCCCCTCTTTAGTTATATTTTATTAGAAAATGCAAACAACAATGGTTGTTATATTTTTGTCATAAAATAGAGCTAAAGATAAATACACTAATTTTGTCTTGAACTTGGCGTGAGGAATGACAATGAGGGATCAACGCTTGATCGTTTAATCGGAAAGTGATAAGGAAGGAATACGGCCAGTCAGATGCGACGAGGTAATCTAAAAGCAATAAAGAGGATTAACGCGGCGGCGTTTATCGTAAAACTATAAAGAAGGATCTCCGCCAGGTCGCATCGACGCGGTGATCGTAAAGCAATAATGAGAGATTAACGCTGGCGCGTTTATCGAAAACTATAAAGAAGGATCTCCGCCAGGTCGAATCTTGACGGTGATCGAAAAGCAATAATGAGGATTAACGGCAGCGTTTATCAAAAAACTATAAAGAAGGATCTCGCGGTCAGTGCGACGCGGTGATCGGAAAGCAATAATGAAGGATTAACGCTTGGCGCGTTTATCAAAAAACTATAAAGAAGGATCTCCGCCAGGTCGGGTACTGACGCGGTGATCGAAAAGCAATAATGAGGGATTAACGCTTGGCGCGTTTATAAAAAAACTATAAAGAAGAATCTCCGCCAGGTCTTGCATCGACGGTGATCTAAAGCAAGATAAGAGGATTAACGGCAGCGCGTTCATCAAAAACTATAAAGAAGGATCTCGCCAGGTCGCAATCTTGACACGGTGATCGGAAGGTTCGACGCCAAGTAGGGTATTGACGCGTCGATGGAAAGCAATAAAGAAGGATCAACATCAGGTTGGGAACTGATATGTTGGTCAAAAAGCAATAATGAGGGACTACCGCCAGGTGCCTGCATCGACGGTAATCTTAAAGCAATAAAAAGGGGTGATGCTCGGCGCATTTATCAGAAAACTATAAAGAAGGGTCACCGCCAGGTCGGGTACTGACGCGGTGATCGAAAAGCAATAAAGAGTGAGCGATACTTGGCGTGTCGCTTAGAAAGCAAAATAAAGGACCAATGCTAGGCGCATTGTTTGTAAACGAGAATGAAGGATCAAATTTTGGTGCACGGACCAGGTGTAACAAAACGGCTAAAAGGTGGTGATATGAAGATGATGCATGAATAGATGATATGTGGTGCATGTATGCAATGCGATTATTATTTTTACTGATTCCTCGTCCCGTATGATCTCTAGTGCTTAAAGATATGGGACGGACTGAGATTCATCGGATTTAGTCATGCTATGCCTTCGACTGGGAGGGAGCGCGAGTTATCGATGCAGCGCTAGTTACTTTTTAAAGGTAATCCCTTTGCCCTTTTTGAAACTTATTTGTTGAGATTTGGCGTTTCCTCGTGATTCTTAAGATGTATATAATAACCGTAATGTTTTCCCATATCATCACATGCTTCACAATTCAGTGCCTATTATCATAAAACAACATTTTGAAATACGAGAACAGAGGTGTTTGGTATTCAAAAAAAGAGTCATGTGTACAAGGAATGAAGTTACACAGACTTGAAGATACATCAAGAAAAATGCAGGAAGAAGAAAAAAACAAAGAAAGACAATAACTAAACAGATATTTTATAGTTTGTGTCTTTGTAGGAACAAATGTCAGCTTCCCATATCCATAACTTTGATTACTCATTACTCTATTTCTGAAAATATATAGAACTGACCCAGTTGGGTAAGAGCCCCTTGATGCATCAGTCTTCTTCAATGTCCAATTTCAGACCCTAACTTTTGCTTGGATTGCTCTTTCAAGTTTTCAATCCAACGGGTCGCTCTAATTTTTGCCTAGGTCGCCCTTTCAGGTTTTCAACCTAGCGAGCTCTTTTTTGCTTGGCTCTTTTTTGTTGTTTTTTTTTTGTTGTTTTTTTTAGGCATTATATTTTTTTGACTGCATCAGAGTTTACTGGAAGTGGGGGATTTTCGCCGCCCATCCTTGTGAGGATTAGGGCCCCTCCGGAAAAGACTTTCTTTACAGTATATGGGCCTTCATAATTCGGGGTCCATTTTCCACGAGCATCCTTTTGTATGGGCAAAAACTTCTTTAGTACTAAATCTCCTTCTTGAAATTCCCGGGGGCGAACTTTCTTTTCAAAGGCCCTTTTCATCTTTTGCTGATATAGCTATCCATGACATAAGGCCATCACTCTTTTCTCTTCGATGAGGTTTAGCTGATCCAGCCGAGCCTGGACCCATTCTGCCTCTTTTAGTTTCATCAATACCCTTAGCGAGGGGATTTTGACTTCAATGGGAAGTGCTGCTTCCATTCCATATACCAGTGAGAATGGGGTTGCCCCTGTTGAGGTGCGAATCGAAGTTTGATAACCGTGCAAAGTAACAGGGAACATTTCATGCCAATCTCTAATTTTTACCACCATCTTTTGGACAATCTTTTTCGTTTGCAGCCTCAACTGCCCCATTCATCTTTGGGCGGCATGGTGAGGAATTACGATGTTGGATCTTGAAGTCATTACACAAATCTTTCATCATCTTGTCATCCGAGTTTGTCCCATTATCGGTGATGATCTTATTTGGCAGACCATGGCGGCGAATCAGATTCCACATTTTTGGTAAAGCAACTGCAACAAGGAGTTTATTTGGATTTCCTCTTCCAAAAATCAAGTTTTGAGAAAATATGAGCAATTTGATTTTGATCGGAATGGACTTTATTAGGGTTGTAACGTGGCCAGGGGTTGAAGGGTCACAAAAGAAAGGATATTTCAGGCTCAAAAAGTGTTTGAGGTATTTTTTTCAACAAGGATTTTTAGTGCAAAGATGCACTTTGATGGTTGCTAGCACAATTGTCTTTTCTTGCTTTGGCATTTTTATTGATTTTTTTATTCTTGCAAGCGTCTTTTGTTTTGCCTTTTTTTTAACATTTAAATTGAATAGATTATTGTGCTAGTCTCCATTGGATGAGTGATCCTTGTTCAAGGTATTTAAAAGAAAATTTTTAGGCTCAAAAGGGGTAGCAAGGGATGTATATATTTTTATTTTTGGGATAGAGAAAAATGGCCAAACTTCATCTCAAAATCTTATTGCTCAAGTTTTCACAAAAATAATTTTTGGCAAATTGTGAATTTGCTTTACCTTTTTCTTTCTATTTTTTATTAACTCCTTTTTGTCACTTTCAAGACTCAAATTGATTATTTCAAGTTCTTCCTCGTGGATTAAATCACTTTTGCTTCTCGTACCATCAATCTCATCGATTGAGAAGGTGTTTCCCAATTGTCCTCATGGGGTAGTCAAAGTATGAGTCTCGACATCATATTTCCCAAAGACAAAGTTTTTTGATCTGCATTAGTTAAAACTGACGAAATGGAAAAAACGAAAAAAGATGGGAGGGAATGGAAAAGATGAAAAAAAGGAAAAGGGAAATGATTGGAAAATTCAAAATGCATTTTATTGATAAAGATACTGAAATGAAACATATGCGCCCTTTTGACAACAAATTATCCTAAAGCCTTAGGCAGAGCAATAGGATTTGCATTACAAAAATTATTTTGCACCAAAAATCACGGGAACCTCAACAATCTCCCAATTTCAAAGTTCTTCATTTGGAGGGCAAGAGTGGACAAGGATGACAATGTCGTTTTCAACACTGCGATCATCTTTGACAGTTGCTATCTTGTTTGATTTCAACATCCCTGCGCTCTGGAAGCTTTGCGTGATGTTGCAGATAAGGACATTCTCACCATTTAGTTCCCCGCCTTCCGATTTAACTATTAGGGGTTGGTCCCCAAACTCCTCAGTAATGACATTAACTGTTGAACCCCCATGACTTGGAAGGGGATTATTACCCACATTAGGACCAACATCCTTAAAATTCAACCATTTGGCATTGATCAGATCTGAACCACGACTTCAAGGCCTTGCAATTTTCAGTCGTGTGACCTATTGCCCCTGCATTAAACTCGCACTTGGCATTTGGGTTATATTCTCTTGGGAAGGGAGGTTGAAGTGGTTTCATTAAGCGCGAGGAGACCAAAGAGTTGCTGATGGGGTGATGGAACAAATCTGTATATATCATGGGAATATGGTCAAATTGGACTGTTTTCTTGGTCAGTTGGTCATTTACGGTTTTAGTTAGGTTGAGTGGGTGGATTATGAGAGGCGGCGACAATGTACGGAGGTGGGAAGTAGGGGTATGGAAAAGGCTGTGGGAAATTGGTAAAGAGTTGGGGTGGTTTTCGTTGGGTCTGTCCTCCCAGGCTCGTCATCACAGCATTAGTTTCCCCTTCCTTCTTCTTCAAGAAGTTTGTAGGGGGTTTCTCGGCATCATTTACTCCAGCAGAACTGTGGGCAATCTTTCCATTTCTCATTCCTCCTTCAACTCTTTCCCCTACGATGACCATATCTGAAAAGTTTGATGATACACTTCCGATCATTTTGTCATAGAAGGGTGATTGAAGAGTATCCATGAACATGGCCACCATTTCTTTTTCAATCAGAGGCGGTTCCACTTGGGCTGCCAGTCCTCTCCATCGTTGGGCATATTCCTTGAAAGTCTCATTGTCTCTTTTTGCCATGTTTTGCAACTGCATTCTGTCAGGAGCCATATCAATGTTATACTTATACTGCTTCAAGAAGGCATCCGCCAAATCTTTCCAACAGTGAATATGAGATCGCTCAAGGTGTGTATACCAACTCGACGCTGCCCCTGTTAAACTATCCTGGAAGAAGTGAATCAGAAGTTTGTCATTATGTGCATAGGACGCCATCTTCCTACAGTACATGGTCAAGTGGCTTTTCGGGCAAGTCGTCCCTTTATACTTGTCAAAGTCTGGCACCTTGAACTTCGGCGGTACAACCACATCCGGTACGAGACAAAGATTTGAAGCAATACTTGAATCGAGATAACTTACTCCTTCTACAGCTCTTAGCCTATCTTCGAGGATTTGCAACTTCGTATCAGACGACTGATTCCCAACTGGGATGCTTAGATTGGGTCCTCCCATAGCTGGAGACCAGGCAATGCGGTTAGTCTGGGGATTCAATGGATTTCCTTGAATATAATAGGGGTAACCAAATGGTCGGTGATTCACCACGGGGGTCACTACGGGCGTACTGACTCCTTGAGTATTCCCGACATGAGATGGTGCATAACCAGGTGGAAAGGTGTATGTCATGAAGCCAGGAGTTGAGCTTTGAACTGGTGTGGTTTCAGTTCCGGAGCCGGATCCTTGAGCCACATCTTGCACAACAAGTGCTTGGGAATCAGTTTCTGTAGAGTTATTGTTAGCACTTGGCGGTGTATAACCGGGCGGGAGACCAAATAGTGGGAACTGTTGTGCCTGTGGGCCTTGGGGGTTATGGTTTGCAGTATCATCATTGGCCATAGGTGGCGTGTAACCAGGTGGGAGTTCGTAAAGTGGGAATTGTGGTACTTGATTATGAGGGTTGCTAACTGGTGAATGTGTAGGACCATGTTGGTAAATTGCAAAAGGTACCATCATCCCTTGAGTATTGAGACCATATTGCAACTGCATAGGACCAAAGCCAGGTGGGTGGGAAGGTGTAGCTTGATTTTCATCATTCACTGCTGGAGATGCCCCATCTGCAACCTTGTCTTTGTTTAGGGACTGCAGAAGCTCTAAAACTTTGCTCATCTGTTCTTTCAGCTGGTTAACGTCCTCTTTCATCTCTTGGTCATCCATGATCTTTGATTGAGAGCGAGTTCGATAAGGGTGTCGAGGAACCAGTTTGTTTGATTATTTTTCTGGTGATTTAAAAAAAAATGATATGAGTATGTAAGAAAAGAAAAATGAATGAATGTGGATGCATGAATCTATTTATTTGTGCCAAGGAATCGTAGGCCTCATTGTTTTGACATGTATGAGCTTCTTTGAAACTGTTTCGCAATTTGATCTCATATTATTTCACAAAATACTTGCAGCCAAGCTCTTGAGTTCCTACGATTCTCTGGCGACCTAAAATGAAATGAGAATGAATGATATTATTTCTTTATTTTCAACATGTGTTTTTTTGTTTTTTTTTTTGGCGTATGAATGCATGAGGATATAATGTTGGATGATGATGATTATCATTTGTATGCATGAAGATATGTGTTTTTGTAGACCCTTTTATGCATGGACGTGATATAACAGATTTTTGGTGGAAGAACAAAAGTGACATGATGCCCCTTGTGTCTTAAATGGGTTAAACCTAAAATTAGAGATTTTCTAGCCTAAAGGGTCTATAGTCTTGTATTGAGTGATAGATCTCATGGTGGCTCTACTCACATTCTCACCAAAGGCCTCTAGAGCTAAAGTCTCCTCCTGAATATTAACCACAACGATAGACAACTATCCGGTGCGGAATACTCAGAGGGAGCACACTCTAGATGAAGTTCTCGCAAAAGCCAGAAGGAAAGCAAATTCCAATTGACCATCACCGAACCTCCACTCAACTTAAGTTTTGCTCTGACCCGGGTATAGGGCCTTACTCACATGTGTGTGCGAACGTGTTGGTGCGGTGTGTGAGAGGGGCAACACCCTAACACTACCCAAGCTGCAAAACAAATGAAATATACAAAATATGGTCTTCTAACCTAAGGTTCAATATATGCATAATATTCACAACAAATATTCACAAAAGAACAATAAATAAATAAATAAATGAATAAATAAATAAATAAACAAATGAATAAGTAAATAAATAAATAAATAAATAAATACATAATTAAATAAAAACAAGGGAAATTAAACATAAGAGTTAACTATTTAGCACAATCAGTTAGTTAGGCTTGACTCTCTAAAAAAATGTCCCCAGTGGAGTCGCCAGCTGTAGCGATCGAAAAATCCGAAGGGATTTATTCGAGTTTAATGGAGCCGCCACCAATAATTTATTTCGAAGGAAAAAATATTGGAAAAAAACCTTTTTTGAAGAAAATGGTCCTTGAGACCGGATTTGGGTTCGGGAGTCGATTATGCGTAGAGAAGGTATTAGCACCCCACAACATCCTTTCGAAAAAGGTTACCTCTAATTGATTGTGCAAAATTTATTAACTTCTAAAAAATATTTATTTCCCTTTTATTAAAAAAAAGACAAGGATTTACAATGATGAAATAAATAAAAAAAAGGCTTAATAAAAGTTGTTTACTTTTGTGCTTGACAGGAGTGGGCTCCTGCTCCTACGTATCTCAGTGCGATGGAGAAATCAAAGGCTCTGTGAGTTCTTGGGTAGAAAATGGTTGCGTGTTGGTTGATTTTAATCGTATATTTTTTTTATGAAAAAAGGTAAATTTCGTAGGGACCAAACAAGAAGCAATCAAGAGTGGCCCTCATTAATAACCTTTTTTGTTTATAAAATTAATGGTGTTCGTAACGATCAAACGGGAAGCAATCTCAAGTGATCATTACTAATAAAAACTTAATTTTATTTTCATAAAGAAGATAAATTTTCAACAGGGACCAAACAAGAAGCAATCAAGAGTGGTCCTCACTAATAATTAATCTTCAATTATTTTTTATTTTTTCTTTTTAAAATAAAAGGGGTGAAATCAGTTAATCAAAATTTGAAACAAAACAACAAAAACTAATATTAATAAAAAGACGTATGCATCGATCCAAGAAAGTAAAAACAAGAGAAAAGCAAAACAAAAAAGAAAGACACAACAATTTAAGACAAATGGGCTTGCGGCCCAACAAGACAATATATGATAATAAAGTAAAAACCTAGAAACTTGTATCAAATCATGAGAAAAGCAAAAGGGGAAGAATTGGGAAATTAAAAAGAATTGGGAGGGTGGTACGCTAGATCTAAAGCGGAAACACAAAAACACAACACACACATACATAGGCATAATCACAGAAAGAAAGAAAAAAAGAAGGAAACAGCGCCAGAAGCAAAGATGAGAGGGAAGGAGGGGGAGAGAGAGAGAAGAAGGGTGGCGAGAGGGAGGAAGGAGGAGAAGAAGAGGAGGGAACCCTGAGGTTGGGATCTGAGGGAGGATCGTCCTCCTTGGAGGTGGAGCGCTTGTGCGCCGCTGCCATCTTTGCCGCGCGGTGTAACACCCCATTTCTACCCGACGTATAATATGAAATATATCAGAGTTGCAAATATTTTCCAACAAACATATGGAGTATTACATTTTCAACTTAAATCAACGACATTCAATCATCTTTAAATCAGATACATAGCACGTAAAATTCGGATGAACTAACAACCTGTTTAGTCTTTTTAAACTCAAACAAATTTCATACTTACGCAGCGGATTCATAATTCAACTGAAAACATCCATAACATCTCATCCAATTTAAAAGCAACTTTAAATTATCAAGTCTTTCAAGGTAAACAACTTGTAAATTCAACAACAAAATAAAATTCAACTCAACGGAAACAACTCGACAATTCAGCAATACAATAAAGCTCAACAATAATTAAATCAGGCGTTCATCCCCCCTTGAGTGCTACGTATCAGAGCGACGACACCGATTCTAACTAACGAAGGTAAGTAGCCTTCATTATTGATTACCTGCACGTTACCAACAGAGGGTAACATTCAAACAGAAAGGGTGAGATATCAAACTACATAATCAAGTGTATGAGAGATAATATATTAGAATCATATTATATAAAATCTCCACTTCACAACTTTCAACAACATCTATCATCACAATTGATCAACACAACAACTTCAGTATGCAACATGGAATGCGACTCGATTACAATGCACATGCATGTGGTACCATTGGAGCAGAACTCCCAACGTGAAATTTGCCAATCCAGGCCAACTTAACAGAGCATAAGCTCCCAACGTGAAATTTGCCAATCCAGTTAACTTAACAGAGCATAAGCTCCCAACGTGAAATTTGCCCATCCAGGCCAACTTAACAGAGCATAAGCTCCCAACATGACATGCTATGCATGCTTCAACATTTATGTAGTTCAACAACACAACCACAACATGATAATAACAACAAAGAACAGAAACGCAACACCTTATCATTCAACAATGACACAACAGCGGAATGATCAACACAACAACTTCATCATTTAGACCATTAACGGACATATAAATTTGAGCTCTAACAATTCGATAATATTCCATGCCTCAAAACGTAATTTTTCAAATACTACAACACCAATAAGCAACCATGGTAGACATATAATTCATTCAAAATTCATGGTCATATTATTTATAAACATTAAAACAGAATTTTCTTAAAATTAGTCATCAACAAAGAAGTTCAAGAACAATTCCTTTACCTATTTCCTCAATTATTCCCAACTACAATAATCATCCAATTTACTACTCATCATACAACCCATTAGAAGTCAGAACCCCACCCTTACCTTGGATTGAAGGTTGCTCTAACTCCCGATTGAATCCTAGATGTCTCCTTGCCAGCAACTTTTCGTATCTCCTTCCAAACCCTTAATTCCTTCTTTTTCTTCTACGCAAAACTCTCAAGAACAACAATAGAGAGAGCCTCAATCCTCACTCTATTCTCTCTTAATTTCTCAAGGTGTTTGACCGTGTTTACTAGCCCCAAAAACCTCACAAAATCGCTCAAGAACGGCTGCACACAACCCTAGAAAAGACTGCACGTCCTTCTGAACGATTCTGCAGCGTCAGGTTTATATAACCCGACTGTGAATCGATTCACAGACTAGGGTGAATCGATTCACCCAGTTAAAAATTCTCCCCTGCACGAGTTAATGAAGTGAATCGATTCCTGCAAGCTTCCCATGCGATTCACAGAGGCTTGCTTCGATTCCCAGAGACACCAACATGCTGGAATCGATTCACTAAATCATGGAATCGATTCCCAGAGACACCAACATGATGGAATCGATTCACCAAGTTATGGGATCGATTCCCAGTGTTCCAGAAACACTTTTAAGCCATTCTATGATCTACCAAACTGATTTTAAGGCATTCTAAACTACACATAAATAAATAATTAAATAACGGGCGTTACAACTCTCCCCCACTTAAAATATTTTCGTCCTCGAAAATTTACCTGGTTCAAACAACTCGGGATAGGATTCCCGCATCTTGCTCTCCAATTCCCACGTCATGCTTTCTCCGGCAGCCCCTGACCAGACTACTTTCACCAAAACAATCTCCTTGCCTCTTAGAGTCTTCATTTCACGATCTGCGATCCGTATAGGCATCGTCTCCATAGTAAGATTATCCCGTACTTGCACATCATCCATACTAATTACATGAGATGGGTCTGGAATGTACTTCCGGAGTTGTGACACATGAAACACATCATGCAAATTCAAAAGGTTAGGCGGTAAAGCCACTCTATAAGCAACATTTCCAACTCTGTCCAAAATCTGATACGGACCAATAAAACGAGGAGTGAGCTTCTTAGACTTCAATGCATGCCCAACACCGGTCACCGGCGTGACTCTCAAAAATACATGATCACCAGCTTGAAATTCCAAGTCTTTCCTTCGCTTGTCATGATAACTCTTCTGTCTACTTTGGGAAGTTTTCATCTTTTCTCAAATTAGCTTCACCTTCTCCGTAGTCTCTCGAACAATTTCAGGTCCAAGCACTACACTTTCCCCAGATTCATGCCAACATAAAGGAGTTCTACATCTCCGACCATACAATGCTTCAAAAGGTGCCATTCCAATACTCGAATGGTAACTGTTATTATAAGTGAACTCTATTAACGGAAGGTAAGTATCCCACGAACCTCCCTGCTCGAGAACACATGCCTTCAACAAATCCTCCAATGACTGAATAGTCCTCTCTGTCTGCCCATCCGTCTGGGGGTGATACGCCAAACTCAACCTCAACTTGGAACCCAACGCCGCTTGCAGACTCTTCCAAAAATCAGAAGTAAACCTCGGATCTCTATCCGACACGATACACAAAGGAACACCATGCAACTTTACAATCACACTGGTATAAATCTCGCGGCCGATCTGGAAAAGCGATGTTAATAGGAATAAAATGAGCCGACTTCGTAAGCCTATCAACGATCACCCAAATCGAATCATGTCCCCTTGAGGTATTAGGTAATCCCGTCACAAAGTCCATTGAAATGCTATCCCATTTCCACTCGGGAACTTCCAACGGTTGCATCAATCCTGCAGGCTTCTGATGCTCAACTTTCGACTTCTGACAAGTTAAACATGCATACACAAACTGCGCCACATCGCGCTTCATCCCAGGCCACCAAAACAAATTCTTCAAATCTTGATACATCTTTGTGGCTCCCGGATGAATACTCAAATTGCTTCTATGACTCTCCTCGAGAATTACTTTCTTTATTTCCGCATCATCAGGAATACAAATTCGATTACGGAATCTCAACACACCTTGCGCGTCTAACTTGAAATCATTATTCTCAAATTGATCGATTCCGACCATCAAATCTACTAACTTCACATCTAACTTCTGGGCTTCTCTAATACTGTCCAGAAAATCATTGTTAATCTTCAACATTCCCAACATAACACTCTGCGGTGTCACTTCGTAAACTAGACTCATATCTCTGAACTGTTCAATCAATTCCATCTCCTTAACCATCATTACCGACATATGCAAAGTATTTCGGCTCAAGGCATCAGCCACAACATTAGCTTTACATGGGTGATAATTCAAACCGAAGTCATAATCTTTTAACAACTCCAACCATCTTCGTTGTCTCATGTTCAATTCCTTCTGATCAAATAGATACTTTAAACTCTTATGGTCACTAAATACTTCAAATCTAGAACCATAGAGGTAATGTCTCCAAATCTTCAGCGCAAAAACAACTGCAGCAAGCTCCAAATCATGCGTAGGATAGTTCTTTTCATGAGTTCTCAACTGCCTCGACGCATAAGCAACTACCTTATCATTCTGCATAAGTACACCTCCTAGACCCATTTTAGAAGCATCACAATATACCACAAAAGGTTCCCCTGGGTTAGGTAACGTCAAAACCGGAGCCGACGTCAATCTCTTCTTCAATTTCAGAAACTTTCTTCACCTTGAATGTCCCCCACAAACGCTCTACCCTTGCAGGTCAACTTAGTCAATGGAAGTGCCAACTTAGACAATCCTTCGATAAACCTTCTATAGTAGCCACTAGTCCCAAAAGCTCCTAATCTCTCAGAGTCGACTTTGGAGTTTCCCATTGCAACACGGCATCTACTTTAGATGGATCTACAGCAATGCCACTACCCGAAACAACATGACCAAGAAAACTAACCTCCTTTAACCAAAAGCCACATTTAGACAGCTTCGCATATAGCTTCTTCTCCTTCAACACTTGCAAAACTAGTCTTAAATGTTCTGCATGTTCTTCTTCCGATTTAGAGTAAATCAAAATGTCATCAATGAACACCACCACAAACCGATCCAAATAAGAATGAAAGATACGGTTCATGTACTCCATGAATACTCCCGGCGCATTAGTAACACCAAAAGGCATCACCGTATACTCATAATGTCCATACTGCTCAAGGCCGTCTTACAACGTCTTCATCTTTCACCTTAACTGATGATAACCCGACCTCAAATCAATCTTCTTGAACACACGAGCACCCACCAATTGATCCATCAAGTCATCTATCCTCAAGCGGATACTTATTCTTAATCGTTACTTTGTTCAGCGCCTATAATCAACACAAAGCCTCATACTTCCATCTTTCTTCTTCACCAACAACACCGGGCGCTCTACCACGACACACTTGGTCTCACAAACTTCTTTTCTAGTAAATCTTCCAATTGCTTCTTTAATTCGACAATTCAGATGGGACATCCTGTATGGTGCCATAGAAACCGGCCTGGTACCGGTACAAGATCAATAGCAAATTCAACTTCTCTTCTCGGTGGTACATCAGAATTTCATCGAGGAAAACTTCAGAAATTCGCGCACCACTTGTAACTCCTCAATTATGGCTTGGTTCTCAATAGATAACGACGCCATCAACGAACACACGAGCTTCCTCTTGCATCAACCGCCTAACCGCTAAAAGACAACAACCCAGCTTCCTCCTCTTCCGGAGTAGAAAACCTCACGGACTTGCTATAACAATTGATATGAACATAGTTATTCTCTAACCAATTCATACCCAAGATTACATCCAACCCACCTAAAGGCAAACAAACCCAATCAACAAGAAAGTCTCTCGAAAATCGACAAAGGACCCTTTAAACACACAACAGAAGTCGTCCCGGATCCCTTAGCTGGAGTCTCGCCGTCCATTTCTCCATTCATAGAAGACAACGTAAGACCCAATCTTTTAACAAAATCAAAGAATAAAGCAATGAGTAGCACCAAGATCAATAATGGTAATCAAAGGAGTACTATTAATGAAACATGTACCTCAGATGAGTCTGTCCTCATTAGTGCCTGAGTCCCACCAAAGCGAACACTCTTCCACTAGATTGCGCCTTCTTTGGTTTACGACATCGACTACTAATGTGTCCTTCTTCCCCACAGTTGAAGCAAATCATCTCTTTATGCTTGCATTCGGATATTACATGCCCAAATTTTGCCACAACGGAAACACCTCTTTTCCTCAGTAGTACACACATTACTCTTATGACCAGGTTTCCCACATTTGAAACAAACCACACCAGCAGGAGCATCTCCCCCACTAGTCCTCTTACCATCACCTACTTTCTGTTTACCTTTACCAACTGGAGCATCATAAGGTTTTCCACGACTCTGTTGGCGCTTGCCCTTCCTCTCATTAATGATCTTATAGTGAGCATTGTTATCCTCTTCATAAATTCTGCAACTGTCAATCAAATCAGAGAAGACACGAATCTTTTGGTATCCAACTGCCTTCTTGATTTCTGGGCGCAACCCGTTCTCAAACTTGATGCACTTTGAAAACTTCGGCTTGTTCCACTATAGTGTGGATAGAATTTAGCCAACTCAACAAACTTTGCAGCATATTCTGTAACAGACATATTTCCTTGCTTCAGCTCAAGGAACTCAATTTCTTTCTTTCCACGAACATCCTCTGGATAATACTTCCCCAGGAACTCCCTTCGGAACACTTCCCAAGTGATACCTTCACCTGCGGTTTCCAACCTCTGACGAGTCTCTAGCCACCAGTCATCAGCCTCGACTGCTAGCATATGAGTCCCATATCGAACCTTCTGTGCCGGAGTGCAGTCCATCACACGGAAGATTCTCTCCATCTCCTTCAACCACCCCAACGCTCCATCAGGGTCATACTTACCCTTGAAGGTAGGCGGATTCTCCCTCTGAAAAGTCGCCAAACTACGAGATCCAAAGATTCTCACAAGATTCTACCGATTTTGCAAAGCTTGAGTCATTGCTTGTAAGCAAAGAAGAATGGCAAAGATCGTTCCTTCCAGCCATCTCAACTTGTCACTATAACATAAACAAGGTTAGAACTAATTAACAATACTCGATTGTTAAACAAAACTACGACTCGACAACTTGGCCGGACGGACCAAACTGCTCTGATACCACTAATGTAACACCCCATTTCTACCCGACGTATAATATGAAATATATCAGAGTTGCAAATATTTTCCAACAAACATATGGAGTATTACATTTTCAACTTAAATCAACGACATTCAATCATCTTTAAATCAGATACATAGCACGTAAAATTCGGATGAACTAACAACCTGTTTAGTCTTTTTAAACTCAAACAAATTTCATACTTACGCAATGGATTCATAATTCAACGAAAACATCCATAACATCTCATCCAATTTAAAAGCAACTTTAAATTATCAAGTCTTTCAAGGTAAACAACTTGTAAATTCAACAACAAAATAAAATTCAACTCAACGGAAACAACTCGACAATTCAGAATACAATAAAGCTCAACAATAATTAAATCAGGCGTTCATCCCCCCTTGAGTGCTACGTATCAGAGCGACGACACCGACTCTAACTAACGAAGGTAAGTAGCCTTCATTATTGATTACCTGCACGTTACCAACAGAGGGTAACATTCAAACAGAAGGGGTGAGATATCAAACTACATAATCAAGTGTATGAGAGATAATATATTAGAATCATATTATATAAAATCTCCACTTCACAACTTTCAACAACATCTATCATCACAACCGATCAACACAACAACTTCAAGATGCAACATGGAATGCGACTCGATTACAATGCACATGCATGTGGTACCATTGAGCAGAACTCCCAACGTGAAATTTGCCAATCCAGTTAACTTAACAGAGCATAAGCTCCCAACGTGAAATTTGCCAATCCAGGCCAACTTAACAGAGCATAAGCTCCCAACATGACATGCTATGCATGCTTCAACATTTATGCGGTTCAACAACACAACCACAACAACAAATGACACAACAACAAAGAACAGTAACGCAACACCTTATCATTCAACAAATGACACAACAACGGCAAGAATCAACACAACAACTTCATCATTTAGACCATTAATCGGACATATAAATTTGAGCTCTAACAATTCGATAATATTCCATGCCTCAAGCGTAATTTTTCAAATACTACAACACCAATAAGCAACCATGGTAGACATATAATTCATTCAAAATTCATGGTCATATTATTTATAAACATTAAAACAGAATTTTCTTAAAATTAGTCATCAACAAAGAAGTTCAAGAACAATTCCTTTACCTATTTCCTCAATTATTCCCAACTACAATAATCATCCAATTTACTACTCATCATACAACCCATTAGAAGTCAGAACCCCACCCTTACCTTGGATTGAAGGTTGCTCTAACTCCCGATTGAATCCTAGATGTCTCCTTGCCAGCAACTTTTCGTATCTCCTTCCAAACCCTTAATTCCTTCTTTTTCTTCTACGCAAAACTCTCAAGAACAACAATAGAGAGAGCCTCAATCCTCACTCTATTCTCTCTTAATTTCTCAAGGTGTTTGACCGTGTTTACTAGCCCCAAAAACCTCACAAAATTGCTCAAGAACGGCTGCACACAACCCTAGAAAAGACTGCACGTCCTTCTAAACGATTCTGCAGCGTCAGGTTTATATAACCCGACTGTGAATCGATTCACAGACTAGGGTGAATCGATTCACCCAGTTAAAAAATTCTCCCCTGCACGAGTTAATGAAGTGAATCGATTCCTGCAAGCTTCCCATGCGATTCACAGAGGCTTTCTTTGATTCCCAGAGACACCAACATGCTGGAATCGATTCACTAAATCATGGAATCGATTCCCAGAGACACCAACATGATGGAATCGATTCACCAAGTTATGGGATCGATTCCCAGTGTTCCAGAAACACTTTTAAGCCATTCTATGATCTACCAAACTGATTTTAAGGCATTCTAAACTACACATAAATAAATAATTAAATAACGGGCGTTACACGCGGCCGCGAGCTGGAGGGGGCGTGCGAGATGTGAAGAAAACAAAGGGGGAGGGGAGATCGTGGGGAGAGAAAGGAGGAACAAGGGGAAGGTGAAGGAGGAAGAAGAGAAACCTTTTTTTTTCTTCTGCTTCTTCTTTCTTCTGTTTGCTTCTTCTGCGTTTTTTTTCTAGTTCTTCTCTTTTTTTCTCTCAATTTTCTCTCAAATTATTGTGTATAATTGGTACCAAGAATGAGATATCCAATTCTGAAATTAAGTGCAATTTTTCTTCCGTCCCCCTCGTTCTCTCTTCTTGCTCTACTATTTATATAAAAAAAAAGGTTCAGTTTGTCAACTTGAGGAGATGGTAACATGTGCAAAGTCTGAGATGATATCAATGGTTTGAAAAAAAATTGTAATCAGCCGTGACTTCAACAACGGTGCTCCTCCTTTTTTTGATTAAATTGCATTGTTTGTCAAACTTGGTTGGCAGATGAAGAAAAAGCAAGAGGCCTATGGGGACCATATAGCTGTAAGACATAGTTTGTAGAGTGGCTGAGGAGATATGCAGAGGACTTTGGTGAAGATATGCAGATGACTTTGTGAAGGGTGAAGTGTGGAAATCTGACTTTGATTTTCAGTTTTGAATTTTAGGTTTTTTTGTTAATAACGCTTGTAATGGATTGCAATTGGGCTAAAATTGGCCCAAAATAATTTATGAGGATTTATGCATTTGCGGCATTAAAGGGATTTGTCCGTTGCGGCATTAAAAATTGAAACACGGATCTGAAATGATTCTCGGACACACTTGGTGTCCGACATCGTATTTCCAAGCGACCTATCCCTAGCTCGGCATACGATCTCCCGGCTCGACATACGACCTCTCCACGCCGGCAAGACGCGACCTCGGCTCGACGCGACCTCCCACGGCTCGGCGTCACGACCTCTCCACGGCTCGACGCGCGACCTCGGCTCGACGCGACCTCTCCACAGCTCGGCACGCGACCTCAGCTCGGTACGCGACCTCCCCACAGCTCGGCGTACGACCTCTCCACAGCTCGGCATACGACCTCTCCACAGCTCGGCACGCGACCTCAGCTCGGTACGCGACTTCTCCACAGCTCGGCACGCGACCTCAGCTCGGTACGCGACCTCCCCCAGCTCGGCGCGCGGACAAAAAAAATGAAAATATGAGCGGACAAAATTGGGGTATAACACCCTTCCTCTCATCTCTCTCCCCTATCTCCCTCTCTCTCATCTCTCTCCTCTCTTCTCCTCCCTCTCTCTCCCTCCCTCTATCTCTCTCATCTCTCTCTCATCTTTCCTCTCTCTCTCTCTCCTCTCTCCCCTCTCTTTCATCTCACTCCCCCTCCCCTCTATCTATCATCTCTTTCTCCTCTCTCCCTTCTCTCCCTCCCCTCTCTCCCCTCGATCTCTCTTTTCTTTCTTCCTTCCCTCTCCCCTCTCTCTCCCTTCTCCCCTCCGTCTCACCCAGTCTCCCGCTGGTACATTTATTTTCATGTTTCCCACTCAAACTCACGCTTGAACGCTCAATTTGCATCCGACAATCAAACGCCGCGTTTTAACTATTTCATGTCTAATCAATATTCATCTTCTAAAAAAAGAAGGCAATGCTTAATATTCATTTTATTCGTTTAGCGTAAAATTCTAAAGACGAGAATTGAAAACATATTAATCATACAAAAAGATGTACCATTCGTTTAGCTTAATATTTTTTTTTTTGTGAATATATAGCTTAATATTGAATACGCATTTGAATATTGCATAATATTCGTTTAGCTTAAAATTCTAAAAACGAATTTCTTAATATTTGTATTCGAAAAAAGAAGGCAATTCTAACTAGTTTTTTTATAAATAAACTGATACAGTTTAATATAGCTATTTATTTTTTGGCCAGTCTTTTTTTATTAGTCCAGTCTTTGATAAGGGTACTAAAAAACTCCCAGCTTTTTTTTCCAATTGGGAATAAAAATTGATTATTATTATTATTATGCTAAGATATAGTCAGCAGCAACACATTATTCTTCCGTAAAAAAAGTGATTTTGAAACTATTTATAAAACGATTGACAATAACCAAACTGTTTTTGGGAAAAAATATATGATTTTGTTCTAGAAGTGTGATTCTTGTGAAAGATGGAGAGAGGGGAGAGAGGAGAGAGAGATAGGGGAGAGAGGGAGAGAAAGAGGGGGAGAGATAGAAGAGTGTGGGGGAGAGAGGATAGAGACAGGGAAGGGAGAGAGGAGAGAGAGGGAGAGAGGGAGAGAGGGAGAGAGAGAGGAGAGAGGGGAGTAATATGTTTTTTTATGACTAAAAATAATTTTTTTCTAATTAAAATATTTTTTATGATTAAAAATAATTTTTTGTGATTAAAAATATTTTTTGTGATTAAAAATAACTTTTATGGATGGATTGGATTTCTATCAATAAAAAAATTGTTACTGGATGGATTGGATGGTTCTGTTTTAAATGGATGATGGATTGATTGGATTTTCTTGATGAAATTTTTGTGGATGGTAAATGGATAAATGGATTTTTCCAATCCATCTATTAGGAAAGTTTTGAAGTTTTAAAGCCATTTTATGACATTACGACTCTATTCTCAGGCAGCACTTATCCAACGACAAACCTGTATAAGAGAGAAAGAGAGGGGGGAGGGAGGAGAGAGAGGAGAGAGAAAAAGATAGGAGAGAGAGATAAGGGGAGAGGAGGGAGATAGAGAGATGGGGGAGAGGAGAGAGAGAGGGAGAGAGATAGGAGAGATGAGAGAGAGAGATGAAAGAGAGGGAGAGAGATGAGAGAGATAAGAGAGGGGAGAAATGAAAGAGAGGAGAGAGATGAGAGAGAGGAGGGAGAGAGAGATAGGGAGAGAGGAGAGAGAGAGAGAGGAGAGAGATGAGAGAGATAAGAGAGGGGGAGAGAGATAGGGAGAGATGAAAGAGATAGGAGAGAGGGAGAGAGATAGGAGAGAGAGAGGAGAGAGAGATGGGGAGAGAGAGAAGAGAAGGGGAGGAGATAGGGGAGAGAAAGGAGGGAGAGAGATACGGGGGAGAGAGAGAGACATGTGTGTGTATATATATATATATATATATTTAATAGTTAAAAATATTTTTTTTGTAATTAAAATATTTTTTATGATTAAAAATAATTTTTTAGTAATTAAAATAATTTTTTTGTAATTAAAATATTTTTTATGATTAAAAATATATTTTATGATTAAAAATAATTTTTTGTTATTAAAATAATTTTTATGGATGGATCGGATATGCATCCATAAAAAAATTGTTAATGGATGGATTTGATGTTTTTTTTTAATGGATGATGGATGGATTGGATTTTTTTGATGAAATTTTAGTGGATGGTAAATGAATAAATGGATTTTTCTCATCCATCCATTAGGATTTATAGATGGATTTATCCAATCCATCCATTTTGCCATCCCTAGTCTCGGTAGACATCAATGTGTCTCTTATCCAGTAGAGTGCAATAAGGGATGCATGGACCGGTGTTTTGAGAAGCATAACCAAATTTTAGAAGAGTCAGACACAGCGGACGCGGATGTTGAGAAGCGGCCACGTGTGTGGAAAAGGCTATAGTCCACAAAGGATACAGTATCAACAAAAGTACCAACAGAAAAATCAGAAATCATCGCTAAGTTCGAACTCGTGTGAAAAGAAACCCTTTCGTGTTCATTTTTGCTTCGGTTAGTTAGTTATTCTTCGTTTTTACTAGTCATAATAACGGGTCCCGTCCCGTCCAACAACACACATTGGCATGGCCTTCACTCCAAATGCCTCTGATTATGCGCGCGCGTGACTCTCACGCTTGCTTAACTGTTTCAGTTTGAGACTTTGTTTCTCATTTCTCATACATAAAATAATATAGCAGAACCTGCTTTGAAGAATAACAGCAACAATGGAGGTAAATGGTTCCAAAAAACAGCATTCAGGTTGGGGCATACCTACCTGGACCCACGAATCCAATGGTCGCGCCTCTGCTAACGGATCACTATCAATTCACCATGGCTTACGCTTACTGGAAAGCTGGCAAGCATCAAGAACGTGTCGTGTGAGTGATCCATTTATTTATCTTTTGATAAAACAATGATTCGTTGGCTAATTTAATTATTGATTTCTAATAATTTTTAATTTATGATGCGATTTTTGATACGTGGTTTATATTTGTAATTTTTGTTTTAGGTTCGATTTGTATTTTCGGAAGAATCCCTTTGGCGGTTTGGAAGAATGCCTGAGGTTCATTGCTAATTACAAGCTCTCTGAGGAAGAGATTGATTTTATCAGGAAAATTTTGCCTGTTTCATGTGAGGTAAGTAAACCATATTATGAATTTCATAATTTCATCATTGCTATAGTATAGTCATTTCATTATGTGCTTTCGGCAAATATATGAATTAAAGTCTATACAAATTTTTCAATAGCAGTATGTAAAGAGAGCGGTGTGTATAAGATTATAGCAGTTGAATGGATTATAATTATCTGAAATGTGCAACCTTGCTGAGATAGGTCCTGCTTTTCAAATAGCATAGGGCCAAGTTTAAGGCCAAAAGAATATGGCTGATGATCTTGTAAATATTGTTTACTGTGATAAGTTTGATGCTGAGGGCATTTTTCGAATAAATTCTCCCTTTGAAATAAAATTTGACATTGGTAATTATTGATTAAATTTATATCATAAGATGGCTTCTTTGACTATCCACGAAGGATCTGTTGTTTTTCCTAAGGTGCCCTTAATGAGAGTTGAAGGTCCGATTGCCGTGAGTACTTGCTACCATTAAATGCTCTCCTTTAGTTCCTTCACTTTTTAATTTTATTTCATTTAAGCACCGTTGGAACTTGGAGTAGTGAATTGAAAAATTGAGAAGTCCCACATAGGAGAGAATAGACACTTTAAGAGTGTTTATATATGTGGAGCTCACCCCCTTGGGATGTGCCCCAAGGGGTACCCACTTTTATAAAAGGGAGAAGACGCACACAAAGTGACCACCACACACATGCACGCGTGCTGCCGCCGTCTGGCCGAGCTTGGGCTGTGTGGTGTACACGAAAAAAATTAATATTTTAATTTTAAATGTGCGTTTACTTGGTCACCACTCCATCAGATTCCGGTTCCTAAAATTTCTCATCGTGCGCTGCAAGTTTCGTGATATCTCTCTACACGGTTTCTTGCTCAACAAGGCTGGTTTCGTGTTCACCAAGACGAGACCAGTTTCAAATTGCCCCAAACTCGACGCTCTTACCGAATTTATTCTCTTCTCTCCCCATTTAATTTTCTTCCGTTCAAAAGTATGCAACAATACGAGTGGTTTTGTAAAACCATATTTCGATTGGTTTTCTTTGAAAAAGCAAATATTAGAAGGTGTATATCTTGAACGGATTTCTGCAGTGCAGCAGAAATTCGATTTTGACTAAGCTGTTTTATCCTGGGGACGTCGTGGTTGATAGCCTGCTTGCACCTTTGAGCAGTGCCGCGAAACGTCTTAAAGAGAGCGACCTAGTCCGCGACTCATCTCAGTAATTTCATCAGTGACTTCGAATTTTCAAACAAGTTTGAAAATCAATTCCCAACAAGGACTATATCTACCTCTTACATTAAATTGACCTTTTCTACTGTTCAGGTTGTTCAATTGCTGGAAACACCTTTTGTCAATCTAATTAATTTCACATCATTAGTATTAGATAATATTAGTTAATAAGGGTATTATAGTCTTTTAGTAAGCTACTATATATTCTCTACTTATCTTTGTATTGTTAAGACTTTTTGTTATGTTTTGATATATTGGAACCCTAAGGGAGCTCTCCCCTTTTTCTCCTTCTCTTCCTCTTCTTCCTTCTCTCTATGAGTTGTATGTTTGTTTACATGGTATCAAAGAGCTTGGTTTGATTTTGGGAATAATGTTCAACGTTTTGCTCCGTGTTGCTGCAAGTTACTGATTACGAATCTGCATGCGTGTTTGTTTTGCGGCGTTCGCTTCCACTGTGCTTGCGCGTTCTGCTTCCGCGTTCGCATTTGGTCCCTAGGTTTGCTGAGTTTGGCTTTGTGATTGGTTCAGTAGTAAAGAATCTCCTTTCCGCAAAATCACGCCTTCGCGTTGGTTCGTCACGCCGTCGTCTGCAAGTTCTTGTCTCAGCAGTGCACTTTGTCGTTTCTTTCTAGAGGATTTGGTAGGGGTCTGATATTTTGTTTCAAGGCTTTGCAACGTCACAAGCATTTGATTTTCTATTGGTTAGTCAACATTTGAAACAAAAGTTATTTCTTTGTTCAGTGGACTTTTTTGGTTCGGTGGAATATACATTGGAGTAGTTTATTGGGCCTTCTAGAATCTGCCTGGGTCATCAATTGGCCACTTTGGTTTCCAGCCACCCTTTGGTATTTTGGCCACTAGTGCAATATCTTAAATTGGTTGGTCAGTGTTTGAAGCGAAAGTTATTTCTTTGGCAGTGTTATTGGCAGTGTTATCTCTTATTTCCAGTGATTTCTTTCTTGAAGAATGCTTCTTTGTTTGGGTCTGTTGGTAATTGTTTGATTCTGAGTTTCTCAGATTTGGTATTTGATTCTCTCCTCTTTTTATTATTTGTGTTTGTTGGTCTCTTGGGTTTGTGATAATAGTAGTAATGGCTATGTCTGTCTCGTCAAATGTATGCTTGTCCTCTTTTGGCTCATCAGGTATATCTTCCTCTATATGGATTCTTGACTCTGGAGCCTCTCATCATATGTCATCAGATCGTACATCATTTGCATTCTTACATCCTGCTTCATCTGTGCCAGTGATGACTGCTGATGGCACTCCCATGCCATTAGCAGGCATAGGATCTATATGCACACCCCATTTATCACTTTCAAATGTTTACTACATTCCTAACCTTACTATGAATCTTGTTTCTGTTGGTCAATTGTCTGATTCTGGTTTCTTGGTATTTTTTACTTCCAATGCTTGTTATGTGCAGGATCCGCAATCCAAGAGGATGATTGGGACAGGTCGTAGGCAAGGGGGACTTTATATCTTGGATGAGTTGAAGGTTCTAGATGCTGCAGCTTCTAGTGTTGACCTATCATCTTTTCAGTTGAGTTCATCCTCTTCTAATTTTTATTTATGGCACTCTCGTCTTGGTCATGTTTCCTCTTCTCGTTTAAAATACTTAGTTTCTACAGGAGCTCTAGGAAAATTGCAACCTCATGATATTTCTGATTGTTGTGGTTGTAAACTTGCTAAATTTTCTGCTTTACCATTTAGCAAAAGTCTTTCCATTTCGAGTGCACCCTTTGACTTAATTCATTCTGATGTATGGGGTCCATCACCAGTTCTTACCAAAGGTGGATCTAGATATTATGTCTCGTTTATTGATGATTATACTCGTTATTGTTGGGTTTATCTTATGAAACATCGTTCTGAGTTCTTTGGCATTTATCAAATGTTTCGTGCTTTAGTTAAAACTCAACATAATGCTGTTATCAAGTGCTTTCGATGTGATCTAGGTGGTGAATATACCTCTAATAAATTTTGTGAGTTACTTGCTTCTGATGGCACTCTTCAACAGACTTCTTGCACTGACACTCCTCAACAGAATGGAGTTGCTGAAAGGAAACATCGTCATATTGTTGAAACTGCCCGTTCCCTTTTGTTGTCTGCTTCAGTTCCAAGTGAGTTTTGGGGTGAAGCTGTTCTTACTGCTGTCCATGCTATTAACAGAATTCCATCCTCTGTTACCTCAGGTTTGTCTCCCTTTGAAAAGTTGTATGGTTGTGTTCCTAATTATTCATCTCTAAAGGTCTTTGGTTCCACCTGTTTTGTTCTTCGTCCACATGTAGAACGTAGTAAATTATCTTCTCGTTCTACAATATGTGTTTTTCTTGGTTATGGGGATAGTCAGAAGGGTTATCGTTGTTATGACCCGATAAGTCAAAAACTTTATGTTTCCCGTCATGTTGTGTTTCTTGAGCACATACCTTTTTATTCTATTTCCTTTGATTCTCATAGTCCTACCAGGTCTGAACTCACCCGTATTGATTCTTTTGCCATGGATATTGACAGCTCCACTAACTCTGATGTTGAGAATTGCAGGGTTGACACTAGTCCTTCTACAAATCCAGATATTCCATCTCTCCCCACGGCTTCCCAAGAACCTCCTGCGATTGTTGATCCTGCAGCTACCTCTACTCCTCCTCCTCCTCCTCCTCCTCCTCGGTATCCTCTACGTGATCGTAAGTCAACTAAATTACCAGATTATGTTTACTCCACTTATTCCACCTCTTTTGCTTCTTTTCTAACCACTATTCATAGTTTGTCTGAGCCCTCTTCCTATAAAGAGGCTAGTCTTGATCCCCTTTGGCAAAGAAAGCGACAGAGGAACTTTCTGCTTTACACAAGACAGATACTTGGGACTTAGTACCTCTTCCACCAGGAAAACATGCTATTTGGTCTCGTTGGGTATACAAGATCAAAACCAAGTCTGATGGGTCAGTTGAGCGTTACAAAGCCCGTCTTGTTGCTAAAGGGTTCTCTCAAGAATATGGTATCGATTATGAAGAAACTTTTGCTCCTGTGGCCAAAATGACTACTATTCGTACTCTCATTGCAGTTGCATCGGTTCGCCAATGGCATATTTCTCAGTTAGATGTTAAAAATGCATTCCTAAATGGTGATCTTCAAGAAGAGGTTTACATGGTTCCTCCACCAGGTGTTTCTCATAATCAGGGGGAAGTTTGTAAGTTAAAAAAGGCTCTCTATGGTCTAAAACAAGCTCCTAGAGCTTGGTTTGAAAAGTTCTCCACTGTGGTTGCCTCTCTCGCTCCGCCCTAGTGATCATGATTACGCTTTATTTCTCGTGTCTACTTCTCATGGTCGTGTTATACTTTCCTTATAATGCTGATGACATGATTATTACAGGGGATGATGTTGATGGTATTTCTGAGTTGAAATTACAGTTGGCCAAGCAGTTTTAGATGAAGGATTTAGGTCCTCTTCGCTATTTCTTGGTGATTGAAGTTGCCTATTCTCCTAGAGGTTATCTTCTCTCCCAATCTAAGTATATTGGCAACATTCTTGAACAAGCTCGTCTCTCTGATACTCGAGTAGCTGACACTCCTATTGAGCTTAATGCTAAATATGTCTTATCTGATGGTGTTCCCCTAGTAGATCCCACTTTGTATCGGACACTAGTTGGCAGCTTGGTATACCTTACTATTACTAGACCTGATATTGCTTATGCAGTGCATGTTGTTAGTCAGTTTGTTGTTTCTCCTACTACAGTGCACTGGGCAGCTGTTCTTCGCATTCTTCGTTATCTTCGGAGCACTCAGTTTCAGAGTCTTCTCTTTCCCTCATCTTCTTCTTTGGAGTTGCGTGCTTACTCTGATGCTGATTGGGCTGGTGACCCCACTGATCGCAAGTCTACCACTGGATTTTGCATTTTTCTAGGAGACTCTCTTATTTCTTGGAGGAGCAAGAAGTAAGAAATTGTTTCCCGCTCTTCTACAGAAGCTGAGTATCGTGCTATGGCAGACACCACTTCTGAAATAGTTTGGTTACGTTGGTTGATTTCTGATATGGGTGTATCTCTTTCTGGACCAACTCCTATGTACTGTGATAATAAGAGTGCTATTCAAATTGCTCACAACTCAGTTTTTCATCAACGCACCAAGCATATTGAGATTGATTGTCACGTCACTCGCCATCATCTTCAACATGGCACTATTTCTTTGCCTTTTGTCTCTTCCTCCATGCAGATTGCTGACTTGTTCACCAAATCTCATTCTATAAAGCGTTTTTGTTTTTTGACTGACAAACTCTCAATGCTTTCCGTTAATGCATCGTGAGTTTGAGGAGGGATATTAGATAATATTAGTTAATAAGGGTATTATAGTCTTTTAGTAAGCTACTATATATTCTCTACTTATCTTTGTATTGTTAAGACTTTTTGTTATGTTTTGATATATTGGAACCCTAAGGGAGCTCTCCCCTTTTTCTCCTTCTCTTCCTCTTCTTCCTTCTCTCTATGAGTTGTATGTTTGTTTACAATTAGTTTCTACAAATGCTGCAAGGCACCGTTTTGTTGCTGGAAAATCAAAATCTTTACTTGAATTTGGACTACGAAGGGCTCAGTTATTAAATCTTACAGGAAAACAAAATGGTGGGTAAAATTTGGAAAAATTTCTTTGTCAATATTCACCAAAAGAATGTTATTTTGATGTCGGGGCCTGATGTGGAGTAAGTGCATCAAAGTACTGTTATATTGGAGGATTTGAAGCAACAAGGTATTATCTATTAAAAAGCTTCAATTCTGGTGTTTGGTACAATAATAGGGAGGAAATGTTAATAATATTAGGTGTATACATAGCATATATTGTACTTGAGATTTTTTTGTGGACTAAGCGTTTTACAGTGCCAATATAGTGCAGTGTTAGAATTAGTTTCAATTTATAATACTTCCAACTGAGATTTTTTAATACCCTGCAAAGATTCAAGGATACTTCGTTACTGTTGATTTAAGACGGCAGGGCATGATTTTAGCAGCATGGCATGTAAACTCTGATCTTATATTAGGTCATTGTAAACCCCCTATTAGTTTGTACATTGTAATTGACTTAGCCAAGTCAAAGTGCCTCCAAAATGCTAGATTCTTTTGGGTATGGTTCAAAAAAGTTTTAGTAAATCCAGCACCAGAGACATACAATTTGGATTATGATGGGATAGAACTAATTTCATTTGAAGCAATTAATATTTCTTACCACATCCGTAATTCACTCATATGCATTAACGCATCATATTGCAAGAAATAACGGAAATCTGGTTTTGAAAGAGTAATGGGAGAAGTAAGAGGCAAACTGAATACTGGGATGAAGGGTAAGGCTCAAACATCGATTGTCAACTTATCTTGATTAATATATTAGAATTTCTATCGTGGCATTATCATCAAATTATCCTGACATCCTTCTTTAGCATTTTGTTTTGGTTTAGTTAATTTGTTATTTCTTCTGTTTGCCTTTATATAGCTTGGCTTTTTCATATGGCGCACCAATAGCAATGTTGCAGCAGGAAGGTTACTCGGGATTCCACTTCGTGGTACTCATTCCCATGCCTTTGTTAGCTCATATATGGTACTCCCTCTGGAACCATTTATAAGACAAAAAGTCATTTCCAGATTCGTTAAAAAATGTATGTATCTGGTCCATTTTTTGGACCAGATACATACATTTTTTAACGAATCTGGAAATGACTTTTTTTTTTATAAATGGTTCCGGAGTAGTAGGCGTGCAACCATTTCATTAAAATTTTTACATATTTAGATTATTGTTGTGTAATATAATTATTGTATATTACTAGGAGATATGTGCCATAATTAGGATTGATTTGGTTCTGATTTGTACAGATTTATATTTCCTTATTTAGGTGATAGTCAGTCTATATAATTGGGGTTTGTACATATTTATTTTTATCAATGAAATTCTGTTTCTTACAATTTGGTATCACGAGCCAGTACTAGGTTTAGCCGTCATTCTCAGGCAGCCTTCATTGCTGCGTTATCTTCTTTCTCACTCAGGCAGCCTTCATTGCTGCGTTTTCACTCAAGACCAGCCTGGTTTGATCGAGTCCGACCACCAGCACCGTTCGCCGCCGCCAGAACCGCCGTCTGTCGCCACCGGTGAATTTTTCCGGCGAAACCACCTTCACCAGGAGCGACTCCCGCCGATCTGACGCTCCCCAAAATTTCCGGCCCGTCTGAGATCACACGCTCCTACATGCGCCGTTACTACATCTCTGTGTTTCGAGCGCGTGTAACCAACGCGCCGCCCTCCCAACCTCCGTTCGCCGCGCCGTTTGTTCCATCTGGTTCGCCGGCTCCTCCTGGTTCCATATCAGGGGTCATCAGCTGTGTTTGGCACCTCGACCTTGGGCTTACAGTGAAGCCCCTTTTCTTCAACCTTTAAAGAGACGTTTTTTTATTTGTTTTTTTTTTCCTTTTTTAACCATGTCAGGTGACAAACCTGTTTCTGGAGAAAAACAGACTACTGATCAAACACTAAGCCATTCTGACTTACCGGTGCTTAAAGGTACATACCGGCTTGATGGGCGTAACTATATGCAATGGGCCCAATTTATTCGCACAACTCTCAAGAGTTGTAAGAGGCTGAAACATATCGAGGGAAAGGCACCAACCAAAACTGATCCTATGTTCGAAGCTTGGGATGAAGACGACTCACTTATCATGACTTGGTTTTGGCACTCTATGGTTCCGGAGATTAGTCGGAACTGCATGTTCTTCTCTACTGCTAAGGAGATTTGGGACAATTTGTCTCAAACTTATTCCATGAAATGTAATATTTGACTTGTTATGAGTTGGAGAATAAGATATTCAGCACCAAGCAGGGGACTTCTTCTGTAACCGACTATTATGGGACATTGAATGGTTTGTGGATTGAATTGGACCAATATCAAAATTTGAAGATGAAGTGCACTGATAATTCCGCCACACTGACTACATTTATTGAGAAATCAAGGATCTTCAAGTTTCTCTCGAGCCTGAATTCTGAATTTGATCCTATTCGGGTTCAAGTTTTAGGCAAAGAGAAACTCCCCTCTCTCTCGGAGGTGTTTTACACTGTTCGTAGTGAAGAAAGTCGCAGGGCAGTAATATTGGAAGATAAACCCATTGAAAGTTCAGCCTTAACTTCCGTGAAGGGTCCCATAAAGGAATCCTCCTCTTCTGGAAAGCCTCACGCTAAGTCTAATCGTGAAGATCGTTGGTGCTCTCACTGTAGGAGGACGGGTCACACCAAGGAGACATGTTTTAAACTACATGAAAAGGAGAAGGTTCTGGAGCGTGTTGGGGGATTTAAGGGTCCCTTTCAGAGGCGCGCTAACTAAGCAATCACTGATTCAGACACCTTAGTTGAAGACTCACCAGCCACTCAACTGGAAAAGGAGGTCCCTGCTCTTAGCAAAGATGAGTTGGAACGTCTGCGGGCTCTTATGAGTTCCTGAGTTCCCTTAGTAAGCCTTCCTCTTCCACTTGCTCCCTCACCATGACTGGTAAGAGATCTAGTTTCTTATCCTTTAATGCTTCTGGTACTGAGAATATCTGGATTATTGACTCTGGTGCTACAGATTACATGACACCCCATACTTCTTATTTTTCATCCTACACCACTTTACCTAGTAGTCAACACATCACTGTAGCTAATGGATCACAAATCTCAGTTACCGGGTGTGGAAACATTAAACTTCAAACCCATCACTTAAACAATGTACTTCATGTTCCCAAGTTGTCCAGTAACCTCCTGTCCATTCATAAAATCACCAAAGATTTAAATTGTGCAGTAACATTTTTCCATTCCCATTGTGTTTTTCAGGATCTTGCCACGGGGAGGACGATTGGAATTGCTAAGGAACAGGACGGGTTATACTAGTTGCAGCATGAGAAGAATAAAGAGAACATTGGACAAAAGGCTCTCATTTCTAGTCATCCAACAAAGTCAGAATCTTGGTCATCCGCCCAGATATGGCTTCACCACAGGCGTCTTGGTCATCCTCCCTTTAGTGTCCTTAAGTCGTTATTTCCTGTTTTATTTACAAAAGTGTCAGTTGAGTCCTTTCATTGTGATGTTTGTCAATTTGCTAAACACCATCGTACAACTTTTTCTCCTAGTAATAATAAAAGTTCCAATCCATTTGATCTTATTCATTCGGACGTGTGGGGACCTAAATCTGTTTGTAATATTTCTAGAGCGAAATGGTTTGTCTCCTTTATTGATGATTGCACTCGGGTTACCTGGATATTTCTCATGAAAGATAAGTCCAAAGTTTTCCAATTGTTTGTAAACTTTTACAATATGATTCAAACTCAATTTGGAAAAAAGATTAAAAGATTTCGTGATAACGGGAGAGAGTATGTGAATCACAATTTTTCCCAATTTCTTAAAGATAATGGTATTGTCCATGAGCTAACCTGTGTAGACACCCCCCAACAGAATGGGGTTGCAGAGCGAAAAAACCGTCATCTTCTTGAGGTTGCCAGATCTTTACTTTTTCAAATGTCTGTTCCCAAGTCTTTTTGGGGGAAAGTTGTCTTAACTGCCACTTATTTGATAAACAGGTTGCCTTCTCGTGTCTTAGATGGTGTCAGTCCGGTACAACACTTGTCTACCTTTCATCCTTCTATTCCCATTATGACTAATCTTCAGAGTCGAGTCTTTGGATGCTCTGCCTTTGTCCATGTTCATAGTCCTCATCGGGAAAAATTAGACCCCTGTGCCATCAAATGTATCTTCATAGGGTATGCCCCAAACAAAAAGGGGTACAAGTGTTATCACCCTGAAACTCGTCGTGTCTATGTCTCCATGGATGTCACCTTTCATGAATCAGCTTCCTTCTTCCCTAGTCCTCAGCTTCAGGGGGAGAGTGGTCTAGAAGTTGAGTCCCTTCTAGAGTCTGAGTCTGAGTCTGAGTCCCTTAAGCTGTCTTTTTCTTTACAGGATGTCACGGATGACAAAGAGGATGATGCAGTGCAGGATAATAATGGTAAATTTGGGAAGCAATATTACTGGAAAAGATACAAGCAGAAACCCGACCTGGTCCAACAGCAACTTCAATCGTCCAAACCAGAGGTAAGTACTCATAACGCTGAAGATACTTTAAATGTCTCTTGTGAACCTAACCCAGATGATTTACCAATTGCCTTGAGAAAAGAAAAAAGATCTTGTGCTAAATACCCTATATCCCAATTTGTGTCTACTAAAAACCTTTCTGTGCAACACCAGAGCTTTATTTCAGCTATTGATTCAATCATAATCCCTAGTTCAGTACAAGAAGCCTTAAAGGATGAGAATTGGGTTCCAGCCATGAATTGGAAAGGAATGAGACTTGGGAAATTGTAGAGAGACCAAAGAACAAGAAGGTAGTTAGTTGTAAATGGATATACACTGTTAAATATCAGTCAGATGGCACACTAAACCGATACAAGGCGAGACTGGTTGCAAAGGGTTACACCCAAACCTATGGGGTCGATTATGAGGAGACATTTGCTCCAGTAGCAAAGATGAATACAGTGAGAATTATACTTTCCTTGGCAGCACACTTTGGTTGGGAACTGCACCAATTCGATGTTAAAAATGCTTTCTTACACGGAAGCTTAGAAGAGGAAGTATATATGGAAATTCCACCTGGATATGGTGTCACTGAAAGGGGGAATAAAGTTTGTAGACTCAAGAAGGCATTATATGGTTTGAAGCAGTCTCCTCGCGCTTGGTTTGGAAGGTTTACTCAAGTTATGATATCCTTGGGGTACAAGCAAAGCCAAGGTGACCATACCCTCTTTATAAAACATTCTCGGTATGGAAAACTTACAGTTCTTTTGGTCTATGTAGATGATATGATTATTGCAGGTGATGATGAGCTTGAGAAACAATCTCTAAGAGAGAGGTTGGCTACTCAATTTGAGATGAAAGACCTCGGGAAGCTAAAGTACTTCCTTGGAATAGAGGTTGCTTACTCTAAACAAGGTATCTTTATCTCTCAAAGGAAGTATATCCTTGATCTTCTTAAAGAAACTGGTAAGCTAGGTTGTAAGACTACTGGAGTACCTATAGAGCAGAATCACAGGATTGGGAATGACTTGGAAAGCCCAAAGGTGGAGAAGGCACAATATCAGAGACTTGTGGGAAAAATCATCTACTTATCTCACACTAGACCCGACATAGCTTACGCGGTCAGTGTAGTGAGTCAATTCATGCATGATCCAAGAGAAAGGCATTTGCAGGCAGTGAATAGAATTTTTCAGTACTTGAAGGCCTCTCCAGGGAAAGGACTACTGTTCAAAAAGGAAGGGAATTTATCGGTGGAAGTATATACTGATGCAGATTATGCAGGGTCAATTGTTGATAGGAGATCCACCACTGGATATTGCATGTTCTTGGGAGGAAACTTGGTGACATGGAGGAGTAAAAAACAAAATGTGGTTGCAAGATCAAGTGCCGAGGCAGAATTTAGAGCTATGGCTCAAGGGATTTGTGAGTTGTTATGGATGAAGATTATACTTCATGACCTCAAAATAAAGTATGAAGCTCCTATGAGATTGTTTTGTGATAATAAGTCCGCCATCAGCATTGCACACAACCCAGTTCAGCATGATCGGACAAAGCATATAGAGGTAGATCGACACTTCATTAAAGAGAAATTAGAGAGTGGTCTCATATCCACGGAGTATGTTCCTTCACGATATCAATTGGCAGATATGTTGACAAAGGGACTTCCCATCGAGTAGTTTCAGGACCTTATTTGCAAGCTGGGAATGACAGACATACATTCACCAGCTTGAGGGGGAGTGTTGTGTAATATAATTATTATATATTATTAGGAGATATGTGCCATAATTAGGATTGATTTGGTTCTGATTTGTACAGATTTATATTTCCTTATTTAGGTAATAGTCAATCTATATAATTGGGGTTTGTACATGTTTATTTTTATCAATGAAATTCTGTTTCTTACAATTATTATGTTTATGAGATGATTCCAACGAATTCTACTTGTCATTTCATTTGCAAAACATAACCCTATATAGGTTAAAGGGTAAGATTTCTGTTTAATCTATCCACTCAAAGTGTCTAAAGGGACAAAAACTCTATGTGATTATTTCCAATTACTATGTTTGTGAAAAAGGGAGAGTTTGACATTTGTACTGGAAGAAAAAGTTCAGTAACAAGTGATGAGGCACTGCTGTTTAGTGGGAAGATAGGGTATAATAAATAGGGATATTATTTTTTATATTTATGTCCGTTTTTGTAATTCATAAAAACCATATGCAGTGCAATTAATTCAGACAAATAGCATATTTCTTATACTTAACATCAAGATTAGAGAGTGACAAATACAGTGGTAGAAATGAGAGGTAACTAGTGAGCTTAGAGAGAGAAAGAGAGATCCCATAAATTCAGAGTTAGAACAAAGAAAACTTTGAAATTATGAGGTTTATCCCTTCTTATTAAGTTATTATATTATTAGTTAGAATTTTTTTTTTATACGTATTCTTGTTTGATTTCTGTTATCAGTATTGTTATGCTTTATTATGACTTGAGTCATTTTCTGTCATATTTCCTTTGCTTACTTTTATGTGTACCTTTCTGTCCCATGATTTGCAGAGCCTTGATGAGTTTGCGGACAAATCACTGCATAAAAAAGATGGCTCGAGTACATGTGAAGATTTTGTTAGTTTGGTTCAAAAATGGCTGAACAAAATTAAGGTGTCATGATATAAGCCTTTACATCCATAATGATTTTTTTCTTGTGGTTCTTAGCAGAATTTTTCAAGGGCAAGTAGGGGTTTGGTTTGGTGTCATCCTGGTAGCAGTTACTTATATGACCACATACCAGTGACAACAATGATGTTCTAGCGAGTTGGTGTACCTATTAGGATTTCCATATCACGAAAGATGGAAGCCTCAGTTCATGCCAATGTTGTAAATTATTATTATCTGATGGTGCATGGGATATCAAACGCAGGATATAGAATATGGATACAAGGGTTATTAAGTCTATAGAATGTTGTATTGGGAATTTATTGTGATTTTGGAATTAGTATTTTTGGGGATATTAAGGTGTTTTTAATAAATTAGGGCCATATGGAGTTTTTACTTTGTAGTCACTTAGGACTTACATCGCTATCAAGTTATGATTGTTATGTATTGAGTTTTTTACATAAGTAAAGTTGAATTTTTTATTGATTAAGCATCACTATTCTGTTTATCCCTTTTAGATCTATTCCTTCCCCTGTTACCCTCCCCTCAGTTTCTTCTCTACAGGACCATTCTTATAGCATATTTTTTGTGCTTTGCTAGATTATCTAATTTTTCTATTCTCTTTGAAGTGGAAATCACCATGTATTCCTAACTTATGCTTTGTTTATACCACAATTTAATGTTGATTGAGCATGCATCAATTGTTAATTCATTTTGAGGTTTTGGTTTATTTGAATGGAAATCTTGAGCACAATAACCTCATTTGTGATATTTTGATTGAAGGTGTTGAAAAAGGCAAGAATGGTGCACAATTTAATAAGAATGTGATTTTGAACACTGACAAAGAAGATTCCAAAGACTATATCTGAAGCTACACTCATCCAAATGAGATGATCTTGGTTTTGTTGAAAATGTAATTGAATTATATACAACTTTGATGATGGACTCGAGACCTAAATCAATCTCTAAGTTGGGATAATTTGTGCTACACATTGACAAGTTGATACTGCCCCAACCTGATACATGTTCGATGTTTCAACCATATCTAGAGTTTTAGGTGTCCAAATGAGCTGAAACTGGTGCCATTGGAAAGCTAAGATCCATAGCTTCAACTTTCATGAAGGCACCTTGAGCTAATTCAAACTTTAAAGAGGTGAAAAAGGCAGCACAACATAAAGAACGAGTGCAGAAGGGCGCCCTGCGCCTGCTGGGAATAGTTTTGATCAATTTTGGGCGCCTTGGGCCCCAGAACCCAGCGCCCTGCGCCTTGTCTCGGCCTGACATTTATTAATACACACTTTTAACTCATTTTGGTGATCCTTTTTCATATGTTCTCACTTCCAAACCCTAAGGGAGCCAAGAGGCAATCCTAAACCTATCTCATCTCCATCTCCCTTGAAGATTCAAGCCTTGGAAAAGACCTTGGAGCTTCAATGGATCATCCACCACCTCTCCATCCATCTAGTTCTATCTCTTCTCTCTCTTTAATGCATTTCTAGTTTTTCCATTTGGTTAGGAATGATGAACCTTTGTTGGATTCTTGTGTAATATGACTCTTAATGCTTAATACTAGTTGTATTTGTGTTGATTGAGCAATTTCTTCCATCCTTAATGCATTTCTTTGATTGGCCATCTTAGAATTGATTTTAGATTCAATTTCACAATTGGAAAATTGGTTATTGAGTTGGAATATGAAGTTAATTGCCATATTTGTGATGATCCTAGGGATAGGACTTCATGCTTGTGTGTTCCTTTAAATTCTTGCACCTAATGCTTAGTTGAATTAGGAAGGCCTAAGGAATTAGGGTTCTTGGTTTAATCTAAAGAGGCTTTTGCTCAAGGAATTGAGATTAGTCTAACTAAGTGAATTTGAACTTCAATTGCATGAATTTGACTTGTATTGGGAATGAGTTTAATTGTATGAGAAGAGGAAAACAAGGGGGATTCAAATCCTAGCCACTTTTATCCCTACTATTAGTGCACACCAAGTGTTTGATATTTGGCATTGTTGACGCATACCAAATGTTTGATACTTGGTCAATTCAAGAAAACTCAAAAATATTGTTTCTTGCTTTCTTTAATTTCATTGTCCACCAAATCAAACATTGTTTTCCATTCAATTAGTAATCAAATTAGTGAGTTGATATTTGACACGCAATCCTTGAGGACGATATTCGGTACTTAACTGATTTATTACTTGCAACGATCCGGTACACTTGCCGTGATCCCATCAAGTTTTTGGCGCCGTTGCCGGGGATTGCTATTTCAAGTATCATCTAGCCTATGAGATTACTACTTTGAACCTTTATTTTTCTTGCTTGTGCATATTTTATTTTCTTTTAATCTCCCATTTTCCCAAATCGCTATCACTTCTCTTGATTTTGTGCAGCTCAGGTCCCAAATCACTATCACTTCTTTTGATTTTGTGCAGCTTAGGTAAATCCACTTCAAGCCATGGAATCTGTTTTAGACACTATTCTTCATCAGCAAAAGTTTATGTCTAAACAATTGAAGTTGTTGATTATTCTTGTTCAGAAAAAGCGTATGTCTCAACAATTAGAGTTGTTGTCTAACCAACTCCAAGTTATGCAAGTGAAGGTCATCCAACCCCTCCCACTTAATTGTGATTTTTTTAAGGGAGATCATATAAATGGCATTTGTGAGGAACCATATGAAGTCTTTTATACAGAGGACTGTGTATGTGAGCAACGTGCTCAACCTCACTTTTGTGAATATTGGGGAGGAGATCATCCAAATGACTAATATGAGGATGATGTTATGCCAAATATGGGACAAGAAGGCTCTTCCACTTTACCATCCGATGAAGAAAAGCAGCCATGGAAAATCGCTATTGAAAAATTGGCTTTGCAATCTTCATCTTTTATGGAAGAGACAAGGACACGCTCCAGAAATCAAGAGGCCTCCATCAGAAATCTAGAGGCTCAAGTTGGGCAACTGGTGAAGCAATTAGAAGAAAGGTCTCATGGTTATCTACTAAGTGGCATCATCCCAAAGGCTAATAGAGTTAAAGTCATTGAGTTAGAAGAGAAATCTGCAAAAGAGGAACATGGCCCAAGAGAAGAGGAATTAGAGAAGAAAGATGATGAAGGAAAAAGGATGCGTTTGGATGAATATTTAGTTTGGAGAGAAACAAAAATTCCCAAAATTTGGGAAGACGTGAAAGTCCAACAAGATATTCACCACCAAATCAATTTTCTTTCTCATCATTTGAGCATCAAGGAAGAGAGGTATGAAGAGTTTGATCAATTTTTAGATACCCTCAATGCCTTATTCATCATCCTCCACCTTGAGAGGGCATGGAAGAAAAATCATTTATATCTCAAGTTCATGGAGTTCCTGCCTATGCAAAGAAAGAAGAAGGGTGATGTGTTCTTTATGTCATATTATCCACCCTAACTTGGGTGTTGAAGCGTCAAGCTAATGACGTTAAATAAGCGCTTCTTGGGAGGCAGCCCAAGCAATTTTCTGATTTCATGCTTTATTATGCTCATTTTGTTTTAGCTTTTAATTTTGTCTTCTTCTTGGTTGAACTAAAAATAATTGGAGAGGCTGGACATAAATTCCTTTTTCAAGGTCACAAAAAGAGAAAAAGAAAGAGGCAAGAGGCATGTGTGTAGAAGCGGTGACTTCACCCTCCTGACTGCCAGCTCTGTTGTGCTTCATGCAGTATTCTTCTTGCGGAGAAGTTTTTTGATCCCTATCTCTTTATTTGAGCTTTAATGCTTTGGGTTAGAAACATGGCATGATATTAAGTTTGGGGTGGCGGTCACCTAATTTTGAGTGGTTGCATTATAGAAATTTCTGCTTGCATTTCTTGTCCATGCTCGAAAACTGTTAACAATTGGATGCAAGCTTCTGTATGATCCATAGGGCTTAAATTTTAAAAACAATGCATAATTGTGGATCTTTCTTGCTTGTTTGATGTGACTAGACTGTTTGAGATTGAGGGCACATGATGCATGATTTTCATAACCTGTGAATGTTTGAGCCTAAACAATGATTTTTCATTCTCTTGAGCGTAATTCCATGTATTTCTCAACCGACTTGGCTTGTTTCTTTCCATTTTTGCATGATTTTGTTGCACACACTTATACTTGAGGCACCATTTTTTTGCAGAAAGATTGAGCCAAATACGCCTACCCATGCATGTTATCCATTGTGTGAGCCCTTTGAGCCTGTAATCCACTTTTCTGGTTACTTGAGCCACACAACAAGCCAATACCCTGAAAAAAAAATGAGTCCCTTCTAGTTGGAGTTGGGAGATGTTTGGTCTTATCTTAAGTTTTGGGTTGTTTGAGAGCAAACAACATTCTAAGTTTGGGGTGCGTATACATTTGGTATTTTTTTTTTTAACTTACTTTGTTCAAAAAAAAATGAAAAAAAAAGTCAAGTACTGAAAAAGAAAAAGAAATCAAAAAAAAAAGAAGAAAAAGCAAAAAAATAAAAAAAAATAAAAAAAAAGTGTGTATAATTTTCTATTTTTCTTTCCTTTTTGAGGTTTATTTGTGAAAAAAAAAAAGTGGAACATTAGTGAGAAAAAAATGTCTCTTAACTCCAACTATATTAGCTAGTTCCCAAATTTTATCCTACCCTTACCCAAGCCTCATTACAACCAATAAAGTCCTCTTATAGTGTGTGACATTGATTTTGCATTTGTGTGTCTAGAAGCTTGCCAAGCTTATGATAGGGATTGCATGTGAATGATGATGAGTGTGCTTCCTTAAACACTTGAGAGATGAGAGAAACACATAACCTTGTGAGGAGAATGATTGCTTTGTGTTGCTCTTGGTTGAGAATGGTTTGAGTCACTAAACTTGCTTGATTGTGACGCATGAGTGTTGACGAAATGACTTTGCCTTGTGGTGATTGCATATGTCTTGTAAAAAATTTGAGATGGTGATTGAGTTACAGATGAGAGTGTAGATTGGGGATAACTTCATATTTTCCACTCCAACCTCTGGTTTTTTATTTATTTTGCTTGAGGACAAGCAGAAGATTAAGTTTGGGGTGGTGATAATACTCTAGATTATCTAATTTTTCTATTCTCTTTGAAGTGAAAATCACCATGTACTCCTAACTTATGTTTTGTTTATACCACAATTTAATGTTGATTAAGCATGTATCAATTGTTAATTCATTTTGAGGTTTTGGTTGATTTGAATGGAAATCTTGAGCACAATAACCTCATTTGTGATGTTTTGATTGAAGGTGTTGAAAGAGGCAAGAATGGTGCACAATTTCATAAGAATGTGATTTTGAACACTGACAAAGAAGATTCCAAAGACTATATCTGAAGCTACACTCATCCAAATGAGATAATCTTAGTCTTGTTGGAAATGTAATTGAATTATATACAACTTTGATGATGGACTCGAGACCTAAATCAATCTTTAAGTTGGGATAATTTGTGCTACACGTTGACAAGTTGATATTGTCTCAACCTGATACCTGTTCGATGTTTCAATCATATCTGGAGTTTTAGGTGTCCAAATGAGCTGAAACCGGTGCCATTGGAAAGCTAAGATCTATAGATTTAACTTTCATGAAGACACCTTGAGCTAATTCAAACTTTAAAGAGGTGAAAAAGGCAGTACAACATGGAAGAATGGGTGCAGAACGGTGCCTTGCGCCCAAGAGGGCGCCCTGCGCCTGCTGTGAATCGTTTTGATCAATTTTGGGCGCCCTGCGCCCCAAAACCTAGCGCCCTATGCCTCGTCTCGGCCTGACACTTATTAAAACACACTTTTAACTCATTTTGGTGATCCATTTTCATATGTTCTCACTCCCAAACCCTAGGGGAGCCAAGAGGCAACCCTAAACCTATCTCATCTCTATCTCCTTTGAAGATTCAAGCCTTGGAAAAGACCATGGAGCTTCAATGGATCATCCACCACCTCTCCATCCATCTAGTTCTATCTCTTCTCTCTCTTTTATGCATTTCTAGTTTTTCCATTTGGTTAGGAATGATGAACCTTTGTTGGATTCTTGTGTAATATGACTCTTAATGCTTAATACTAGTTGTATTTGTGTTGGTTGAGCAATTTCTTCCATCCTTAATGCATTTATTTGATTGACCATCTTAGAATTGATTTTAGATTCAATTTCACAATTGGAAAATTGGTTATTGAGTTGGAATATGAAGTCAATTGCCATATTTGTGATAATCCTAGGGATAGGACTTCATGCTTGTGTGTTCCTTTAAATTCTTGCACTTAATGCTTAGTTGAATTAGGAAGACCTAAGGAATTAGGGTTCTTGGTTTAATCTAAAGGGACTTTTGCTCAAAGAATTGAGATTAGTCTAACTAAGTGAATTTGAGCTTCAATTGCATGAATTTGACTTGTATTGGGAATGAGTTTGATTGTATGAGAAGAGGAAAACAAGGGGGATTCAAATCCTAACCCCTTTTATCCCTATTATTAGTGCACACCAAGTATTTGATATTTGGCATTGTTGACGCATACCAAATGTTTGATACTTGGTCAATTCAAAAAAACCCAAAAATATTGTTTCTTGCTTTCTCTAATTTCATTGTCCACCAAATCAAACATTGTTTTCCATTCAATTAGTGAGTTGATATTGATACGCAATCTTTGAGGACGATATTCGGTACTTAACTGATTTATTACTTGCAACGATCCGATACACTTGCCGTGATCCCATCATGCACTCTTACAAGATCAAAGATGGATTTTTCAGTGTATGACCTGTGTTGTGTTGCCACTATGCAGTGGTCAAACTCACTACGTGGCATTTTTGCCGAGACCAATCAAAGTGAGCTGGCAGCATTCACATCATATGCATTGGCATTTCCTGATAACTTTCTTGCCCTTGTAGGCACTTATGATGTAAGTATTTAATTTAATATTTTCTCAGTTACTTTAAATTTCTTGCAAATAGACATGTATAATCTAGGCATCACTTTAGCCAGCAATGTCCAATAGCTGTGGATTAGGCCCAGTTTCAATTAGCTTCTAGCTTATGGGAGTTTCTCAATTAAAATATATTGATGGTTCTTTACTTTAAGAAAAGTCCTTACAAGTTTACACTTGTTAATGAAGAAGTTAAATGAGAGTTTTTTGAAAAATTTGAGATGCAGAAGCTAATTACAACTTATATGAGAAGCTATTGCTGAAAAAAAATTTTGCAAGTTTCTTTTAATATTTCTTAATAGGTAGTCCTTGATAAGTTTATTCAAACTGGCTCTTAATCTTGCTTATTCCTATTTTTGGTCTTTTGTGAACTAGTTCTGGTTTAGTTTATCTATTTCTGCATATAATCACATTTGCATCTGTTGACAGGTCATGAGAAGTGGAATTCCTATCTTCTGTGCAGTTGCATTAGCTCTCAGTGACTTCGGGTATGTCAAGATATTTTTCGTGTTTGCCATTATTACTTGACTACAGGTTTTACATAGCTATTTTTTAAGTTTCCTAGTTGATTTTGGTTGATAAGGATATAAATCTGTTTGCTTTCTTATTATACTTCTGTGAATTGTTTCCTCAATTGCTAAAATTATCCATTTTTTGCATATCCTTTGCTGTCTTTCTGTGGTATGCCTGTTTTCTATGCAAACGTTTCTTCTGTCGAGAAGCCTTTTTCTGTGTTATATAATCTTATTGTCGTTATTTGACTGTAGTATTTCCTCTTACATGACATCTTCATGACTTTCGGCCTCAACTAGTCGCTTAAGCATCCACCACCCCACAAGAGAAAAGGAACAGTCCATTTTATCTTTTTCAAATAAATAATCGTGTGGTTGTCATGCATGGCTGAGTTTAGATGATGTCCTGTGCAGATACAAAGCAGTTGGCATTAGACTGGACTCTGGTGACCTTGCATATTTGTCCTGTGAATCAAGGAAGTTCTTTTGTTCCATTGAGAAGGAATTCGGATTGCCCGGTTTCGGAAAGATGGGTATCACTGCTAGTAATGACCTTAATGAGGAAACATTAGATGCTTTAAATAAACAGGTAAACTTTATTTAGAAACTGGAACTTGTAGCTTTATTCCTATTGGTTGATGGAATTTAAAAGGCAAGAATCATAAATGATTGATGCCCTGATAAGTTTTGGTCCTTTGGACTCTTCTCTGCAATTTTGTATACATGAAGATGAATGCCACTGGCCAATATATTAATTTGTTCTGATATTTAGACGCCAGTCCTCCTGTTCTGCTGGCAATCTGGTATGCATGTTCTGTTTAAGTCTTTATGGATTAATTGATCGAATTGTGGTTTTCGTTGTTCACTATCTATAGTTGGGCTAATGGTTCGCTATCTATAGTTGAGCTAATGGCTTTGATTAAAGGATCAATCAGCCCAAAAGTTCAAATTTTAGCTGTTTGTGCTCATTCTTTAATGTTTGCTTAATGTTTTAATTCTGTATCAGATAAAAAATACTTTGGCGAAATTGTAGAACATTATTTGTTGGTTAATACATTTAACTAATTTTAGATATTTATTCATGCGTATTCATTTTCATATAGCCATATACACTAACAGGTAATATCAAAACTTAGCTCTGGTCTGTGGTCTCTTTCACTATATAAATTTACATTTATATAAAAATAGCATTAAAGGTGAATTGACACGTCTAATGTGCATGTCAAGACACTAGTGTGCATGAAATGTAAGAATAAAACACTAACAGGTTGATTATCTTAGTATCACAGATTTTTGTAACATGATATGTGTCATAGATTTGGAGTGTAACACGTATTGTCTCTAATCAAACTACCTTATAAAAGACAATGGGTTGTATCTTTGATGCAGAAAATGGAAGAATGACCAACAGCAATAATAGATAAGGGAAGAAATGTCAAATGATACTAAACACCTTGGTTATTGGGCATTTTATGTGAACATACACCTTATAAAATAACAAGGATCCCATTGGTTTTTTACTGTGCCCAATTAGAAGTGTAAGTTTACTTAATCAAGGTCCAATCAGTGAAACTGAAATCAATCTTCAAGTAATCACATCCACCCTTGATTTTAAGGTCAACAACAGTGACACAGGCATGTCTTTATAGGCTGAAACGGAAACACCTTAGAGTTATTTATATTGATTTTGTTAAAAGAAGGGAAAATTAACAATTACATATAGTTTCTTATCCTACTTTTTTTTTATTGGATTGCATTTTGCCCTGCAGGGTCATGAGGTTGATGCCTATGGAATTGGGACATACCTGAATCAGCCTCGTATCAAACTTTCAAAAGATGTCTCAAAGGTTTGAACACAGCAAACAGAAATGAAATCATCTATTCGCATTTAATTATGAATTTACAGTCTGTTTATCCTTTTATTCCTCTCTCTGTTTTTTAGGTCTCTATTCCATGTAAGAAGTGAACTTATAGATTGTATGGGAAAGAAGGTTATTCTGTTAGGACCTCAGTCTCGAATACTAGAGAAAGGGCTTTATTCGTCCCTAATTTTATTGATTACCAAAGATTAGGAAAGAATACACTGAGGAACTCTACCCCCTACTCACTGGAAATTATGTCCAGTAAAACTACTTAGCAATTCTCCCCCTTCTCCAAAACAAAGAGGCCCTATTTATAACTAGGAACCCAAAGCATAAACCTAATTAATCTTATCCTAACAAATCCAATCTAAACAAATCCAATCTAAACAAATCAAAACAGATAGAATAACAAATAAATCTAAACAGAATAATAAATCAAATTCGACTGACTAAGCTAATCCTTTCTAACCCTCTTCCTCACATACACCTTCAGCGTCTTAGGTGGTAAATTATCCTCTTGTCTAACAATACTCTCCCCCTCGGAAACAACCTTGTCCTCAAGGTTGAAGTCAGGGAATTGAGTTTGTATGTTGGCTGTCTCTTCCCATGTAGCTTCTTCAGGCTGCTTCCCCTGCCAGTGAACCAAGACTTGAGGTACTGTCACCCCATGCTGCGTGATTACTCTGCTACCCAGTATGCCGAAAGGATGCCGAAAGGTTGATACTGCTGTCCATTAGTATCCTGCAACCCCACTGGTAAAGTGTCCTCCACTGGATGATCTCCAATCGCCTTTTTGAGTTGAGAAATGTGAAAAACTGGATGTATCCTTGCCTCCTCTGGCAGTTGTAACTTATATGCTACTGCCCCCACCTGTTTTAGAATTAAGTAAGGTCCATAATACCTTGCTGACAATTTCGGGTGTAATTTTGTGGGCATGGAAGCCTGCCTATGCGGCCTGATCTTCAAATAAACATACTCTCCAGGTTGGAACTGAACCTGCTTCCTATGCGCATTAGCATATTGTGTCATTTGATCTTGAGCTCTCCTTAAATGGAACTTCAATTGAATCAAAGCTTCATCCCTGTCCATGAGGTCCTGTGCCACGGCCTCTACCAAAGTTTCTCCTGGTATAAACCGAGACAAAGAAGGAGGAGGCCTTCCATAAACAATTTCAAAAGGAGTGCACCGAGCTGACGCCTGAAAACTAGTATTGTACCAATACTCCGCCCAAGGAACAAAATCAGCCCATACCTTAGGTTGCTCAGAGCTGAAACACCGGAGATAAGTCTCAAGAGTTCTGTTTAAAACTTCAGTTTGCCCATCGGTCTCGGGATGATATGCAGTAGACATTTTAAGTTGTGTCCCTTGTAAGCGAAACAACTCTTGCCAAAAGTGGCTCATGAAGACTGGGTCTCTATCACTGACAATCGAAGTAGGAATACCATGCAATCTAATAACTTCTTTGGCAAACAATTCAGCCACATTCCTGGCTGAATATGGGTGCTTCATCAAGATAAAGTGGCCATATTTGCTCAACCTATCTACCACTGCCAAAACAGCATCATACCCTTTTGATTTAGGCAGCCCCACAATGAAATCCATGCTGATTTCTTCCCATATAGCATTGGGAATGGGCAGAGGCTGAAGTAATCCCGCTGGAGAGGATGTTTGATACTTGCTCCTTTGGCACACATGACAGGCCGCCACATGTTGAGTGATGGCAGCCTTCATTCCAACCCAGTAAAGGGATTGAGCCATCCTTCTGTACGTCCTATAAATTCCGGAGTGTCCTCCCGTAGGTGAGGAGTGGAATTCTTGCAGTAATTTGGGAATCCAAGTAGAGGTGGCTGATAGAACAAGCCTGCCTTTATAGTGCAGCCGCCCCTGTTCTAAAGTGAAATGTTGATGTGAATCTGGATCTTTCAACAAAGCGGCCTTGATACTGGTTAGCACAGGATCCTTACTGACTTCTTCATCAATTTCAGCAATGTCATGCCAAAAGGGTCTAGAAATGCCTTGCAACTCCTTCTCTTCATCCCTCCTAGATAAAGCATCTGCGACCTTGTTAGAAGCCCCCATCTTGTAGACAATATCAAACTCATACCCAAGAAGTTTAGCAAGCCAATTTTGTTGGTTTTGTGTAGTAATCCGCTGTTCTAACAAGTATCTGAGGCTTTTTTGATCCGTAAAAACAGTGAATTTCTGCCCCAGGAGGTAGGGCCGCCAGTGTTGGATGGCCAAGACAAGTGCCATCAACTCCTTTTCATAAATGGACTTTGTAAGGTTTGAATCTGCTAAGGCCTTGCTGAAATAAGCTATGGGCTTCTTATCTTGAGTTAAAATTGCTCCTACTCCCTTCCCTGAAGCATCACACTCAAATGCAAAGGGTTTTGTAAAGTCAGGCAAGGATAAAACAGGGGCTGTGGTCACGGCTTTCTTGATAATTCAAAAATTTGTTGTCTTTGTCTTGGTTCCACACAAAATTCCCCTTTTTCAACAAGTCCGTTAAGGGTCACGCAATCTTACCATAGTTGCAAATGAACCTCCTATAATATCCCGTGAGCCCCAAAAATCCCCTCAAAGCCTTAATGCTTTTAGGGAGAGGCCATTGCAAAATAGACTCTACTTTTTGTGGATCCATGGAAACCCCTTTTCTAGATATGATGTGCCCCAAATAGGCCACCTCTGTTTGCCCAAAACAACATTTCTTCTTGTTGGCAAATAGATTGTGCTCTTGAAGCTTAGTCAAAACTTCCCTTAAATGAGTTAAGTGCATTTCACAGGAGCTACTATAAATCAGAATATCGTCAAAAAAGACCAAGACGAACCTACGGAGGAAAGACTTCAACGTGGAGTTCATCACACATTGAAAAGTAGCTGGGGCATTGGTTAAACCGAATGGCATGACCAGGAATTCGTAATGCCCATGGTGAGTTCGGAAAGCTGTTTTTGGTATATCGGGTTCATGCATCCTTATCTGGTGATACCCCGCTTTTAAATCAATTTTGGAAAAATATGTGGCCCCCTTGAGTTCATCAAGCAACTCTTCTATCATGGGGATAGGGAATTTATCTGAGATTGTTGCTTTATTTAGAGCACAGTAGTCTACACAGAACCTCCAACTCCCATCTTTTTTCTTAACCAGAATCACGGGACTTGAGAAAAGGCTGTTGCTTGGTCTAATCAGGCCCGAATCCAACATTTCATTCACCTGCGTCTCTATTTCATTTTTCTGCACGTAGGGGTATCTGTAAGGCCTAACATTAACCGGATCCACCCCTTCTTTGGTGGGAATTTTGTGATCAACATCCCTTTGAGGTGGTAGACCTTCAGGCTTCTCAAAAATCTGTTCAAACTCAGCCAAAATATGTTGCAATTGCCTCTCTTGTTCTGCTGGTAATTTCTGGGGTACCTCCCTGTTTTTCTCCCCCATCCACACCATTGTCATAGCTTCCACCTCTTTCGGATCCAATTTACACAATGCCCGTGCTGTAATCACTGACTTAGATAAACTTGGGTCACCTTGGATCACAACATTCTGCTCTTGATGCTTGAAAGTCATCTTCAAAGTTCTCCAATTGATCTTGACCTCTCCTAGAGTCATTAACCAAGCAACTCCCAGAATGATATCTACTCCTCCCAGATCAAAGAGGAAAAATTCTCCCTTCATAGCATAAGTTCCCATGAGCACCTCTACATTCTTGCAACTGCCTTGAGTACGTTTTCGGTTTCCATCTCCCAGTCTCACATAATAAGATTTCCCCTGATTAACTGTGAGTGCTAATCCTTCTGCCAAGGTATTAGAGAGGAAATTATGGCTAGCCCCACTATCGATCAAAATAATGACCTCTCTGCCTTGGACTTTCCTCTGAGCTTCATGGTTTGAGGTTGTGTCAACCCCCCTGCAGAGCACATTGATAAATCTAAAAAGTTGCAGTCAACGGGGGACTCTTCTTCCATTCCTTCTTGAATTTCTTCACTTTCCAAACTTGCACAGTCGTCTTCTTCCTCTGTATTATCACCCTCTGCCAGAATAACCACCTTCAGGTTCTTGTCTGGGCAACGATGCCCTGAACCATAGGCCAATCCACACTGAAAACATCTTTTCTCCTGTAGGTGTTTAATATAATCATTATACGGCAAAAATTTCCTTGCTCCCTGTCCGCCGTTTCCTCCAAATTTTGCTCGTGAAGGTTCCGCCGTTCTGTTTCCGCTCTGGAACCCGCGGTTTCCTCCATTAGCGGGTGACGGGTTGCCGCCACCACTTCCTCCCACCGGTCGCGAAACCAACCCACTGCCACCTTGATATCTAAAACCACTATTTGCGTTTCTCCCCTGGTTACTTCCGGAAGTCCGAATCTCCTTCATCGCTTCCTCAATGTCTTGCACGATCTTCATGGCCCGGTTTATGTTCTTCGGGTCATGTGGTCGCACCTGTCCCCTGATATCAGAACGCAGCCCTGCTAAGAAATACCCCAAGGTTTGTTCTTCTGAATTGGGTTTAGCTTGTGCCACCAAAAGTTCGAATTCCTGTACGTAGTCTTCAACACTACCTGTTTGCTTGAGGGACGCTAATCTCTCAAACACTGTCCCATGACCGTTTTCTCCGTATCGCTTCATAAGGGCGGTGGCAAAGTCGTCCCAAGACGGGTCTTTAGCTTTATCTCGCCAGAATTGGAACCAATGGCAGGCATTCCCTTCCATACTGATGAAGGTGACTCGCAATTTCTCGGTGGTCTTCACTTGATGTACTTCGAAAAACTTCTCTGCCCTAGCCAGCCAACCCAGAGGGTCGCTGCCTTCAAAAGTGGGTAGCACCACCTTCTTGACCCACGAAGGTGACGGAGCATCTTCCTCTTCTTCGTTTTCCACGCTGACCCTTGATTTCGGGCTCGAGTTCTCGTCCTCAGCGTCAGATGGTTTCTTCGTTAGGCATTCCATGATCAGTGCTCGAAGTTGCGTCACATCCGGTACGTTCGCAAGGTGCTCTTTGATGTGAGTCATCTCTTTGTGCAATTCGTTGGTCTTCTTCTGTAATTCGTTGTTTGCTTTCTCCAACGCGGCCATTCGCTGATCCATCGTGCTTCAAGGTATCCGGCAGGTCGGACCAAACTTGTTAGGACCTCAGTCTCGAATACTAGAGAAAGGGCTTTATTCGTCCCTAATTTTATTGATCACCAAAGATTAGGAAAGAATATACTGAGGAACTCTACCCCCTACTCACTGGAAATTCTGTCTAGTAAAACTACTTAGCAATTCTCCCCCTTCTCCAAAACAAAGAGGCCCTATTTATAACTAGGAACCCAAAGCATAAACCTAATTAATCTTATCCTAACAAATCCAATCTAAACAAATCAAAACAGATAGAATAACAAATAAATCTAAACAGAATAATAAATCAAATCCGACTGACTAAGCTAATCCTTTCTAACCCTCTTCCTCACATACACCTTCAGCGTCTTAGGTGGTAAATTATCCTCTTGTCTAACATATTCCTTGGTAGACATAATGACCGGGGAAAATGAACCCCCTCCAAAGGTACCTTTTAACTTGGTGTGTGTGACCCTCTTCAAACGGGAACAAAAGATTTAATCAATGTCAATTTTCCAGTCTATTGGCTAGTTACCATGTAATTTACTAACGAGATTTGTCTCTTCTAAAGCGAGAATAACTTTAAAAGGAAATTGAAGTTATATCCATTAATTATGAAGTTGTTTGAATTTAAAGTTTGATCATTAATTTTCAATCAATAGTTATGACTCATACTTTTCTCTTTAAAATGACTCATTTACTTTAGAGAAATCAAATCCTGACAAAAGTATGCAAAAATGTTTTTTTTTTTAATCATAGGTGGGAGAAAGAATCCTGTGTCGACACCCCTTTCAAGAATCCAAGAGAGCATATGTGGTGCCACAACATGTTGATGAGCTTCTAAGGTGTTACTGTGCTGGGAGTTCAGGAAAGAACTAGGATGTAATTGACAATCATGGAGATAAATAAAAGCTTATTGTTACTTTACCTATATTTATCAGCAACACAGATAGTCAATTTTTTTTTTCCTGAAGATAAAAAGATAGAAATTTTACCACCTTTAAAAGACCCAAGAGAGCGATGCATCAAGCAACTTGAACAAATGCGACCTGACCACATGAGAAGACTTGATCCAACTCCATACTGTTACAGCAAATCCCACATCGGTGGGTTCTTGCTTTGGTGAAGGCTTTGGAGCCTATATAAGGAGGCTTAGTAATGCTTTTATAATCATCCCAAATCTTCTTCTCTTCTCATCTTTTATTGTTTCTTATACTCAACAAGAGTATTGTGAGAGTATTTGTGAGGTATTTTGTGAGAGATATTCTTGTAATATTTTCCCACATAGTGAAATTCTTCTGGTCTTGCCCCGTGGTTTTTCCCTTATTTGTTGAGGGTTTTCCACGTAAATTTTGTGTGTTCATTTCTTTATTTTCTCGTCTCTTATTTTAGTTGTGTGACACCATTCCGATACTGGGTACCTAACGGTGGTATCGAGCTCCAAGGTTGGTGATACTATTCCACAAGGCGTCACTTTAGGAAGGTGTTGGTTCTTAGTATGCTCTGTGATTGCAGCATTGTCCGATCCGCCACATCGTAAAAGAATTGTTACCTAAATAGTGTGGTAGTGTAAAAGTGTATGTCTAGTAAAGTTCTGGCTAAGGAAAGACAAGGTTTTTAAGTACGCTTAGCGACACCTCTCCTTCCTGGGTACTTACTTGGTGCACTCTTTACGGGATACAGTCACTTTTTCGGGATATAGTACTATTCAGAGACACGGTTACTATTCTCACTGTGGTTGTATACTTTACGAATTGTTAACATATCATGGATTTGTTACGGTATACGAGATACGCATAAGATCGTTTCACGTATACTGTGCTATTCACGGTGAAATAGTGTAATCCGGTTCGGTTCGTGTACAACCATGGCAGCAAAATTTGAGATAGAGAAGTTCAATGGGAGTAATTTCTCCCTGTGGAAATTGAAGGTAGCGGCAGTTCTGAGGAAGGATAATTGCTTTGAAGCAATCGAAGGTAGACCCACAGATATGACTGATGAAAAGTGGAAAGAGAAGGATGGCAATGCTGTTGCCAATTTGCACCTAGCAATGGCAGATTCAGTTTTGTCAAGTGTTGCAGAAAAGAAGACTGCAAAGGAGATTTGGGATGTACTTAACAAATTGTACGAGGTTAAGTCACTTCACACAAGAATATTCTTGAAGAGGAAACTCTACACTCTTCGAATGAGTGAATCCACATTGGTGACGGATCACATTAACACCTTGAATACGCTATTGGCTCAGCTCACAGCATCTGATTTCAAAATAGCAGAAAATGAACGTGCAGAACTTTTACTTCAGAGTTTACCAGATTCGTATGATCAACTCATCATCAACATTACAAACAACAATGTTGCTGACACTCTTCACTTTGATGATGTTGCCGGTGCAATCCTTGAAGAAGAATCCAGGCGCAAGAATAAGGAGGAAAGGTCAGAAAGTTCGAAGCAAGCAGAAGCTTTAACGATGATGAGAGGCAGATCAGCGTAACGTGGCCCTGGGGAGCCAAGATCGTGGTAGATCAAAATCTCGAAGAAGAAAGAATCTCAAATGCTACAACTGTGGCATGAGAGGGCACTTGAAGAAGGAGTGTTGGAACAAGAAGAATGGAGAGAAGACCTCAGAAGCATCAACCTCGCAAGGTTGTGTTGCAAGTACCTCAGATGATGGAGAAATCCTGTATAGCGGAGCAACAAATTCTAAAGGTGGAAGGAAGCTCAATGATGTCTGGATAGTGGATTCAGGTGCGACATGGCACATGACTTCACACCGAGATTGGTTTTGTACTTATGAGCCTGTCTCGGTAGGATCCGTGTTTATGGGAAATGATCACACCTTAGAAATCATTGGAATCGGTACTGTCAGAATAAAGATGCAAGATGGTACTGTTCGCAAGATACAAGGGGTACGACATGTGAAGGGCTTGAAAAGGAATCTATTGTCCACTGGGCAATTGGATGACCTCGGGTGCAAGATCCATATTGAAGGTGGAATCTTAAAAGTAGTGAAGGGCAATCTTGTGGTGATGAAAGCAGAAAAGATCACAAGCAATCTATACATGCTTTTGGGAGATACGTTACAAGAGGCGGATGCATCAGTTGCATCAGCGAGCCATGAAGAATCAACGATGATGTGGCATCGCAGGCTAGGCCATATGTCAGAGCGTGGCTTAAAAGTCCTTGCAGAACGCAGTCTCTTACCCGGGCTCAAGACGGTAACTTTACCCTTCTATGAGTACTGTGTGACAAGTAAGCAGCATAGATTGAAATTTGCAAAAATAACTACCAGAAGCAAACACATACTAGACTTGATATATTCTGATGTGTGGGAGTCGCCGGAAACATCCATGGGGGGAGCAAAGTATTTTGTATCATTCATTGATGACTACTCCAGGAGATTGTGGGCGTACCCGATCAAAAAGAAGTCAGATGTGTTTCCAGTATTCAAGGAGTTCAAAGCACAAGTAGAGCTTGAAACTGGGAAGAAAATCAAGTGCTTGAGGACAGACAATGGAGGAGAATATGTAGATGGTAACTTTCTATCATTCTGCAAGCAAGAGGGTATTATGAGACAATTCTTTGTTGCACATACACCTCGCCAGAATGGTGTAGCAGTAATCCGGATGAACAGGACTCTCCTAGAAAGAACAAGAGCTATCTTTGAGAACGGCAGGATCGCCAAATCTTTTTGGGCGTAAGCGATCAAAGCATGCATTACGTGATAAATCGATCGCCATCAACAGCGATTGGTTTGAAGTCACCAATGGAGATGTGGAAAGGAAAGCCGGTAGATTATTCTTCTTTACATGTGTTCGGATGTCCTGCGTACGTAATGTACAACTCCCAAGAAAGAACAAAGTTGGATCCAAAATCCAGAAAATGTATATTCTTGGGTTATGCTGACAATGTCAAGGGGTATCGCTTGTGGGACCCCACTACCCGCAAGCTTGTTGTTAGCAGAGATGTAGTCTTTGCAGAAAATGAATTACAAAGTGAGCAGAAAAATGACAGCACTTCTAAAGAGATCAAGTATATCGCAGCTTGGAGAGAAAGACTCAAGAAGATGATTCTTCCGGGCGTAACAGAACACATAGAACAAGAACGGATGAGGTCAATGATGAAGAAGTTCGACGATCAACACATCGATAACGGCACCATCGTGGCACTCGGACTATGTTATGGCACGCCATGATGCATACCGTCTTTTGATCAAGAAGGTGAACCATCGCCTTTTCAAGAAGCGTTGAGCAGTTCAGATGCTTCTCAATGGATGACAAAGAATGCAGAAGAAATGGAAGCCCTACATAGAAATAAGACTTGGGAACTTGTTGAACTTCCAAAGGGCCTGAAAGCCATCGGGAACAAATGGGTGTTCAAAATCAAACGAGACGGCAATGATCAAGTGGAACGGTATCGTGCGGACTTGTAGTCAAAGGTTATGCTCGTAAAGAAGGGATAGACTTTGACGAGATATTTTCTCCAGCTTGTCGACTTACTACTATTAGGGTAGTGTTGGCAATGTGTCTTGCATTTGATTTACATCTTGAACAGTTGGATGTAAAGACTGCTTTTCTTCATGGAGAGCTTGAAGAAGAAATTTATATGCTCCAACCGAAGGCTTTAAAGAACAAGGAAAAGAAAACTTGGTTCAGAGGTTGACCAAATCTGCAGACGGTCTAAAGCAGCGCCAGATGTTGGTACAAGAGATTTGATTCCTTCATAATTAGCCTTGGTTACAACAGATCGAGTTCGCACCATTGTACATACTACAAGAGGTTTGATGATAATGATTTCATCATTTCTTGTTGTATGTGGATGACATGTTGGTGGTAGGCCCCAACAAAGATCGAATCCAGGAATTGAAGGCACAGCTTGGCTAGTGGAGTTTGATATGAAGGACTTAGGACCCGCAAACAAGATTTTAGGGATGCAAATTCACCGAGACAGAAATGATAGGAAGATTTGGCTTTCTCAAAAGAATTATCTAAGGAAGGTCTCATGGCGCTTCAACATGCAAGATCAGAAGCCAATTTCTACCCCGCTTCTTGTCAATTTTAAATTATCCTCGTGTATGAGTCCTAGCAATGAAGCGGAGAGGATGGAAATGTCTCGAGCACCGTATGCATCGGCGGTGGGAAGCCTTATGTATGCCATGATATGTACAAGACCGGACATTGCACAAGCAAAGGGGAGCGGTTTGTCGGTTTATGGCAAATCCAGGTAGAGAGCATTGGAATCTTGTTAAGAGGATCCTTAGATACATCAAAGGAACCTCGGATGTTGCATTATGTTACGGAGGATCGTAATTCATTGTCGGGTTATGTTGATTCAGATTTTGCGGTGATCTTGATAAAAGGAAATCTACCATCGGGTATGTATTCACGATTGCAGGGGAGCGGTGAGCTGGTTATCTAAGTTCTGATCGTTGTAGCTTTGTCTACTATGTAGGCCGAGTACATGGCGACTATCCAGGCTTGCAAGGAAGCTATCCGGATTAAAGGTTTAATGGAGGAACTTGGGCACAAGCAATGATGATTACTGTGTGTATTGTGGCCAGAGTGCCTTGCACATTGCAAGGAATCCAACTTTTCATTCCAGGACAAAGCATATAGATACCCGTATCACTTTGTTCGTGAAGTGGTAGAGAAAGGAACCGTGGATATGCAAAGATTCACACCAAAGATAACCTAGAGATGTGATGACGGCCGATCAATGCCGACAAGTTTATTTGGTGTCGATCCTCCTATGGCCTATCATCGTAAACGTAGTTTACATGGAATGGCAAGGCAGAAAGAGTGGTGTGAAGATATGATTGGCTCAATCAAAATCTTCAAGTGGGAGAATGTTACAGCAAGTCCCACATCGGTGGGTTCTTGCTTTGGTGAAGGCTTTGGAGCCTATATAAGGAGGCTTAGTAATGCTTTTATAATCATCCCAAATCTTCTTCTCTTCTCATCTTTTATTGTTTCTTATACTCAACAAGAATATTGTGAGAGTATTTGTGAGGTATTTTGTGAGAGATATTCTTGTAATATTTTCCCACATAGTGAAATTCTTCTGGTCTTGCCCCGTGGTTTTTCCCTTATTTGTTGAGGGTTTTCCACGTAAATTTTGTGTGTTCATTTCTTTATTTTCTCGTCTCTTATTTTAGTTGTGTGACACCATTCCGATACTCTGGTACCTAACACATACAAGGTCTGTTGCTTTAAATTATTCTATAATTTTCATTTTGAATTATTTTTATATTTTTACTTAAAACTTTGACCAGGTGAGTGTTAGTGCAAAGTCATACGACTTCATTCATTTCTTGTGGCTCAATGAGGCACCTGCTGGGGAGCTGCAGTATTAACGGGGAATAAAATGGGATGCCTCTTAATGGTTGGGGCTGAAAAGATTGCGATAGAACTTGAAATTACTTCCATACAGCCAGGGTTATACATAGTCAAAATGTTTTCAAATTATATGATTCTGTATATTATATTGAAGTAATCAATTATTCTTTCAAGAATCATGCGCAATAAATTATCTTACCCCTCAAGCAAATTGTTTTGCAATTTTTTGTGGTTACTATGCAGTATTGATTGTACAATTGAAATGTCAAAAGGATGTAGGAAACGCCGACAATTTTCCTCGCCTGTTGCAGGATTACAATGATTAACGTTTTGTTATGATTATTCTATTAGGAACAGTAGAATCTAAATTCTGTTTTGAATTATCGTTACAGATTTTGCTTCTTAAATTTTCCACAAGTGAAATCACAGTCGGCTACACCCCCAACCCCAAAAAAAGCTTCTCAATTGATGAGAATTTGTATATATTAATGGATAAACATATTTACAAACATTGGTATTGTTCTATGAACATCACAATCAAGAACTACTGTACTGCTTGCATGGTGACGATAACAATTTTCTTTATAATAGCAATAAAATATGCAAATTAAATTGTAACGACCAGGTCCTGCAGCTTCACCCACCCAAAGGCACAACGGTCCCTGATCTTCTGTACTGTTGATGCAGCAGAATCAACAATTGGCCTAATTTTGATCAACTCTTTCTCTATCGGTATCCAAGACTTTGCCTCCAGCTGGAGTAATAAAAACATGAACCAAAAAACATGAACCAGAAAACATAATTAATGACTAATCAAGTTTATATAATCAGTTAATCATTATTCATTTATTTGACTAAAATAACATGATTAACAATTTCTCTTTAAATTTAATTGGTTTGCATCATCTTTTAAATATAAGGGAGTGCTACTAGGGAGTGCTACCAAGTCCCAACAGACTCTCTTAACACTATTTTTAATATACCATCTCTTATCGGTTAAAATTCATGGTGATCCGACTAAATCATGTGAATCCCATATAAATTTAATGGAACCCACATAAACTTCAATCAATAAAAGAAAGTGTTAAAAAATGTGTTGTTACTTGTTAGTGTTTTCCTTTAAAAAATTAACCTCATTAATCCTGTCCACCCATCGTCTAACGAAATACCTTTTCTATACAACAGAGAGTATCAAACACATGACAAAAATACGACAGCTGCTTGTACAAGTCTGCTTCCGTGTACTGAAAATCAAACAAATATTTAGTTAATTCACAAAACCAAAGCATTAAAATTCTGTTATTATGAATCACACGTGAAAAAGCTGTTAATATCCAGCAAGTTCATGGAGTGAAACCTTTCTATTAAGACGCCCATTGCAGCAAGGATAATTTGGACACACAGTTCCTCTCTCAGAATCTCCAACCAACCGAAGGCTGATACTTCGCCTTGTATGCTTGCACGTTTCATCGTCACACTGGATGCAAAATCAGCTGAGATCAGTGAAATCTAATTTTACAGGCTATTAATGTTCATACGATACTTTAGAGAGGTGACTTACCATTAGCGATCCTCTATAATACATTAAAACAAAATTATCTGCTTGCCTTTTGACCTGACATGAAGCAATAAGCAGATGCTCAGGAACAATATTCTATGCCAAGTCAAATCAGCAAACATGTTGATAAATGTCACTACGATAATCTATGTTATTATCCATGATCTGAAAACTCTGTAAAAACCACTGTAGGTGAATAGCAGTTGAAGTCTTGAACAACACATTTTCAGATAGGCCTTAAATTAGTAACACCTGATTGGCCTTCATTGCAGGAGAAATTCTACCAACACCATTTTCTGGGCATTTGGGACAGCATAGCTTGCGCCAGAAATTGTAGTAAGATTCCTCCGTGCCTAAGCTGGTTGCCTTTTCACTTCCCAATAAACAAATAGATTTAAACACAGGCAGGCAGTCAAATGTGCCCGAGCAGCTGGGGCATGACAAGACCAACGGCTCACATCCCCGATACCTGCAATTAATTTTATCACATTCAATCCATTGATTAAGTATGGCTAGAGAAACCCATATTCAAAAAGAATCTACAAAAACATAAATAGATAAAGAAACTCAAAATCTTCAAAACAATTCTAAAAGTAGCTCATATCTCTGCAAAAATTAAAGGGTCAATAAAAAGAAAGTTGTCCCATCTCCAAATTAACTCTGGTAGCAAATATGCACATTTAGATGTAACAGTTAACTGGACTATCAAGATGTACCTCTCCTCATCATCACCAGCAAACAAGAGTGAGCTTGTAGGGTCACCACTTAAAGCTTCACTTGATTTATGTTGAAACTGCAAACGCCAAAGCAAAAGAACAAATTGATATAAAAATAATTAAAATAAATCACCTGCCTCTGAATGCTGAGACAAACAATGTTTTACCTTTGATGCATCAAGCCCTAAACAATCAGCCAGTCTTTCAGGGCTTGTGCCCTGAATTGATGCACAAAGCCTTGATACCACAGGATGAATCTGCAAGAGGAAAAAGAAAATATTCAAGCAGGGTACAGTACTGGGTTATCATTGTTATTTATAAAATTAGGTATTAAAGTACAAGACACCTGTTGTGACAAATAGTAATCAATGTCAATTAGCCATGTCCCCTGTTCTTGTTTTAGTTCATCGGGATGTCTGGCACGTTGAGCAATGCCCGTTGCACTGCCTGAACTACCACCCTACTCAAAGCAAAACACAATAATAAAATACAGAGAATCGAAACTGCATATGATCAACATCAAATCCCCAATGCAAACATATTTTCGAAGTTTCCCCATTTTGCCTTTGATTGAGAGCAACTAAATGACGAACCTGCTCACAGCAAATATATAAGGGATTGTATCACCAACAGAGCAACCAGAGGAGTAACCTTGTTGCTTCAATCTTTGTGCCACCTGTACGTTGATCAAGAAAGGCATCCTCAGCAAAAGAAAACACAGATCAGACTGTTCCAGGTAAAGGAAAATAAAAATAGTTTGTACTCACAAGAACATGTGGCTGGTTTTTGGCATCAGGATATGCTTCAGGTGGTTTATATTAGAATATGTAAATAATCTTTTATTATTGGGACAAAGTAAGCTGTCTTTTCGCAGACTATAAAATCAAGTTATCCCCAAGATAGATACAATAGCCAGAAGTCAACTGTCTGGTGTCTGGACATCCACCCCAGTCTACGTCGTGATCGTTTCATTGATTTTCTAAATAATATATACAAAATTCTAGATAATCTCTTGGCTATAACTTTGCTAAGTAAATCAAGAGAGTATCTCCTATACAAATCAAGAGAGTATCTCCTATACAAATCAAGAGAGTATCTCCTATACAAATTCTAAAAATAAAATATTATTTACATATTCTAATACACCACCGTAGTCGAAACGGGAGGTTGCCGAACGTTGAGACTATCTCGAAAATCATCAACAGCTTTATCAAAGTCACCTTAGACATTGAAAAGGGTCAATATGTTACGTGGTCGAAGCTCTTCAAAATCCATGCTAGAACTTATCAAGTTCTAGATCATATCATTCCTTCCCCAAAGGAAAAGGCGACGCCGGGTTCCTCTACTAAAGACATGAATCTCGACCTCTGGTTACGTGTTGACATCGTTGTTCTACAATGGATCTACGGCACTATCTCTGAAGACCTTCTCAACACCATCCTTGAACGTGATTCCACTGCCGAACTTGCATGAAATAGGTTAAGGGATATTTTCTCTGACAACAAAAATTCTAGGGCTCTCTACCTAGAACAAGAATTTTCGCAGGTTCAAATGGAGCATTTTGTTGATGCCTCGTCAGATCTTGTCAACATCTGAAGTCGCTCTCGGATCAACTATCCAATGTCGGCGCTCCTGTGTCGAATGAAAGGTTGGTACTTCAACTCGTTTCGGGTTTAACTGATGCTTATGCTAGTGTTGGATCACAGATTCGTCATGGAGATTTTCTTCCCCCTTTTTACAAAGCTCGATCTATGCTCATCTTGGAGGAAACGGCAAGGGCGAAAAAGGCAGCAAACTTCACTGATAATTCTGCATTCTTTACCTCTCAAGCTGAGAACTCGAATGGCAACACGGCTGGAAATTCATCCAACCGTAACAACTGCAGCATCAGCAGAGGCTACACCAACCGCGGTGGCAGAGGAGGTGGAGCCAACGGCTAGGGTGGCAAGGGAAAGTGGAGAGGCGGTGGTCGTGGGCCCCAACCGCAAAGATCGGCGAAAGACCTCGGCAGGAAACCGAACTCTACACAGCAGCAGCAGTGGGCCTTTCCACCTTGGGCTGGGCCGTGGCAACCCTGGGCCCCCATGCCCATATCCCACTGCAGCAAATTGGCAGATGCAGCCCACTTCTAACCGTGGGCAAAGTCTACTTGGGTCGAGACCTCAACAGGCCCACATGCAGCAACCACTCAGCATGCCCAAACTTCTTATGCTCCAACGGATATTCAAGCTGCTATGCACACTCTCTCAATTGCTCCTCCTGATGATCAATGGTACATGGACACCGGAGCCACTTCTCACATGACTACAAACGGAGGTACTCTTACGTCTTATCTAAATATGAGCAATAATCGTAATATTACTGTTGGTAGTGGCCATACTATTCCAATTATTGGCTGTGGCAATGCATTATTACTCAATCCCCATCCCCTTTTAACCTTGAATAATGTCCTGCATGCCCCTAAATTGATTAAAAATCTTGTCTCTGTGAGGAAATTTACCATTGACAATGATGTTTCTGTTGAATTTGATCCTTTCGGTTTTTCTGTGAAGGATTTTCAGACGGGAATGCATTTAATGAGATGTAACAGCTTGGGTGACCTATATCCAATTACCACAAGACCACACATTGGAACTTCGCCACCATCTACCTTTGCCGCTTTGTCTTCTGAAATCTGGCATAGTCGTTTAGGACACCCGGGAGCCCCTGTTTTAAGCTCCCTTCGCCAAAACAATTTCATTATTTGTAATAAATTTCGGAATAATTTTTTTTGTCATTCATGTCCTCTTGGGAAACAAGTTAAATTACCTTTTTCTGACTCTTTATCATATACTTCTTTGCCATTTGATATTGTGCATAGCGATCTCTGGTCACCGCCTGTTCTTAGTTCAGGTGGACATCGTTATTATGTTTTATTTCTTGATGATTTCACGAATTTTCTATGGACTTTTCCCATTGCCAATAAATCTTAAGTGCATTCCATTTTTCTTTCTTTTCGTACTACATTAAAACGCAATTTGAAAAGGAGATTAAATGTTTTCAATGTGACAATAGAAGGGATTACAACAATGGACCTTTTCATAAATTTTGTGAATTAAATGGAATGACTTTTCGATTTTTTTGCCCTCATACATCTCCTCAAAATGGAAAAGCCGAAAGAAAAATTTGTACCATAAATAACATCATCTGAACCCTCCTTGCTCATGCCTCTCTACCATCCTCTTTTTGGCATCATGCACTACAAATGACCACTTATCTCCTCAACATACTCCATAACAAAAAGCTTGCTCTCCAAACACCCACCAAAATTCTTTACCAAAAAGACCCGTCCTACTCTCACCTTCGGGTTTTTTGGTGCTTATGTTATCCTCTTCTTTCATCTACTTCTAAAAATAAAAGATTATTTACATATTCTAATAGTTTAGTCAATGTCTTTGTGATGACATATTTTTCCAATGGTACTTGTCCGCTCCTCATTTCTTCTTGCACCTGTATTAAAATTAATATGCAATGGTTTACAGGAGAAATAAACCACAAACTCCAATTTTATGAAAAGTCAAAAGGTTGGGCAAAATCTACTAGAACAAAATCTCCAATAAATCTCAATGCCTTTTTCAATGATTAATAATTAATAAGACTAATAAAAAGAAACCCGCATCATCCACTAATGACAAATCCAATCAAATTGGGATAGGCATCAAGGCATTCCGGACATCACACCCCCTGCGATATAACTCCATTCCAGTAAGGAGTAGGGAGCCCAAAGCTCCAAGAAGCGTCTTCCTTTTAAATTATTCAATCCCGTGGTAGGTTATTATAAACAAATATTGCAAGACAACACAATTTACCTTCATGAGAGAGTTGTGAATTGATTCAACGACATCCTCACATGACCTGTAAAAGCATGGGAGCCATAATATTCAGTTATTAGATAATTAAGTAAATATTGCATCAAAAATAGGCAGATTGGGTAATAGAAACATACCCTCCCGACAACTCATGGGCCTGACCTAAATACAAGGCACTTAACCATATGAAGTCCGAAACCACCCAACTCTCGACCCATTGGGCTGCACTCAGTCGACCTGTCAATTATATGGGCATGACCCAGCTACACATGACTTACCCCATACGAAGCCCAATACCACCCAACTCGTGACTTGTTGGGCCGAACCTAGTTGGGCTATCAACGACATGGGTATGACCCAACTACAGGGGACTTACCCTATGAAGCCCAGCAACACCCAACTTTAGACTTGCTGGCGCGATCCCAATTGGCTTGTCAACCGCATGGGCTTGTTCCAACTACAGGGACTTACCCACATGAAGCCCAACACCACCCAACTCTTGACTCGTAGGGCCATAATGCAGGTGATAAGCCAAGTGACAAATTAACCTATCGTAATTTTATTTTATAGTTTATACAGTGAAATAATAATATATTTATATGATGTTTTTAAAAGGTTATTTAAATGTAATTTATCATCTAACTATTGTGTTAAAAAATTTATAATTTATTGTGAAATTTCAATGCAATACACATTTCCTTATGTGAAAATTGTGTGTATATATATAAATATTCGTTAGATTTATATATTGAGTTAATTTCTAGCATATGGTTTTAATTTTTAATCATTGAATCGGGTCTATGCAAGGACATATCCACTTACTAAAAATTGAGGGCAACTGACCCTACTGACTTATTTGTTTTTTTACTAATTAATGAGTAATTTTATTTTTACCCCACTTAAAATTAAGTGTTGACCCTACTAAAGAGAAAAAAATAGAAAATAAGCTACTCTCTTTTGATATGATTGGGAGATGAATCGTTGAATAATTGCATGGTCACGTACATAGAGTTGAAAAAATCGTACAATAATTTCAAAATATGAAAACACGTATAGAGCAATTATAATTCGTAAATGTTGAAGTGTCTTCAATTTTTTGGGTATATAACGCTATAGTTTTTGTGATCTCCAATTTTTTACTTAATGATAATGATGTTATTATTTTATCACTTATGCATTGATGTATTTTTTATATAAAAATTTAAAGCAATATAATCTTGCCCTCACTAGTCAAAATTTATGTATCCGTCCCTATGTCTATGTAAGGGTATTTTAAATTTTTTTAATATGTCTGCACATTTCTTTATTAAATTATTTTTTTGTCCAAATTATTTTGCCACCATGTTGGACATGGTCCATAAAGCACCGGGTTTCCATTTTTAAGAATACTGCTGTCATCAACGATAGGAATACTTAAACAAGGTTACTCCAAATTTTTAACTTACGTTACTGACATAACTTGTCTTTAGACTAACCAATTAATTTTAGTCTATGATGGGAGAGAAACATAAAATAAGAAATAACCAGCAGTCACTTATTATCCCAGGTAATTCTCAGAGAACCATGATGGTCAAATTTATTTACTTCACCATGCTAGACGTCACCGAGGCCTTTAATGTAACACAGACAAGGATGTTGAGGCAGAGCAAAACCTTTGAATCACGCTGAAAGGCGTCAACAGAATGTGGCTTAGGCTGTGGTTGGTTGGATGAGTTCAGCTAAAGAAATTATAACAGGAACATGTTCATCGAGTCAACTTGGTCTTTGAAGAGCAGTTTAGTACAAATTGCACTAATGAAGTGATTAGGAGGATCAAAGAAAAAGTGTCATTCAAATATGTGGGTGCACAAGTATTTTTTTTCTCCATTTATTTTAAGATCTTACCCATGTGGAGAGTCGATATGCATGGTTTAGTCACTTCAAGGAGTGGAGCTGTCAAGTTTTGAACCGTAGAAAAATTATATGCAGTTGACTTATAATTGAAGAGATTCCTTGGATTATAGCTTTAGAATAATATCATCATGACCAGAATTTGCATCCTTTTGGTTACAAACGATTGTAATAGTATTGATTAACAAACACAGTACGATGTAAAAAATGGGTGATTTCAAAATGACATTTTATTGAGTTATTTCTTATAATTTGATTTCTATTTATATACACAATTCTTAACACATATATATGCAAAAAATTAAAAACATGTTGAATAAATAAATTGATTTCATGTTAAAGTATTTTTTTACTTGTAGATTTCATTGAGAATTCAAATCAAGCTTCTAATTCAGTGTCTTTATGTTTAAACAATCTCCATAATAGGTCTATATATATAAAAAATGGTTTGTAATTTTTAAAATTTATATTTCTTTTATTTTTCTTCAATAAAAAGAGAATTAATTATATGGAGAATTGAACGTGTTAGTTTTTTTACAGTGCTTGATGTGAGTTGGCTTATTAGTAATTAATCCTTTATCCTTGATTTGCTGTTATTTCTTTAGCATTCTTGCTTTCAAAGAAATTTTCCCTGTGGCAAACTAACATTTGAATTTCCAAAATCACATGTTCTGCTCTGCCATGGTGTTTCTAAAGTCAAAGTACAAGATTTTTACCCGTTTATCACTGAATGCTTTCTGCGTAACTAAATCTGTGAGCTACAATTTTTTCACTCTGGTTTTGAGTGATACCAGAAGAATGCTCAAGGAAGAGTAGTCAACTTTGTAAGCATGAGTAATAAATGATACGAGTAGAGTGCTCAAAGAAGTGTATCAGTTTCTCTTTACATATCCATATTCAAAAAAATTGACTTAAAACCCCAAAACACACGGTAGATGCCCCCACCATAAAAGGAAGCTCCTCACGAACACGTGGCATGAGAGCTCCAATTGTACATCCTTCATTGACACACCAGTCGTCAAACATCAAACAGCCAAACTCGTACGCGTGTCTGTCAAACCCATCCCACAAATTGGCAACAACGACTGGAGAACCAAACGAAAGATATCTCAGGGGAGCCCACATTGGAGCATATCTCCCTTCTAACCGACAAGCACCACTAGAACATCCCATTAGAACTATAACACGACATTTCTGTACTTTTTCTAGGTGTTTGAAAACAGGCGGGGGAATGTGCTCAGATCCTGCGAAGACAAACCCTTATAAATTCAGAACCCATAGGAAAATAACAAGAATATTATAATTTATATGTTAATTGTGGATCATCATTAGGTAGTTAGTTGGTTATGCTTGTGTCAAGCTAAGTGATAGCTCCCTGTTTTATTAATTCCCTATGCATTCAGTTAGTTATGTTAGTTAGGAATTGGTTGCAACTAATGTAACATAATCGGGTAGGGAATTAGAGTGGCTATATAAGTCTTGCTTGTTGGAGAAGTTATCTCTAATTGTAATTGACAGAAGTGGTGAGGTGCTGAGATCTCTGTCAGTTGAGTGATACAATTTGTAATCCTTCTATGAAGATCAATAATTCCAGAATCGTGCCTTGAAGAGTGGATGTAGGAGTGATACCCTGTCACTACCGAACCACTATAATCTGCCGTGTTCTTTCTTCTGTTTCTGAGTTTCTGTGTGATCCTAATCGGTTTTGTTGATCAGTGGTGCTTGTTTATCACCATCATTGATTAGCATAATCATTATATAAATTAGTTCAAATATTTCAAGCTTACCGCAACCATGTCCAAAGAATAGAAAAAGATCATGCTTTTCCATGGAAGCAATCAATTTTTCGTCAGACTCAGAGGGCGCACTACGTGCCTATCCCTGTAAAGTAACAAAATGAAAAATGAAGACATAAATATTTAATGGACTTGTAGAAAAAACAACCTGTACCCTTGTATTCTCATAAATTCAAACAGATAAAATACCTTAAGCCGATTTTCCCTTTTCATAAACTTCTGAGTCCTTATGCCAATCCAAATTGTTTTCTGGATATATTTATTAGATAAAAGGCATTCAGAGGATCTATCAAAGGAAAGCTCCCTTCATCAAGAACAGCAAAGATACTGCTGACAGAGGGCATGCGGGAAATCTCCTCACGCCTTATTATAGGGAGAGACTCCCATGGAAGCATCTGTCACGACAGTAGAGCTTGTTATTGAAATCGGCAATAATATGCTAAAAACACATTAGACCATGGGTTAAAGGAAAAATCCACAAGTAAAATATGATTATATCTGTTAAAAATAATGCTGCTTTGAATGTCATTTATATAACACATGTATATCAATTACTAATATGAAAGAAATAAAACCCAACACTCATTTTTGCATTGAAGGTTGAAATGAATGTGAAAAAATAGAAGCATTTTATTAATTTCCTGTATCATACCACCAAATGAGGTATTCCAAATCATCCAACCAGTAGAACTTAATGCTTAAAACAATTTCATAACTACATAATAAGCAAGTCAGCTGTTAAAAAAAAAAAAACATAATAAGCAAGCCAGAAACAATTCACTAACCTGCACATCATAATCCAACACAAGAATTACAATTGTATATCAATTCACTAACCTGCAAGCATTTCCATGGCCCAAACCATGAATCTTCAATGGTAAGGTATATCAATTGTATAATTAGAAATAACAATTAGTTTCTAGAAATCTAAAACTATTTCCCTCTACCATGTCAATGATGTCATTGTACACAATGCTATTTTAAATTGCAGGATAGTAGTGCACCTCAGCAATTCAGCAAAATGGTCATCAAGGTCCCCTCGCGACACATCATCAACATCAGATTCTATTATGAAATGGTTCTCAACCATGGAAATGCTTGCTTCTTGGGGAATGGTCGAACTCCAGCAGAAGTTTACTACTTTTCTAGGAGAATTGCATTATTCTGCTTTCCTCATACAAGTGTCCGAGCCTGGATGCTGGTGGTATCAAGGCTTAATCTTAAGCATGGACCTGTTGTGTTGTTGTTGCCACTGGATCCCATTCCACAAGGTATATGGCTCTTACATATGTACAACATATTATTAACCTTAAAATTTTTAACAAGAAACTTACAACTTTTCAACACCTGCTACAGGTGAGATTGATTTAACTCGATATGAGAAACCCGAGAATGACTTTTGTTGCCCATGGAATGGTTTTGCTCTTGTTGATAGCATTGTTCCTTCATTTAGGGCAATACTTGAAGATGAAGAGAACCATTTCATAATAGAATCTGATGTTGATGATGTGTCGCGAGGGGACCTTGATGACCGTTTTGCTGAATTGCTGAGGTGCACTACTATCCTGCAACTTAAAATTTAAAATAGCATTGTGTACAATGACATCATTGACATGGTAGAAATCTAAAACTATTTCCCTCTACCATGTCAATGATGTCATTGTACACAATGCTATTTTAAATTTTAAGTTGCAGGATAGTAGTGCACCTCAAAGAATTCAAAGAAACGGCCATCAAGGTCCCCTCGCGACACATCATCAACATCAGATTCTATTATGAAATGGTTCTCTTCATCTTCAAGCATTGCCCTAAATGAAGGAACAATGCTATCAACAAGAGCAAAACCATTCCATGGGCAACAAAAGTCATTCTCGGGTTTCTCATATCGAGTTAAATCAATCTCACCTGTAGCAGGTGTTGAAAAGTTGGAAGTTTCTTGTTAAAAATTTTAAGGTTAATAATATGTTGTACATATGTAAGAGCCATATACCTTGTGGAATGAGATCCAGTGGCAACAACAACACAACAGGTCCATGCTTAAGATTAAGTCTTGATACCAGCATCCAGGCTCGGACACTTGTATGAGGAGAGGAGAATAATACAATTCTCCTAGAAAAGTAGTAAACTCCGGTCCAAGTATACCAATGCTTATGATTGTTGTGGTTGAGTGACCAACCAAAAACTTCTCCACATGCTCTTTTAAGATCTTTTGTGCATTTTGGCACAAGCCTGCAACAGGAAGCAGCACATGAGAGCATTTCTTCAGGCTATATATGAATTGACTTTTTGTTTTATTATGCAGAAATAACAACCGTTACTCGAGTGAATTGAACGTGTCTTCTTTGATGGAAGAAGATCTAGTATCACACTGACCCTGAAATTGAACATACTGACATTTAATTGGTTGTGCTTGTCATATACCACAAAGGCAGCATACAACACTGAACAAGAAGCAAGAAATCTTACGGTGCATTTTGAGTTACTATATAGCATAAAAATACTTATTCCATGTTTGATTTAAAAGTAATTATGGAACAGAATAAAACAAAAGATGAAGAAAAATGATAGCAAAAGACAAACTTCATAAAAATATACAAAATAACAAGTGCATAAATTCATAAGAGAGACTTCCTAAATCCTAACTGTCAAACGAGTCAATGTTTATTAGAATCCATAGACAAAATTCCATATTATTGATAAACATGAAGATATGCCCCAACATCAACAAGTGATTGTACCTTGAATCTCCCGGTTAAAGGCGAATGGAACTTGTGAGTAGAATGAGTTCCAATTGAAGCCTCGTGAAAATATGAAGACCAATAATTTTCACCCAAATCTTTCGTATTAGATGACAACGAAACTTCCTCGCTTGAGCTAGATACAACATACATTACGGCGAGTAATTTAGACACCTGTAAAAGAATAGAAGCAAAGGAAGAGATCAAAAAGCTGAGTCACGATTAAGAAACTTTACATGAATTTTTCCTCCATAAAACAGTGCAAGTCAGCAAGTCCATTACAGACATTAACTCAATTATATCAAATTTATGATGTTCTTAAAATTTGAATTTCTCTATATTCTGTAAACTGAATACTTTCTATCAACCCAATTAAACCAATTAAACAAAAATTGTCACAAATAACAACACGAGGACAGAGAAGACAACCTTTTCAAAAACTTCAGGAACTTCCAGAGAGAGTACAAAGGCTACTGTCAGCCAAGAAGCCAGGTCTTCAAACTTGATGGGAGCTAGATTACAGAAAAGTTTCCTGTAGAGAAAATGGGGAGAGTTAACATGACAACTGGCAAATATTATGTTTCATGGTTTAGTAAGGAATTAATGATTAGAATCATGGGTTTATTTTTTATATTGATTGTATAGTTGACTTTTCTAGAATAGGAATATATACAGCTTTGGACATATGGAATAAACACAATTTTTGGCCAGTTTTTTCCAATTATGTGGAAATAAAATGTTAGAGACAATTAACGGTGAACATGCAGGAAAAGCCATAAAAATAAAGAACATTCCATATAATATCTCAAACAACAATTTCAAGGCAAAGATGCTTATAACTAAGACTTCAATATTTACCATTACCTCGCAGTCTCGGAACTGTAGTATCTAAGGGAATAGCAGCATATGTCATACATTAATTTTGCTCGTTCTATGGCAAATATATCTCCTCGAATTTCGGCAACAACTAAAAGGTTGACGCAATCCTTAAGAATGGCGGAACGAGTTCTTGCCAACCAAAATGGATATACCTTTGAGAGAATTTTGCGTGCTTCATCAATTTCATTGGTATATAAAAAACATTTCACTGTGAATAATGAACAATCATATTAGAAAAGGAAAGAAGCAAATAAATCTATGCAGTAAATAAATATATGGCGCAAATAAATCTATGCAGTAAATAAATATATGGCTCATACCTAACCGACTTTGAGCCCAATGAAAGTTGCCTACGGACGAACTCCCATTTAAGATTAATAAGATCATTCAATGACTTGGAGTTTGTGACTTCAGATGGAAGACAGTGCCAACACCTTCTAATGGCACACTGGCTACGCGCGCTTTGTTTGCAAGAAGTTGAACCTTACTCAGAGGTATAAATAATTTACTTAATAATATTTTTTTTTGTTTTTGCAAAAGCAAAAAGGTAATTTATTGATAAAAATGGATCAAGGCTGAAGAAAAGCCAAAGTCCTCACCACATACAATGTACATAGGCCCCAAAATGCATGTTCCTATGCTAATATTCAGTACGTATACATATGACAATGGCATAAGTCTAAAGCTAATCAATATAAGATAAGGCCCTAATGGCCACTCCTTGCACTTCATAAACAATAGCTACATTACACTGTAACACCCGCTCTAATATGCTTCCCAATACTTTGAATATCTGATCTATGCTCAATAAAGCCACATTTCAATCTTATCTCAGTGTCAACCATGACAGCAGGTTAATTTCACATAATTTGTGCCCCTTCCTGGCTGAAGATGAGCTGATACACCATGCGCTCAAAGCTTTAACCTCTCATGCTTGAATTATTACGCCTCATTCTGTTTGTTCTGTCCACCTTCATGCACAACTCCTTTTTTTTCGATAATTAGAACCTTCATTGATGAAGAAAAGGTACAATGACAAGACTAGAAACAATGTCTGAAACACACCAGATACACAAAAGTTCTCTTTCAAAGATATACCCATATAATTGGATTAGCATATCGCCTAAATCAATGACTCTACCACAGTAATCAGCAAGTTTAACCCTATTTCTTAACACAGTTAAACACACCTATAACCAATTATGCCAGTATTAGTACACAGCAAAGGCCTCCTGTTTAGCGTGACAACTCTACATTTTGTGATACACACCAAGCAGATCAATTCTCAGTCCTCTGAAGTAACACCTCTGCTTCTGTCCTTCACCATATCAGCTTCATCCTTGCATCCACCACATACAAGCATGTATGTACATCACCTAAATTCAAACACATCACTTATTCTAAAACTATTCTAAAACAGACCATGTTACTCTACTAATACTACAATTTGTCACCTTCATCACCACAAAGTTACTCACTTTCAGATACTGTGTCCAGCCACAAACCTCCATACTCCCTGGTGTTTTTGTCTTGGCTGTTTAGCAAGCATAAGCACACCACAGACACGCATAAATCACTGCCAAAGCTTGATAAAATGCTGAAGCCGAATTAAAAATTTTCTTTCAGAGCATAATTATTTTTTGCTCCCCAGACTTGGCCATTGCACATATAACCCACTCCCTCCACCCTTCCAGTTGAGTTACCTCACCACTACCGCTTACACATTGCACTTTGTTACTATGTTTTACTTGATCTTTTTTGTCTATTAAACAAATGAGACAATGACATCAATAACTTGTGCTAGTTAGTGAAGATTGTGCAACTGACATTACTCTTAAATAGGTTCTTTAACATTTTCGCAACTTTGTGCCCATCATACACACAACAGTGACTTTATAACATATTTTCAGTATATACAGCCTATCAGTTCTTATCAAGTGGCATATCAGTTCTTATCAAGTGACATAGACGATTTCTAATTTCATTTTTTTCCGGGGCGGGGACCTGATGATCCATTACTTATGTTGGGAGATTTGACAACTTTACTTTTCTTTCTTGATGCTTTATTTGTTCTCTTCCCTTTATATTTTCTTATTATTTTAAGGAAGATTTTATCTTTCCACTAACTCTTTGAAATCACATTAGTAAATTTTGCACGTTTATCAGGGGAAAAAAAAACTTAAACAACAAATTTTTAGAGATGTTAAGGTTGCTCTCGACCTATGGTCAAAAATTTATATTGTGGATAGCTCAGAAGAGAAGGAAGTTTCTGTATTACCACACAATATGTGAAGAAATGTTGCAGTGGAATTGACAAGTTTCCCCAACAATTGGGCAGCGAACATTTACCAGCAACAGAAGAGGATGGGAGCATAGTTTCTTTTTTTGACAGAACCCAGTTGTAATATGTTATTGAGTATTGACCATGGTGCTTATCGTACCCTGTGGTTAGAGTAATAAAATAATACTTTCATTTTGTTTATAAAAAAAAAAAAGCAATAGAAGGTAGCCTACAGGTTTCCACAAATTCTATTTGTCATTTTGTCTCTCCAAAACTAGAGACTACGTGATATTGAAAACAGGAAACCCAAAAAAAAAAAAAACTTGGTATTTGTCAAAATACCCATACTAAAAGTTAATCTAAAAACAAAAATGGCGATGGCTAGGGTGAACAAGTGAGGCATGTCTTTCATGGTGCACAAGCCTATAATAGCAAAATATCAATTGCTTTCAAACCCCAATCCCATGAAATTGTCCCCACCAAATCAGTGCCCCCTTCTCAGAAAACCCTCACTCCCCTCATCCCCCAATCCCGTGGACCCCCACCCGCCCTTCGGCCCCTTCCGGCCTTCGTTCGCCGAAAAAAGAGGAAAGCAGTGACCGGCGCTTCCCGTTGTTGTTGTTGTTGGCGGCGGTGCAGGGTGGGTGATGGTGGCTGTTGGCGGAGCTATTTGAGACGCAGCATCGAGAAGAGGTCGGTGGGTTCTTGCTCCACTGCCACTGCATGATCGGTGCCATTGGCTTGTTGGAGATAAAAATAGGTGTTGGACGGTCCTGTTGAGGGAAATCGAGGAAGGAGTTCACGCAGAGTGTGGGGGAAAGGATTTTGCTGCAGGTGCAAGAGATGGCCTGTTGGGATTGCATCGAAGGTAGGTCTGTTTTTGGTCCTCGTGGGCCGCTGAGCGGAGTGCAGTGACCATGCACGGCAGATACGGCAAAGGCCACAACGGTTGAAGGATCCGAGCTTCAGCGAGGGTGGTGTGTTTCAGGAAGGTCATCCATGGCCAGCCATCTATGTTTCATATTGTTATTTTAAAAAAAATTAAACTTTTTAAAATTGTTAAAATAGGCTTGTGTTTTGTGCACAACCTATCTTGCTTGTGCACAATAGACATAGCCAACAAAAATAGCCCCTTTCTTGAAGGCAAATCTGAGTGTCTTAAAAAAGTCCACCCCTTTGTTTATGTTATCAAAATCAAAATGTTTACGAATTCAGTTATGCAGGCTCTTACATATGGAAGGGGGGAAATATTTCGTGGAAAAAAAAAACTTTTTTCCTTATATCTTAACAAAAGCTGATGGTTTAATTAAATGAAGGTATCTTGCGATTAATAATGTTAGATAATATAATATATTAGTATTAAGGGTAGTTTAGTCTTTTGTGTCTTTAGTATTTATACTTCTCTATTGCCTTGTATTGTTAAGTTATTCTATTGCAATTCTACTTTGGAATCCTAGCTGCCTCCTTTCTTCTCCTCCTCTCCATGGTTATCCATATTCTCTAACATGGTGTTAAAGCTAGATTTTGCAGGCATGTTATAGGAATTTGACCCAGGCCCATGCTAGGCGTGAGGGTGGGTATTGAAGTTGCATTTGTGTCCCATATTGCCAAGGTTCCTGACTGTACAATGTATATATGTGGTTGAACTCTCTCCTCCTACAAGCTAGCTTTCGTGAGTGAGACCCAATCCCATTTAACAAATAATACATCTTCCTTGTACCAAATAGCCAACTCTGAATATTCAACAAAACTAGTGTTAAGATTTTACAAAGTGATTTCAAATTTTCGGCCACTTAACCAAGTACACTACCAATTTAGTTGCCAATTTTGTGTTATGTTATATAATCATTATGTTATATAAAATAATAAATTGTAAAATATCTTATGGCAAAATTTTTTTTAAAAAAATGTGAAATTTTGACTGAGAAACAAACTGTTGAAAAAAATTTCGTAAAGCGTGTTTTCACTCCACGCTTTTCAGTTGTGTTAAATTTCAAGCAAAAAGGTAATAAACGCCAAAAGGAAATAAAGAGCGATGGAAAGCTGAGAAAGGAAAACATGCAATATATGGAAAATGCAAGGGACAATGCAGTACTGCTCTCCTGCCATAGATATATTTGCTCTCTTGAGAACCAACGCGAGGAAATAATGTGGGGGATCTCACCCTTAATGGGGTGTTTAATTTAACGGATAGAAAACATAATCCTGGGAATATGAGATTGGGAGTGCAATATTCTCATGTTTGTTTCAAGTTTTTAAAAATTCTTCTCGGGCATTTTTTGTTCCGGGGAATCCACTTTACACATATTTTTCCCATATCATATTATCATGTTGAAATGGTGGTTATATTTTATTCCCATAGTAATAGATGTTATTTTTTAACTTTTTCAATCATAACTTTCCATTATCACTATATTTCACCTTATTTATTATATTTTTGAGTTATATTTTATTATTTAAATTAAAAAATTTGAAAACATTGCAAAGAATGATAAATATTGACCAAACACTTTGTCGGGATTAATATTCCTAGTGATAGAACTCCTAGGAATATAATTCCGGGGAATATAATGAGAAACCTTGAAACAAACACCCCCTAAAAGATGATAGGGAGGAGAGTTTTGGAATATGAAAAAAAGGGGGGACAATCGTTCAAGGGTGAGGGTTAAAAACTGGAGAAAAAATAACGGGAGAGAATCCTTTTCCAGAGAAGAACCAGGCAACCAGCATGCAGAGAGTGGAGGATGTGGTATTTCCTTTTCATACGGCACTCATAATAACTACCCACTGGAGCAACCTTTGGCTTTTTGAGGAAGGAATATTGCTCGCTACGGATTTCTTTTTTTTTTTTACAGTAAACATGAACTTTCAATAGATATTCAAAATGTCATTACAGACAATGTGATTAATTTGGTGTGGGACATTTCCCACCCAAGAACTAGTGCCTAAAGATTTTGCCACTTGTACATATCAGAATATTTGGATTTTGAAGCAAAATATCATGACAGTCAAGAATAATGTGATCAGTTAAAGCAGAGGTGAACAGACCTTTCAAGCTCTTCACTGTCAATTCAGAATCTGTTTCAATTTCCAAGTATTCCATGTGCTTATTTTTCACCCAAGACAAGGCTCATCTCAATCCCAGCATCCCAGCTAGCAGTGGAGGCATGCTGGCTGACTCTTTTTTTTTTGTAGCTACAAAGAGAACCTCTCCTTTGTGGTTCCTCACTATCAATCCCCAACCAGTGCTTCCATTCTCAAAACATCCAACATCTACATTTTGCTTCAAAAAACCAGATTTGGGCGCATCCCATTTCCCTGCATCAATTATATTCCTGTTACTGGTTTCACCATTTGCAGAAACAAAATCAGCTAAGAAATTAGCAGCAGAATTAGCAATTTCAAATGGATTAAAAACAACCTTGTTGAAAATTAAATTGTGCATAGCTTGCCAAATTTTCCATAGGGTGATGCTAATAGTCTGGGCAGCATTAGAATCAGAAGATTGGAGCCATTTTAACAACCAAGAACAGACATCAACATTGACAGGGGTGTGAATACCAAGAGGAGTTGCAAACCAAAGAGCTCTTGTTGCATGGCAAGCCAAAAACAAGTGATCCTGAGTTTCATTTTCCGCATTGCAGATGGGGCATAAGGTCTCAAGGTGGATGCCTTTCTTCATTAAATTATGCCGTGTTGGAAGAATACCTTTTGTCATCCTCCATAGAAAATTCCTTGCGCCATTTGGAACCTACACCTTCCAAATTTCTTTCCACAACCCTTTGCTTTCAGAACTTGAAGATTCAGCCACATTTCTGGTTTTTTCATGGCAGGCAGAATGGTAAGCAGTTTTAACCGAATAGTTACCATCCTTTTCCCAATTCTATATAATCTTGTCAACAAGTAGCCTCCAAGAAATAGGAATATTCAAAATTTGTTGGGCTTCCAAAGGGCTAGAACTATCTATTATAAGGGCTCTTTTCCACTGTCTTGTATCACTATCTATCAGCTCACTAACCAAAGCCTCTTGAGCCAGATTCTGAATTGAGCTACAAACTTTAAACTTTGCTTGTTCAGGTAACCAACTGTCTTTCCATATGCTGATTTTGTGACCATTTCCCACCCTCCACCGCTCCCCCATCTCTATAACGTTGGATCAAGCGCTTACCTCTCGGCCAAAAACTATAGCTGTTAGCAAGGGCACAACTTTATTTCCTTAAGGATACTCAGAACTGCATCAAGCTTAAGAGGTTGCGCCCATTATAGGCGCCATAGGTTGGGATATTAAGCCCATCGAATCCTAAGGGCGACGTTGACCAATAAAGCCAACATATAACTTCTTTGGCTTGGAACATGCTCCTCCAAGCATAACTAGGTTGATGTCCAATAGTAGCTTCCAAAAAGTTACTCCTTGGATAGTACCTGCTCCTGAATACTTTGGCCATTAGAGAGTGTTCATCATTAATGAGGCGCTAACATTGTTTACCCAATAGAGCTTTGTTGAAGGCACTAAAGGCTCTAAAACCCAAACCTCCATTGCATTTGGCCTTTCCCATCTTTTCCCAGCTCACCCAATGTATTTTCCAGAAAGTGTCTGATGATCCCCACCAAAACTTGGATAGCATCGATTCAATATCATCACAACAACCTTCTGGAATCTTGTAGCAACTCATAATATAGCTAGGGATAGCTTGAGCAACTGACTTGATGAGGGTTTCTTTACCCGCTCTGGATAAGTAAGTCTCTTTCCATCCCTTGATCTTCTTCCACACCCGGTCTTTGACAAATGAAAAGACATCCTTCTTTGATCTCCTAAACACCACAGGGAAACAAAGATATCTAGATAAGGTAGTCACAGTCTTTGTATCCATCCTGTTACATATCATATCTTACTCATTTGAAGGCACGTTTCGACTAAATGACACTTCCGATTTGTCAAGATTAACCAGTTGACCTGATGCTTTTTGGTAGGACTCAAGGATATGTGAAATGGTATCGGCTTCTGTTGAATTAGCTCTAGCAAAAATCAAGTTGTCATCCGCAAATAAGAGGTGAGTGATAAGAGGAGCCCTCCTAGCCACTTTGACTCCATGGATGTGATTCAGATTGCTTTCTCTATGCAAAAGACCAGACAAGACATTAGCACATAAAATAAATATGTAAGGTGAAAGAGGATCACCTTGTCGCAAGCCTTGCTCCGGAGAGAAACTCTTGCTAGGTTGGCCATTAATGAGCACTTGATAGGACACTGTTGAAATACATGAGATGATCAGATTGGAAAATCTAGCAGGAAAGCCCATCTCCTTAAGCACCGCTTGCACAAAAGTCCATTCCATTCTATCTTAAGCCTTTGCCATGTCCATCTTTAAAGCCATCATCCATTTCTTCCCCTTTGTCGTTTTCTTCAACCAGTGGAAGCATTCCATGGCAATAAGGGCATTATCAGTAATCAGCCACCCTTTAACAAAGGCACTCTGCTCCTCATCCACTATCTCTGGAAGAAGCACTTGATTTTGTTGGCTATGGTCTTGGTTACTATCTTCATGACCACATTGCATAAGCTAATGGGCCTGAAATGCTTTCGAGAACTAGGATTCTTGCACTTTGGGATTAATGCAATGAAGGTTTTGTTGATGGACTCAAGTGATCTTCCATTATTAAGGATATCAAGGACAAGGGTTTGAATGTCATTACTAACTATATTCCAATACTTTTGGTAGAATAAAGCTGGAATTCCATCCGGGCCCGAGGCTTTTAGAGGGTACATTTGAGCAATGGCCTCTTGAACCTCCCCACAAATGAACGACCGATCACACCACTCTACATGATCCACCGACAATCTATGTTGAATTGCCCCACAAATCTGGTCACATTCCAATAGATTTGAGGTGGAGAAAAGATCTGAGAAAAAATTGAGGATAATTCGCTCCACATTCTCCTCCCCATGCCACCATACACCTCTCTCATCCTTCAACTTCCTGACTTCGTTGACTTTCTTCCTCTGATTAGCCTTTTCGTGAAAGAATTTTGTGTTTTTATCCCCATCTTTCAACCATACCGCTCTACTCCGCTGCCTCCAAAGAGTTTCTTTAGCCTTGAGGAGTTGAGCATGATGCTTTTCGAGCTCTTTGTACCTTCTAACACTCTCGGCTTCCCCAGACCACAAACTTTTATCTTTAAGCTCAGTTTCAGCCTTCACCACTTCTTTCTTGATTTCACTGGTTCTATATTCTTTGAATTCCTCATCAAGAGATTGAATGGAAGTAATCTTTAATTCACATTGCAGCTGTCCATTGCACCAAGCCTTCCTCACAAGATCTTCACAACGGCCATCCCTTGTCCAAAGCTCCTCAAAACAAAATAGATGGATTTTTTCCTTTTATTTGAGTAGGAAAAGGCTTCAAGACATATCAAAAGGGGCGAATGATCAGACCCAAACCTGGGCAGGTGGGTAACCAGAATAGGATTGAACCTTGAAAGGAAGTCCGCCCTAGCTAAGGCTCTGTCTAGTTTGCATTGAATGAAGTCATCTCCTTGCCTGTCGTTCGACTAAGTAAAAGGGTAACTAGTAAAACTAAGATCCTGAAGCTCACACCCATCAATAATGTCTCTTCCAATCCTCATCTGTTCAAAACTACAAACATTACCTCCCGTTACAGATTTCTTTGTATATAATATTTTTGACAAATACAGTCCCAGAAAAAAGAATATGGAATGCACTGTACATAGAGGGAAACGATAATGGATAATGTTAACAAAAAAATAATGTTAATACTAATAAACAAATAATAATCCAAACTAAAATGTTGGCATAGGATCATTTTTATTTTTAATCCAAATTGTTTTAAAATAATAATGAGAGTAGTGTGTTTTATGTAGAGTTGGAGCCGATTCGAAACAAATAGTAAGATATTTTGACAATTATAAATATATCAAATAAATACTTTAGTTATTTTTAACAAATTTAAAATAAAATTGTCAAAGATCTCAAATTTCAGATAAAGTTAACCGAAAACAAACACTTCCTAGGTAATTTTCTGCGCGATGAATCCTCCACTCTCCTTGTTCGGGATTGGACCAGAGCTTAAGGGCTCATCACGAAGGCCTATCTCGAAAGAGTATAGTGCAAAACACATCAGAGAAACACACCAATTGCAATGTCATCTGGATCATGATGTGACACGAATTGTGACCTCACATATATAGATCGTGATCGTGGCCGTTCATCCCATTGACCTCACATTGTTCTTCTAATCAACGAACAAGCGCAAATCACGTTGTGATTGACGCCGCGATTGAAGTAATCGGTTACGAGCTAACTGACTTTCCCGTCTGATCTCCCCATCCGATCTCCTATATAAGGTCACCCCTATATGAGTGGCTCACATACGTATTCATTCCCTACTAAACTATCCCTTTGATCATATACTCACTTAAGCATCGGAGTCCTTGCAGATACCCCCCATCGCTATAGGAGTTCTGTCGCACTGACATTCGTTCAAGTCATTCTCCTGATTTCGAAGGACTTGGAGAAGTTGTCATCGCTAGAAACCTATGATGAAATTGGATATCCCGACGAGCACATGGGTTATTTTGATAATATGATGACTATTTAGGGAGCCAAAAGGTCGGTGAAGTGCAAAATCCTTCCTTTGACACTGAAGAAGAATGCTCTCACCTGGTTGCAATCACTTCCAATGAGATCAGTAGATTCTTGGTCTGATCTCAAGCACCTAAAGTGACTTTTTTTAGGGAGCCAAAAGGTCGGTGAAGCGCCAAAAGTAGGTGAAGTGCAAAATCTTTCATTTTCTCTATATATACGACTCGAGCTGAGTCAAACACTTAAAGTTTGAGCTTGGCTCATTTATTTAACCGAGGCTAACTAAAAGTTTGAGCTTGATTTGCTTTAAAAAAGTAAAACTTGAGCTTGGCTTGCTAAATTCATTTATAACTGTTCCGGACTGGGCCGAGGCCCAATCCGGAGATCCAACATTCACAGGCCCAACGGCTTCCCTCAATACCACGTCGTCCGCATGCCTCTCCGCCTTCCCTCAACGTGGCCGACCCAACGGCTTTGTGCATTAATGGGATTTAATGCCGACTTAGGTTTCACGACGGTTACACATCGGCGAACCGCCCTCGACTCATATTTAAAGAAGACCGCCGAATCTGGCCGAGGTAATCATCTTTCTACCACCTCTTACTCACCTCGACACATCGACTTGGAAGGCCGGAGTGTTTGCAGTACACCACCCAACACGCCGCCGTTCTTCGTCAGCGAGCACAACCGCACCGCTTCCTCCGGCCATCCTCTCAAGTTCGCTCGTAATATTGGCGCCGCCTGTGGGGATCATTTCGATTCCATCTTCTTTGTCGAAGTCTCCTTCTTCACTCGACGATGACTGGATCAAGCCGCCAGGTCGCGACTAGCAGCTCCACTCATGCGAACGCAGATCTTGAACAACCAAACCAACCGATAGCTCCGACGTAATCCACTTCTCCAAAGATGACGCCGTTCGATCAAGCCGTCGCTCAAACCGATGCCGAACGGAGACCACCGCCATCCTCATTCGCGAAGTTCCGCTGAATTCATCCGGCCACGCCGGCGATGCAGGCTCGTAATCAACGCCTCGATCGAATGGAGAATCAGCAGAAGGAAATTCCGCTCGCGTTGCCACAGATCGACAACAGAGAAGATCGTGGTTTCGCTCTCCTCAGAGATCGAAGCGAATCCAAAATCTCGTGTCCGTTTCATCACCACCACCGAGGCACGACTCAACACCGCCTGGGCATAGAGCAAGCCAGAACACTTCAGATCGCACTCCACCTCGCCACAGATCCGAGGTCCGCTTGCCTCAAACGGAAGACATGAGCAAACACACCGCGAAGAGTTTTTTCCGTAAGTCTTTCTCCTGAATCCGATATGCCACACTCTCCACCGCGCCATCGCCGCTTCGACGCTGCCTCTCATCGCGAAGGTACCACCACGCAATGACACTCCCCAAGAAGAGCCGCCAAATTTCTAGCGGCGAGTAAAATCTCCTGGCCGCACTCTCACCGCCGCGTGCTCATTCTGCCTCATCAACCCCTTCTCGTGAGCGATGACACGGATGACACGCAAGGCCTTCGTCCTTTACGCCTAAGATTATGAGATTCCCGATTCAAGCATCTTCGTAAACCGCCTCGTTGGACTCCTACGACGACCACCGACCCCGACGAACATGTTGGTCGCTGACACCGCCATGGACTATGCGGCGCCAAGGGCCAGAAAGTGCGTGATCTTTCCCTCACTCAAGAAGTCGGCCTTGTCTTGGTTCCGCACTCTTAAGAGAAATTCCATTAGATCGTGGGATCGAGTTCGCCGACCGCTTCTCCGCACATTTCACCGCATCTAAAGTGCAACCTAAGTCGGCAAATTTCTAGCCGCGATTCAGCAGAGGAAAGGAGAATCCCTCAGAGACTATGTCGAGCGTTTCAACAAAGAAGCCATTTTGGTGAAAAAATGCTCTAACGAGATGAAATTATACTTGCTAGAGCAAGGCCTGGTCGAAGGAAGCCTATTCAGTGTCGACATTGGTGTCGACAAACCGAGGTCCCTGACCGAGTTCCTGAAGCGAGCTCAAAAATTCATGAATTACGAAGAGAAGTTGATGGCATCAAAAGCCAAAGGTAAAACCCAGGAGGAAGCTGGTGGACAACGCGAAGACAGGTCGCGTAGGGAGAAGGAAAGTCGGGGTCCAAAGAAAGAGATACGATTTAATATACCCTTTGAACACTACCCCTAAGCGCATAATCGAATGAGTGCGCGAACACCGAATCCGTGATGCTGGAATTAAATTTCCCGTAAGGAAAAGAGAAGCCGAATGTCGATAAGTCGAGGTAATCGCCACTTTCACAAGTGTGTCGCACGAGACCGATGAATGTTTTCACTTGAAGGACGCCATAGAATAACTGATCCAAAAGCGGCAGGTTGACCAAATATGTGAAAGGAAAACCGAGATTTGGAGATAGAAGGTCTAGATCTAGATCACCTCGACCTCAAAGGAGAGACTCACTCGGGACGCAAAGACGAAGGAACAAGCCAGGCATCCGAGAGAGACCTCGCCCTCCTCCCCGCCGCCATGGTCATTTCCGAGGGTTCTCCGATAAGGGAGGGGCGAGCATCAATTCAAAGAAACGAAAGTTGAGAGAAGCGATGATCATTTCTATCGCTTTCTCCTTCATCAAGCTCAAGATAGTGGAAGACCACCCCTAGCCTTTTCTCGACGAAGACTCGGTGAATGGAAGGTCAACTATTTGATTCCCTGCTGGTGAAAGCCTATATGGCTAACTTTGACGCCGTAAGAATCTTGATAGACCAAGGAGCTCGGCAGATATCATGTTCTACGAGCCGCTTAAAACCTTGAAACTACCGTAAAAGATCTCGCATCGCATCCGGTCCGACCCGACCGGTTTCAACGGTTCAAAACAAAGTCATTGGGCTATGTGGAGTTGATGGTGACTTTTGAGAGCAACCAATCTCCAAACCGTGAAGGTCCAATTCATCGTGTTACCATGCAAATCGCTTATTAATCGCATCGCTTGACGCCCGATAATCGGGTGAGTTAGGAGTCAGAACCTCGATAGCCACCTGAAAAATACGCTTTCATGATGACGAAGACAAAGTCGTCACCATCGGTTCTACCAAGAAGTTCGCGAGAGATGTTATATTTTGTCTTTGAAGGTCAAGAGCAAAAGGAAGAGGAACAACTCCCTCGACCAAGAAACTTGATCCTCGCGAGGTCGCCGCAGACGTCAATCTCACCGATTTCGACGCCAGACCGAGCTCGAGGACGAGATACAGGAAGACGACCTCCGACCCGCGAGCTCCACCAAAAGATTAAAAGACCAAGACTGATGGAGAATTCATCCGAGTTCAACTAGAGAAGACCCAGGAAGACAGCTGAAGCTTGGTGTTGATCTTCTGAACAGGTCAAATTGCAAATAACAGAGTGCTCAAGTCCAATGTCGACCTCTTCGCTTGGACACCGCCGACATGCCGTATTTCTCCGATATTGCTCGCCACCAACTCGCTCTCGACCCCAAAGCTCGGGCTGGGTAGTAGGCGCCGTAAGCAAGCTCTGAAAAAGCCGGCCGCCGCCAAAGCCGCCGAAGACTTAATTAAGGCTGAATTCATTAGGAGGTCAAATATACTACTTGGTCACAAATGTTGTATTGGTTAAGAAATCTAATGGAAAGTGGCGAATGTGTGTTGATTACATCGATCTTAACAAGGCATGCCCCAAAGACGCCTACCCTCCCTAATATCGACAAACTCGCCGACAATTCCTCTGGGTTTTCAATTGTTGTCTTTCATGGACGCATACTGGGTACAACCAGATTCGATGCATCACGCCGATCAAGAAAACCGCGTTCATGACGGATAAAGGTAATCATCGCTATAACGTAATGCCTTTTGGCCTTAAGAACGCTGGAGCGACATATCGCGCATGATGAACAAAGTCTTCGCCAACCGATCGGTAGAATGCCGGAGGTATATATGGATGATATGATAGTAAAAACAACGAAAGAAGTCGACCACGCCGTGCCGATCTTAGAGAAGTCTTTCTGGCACGAAGACATAATATGAGGCTCAATCCGAAAAGTGCACTTTCTGAGTTCGAATCGGAAAATTTCTCGGTTTCTACCTAACCGAGAGGAATCGAGGCCAACCCCGACAAATGCTCGGGTGTAATAGAGATGCAAAGAACCATCGCCAAAGAAAAACATCCAAAGACTCACGGGAATGCTAGCCTCCTCGACGAGGTTTATCTCAAAATCTGCAGAACATGCATTGCCTTTCTTCCGCTTTACTCAAGAAGCGGAATTCAGTTCGAATGGTCACCCGAAAGTGCGAAGAAGCCTTAACACGTAAAACGCATACTATCCCAACCGCCAAGTTGCCGACGCAGGCCATCTCAGGGAGGTCCTTTATCTCTACTGGCAAAGGTCGAACGAAGCTCGAGTGCCATCCTCATTCGCGAGGCGCACGAGGACCGTAAACCGGTCTATTTTATAAGCAAAGCACTTCAGGCCCGTGAGTCGAGATACCAGAAAAATCGAGAAAGTCGCACCGCGATCGATAATCGCAGCTGGTCAGCTGTCGACTGGGTTGCACTTTAGATGCGGTGGAAATGTGCGGAGAATCGGGTCGATTTAACTCAGTCCACGATCCAATGGAATTTCTCTTAAGAGTCTGGAACCAAGACAAGGCCGACTTCTTCAGAGTGAGGGGAAAGATCCTGCACTTTACCGGCCCTTGGGCGCCCCTATAGTCCATGACAGTGTCAAAGCAGCCAACATGTTCGTCGGGGTCGGTGGTCCCGTCAGGAGTCCAACGAGGCGGTTTCAAGATGCTTCGAATCTGGGAATCTCATAATCTTAGACGTAAAGGACCAAAGGCCTTGCACGTGTCATCCGTGGTCATCGCCCGAGAAGGGTTGATGAGATGAACGAGCACGCGGCGGTGAGAGGTGCGGCCAGGAGATTTTACTCGCCGCTTGCAGGCCGAGGCGACTCTTCTTGGGGAGTGTCGCCGTGGTGGTACTTCGCGATGAGACGCGCGCGTCGAGAAGTGGCGATGGCGCGGTGGAGAGTATGGCATATCGGATTCAGGAGAAAGACTTCTGGAAAAAACTCTTCCGCGGTGTGTTTGCTCATGTCTTCCGTTTTGAGGCAAACGGACCTCAGATCTGTGACGGCGAGGTGGAGGACGATCCATCAAGTGTTACGGCGGCTTGCTCTATGCCCAGAGCGGTGTTGAGTCGTGCCTCGGTGGTGGTGATGAACAGACCTGAGATTTTCGGATTCCTTCGATCTCTGAGGAGAACGAGAAACACGATCTTCTCTGTTGTCGATCTTCTCAGTGTCTCGACGCTTGAGACAATACTTCTTAGCACATCCCATAGTGGTCCGAACTGACCAGCCAATCAAACAGATTCTACACAGGCCTGACCTGGCAGGGCGTATGATCAAGTGGTCGGTCGAGTTGTCCGAATTCGGAGTTACTTTCGAGCCGAGACAAACTATCAAAGCCCAGTGCTTGGCGGATTTCATTGCCGAGATGACTCCTGGAGCTACAGAACAGTGTTCCAAATGGACGCTCCATGTCGACGGATCGTCGAATTCCAAGGGCAGTGGCGCTGGTTTGTTGCTCGAGAACGACGACGGGCTGGTCGTCGAATTTTCATTGGGATTCTCCTTTCCCACCTCCAACAACCAGGCAGAGTACGAAGCGTGTTTGGCTGGCCTCACACTGGCTCGAGACTTCGGCGCTGAAGAGGTAAAGCTCAGAACTGATTCTCAGCTAGTTGTGTCCCAGATAAGTGGAGAATACCAGGCTAAAGATCCACTTCTTCAAAAATACCTCGCCCTGGTAAAGAAGAAAATGAGCGACTTCACCTCCGTGGAGATCGTGACACGCCCGAGAGAACAAAACGCCGAGCCGACATTCGCCCAAACTCGCCAAAGACGAAGCTCAGAAACAACAGATCGGTAATACAAGAAACATCGCCAAGCCTAGCATTACCGCCGTGGTTGATACCACTTATGACGAGGTAATCGAGGAAACTTCCAAATTCGCTTGCGATTTCCCAGGCAAGCGCCGATGATCCGCCCGATGAGCCCGACAGCTTGATGACACCGATTCAAGAATTTATTCAATTCGGCTACACTGATGATGAGAAGGAAGCCGCAAAAATCCGAAAAAGGCATCTTCGTATTCTATGATCGACGGTATCTTATATCGAAGAGGTTCTCCACTCGTTGAAATGCGCCGACGATACCCGAGCGCAATATGCACTTCGCTGAAGTGCATGAAGGCATATGTGGGCAACACTTGGAGGACGCCTTGGCAAAGAAAATCCTCCGCGCAGGTACCATCTTGGCCGACCTGAACGCAGACGCCGATATCGCTCGTGAAGAAATGCGACAAATGCCAGAGACATGGCGATCTACACTTAGCTCCTCCTACAGAGTTAACATCCCCGACATCACCATGGCCCTTTGCTCGTGGGGCATTGATATACTGACCTTTTCCAATGGCTCCTGACAGGTGAAATACCTGGTCGCTATGTAGATTACTTCACCAAATGGGTTGAGGCAGAGCCTGGCGAAGATAATCGCAAAGAACTTGATTAAGTTCTTCAAAAGATATATTCGACAAGGTTCGGATTCCTGTGGTGGTCGCCACCGACAACTAACGCAATTCACAGATCGCGGATTCAAAAACCTTGGAAGATCTCGACATCAAACAAAGACTTCACCTCTGTAGAACACTCTGCACGAACGCCAAGCCGAGGCCGCGAACAGAGTTATCTTACGAGGTCCGAGACGAAGATTGGATGAGGCCAAGCGGAAACCGCGTAAGAGCTTCCCCAGAGTACTTTGGGCGATCGAACTATTTCCACATTCGACGACGTGAGAATCTCCTTTTCGCCTCACATATGGGACAGAGGCCATCATTCCCGCCGAGATTGGGAACTTAGTTGGAGAACCTCACATCCCCAGAGTAGCATTGACAACCGCCGAGAGTATACGAGAAGAACTCGACCTCCTCGACGACGCAGAGCTTGCAAAGACTCAATGAGGTCGCAGAAACGTAAAATCGCAAAGAAGATACAACCAAGTGTTGTACCTAGGAATTCATCCCTGGAGACTTAGTTCTTCGACGAGCCGATGTTGGCCTCAAGAACGCCACACAAGGGAAACTTGCACCCAATTGGGAAGCGCCCGCATGCACTGTCGCAAAGACAAACACGCGCCTACATCCTCGAGACATCGCAAGGACAAAGAAATTCCAAGAACTTGGAACGCTGCAAAGATGAAGAAATATTATAGTTGAAACAAATGTATTCTAAACACATAAATGTGAAGCAATGAAGTATGATTGGAGAAATACGCAACCAGCATTTATTTATTATCAAAGCCTTGTGCATTGGCACAAGCATCTGATGTAGAGATCGACCTCGTGCCGAGACCGCGTGCACGAGCTCATGTTAAAGCCTCGCGCTGGCACAAGCACCGATGAAGAGATCGACTGCGTCGAGACCGCGTGCACGAGCTACCTGATGAAGAGATCGACCTCGTGCCGAGACCGCGTGCACGAGCCCGTGATAAAGCCTTGTGTGTTAGCGCAAGCACCTGATGAAGAGATCGACCTCGAGCTCGGGATAAAGCCTTGTGCGTTGGCGCAAGCACCTGATGAAGAGATCGACCTCGTGCCGAGACCGCGCGCACGAGCTCGGGATAAAGCCTTGTGCGTTGGCGCAAGCACCTGATGAAGAGATCGACCTCGTGCCGAGACCGCGTGCACGAGCTACCTGATGAAGAGATCGACCTCGTGCCGAGACCGCGTGCACGAGCCCGTGATAAAGCCTTGTGCATTGGCGCAAGCACCTGATGAAGATATCGACCTCGTACCGAGACCGCGCACGAGCTTCGGGATAAAGCCTTGCGCGCTGGCACAAGCACCGAGATCGACCTCGTCGAGACCGCGCGGCACGAGCTCGTGATAAAGCCTTGCGCGCTGGGCACAAGCACTGAGATCGACCTCGAGCCGAGACCGCGTGCACGAGCCCGTGATAAAGCTCAGGCGCTGGGCGCAAGCACCGATGAAGAGATCGACTCGCGTCGAGACCGCGCGCACGAGCTCGGATAAAGCCTCAGGCGCTGGGCACAAGCACCGATGAATCGACCTCGCGTCGAGACCGCGTGCACGAAGCTCGTGATAAAGCCTCGCGCGCTGGCACAAGCACCTGAGATCGACTCGCGCCGAGACCGCGTGCACGAGCTCGCGGATAAAGCCTTGCGCGTTAGCACAAGCACTGAGATCGACCTCGCGTCGAGACCGCGCGGCACGAGCTCATGATAAAGCCTTGTCGACCTCATGCCGAGACCACGCGGCACGAACTCATGATAAAGCCTTGTGTCTTGCATAAGCACATCAAGCCTCGTGGTCGAATCGCCTCGCCAGACGTGGAACACGAAGGTCCCGAACGAACTAATGAACAAGCACGACATGACGACACTTGCGCCTCTTACGAACCAGGACGCCGAACGCCGACATCAACGACCCGACAAAGAAGTCACCACCTCGAAATTCGAGCTAGCGACTGGGGGCAATCGTTTCGGATCGGGCCGAGGCCCAATCCGAGATCCAACATTCACAGGCCCAACGGCTTCCTCAATACCACGCCGTCCGCATGCCTCTCCGCTTCCTCAACGTGGGCCGACCTAACGGCTTTGTGCATTAATGGGATTTAATGCCGACTTCCGGTTTCACGGACGGTTACACATCGACGAATCGCCCTCGACTCATATTTAAAGAAGACCGCTACGAACGGCCGAGGTAATCATCTTTCTACCACCTCTTACTCACCTCGACACACATCGACTTCGAAGGCCTGAGTGTTTGCAGGTACACCACCCAACACGCCGTCGTCCTCCGTCGCGAGCACAACCGCACCGCTTCCCTCCGGTCATCCTCTGAAGTTCTGTTCAGAACAATAACTTAATTATTTTTGTATTATGAAAAAATTTCTTAAATTAATTTTAATTTTATTACTCTAGTAAAAAAACATTTTAATATCATATGATAATTTACAAATAAAAATATGTGCTTAACATGTTGGTTCTAGCAAGATTGTTTCAGACTTCTACCAATATTGGTTTCTAATACTTACTTCATATATAATAACGTCACATTTGCTCAATGAATGAAATGGAGGTGATTACGAATTAGGTGGGAGAGCGCAAAATATTGAGAAACAAATAGGCAAACATTGTACGAATTGGGCGGAAGATTTACGAATTGGGGAAAATGTTTGACGAAGGAAGAGGCATACTCCATGCCAATCAACACATATATAGTTACAGAATTCTTTGAACCATGGTGACAGTAAGGATTCCAAAATATCGTATTGTGTACATAAGTAAAAGTCAAAATGTGCCTCTTCACACAATGTTTAAGAAAAGAGTCTGAACTAAATGCAACAACCCACTATAGCATCCTTTAAAAATTCATTGAATTACAAAATAAAAATAATACAAAAAAATAAAATATAAATTGAAAAGGACAATTATACCCTTAAATGAGCTATTTACAAGTCGTTAATGTCGAGCCTGTACGGCTTGAGCTTGGCTCGTTTAAATAATCGAGCTCAATCTCAAGCTTAGGCTTGTTTATTTAATTAAACAAACGCGCTTGACCGAGTATTTAACGAGTCAAGCTCGAACTGTTCACAAATAGCTCCACTCATTTACACCCCTTTTGTCCACTTCTACGGTGCATGTTGTATACGAAGCAATATATTTTTTTGTAATTTAGATATTGTTTAGTTTTAGACTTAAATTTGTTTTTGGTCCCTAGCTTGCATTGAAAACCACCAGAAGGACATCTCAGTGAAGGTGGCGACTCACCTTGAGACTCAGGAGCAGGACTCTATATCGTGTGAGTCGGAAGCCTCTCAAACCTGGAAACCTCCTCCCCACCACTCAAAAGATGATGCAAACAAAGATATGGCTCCTGAGTGTCGCGTCTCCATAAATCTAAGGGAAGACAGTCACCTTCTCAAAGATCTGTCGAGCGATCGCCATCACGTCGTAAAGCCTCTCCACAGTCTCCTTCTCGCTACCGATTCGCTGCCAGGTCACCTCCACACCACATATCGGTAGCCAGATTTTCCCCGCTATTCTCCTTCCCCCAAAGGTGTACCACCATCTTTTTCTCCATATCTCTACACCATCGCAGATCTACAGAGATTTCTCCTCTGAACCATTTTCCTCCCTAGCGCAGATGCGAGGCTCGCTCCCCGCCCCAAAGATCTGTTCGTCGCTCACCTTTTGATCGCTGTGGAGCATCCATTGCAAGTTGCCATGAGCAGGGTACTTCTTCCCCTCCTTCTGATCCTTCGAGGTTTGATGAAGATGCTGATTTTGTCCACTTCGACCCTTCTAAGGAGAGGATTCCGACATTTCTTATCCCTAAAAAACCTTGCTCTCAAAACATACGATGGCACAGACGATCTCGATGAACACCTTGTGTGTTTTGACATCGTAATGGGTTATCAGGGGACTAAAGGACTAGTGGAGTGCAAGATTTTTCCCCTCACTTTGAATAAAGCAACTCTCACATGGTTCCAAGGGTTGAGGAGGAATTCCATTAACTCTTGGGTCGAACTCACCAGCCAACTCTCCTATCATTTTACTACCTCCCGCGTCCAACCGAAACCTGTAGCAGCCCTAGCCGCAAATTCACCTGCAGAAGCCAAAAACTTGATAGGCCCGGGTCACCCGCGTGACAGGCGGGAATACTCACCACTATACTACTCCCCGGCAACGGCGCCAAAAACTTGATAGGCCCGCAAGTGCACGGTTTTATCGGGTAGTAAAATATCGTTCCCACAAGGACTTAGAATTGAGTACCAATTTCTCTCACTAAGATGATTAGCTAAAGGAATAAATTAGAATGCTATTGTTGTTGCTGGAAAATAAAATGAGTTTAATTTAGAAAATAAAAGGCTCTTGGGATTGATGTTCTTCTAATGAAAATTTCTTTTAAGCTAATTCCTTGTCACTTTCCTTTGAGTATGAGCAATGGATTCTTAAAGGCCAAATAATCAAATGTGATTATTGTCTTCTTTCAAAGTACAATAAAATATTTCAAACATAGAATCTACCTATTTTCATGGTAGAAGGAATGATAAAACTCATTAAGAACAATTATTTCTAAGCCTCAAGAAAACCAATTCTATTTTCATGAATTGATCCCCTTGTTTAATCTTGTAATTCCAATATCGAATTTTCACTTTTCAGTGCTTAATGAGATATCTAGGAATCATACAATCATATTAGTTATGATTGCAGAGAAAGTAAAATTCAAGATTAAATTAAGAATGGAACAATGCTCATAACATCTAAGAAAAGAAAATTAGACTTAATAATAATTCATCATTGGAATATAATCAATCCCAAGATAAAAGAAACTACTCACACATGATTGGAATGTAAATAAGACAATGTAAATTAAACATTCAGAACTTGAATAAGTAAAAGATGAAAGAAATTCATTCAAAGCTTAAAGCCATAGAAAAGTTGCTTGAACATACATGAAGAAAACCACAAAAGAACACAAGTTTAGCTAAGAAAAATGGAGAGGAAGATGACCCAATTTCGTGCCCTGAAAGCCTCAATTTATAGCCCAATTCTACCCCAATCAAGTATCATTATATCCCCTTTAAGACCCTCTAAAACAGCTCAACAGATTCAACAATTAAATTGAGATGTTACAAAATTCTACCATAAACATGGTCGTAATGCGCAACACTTGGGGGCCATAATCTTCAAACTGTGACTTTTCAGCTCATCCACCATGAATTACGGCCATAATGAAAAACACTGGGGGGCCGTAATCCTCTCTGTTTCTTCACTTGACCTTCCAACTGCTTCCTACGAATTATGGCCATGTTCTTCAACATCAAATGTAATCCTCTCTTTTGCAACAAATTCATCAACTCTTCAACTCCTTTTCCTACAAATCAAAATATAAACCAAAAGGTAATAAAAATAAAACATAAATAAAGATAAACCACTAATAAAACCTATTAAAGCAAGGTAAAAAACTAGATAAATTCTAACTTATCAAGGAGGACCTTGCACAACACTGAGTGAAGCAGGTTCAGCAAGACATTGCTGAAGTAGGAGTAGTTCTCAAGCTCACAAAGCTGGGAGCAATTTCTGTGCTGTTTTATTCAAATTCTATAATAGTTTCTAACTCTTACTCTAGTGCCATGACATCGGTTTTTGGCACCAGTTTCTGTTGCTTTATTTTTAAGCTCATTATGAGCTAATTTTCTTAAGCTAGGATGATGTGATTTTGTATTCAAACCTGATTGGTTATTGTTCATTGGTCCTTGCCTTTGTACCTTTGTCTCATGCGATTTTACTTCTTATATACTTGACTTGAGCCTGATCAACTTTAGTTGGGTACTTGTATGTTAGATGCTGAAAAGTGGTAATGTGCAGCTTTCATGAGTCAATATAAGGGGTATCAATTTAAAGGACACTTTAATTGATTTTGATTAAACTAGACATAGGAAATCTGTCTTATAGGGTGTTCTTGGCCACATTAACTAGACAAGGGGGAACATAATGGGGCCTTAGACATAAGGTACCCTTTACTTAACCCTGGTGAAAGTGCTGAAAGACACACACATTAGTGCCATGTGCCCAGGTGCCAAATGGCACTGACTTATGGCACTGAGACCAACTTGGTGGAAATATGAATGAACTAATTCATAGCTGTCTTTATCCAAATTTTACTCAAATCACTTGCTTAATCATGTTTTGTTCAGTTATTAAAATCACAAAAACTTGATGTTTATTTTCTGTTTTTATTATTTACTCACTAATTCACTTGCTATTGGAAAAACTTGTGAAAGAAATTAATCAATCCTCGTGAGAACAATCTCTCTTACTCTTTATTACTTGTTCACAATTGTGTACACTTGCACAACTAACATATTTCACACAACAACGGGCCAGGCCAGCCCGTCTGCGAAAATAAATGGGCCAATTTGTTCTGGCCCACGTCTGCCCCGCATTGGCCCACAAATAAACGAGTCAGCCCATGAGCATAATAACTAAATAAAAACGAAAAATACTCAAAAGGGACAAAAAATGTGAAAAAAATATGATGGCCTGTGGGCCAAACCCAAAAAATGAACATTTTTTTTGTCTAATTCAGTAATTTTATGATTCTTTTAAAAATGCATGGCCCGCGGGCTAAACGGGCTTACCCACATAGGTCCGCATCAAAACGGTCCAAGTTTTGCCAGGTCTTGGCCCGCGTGGGCCTGAGCCCATATATCTAGTTCTATTTAGGAGTGTCTGTAAGGGATGAGTATCCACCTCTTCGCTGATGTTGGTGGTGTTAGCTTTCATACAATCTACTCTTGGTGGTTTGGCCTTTTCTTTTATCTTTTTCGATTGTCACAAAAAAAACTCGCATTTTTTGTTCAACTTCAAGACACAAGAATTGGTGAATAATAATAATAATAATAATAATAATAATAATAATAATAATAATAATAATAATAATAATAAAGTACCCATTCCAAATATATCATTGAGCCCAAAAAATAAAAAGTCAATAAGGCATGATATGCTTGTATACATAATTCATGATAATAATCATGCCTACAAGCCCAATATACCCTGTACTCACTCATTTTTCGGAAACTTCAGGGGGACCACGGCCATAATAGGCATCAGTTGTGGCTCTGCCTCTGCTTTAGGGTGACTCGTTGATATCCCTTGGCTTCAACTTGCATCCCTTGTGCAGAGATTTAGCTCATTCTTAATATATCTTCTTTACTTGTAAAGAAAAATGTATATTTAATGGAATTGTTGCTATGAGGTTTTGGATTTGAGGTCTTTAACTAATGTTGAAATGCTTCCATGATCTTGGCAATGCCTTATTCCATTGCACTTTGCTCCATCCAATAAAATAATGATTTTATGTCTGCATAAAGATTGTTATGTTTGTGATTTCAGATAAATAGGCTATGTTTAGATTGATGGAATGGGATGGAATTAGATGAAGTGGGATAAAGTGGCATGGTGTTCCATTGTTTGGATATTCAAAAAAGGGATGAAATGGAATGGTAAGTGATGGCATTTGTGACACCCTAGTCATTTAAGATCTTATTATGTATTATTGAGTGAGACTACCCAATGATTCCAGATCATTTAAATCACTTCTTTTATTAATTTTTTTATAAGAAAATACTCTGATATTGATAAAATATGCGCTATAGCGGAATAATGGAAAATAATTTATTACAACCAATATAATTATCGTGTACCGGTGTATAACAAATCCTCCTTAGACCTATTGTACACCAGGCTTACGTGTGTGTAGTGACAAACAGCACAACTAATCACAAGGATTCACACTAACTCACTGGCCATAACTCACCAACCCATGCAAATGGATAATTCCTTTCAATACCCGTGCACTGTAGGGTTCTCTCCAGGCTGCTAGTATTCAATCAATCACATACAACAAACAGAAAGATGGGAGATGAGAAGTTATCTAAATATTATTATCAAGGAATAGATAGATTAGACACAAATATAGGACAACACACAAAGCATCCATCTCCAAATATGTTCATATGCAGGATCATAACCTAGACTAAAGATCATGTCATAGTTCCTCTCTAAACCATAAACGTTGATGATATCGATTTCCCATCTCATGCACATCCTAATAATTCTACATGCATGTGGTCATTCTAATATCAATAAATTCTCCTTGTCGGCCTCAATAAGCCTACCTATGTTGTCCCTATCCCGACTACCAAAAATAAGAATGAATCAACCGTCCATTCGGCATATCCAGCTCGTCGTACCTTTAAAAGTGTACCCCTGCCCCGATGGTAGGTGTTGAGGATGCATTCTGGATCACACAATGATGGACTCTGATATCCCAGTAACACCGTCTGGATTAGTGAGCTACCCGACTACCAAGACAGGAAGAGGTCGACCTTTCGTCACCAAAGGCATATGTTGGACTCAATACTATCCTCAAGAAAACCGCAAGTCCTCTGTACTTGTTATGTGAAATAACAGTTGTGCAAGTATACACAATCGTGAACAAGTAATAAAGAGTAAGAGAGATCGTTCCCACGAGGATTGATTACGGTTAATTCCACAAATTCCCAATTTCATTAATCTAATTAGTGAGGAAACAAAGTATCAAGTAACACATTAATTTGAGGTGATGATGACAATAATTTAAAGTGCAATTGACAGTAAAAATAACTTAAAAAGATGTGACAAAAATTTGAGAAAAACAGCTAGGATTTCAGTTCATTCATATTTTCACCAAGTTGGTTTCAATGCCATAAGTCAGTGCCATTTGGCACTGGGCGCAGGGCACTAATGTGTGTACCTTTCAGTACTTTCACAGGGTTAAGTAAAGGGTACCTTCTGTCTAAGCCCCCATTATGTTCCCCCTTGTCTTTTAAGTGTGACCCAGAACACACTATGAGACAGATTTCCTATGTCTAGTTTAATCAAAATTAATTAAAGTGTCCCTTAATTAATACCCCTCATATTAACTCATGAATTCAGCATGTTACCACCTTTCAACACCTAACATACATGTACCCAACAAAAGTTGGCCAGACTTAGGTCAAGCATATTGTAAATAAAGGCGCATGAGTCAAAGGTTCAAAGGCAAAGACTGATAGACATTCACCAACAAGGATTCAATACAAAATCACATCACCCTAGCTTAAAGTATTTAGCTCATAATAAACAAAAACATAGAATAGCAGAAACTGGTGCCAAAAATCGATGTCATGGCACCAGAAATCTGCAGTGCAGAAATGTCTACAAACAGAAGCAGAAAACAGCACGTGGAGGCCTTCAAATTTGTCAAGATGAGAGAACACTTCACTGCAACAATGTCTTGTTGCTGCATTTCCTTGCTATGTCTGAGATTGGTTCGGCATCCATGTTTTTCAGCATGTTTTTCTCGTAAAAATGGTGTATGGAAGGGATATGGAAATGGAGAATGATGGATGAAGGTGATGTTGAGGATGGCAGCTGCTATCCAGAGGAATAAAAACGAATTCTAATCTAGGGCAAAGCCCCTGCACCAGCCTCCTCTCCTTGATTAGGTCATTTTGCTTTTATAGCCTCTCCTCAAATGGGTTGTCCAATGTAAACCCAATGAAAGTTGATTCCTTTTGGCCAAAAAATAAAAAGGCTTTTGTCCTTTAGCAGAGAGAGAAAACACTGCAGAACAGTGGGGACCATCAGAAATACACGCTGCAGCCTTGCACTAAAGGACATAGTCCTTTCCTTCAGCTATAATGAATTAAAAACGCTGCTGCAGTAAGGACAGGGGCTGTAACTTCAGAGTACGGTGCCATGGCACCAGATTTGGCACTGAGTATTTCTCAATAAAATCCTGCACAATGTCAAAACACATCAAAATGCTCACAAAAGCACCAAAATGCCTTAAGTAGCTCCAAGCAAGGGAAATCCCATTATTTACACAATTCTAATAATTAAAGGATCTAAATTACTCTTAAACTCACATGATTCATAGTCATAAAAGCATAAATAACTCTTATTTCTAAGAGTTATCAGTACTACACACATCGTACCCACAATCTGGTATTACTGGCCTCTTATGCAATGACCAACCTATATATGCATGGCATTGGTAACATACTTCATCATGATTCCTCACAACCCAGATTCAAGCCTAAAAGTATACCTCAACCCTTTATGCCCATCATTCTACAAGATATTATCCTCCTTTAGGGTCAGTTACTTTATAAACCATAAATCATCACTCTCCCCATACGTCTCTTTTCTGATCCTAATAGCTTAGACTCCTAATAATCCTTACTGCGTGCTCATACGTCATTCATAACAAACATTATAGAAAAAGTCTAACGTCGCATAAGGCGACTACTACAAGCACAAGCATACAATCACAGAGAAAACATATTCACATAAGACATACGAGTCACACAATCCTATAGCGGATGACAGGTATTACATTCACTATTTGGAGTAATCGTTTCCCATAGTTCTACTTAGAACTATTAATATCTGCCTCTAGTATAGCGTGAGACTCTACTATTTTCTACTACTATTCCAGTATTTAGGCTTCTCTCTCCCACATACCTGACATTCAATGTTTGCATGATATGACTTCACTTGTTCCTCATATTTCCGCATTGAATGTCGTTAATGCAAGGGAAATCCTAACGTCTAAGGGCATCATCCAACTAAGCATCAGGTACACCATTAACTTAGGATTATTGCTGAAAAGATATTATTATTATTATTATTATTATTATTATTATTATTATTATTATTATTATTGTTATTATTATTATTATCGCGTTTCTAATAATACCCTAATATTGTAGTAACGCCCGTACTCCAATAATAATTGAAATAAGACAATTTACACTAAAGCACATGAGTTACTAAAAATTTAAACTTGAATTATAAGATACAAGTCCAAACTTTAAACTATGTCATAAGTCTAATAATTAGAATTTACAACATCATCCAAGTCCAAAGATTGCGAAATACAAAATACAAGACCAATCTTTGTCCTCAATGACAAAAAGAGTCAAGTACAATGTCAAACTAATCATAAACTAGAAATTATAAACTTCCAGAATCATCTCCTACTCGCCACAAAACAGGAAAGAGTGATATTATAAAAATATGAAAACAAAAGAGGAAAGAGTGATATTATAAAAATCTCGGTGAGTCGTTCACGGACTCCTCACTAATACTCGCCACAATCACAATAACATTTTATTAATAACATTAAAGCAACATGACAAATCTCATACATCAAGGATTACTCATGACAGTCGGGACATATCGTTTGGCAACAGTGGTACAACCACTCTGCACTTACAATCCTTTGAGTAACAGCCGAGGATTTACCGTTGGGTATAAATTGACTACTGGGCTTTACCCCGCACCATGCAACTATTTGCAACAGCCAAAATTTACCACTAGGTATTAATTGACTACTGGGTTTTACCCCGCACTGTACAACTATTTGCAACAGCCAAGAATTTACCACTGGGTATTAATTGACCACTGGGTTTTACCCCGCAATGTACAACTATTTTATTAGAACCATTATAATTCAATAGTTCTAATACCATATCTCTAGGGTTTCAAACCAAACTTAGGTTGAAATATCTTTTCTAAGGGATTCCTATGATATCCCTTCAGTCCCATAGGATTTAGAACACTAAAAACAAGTATTCATGGCCTTAGAAGCCCTAAACATGTAAAAAAAACACATTTCTGCATAAACTGGCGTGCTTCTCGAGCGCTCCATACGCGCTTCACGCGCGCCAGTACCCTGTGGTTCTATTTCTGCGCGCGCATGGAGCGATTCGTGCTCGATACTCCTGCATTCTATTTTTGTGCGCTTTGCGCACACCCGGGGCGTGCACCACGTGCTTTCCTGCCCCTTGCTTCTGTTTATGCGCGCTTAGGGCGCGCTTCACGTGCATCCCCTGTAGAATTCTATAGAAAACCTATTTTTCTGCATAATTAGACTTTCAACCTCAATTTCTCTCAATCCAAGCCAAATCCAAAACAAATAAGGACTCAAAAACAAGGATCAAACATGTTTAATAGAAGAATCAAAGCATTTAGCATAAGAATCAAAACCAAACATAGTTCTCATGTTATCAAATGCATCAAACTACGAACATAACATTTATCCCCAACCTATTTCATGCCTTTCCACAAACAACACCTTAGAAGTTTAGAGAACACACAAAACAAAAGGGAATGGGAAGCCCTAATGTGGGACTTATGGGTGCCTAACACCTAAAGAAAGAAAGACTCACCAAAACACCGAGAACTTAAGCCAAGTATGTTGGAGCTTTGGTCTTCGTCTTTCTCTTCTCTTCCAATTCGCGTCCTCCCCTTTTCTCAACTTAGGGAAACTTCAAATCTTCAATCCAATGATAAAGAACCAGCCCCAATCTCCTTCTTTAACCCACACTTGAAGAAATCTCACAAGTTTTTCTCTCTTTTCTCTCCAATTCCACAAACCCTAGCTTCTCCTCTTTCTTCTTCTTCTTTCCTTCTTTCTTTTCTCTTTTCTTTCTTCCTGAAGAAGAAAATCGGGGGAGGGAGTGAAATGAGAGAGAGAGGGAGGTGTGGAATGAGGGAAAGGAAAGGGGTGAAATGTGGGTTTCCAATTTTTCACTCACTTCACTAGAGCAACTTACAATTTTGCCCTTTCTTTTAACAAAAACTCTATTATTGCCAGTACTAATCACACCCCTAATTTAAATAATAACAACCAATTTAATTACTCAACCATCAATTCAAAACATATTAATTCTTAAATTAATAAAGTTAAATAATTAAATTAGGCGGGGTATTACAATTGTTATGCAAATCCTAAAGGATGAACTTAAAGAACAATTCAGGATTATACCTAAGGTCGTAAGGACAGTGTAGGTAATCTCTTAATTGAACTCTAGGTTTCCTCAGGCAGTACCTCCTCTGCATGTAGAGAATATAACACAATAAGAATAGAATAGGAATAATGCTATCATTATAGTCTAAGGAGTAGGGTATTACCACAACTCCTGTGACCTCGAGACTGCTTTAGAGCCTCGCTATTGCACCGGTAGTTAGGTATTTTGTCGGAATGACCAGAATACCCTTGTTTGGAGTGAGAAATGGTAGAGAAGGGAGAGGAAATCTCAAAGTCGAGTTTAGAACACAAAAATGAAGGGGTAGGACCCTTATTTATAGTTGGATTTGGGTCTCATCGCATCGCGAGGTACACCTTCTCGCGTTGCGAGAAGGTCAGGGTCAGTTCCTAACACGTGGAAATGCTGAGAAGCATGCATGCAGACACATGTGTTAGTCGGTCGCGTCGTGAATATTTCATGTCGCATTACGACGAAGCTTATACACGTGTTGTGAGTGCTCACTGTCGCGTTGTGACAGTGTTGGTTTACAATTTATTTGTTTTTCTTCCTTATTGCTCGTAGCTCATTCCAAGCCCTATTTCAAGGTCCCTTGAGCTTATTTAAAACTTTTAATACTAGGAGTATGTTAGGATTTGATTAGGGTTTCCTGATTAGAAAAATATAGGATGCCACAACATCTACTCTGTCCCATTCCATTACTTACTGCCATTTTTCTTATCCCCCCAAATTGGGCAGAATGGGATGGAATGACTCTTTAATTTAATTTTATATTTATTATATTACTATCTTATCCATGTGTTAGTTGTTGACTTCTAACTATCGACCCCTCTGGATGCTCAATTCCTCCTATTGCATTTTCTCACATCAGATATGTTTCGGATTGAGCCAAGGCCCATCCGAACAGAACAAAGGCCCAAATTAGGATGGTGGCGAAGCCACACCCTCATCAAGAACCGAACTATGGAACCTATCGAGGAACCATCGCCGAAGTTCTTGTCATACTGAGGAACCTTCGCCGAAGTCCTTGCCATACTGAAGAACCACAAACTGATCACCACTGTTCACCAGATCCAAAGGCGATCCGGATTCCTCGCCGAATATCCGTACGTGGACACGACCGCCACACTACACTACTACATGGATCAACCTATAAATAGGGGTTCTGACACCCAGACAAGGTACATGCACTACTCATACTACATACTTGCTTGCACCCATACTGACTTTGGTATCAGAGTTCTTGTTGGTACAAACACCTGTCGTTGCCGCTCCATCGTCGCTCCCAGGATCTCCGCCTTCCTCTGGCCATCAGAGGTCCGCTTCGAATCAAGGTCCAACTCCACATACATATTCATAGCCATTTGTTTAATACAACACATAATTTCCTTCTACACTTTATTTCGTAATTATTAATTATTAACGTCACATTACGTAACAAATAATTGCACGATACTACTTGCTCAATGTCGTTGTGGTTGGTGAACCTGATGTACTATTATAAACCCGCCATACAGTGACATATACAGTGGGGGGAACCCGGGGGGCATTAGCCCCCTCCCACAATATATATATATATATATATATTACAATTTAATTTTTATATAATATTTGTTATGAATTTTTTTCGGTCCTTCGTTTGATAGGTTCCTGGATCCGTCCTTGTTGCCATACTTGATATTATGAGCCCCACGTTTATTTGTACAAATGAACCTAACGTTGTGAAGTTATGGTTCCAGTATATATACTTTTCATTTGAATAGACAAATAAAATACAAATGTCAAAAAATAAATATAAATAATTTAATCATTTAAATACAAATACCAAATTATATTTTGTTTTATTTCTTTGAATATAAATAAAATATTCAAATGTAAATAAAGTGCAAATAGTTTATTATTATTTTTTTCATTTTATTATATTATAATCTAGTATATGTTTAAATTCTAAATAATAGTAAATTTTTAATATGGGTAACAAGGGATTAAAAAAATTATAATTCATCTCGTTCTGTTCACTTGCCAAACGATGGAATGAGAACTTTATTCTATCATAAAATACTCAAACAATGGAATGATTACTTTGTTCCATTCCGCTCCACTTCGCTTCATTCTGTTCCATTCCACTCCGTTTCGCTTAGGCATGGCAACAGACCGGGTCGGGGGCGGGTTTTGCCTCCCCCGTCCCCATTTTCAATGGGTTCGGGTTTTGCCTTCCTCATCCCCATCCCGACTGGGTCGGGTTTCCCCGCGGGCCCCCGACTCCACTCTATTTATATAGAAAAATTGAAAAATTATATTTATGATAATTAATAAAATAAAATAAAATCATAATTATTATACAATGATAAAATAAAATTAAAAAACATCAAAATAAAAGTTTATATTGAAAAGAGATTAAATTAAAAATAAACAAAATATATGAAATAAAATAAATGAGTATACATGCATAAAACAAAATAAAAATTAACAATTTATATTTAGCCGGACAGGTTCGGGTCGGGAGCAGGTCGGGTATCGACATCCCCAACCTTGTCCCACCCCCGGTCAAAGAGGGTTTTCCCCGTCAAAATTGGGTCGGGGTCGGGTGGGTACCCGCAGGTTCGGGTTATGTTGTCATGCCTAGTTTCGCTCATTTTAAAATATCCAAACATAGCCATTAGCCTATAAGTGTTGTTAGTCTCTTTGGTTGTTTTAGCTGCTTATTTTTTAAAAATTTATAATTAGACTGTTTTGGCCCACCAACCTGATACTGGGTTAGGTTGGACAACAAAAGTCATAGCTTATTAAAAATTCGTGCTGGCCCAGTCAATGGTCGAGCCAAAAAGCTCTATTGTAGAGTAAATGATAAAGAACCTAATTAATGTTAGAGATAAAAGACATATTAAGAAAGTAGATAAGATTTTGGAAATTGAAGTTATTAATTGTATTTCTCAATTTCTATGCAAAACGTTATAAATAAAATGAGAGTGAATGAGTAATTCAATAGTCCCGAAAAGAAGGAATCACCATGGTCCTATGAATATAAAATTAATAAAACAATTTACCGAAAAAAATTTAATAAAATAGTAGCCTGACTTACATTTCAGCCAACCTGATGAGTGATGAAATGAAATGTAAGGCAGTAAGGGTAACTTCGTCAGAATCATGTATAGCCGTTGGATGACACATCACTGTCATGACATGCGACGCTTGGTGGTGATATGCATACAATTAACCTGCGTCTCTGGCTCTCTGCCGAAAAGAGAAAACTTGGCAACAAATAGCGATAGTAAGACAAAAGGATTAGCAAAGCCGGTTTTTTCGGTGCTGTCAAAACGGCCACAAGTAGCAGCAGAGCAGACACAACACAGAGAGCCAAACGTACGAACCCCCTTCTCCGAAGAAAAACCCAACCATCATCCTCCTATCCTAGTCCCTTTCTCCAAACCTCCATTCCATGTGTTCCTTCTTTTCGTAACCTCCTTTTTCATTTATTATTTATTAATTAATTATCATGCATGCTGATTATTACTCTCTCCCCGTTTCACAACATAACTATTAGAATCTGTCAATATATTTTATATTTGGTAATACAATCATAGGAAATCACGTAAATATCTTTTATATTTGGTGTACATTTATTTAGGAATCATGACAACAAAATCATAGGATTCAGTTACGATTTTATAACCAAAATGATTGTATTTATTTAGGAATCACAAGAACAAAATCAGTGATTGATTCACGATTTCAGAACAAAGTGATCAGATTTATATTTACTTATCATATCAATGAGAGACAAGGCAAACATTTCTCTCAAAATATTTCTATCAATAACAAACAAATATAGTACTATATCCTGTTGGTGGCTTTTAACCTGCAAAAGTTTCAATACAGCCCTTGATTTATACCGATAACTTGGAGCAAATATGTTACAAAGATTTGCGTATTGAAGTCTTTGGTTCAGTGAAAGTTATCTTGTACATATATAGGAAATTCTTATCGTCATGTAAGGAGCATATGTAAGTTTTATGACATATACATAGAGTGTCATCAATTCACTGAGTTGTTTTAAGTTTGCAATAACAAAATTGAACACTTTAAAATACATTTTGCGTGCATAAAATTTCATTCTGAAAACTTCCGATCCGATCGTTGTTTCTGCAAACATAATACGCTCTTGATATCTAATCCAATGAGAAACGTTTTTCTTTTAACTTCTGCATCTATCTTAAGTCACTAAGAAAAAGCCATTCATTTTTACATTATTAATTAATAAGACTTAGTAATACTCCCTCCGTTCCCCCTTAATATAAGAACTCTTTGTAAAACATTTTTGTCCCTTGATATTGATATAAGACTCTTTTTCAAATATCAAGGTGTATGAATTTTTTTAAAAAAATTACTTCGAAATTAATGGAGGGAATTAAAAGACCAATTATTTCTCTCTCATAATAATTATAAGGATAATTTGGGAAAAACAATACACATTCTATAACTGTCATAGTAAAGCTAAGAAAGTTTTTCCCTAATTGATAAGTTTTCATTCTCTAATTTTTGTAATGTGGTTTTCTCTTCCTTCTTAGATATAATTGTAACCTTTACCCTAATTGATAAGTTTTCATTCTCTAATTTTTGTAAAATCTATAACTGTCATAGTAAAGCTAAGAAAGTTTTACCATTTATAAATATTTAACTCATTCAAACCTTTCATATACTACTTTTGTGTCGTTTTTACAGAAAAAGCCATTTCACAATGATAATTTTGGTTTAATCAGAGAATGAAAACTTATCGATTAGGGTAAATGCTCAAATTCACAAACATTATTTATATTTCTGTCTACTATATCTTTTCCATTTTTGTCTACTAAACTTTCAGGGGCCCATACAGCTTCGAGGAGGAACACATTTCCTTATTAATCTTACTGAAGCCACCATCGCACCAATTTGATACATGCGAGTTCTGAATTATCCAACATTTTGTTGATTTCCTTCCCTTTGTTATCTCCCTGAAACCTACTATGAGAACACTATGCTTATGCTTGTCGATGTCATCTACTTCAAATCCCGATGTTTGTTTAGGTCTGGAGTATATCACATCCTAAAATTACATAATTATATTAAAAAGTATTGAACCAGATGTTAATATGAATTTCTTGTAAAATGATATCAAATTTACGCTCACCTTTTCTAATTTAGTAAGCTTATCGCACCAAAACATTTGTGCTGGCAAAGGTTTTCTCACATCTGCTTTTATTCGTGGAAGGTTAAGTGATAGTGGTATAATAGTTTGAATACTCAAGTGTATCTAAATAAATTGGTGTAAAAAACTAAATCAAATGCTATATATAAGAAATATAAAAAATAACAAAAAAAAATTATACCTTGTGTTCGTAATCACGTGTCTTGAATATACCGGTTTAAGGACATGTCTCAACCAAGACACATACATTATCTCTAATCCGAGACAATGTGGTAAGTATAGTAACTCTCTCAAGGTCTTCTTATTCATTCTTGATGAGATTATTATAAAAATCGTGAGGAGATAATAAGATACAATCTTTGTTTTGATATAGTATAATGTCTTCAATGCGTCACAGATTACAAAAGCAAAACAACAACCTAAAAAAAATTTGACATATAATTTTTTTTTGAATTATAATGATTTTATAAAAATTAAATAATGATAAATAAAAAAAACAACTTACTAGTTGTTCCTTGATGCCTAACTAGGCTCAAAACATCGGTGATTTTCCAATTAAATGTTTCCTACATTATAGAAAGAAAATAGGCTATATTCGAGTCTAAAAGCAAAATAAATATTATGATTAAAATCTTACAACGTATAAACAGAAAAAACCCACCAAGTGATAATAATAGATAATTATAGTCAAAATTTGATGTTTAACATTAAATTAGTGCTTTAGTGAAATATCAATATTTCAATAAAGAATTAATTTACCGTTAAACATCAAAACTTTGATTATAATTATCTATTATTATCAATTATTAGATTTTTTTTTGTTTATACATTGTTAGATTTTAATCATAATATTTATTTTGTTTTTATGCACGAATATAGCCTTTTTTTCTTTCTATAATGTAGAAAGGATTTGATTGGAGAACCACCGACATTTTGAGCCCAATTAGGCATCAAAGAACAACCAGTAAGTTGTTTTTTAATTATTATTATTTAATTTTTATAATATCACTATAATTCAAAATAATTTTATATGTCAATTTTTTTAAACTGTTTTTCGCTTTCGTTGTTTGTTTCGCGCAGGAGACATTATACTATAGTAAAACAAAAAATCATTTCGTATTATCTCCCCCAAGATTTGTATAATAACATCATCAAGAATGAAAAAGATGACATTGAGGTAGTTATTATACCTACCACATTGTCTTAGATTATAGACATTGGATGTGTCTAAGATGAGACATGTCCTTACATCGGTACATTTAAGACGTGTGATTGTGAGCACTAGGTATAATTTTTTTCATCATTTTTATAGTTCTTATATATAGTATTTAATTTTGTTTTTTACACCAATTTTTTTAGATACACTTGAGTATTCGAAATATTATACCACTATCACTTAACCTTTGACGAATAGAAGCAGATGTGAGAAAACAACCTTTGCCAACACAAATGTTTTGGTGTGATGAGCTTACTAAATTGGAAAAGGTGAGCGTAAATTTCATATCATTTTACAAGAAATTGATATTAACCTCTGGTTCAATATTTTTTAATATAATTATGTAATTTTAGGATGTGATATACTCCAGACCTAAATAAACATCGGGATTTGAAGTAGAAGACACTGAAAAGCCTAGGGTTCTTATAGTAGGTTTCAGGGAGATAACAAAAGGAAGGAAATCAACAAAATATTGGATAATTCAGAACTCGCATGTATCATATTGGTGCGATGGTGGATTCAGTAAGATTAATAAGGAAATGTGTCATGGAAGGTTCCTCCTCGTAGGTGTATGGGCCCCTAAAAGTTTAGTAGACAAAAATGGAGACAAATGTAAATGATGTTTGTGAACTTGAGGCATTCATGGTATCATCCTCAAGGGTTGAATATTTACCCTAAGAAAGAAGAGAAAGCCATAGTAAACAAAGGAAAATGAAGTGAACAACATAGCTCTTAGTAGAAGTAAATAATTCTGCCGATGAGTCTCGCTCTAGCAACACCTCCACTATCTCCCTTTTCCTTCCTTATGAAGTCTCCAATCGAACCACAACTAAACACGAACCATAGAGATTTACTGCCTTTTCTTCAACCACCTACAAATCTTAAGAAACCACAAAGTGCTTCTTCTCAATTCTCATCAGGATCTTTTCACCGAGATTCCTCAACAATTCGCCCTCCACAATTCTGTTTTCTCATCTCCGATCACGCTGCCACAAGGAACATTATCCATATCCTTTCCAAACTTGCCAAAGACGAGGAAATTGTAGGTATTATAGTGAACAACATTGTTGTCCCTACACTTGTGAAGCTTCTACAGACATCAGGAATGGTGAGCGATGAGGCTGACAGTGTTACCGATCCTTACTGGTATGACTTGGAAAGAAGTTATGTGTTCGTCCTCAAACTTCTTGCTGTCAAACCATCAACAACTAATAGTTGATGCTAGAGCTATGTAGTTAATCTTGGATAGCAACACCGGGCTCCGAACCTCAAAACCGCTAAAGCATAATAGCGGATAACGGGATGACCACTGTTGCAAAGAGGTGTAAAAGAAGGCGAAGAGGGAGAAGAAGGAAAATAGGGAGAAGGGAAAGTGAGGGCAGAATTGACTTTCAAAGGTTTTAAGTGAGGGTAAATAAGACATTATACAAGATAAAGAGAGGGCAAAATATAATATGTTGGTTAGAGAGGCAAAATAGAACTTTCATGAGTTCAAGTATAGATAAAATTGGAAGAACAAAGTTAGGGAAACCAAAAAAAAAACCTAATTGTAGCATCCACGAAGATAATGAGATCTGGCCGAAAACAAGTAGAAGGGGATGAAGCATTTTAAAAAAGGGAACAAAAAAGAAAGGTTTTGTGATGCAAAGTTCCTTCTTGTTTTCCCTACACATCAGAAAAATCTAGCCCCATCACCCCTCATATGTCCAACCTCCTTTCTGTCCCATCTATACAATCAGTTGTTGCCTCGCCCTTAGAAAAACCTTAGTCGTCACCCACTCTTTCTCCCCTCATGTGTTCACCTCTGCGAAGCCGGCTATAAACAGTGAGATCTTGCCTCTGGCCGAAAACACAAAAACACAGATCGACACCCTTGTTGTGATAGCGAAAGGGCGATTTCGCGGCGATTCAATCACGAAATGAAGCCGCGAAGGTTGCTCCCGAATTCTGTGCCTAGGGAAAGTGAGGGTAAAATTGACTTTTAGTGGGTTTAAGTGAGCGTAAAGAAGACATTATACAAGATCAAGAGAGGGGAAAATAAAGTATTTTAGTTAGAGAGGCAAAATAGTTTCATGAGTTCAAGTAAAGATAAAATTAGAAGAACAAAGTTAGGGAAACAAAAAAAAACCCTAATTATAGCATCCACAAAGTTAGTGAGATCTGGCCGAAAACAAGTAAAAAGGGGGAGTAATGTTTAAAAAAGGGAACCAAAAAGAAGGGTTTTGTGATGCAAAACCCCTTCATGTTTTCCTACACATCAGAAAAACCTAATCTATCACGCCTCCTCTCTGTCGCATCTATACAATCAGTTGTTGCCTCACCCTTAGAGAAACCCTAGTCATCACCCACTCTTTCTCCCCCCCCAACCCCATGTGTCGCCTCTGCAAAGCCGGTTATTAAAAGTGAGATCTGGCCTCTGGCCGAAAACACAAAAACACAGATCGACACACCTGTTGCGACTGCAAAACGGCGATTCTGCCTCGATTTAGTCACGTTTTAGTAATTTAAGCCTAATTTTAGTGAGGAACAACATGTACGGTGCCTGAAGTATGGTACATAAGTTTTCTCCAATATTTTTTCATTCATTTGGAGATTGTTTGACCAAATGTTATGCACCATGAGTGATACAATGTTAATCTTACTAACTCATTCCACATGGAAATATGAATCAATATTAAACAGCAAGTACTATAAATTTGGGACAATTACGAAACTAATGGCTGCGCATCTTAAATAAGCATTTTTCCTCAACAAAACAAAAAGGGTTAAAAACACTTTATCCCCTTAATTTATAAGTGTACTTGCACTTACCCCCCTAATTTTTAAAATTAAGCATTTTACCCCTTAGTTTAATATTATTTAAATCATTTTATCCCCTAGTTTAATTTTACTGTTAAAATCAACCGAAAAGATTTAAAATATTATTTAAAATGACAAATTTATCCTTATAGATTGAATACACTATAAAACGTTTGAATCATTGCCCACCCTTTTATCATATTCATTCTCTCTAAATTATGATCTATTGCAGCTAAATATATAGTCCGGCAATAATCTCCACATAAATAACTCTTTGTACGCATGCTATAATTTCCAAATTGCTTCCATGCCTGCCAACTAATTTTCAGTCCCAATAATCTGCAATTAGATTGTGGGTGAAGAAAATGAATTTAAATTGTCATATCACAACCTTTACGTAACAGTATCTTAATTAATTTGTAGTTGACTCATGAAATTGAAGTACCTTAAGAAGAACTTTGATGATAGTATAGGAAAATATTTGGCAGGTTAGTGGCTTCTCCCTTGCAAGCACCATTAGTCGAATTAGTAACATCGCAAAAATATAATCAATATGGAATGATCACATGCGCTCTACGCAAGAAGTATATCTAATTGCAATCTAGACAAAACAACAATGGTTCATTTATCTTTTATTGGTCGCACCGTTGCAGACATAGTTGCAATATAATAATCATTCTTTTTTTTTTTAACATCACTAGGTTGATAAATAGATATGATTTTTCATAAGTTTCCTATCACTTGCACTCGCTGATATTATGTTAATCTGTGCTGGTAGGTTTGAACTCGATATGCTGTTTTTTTTTTTTTACTGGAACTCGATATGTTGTTAAGAGTCTGTAAATGTGACAACTAAACGAGTAGAAGAGTGTTAGAAAAGATCAATGATAATAGTGTAATTAAAAGAGCTCGATATGCTGTTTTTTTTTTACTGGAACTGGATATGTTGTTAAGAGTCTGTAAGTGTGACAACTAAACGAGTAGAAGAGTGTTAGAAAAGATCATGATAATAGTGTAATTAAAAGAGAACGCCCAATATGTACCAAAAAAAAATAGAGAACGGCCAATTAATTCGTATTGACGAGCAATTTACAAGTTATATTATATTCAATTCATAAAGGATAAATCTGTCATTTAGATAATACTTTAAATATTTTCAGTTAATTTTAACCTTAAAATTAAATTAGAGGGTACAGTGATTTAAGTAATAAAAAATTAGGGGGTGAAATGCTTATTTTTTAAAAATTAGGGTGGAAAGTGCAACTACACTTATAAATTAAGGGGTAAAATGCTTTTAACCAAAAAATAAAATCTTAAATAAGCATTTAATTAAAAGTGTTTTCATTAGAGCCATTATTTTCTTTTGGAAAAAAATAATCATTATTACATACTTCTTAACTGCTAAATTTGGGGTGGAGTCAAAAAAAAAAACCGATAAATTTGGGGTTTTCACAGGAAGAATAACAGTAACCGATCCAATCAATTTAAACACCAAGTATTTAGCGTCTAAATGTCGTTGGGAAGATTCCCAAATTGGTAGAGGATGCAGAACATGTAGGAATGCAAATGGAAATGAAAAGCCCAATTCCCAAATTGGGAATCACTTGAGCACAACATAAGAGATATGATAATTATGATGGGGATCTCAGATCAAGGTTACCCGTCTTGTCATAGGATTCTATTTTTATTTCATTTTCATTGTTATTTGCAATTTTTGTATACACATTATCTTGAATTCTTGATTTATATTGTTTATTACTAGTACTAGCAAACATATGCCCACGCGATATTAGTTTAGCACTTGTGTGAAAAAAATAAAAATTAGCCCAATTTAACCAATAATAAACATATTGGTTGGTAACTCTAGAAACTTGATCCGCCTGAAGTAAAATGAAATAAAAAGCGAAAGGGAAAAGGGCTTACTTACGATTATGCGGGAGAAGAGAGAGTGGCTTATGATGGTGAATAACTCTTTGTCGGCCCACGGGAGGGATGTCGACGGTGGTGGCGCGAGCAGTGCTCACGAGGCATGGAGACGACGACGCGGTAAACGGCGGTGAGTTTCACAGAACAGTGAGTGTGTGTCGTTTCTGACTGCGGTGGGTTTCGGGGTGGTGGAAATGATTGCCAAAGGGAAGGGAAGGTAATAAAATAGCAGCAGAATAGAATAACAAAAGAATATTTTGGGTTGAATGATCAAATTGTATTCGATGATTAACCAGTGGCTGTACAAGGGTTTATATAGATACATGCTCTTAATAGAAAAGTAAGGTAAGGATATACAAAATCAATTTGAATAAAGGCTGATGCGATCTGATCTGATACAGCGCCAATTTGAATGATTTCCTATAATCCCAAATTGGCTGATGACATATTTGTTCTGATCTGGAACATATTTGTTATGATCTCCTATAATCCCGTATTACCCTCCCTCAAGTTGGGAGTGCGCATTTCGAACACCCAACTTGGACATCAACGTTTGGAACTGCTTGGTACCGAGAGATTTAGTGAATAAATCAGCTGGTTGCTGTAGAGTTGGAATGTATGCAGCGGCAATGGTACCAGATTGAAGATGCTCGCGAATAAAGTGACAATCCACCTATATGTGCTTTGTTCTTTCATGAAAAACGGGATTGGATGCCAAATGTAAGGCGGACTGATTGTCGCATAAGAGGTGTGTTGGACTCTTGAAGGTCACCTGCAGTGAAGAAAGCAAACTGCGAAGCCATATAATTTCACTAGTGGCATGAGACATAGCTCTATATTCTGCTTCCGTTGAAGACTTGGAGACCGTGGTTTGCTTTTTAGTCTTCCATGAAATAGGGACTAACCCAAGTTTCATAAGGTAACCAGTAATGCTTCTTCGAGTTATTGGACACGATGCCCAATCAGAATCGCTGTAACCCACCAAAGTAAGATCATTATCTTTGGGAAGCCAAATGCCTTGGCCTGGAGAGGATTTTATGTACCGTAGCACTCGCATGGCAGCTTGCCAATGCTCTTGCTGAGGGTCTTTCATGAATTGACTTAAAACATGAACTGAATATGACAACTCAGGTCGTGTGATGGTAAGGTAGATGAGTCGGCCAACTAACCTTCGATATCGTGGTGGATCCGAATAGGAATTATCAGACGCAGCGGACAGGCGATGATGTTGTTCCATTGGAAATGAGCAAGGCTTGGAGTCCACCATTCCACACTCTTGCAAGATATCTAATGCATACTTGCGTTGACAAAGAAACAAACCATTGGGGCTTCGAGCTAGTTCCAATCCCAGAAAATATTTCAAGACCCCCAAATCCTTCATATGAAAGCATTTACTAAGATAGAATTTAAACTGATCACATGCTGTAGCATCATTGCCCGCAATCACCAAATCATCAACATATATTAGCACAGCTATAAAGATGTTATTTACTGAATATGTGAACAAACTGTGATCAGAATTACTCTGATGGAAACCATATCGAATTAAGGCTTCTGAAAGTTTAGCATACCAGTTTCTTGAGGCTTGTCGTAAGCCATATAGAGACTTGTGCAGGTGACATACCATTCCTTTTTCTGGGGCGATGTAGCCCGGAGGTACTTCCATGTAGACCTCCTCATGAAGATCTCCGTGAAGGAAAGCATTACTGACATCCATCTGATATAAGTTCCACCCCTTGGATATGGCCACAGCAAGTAAGCATCGAACGGTGGTCATTTTTGCAACCGGAGCGAAGGTTTCAGTGAAGTCTTCCCCTTCCACCTGTGTGTATCCCTTCGCAATAAGTCGTGCCTTATATTTATCAATTTCTCCGTTCGCCTTGTATTTGATCTTGTAAACCCATTTACATCCCACAAGTTTTTTGTCTCTGGGTAATGGCTCAAATGTCCACGTGTGATTTGCTTCCAAAGCTTCTATCTCTTGGGCCATAGCTTTACGCCATGCCTCACTCTGAACGGCCTGCAAATAACTCTTTGGCTCATCATGCATGGAGATGGCCGCCATGAAGGCTTGGTGAGTAGAAGAGAAGTGATCATAGTGGACAAAATTGGAAATGTCATAGGGCTTACCAGAGGAGTTCGATGACTGTGGCGATTTGTGTGAGGCGTTACTTGTAACGACTTGGTTCAGGACCGCTCTGAGAGCTCAATATACTGAGAGCTCGAGTTCTGAAACTCAACACCAGAGCTCAACATAAACCTGTATGAGATGTGTTTTAAAAGCGAAACTCTTTGTGCCTTTTAAAAATCACGATATATTTTTTTAAAACCAACTCGTGCACATCGAGTATTCTGACTTTTGAAACATGGTGCAACTAAGACACAAGACTTAAATTCTAATAAAACATACATGCATAACATACATATATATATCACTTTCAGAAATAATAATGTATACAAAAATCTGAGTAGCAATGTATAAAGAAAATACACCTAAGGTATGTGACTTCAAAGCAATCATACCTGGGGTACTTAAGCGAACTCCATAGGAGTGCTCCAAAAAGTAAGACCACGATCTACCTGAAACAACAAAACAACAGCACTGGCTGGTGACATACACCTCACTCAAAGAAAAACAAGGTGCGACAAAAAAAAACAACATCCGACATAATCAATCACGACGGATAGAGAGTCGTCACTCGGGTCCTTCGTCGAGTTCCTCCTCGGCATCATCTGGCTTTGTCGAGTTCCTGCGCCCTCGACATCGCACGGAGTAGCGAGTCATGGATTGAAGGCACGGGAAAGGTCAAACTTCTCCAGCGATTCAAGATAAGCCACGACATAAAGGATATAAGCGCAATGAGAAGTATAACATTCAGGCGTGACTCGACCATCTCACTCTAACTCGACACAACTTCGCAAATCCATTTTCTCTCGACTCGACAATTTTTCCGGAATGCACCGCCGTCTGGTATGTCGGAAAGTCCAGCGAAGCCTTGGGATCTCGCTCTCCACTGGGGCGGTCATTTCGGGTCCCGTAAGCGTGGCGGCGTCAGTCGATCTCAGTAAACAAAAAGGGACCTAGCACCCTTAGTTATCCAGGTCACGGCTCAAAGCGTCATACGACTCACCTATTCGCTCACTCGATGAACAATTCGATCACGATATTCAAGAGTTAAACACAAGATATTCGCCGCATGTCAAATAAAAGAAAGCGAAGCTCGACATGAAGAAGCGCAATTCAGCATGCGATTACCATTCACGACATATATTCAATCACATATTAAATACATGCAAAATCCAATCATATCACAACATTTCATGCTCGACCTGCAGATCAGAAATCCATTCTGAGAACATATAAAATAAAGCCTTAATAATGTCTAAAAGTTGCCGCCAAGAACTCAAGTTAATCTTTGCTCGACAACGACCTTGACACGGTACATCTTGGCGAGCTTCGACAGCGACCCGACGTAATGTCCTCAATCGACCTCGACCGACGTCTGACACCGATCGACCTCGACACGTGCGGTTCTCGATCTGGATCCATTGCTTCCGTCCTTGAATTAGCTTTCGTACACCTCGATTGGAAATCACGATCTCGAGAATCGGACTTCCTAAAACAAACACAACTCAGTTCGATCTATGGGTTCTAATACACTTAGCTCTCTTCCTGACTTAACCACAACCAGAAAATATAAAACTCAGAAGCTGAAATATATTTTCCTCTAACACAAAGTTAGGGTTTTTGATCAAAAGTTCATGAAAAAGGCGCCGATGCCTAGCAGATAGATCGGCGACAACAGCGACTAGAAGCAACAACGAAAAACAAGAATCGAAACAAACCAAAAGTGAAGGGTTTACGACGCTTTAGATTGCGGAGATCGAGAAGAAAAAATTTGTTTACAAGCTCGAATAATCGGTTAGAAAGATAGGTAATATCGTGAAGAAGAAAACTCATCAGTTTGACATGATTTGGAAGCATAAAGCGGCTAAAAATGGAAAGAAGAAATAGCTAAACGATGTAGCCTGGAGGAAAAAGAAAAATGCGTTCTTACACATTGGTGATGGTCGGCGAGCGAGATATGTCGAGAAGATAATGAGGAACAAGGTTGATGAAGAAAGCATCACGGAAGCTCGATGGAACTCAGAGTTTCTTCGATGGAAGTTTTGGAGAAAAACAACGAAACTGCAGGCGAAGGAAAGGAAGAAGAAAAGAAGAAAGAAAGAATGAGTGTTTGAGGAAAAACCCGATCGTGGTATACTGGTGGTGAGAGAAGGGGCATAATCGTAACTCGGTATAAGATGCCAATCCCATCGATCAATCTACCCATCCCAATCGCTACTTCTTCTCTCATGATTACACTCTACATAGAGATCTGAACAGCGGCGAGCGGCAAGCCAGGCAATATAATTATTACAAACAATATAATAATACTTGTTGAATAACGTTCGTAAGAATACGGTATCATCTCGACACGATGTCGGCCCGCTAGGGTGCTCGTGGCGTCACAAGAGTTCTAACGCGAGTTAGTGCGGCCTCTCGATTCGACATGCGACTTCATCGGCTCGACCGCAGCGATCTCCTCGGCTATTCGGACTAGTGCCTTGATCTCCTCGGCCAAATGACACCGACGCGCGCTGATCTTGGCGCGGGATCTCGACACGGTCTTGGTGAGGTCTCGATCCGGCGATCTGTCTGGTCGATCTAGTCCTCGAGGTGTTACAATCTCTCCCTCTAAAAAAATTTCGTCCTCGAATTGCAAATAAGATTCTTACCTCGGAAAGTTCAGTCGAGTCTTCATCTTCTCCTCGGCTCCCAGTCGCATCTCCGTCTTGATCCTTTAACTTTGGCGAGTTGAATCTCTTTGTTCCATTGCGTTTTGGCTTCAGATCAGCGATCCTTGCTGGTAATGCTTGAAAGATAGGTCGTCCCTTGAGTTGAATCACATCGGTTCGATGACATGAGAGAGTCGGAAACATACTTCCCATAATTGTGAGGCGTGGAAGGCGTCGTGAATGTTAGACAAGAATGGTGGCAAAGGCAATCGATATGCCAGCGGGCCGTCTGACGAAGAATCTGGTAAGGTCCAATGAATTTGGGGTGAGTTTCTTGGATTTGATCGGCTCGACTGACTCGGTGAGTGGGGGTGACTCTAAGAAATACATGTTCTCCTTCCTCGAACTCGAGTGGTCGGCGTCGTTAGTGCGCATAACTCTTACCGTCGACTTTGAGATGTTCGCGTCCAGATCTCGATCAAGCGGATCTTCTCGGTGATACTGTTGGATCATATCTGGTCCTGTTGTCGCTCGTAGATCCTGGTACCAAACAAAGAGCGTCTGAAATTTCGAATCCATACGATGCTTCAAAGGTGCCATTCAATACTTTCGCGTAGGCTGTTGTGTATGTGAACTCCACCAATGGTAAGGCGTCGTCCCACTTCCTCGGTGATCTAACGTCTGCAAGCTCGCGAACAAATCTTCAGCGATTGGATGGATTCTCTCGGTCCCGTAGTCGATGCGTGGATGATATCGCGAGCTAAGCCTGAGCTTCGGTTCCCATCGCTCCTTGCAATTCCCTCAAAAATGAGATGTGAACGGATCTCGGTCGACCACGATCGAAGAGGGTATACCATGAAGTCGTACTATCTCGCGATGTAGATCTCGGTCGGCGCTTTCACGTTGTCACGCGATCTTGGCGGTAAGAAATGGCGGATTTGGTCAATCGGTCGACGATCACCCAAATCGAATCATTCTTCTTCTGCGTCTTTGGTAAACCTACAGCGAAATCCATGGAAATACTATCCCATTTCCAAAGCTGGTATGTCAGCGATTGTAACATTCCGCGGTCGTTGGTGCTCACCCGGCTTTCGACCACGTTAAACCGCGAAGCTACGTGCTCGACCGCTTTGCTTCTTCATTCAGGACCACCAAAGATGCTTCTTCAAGTCTTGATACATCTTAGCAACTCCTGGATGAATACTAAAGTTGCTCTTATCGCGCTTAGTCATTATCAACTTTCTCGGCTTCGGCTCGTTAGGTACTGCATGCTGGCGACGTTTGCACGCCCAGATGTAAGTCGCTCAGGCGTGAAATTATCGCCTTTCACTTGCGGCTATCGGCGAGATCTTCTCTTGCGAGCTTCGTCATGAACTTCTTTGGTCTCGGATCTCGTCCAACAATACTGTTAGAAATGGTAAGCATACCAAATCTCGGCTTCCTGGTGAAACCGACACTCGACTTGAGTCTCGGAACTTCGAGCATCTCGGCTCCTTGATCATCATCGCCAGAGGTTAAAGCGCTCTTCTGCTCCAGCGCATACGCTACTCGTTAGGCGCTAGGGATGGTATTCCAGCGTAAAGTAAGTCCTTGAGAAATTACCGTCCATCTACGGCGCATGTTGAGTTCTTTTCTGGTCGAGCAGTGCTTCAAGCTCTTGTGATCGGCGAAAAGCTTGATGAGAGTGCTCCGTAAAGGTAGTGCCTCCATATCTTCAGCGCCAAAAACTCTGTTTGCCGGCTCAGTCGTGGTAGGGTAGTTCCTCTCGTGAATCTTAAAATTGTCTTGAAGCATCGCGACCATAGATGTTGCATCGTCGCATCCCCGAATCCTGGTGTGACGCATCACAATACACCTCGTAAGGCTCTTACGGTTGAGGCAAAATCGACCTGGCCATTTGTCGTCAAAAGCTCCTTGATCTTTGAAAATTGGCCGCACTCCTCGGTCCAGGCAAGGTTGATCCTTCCTCGTCGATCGTGTAAGAAGCGCGACAATCTTGAGGAAACCTTGATGAATCTTCGGTAATATCCCGCTAAGCGACAAAACTCCTGACCTCATTAGCGAGTCTTCATTTTGTTCCCACGCTAACGCCTCGATCTTAGTTGGATCCTGACGGTATCCGCCTTTGGAAATCACGTGACCAAGAAAATTCACCTCTTGAGGCAAAATTCACACTTGAGGTTGGCATAGAGTTCCTTATCTCGTAATATCTGCGATGCTCGACATAAGTGTTCTGCGTGCTCTTCACCGGTTCCTCGAGTAGATCAATATGTCGTCGATGAACACTACAACTGACCCGATCCAGAGCGAATGGAAAATCTGTTCATGTAATCCATAAACACGGTGGCGCATTCGTCACTCCCAAGCGGCATCACCAAGTACTCGAAGTGGCCGTATCACGGTCTTGAAAGCTGTTGTTTGGCAACATCTTCCTCCTTATGAATCTGATGGTGCTTGGAGCTTCAAGTCTATCTTGGAAAGATCGTAGCTCACGAAGTTGATCCATCAGTAAATCGATGCGTGTTAACGGATAACGGTTCTTCACTGATAACCTTGTTGAGCTTCTGATAATCTCGCCGCAGTCTTGATCGTCCATCCTTCTTCTTAACCAACAACAGCTCTTGGAGCTCCCCACGGTGACACGCTCGGTCGTATGAATTGCTTCGACTCAGTGTTACGATCTGGGACTTGGTTCTTTCATCTCGGCGGGGAGACATCTGTATGGCGCTTTGGAAATCGGTCTGTCCCGGGGAATCGGTCGATGGAGAACTCGACCTCTCGTCTTGGTGGTAACCCTGCGCGTCTTCGAAAAGCGTCCTCAAAGTCACGCTGCATGGAACATTCTTCACGTCGGCCTGTTTGGAAAACTTAGAACTAGCCAGATACATGTATTCCACTAGTTCTGCTCCAAAGAAACTCAATACGTTCATGAAAGATAATTGGAGACTCAGTGCGGAAAAATTACGGTTTATGGGCACAGTCCAAGAGGACATGGTGGTGTGACAACCAATCCATCCAGAGATGACATCTAAGCCGCCAAGAGGCAAACAAACCAAATTGACCACAAACTTTCTACTGCGAATAACCACTTTACCTGATTAAGACATGCGGTGTTTGTAGTAAGGTTTTAGCGGTGGGTTGTAACTACTAATTTAAACGGTAGCGATCCGCGATCGAAGTTCAAATGGTTCACACAATCGGAAGAAATAAAGGAATGGGTTGCAGAATCAAGAAAACGAGATAAGGATTTACCTCGATCTCACATTCACCTTGGATAAGATCATCGGCTGATTACGCTTCCTCGCCACTCATGCAAAAGACTACGCCTTTAGCTACCTGGCGCTTTCCTTTAGCCGCTGCGCAAGCATCGTCGGTTCGACTTTAGGTGTAGGACAATCATGGCAAAATGCCACAGGCTTCTAGCGGTTGAAACACCTCCTCCTTGACGATGCAGTTACTCGCGTAATGTCGGCTTTCCACATCGATAGCAAGTCACCTCGACAGGTGCGACCTCCACTCCTCGCTCACTGGGTCATCGGACGATCATCCCCTGTTATTGTTCCCTGAGGTCGGTCGTAAGGCTTCTGCGGTTGTTTCCGCTACGTGCCAATCTACGCCGTACTGCGGGGTCTCACGCCCATCCCACAGCAGTCTTCTTGTGGCGGCTTCTTACTCCTTCTACCTCGACAACGGCGATCAATCGGCTCTTGGAGGTTTGGATCTCGGCTGACACCGCAGGCTTACGAATGTCCGAATCTCGGCCCCATTGGAATCTCTCACTCGACCATCTCTGGTCAGCTCGATCCGCACGGAATGGTGAAATACCTGCATAAGCGACTCGAACTTGGCTGCATACTCGGACCTTTGTCCGAGTTGCCTTGTAACAATTGAAGAAATTCTGCTCGCTTCTCGGCTCGTCGCAGTATCTGGAAGTACTTGTCCAGAACCTTTCACGAAAAAGCTCCCGGGTCATCTCGCGACATACGCTATAAATGTTTGCTTCACTCCTTTCCACCAATACTCTGCGTCTCCTAACGGCAAGTAGGTGGCGTGTAGTCGACCTTCACGTTGTCAGAGACTGATGAAGTGCCTCGAAGATCTTCTCGATCTCTTGCATCCAAAGATGACTTTATCGGGATTTGGCTCAGTAGAACTTGGTTGGATCATGCTTCGAAGTCTGCTAATCCTCTAGCTTCATTCGTTACCTTCGTTCTTTATTCTTTGCAGGATTACTGTTGAGTTAGCAGCCGTCTGTTGAGCCATCAGCGTTAACTTTGTTGAGTTGCGGCGGTGATTGTTGAGCCATGGGCTGCGCCGCATCTCGGTCATAGCTTGAATTGCTCGTTCCATGTCGGCGTTCTCAGTTTGCATTTGTCGGTAATCCGTATTCTGAGGGTGGCATTAGATTCCACAAAGTTCAAAACCACAGTCGAGAATCTCGAGCAAGGATGTGTTAAAACACCTTTGTTGCTTTAATCGAGAAGCTTGATTCAAACAATTTTTCAAGCAATAAGTGCTTCACTTAATCAAGCAATGAATCAACATAATACAATTAAGTACTGACACATATAACCCGAACCACATTGACCGGTCAAATTCTATGCGGCTCGGTGAACCCAGAAGCGCTCGATACCAACAATGTAACGACGGATTTCAGGACCTTCACGAGCTCGAAATATCTGAGGCTCGGTTCTGGCTCGACACAAGAGCTCGACATAAACTGTATGAGATGTGTTTTAAAAAGCGAAACTCTTGTGCCTTTTAAAAATCACGATATATTTTTTTAAAACCAACTCGTGCACATCGAGGAGTAATTCTGACTTTTGAAACATGGTGACTAAGACTAGACTTAAATTCTAATAAAACATACATGCATACATATATATATCACTCGAAATAATAATGTATACAAAATCTGAGTAGCAATGTATAAAGAAAATACACCTAAGGTATAGCGACTTCAAAAGCAATCATACCACAGGGGTACTTCCGGAACTCCCACTTGTTTGCTCCAAGTAAGACCACCAGGTCTGCCTGAAACAACAAAAACAACCTTGCCCCAATGGTCACTGACATACTACTCGAAAAGAAAAAACAAGAGTGCTGACCAAAAAAAACAACATCCGCAACATAATCAATCCACGGCGGATGAGGCGTCGCTCAGGGTCCTCGTCGAGCTCCTCCTCGGCATCATCTGGCATCAGGAGTTCCTACACCCCTCGACATTGCACGGGTAGCAGTCATGGATTGAAGGCACCACGGGAAATTGACTTCTCGTAATTCAAGATAAGCCACGACATAAAGGATATAAGCAAGCGACCAAAGTATAACATTCACCGGCGTGACTCGACCATCTCCTCTAACTCGACATGACTTCATGAATCCATTTTCTCTCGACTCGACAATTTTTCGGAATGCTGCAAATGCGGTATGTCGGAAAGTCCAGAAACCTTGGGATCCTCGCTGCTCCCAGGAGCTGATCAACTCGGGTCCCATAGCGTGGCGGCGTCTGAAAGTCGATCTCCAGTAAACAAGGGGACCTAGCACCCTTAGTTATGGGGTCTGACTCAAAAGCGTCATACGAGGCTCACCTGGCTCGCTCACTCGATGAACGATTACTTGGCATATCGATATTCAAAGAGTTAAACACAAGATATTCAACGCATGTCAAATAAAAAGAGCAGCTCGACATGAAGAAGCAGCAATTCAACATGCGTTACACCATTCAGACATATATTCAATCACGTATTAAATACATGCAAAATCCAATCATATCACAACATTTCATGTCGACCACAGATCAAGAAATCCATTCACAAGAACATATAAATAAAGCCTTAATAATGTCTAAAAGTTGCCGCTTACCAGAACTCAAGTTAATCTTTGCTTTCGACAGCGACCTTGACATTTGTCTTCAAGCGAGCTCGACAAGCGACTTGACCACGTAATGTCCTGTCGACCTCGACCGTCACGCTTCTCGGTCGACCTCGACCGTCTGATTCTCGATCTGGATTCATTGCTTCCCAGATCCTTGAATTAAACTTTCCGTACACCTCGATTCGAAATCACACGATCTCGAGAATCGGACTTCTAAAACAAACACAACTCAGTTCGATCTATGGGTTCTAATACACTTAGCTCTCTTCCCAAACTTAACCACAACCACTGAGAAAATATAAAAACTCAGAACTGAAATATATTTTCCTCTAACACAAAGTTAGGGTTTTTGATCAAAAGTTCATGAAAAAGGCTATCGATGCGCAATGAGATAGATCGGCGATAACAACAACCAAGTAACAACGAAAAACAAGAATCGAAACAAACCAAAAGTGAAGGGTTTAAGGCGCTGGGATTGCGGAGATCGGAGAAAAAATTTGTTTACAAGCTCGAATGTCGGTTAGAAAGATAGGTAATATCGTGAAGAAGAAAACCCATCAGATTTGACATGATTTGGAAGCATAAAGCGGCTAAAAATGGAAAGAAGAAATAGGCGCTAAGCGAGTAGCCGCAGAGGAAAAGAAAATCTGTTCTTCATACCTCAATGGTGATGGTCGGCGGTGAGATATGTCGAGAAGATAATGAGGAACAAGGTTGATGAAGAAACATCACGAAGCTTCGATGGAACTGAGGTTTCTTGATGGAAGTTTTGGAGAAAACAGCGAAACTTCGGGCGAAGGAAGGAAGAAGAAGAAAGAAAAGAGAAAGAATGAGTGTTTGAGGAAAACCGATCGTGGTATCTGGTTGGTGAGAGAAGGGCATAATCGTAACTCCGGCTATAAGATGCCAATCCGTGATCAATCTACCCATCTAATCGCTTACTCTCTCGCAGTTACCACTGCTGCATAGGTCGGAGATCTGAACCCGCAGGCGAGAGCGACAAAGCGACAATATAATTATTCTGACAATATAATAATAACTTGTTGAATAACGTTAAGTAAGAAATCGAGGTATCATCTGGAAACCGCGATGTCGACTAGGGTGCTCGTGTAAGCGCGCAAGGTTCTAACACGAGTTCGGCGCCTCCTCGATTCGACATGCGACTTCATCGGCTCGACGCTTGATCTCCTCGGCTCGGCTAGTGCCGCGATCTCTCATTTCACCAATGACCTCAAACGACGCGATCTTGGCGCGGGATCTCGACACTGAAGGTCTTGGTGAGGGTCTCGATCCGCGATCTATCACGGTCGATCTCGTCCTCAGGTGTTACATTACTTCCAGCTGAGTGGCAATAATAATCACTTAAATAGGCTGGCGGTTGTCTGGTTCTTGCACCAATAGTAGTGTTGTTTGTAGTTTCTTGTGTACATTCTCTATTGGTGTCATTTATCACCGTGGGGCATGTCTCTGGTAAAGGATCATCTTGAGATTGGAGCAAGTAATCTGGGGGTATTGGTTCTAGCACTTCCTCTCTACTATCAGCTGCAGGAACTACATCCGGAAACGTCGTCGTAGCAGGACTTTTAGAACTGAATCTGCCTTCTTTAAGTTCAGCAGAAGGAAAAGTGCTCTCATAGAAAACTACATCTCTGGACACCAAGAATTCTTTGGTTTGTAAGTCATAGACTCTCCAGCCCTTTTGCCCTTGAGGATAACCAATAAACACACACCTTCTCGCCCTTGCACTGAATTTATCATGTGGCTTGACCTTCACATAGCACAAACAGCCAAGGACCCGCAAATGTTCATAAGTTGGTGGCCTTCCCAACAACATTTCAAGTGGCGTGACACCTCCATTTGCCACTGTGGGAGTTCTATTAATAAGATGGACTGCTGCAAGTATACATTCCCCCCAAAAAGATATAGGCAAGCTTGCTTGGAATCTCAATGCTCGTGCTACATTAAGTATATGTCTGTGCTTTCGTTCCACCCGACCATTTTGCTCAGGTGTTCCTACACATGAAGTCTCATGTAGGATGCCTTCTTTTCGGAAAAAATTCTGGACTGTGTTGTTGGTAAACTCAGTCCCATTATCGCTTCGAATGATTTTGACTTTGGTGTCGAATTGTGTCTGGACCATGTTGCAAAAACTCATGAGTATACTTGGAACATCTGATTTTTCCTTTAGGAGATACACCCACACTGCTCGCGTGTGGTCATCTACTATCGTGAGGAAATAGTGTGCCCCACTGTGTGTCATGGTATTGTATTTCCCCCAAAGATCACAATGTATCAGTGCAAAAGATGCTTCTGCTTTATTATTGCTTAAAGGGAAATGTTGTCTACACTGCTTGGAGCGATGACATACATCACAACACTCTAACTTATCTTTATTGAAACAAAAATTCAGCAAACTAGATAACTTAGACAGATTGTGCTCTGATGGGTGTCCCATTCTTGCATGCCACAAGACTGTCTCACTTTCAGCAGTGGCTGCCAACGATGATCCTTGAACTGCAGTCTTCTTGAGGATGTACACCCCATCACACAAATCACCCAAGCCAATCAATCTCCTCGTGGGTTGGTCCTGTATCACACAATTATGAGGAAAGTAAGTCACAGTACAATTTAAATCATGGGTTAATCTGTGAACAGAAATCAAATTGCAACTGAATTGTGGTATGTAAAGGACATTTTGCAACTTTATGTTACTGGTCAATCTTATGGTCCCTATTGTGTCCACCACCACTTTGTTCCCTGTAGGAACAGTGATGTGTAGAGGTGTATCAAGGGATCGCATTTCATCAAATAGTGCTTGCAATGGGGTCATGTGGTGTGAGGCCCCACTATCTAAGACCCAATTCTCTTTACCAGCCATGTAATCACCATGCTTGACTCGTGAGCCAAACAACGCATATCCTCCAGAGCTTCCTTCTGATGTCGTCACTTTTCCTTCTTCATTTTCTGTCCATGCCATTTTAGCTGACCCAAATTATGCGCCTCCTTTATTTGAATGTCGGCTTGACCTCTTCGCATTCCAGTGTGTTGGGTAGCCGATTAACTCATAGCACTTTTCCTTCTCATGGCCTATCTTTCCGCAATGCTCGCATTTGGGGCGTGGGCCATCACGGTTCTTGCCCCTGTTGACATAGAACGCAGCTCCTGACTCCAGTCTCGACTCTCTTTCCTTTTCTGCCACGAAGCGTGCCTCCTCTCGCAGCACATGATTAAATACCCTGCGCAGTGAAGGCAGAGGATCTGTGTTGAGTATGGTTCCCTTGACCTGACCAAAACGTTCATTGTCAAGACTTCCAAGGAAAAGATGCACCTGCTGGTCTTGTTCCCTTTGTGCTAGCTCATTTGATGCGCCGCAACTGCATTACGGCAGTGGCTGCAACTCACTCAGCTCATCTAGGAGGCTTTTAAAATTTGTATAGAAATCTGTCACGCTGATGTGTGAGTCCTGCTGCAGCATACAAAGGGTGTGCCAAAGCTGGTGGATGCGAGGTGTATTTGTTTGAGCAAATCGCTCCTCTAGGTCGAGCCAAATATCCCTTGCTGTGGTGGCGTGAGATATGCTGCCATGTAGAGTGGGATCCGTTGAGTTGATGATCCATGCAGTAACCATGGAGTCAACCTTCTCCCAATCGTGAAATTCTGGAGAACCCTTTGTTGGTTTCTTGATGCTTCCATCGATAAATCCCAATTTCGTCTTCGCACGCAGGGCCGTCTTCATCGACCGAGCCCAATTGCGGTAGTTTTCTCCTGTGAGCGCAACTGCAACTAGTGGCGTTCCAGGGTTATCTGAAGTCCCAAGGTAATACGGTGAGGAGGGCGTGATGGTGAATTGTGCAGAGGCATCTTTCTTCTCTGAATCCCCACTACCGGAGGTATTTTTCTTCTCCGGATTCCCGTCGACCCGCTCTGGTGCCATAATAAAATAGCAGCAGAATAGAATAACAAAAGAATATTTTGGGTTGAATGATCAAATTGTATTCGATGATTAACCAGTGGCTGTACAAGGGTTTATATAGATACATGCTCTTAATAGAAAAGTAAGGTAAGGATATACAAAATCAATTTGAATAAAGGCTGATGCGATCTGATCTGATACAGCACCAATTTGAATGATTTCCTATAATCCCAAATTGGCTGATGACATATTTGTTCTGATCTGGAACAGATTTGTTGTGATCTCCTATAATCCCGTATTAGAAGGGAAGAAGATGGTTCTGTTTGTGAATGGTGTTGTGTTAAGGATAAAACATTAACATTTTGGCTTGCTCTCTTCTCCACACTCTCCTGATTTTTTTGCGTCAAACCCTCTCCCATCTCTATCTTTGCTTCAGTGTGTTCCCCTTTTTCAGTTTTGGCTCCCCCATTCTTATGCTATGAGCCGATACATAAAGACAAACTTTGTAACAGAGTTGTACAAGGAGATAATGACTTGGCTAGAGTAGGTAGACATGGGATCCGGCTGGCACTACACAGATGGCAGTGAGCAAGGTCAGGTCACGCCTATAAAGCTTCATTGTTTGTAATTAAGGATTAAGGAAAGAAACATCAACAACTAAGAAAGAAGTCATTGACTCATGCTACAAAAATAGTTGAGACACCGAAGATTTGTTGTTTCAGTCCTTTGTGTTGGCCAAAAGCATGATGGGTCATTTTCTCCATTTTGTTTTATTTTTTTATTTTTTTTAATTTTTGTATTGTTTTATTTTGTATATTTGCAATTTAAGATGAACCAACATGAATATAAATTTGGCTTAATTATATTTTTGTCTCCTATTTTCGATTTCCTATTTTTTCAAATTCACGATTTTGTTCTATGTCTTTTATTTTATCACACTTTTTATTTTTCGTGAATTTGGTTCCCTCACTTTTTAATTGTATTTTTGCTCTCCTAAAATCATAAATTTCTTGTACTTTTGTTATCAAAAAATCGTGAATTGTATTTGTGGGAAAGTGAGGGACAAAAAATTCAAAAAATCACGATTTTGGAAAGCAATAATGCAATTGGAAAAGTGTATAATTAAATTCGTAAAAAATAAAAGAAGGTAACTTGGAAAAAATAGAGGGACAAAAATGCAATTAAACCTATAAATTTTATTTTCTATCATAAAAAACCTATAAATTTTATATTTTTATATTTTCATTTTTTTCCTATTTTTAAAAATATAATAAAGCATCATAAATAAAAATTGAATTTGTTGGACAAAATTCGGTTACAACACTCTTTTTTTTTTTTTTTGCATTAGTTACAACACTCAAGTTGTGTATATCTCATACTAGATTTTTTAAATGGGTGGACATGATTTGACACTCTTCTTATTTTCTTGTCTTAATTACAATTTTTTTTGAAAGGGTCTTAATTACTATTTAAACAAGTATCATGTAATTAATCAATACATAGAAGGAATATATACATATATATATTCTTGAAATAGGTCATATATATATAGAGAGAGAGAGAGAAACACAAGTACTCTCTAATTATCCTCAACAATTATTCGTTCACCAAAAACAAATCCTCAAACAATTATTCTAGTTCATTTACTTGGTGACTCATAATTAACATTTTCCTTGTTGTCTCTCTTATGGTTTATTTGGTTTACGAAAGAAAGATAAAAGAAAGGAAGAGAAATAAAAAGAATGGAGAAGAAAAGAAAATGAGTAAAAAAATGAGATGATTGTTGAGAGGAAAGAAAGGATCATATTTATGAAATTACATAAATATCCTTAAGTAAAAAAAGAGATCTAATAAAGAAAATAAAATATAAAAAATAAATAAATAAATTTTTAATTAAAAATAAAATGTGTTAAAATATATATTTAATTAATATATTTTTATTACTAATTTTTAAATTAGATAATTTCAAATTCATAAGGAAGTGATTAACATTATATTTTATTTAATATATTTTTATAAATAAATTTATATTATAAAATTTCAAAATCACCCATAAGAACGTACATATAAAAAAATTCACCTAACAATTGGTTCGCACAGGACCGACCCAACCTTACAAGAGGCCTTAAGTAAACATATTTGTTGTGATTGCAACAGTGGAAAAAATAGGCCTTTCAACGATGCCCTAGAGTCTTTTTTTTTACGGAAATCAAATTTCATTCAAAAATTAGAAAAAGATCAATACACCCAGATTGAACAGAATGTGTTGGGGCATTCCCCATCCGCAATTGAAAATCAACACGAACATCTAAGTCAGTCAAGTACATGGTAATGAAATACTTAATCAGAACAGAAGTCAATATGGCATTACCAAGTCATCTTAATCCTAACAGCCAAAACAAAGCTTCCAAGTACGGTCGATGGCCAAAGAGAAATGAGGAGCCACAGTCTTTAAACTCATCCAATTACAGGTCATTACTATACTCTGTGCAGACTCAAATCGACTATAAGTGGTCTCGGATATGACCAATCGAACCACATGCTGCAGGAGCCATTTGTAGGGAGGAAAGGATGCTAAGGTTGGCGATGACCACCATTAGCACTCTGGATCTGTAACGTTGACGCTCACGTTTTGATTGAAACTAGGATGGATCAAAGCTGATCTGTCAATCTGAATCAAACGAAGCACGCAACAAGATGAAAAACCAAACAACGCTGCACCAAGACGACGAACAGAACAACGTCGCACTTAGACGACGAATAAGCAATGCAGAAAAGTGGGTCTAACATTTGTACAACAAATAAGTTGTTTGAGTGGAGGCCTATAGCGATGGCTTTAGTGGCCTCCCCTTGGGCCGGCCATGGGTTTGCATGCATTTATAATTTTACAATGAGGGTATTCTCGTAATTTCATTCGAAACCATTTATCTCTTGGTGCTTTCTTTCTGATTTGCATGGAAAGGAATCTTGCGTGGATCCCAGCAAAGATGCTTCTCTCCTTTCCTCTCATTAATGCAGCACCAAACAAAGGAAGTATTCTTGATTTTGGTGTTTTCATTCCTTCCCCAGTTTTTTTTCCTTTCCCTTCCTTCATTCCAGACACAGTGTTTGAAAAATACAAAAATACAAGCTAGAAAACAAAAGTTGCAAGCATGCTTAAGGATCACGCACTCAACTAAAAAACTAATGTAACCTCGTCCGAGTAAGTCCAGCTCGTTGGCTGGCACAGATGTTTTAAAGTGTGTGTGTCAGGGGGCATGGGTTAGACCCATGATCCCCCTTCCCCCCTCCCCTTTGATGTACCACTGTATCACCCAAAAAAAAAACTAATGTAACCTCCTACTGATACATGCTATAACATACTAACACCCTATAACATTTGCAGAATTAATGGCAACCATTTCAAGAAATGACCGAATAAAACACTAAGGCCCTTTTTACTTCGCTTCCCTTGTTTTCTATTTTCATTTCCACTAAGTTCTACTTAAACTAACATACATTAGAGGAAACACATATGCAAGTTTCTCCCAATCTAGTTGTTCTGAACAGAACTTCAGAGGATGACCGGAGGGAAGCGGTGCGGTTGTGCTCGCGACGGAGGACGACGGCGTGTTAGGTGGTGTACCTGCAAACACTCCGACGCTCAAGTCAGTGTGTGTCGAGGTGAGTAAGAGGTGGTAGAAAGATGATTCCCTCGACCAGATTCGGCGGTCTTCTTTAAATATGAGTCGAGGGCGGTTCTTTGTCGATATGTAACCGTCAGTGAAACCGAAGTCGGCATTAAATCCCATTAATGCACAAAGCCGTTGGTCGGCCACGTTGAGGAAAGCGGAGAGGCATGCGGACGACGTGGTATTGAGGGAAGCCGTTGGGCCTGTGAATGTTGGATCTCCGGATTGGGCCTCGACCCGGTCGAACGATTCCCAAGTCGCTAGCTCGAATTTCGAGGTGGTGACTTGCTGTCGTTCGTTGATGTCGACGTTCGACGCCCTGGTTAAATGAGGCGCAAGTGTCGTCATGTCGTGCTTGTTCATTAGTTCGTTCGGGACCTTCGTGTTCCACGTCTGCTGAGACAGTTCTCGACACGAGGCTTGATGTGCTTATGCAAGACACAAGGCTTTATCATGAGTTCGTGCACGTGGTCTCGGCATGAGGTCGACAAGGCTTTATCATGAGCTCGTGCACGCGGTCTCGGCACGAGGTCGATCTCAGGTGCTTGTGCCAACGCACAAGGCTTTATCACGAGCTTGTGCACGCGGTCCCGGCACGAGGTCGATTCATCAGGTGCTTGTGCCAACGCACAAGGCTTTATCACGAGCTTGTGCACGCGGTCTCGGCACGAGGTCGATTCATCAGGTGCTTGTGCCAACGCACAAGGCTTTATCCCGAGCTCGTGCGCGCGGTCTCTGCAGACGAGGTCGATCTCTTCATCAGGTGCTTGCGTAGCGCCGCAAGGCTTTATCACGGGCTGCGTGCACCGCGGTCTCAGACGAGGTCGATCTCAGTGCTTGTGCCCAGCGCCGCAAGGCTTTATCACGAGCTCGTGCACGCGGTCTCGGCACGAGGTCGATCTCAGGTGCTTGTGCCAACGCACAAGGCTTTATCACGAGCTCGTGCACGCGGTCTCGGCACGAGGTCGATTCATCAGGTGCTTGTGCCAACGCACAAGGCTTTATCCCGAGCTCGTGCGCGCGGTCTCGGCACGAGGTCGATATCTTCATCAGGTGCTTGCGCCAACGCACAAGGCTTTATCACGGGCTCGTGCACGCGGTCTCGGCACGAGGTCGATCTCTTCATCAGGTGCTTGCGCCAACGCACAAGGCTTTATCCCGAGCTCGTGCGCGCGGTCTCGGCACGAGGTCGATCTCTTCATCAGGTGCTTGCGCCAACGCACAAGGCTTTATCACGGGCTCGTGCACGCGGTCTCGGCACGAGGTCGATCTCTTCATCAGGTAGCTCGTGCACGCGGTCTCGGCACGAGGTCGATCTCTTCATCAGGTGCTTGTGCCAACGCACAAGGCTTTAACATGAGCTCGTGCACGCGGTCTCGGCACGAGGTCGATCTCTACATCAGATGCTTGTGCCAATGCACAAGGCTTTGATAATAAATAAATGCTGGTTGCGTATTTCTCCAATCATACTTCATTGCTTCACATTTATGTGTTTAGAATACATTTGTTTCAACTATAATATTTCTTCATCTTTGCTGCGTTCCAAGTTCTTGGAATTTGCTGTCCTTGCAGTGTCTCGAGGATGTAGGCGCCGGTACCTGTCTTTGCGACAATGTACGGGCCTTCCCAATTGGGTGCAAGTTTCCCTTGTGTGGCGTTCTTCAGGCCAACATCAGCTCGTCGAAGAACTAAGTCTCCAGGATGAATTCCCAGGTACAACACTTCGGTTGTATCTTGCTGCGATTTTCTGTTTTACTGCGACCTCGCTGAGTGCTGCAAGCTCTCTGCATTCGTCAAGGAGGTCGAGTTCTTCTCGTATACTCTGACAGTTGTCAATGCTACTCTGGGGATGTGAGGTTCTCCAACTAAGTTCCCCAATCTCGACAGGAATGATGGCCTCTGTCCCATATGTGAGACGAAAAGGAGATTCTCCTGTCGTCGAATGTGGAGTAGTTCGATACGCCCAGAGTACTGGGGAAGCTCTTACGCCGGTTTCCCTTGGCCTCATCAATCTTCGTCTCGGACCTCGTAAGATAACTCGTTCGCGGCCTCGGCTGGCCGTTAAATGCAGGGGGTGTTCTACCGAGGTGAAGTCTGTTTGATGTCGAGATCTTCCAAGGTTTTTCGAATCCGCGATCTGTGAATTGCGTTCGTTGTCGGTGGCGACCACCAGGAATCCCGAACCTTGTCGAATATATCTTTTGAAGAACTTAATCAAGTTCTTTGCAGTTATCTTCGCCAGGGGCTTTGCCTCAACCCATTTGGTGAAGTAATCTACCGCAACGACCAGGTATTTCACCTGGCCGGGAGCCATTGGAAAAGGTCCAAGTATATCAATGCCCCACCAAGCAAGGGCCATGGTGAGGTCAGGGATGTTAACTCTGTAGGAGGAGCAACGTGTAGATCGCCATGTCTCTGGCATTTGTCGCATTTCTTCACGACCGATATCGCGTCCGCGTTCAGGGTCGGCCAGTAGTACCCTGCGCGGAGGATTTTCTTTGCCAAAGAACGTCCTCCAAGGTGTTGCCCACATATGCCTTCATGCACTTGTGAAGTGCATATTGCGCTCGGTATCGTCGACGCATTTCAACAGGGTGGAGAACCTCTTCGATATAAGATACCGTCGATCATAGAATACGAAGATGCCTTTTTCGGATTTTGCGGCTTCCTTCTCATCATCGGGTAGCGACCGAATTGAATAAATTCTTGAATCGGTGTCATCCAAGCTATCGGGCTCATCAGGCGGATCATCGACGCTTCCTGGGAAATCGCAGCGAATTTGGAAGTTTCCTCGATACCTCATCATAAGTGGTATCAACCACGGCAGAATGCTAGGCTTGGCGATGTTTCTTGTATTACCGATCTGTTGTTTCGAGCTTCGTCTTTGGCGAGTTTGGGCGAATGTCGGCTCGACGTTTTGTTCTCTCGGGCGTGTCACGATCTCCACGGAGGTGAAGTCGCTCATTTTCTTCTTTACCAGGCGAGGTATTTTTGAAGAAGTGGATCTTTAGCCTGGTATTCTCCACTTATCTGGGACACAACTAGTGAGAATCGATTCGAGCTTTACCTCTTGGTAGAAGTCTCGAGCGGTGTGAGGCCAGCCAAACACGCCGTACTCTGCCTGGTTGTTGGAGGTGGGAAAGGAGAATCCCAATGAAAATTCGACGACCAGCCGTCGCCGTTCTCGAGCAACAAACCAGCGCCATCGCTTTGGGAATTCGACGATCCGTCGACATGGAGCGTCCATTTGGAACAACGCTGCAGTAGCTCCAGGAGTCATCTCGGCAATGAAATCCGCCAAGCACCGGGCTTTGATAGTTTGTCTCGGCTCAAAGTAACTCCGGTCGGACAACTCGACCGACCACTTGATCATACGCCCGCCGGTCAGGCTGTAGAATGCATTTGATTGGTCGTCGATTCGGACCACTATGGGATGTGCTAGAAGTATTGTCTCCGCGTCGAGCGCGATTATCGATCGCGAGTGCGACTTTCCGATTTTCGGTATCTCGACTCTGGGCCTGAAGTGCTTTGCTTATAAAATAGACCGGTTTACGGTCCTGCGCCTCGCGAATGAGGCGGCACTCGAGCTTCGCTCGACATCGCCAAGTAGAGATAAAGGACCTCCCCGAGACGGCCTCGTCAACATGGCGGTTGGGATAGTATGCGTTTTACCTGTGTTAAGGCTTCTTCGCACTTTCGGGTGACCATTCGAATCGAATTCCTTCTTGAGTAAGCGGAAGAAAGGCAATGCATGTTCTGCAGATTTTGAGATAAACCTCGTCAAGGAGGCTAGCATTCCCGTGAGCTTTGGATGTTTTTCTTTGACGATGGTCGCATCTCTATTCTGACCCGACATTTGCCTCGGGTTGGCCCTCGATTCCCTCTCGGTTAGGTAGAAACGAGAAATTTTCGATTCGAACCCGAAAGTGCACTTTTCCGGATTGAGCCTCATATTATGTCTTCGTACTTGACAAAGACTTCTCTAAGATCGACGACGTGGTCGACTTCTTTTCGTTGTTTTTACTATCATATCATCCATATATACCTCCAAAGCATTCTATCGATCCGGTTGGCGAAGACTTTGTTCATCATGCTACCGATATGTCGCTCCAGCGTTCTTAAGGCCAAAAGGCATTACGTTATAGCGATGAATTACCTTTATCCGTCATGAGCGGTTTTTCTTGATCAAGATGATGCATCTAATCTGGTTGTACCCAGTATGCGTCCATGAAAGACAACAATTGAAAACCAGAGGAATTGTCGACGAGTTTGTCGATATTAGGGAGGGGGTAGGCGTCTTTGGGGCACGCCTTGTTAAGATCAGTGTAATCAACTCACATTCGCCACTTTCCATTAGATTTCTTAACCAATACAACATTTGGCGACCAAGTAGTATATTTGACCTCCTAATGAATTCACCTTAATTAAGTCTTCGACTTTGGCGGCCGGCTTTTTCAGGAGCTTGCTTACGGCGCCTTTGAGCTACCAAAGCTTTGGGGTCGAGAGCGAGTTGGTGGCGAGCAATATCAGAGAAATACCTGGCATGTCGGTATGTCAAGCGAAGAGGTCGGCATTGGACTTCAGGCACTCGTTATTTGCAATTTGACCTGTTCGGGAAGATCAACACCAAGCTTCACCGTTTTCTTCCTGGGTCTTCTCCTAGTTGAACTCGGATGAATTCTCCATCAGTCTTGGTCTTTTAATCTTTTGGTGGAGCTCGCGGGTCGAGGTCGTCTTCCTGTATCTCATCCTCGAGCTCACTCAAGCGTCGAAATCGGTGAGATTGACGTCTGCAGCGACCAGCAGGATCAAGTTTCTTGGTCGAGGGAGTTGTTCCTCTTCCTTTTGCTCTTGGCCTTCAAAGACAAAATATAACATCTCCTCGCAGCTTCTTGAGTCGGCCGATGGTGACGACTTTGTCTTCGTCATCATGAAAACGCATTTCAGGTGAACTATCGAGGTTACTGACTCCTAACTCACCAGGTCGGGCGTCAAGCGATGCAGCTTGTAAACAGATTTGCATGGTAACACGATGAATTGGACCTTCACGGTTTTGGAGATTGGTTGCTCTCCAAAAGTCACCATCAACTCCACATAGCCCAACCGCTTTGTTTTCGAATCGTTGAAACCGGTCCAGGTCGGACTTCGGTACGCAGACGAGATCTTTTACGGTAGTTTCAAGGTTTTAAGCGGCTCGTAGAACATGATATCCGCCGAGCTCCTTGGTCTATCAAGATTCTTCGACGTCAAAGTTAGCCATATAGGCTTTCACCAACGAGGGAATCAAATAGTTCGCCTTCCATTCACCAAGTCTTCGTCGAGAAAAAGGCTAGGGGTGGTCTTCCTTATCTTGAGCTTGATGAAGGAGAAACTTGAGAAATGATCATCGCTTCTCTCAACTTTCGTTTCTTTGAATTGATGCTCGCCCCTCCCTTATCGGAGAACCCTCGGAAATGACCATGGCGGCGGGGAGGAGGACGAGGTCTCTCCTCGGATGCACGAACTGCTGTTCCTTCGTCTTTGCGTCCCGAGCCGAGTCTCTCCTTTGAGGTCGAGGTGATCTAGATCTAGACCTTCTATCTCCAAATCTCGGTTTTCCTTTCACATATTTGGTCAACTGCCCTTTTGGATCGGTTGTTCTATGGCGTCCTTCAAGTGAAAACATTCATCGGTCTCGTGCGAGCACACTTGTGAAAGTGGCGATACCTCGACTTATCAAAGATTCGGCTTCTTTTCCCTTCTCGGGGAAATTTAATTCAGCATCACGAATTCGGTGTTCGCGCACTCATTCGGTATGCGCTTAGGAGTAGTGTTCAAAGGGGTATATTCGTCGTATCTCTTTCTTTGGACCGACTTTCCTTCTCCTCACGCGACTGTCTTGGCGTTGTCCTGACTTCCTCCTGGGTTTTACCTTTGGCTTTGATGCCATCAACTTCTCTTCGTAATTCATGAATTTTTGAGCTCGCCAGGAACTTCGGTCGGGGACCTCGGTTTATCGACACCAATGTCGACAGAATAAACTTCCTTCGACCAGGCCTTGCTCTAGCAAGTATAATTTCATCTCGTCGAGCATTTTTTCACCAAAATGGCTTCTTTGTTGAAACGCCGACATAGTCTCTGAGGGATTCTCCTTTCCTCTCGCTTGAATCGCGGCTAGGTCAGCTTTGTCGACTTAGGTTGCACTTTAGATGCGGTGAAATGTGCGAGAATCGGTCGGCGAACTCAGTCCACGATCCAATGGAATTTCTCTTAAGAGTCCGGGAACCAAGACAAGGCCGACTTCTTCAGAGTGAGGGAAAGATCTCGCACTTTACCGGCCCTTGGCGCCTTATAGTCCATGGCGGTGTCAAAGCAACCAACATGTTCGCTTGGTCGGTGGTCCCGTCGTAGGAGTCCAACGAGGCGGTTTCAAGATGCTTGAATCGGGAATCTCATAATCTTAGGCGTAAAAAGGACGAAAGGCCTTGCACGTGTCATCCGTGTCATCGCTCGAGAAGGGTTGATGAGGCAGAATGAGCACAGCGGCGGTGAGAGGTGCGGCCAGGAGATTTTACTCGCCGCCTAGAGGCTGGCGGCTCTTCTTGGGAGTGTCGCCGCTCGTGGTGGTACCTTCGCTGGCGATGACAGCCAGTCGAGAAGCGGCGATGGCGCTGATGGAGAGTGTGGCATATCGGATTCGGGAGAAAGACTTACGGAAAAAACTCTTCGCGGTGTGTTTGCTCATGTCTTCCGCTTTGAGGCAAGCGGACCTCGGATCTGTGGCGCGAGGTGGAGTACGATCTTTGAAGTGTTACGGCTTGCTCTATGCCCAGGCGGTGTTGAGTCGTGCCTCGGTGGTGGTGATGAAACGGACCTGAGATTTTCGGATTCCTTTGATCTCTCGAGGAGAGCGAAACACGATGTTCTCTGTTGTCGATCGTGGCAACGCGAACGGGAATTTCCTTCACGATTCTCCATTCGATCGAGACGTTGATTCGAGCTTGCATCGCTCGGCATGGCGGATGAATCGCGGAACTTCGCGAATGAGGATGGCGGTGGTCTCCGTTCGGCATCGGTTTGGCGATAACGATCGAACGGCGTCATCTTTGGAGAAGTGGTTCGCCGAGCTATCGGCTGGTTTGGTTGTTCAAGATCCGTGTTCGCATGAGTGGAGCGCTGAAGTCGCGACCGACGCTCGATCCGATCATCGCCGAGTGAAAAAGGAGACTTCGACAAAGAAGATGGAATTAGAAACGATTCCCACAGACGGCGCCAATGTTCTGAGCAGACGTTCAGAGGATGACCGGAGGGAAGCGGTGCGGTTGTGCTCGCGACGGAGGACGACGGCGTGTTGGGTGGTGTACCTGCAAACACTCCGACGCCAAGTCGATGTGTGTCGAGGTGAGTAAGAGGTGGTAGAAAGATGATTCCTCGACCGCTCGACGCGGTCTTCTTTAAATACGAGTCGAGGGCCCAGTTCATCGATGTGTAACCGTCCCGTGAAACCCGGAAGTCGGCATTAAATCCCATTAATGCACAAAGCCGTTGGGTCGGCCACGTTGAGGGAAGGCGGAGAGGCATGCGGACGACGTGGTATTGAGGGAAGCCGTTGGGCCTGTGAATGTTGGATCTCCGGATTGGGCCTCGGCCCAGTCCGGAACACTAGTATTTTCAGAAATATTAAAAATGCCAAAAAAGTTGTTTTCATTGTTTCCAAAAATATATTCTCCCTAGTTTCTCTTCCATCTTCTCTCTATCACATTTGTTTACTACAAAAGTCTTCCATCTTCTTGTTAGAAATATAAAATAAGTGCAGATTTTAGAAAATAAAAACACAAAATGTTTTTCGAAAGCAAACAGGGCCTAAAATATATCAAATAATACAAGAGAATTGCATATAAAAACGGGATACATACTAGTTGCGTAAGTGAACAAATGAACGAATGAAACAGTTTTGCAACTACTCAAAGTTAGTGCGACGACGACACAATAGTGGCACAAAGGTGCTTGATGTTTGCATGACAATGCTACGATGATAGCATAAGAGTGCAGAAAGTTGCAGAAACAAGAATGTACAGTAGTAACTTAAACAATATAGTATTATACCAAGAAGGGAAAAATATGCTTTTGGTCCCTGTAATTTGACCAAAATTCGGTTTTCGTCCCTGTAATTTTTTTCCCGAAATGGTCCCTGTAATTTCAAATTTCGTCTCTTTTGGTCCCTGCCGTCATCACTCTATTAAAAAAAGGTGATGTGGCAAACGACACACACTCAGCCAGTGTCCTACAACCTCATCTTCTTCTCCGCTCAGATCTTCTTCTCCGCTCAAAACTGCCCAACAACAACAGAAACTGCATACTTCTTCTCACTCTTCAGCCAGTGTCCTTCCACCCCATACTTCTTCTCCCTCATCTTCTTCTTCAACAACAGAAACCCAGAAACTGCTCAACAACTTCATGAACTTCAACAAATGTGACTTTTTTCCAGGGACACCAAAATCAAACAACAATTTGTTATAGGGACACTAGAAACTTCAGCAATCAAACAACAGAAACCCAGAAACAATAGAATCAACAACAGAAACCCAGAAACAACAGAATTTTTTCCAGGGACACCAGAATCAAACAACAATTTTTTCATAGCAAATACAAAAAAAAACCCAAAAATAGCACATGAAGAAGCAGCTTTTCTCGATTGAGTAAGGATATCACCCCATCATTGAAACACACACAATGCCATTGTGTTGAAGCTCCTGCTGCTGCTGCTGCGATTGAAAATTTGAAACCATAACTCAGAAACTGCTGCTGCGATTGAATTGGAGAAAGGAATTTGGGAGTTAGGGTTCATACTGAAATTTGGGGGGAAATGGGAAAGAAGGAAGAAACCGACTCCCCAAACAAGGAAGAACAAGAAGTGGTCGCAGCCATGAATTCTGAATGGGTGGCAACGCTCTCTGGCGCAGTGGTCACCAGTGGAAGGTGCTCCAGTTGTGATCTTTCTTGCGGGTTTTTGTTGCGGACGTAGAGAGGAGTCCATTGGTTAGTTCACTTTCTTGAAAGGTGGCCCATAGTGGCCGAAAAAGAAGAGAGAAGGCGGTGGTTAGGGTTCCCATTTTTTTTCCATTTGGCAAAATACTTTAGGGGTTCTTGTAGAGGATGATGAGGACATCTTGATCGGGGTCATGGTCTATTGAAACACGGCCAGACAGCGGTGTAACAGGCGGAGGGAGGTGCAACGGCGGCGGGTCATGGAGAGGGAGAAGAAGAGGGCTTCTCTCTAATCTGGGTTTATAGGAAAATGAGAGTGAGGGACAGAGGAGGTCGGTGAAGTGGGCTTTGGTGTCGTTGAGAACGAGGGTCTTGAGCTGGGTTCTGGTGAGGGGCTCTATTGGCGGCTGATGGAGGAGGGGAGGGTGTTATGAAGATAGGGATGAACAGAGCCGGCATGAGAGATAGAAATGATTTTTGATTTTTTTAATTAAAAAATTACACTTGGATCAGTCAAGATGTGTGACTTGCCAAGTGGTGCCACGTGTGTGCGCCGTTTGCCACGTCACATTTTTTAAACGGTCAACTGACGTCAAGGACCAAAAGAGACGAAATTTTGAAATTACAGGGACCATTTCGGGAAAAAAAATTTACAGGGACGAAAACTGAATTTCGGTCAAATTACAGGGACCAAAAGCATATTTTTCCCTACCAAGAACTTAAGAACAAATATCTGCTGTCCTAAAATATGGTGTTTCCTTGTCTCCCACCAATCGAAGGTTAAGATATGTATATGTGTTAATAAGTTATAATTTTATTTTATTATGCGGCAAATTGTCATTGGTGGGAGACAAAGAATGTGACAGGAAAATGAGACAGGAGATTTTCATCCAGAGCTTAAACAATACTCCCTCCGTTTTTATTTATAAGCAAAAGTCACTTATTACATTCATTAAAAAATATATGTATCTGGTCCAAAATTTGGACCAGATACATACATTTTTCAATTAATGTAAAAAATTGACTTTTGCTTATAAACGAAAACGGAGGGAGTATAGTAATAATGAAAATGAGACACAATAGAATAAGTGTTAGTAGACTATTGGGTAGCGGTTAATGTTAAGATTCACTACACATTTATATCTTTGTATAACAATTTTTCTCAACTGCTAAAAGTTATCACCTTGTATACTGATTCCTATTAGAAATCATTAATCATTTTCAACATGTGCATAGCTGTTTTTTTAACTGTTGTATGTCTCGCCATACTTAGTGATTTTTCTAGAAGAGTATGGATTTATATTTTGAAAAACAAATATAATATATTAAGATTGGCATATCAGCTTCGATCCATTACAGATTCAATAAAGATTCAATAAAGACTTGGGCGTCAACGTTGCAGATCCAGAGACATGGGTATTCCGGTCACTTTTAATTTTGTCACATTTGTAGGCATTTTGTCGTTTTATGCTATTAACCTGGGTGCTGTGAGTTTGTTCGCAGATTCATCTTTTTCAGTTTTTAGCGATGTTGAATTTATGTTGTTTTTGATGTATTTTACCAATTTGAATGAATGAATATCTTTTTTTGTCAAAAAAAAAAGAAATTTAATACATCTCAAATATTTAAAAAATGACACACTCTTATAAAAAATTAATTAGGAACTAAACTGAAAGTTTTAAGGACTCGCAATGGCCTGAAGTTTGTTTCAAAGCAGGTTAACGAGTTTTGCAAGAAACTTGGAATCAAAAGGAACAAGATCGTGGCATGGACTCCTCAACAAAATGGCTTAGCCAGAGGATGAATAAGACCATATTGGAGCTAGTGAGGTGTATGCTTTTGGGTGCAAGACTGTCTAAGAGTTTTTAAGGTGAAGCTGTAAATACTACATTTTATTTGATAAACATATATCTTTCTTTAGCTTTAGACTTCAAGCCACCTATGGAAGTTTGGAGTGTTAAGCAGACAGACTACCCTAATCTGAGGGTTTTTTGGTGCTCTAGTGTTTTCTCATGTCACGGAAGACAAGCTTAGTGCTCAGGATGTGAAGTGTTTCTTCATTGGTTATCTAGAAGGTGTGAAGGGTTACAGGCTGTGGAAGTTGGATCCTGGAGAGTCAAAGTGATTTATCAGTATGAACATCACATTTGATGAGACCAGATCGAGGATGATGTACAGAAACAACTAAAAAATAGTAAAGAAAGCTCAATTTGAGGTAGAGTCTCCTACTTATGCTATTAGAGATGGCAGTCCTCCACTGGCAGATGTTGTAGATCAACAACCACCGACATAATCAACTATCAATTAACTAGAGATAGAACTAACAGGAATAATTTACCTCCTAATTAGTATGCTGATATTATTTGTTATGCTCTTAATGTGGTTGGAGAGATTCAATGCTCAGAACCGAGGAATTTTAGAGAGGCTATAGAGAGCAAGGAGAGTCTGAAATGGTTGTAATCAGTAAATGAAGATATAGAGTCTTTGAATAAAAATTAGACTTGGAAGCTTGTGAATCTACCTAAGAATCTGAGGAACATTTGATGCAAGTGGATCTTCAAGAAAAAAGAAGGTATTTCGGGTGCGGAGAAGGCAATGCACAAGGCAACCAAGTGGAAGAGATTAACTACAATGAATTCTTTTCACCTGCGATGAAACACTGTTCTATAAGGATTTTAATGTCAATTGTGAATCAGTATATAACCTAGAGTTAGAGCAATTGGATGTCAATACAGCTTTTCTATATGGGGATCTTGAGGATACTATCTATGAACAACCGCTGGAAGGGTTTGCAGAGATAAGACCAAGGTATGTCTCTTGAGTAAAATAACTTTATAGCTTGAAACAAAGTCCACGTCAGTCGTATAAGTTTTGATGATTTTCTCTTGAGATTGGGATTTCTCGGTAGTAAATTTCATAGCTGCATTTACATTTTAAGAAGAGGAAAGGAATGTGTAACATCCTAGTTTCCAAACCCTAGTTAAGAAAGTTAAGTGTTAAGCTAAGTGTTAGGTTAATCCTTTGAGTTAGGGTTGGATGGCAGCTGAGTTAGGCTTAAGTTTATGTGAGTGTTTGAGTGATGGATTAGGTAGGTGTTAAGAGGTCTATGAAGCATGATTAGGGGTAAGTAGGTGAGTCTTAAGTGCTTGATTATAGGTTAGAAGCGTATGATTAAGTTTACGAAACAAGGTTTTTCAAAAACGTGTTCAGTAAAGATGGTCTTTACAGTAGTTTTTTTTAAAATAATTACCGTGAAGACCAAGTTTACGGAACACGTGTTTTTGAAAAAATTGTGTTATGTAAAATTGTTCATTATGGTAAACACTATTTTTTAAAAATTTTTATATTTATTTGTTATGTAGTTATGTCACAGAGTATAGGAGTTGTTGCAACTGTTGCCAGAGCAGCTACTCGAGCCAGAGTTACAACTGTTGTTGTCAAAGCTGCATGCGAATGTCCTACTGCTTCTACATATAAGAAGCATGCAGAGGCTATGCATGGACCTCGGCATGAGGAACCTCAGTATGAGTCATCTCAGCATAACATACCAGTACCAGATGCATCATTTCCGAGAAGACGAGATGCATCATTTCTGAGAGGACCAAATGCTTCATTTCTAGGAGGACCTTATGACTTGTTGTCCTTACATCATATGAGCATCACGTTGCTATGAGGCATTGGCACAAAGAGGTCATGAAATGATTGTTATTTGATTTTGACCCAATGTTTACGTTTTTATTGTAAAATAATGAACATAACAAAGTTTATGTGTGTAGGAATGTGATGCCCTGGAGGTGGCCAACCACGGGAAAAAAATTGAAGGAGTTCATTCGTATGCCGCTACCTCAGGATGTAGCCCAAGCAGATGAGAGATCTGGCTTAGCATCGATTGGTTTGCAGCAACAGAATGGTTGACAAGACACTTTTGTCTACTTTTGCTGAAAGGTGGCACTGGGATACCTGGTTCCTTCCACCTACCAGTTGGAGAGACGATCATCACACTTGATGTTTTGTCGTGCATTGTAACACCCCAACTTTCTTAAGCTAGGTAATTAAAGACCCTAAGTAAAAAGGGGATTTAATCCCTAAGGATTAATGAGGTTAATAGCCTTTAATCTAGTGAATTAAAAACGAAGTTAAGCCTAAGGGGTAAAATAGTAATTTTTCCTAATTATTTAGCAAATGTGGGACTAATCATTTATGAGTAATTTAATTTATTAATTTATCTAAGGTTGAATTAAGGACTAAAGGATAAATTAAAGAATTAAATGAGGGTTTGCCTTGGTTATGAGATTGTCAATGATGCATGTTTTAGAAATGTGTTGTACATTTACTTGTCAAGCTTGATTCCTCGATTTTGTTTTACCTTTCTTTGGAGTTGGTTTGGATAAGAAAATGTTGCACAAGATTAAGGGGCCTATTTTGCCTATTTACTTCATTGTAAATCATGTAATTATTATGTGAAAGTATGATTAGACCTATTAAAAGCCTTAATGCAAGATTTCTCATAAGAGGAGCTTACGGTATAGCCATGATTTGTGGGACGACACTTGCCGGTTATAGACGTGTGACCGCTATATCGTAAGCCAGTATATGATGATATATCCATGTACTTGTGGGACACCCTTGTAGGTTATAGACGTATGACTGTTATACCGTAGACTACGTTGACCGGGGTCTATGGTCCTAAGCATACGACACAACCCAGAATGTAGTATCCCCGTCAGATAACAATGACCATATCGGATTAGTTCAGCCGTGCTTAACAGTTATGAAAGAATAGTTATATGTTTATGTGTGATTGCTATGCATTTTTATGTCTGGTTTTATCACAAATGTTATGAAGTGTATATTGGACCGGAATAAACATGTCGAGCAATATACTAAGTATTTCAGCCGTGCTTTATGCATTATGAAAGAGAAATGATATGTTTTATGCTAATTTGCATTTACGTCAGCAGGTCGTGCTATAGGCATATGAAAGATGAATTATATGTCCTTATGCTATGTTACATTTATGTTTTATCCATTTTCCTGGAATTAGTTTCGGATGAATATGTTTATGTTTGTTTGGGAGGAGTTTTCCATACGTAGCACACCACGTATGGCTGAAAACAACGATAAATATTTTAAGTTATGTCTATGTTACTGAGTTTTCATAACTCACATATGTGGGCATTGTTTTCATGTATTAGCATATAGAGCAGTGAAGAGCATTGTTTAGATGCTCGGTTTTGCTTTACCGCAAGACCTTTCGAGTTGATACCGGATCACGAGTCAATAGAGTTATGTAATGTGTAATGTATGAGTTTTCTATAGTTTAATTGATGTTTTATAGTCCAGTTTGATGTCATATTTTATTAGTCTTTGTACTGTATTAAATTTAATTATAGTTTTGATAAAGGTCTTTTATTATCAAACTTGTTTTAGAATGCATTATGTATTCAAAAGATTTATTTCTTATTGTCTAGGATGTAAAGCGAAAAATTTGACATGTTTGACTTTAATTTCAGTTAATTTAGTAAGTAATGTTATAATTAGAGTCAGGGCGTTACATGCATTCTACATCTACCGATCAGAAGTGGTTTCATAGTATCGTCGGTCATGGATTCATACATTTCAATTCCACTCTGATGTAGTTGTTATGTGTATCACAGGCAACGACAACGATGAAGGTCGATTTTAACAGGGGTGGTCATTGTCGTGTACCTGGTTGCAGGATGTGTATGATGATAAAATACACAATGGGGAATGGGAGTACACATCGAGGGCATTCTTCCTACATTTGGTTGGCTGCACTATTTTTCCAGACAATAGTCAAAATTTTGTGGACACCAAATATCATGAGGCATCCCGCGACCTGGACCATTGTGGGGATTGGTCATGGGCTAGTGTTGTCCTGGCTATCCTCTATGACTACCTCTGTGATGCTAGCATTTATCATATTGGGATGATAGGATGATATATGACACTGCCACAGGTAGTGAAATTTTAATTTAAATAATTAATTATTTTTTGTACTTTTTTCCAGTTTATTCATTAACGTTGTTATAGACTTGGATATACGGGTATTTTCTTAATATCATTCATCGGGGACAATTGGGCGAACACACCGAGAGTATGGCGTGGGCTAATCATTGGATTCCTTCCAAGGGCACAGGCTAGGTGCAGCCCATTAGGAAAGCACTCGTTGATTTAGCAGCAAGTGATGTTTGTTAGATGTCTTTTGTTGAGCATAGGCAGCATTGGGCTCTTCAGGAAATTTCTTTGTATTCGGGTTGGATTCGTTGGGGTTCGATACATGTGTCGCACCTGCCAAAGAGGGTATTGCGGAAGCTTGGATATATTTAGGACATTCCTCGGTCACCACATTCTGTTACTGATATATATCCCTCACTTGAGACAGGTAACGACATGTGAATATATTATCCACATGATGTTGTTGATCTCGGTAGACATCAATGTGTCTCTTATCCAGCAGAGTGCAATAAGGGATGCATGGACTGGTGTTTTGAGAAGCATAGCCAAATTTTAGAAGAGTCAGACACAGCGGACGCGGATGTTGAGAAGCGGCCACGTGTGTGGAAAAGGCTATAGTCCACAAAGGATACAGTATCAACAAAAGTACCAACAGAAAAATCAGAAATCATCGCTAAGTTCGAACTCGTTACAAAAAATGTGAAAAGAAACCCTTTCGTGTTCATTTTTGCTTCGGTTAGTTAGTTATTCTTCGTTTTTACTAGTCATAATAACGGGTCCCGTCCCGTCCAACAACACACATTGGCATGGCCTTCACTCCAAATGCCTCTGATTATGCGCGCGCGTGACTCTCACGCTTGCTTAACTGTTTCAGTTTGAGACTTTGTTTCTCATTTCTCATACATAAAATAATATAGCAGGACCTGCTTTGAAGAATAACAGCAACAATGGAGGTAAATGGTTCCAAAAAACAGCATTCAGGTCGGGGCATACCTACCTGGACCCACGAATCCAATGGTCACGCCTCTGCTAACGGATCACTATCAATTCACCATGGCTTACGCTTACTGGAAAGCTGGCAAGCATCAAGAACGTGCCGTGTGAGTGATCCATTTATTTATCTTTTGATAAAACAATGATTCGTTGGCTAATTTAATTATTGATTTCTAATAATTTTTAATTTATGATGCGATTTTTGATACGTGGTTTATATTTGTAATTTTTGTTTTAGGTTCGATTTGTATTTTCGGAAGAATCCCTTTGGCGGTTTGGAAGAATGCCTGAGGTTCATTGCTAATTACAAGCTCTCTGAGGAAGAGATTGATTTTATCAGGAAAATTTTGCCTGTTTCATGTGAGGTAAGTAAACCATATTATGAATTTCATAATTTCATCATTGCTATGGTATAGTCATTTCATTATGTGCTTTCGGCAAATATATGAATTAAAGTCTATACAAATTTTTCAATAGCAGTATGTAAAGAGAGCGGTGTGTACAAGATTGTAGCAGTTGAATGGATTATAATTATCTGAAATGTGCAACCTTGCTGAGATAGGTCCTGCTTTTCAAATAGCATAGGGCCAAGTTTAAGGCCAAAAGAATATGGCTGATGATCTTGTAAATGTTTACTGTGATAAGTTTGATGCTGCTGGCATTTTTCGAATAAATTCTCCCTTTGAAATAAAATTTGACATTGGTAATTATTGATTAAATTTATATCATAAGATGGCTTCTTTGACTATCTTAGAGAAATTGACTGTTCGGATGTTGAGGTGTATGCTATCCACCATAGTTGTCAAAACCGGACCGGACCGGCCGGTCCGACCGGTTGGACCGGGAACCGGACCCCTGTCCGGTCCGATTGAACCTCAAAACCGGATTGTACAAGAACCGGCCTAAAAACCGGAAAAACCGGTAAAAAACCGGTCAAAACAGGGAAAAAAACCGGGCAAAACCGGGAACCGGCCGGTTCTTAAAAAAATTAATTTTTTTATTTTTTATTTTTTAAAAAAAATGGTAAATGACATTATTTTTGACACATAAGAGATTTTTTATCCATTTTTTTCACGCCGATGGATTAAATTAAATATTATAATAAAATTTAAAATTAATTTATATATTAATATCATTATGAGAGTACTTACATTACAGTATTTATGATTATTGAATATTAAAATATTATTATAACATATTTGTTTTAGTTTAATATGTAATTTTTGCATGTTATATGTTGACTTATAATATTTTAAGCGGAGTTTAATTTTTTGTGTTGTGATGTTATGAATATTATGTTATTTTTTGTTTATTAGTGCTTTATATGTTATATTAAAAATTTTAAAAATATAATTTAATTCATTTCCGGTCCGACCCCGGTTCGACCATGGTCCGACCTTTGAACCTTGAACCCGTGCTTACACCGGTTCAGTGTCCGGTCCGGTTTTGATAACCTTGCTATCCACGAAGGATCTGTTGTTTTTCCTAAGGTGCCCCTAATGAGAGTTGAAGGTCCGATTGCCGTGAGTACTTGCTACCATTAAATGCTCTCCTTTAGTTCCTTCACTTTTTAATTTTATTTCATTTAAGGACTCTTGGAACTTGGAGTAGTGAATTGAAAAATTGGGAAGTCCCACATAGGAGAGAATAGACACTTTAAGAGTATTTATATATGTGGAGCTCGCCCCCTTGGGAGGGTACCCACTTTTATAAGAGGGAGAGGACGCACACAAAGTGACCACTACACACACGCGCACAAGCTACAGCCGTCTGGTCGGGCTTGGGCTATGTGGTGTACTTCTTTTTGGTACACGAAAAAAATTAATATTTTAATTTTAAACGTGCGTTTACTTGGTCACCACTCCATCAGATTCCGGTTCCTAAAATTCCTCATCGTGCGCTGTAAGTTTCCTGATATCTCTCCACACGGTTTCTTGCTCAACAAGGCTGATTTCGTGTTCACCAAGGCTGGTTTCGTGTTCACCAAGACGAGACCAGTTTCAAATTGCCCCAAACTCGACGCACTTACCGAGTTTATTCTCTTTTCTCCCCATTTAATTTTCTTCCGTTCAAAAGTGTGCAACAATACGAGTGGTTTTGTAAAACCATATTTCGATTGGTTTTCTTTGAAAAACCAAATATTAGAAGGTGTATATCTTGAACGGATTTCTGCAGTGCAGCGGAAATTCGATTTTGACTGAACTGTTTTATCCTGGGGACGTTGTGGTTGATAGTGCCTTGCACCTTTGGCGAGCATGAAACGTCTTAAAGAGAGCGACCTAGTCCGCGACTCATCTCAGTAATTTCATCGGTGACTTCGAATTTTCGAACAATTTTGAAAATCAATTCCCAACATGTACTATATCTACCTCTTACATTAAATTGACCTTTTCTACTGTTCAGGTTGTTCAATTGCTGGAAACACCTTTTGTCAATCTAATTAATTTCACATCATTAGTTTCTACAAATGCTGCAAGGCACCGTTTTGTTGCTGGAAAATCAAAATCTTTACTTGAATTTGGACTACGAAGGGCTCAGTTATTAAATCTTACAGGAAAACAAAATGGTGGGTAAAATTTGGAAAATTTTCTTTGTCAATATTCACCAAAAGAATGTTATTTTGATGTCGGGGCCTGATGTGGAGTAAGTGCATCAAAGTACTGTTATATTGGAGGATTTGATGCAACAAGGTATTATCTATTAAAAAGCTTCAATTCTGGTGTTTGGTACAATAATAGGGAGGAAATATTAATAATATTAGGTGTATACATAGCATATATTGTACTTGAGATTTTTTTGTGGACTAAGCGTTTTACAGTGCCAATATAGTGCAGTGTTAGAATTAGTTTCAATTTATAATACTTCTAACTGAGATTTTTTAATACCCTGCAAAGATTCAAGGATACTTCGTTACTGTTGATTTAAGACGGCAGGGCATGATTTTAGCAGCATGGCATGTAAACTCTGATCTTATATTACGTCATTGTAAACCCCCTATTAGTTTGTACATTGTAATTGACTTAGCCAAGTTAAAGTGCCTCCAAAATGCTAGATTCTTTTGGGTATGGTTCAAAAAAGTTTTAGTAAATCCAGCACCAGAGACATACAATTTGGATTATGATGGGATAGAACTAATTTCATTTGAAGCAATTAATATTTCTTACCACATCCGTAATTCACTCATATGCATTAACGCATCATATTGCAAGAAATAACGGAAATCTGGTTTTGAAAGAGTAATGGGAGAAGTAAGAGGCAAACTGAATACTGGGATGAAGGGTAAGGCTCAAACATCGATTGTCAACTTATCTTGATTAATATATCAGAATTTCTATCGTGGCATTATCATCAAATTATCATGACATCCTTCTTTAGCATTTTGTTTTGGCTTAGTTAATTTGTTATTTCTTCTGTTTGCCTTTATATAGCTTGGCTTTTTCATATGGCGCACCAATAGCAATGTTGCACCAGGAAGGTTATTCGGGATTCCACTTCGTGGTACTCATTCCCATGCCTTTGTTAGCTCATATATGGTAGGCGTGCAACCATTTCATTAAAATTTTTACATATTTAGATTATGTTTATGAGATGATTCCAACGAATTCTACTTGTCATTTCATTTGCAAAACATAACCCTATATAGGTTAAAGGGTAAGATTTCTGTTTAATTTATCCACTCAAAGTGTCTAAAGGGACAAAAACTCTATGTGATTATTTCCAATTACTATGTTTGTGAAAAAGGGAGAGTTTGACATTTGTACTGGAAGAAAAAGTTCAGTAACAAGTAATGAGGCACTGCTGTTTAGTGGGAAGATAGGGTATAATAAATAGGGATATTATTTTTTATATTTATGTCCGTTTTTGTAATTCATAAAAACCATATGCAGTGCAATTAATTCAGACAAATAGCATATTTCTTATACTTAACATCAAGATTAGAGAGTGACAAATACAGTGGTAGAAATGAGAGGTAACTAGTGAGCTTAGAGAGAGAAAGAGAGATCCCATAAATTCAGAGTTAGAACGAAGAAAACTTTGAAATTATGAGGTTTATCCCTTCTTATTAAGTTATTATATTAATAGTTAGAATTTTTCTTTTATACATATTCTTGTTTGATTTCTGTTATCAGTATTGTTATGCTTTATTATGACTTGAGTCATTTTCTGTCATATTTCCTTTGCTTACTTTTATGTGTACCTTGTCTGTCCCATGATTTGCAGAGCCTTGATGAGTTTGCGGACAAATCACTGCATAAAAAAGATGGCTCGAGTACATGTGAAGATTTTGTTAGTTTGGTTCAAAAATGGCTGAACAAAATTAAGGTGTCATGATATAAGCCTTTACATCCATAATGATTTTTTTCTTGTGGTTCTTAGCAGAATTTTTCAAGGGCAAGTAGGGGTTTGGTTTGGTGTCACCCTGGTGGCAGTTACTTATATGACCACATACCAGTGACAACAATGATGTTCTAGCGAGTTGGTATACCTATTAGGATTTCCATATCACGAAAGATGGAAGCCTCAGTTCATGCCAATGTTGTAAATTATTATTATCTGATGGTGCATGGGATATGAAACGCAGGATATAGAATATGGATACAAGGGTTATTAAGTCTATAGAATGTTGTATTGGGAATTTATTGTGATTTTGGAATTAGTATTTTTGGGGATATTAAGGTGTTTTTAATAAATTAGGGCCATATGGGGTTTTTACTTTGTAGTCACTTAGGACTTACATCGCTATCAAGTTATGATTGTTATGTATTGAGTTTTTTACACAAGTAAAGTGGAATTTTTTATTGATTAAGCATCACTATTCTGTTTATCCCTTTTAGATCTATTCCTTCCCCTGTTACCCTCCCCTCAGTTTCTTCTCTACAGGACCATTCTTATAGCATATTTTTTGTGCTTTGCACTCTTACAAGATCAAATATGGATTTTTCAGTGTATGACCTGTGTTGTGTTGCCACTATGCAGTGGTCAAACTCACTACGTGGCATTTTTGCCGAGACCAATCAAAGTGAGCTGGCAGCATTCACATCATATGCATTGGCATTTCCTGATAACTTTCTTGCCCTTGTAGACACTTATGATGTAAGTATTTAATTTAATATTTTCTTAGTTACTTTAAATTTCTTGCAAATAGACATGTATAATCTAGGCATCACTTTAGCCAGCAATGTCCAATAGCTGTGGATTAGGCCCAGTTTCAATTAGCTTCTAGCTTATGGGAGTTTCTCAATTAAAATATATTGATGGTTCTTTACTTTAAGAAAAGTCCTTACAAGTTTATACTTGTTAATGAAGAAGATAAATGAAAGTTTTTTGAAAAATTTGAGATGCAGAAGCTAATTACAATGAGAAGCTATTGCTTAAAAAATTTGTTGCAAGTTTCTTTTAATATTTCTTAATAAGTAGTCCTTGATAAGTTTATTCAAACTGGCTCTTAATCTTGCTTATTCCTATTTTTGGTCTTTTGTGAACTAGTTCTGGTTTAGTTTATCTATTTCTGCATATAATCACATTTGCATCTGTTGATAGGTCATGAGAAGTGGAATTCCTATCTTCTGTGCAGTTGCATTAGCTCTCAGTGACTTCGGGTATGTCAAGATATTTTTCGTGTTTGCCATTATTACTTGATTACAGGTTTTACATAGCTATTTTTAAAGTTTCCTAGTTGATTTTGGTTGATAAGGATATAAATCTGTTTGCTTTCTTATTATACTTCTGTGAATTGTTTCCTCAATTGCTAAAATTATCCATTTTTTGCATATCCTTTGCTGTCTTTCTGTGGTATGCCTGTTTTCTATGCAAACGTTTCTTCTGTCGAGAAGCCTTTTTCTGTGTTATATAATCTTATTGTCGTTATTTGACTGTAGTATTTCCTCTTACATGACATCATCATGACTTTTGACCTCAACTAGTCGCTAAGCATCCGCCACCCCACAAGAGAAAAGGAACAGTCCATTTTATCTTTTTCAAATAAATAATCATGTGGTTGTCATGCATGGCTGAGTCTAGATGATGTCCTGTGCAGATACAAAGCAGTTGGCATTAGACTGGACTCTGGTGACCTTGCATATTTGTCCTGTGAATCAAGGAAGTTCTTTTGTTCCATTGAGAAGGAATTCGGATTGCCCGGTTTCGGAAAGATGAGTATCACTGCTAGTAATGACCTTAATGAGGAAACATTAGATGCTTTAAATAAACAGGTAAACTTTATTTAGAAACTGGAACTTGTAGCTTTATTCCTATTGGTTGATGGAATTTAAAAGGCAAGAATCATAAATGATTGATGCCCTGATAAGTTTTGGTCCTTTGGACTCTTCTCTGCAATTTTGTATACATGAAGATGAATGCCACTGGCCAATATATTTATTTGTTCTGATATTTAGACGCCAGTCCTCCTGTTCTGCTGGCAATCTGGTATGCATGTTCTGTTTAAGTCTTTATGGCTTAATTGATCGAACTGTGGTTTTCGTTGTTCACTATCTATAGTTGGGCTAATGGTTCGCTATCTATAGTTGAGCTAATGGCTTTGATTAAAGGATCAATCAGCCCAAAAGTTCAAATTTTAGCTGTCTGTGCTCATTCTTTAATGTTTGCTTAATGTTTTAATTCAGTATCAGATAAAAAAAACTATGGCGAAATTGTAGAACATTATTTGTTGGTTAATACATTTAACTAATTTTAGATATTTATTCATGCGTATTCATTTGCATATAGCCATATACACTAACAGGTAATATCAAAACATAGCTCTGGTCTGTGGTCTCTCTCACTATATAAATTTACATTTATATAAAAATAGCATTAAAGGTGAATTGACACGTCTAATGTGCATGTCAAGACACTAGTGTGCATGAAATGTAAGAATAAAACACTAACAGGTTGATTATCTTAGTATCACAGATTTTTGTAACATGATATGTGTCATAGATTTGGAGTGTAACACGTATTGTCTCTAATCAAACTACCTTATAAAAGACAATGGGTTGTATCTTTGATGCAGAAAATGGAAAAATGACCAACAGCAATAATAGATAAGGGAAGAAATGTCAAATGATGCCAAACACCTTGGTTACTGGGCATTTTATGTGAACATACACCTTATAAAATAACAAGGATCCCATTGGTTTTTTACTGTGCCCAATTAGAGGTGTAAGTTTACTTAATCAAGGTCCAATCAGTGAAACTGAAATCAATCTTCAAGTAATCACATCCACCCTTGATTTTAAGGTCAACAACAGTGACGCAGTCACGTCTTTATAGGCTGAAACGGAAACTCCTTAGAGTTATTTATATTGATTTTGTTAAAAGAAGGGAAAATTAACAATTACATATAGTTTCTTATCCTACTTTTTTTTTATTGGATTGCATTTTTCCCTGCAGGGTCATGAGGTTGATGCCTATGGAATTGGGACATACCTGAATCAGCCTCGTATCAAACTTTCAAAAGATGTCTCAAAGGTTTGAACACAGCAAATAGAAATGAAATCATCTATTCGCATTTAATTATGAATTTATAATCTGTTTATCTTTTTATTGCTCTCTCTGTTTTTTAGGTCTCTATTCCATGTAAGAAGCGAACTTATAGATTGTATGGGAAAGAAGGTTATTCCTTGGTAGACATAATGACCGGGAAAAATGAACCCCGTCCAAAGGTACCTTTTAACTTGGTGTGTGTGACCCTCTTCAAACGGGAACAAAAGATTTAATTAACGTCAATTTTTCAGTCTATTGGCTAGTTACTATGTAATTTACTAACGAGATTTGTCTCTTCTAAAGCGAGAATAACTTTAAAACGAAAGTGAAGTTATATCCATTAATTATGAAGTTGTTTGAATTTAAAGTTTAATCATTAATTTTCAATCAATAGTTATGACTCATTCTTTTCTCTTTAAAACGACTCATTTACTTTAGATAAATCAAATCCTGAAAAAAGTATGCAAAAATGTTTTTTATTTTTTAATCATAGGTGGGAGAAAGAATCCTGTGTCGACACCCCTTTCAAGAATCCAAGAGAGCATATGTGGTGCCACAACATGTGCATTATGGGATGTGTTATGCTCCCTATCTCTGTGTGATGAAATGGAAACTGTCATCAGTGACTACTTTCTATTGGGGTAGCAAGAATGGTGAACGAAAGATTTACTAGCAGTGGAAGGGTAAGGGATGCTGGATCGTGATACAAGTTTTTTTTTTTTTTTTTATACGATTTTTAGTTGATTTCGCCATTCCCATTACTTCCATGTAGAGGGAGCTAGATATCTCACTAGTTGTGTGGAGAGCAATTAAATTAGTCAAACTTTCTCTTCAAATATGCTGATTTTTCATCCTTTTGCTGCTATTGAGCAGGGGTTTATAAGTTGAGTCCAACTTATGACAGCCGTAGAAGCATATATATGTTTACGTTTGGATTATATCGAGCCTTGGGTTTGACGTTATGCTGTAGCGTATGTTTGTAAAGGACTATGGGATTGCACGAACTAATACTAGATAATCTTTTGCTGATTGTACCTACTATGATGACAAGTTTCCTTTCCCAGGTGTGTGATCTCGACACCAAGTCGCCGACACCGTATGCGGTGCAGAGAGAAGCCAGATCTCGGCAAACGTGCCGGCGCCCAAAAAAAGGGAGGGAACCGCATAAAATACGGTGTCGGTGTTTGATTTTGTGTCCAAAAATCATTTTCCTTTCCTGAATCACCACCTCTTTCTACATGAGTTATGAAAAGTACAACTTCAGACATAGTGCATATGCCGATTTTTCAATATTTTTTCTCATCTGATAATAATTTTATACTTTTTGAATTGAATAAATATAAACATTTTAAAGTTTGAATAAATATAAACATTTAAAGTTTGAGACTCCGTTAATACTGCCAACTAAACATTATGAATTTTTTACAATTGTTTTTAGATGTAGGTGGCATTGTCAACTTATTAGTGTACTTGTGTGTATCTTGTCTTGCATATAGGGTTGTTGGGCTGTTGTGTTCGACCCTGGCTTGTTATTTGGATTTGGGCTTGGCCCTCCTTTTCTTTGTGATGAATCGTATCTACTCTTTGACCAAAAATATAAAAACCCTGGAGAAGAAGAGAGGCAACATTTTGCACTCTTTCACAATTTTTGCACGCCGCCTTTTCATTTGAAACCCTAACCTAATGGCACCACGAAATCTTCCAGGCCAAAACCAACGCGCCAGTGCATGTTTGATTGGACGTCGAAATCGCATTGCACGAATTCTGGTTACACGTTTTTTGAAAAGGAACAAACTCGTTCCGATCCTCAAACAGAAACTCAAACATAGCCTCAATGGTATTGTTCTTTCTGATTTCATTTGGTTTAAGAATTCAATTGTCTGTGTGTTTAGAATGCTTTGTTGGCTAATTCTTGATTATTGTGAGGTACAGTGCGGGGCGGGAGCGCATCTGGGAAAGCCAGGGTTGGGGGAAGAGGAAGACCCTCTGTTAAGGCTAAAAATCTTCAAGTTGAGAAAAGAATTACTCAGAAATCGAAATCACAAGCTGACAATATTTCAAACTCGCGGAATCATGCTAAAGAATTTGCTTTAAAACTCAGAGGTAGTAAAGAATATCAGGACTCACTGAGGACACGGAAGGCGACGCCAGGCAGACGTGGACAATCACTCCGTAAACTGTATATATCTCTGCATGATGCAGAAAGGAGATTTCGCTGGGAACAGTTTAGATTATCCCGTGTTTTGGATGATCTAGGTAATTATTACTCCTTATCGAATTTTTTATTGTGCATTTTGACTGTTACTGTGGTTAGTCGATGAGTTAGTCGATTATTCAGTCTATCATTCAGACGATGATTAGGACGATGATTCAGATGATGACTCCCCTTTTTCATTTTTTAACTTTTTTTTTTTTTTCAGTTTGAGCATATGGCCGCTTTGTTGGAGCTGGAAGAAGCTTTGGAAGAATCTTCTGAATCTCCCGCGACAATGACTAGGGAAAGCACTTGATATAATAGTAGATGTAGTAGATGTTTGTTGCCACTTGCATGATGGCAATTATCCTAGTAGTATGTTTTAGGAGTTGCACCTTACTTCAATATTTATTTAGTTGTTATTTTGGATTTGCAACAATGTTGGTTTAATCTGCCCAATGAATGGTTTTCATTCTTAAATCCGCTTATTATGTGTACAGTGTACCTCATTCTTTCCCGTGATTTATTAAGGGTGGTGGTAGAGTGGTAGTGTAGTGCCATGGAGAATTCAGTTAAGATAGGATAAAGCATAAAAAATAGTAAAATTCAAAATTCATGAAAATAAGGAAATCCTATTACTCGTATAAAGGCCATTGTCTGCGGATCTCTTGACATATACGTTCTAATCTTTATTTATTACTATCATCAACAGTGTTTCCGCCATCTCTTTGAAAAATGCAAAAATTTAAAAAAAATAATGTTAGTTTATTTCTCTAGAAAGGTCTACATTATTGTTTTGTGCCTGTGTGATTCCTGCTGTTTTTTCATCGCATCTGGGGGCCTCTAAACCGATTGAAGCCCGCAACCAAGACTGATGTTGCCTCCTCCTCCTCCTCCTCGTTTTTGTTCATTTTCCTTCGCCTGGAACTGGAAGACCCCTCTCTCTTTGTGTTTGTCACTCTGTCTCTGTGTTTTCAATATTCTGCAAAATCGTAGAAGCAATAACTTCACGACTTCTCCAACGATGCCTGTTCTGCTATGTCACAGTAAGTAACAAGTAAGAATATTTTCAACATTTAAAGATATCTTGAGTTTAATAACTGTGTGTATGCAGTAAAATGTATGTATGTGGTGTACTCTGCCTCTGCCATACAATGTAGGTATCGGATTCTGAAAGACGATTCTACGTGTTTCGATATTTACTATTTTAGTTTCTTTCCATATTTTTATTTGTAAATATCTTGTCATCTGGTGAATTGGGGGCATCTTAATTTTAGTTTTGCAATGTGGGATCCTGTGGGCTTCTTGATGAAATTGCCTTCTATGTCATTCTCTCTTACTGCCCCCACCCAACTTTTTCAAACAGTTGTGTCTGTATTTATCCCATATGCAGTCCCTGTTTGCAGCATGTGTGTGTGTGTTTTTATTGCGTTTGGGTTTCCCTGTATGCATCTTTCTTATTTAGTTTGATGACTTTGTATATTGCTTTTTTTTGCACTAGGAATGGGTCCTGTGCCATGAGATCTAGACTCAGATTTGTCCTAAAAAAGTGTAGAGGTTTATATGTTGTGCATGTCAGCAACAATGAACTAGGCTTGCAGTGTGATAATGTCTTCCAGCTTCCTTTCAATTGTTGATGCTTTAGGGCGTCTCAGAGTTTTATGATTCTTTTGCAAAATCTCTGATTGCAGTTAGTAATTCCTGCTTGATTGGATCTGCCACTTTATTGGGTTGCATTTTTGTAATTATTCGGTGTAGGGATTGTGGGAAACAAGTGTATTTGGGTATTGATTTTTAATTTGTGAAATTCAGTTTTTTTTTGGTACATAATTTTAGTTCAATTTAGAATATTCTTAGCTGCTGCTAGGTAAATATTTGCACATATTTTGATTTTCTTTGTTGTAATTAGCTTTCATAAACGGTCATTTCTTTTAGTTTTTGAGAATTTGATTGTTTTGCTCCTAATTTGACTTGGAAATTTAAAATTAGAGCCTATGATCAAGCTCTTATTTAAAGTGGAGTTTATGCTGCCATAAATTACAATCTGATTGATTATGAGGACGATATTAGAAGGGTTAGAAAGCTCAAGCACTTGATGAATATAAAACTAGATGGATCATATGATTTAATTTTTCACCATTTTCTTACTGATGGGAAGATGAAGAATTTATCCAAGGAGGAATTTATGTTAACACTCCATTGCTAAAGTACTGGTTTCTCCCCCGGGGGGTGTGTTCAAAATACCGAGGAGCAACACTCCACAAATGTGGCTGTTGGGAAGCTAGAATGGGACAATTCCTTGAACAAAAGTGGGGACCTATTTTTATATCAAAGTCTTACACTATGACCATATGAGATATTACGAATTCAAGTACATATCGGCCTCTAAAGTGAATCGGTTTCAATTTAGTTCTCAATGCATCTTTAGGCTTTTTTGTGTTTGGAGAAACGTGTCTAAGGTAGTACGCTGCTTGTTTCTGGGAAACGATTGGCAAGGGTGTTATGGTTATAAAGATTGCAGTGCTTTTGTGCAAGAATATGTATGTTCTTTCTAATAAAATAAAATGTCAGCATTGTTTTTTCTTTTTACTAGTCACTTGGACCAAGAATATATTTCCCCTTTTAAGAGGTACATACACCACTAACACCTTACTCTTTCTATTTTGGGTGTTTGTCCGAGGTATTAGTATCTGTATCACCATACTATTTATTGTTTCTATGATTTCCATTTCATTGTAGGATGAGGAAAGAGAAACCATATATTTGGGTAGATATCAACATAAATACAACCTTAGAAGGGTATATGTATACCAGATTGACAATATTGAGACTGAGGGAAGTTTTCTGCTAATTCAAGGGACTTTAATCAATTTGAATCCAGCACGGGTTCTTTTGCATTTTCTATGTGAGTAAATTGTGTTAGTTCTTGATTTTTGAGGTCCTATAATTGTTATTGTTGTTGTTGTTGTGTTGTGAATAACACAGGTTGGGTTGGGAATGGATTGAGGGCCTTCCGCAATTGCCAAAGTAAGAAGATTTACATCTAAGGATGTAGAAGGTTTGATCTGTGCGATTACTGTGTTATTTTGATATCTGCGTAATTCTTTTCTTTCTATTTTACCTTCCAAGAATAATTTCTTTTTTGCAGACTAGTCCACTAGGAAAAAAAACTTGCTATCTATCATTAAATATTTAATTAGGCTGCCAAGTGCCAATCTTATCTTAACTTGCTATCCTTCATTAAATATCATTACTTAATTTCTTTACTTTCCTTTTTAAATTATTCAACTCTTTTCACACTCGGATGTACTGTATTATAAGACACGCTTCTGGTAGCTCATACAAGTCACACTTGACCAATACAATTTTTTGAGTTCTGAGCTTGACAGTTGACCCTGTTTGTGTACCTCACCCTGCAGCTTTCTATGTTAAGAAAACACCTCAACCTCAAAGCTTCTCTTTATGCAGTAAAATCCGTCAAGAACTTGCAAGTAATCCCGCTTTATGAGTCACTCATCCCATGAAGCAACACTGCCAAGAACCTAGGCCTGTGACCAATCACTTTATTCCTGGTTGTGATGCTTCACTATTATCATTTTATTACTTAATAGTAAAATTTTCCATATGATCCGAATATTTTCTTAGAAAATCAACCCCCTTGAGGAATAAGGCACCGTGAGTTAGATATGACATCTAGGGAAAAAACTTCAGGAGAATCAATAGCACTATACTCTCTTTTTATTGAACAAGCTAAGATGCTCTTATCTTTTTAGTATCTCATGCAGAGCGGTACACTTTATAATATGGACATTTTGCCCCAAAAAAAAAAGCTCCTAATGCTACTTATTTTTGGGTTGCTCATTTACTCTTGCTTGCTTTTCAATTTATGTATCACATTCACTTGCGCTGTGAAGAGACCGTGTGCTGGTGGTGGGCCTTGGTATCCCACATTATTCTGTCTCGATATGATTTCCTTAAGCCACACACTATTGATACCTTATCAACAGTGGTAGATTACTAACTACTATAATGTAAAACAACTGTGTATGGTTTAATATGTTAATGAACTACATTTTAAAGATGCTTAAAATAAAAGTACTATAATATGCTGTAGCCATTAATGAATTGTATATTTCAGTTCTCTTGTTCTGATATGAATTTGTTCATGTTTTCTCCCTGTTTCCCTGCTAGTATAACATATAACAGCAGGGAAACAGGAAGGTACTATTATATAGTGATGTACTATTATATATATATATTGGGGTTACAAGGCCAAGCTCTCACCACTTAGCTGACACCTCATGAACGTATAACAAGCATTAGCAAGACCAGTTTTTGTATTCAAAGGGCTTCTCTGTACATTAGCTAAAATTGTTAGCACACACTATAACCGATAGTGAGAGAAATTTTTGATTTTGCAAGCATCTGTCACTGATAGAAGTTTGCTTCTTTGGCTTTTTGTTTGGTTTTCTGTTTTTATCTCTTTTCTGATGGAAATCTTCCTAACTGGATTGGTGTCTGATATTAATACGATTTTTGAGAAACGACTCTGCAAATTATGCTTCGGAAGATCATGATTTGACTAGTAAAATCTTATTTCAGGTTGCGGCTACTGGAAATCTTCCCAACTGGATTGGTGTTTGTGATATCAATACGACCTTTGAGAAACGACTCTGCAAATTCTGCTACAGAAGATGATCATTTGACCAGTAAATTCTTGTTTCAGGTTGCTGCTAAGAAGACGACGCTGAAGAATGTTGTTGTCTACATCGTAGAATCATTTCTAAAAGAGCTGATGTTAATCACAACTGTGCGGCCATTCTTATCCCTGGAGGCCTAATTGGCTTCATTCCTGAGGTAGCTATCACTCTTCATAAAAAAAAAAGACTTCAGCTTTTTTCAGCACATTTATTTCACTTATTGGTTAATAGCATGTTTAGGTGCCTGATTAACAATGGACAAAAACAGTTGTCTTTGGGTGTCAGGTCCTTATATGTACAAATCCAATAGCAAGTGATTTTATAAGGGAGATGCCAAATAGTTTAGGAGTTCAATTTCTGCTTCTACTTAATCTGTAGAAGTTTCTGCCATTTTCTCCCTCGAAGGATTTGCACATCTATTTTGTTATCTTTTATGTTGATGGATGCCGTTCCGGTTTGAGGTTATATCTATTGAGATTTTAACTTTTCCTGTCATTTAGCGAGTTTGGGAAAAAGAATCTCTAATAATACAATGTTTGTTTGTGTGTTTAAGATAACTAAAAGAATCTCTAGATACTAAAGAAATCAATGACAAACACAAAAGGTGTTTATTCATGGTTGTTATTTAGTGTTAGTGATTAGTTGCTAAGAGCCTGTCTTCTACTTCTATTTTTGTTAGTTTTAATTTACATCAATTGATTTAATGCCTTTCTGTTGCTAAGGGCCTGTTGCTCTTATTTCTTTGAGTTTGTAGCTCATGATAGCATGTTTTGCTGAGTTTTTCCGTTGACATGTGACAATTCAGGTTCTGTACTTGCTAAGGTAGTAAGCTCGCTCTTAAACAGATTCAAATGCCAAATGGGGATGCTCTTGCACCATCAGACTGCTTTGATGTGACTTTTGCAATTTTAAGGACTTTCAGCTGTCCACCTGCTCTGTCAGAGGCCAAAGTCAGAGATTCTTGGGTTGGAAAGGAGGGTTGTAAGGAGAGGAAAGCTGAAAAAGTAGGTTGCTGTCTTGGTTAATTCCATATTTTGCAAAGCTACTACCTTATTGAATCCTCAGTATATCTTTTGATTGCAAGTAGCAATTGATATTTGTCTATCAACTTCCTGAAATTCCTAGAACAGTGTTAGTTAGAGTTGTTTGGTGATTTTAAGTTGGTTATACGATATGTGATTCTTTACAGCACTGCAAAAAAATTAGGAAGAATGCATAGTACTCCAACTTCGTGTGAGGTACCTTTGTTTTTTCTTTGACTGCGTAGTTATCAAGCTATTCAATAACACAAGGTGTTCTCTTTATCACGTAGGATCTAGGATTTCTATTTTTGGATGCTATTGAGGCTTTTTTTATGCTGCTATGCATTCTGCAGTTGCTGCCTTATCTCATTGTAAGCAGTGTGTGTTCAGTGTTATTATAAAGCGCTGTCAAGCAAAACCTGCCCATTTATGGATTGTTTACTAACATATAAAGAAATGTGTGCAATCTTGACATACATTCCAGTTGGGAAAGTTCAATAATGATAATACAAGGTGAGCCAGTAGCTACACCCCAGCGTTGCTTTCTTGAACTTCGCGAATGTGTTTTTTTTTTTTTTTTTTTATGAGTAAGATACACTTGGCTTGAAATATGAATAGGTTTTGAGGCAGCTGGGCTTATAGGTTAGAAGACAGTAATCAGTAATGCTACATATCAAATGCAATCGTGTCTGATAGTTTTATCCTATTGAAACCCCAGAAAAATATTATAATAGCAGCATTGGAGGGAATGGAAAATACACATGAAATCTTATTAACCTCTTCAGAAATTTATGCAAAATCATTGAATCTGAGACCAAAATATAATCCGATTATAAACATTATTAAGTCATACTTAATAAATACATTGGTCAAGTTTTGTTGTCACCATATCATTTGGTTTTAGTCATTTGAGATGACTAAAAAATCAGCCAATCCTAACAATGAGGGGACAGGGTAATATTATCTTTAGAGGATAGGTAATATGTGCTACTGCTAAGCAATTTTATACAGCTTTAGATTGAATGTACGTTGGGTCAGCTAACATGTTTAATTCATGATATGCTATTGGTATATTTTTTGCAGGTTTGGGCAAGCAATCTGACCTATTTCCTGAGAAAGCTCGCAAATGAGGCATGTTTGACCCAAGGCTAGGCAAGAATAACAGCAAGGTTGGGAGAAAAATGGTACCTGGTTGGATAACACAAGTTGTGATTGGATAGGACCGAAGTAATATGGGAATAGAGAGACAGAGGCCTTTAATTTTGATTGAGAGACAAAGAACTGAGCTGACAAATCACAGATGCTGTGGTTTTTGCTGCGGGAGTAGCTTTTAATTTTGACTGTTGCAATGTTTTTTCATGAGTATTGTTTTTAATACTTGGCCTATATGATGTAATTAAGGCCAAAATGACGGGTTGTATGACGTAATAATATTGATATATATTTTTTGTGACAAAACCCAATCTGACTGTTTTACTCATCAGTAGTGGAGATAAAATGCTAACTAACCTTCCTATTATTAGGGTATGATTGAAATAAAATGTCTTAAGAAATATTGTAAATGTTTTTGGTCAAAAAAAAAAAAGAAAAAAAAAGAAATGTTGTAAATGTTTCAATATAATATGCTAATGTCATTTTTTTTTTTTGAAGAAAAATTGTGTGGGATAGAATGCTACAGAACTTCTAGCAGTATATGACCAATCTAAATTGAGTGAGATGCATGAAAGATACTGGTAGTCGCATTTCAAATGTTAGTCTGGATTGAATCAGGGTAGTGATTAGTTGTTTTGATTGTTAATAACATCCATCATTGAGTTCTTGTTTGGATTGCGTGTCATTTATTGATATCACTTGGAATATCAATCATTGTTCAAGTTCTTTGATCTAATATCCATGATGTTCAATCTTCATAATCTGCATTCAGCCTTTTGGTTAGGTGGCTCATATGTTTCAATAAAAAAATTAAAAGGGGAGCATTATTATTTTGGCTAGCATCTTTGCAATGATTGGCTGGAATAACCCCAAGTACAAACATATTAACTTTCTTATGTTATTTTCATAATTTGTTGGTGTGTGTGTGTGTATATATATATATATATATAGAGAGAGAGAGAGAGAGAGAGAGGAGGGATATAGTTACTCCAGGAGTAACTCTATATAGACATTGAATTTTATCAATAAAACCGTTGAATTATAAGTTCTTATTGAGTAGATCAACTCTAGAAAATTTCATGAAATTTTAAAATTATTTGATACATAATCGAATAACTCCAATTCAACGTATGATATACTTTTTAAAATACAAGTAAAATGTTGATCATCTGATCGCATAGCTACAAATATCTAATTTATCTAAAATTTGGTATGCATGATCTTTAGTATAACATGACGATATTCAACAGTTTGATTGATGAAATTCAATGTCTATAGAGAGTTATTAAACGGAGTAACTCTGTAGAGTAACTATATCCCTCCTCATATATATATATATATATATATATATATATTCATCTTTCCATCAAATTAAAACACCAGTGTCAAAGTTGAGATCTAAGGGAACTGGCCAACAACACAAGGAGCAAAACTTAATTCTCCCCTGAAGCACTGTCTGATAACATCAATCAGAAATAACTATTGATTTTTGATTGAACTATTTTGACTTTTTTTTTTGATAAGAAATGTATCAAAGGAAATAGAAGTTTTTATCTTATACCCTTACTAATAATGCCGGAGTGTATTTTTATGGTTTGTTTGCTGTTGATTTTGTGGATTTGATCAAGAAATGGCTTTCAAATTAAATTAAATAATTTATAACACAAATCTTCATTGACTCAATATTTAATATTACACATGAAAGACGTGGGTTGCCTATTGTCATATATGATTTAATTATCATAATTATTATTCAATTAATAATTTTTTTTAACTTTTACTATTACAACTGAAATATAATATAAGATTTGAGATTATAGTAAATAATTTATGACTCAATTCCTCACCGACTCAATATTTAAAACTACACATAAAACACGTGTGTTGTCTATCGTCACATAACGTACACAATTGCATAATCCGTTAATGATGTCACATGTGTTGCCTACTATTATCACCAACTTAATTTAAAAAATTTCTAAAGAAACCTGTGCCTTGCACATGTATTGGTACTAGTTTGACACAAGGGTAGGCAAGAATAACAACATGGTTGGGAGAAAAATGGGACCTGGTAGGATAACACAAGTTGCGATTGGATAGGACCGAAGTAATATGGGAATAGTGAGGTAGAGGCCTTTAGGTTTTGTCTAGCACGATGCCGTAAATCTACAGAACCATGATGGTGCCGTAAAATATCATCCATTGATATATTTTATTTTAATTCAATGGTTTGGATTAGTAATGGGCAACCTGATAGTGAATGCTCAACCAATGGAATTTATATTTGCAAAGGGGGTTCTAAGAAGCCGTAAAATTGTTGTTGTTGCCATCCCAATTTGATGCTACTAACGGTGCCTTTTGCGGTTAGATAAAAAAAAAAAGTGCTTTCTAAAAAATAAAAAGTGGAGTGCGTGTCAAGTATGTGTTACTACTTACTTGTACGATATTATGCGGGTGCCCAGGACTCGATTTCAACTAAATTAAATAGCATAACTATATAAACAAAGCAGAATTTTATTTAATAAAATTGATTTTCAGAATAAATTTTAAATATAAATCTGTACATTTTTTTTTGATAAATTTAATCTGTACATTTATATAAAACAGATCGATTATTAGTAATTATAAAAACTAAATCTAAAACATTTTTTTCTAAAAAAAAATATTAATTTAAATGTATAACAGTTCTTCTTGAAAAATCATATTTTACCCATAGAAAACCCAATATACCATCTAACTCCCAACCCATTGGGGCAGACGCAGTTGGGTCCCAATTATAAGGGACTTACCCATACGAAGCCCAGCACCAGCCAACTTCTGACTCGTTGGGTCGTACCTAGTTGGGCAATTAACTACATGGGCATGACCCAACTATAGGGGACTTAACCATCCGAAGCCAAATAGCCCCAATTGTCGACTCGTTGGGTTAGCAACTACATGGGTTGACCCAACTTTAGGGACTTAACCATACGAAGCCCAACACCAACAACTCCCAACCTAGTTGGCACGACAACTCATGGGCCTGACCTAAATACAAGGCACTTAACCATATGAAGTCCAAAACCACCCAACTCTCGACCCATTGGGCTGGACTCAGTTGACCTGTCAATTATATGGGCATGACCCAGCTACACATGACTTACCCCATACGAAGCCCAATACCACCCAACTCGTGACTTGTTGGGCCGAACCTAGTTGGGCTGTCAACGACATGGGTATGACCCAACTACAGGGGACTTACCCTATGAAGCCCAGCAACACCCAACTTTTGACTTGCTGGCGCGATCCCAATTGGCTTGTCAACTGCATGGGCTTGTTCCAACTACAGGGACTTACTCACATGAAGCCCAACGCCACCCAACTCTTGACTCGTAGGGCCATAATGCAGGTGATAAGCCAAGAGACAAATTAACCTATCGTAATTTTATTTTATAGTTTATACAGTGAAATATTAATATATTTATATGATGTTTTTAAAAGGTTATTTAAATGTAATTTATCATCTAACTATTGTGTTAAAAATTTATAATTTATTGTGAAATTTCAATGCAATACACATTTCCTTAGGTGAAAATTGTGTATATATATATAAATATTCGTTAGATTTATATATTGAGTTAATTTCTAGCATATGGTTTTAATTTTTAATCATTGAATCGTGTCTATGCAAGGACATATCCACTTACTAAGAAATGGGGGCAACTGACCCCACTGACTTATTTGTTTTTTTACTAATTAATGAGTAATTTTATTTTTGTCCCCACTTAAAATTAAGTGTTGACCCTACTAAAGAGAAAAAATAGAAAATAAGCTACTCTCTTTTGATATGATTGAGAGATGAATTGTTGAATAATTGCATGGTTACATACATAAAATTGAAAAAATCGTACAATAATTTCAAAATATGAAAACACGTATAGAACAATTATAATTCGTAAATATTGAGGTGTCTTCAATTTTTTGGGTATATAACGCTATAGTTTTTGTGATCTCCAATTTTTTACTTAATGATAATGATGTCATTATTTTATCACTTTTGCATTGATGTATTTTTTATATAAAAATTTAAAGTAATATAATGTTGCCCTCACTAGTCAAAATTTCTGTATCCGTCCATGTGTCTATGTAAGGGTATTTTAATTTTTTTAATATGTCTGCCCATTTCTTTATTAAATTATTTTTTTGTCCAAATTATTTTGCCACCATGTTGGACATGGTCCATAAAGCACCGGGTTTCCATTTTTAAGAATACTGCTGTCATCAACGATAGGAATACTTAACCAAGGTTACTCCAAATTTTTAACTTACGTTACTGACATAACTTGTCTTCAGACTAACCAATTAATTTTAGACTATGATGGGAGAGAAACATAAAATAAGAAATAACCGGCAGTCACTTATTATCCCAGGTAATTCTCAGAGAACCATGATGGTCAAATTTATTTACTTCACCATGCTAGACGTCACCGAGGCCTTTAATCTAACACAGACAAGGATGTTGAGGCAGAGCAAAACCTTTGAATCACGCTGAAAGGCGTCAGCAGAATGTGGCTTAGGCTGTGGTTGGTTGGATGAGTTCAGCTAAAGAAATTATGACAGGAACATGTTCATCGAGTCAACTTGGTCTTTGAAGAGCAGTTTAGTACAAATTGCACTAATGAAGTTATTAGGAGGATCAAAGAAAAAGTGTCATTCAAATATGTGGGTGCACAAGTGTTTTTTGTCTCCATTTATTTTAAGATCTTACCCATGTGGAGAGTCGATATGCATGGTTTAGTCACTTCAAGGAGTGGAGCTGTCAAGTTTTGAACCGTAGAAAAATTATATGCAGTTGACTTATAATTGAAGAGATTCCTTGGATTATAGCTTTAGAATAATATCATCATGACCAGAATTTGCATCCTTTTGGTTACAAACGATTGTGATAGTATTGATTAACAAACACAGTACGATGTAAAAAATGGGTGATTTCAAAATGACATTTTATTGAGTTATTTCTCATAATTTGATTTCTATTTATATACACAATTCTTAACACATAATATGCAAAAAATTAAAAACATGTTGAATAAATAAATTGATTTGGATGTTAAAGTATTTTTTTACCTGTAGATTTCATTGAGAATTCAAGTCAAGCTTCTAATTCAGTGTCTTTATGTTTAAACAATCTCCATAATAGGTCTATATATATAAATAATGGTTTGTAATTTTTAAAATTTATATTTCTTTTATTTTTCTTCAATAAAAAGAGAATTAATTATATGGAGAATTGAACATGTTAGTTTTTTTACAGTACTTGATGTGATTTGGCTTATTAGTAATTAATCCTTTATCCTTGAATTGTTGTTATTTCTTTAGCATTCTTGCTTTCAAAGAAATTTTCCCTGTGGCAAACTAACATTTGAATTTCCAAAATCATATGTTCTGCTCTGCAATGGTGTTTCTAAAAAAGTACAAGATTTTTACCCATTTATCACTGAATGCTTTCTGCGTAACTGAATCTGTGAGCTACAATTTTTTCACTGTGGTTTTGAGTGATACCAGAAGAATGCTCAAGGAAGAGTAGTCAACTTTGTAAGCATGAGTAATAAATGATACGAGTAGAGTGCTCAAAGAAGTGTATCAAGTTCTCTTTACATATCCATATTCAAAAAAATTGACTTAAAAATAATATCAATAAACAACAGTACTATCTTTTTCGCTTTTTGGGCTTGGGAGACTTCACAATCTTCCAACGAATCATGGTAGGAACCCCAAAACACACGGTAGATGCCCCCACCATAAAAGGAAGCTCCTCACGAACACGTGGCATGAGAGCTCCAATTGTACATCCTTCATTGACACACCAGTCGTCAAACATCAGACAGCCAAACTCGTACGCGTGTCTGTCAAACCCATCCCACAGATTGGCAACAACGGCTGGAGAACCAAACGAAAGATATCTCAGGGGAGCCCACGTTGGAGCATATCTCCCTTCTAACCGACAAGCACCACTAGAACATCCCATTAGAACTATAACACGACATTTTCTGTACTTTTTCTAGGTGTTTGAAAACAGGCGGGGGAATGTGCTCAGATCCTGCGAAGACAAACCCTTATAAATTCAGAACCCATAGGAAAATAACAAGAATATTATAGTTTATATGTTAATTGTGGATCATCATTAGGTAGTTAGTTGGTTATGCTTGTGTCAAGCTAAGTGATAGCTCACTGTTTTATTAATTCCCTATGTATTCAGTTAGTTATGTTAGGTAGGAATTGGTTGCAACTAATGTAACAGAATCGGGTAGGGAATTAGAGTGGCTATATAAGTCTTGCTTGTTGGAGAAGTTATCTCTAATTGTAATTGATAGAAGTGGTGAGGTGCTGAGATCTCTGTCAGTTGAGTGATACACTTTGTAATCCTTCTGTGAAGATCAATAATTCCAGAATCGTGCCTTGAAGAGTGGATGTAGGAGTGATACCCTGTCACTACCGAACCACTATAATCTGATGTGTTCTTTCTTCTGTTTGCTTCTTCTTAATTCTGTTTCTGAGTTTCTGTGTGATCCTAATCGGTTTTGTTGATCAGTGGTGCTTGTTTATCACCATCACTGATTAGCATAATCATAACATTATATAAATTAGTTCAAATATTTCAAGCTTACCGCAACCATGTCCAAAGAATAGAAAAAGATCATGGTTTTCCATGGAAGCAATCAATTTTTCTTCTTCAGACTCAGAGGGCGCACAACGTGCCCATCCCTGTATAGTAACAAAATGAAAAATGAAGACATAAATATTTAATGGACTTGTAGAAAAAACAACTTGTACCCTTGTATTCTCATAAATTCAAACAGATAAAATACCTTAAGCCGTTTTTCCCTTTTCATAAACTTCTGAGTCCTTATGCCAATCCAAATTGTTTTCTGGATTTATTAGATAAAAGGCATTCGGAGGATCTATCAAAGGAAAGCTCCCTTCATCAAGAACAGCAAAGATACTGCTGACAGAGGGCATGCGGGAAATCTCCTCATGCCTTATTATAGGGAGAGACTCCCATGGAAGCATCTGTCACGACACTAGAGCTTGTTATTGAAATCGGCAATAATATGCTAAAAACACATTAGACCACGTGTTAAAGGAAAAATCCACAAATAAAATATGATTATATCTGTTAAAAATACTGCTGCTTTGAATGTCATTTATATAACACATGTATATCAATTACTAATATGAAAGAAATAAAACCCAACACTCATTTTTGCATTGAAGGTTGAAATGAATGTGAAAAAATAGAAGCATTTTATTAATTTCCTGTATCATACCACCAAATGAGGTATTCCAAATCATCCAACCAGTAGAACTTAATGCTTAAAACAATTTCATAACTACATAATAAGCAAGTCAGCTGTTAAAAAAAAAATAATAATAATAAGCAAGCCAGAAACAATTCATTAACCTGCACATCATAATCCAACACAAGAATTACAGGTTTTCTACTCACTTTACGCTCCTTTTCCAACACACTGAATGCATGCCTTAATATTTTAATAAAAGCAGACTTATCGGCTGCATTTGGTACTACTGCACTCCAAAGTTCATCAATGTGGCCTACTTTAGCTATATAGCTGTCTTTCTTTGAGCATAGCTGTGAAACCAATGCTTCTACATAAACAGATTTGGAGCCTCCTAGAATAATTTTCAGAAGATCGTCATCTACATTCAAATTGTGTTTATTCTTTAGTTCAGTCCCAATATCCTCAACAAGTGAGTCCAATCTGCTGGAGTTCGACCATTCCCCAAGAAGCAAGCATTTCCATGGCCCAAACCATGAATCTTCAAGGTTCCTGGTAAGGTATATCAATTGTATAATTAGAAATAACAATTAGTTTCTAGAAATCTAAAACTATTTCCCTCTACCATGTCAATGATGTCATTGTACACAATGCTATTTTAAATTTTAAGTTGCAGGATAGTAGTGCACCTCAGCAATTCAGCAAAACGGTCATCAAGGTCCCCTCGCGACACATCATCAACATCAGATTCTATTATGAAATGGTTCTCTTCATCTTCAAGCATTGCCCTAAATGAAGGAACAATGCTATCAACAAGAGCAAAACCATTCCATGGGCAACAAAAGTCATTCTCGGGTTTCTCATATCGAGTTAAATCAATCTCACCTGTAGCAGGTGTTGAAAAGTTGTAAGTTTCTTGTTAAAAATTTTAAGGTTAATAATATGTTGTACATATGTAAGAGCCATATACCTTGTGGAATGGGATCCAGTGGCAACAACAACACAACAGGTTCATGCTTAAGATTAAGTCTTGATACCAGCATCGAGGCCCAGACACTTGTATGAGGAGAATAATGCAATTCTCCTAGAAAAGTAGTAAACTCCGGTCCGAGTATACCAATGCTTATGATTGTTGTGGTTGAGTGACCAACCAAAAACTTCTCCACATGCTCTTTAAGATCTTTTGTGCTCTTTAAGATCTTTTGTGCCTTTTGGCACAAGCCTGCAACAGGAAGCAACACATGAGAGCATTTCTTCAGGCTATATATGAATTGACTTTTTGTTTTATCATGCAGAAATAACAACCATTACCCGAGTGAATTGAACGTGTCTTCTTTGATGGAAGAAGATCTAGTATCACACTGACCTTGAAATTGAACATACTGGCATTTAATTGGTTGTGCTTGTCATATACCACAAAAGCAGCATACAACACTGAACAAGAAGCAAGAAATCTTACGTTGCATTTTGAGTTACTATATAGCATAAAAATACTTATTCCATGTTTGATTTAAAAGTAATTATGGAACAGAATAAAACAAAAGATGAAGAAAAATGACAGCGAAAGACAAACTTCATAAAAATAAACAAAATAACAAGTGCATAAATTCATAAGAGAAACTTCCTAAATCCTAACTGTCAAACGAGTCAATGTTTATGATAGAATCCATAGACAAAATTCCATATTATTGATAAACATGAAGATATGCCCCAACATCAACAAGTGATTGTATCTTGAATCTCCCAGTTAAAGGCGAATGGAACTTGTGAGTAGAATGAGTTCCAATTGAAGCCTAGTGAAAATATGAAGACCAATAATTTTCACCCAAATCTTTCGTATTAGATGACAACGAAACTTCCTCGCTTGAGCTAGATACAACATACGTTATGGCGAGTAATTTAGACACCTGTAAAAGAATAGCAACAAAGGAAGAGATCAAAAAGCTGAGTCACGATTAAGAACCTTTACATGAATTTTTCCTCCATAAAACAGTGCAAGTCAGCAAGTCCATTACAGACATTAACTCAATTATAACATTAACTCAATTATATCAAATTTATGATGTTCTTAAAATTTGAATTTCTCTATCTTCTGTAAACTGAATACTTTCTATCAACCCAATTAAACCAATTAAACAAAAATTGTCACAAATAACAACACGAGGACAGAGAAGACAACCTTTTCAAAAACTTCAGGAACTTCCCGAGAGAGTACAAAGGCTACTGTCAGCCAAGAAGCCAGGTCTTCAAACTTGATGGGAGCTAGATTACAGGAAAGTTTCCTGTATAGAAAATGGGGAGAGTTAACATGACAGCTGCCAAATATTATGTTTCATGGTTTAGCTAGGAATTAATGAATAGAATCATGGGTTTATTTTTTATATTGATTGTATAGTTGACTTTTCTAGAATAGGAATATATACAGCTTTGGACACATGGAATAAACACAATTTTTGGCCAGTTTTTTCCAATTATGTGGAAATAAAATGTTAGAGACAATTAACGGTGAACATGCAGGAAAAGCCATAAAAATAAAGAACATTCCATATAATATCTCAAACAACAATTTCAAGGCAAAGATGCTTATAACAAAGACTTCAATATTACCATTACCTCGCAATCTCGGAACTGTAGTATCTAAGGGAATAGCAGCATATGTCATATTAATTTTGCCCATTCTATGGCAAATATATCTCCTCGAATTTCGGCAACAACTAAAAGGTTGACGCAATCCTTAAGAATGGCGGAACGAGTTCTTGCCAACCAAAATGGATATACCTTTGAGAGAATTTTGCGTGCTTCATCAATTTTATCGGTATATGAAAAGCATTTCACTGTGAATAATGAACAATCATATTAGAAAAGGAAAGAAGCAAATAAATCTATGCAGTAAATAAATACATGGCTTATACCTAACCGACTTTGAGCCCAATGAAAGTTGCCTACGGACGAACTACCATTTAAGATTAATAAGATCATTCAATGACTTGGAGTTTGTGACTTCAGATGGAAGACAGTGCCAACATCTTCTAATGGCACACCGGCTACGCGCGCTTTGTTTGCAAGCAGCTGAACCTTACTCAGAGGTATAAATAATTTACTTAATAATATTTTTGTTTTTACAAAAGCAAAAAGGTAATTTATTGATAAAAATGGACCAAGGCTCGAGAAAAGCCAAAGTCCCCACCACATACAATGTATGTAGGCCCCAAAATGCATGTTCCTATGCTAATGTTCAATACGTATACACATGACAATGACATAAGTCTAAAGCTACATCAGTATAAGATAAGGCCCCAATGGCCACTCCTTGCACTTCATAAACAATAGTTACATTACACTGTAACATCCGCTCCAATATACTTCCCAATACTTTGAATATCTGATCTATGCTCAATAAAGCCACATTTCAATCTCATCTCAGTGTCAACCATGACACAGGTTAATTTCACATAATTTGTGCCCCTTCTTGGCTGAAGATGAGCTGATACACTATGCGCTTAAAGCTTTAACCTCTCATGCTTCAATTATTGCGCCTCATTCGTTTGTTCCGTCCACCTTCATGCACAACTCTTTTTTTATGATTAGAACCTCATTGATGAAGAAAAAAGTACAATGACCAGACTAGAAACAATGTCTGAAACATACCAGATACATAAAAGTTCTCTTTCAGAGACATACCCATATAATTGGGTTAGCATATCGCCTAAATCAATGACTCTACCACAGTAATCAGCAAGCTTAACCCTATTTCTTAACATAGTTAAACACACCTATAACCAATTATGCCAGTATTAGTACACAGCAAAAGCCTCCTGTTTAGCGTGACAGCTCCACATTTTGTGATCTGAGATCAATTCTCGATCCTCACGAAGTAACACCTCGCCTTACATCCTTCACCATATCAGCTTCATCCTTGCATCCACCACATACAAGCATGTATGTACATCACCTAAATTCAAACACATTACTTATTCTAGAACAGACCATGTTACTCTACTAATACTACAATTTGTCACCTTCATCACCACCAAGTTACTCACTTTCAGATACTCTATGTCCTGCCACAAACCTTCATACTCCCTGGTGTTTTTGTCTTTGCTGTTTAGCAAGCTTAAGCACACCACAGACACGCATAAAATGCTGAAGCCGAATTAAAATTTTTCTTTCAGAGCATAATTATTTTTTGCTCCCAGACTTGGCCTTTCACAGTTTGCACATATAACCCACTCCCTCCACCCTTCCAGTTGAGCTACCTCACCACTACCGCTTACAACATTGCACTTTGTTACTACGTTTTAGTTGATATTTTTTGTCTATTAAACAAATGAGACAATGACATCAATAACTTGTGCTAGTTAGTGAAGATTGTGCAACTGACATTACTCTTAAATAGGTTCTTTAACATTTTCACAACTTTGTGCCCATCATACACACAACAGTGACTTTATATTTTCAGTATATACAGCCTATCAGTTCTTATCAAGTAGCATAGACGATTTCTAATTTCATTTTTTTTCCGGGGCGGGGACCTGATGATCCATTACTTATGTTGGGAGATTTGACAACTTTACTTTCTTGATGCTTTATCTGTTCTCTTCCCTTTATGTTTTCTTATTATTTTAAGGAAGGTTTTATCTTTCCACTAACTCTTTGGAATCACATTAGTAAATTTTGCACGTTTATCAGGGGGGAAAAAACTTAAACAACAAATCTTTAGAAATGTCAAGGCCGGTCTCGACCTATGGTCAAAAATTTATATTGTGGATAGCTCAGAAGAGAAGTAAGTTTCTGTATTACCACACAATATAATGACACTGCTTCTTAACATTATTGATTTATTACACATGAAGGTCTGTTTTCTTCTTGAATAATATTGGTTTCTCCATTTATAGTGATTGACATTTCTGCAGGGCTTCATGGAATTATGCGATGGCGCATACCGACTTGTTATTAAAATTTTTGAATTGATGAGGGTATCAACTAAGAAATGGTTGAAATTAATGTGGAAGAGTCGCAGGCTTAACCATGTCCTTTGTGTTCCTCCTGTGAATGAGGCTTTTATCAAGTCTAGTGATCTTGTAGAGTTTGATTTCTATGCATCCAAGAGTAAATAATCGGGGTTAAATGGGATTGTACAGAGTTTGTGTTTCTTACTGTCAGGATCCCAAGATCAATGTTAGAGCATATGAACTGCTTGACAAAGTTCATCAAAAGGCAACAAGACTTGAGTCGACTTCCACAAAAGGATACAAAACATGAATCGACTTCCACGGAGGTAAGTCCTTCTAATAGAATTTATCGCACGCTCTTTTTTATTCAAATTCACATAATCACTTGGTTAGATAACTGCAAAAACCAGCCATTCTATTTTTGTTGCGGCATATATGTACCTTGACACGAGCAAAATACTTGTTTCAAACGGCGAGTTACATGAGGTAAGTAACTTATATCATTGCTATAAGTTATATCATATCGCACGCTATTTTATATTTTTGTCACAAACACGCCATTTATAAAATATAAATAAGTAACTTATATCATTGCTATTTTATATATATTTTATATCCGAGAGTAACTAATATTTTATAAATGGCGTGTTTGTGACAAAAATATAAAATAGCGTGCGATATGATATAACTTATAGCAATGATATAAGTTACTTACCTCATGTAACTCGCCGTTTGAAACGAGTCTTTTGCTCGTGTCAAGGTACATATATGCCGCAACAAAAATAGAATGGCTGGTTTTTGCAGTTATCTAACCAAGTGATTATGTGAATGAATTTGAATAAAAAAGAGCGAGCGATAAATTCTATTAGAAGGACTTACCTCCGTGGAAGTCGATTCATGTTTTGTATTGTATCCTTTTGTGAAAGTCGACTCAAGTCTTGTTGCCTTTTGATGAACTTTGCCAAACAGTTCATATGCTCTAACATTGATCTTGGGATCCTGACAGTAAGAAACACAAACTCTGTACAATCCCATTTAACCCCGATTGTTTACTCTCGGATGCATAGAAATCAAACTCTACAAGATCACTAGACTTGATAAAAGCCTCATTCACATGAGGAACACAAAGGACGTGGTTAAGCCTGCGACTCTTCCACATTAATTTCAACCATTTCTTAGTTGGTACCCTCATCAATTCAAAAATTTTAGTAACAAGTCGGTATGCGTCATCGCATAATTCCATGAAGCCTTGCAGAAATGTCAATCACTATAAATCTTATGGAGAAACCAATATTATTCAAGAAGAAAAAGAAAATAGACCTTCATGTGTAATAAATCAATAATGTCAAGAAGCAGTGTCATTATATTGTGTGGTAATACAGAAACTTCCTTCTCTTCTGAGCTATCCACAATATAAATTTTTGACCATAGGTCGAGAGCGGCCTTGACATCTCTAAAGATTTGTTGTTTAATGTTTAAGTTTTTTTTTCCTGATAAACGTGCAAAATTTACTAATTCAAAATTTACTAATGTGATTCTAAAGAGTTAGTGGAAAGATAAAATCTTCCTTAAAATAATAAGAAAACATAAAGGGAAGAGAACAAATAAAGCATCAATCAAGAAAAGTAAAGTTGCCTAATCTCCCAACATAAGTAATAGATCATCAATTCCCCGCCCCCAAAAAAAATGAAATTGGAAATCGTTTATGCCACTTGATAAAAACTGATAGGCTGTATATACTGAAAATATGTTATAAAGTCACTGTTGTGTGTATGATGGGCACAAAGTTGCGAAAATGTTAAAGAACCTATTTAAGAGTAATGTCAGTTGCACAATCTTCACCAACTAGCACAAGTTAATGATGTCATTGTCTCATTTGTTTAATTGACAAAAAAGATCAAGTGAAAAATTGTTAAGTAAAACATAGTAACAAAGACTGCAGTGTGTCAGCGGTAGTGGTGAGGTAGCTCAGCTGAAAAGGTGGAGGGAGAGAAGGGAGTGGGTTATATGTGCAACTGTGAAGGGCTAAGTCTGGGAGCAACAAATAATTATGCTCTGAAAGGAAAATTTTAATTCGGCTTTAGCATTTTATCAAGCTTTGGCAGTGATTTATGCGTGTCTGTAGTGTGCTTATGCTTGCTAAACAGCAAAGACATAAACACCAGGGAGTATGGAGGTTTGTGGCAGGACAGAGAATATCTGAAAGTGAGTAATTTAGTGGTGATGAAGGTGACAAATTGTAGTATTAGTAGAGTAACATGGTCTGTTTCAGAATAAGTAATGTGTTTGAATTTAGGTGATGTACATACATGCTTGTATGTGGTGGATGCAAGGATGAAGCTGATATGGTGGAAGGACAAAAGCAGAGGTGTTACTTCAGAGGATTGAGAATTGATCTACTTGGTGTGTATCACAATGGCACAAAATGTAGAGCTGTCACGCTAAACAGGAGGCCTTTGCTGTGTACTAATACTGGCAGAATTTGGTTATAGGTGTGTTTAACTGTGTTAAGAAATAGGGTATAAGCTTGCAGATTACTGAGGTAGAGTCATTGATTTAGGCGATATGCTAACCCAATTATATGGATATGTCTCTGAAAGAGAACTTTTGTGTATCTGGTGTGTTTCAGACATTGTTTCTAGTCTGGTCATTGTACCTTTTATTCATCAATGAAGGTTCTAATTATCGAAAAAAAAAGTTGTGCATGAAAGTGGACAGAACAAACAGAATGAGGTACAATAATTGAAGCATGGGAGGTTAAAGCTTTGAGCATATAGCATAGCATAGTGTATCAGCTCATCTTCAGCCAGGAAGGGGCAAAAATTATGTGAAATTAACCTGTTGTCATGGTTGACACTGAGATAAGATTGAAATGTGGCTTTATAAGTATTAGGAAGCATATTAGAGCGGGTGTTACAGTGTAATATAGCTATTGTTTATGAAGTGCAGGAGCAAGGAGTGGCCATTGGGGCCTTATAGCTTTATACTTATGTCATTGTCATGTATACGTACTGAACATTAGCATAAGAACATGCATTTTGGGGCCTATGTACATTGGATGTGGTGGGGACTTGGCTTTTCTTGAGCCTTGTTCCATTTTTATCAATAAATTAACTTTTTGCTTTTGCAAAAAAACAAAAAAAAAATTATTAAGTAAAGTATTTATACCTCTGAATAAGGTTCGGCTTCTTGCAAACAAAACGTGCGTAGCCGGTGTGCCTTGCACAAATGATGAAGAATGAAATTGGGCGGATGATAAATGTCCTCCTGTTGAAGAGTTCATGTGAATGGCATAATATATTTGACTTTGAGGGAGATAAAAGAAGAAACAAACAAACAGCTTACCAATAGTTGTATTGCTTTAGAGAGATGTAGAATGCACTTCTCGAGACGCATGTGTGTTTCAACCTTGATTTCTTTGCCTTCTTAATAAAAGCTTTTGCCTCATCTAGCTTCTCCTTAAACACGTACATCTTTTTCTTTTTTAACTGTTATTTACCCCTTGAATTCAACTTTGTAGATCACAACATAAATAAAACATTGAAAAAGTTATTAAAGGATTTCATAATGAAACTTTTGGAGCGACTTAATAAAACTAAGTCCATTACTCAAAACAAGAACAAATTCAATAATTTTAACATTGCTATGAAATCATAAGACTTCATTGCAAGTTTTGATGTTAGAATCATAAACTGATATACCCGAAATCAAATCCCAAACATTCAAATTTTTTTTTTTTGGACAGCAAACAAACTCAATCAATTAATAAGAAGAGGAACATTACAAACAAGTTGATTTAGCAGTGTTGGGGGCATTCCCCAAACACATTAACTGGCCCACTCTAATAGTTAAGACTAACCAATGCTCAGCAACACAACATATAGAATGTGCAAATACTAAAGGGGTGACAATCCACTCTATGCATCCTAACTTCCATCCAATCAATATCTTCCTCATACGGGACAGAGACAAAATAGATATGAGAAGCCACAGTCTTAACAACTATCCAGTTAAGGATCATTTCTTTAGCTGTTTCAGTCTCAGTTCGCCTATAAGTGGTCTCGGAAATGTCAAACTTTGCCCTAAAAATCAGAATCCATTGAAAGGTGGAAGAGTTGCACAAATTGGAATTGACCACAAAAGGACCTACATACTCTGTTGTCCAACAAAAGGAGCTCAGATAGAACTTAAAAGCAAGCAACTCAAGAGAAATCTTGGCCGAAACTAAAATTAAAACCCTACTCAGAAAGTATCCAACAAGAACATCTTCAGTAACACTTCCAAGTTGGGATTTCTTACCTAAATCAGGTGGTTTGGCCGGAGGCCGCAGAAAGACCTGATGAGGGGGTGGCAGAGCAGTTTCAAAATGCAGAGGAAGTGGTTTCCTGTCGCGTGTGTTACCTACAGCAAATACCAGGTGTTGCCAGCTATCACATGGTGGTGGTTCCGGTGGGGGACGTCACGTCGGAGAGGCGATTGCGCCGGTGAGGAGCGGGCACTTGATACTGAGAGCGGCGTGGAGGAAGTCACCAGTGGGGCGGTCTGTTCCAAAGGGAAAATGGAGATTTCGCCGGAGTAGCCTTGGTAGCGGCGTGGTTTTTGGTGGCTTTGTGTGAATCCCACCCAAGGTTGATGGATCGGTGAGGGCATGGTGGAATCCGGTCGGAGGATCTGAGATCCAGGCGCTGTAGCGAGATCGGGATGTGGTTGGAGGTGGAAAGGTGGTGGTGGCCGACAGGTGAAGGCGCTTCGGGTGGGGTGATATCGGCCATGGGGGAACAGAATAGATCTCGTAGGGAGGAGGGAGGGGGCTCCGGTCAGCTTCAAATCGTCAACAATGGCGGACCCAAGACCTAGAAGAACCTAGGAGAGAACATCCCAGAGGAGGATGACTGGAACCAGGAGAAACTGGGAGGGAGGAGCCTCCACATAACCCTGGGGGTTGGGGTAGTTGGCCGCCACTAACCCTAAGGTTGGGCGGAGGAAAGACTTTCCTAGAGAGAAGGAGGAAAGACTCATCGGGTCCTTGCTAAACAAAGAGGATAAAAAAAAGGTTGGATACGTTTTGGGTTTTATGCAGCAGAAAAAACATAGGTTCATTTTTTTCTTTCTGAAGAAGCAAAAATATAATAATATATTAAAAAGAGACTTCAAAGGCTCAAGATGAGCCCAAATTACACAGAGAAACAACCCAACGATACAAGTTTAATACAAGGGAAATGTTGGAAATAGGAACCCAGTAAAAACAGAGACGGTGCATAAACGCATGATGCTAGAGGTGGATTTTTCGGAAACAATTGCAGAGCCCAAATCCTTTAAATTTTTTTTGATCGAATAAGAAAGTTAGAGAGCTTGTCGAAAAAAAAAAGTTATCGACGACTGCTATATATATCGAGAAAAAATCTTTTTTGATGCCAACACAGGACTTAATAGGATACCAGTGTGGTTTGAAGCTGGTACAGAAGGACACAAGTCCAACAAACTGGTTCATTTGCCCACCACCACCTCAGCCGTCGGAGACACCATGTTCGGGCGGTTGCACGGTTGTTTGCCCCGAGGTGCCGAGGTGCACGCAGTTGGTCGCTGGAAACTTTCACGGAAATTATCAGGGGTTCAAAAACAGTTCTTGCTGCTTTTTTGAAGATGCTAGCCCCTTCATGCTTTCATGCTAGAAGATGTTGGTTCTCTTTCTCCTTCACGTTTTCACCTTTGTTGAGGAAGGGAGGGAAGGGGAAAAGCTAGGTGTGAAGAAATGTTGCAGTGGAATTGACAAGTTTCCCCAACAATTGGGCAGTGAACATTTACCAGCAACAGAAGAGGATGGGAGCATAGTTTCTTTTTTTGACAGAACCCAGTTGTAATATGTTATTGAGTATTGACCATGGTGCTTATCGTACCCTGTGGTTAGAGTAATAAAATAATACTTTCATTTTGTTTATAAAAAAAAAAAAGCAATAGAAGGTAGCCTACAGGTTTCCACAAATTCTATTTGTCATTTTGTCTCTCCAAAACTAGAGACTACGTGATATTGAAAAACAGGAAACCCGAAAAGAAAAAAAAACTTGGTATTTGTCAAAATACCCATACTAAAAGTTAATCTAAAAACAAAAATGGCGATGGCTAGGGTGAACAAGTGAGGCATGTCTTTCATGGTGCACAAGCCTATAATAGCAAAATATCAATTGCTTTCAAACCCCAATCCCATGAAATTGTCCCCACCAAATCAGTGCCCCCTTCTCAGAAAACCCTCGTTCCCCTCATCCCCCAATCCCGTGGACCCCCACCCGCCCTTCGGCCCCTTCCGGCCTTTGTTCGCCGAAAAAAGAGGAAAGCAGTGACCGGCGCTTCTCGTTGTTGTTGTTGTTGGCGGCAGTGCAGGGTGGGTGATGGTGGCTGTTGGCAGAGCTATTGAGACGCAGCATTGAGAAGAGGTTGGTGGGTTCTTGCTCCACCGCCACTGCATGATCGGTGCCATTGGCTTGTTGGAGATAAAAATAGGTGTTGGACGGTCCTATTGAGGGAAATCGAGGAAGGAGTTCACGCAGAGTGTGGGGGAAAGGATTTTGCTGCAGGTGCAAGAGATGGCCTGTTGGGATTGCATCGAAGGTAGGTCTGTTTTGGTCCTCAGCGGACGCGCGGGAGCGGGTGCCAGTGACCATGGCAGATACGGCAAAGGCCACAACGGTTGAAGGATCCGAGCTTCAGCGAGGGTGGTGTGTTTCAGGAAGGTCATCCATGGCCAGCCATCTATGTTTCATATTGTTATTTAAAAAAAAATTAAACTTTTTAAAATTGTTAAAATAGGCTTGTGTTTTGTGCACAACCTATCTTGCTTGTGCACAATAGACATAGCCAACAAAAATAGCCCCTTTCTTAAAGGCAAATCTGAGTGTCTTAAAAAAGTCCACCCCTTTGTTTATGTTATCAAAATCAAAATGTTTACGAATTCAGTTATGCAGGCTCTTACATATGGAAGAGGGAAAATATTTCGTGGAAAAAAAAACTTTTTTCCTTATATCTTAACAAAAGCTGATGGTTTAATTAAATGAAGGTATCTTGCGATTAATAATGTTAGATAATATAATATATTAGTATTAAGGGTAGTTTAGTCTTTTGTGTCTTTAGTATTTATACTTCTCTATTGCCTTGTATTGTTAAGTTATTCTATTGCAATTCTACTTTGGAACCCTAGCTGCCTCATTTCTTCTCCTCCTCTCCATGGATATCCATATTCTCTAACATGGTGTTAAAGCTAGATTTTGCAGGCATGTTATGGGAATTTGACCCAGGCCCACGCTAGGCGTGAGGGTGGGTATTGAAGTTGCATTTGTGTCCCACATTGCCAAGGTTCCTGACTGTACAATGTATATATATGGTTGAACTCCCTCCTCCTACAAGCTAGCTTTCGGGAGTGAGACCCAACCCCATTTAACAAATAATACATCTTCCTTGTACCAAATAGCCAACTCTGAATATTCAACAAAACTAGTGTTAAGATTTTACAAAGTGATTTCAAATTTTCGGCCACTTAACCAAGTACACTACCAATTTAGTTGCCAATTTTGTGTTATGTTATATAATCATTATGTTATATAAAATAATAAATTGTAAAATATCTTATGGCAAAAAATTTTTTTAAAAAATGTGAAATTTTGACCGAAAAACAAACTGTTGAAAAAATTTTCGTAAAGCGTGTTTTCACTCCACGCTTTTCAGTTGTGTTAAATTTCAAGCAAAAAGGTAATAAACGCCAAAAGGAAATAAAGAGCGATGGAAAGCTGAGAAAGGAAAACATGCAATATATGGAAAATGCAAGGGACAATGCAGTACTGCTCTCCTGCCATAGATATATTTGCTCTCTTGAGAACCAACGCGAGGAAATAATGTGGGGGATCTCACCCTTAATGGGGTGTTTATTTCACGGATAGAAAACATAATCCTGGGAATATGAGATTGGGAGTGCAATATTCTCATGTTTGTTTCAAGTTTTTAAAAATTGTTCCCGGGCATTTTTTGTTCCTGGGAATCCACTTTACACATATTTTTCCCATATCATATTATCATGTTGAAATGGTGGTTATATTTTATTCCCATAGTAATAGATGTTATTTTTTAACTTTTTCAATCATAACTTTCCATTATCACTATATTTCACCTTATTTATTATATTTTTGAGTTATATTTTATTATTTAAATTAAAAAATTTGAAAACATTGCAAAGAATGATAAATATTGACCAAACACTTTGTCGGGAATAATATTCCTAATGATAGAACTCCTAGCAATATAATTCCGGAGAATATAATGAGAAACCTTGAAACAAACACCCCCTAAAAGATGATAGGGAGGAGAGTTTTGGAATATGAAAAAAAGGGGGGACAATTGTTCAAGGGTGAGGGTTAAAAACTGGAGAAAAAATAATGGGAGAGAATCCTTTTCCAGAGAAGAACCAGGCAACCAGCATGCAGAGAGTGGAGGATGTGGTATTTCCTTTTCATACGGCACTCATAATAACTACCCACTGGAGCAACCTTTGGCTTTTTGAGGAAGGAATATTGCTCGCTACGGATTTCTTTCTTTTTTTTTTACAATAAACATGAACTTTCAATAGATATTCAAAATGTCATTACAGACAATGTGATTAATTTGGTGTGGGACATTTCCCACCCAAGAACTAGTGCCTAAAGATTTTGCCACTTGTACAAGACCATGTGCTGCACTATTCTTGCATCTCTTGATGTGGGTTATCAGAATATTTGGATTTTGAAGCAAAATATCATGACAGTCAAGAATAATGTGATCAGTTAAAGCAGAGGTGAACAGACCTTTCAAGCTCTTCACTGTCAGTTCAGAATCTATTTCAATTTCCAAGTATTCCATGTGCTTATTTTTCACCCAAGACAAGGCCCATCTCAGTCCCAGCATCCCAGCTAGCAGTGGAGGCATGCTGGCTGACTCTTTTTTTTGTAGCTGCAAAGAGAACCTCTCCTTTGTGGTTCCTCACTATCAATCCCCAACCAGTGCTTCCATTCTCAAAACATCCAACATCTACATTTTGCTTCAAAAAACCAGATTTGGGCGCATCCCATTTCCCTGCATCAATTATATTCCTGTTACTGGTTTCACCATTTGCAGAAACAAAATCAGCTAAGAAATCAGCAGCAGAATTAACAATTTCAAATGGATTAAAAGCAACCTTGTTGAAAATTAAATTGTTCCTAGCTTGCCAAATTTTCCATAGGGTGATGCTAACAGTCTGGGCAGCATTAGAATTAGAAGATTGGAGCCATTTTAACAACCAAGAATAGACATCAACATTGACAGGGGTGTGAATACCAAGAGGAGTTGCAAACCAAAGAGCTCTTGTTGCATGGCAAGCCAAAAACAAGTGATCCTGAGTTTCATTTTCCGCATTGCAGATGGGGCATAAGGTCTCAAGGTGGATGCCTTTCTTCATTAAATTATGCCGTGTTGGAAGAATACCTTTTGTCATCCTCCATAGAAAATTCCTTGCGCCATTTGGAACCTACACCTTCCAAATTTCTTTCCACAACCCTTTGCTTTCAAAACCTGAAGATTCAGCCACATTTCTGGTTTTTTCATGGCAGGCAGAATGGTAAACAGTTTTAACCGAATAGTTACCATCCTTTTCCCAATTCCATATAATCTTGTCAACAGGAAGCCTCCAAGAAATAGGAATATTCAAAATTTGTTGGGCTTCCAAAGGGCTAGAACTATCTATTATAAGGGCTCTTTTCCACTGTCTTGTATCACTATCTATCAGCTCACTAACCAAAGCCTCTTGAGCCAGATTCCGAATTGAGCTACAAACTTTAAACTTTGCTTGTTCAGGTAACCAACTGTCTTTCCATATGCTGATTTTGTGACCATTTCCCACCCTCCACCGCTCCCCCATCTCTATAACGTTGGATCAAGCGCTTACCTCTCGGCCAAAAACTATAGCTGTTAGCAAGGGCACAACTTTATTTCCTTAAGGATACTCAGAACTGCATCAAGCTTAAGAGGCTGCGCCCATTATAGGCGCCATAGGTTGGGATATTAAGCCCATCGAATCCTAAGGGCGACGTTGACCAATAAAGCCAACATATAACTTCTTTGGCTTGGAACATGCTCCTCCAAGCATAACTAGGTTGATGTCCAATAGTAGCTTCCAAAAAGTTACTCCTTGGATAGTACCTGCTCCTGAATACTTTGGCCATTAGAGAGTGTTCATCATTAATGAGGCGCTAACATTGTTTACCTTGTTGAAGGCACTAAAGGCTCTGAAACCCAAACCTCCATTGCATTTGGCCTTTCCCATCTTTTCCCAGCTCACCCAATGTATTTTCCAGAAAGTGTCTGATGATCCCCACCAAAACTTGGATAGCATCGATTCAATATCATCACAACAACCTTCTGGAATCTTGTAGCAACTCATAATATAGCTAGGGATAGCTTGAGCAACTGACTTGATGAGGGTTTCTTTACCCGCTCTGGATAAGTAATTCTCTTTCCATCCCTTGATCTTCTTCCACACCCGGTCTTTGACAAATGAAAAGACATCCTTCTTTGATCTCCTAAACACCCCAGGGAAACAAAGATATCTAGATAAGGTAGTCACAGTCTTTGTATCCATCCTGTTACATATCATATCTTGCTCATTTGAAGGCACGTTTCGACTAAATGACACTTCCGATTTGTCAAGATTAACCAGTTGACCTGATGCTTTTTGGTAGGACTCAAGGATATGTGAAATGGTATCGGCTTCTGTTGAATTAGCTCTAGCAAAAATCAAGTTGTCATCCGCAAATAAGAGGTGAGTGATAAGAGGAGCCCTCCTAGCCACTTTGACTCCATGGATGTGATTCAGATTGCTTTCTCTATGCAAAAGACCAGATAAGACATTAGCACATAAAATAAATATGTAAGGTGAAAGAGGATCACCTTGTCGCAAGCCTTGCTCCGGAGAGAAACTCTTGCTAGGTTGGCCATTAACGAGCACTTGATAGGACACTGTTGAAATACATGAGATGATCAGATTGGACAATCTAGCAGGAAAGCCCATCTCCTTAAGCACCGCTTGCACAAAAGTCCATTCCATTCTATCTTAAGCCTTTGCCATGTCCAGCTTCAAAGCCATCATCCATTTCTTCCCCTTTGTCGTTTTCTTCAACCAGTGGAAGCATTCCATGGCAATAAGGGCATTATCAGTAATCAGCCACCCTTTAACAAAGGCACTCTGCTCCTCATCCACTATCTCTGGAAGAAGCACTTGATTTTGTTGGCTATGGTCTTGGTTACTATCTTCATGACCACATTGCATAAGCTAATGGGCCTGAAATGCTTTGGAGAACTAGGATTCTTGCACTTTGGGATTAATGCAATGAAGGTTTTGTTGATGGACTCAAGTGATCTTCCATTATTAAGGATATCAAGGACAAGGGTTTGAATGTCATTACTAACTATATTCCAATACTTTTGGTAGAATAAAGCTGGAATTCCATCCGGGCCTGAGGCTTTTAGAGGGTACATTTGAGCAATGGCCTCTTGAACCTCCCCACAAATGAACGACCGATCACACCACTCTACATGATCCACCGACAATCTATGTTGAATCGCCCCACAAATCTGGTCACATCCCAATAGATTTGAGGTGGAGAAAAGATCTGAGAAAAAATTGAGGATAATTCGCTCCACATTCTCCTCCCCATGCCACCATACACCTCTCTCATCCTTCAACTTCTTGACTTCGTTGACTTTCTTCCTCTGATTAGCCTTTTCGTGAAAGAATTTTGTGTTTTTATCCCCATCTTTCAACCATACCGCTCTACTCCGCTGCCTCCAAAGAGTTTCTTTAGCCTTGAGGAGTTGAGCATGATGCTTTTCGAGCTCTTTGTACCTTCTAACACTCTCGGCTTCCCCAGACCACAAACTTTTATCTTTAAGCTCAGTTTCAGCCTTCACCACTTCTTTCTTGATTTCACTGGTTCTATATTCTTTGAATTCCTCATCAAGAGATTGAATGGAAGTAATCTTTAATTCACATTGCAGCTGTCCATTGCACCAAGCCTTCCTCACAAGATCTTCACAACGGCCATCCCTTGTCCAAAGCTCCTCAAAACAAAATAGATGGATTTTTTCCTTTTATTTGAGTAGGAAAAGGCTTCAAGACATATCAAAAGAGGCGAATGATCAGACCCAAACCTGGGAAGGTGGGTAACCAGAATAGGATTGAACCTTGAAAGGAAGTCCGCCCTAGCTAAGGCTCTGTCTAGTTTGCATTGAATGAAGTCCTCTCCTTGCCTGTCGTTCGACTAAGTAAAAGGGTAACTAGTAAAACTAAGATCCTGAAGCTCACACCCATCAACAATGTCTCTTCCAATCCTCATCTGCTCAAAACTACAAACATTACCTCCCGTTACGGATTTCTTTGTATATAATATTTTTGACAAATACAGTCCCAGAAAAAAGAATATGGAATGCACTGTACGTAGAGGGAAACGATAATGGATAATGTTAACAAAAAAATAATGTTAATACTAATAAACAAATAATAATCCAAACTAAAATGTTGGCGTAGGATCATTTTTATTTTTAATCCAAATTGTTTTAAAATAATAATGAGAGTAGTGTGTTTTATGTAGAGTTGGAGCCGATTCGAAACAAATAGTAAGATATTTTGACAATTATAAATATATCAAATAAATACTTTAGTTATTTTTAACAAATTTAAAATAAAATTGTCAAAGATCTCAAATTTCAGATAAAGTTAACCGAAAACAAACACTTCCTAGGTAATTTTCTGCGCGATGAATCCTCCACTCTCCTTGTTCGGGATTGGACCAGAGCTTAAGGGCTCATCACGAAAGCCTATCTCGAAAGAGTATAGTGCAAAACACATCAGAGAAACACACCAATTGCAATGTCATCTGGATCATGACGTGACACGAATTGTGACCTCACATATATAGATCGTGATCGTGGTCGTTCATCCCATTGACCTCACATTGTTCTTCTAATCAACGAACAAGCGCAAATCACGTTGTGATTGACGCCGCGATTGAAGTAATCGGTTACGAGCTAACTGACTTCCCGTCTGATCTCCCCATCCGATCTCCTATATAAGGTCACCCCTATATGAGTGGCTCACATACGTATTCATTCCCTACTAAACTATCCCTTTGATCATATACTCACTTAAGCATCGGAGTCCTTGCAGATACCCCCCATCGCTATAGGAGTTCTGTCGCACTGACATTCGTTCAAGTCATTCTCCTGATTTCGAAGGACTTGGAGAAGTTGTCTTCGCTAGAAACCTATGACGAAATTGGATATCCCGACGAGCACATGGGTTATTTTGATAATATGATGACTATTTAGGGAGCCAAAAGGTCGGTGAAGTGCAAAATCCTTCCTTTGACACTGAAGAAGACTGCTCTCACCTGGTTGCAATCACTTCCAATGAGATCAGTAGATTCTTGGTCTGATCTCAAGAACCTAAAGTGACTTTTTTTAGGGAGCCAAAAGGTCGGTGAAGCGCCAAAAGTAGGTGAAGTGCAAAATCTTTCATTTTCTCTATATATACGACTCGAGCTAAGTCAAACACTTAAAGTTTGAGCTTGGCTCATTTATTTAACCGAGGCTAACTAAAAGTTTGAGCTTGATTTGCTTTAAAAAAGTAAAACTTGAGCTTGGCTTGCTAAATTCATTTATAACTTAATTATTTTTGTATTATGAAAAAATTTCTTAAATTAATTTTAATTTTATTACTCTAGTAAAAAAACATTTTAATATCATATGATAATTTACAAATAAAAATATGTGCTTAACATGTTGGTTCTAGCAAGATTGTTTCAGACTTCTACCAATATTGGTTTCTAATACTTACTTCATATATAATAACGTCACATTTGCTCAATGAATGAAATGGAGGTGATTACGAATTAGGTGGGAGAGCGCAAAATATTGAGAAACAAATAGGCAAACATTGTACGAATTGGGCGAAAGATTTACGAATTGGGGAAAATGTTTGACGAAGGAAGAGGCATACTCCATGCCAATCAACACATATATAGTTACAGAATTCTTTGAACCATGGTGACAATAAGGATTCCAAAATATCGTATTGTGTACATAAGTAAAAGTCAAAATGTGCCTCTTCACACGATGTTTGAGAAAAGAGTCTGAACTAAATGCAACAACCCACTATAGCATCCTTTAAAAATTCATTGAATTACAAAATAAAAATAATACAAAAAAATAAAATATAAATTGAAAAGGACAATTATACCCTTAAATGAGCTATTCACAAGTCGTTAATGTCGAGCCTGTACGGCTTGAGCTTGGCTCGTTTAAATAATCGAGCTCAATCTCAAGCTTAGGCTTGTTTATTTAATTAAACAAACGCGCTTGACCGAGTATTTAACGAGTCAAGCTCGAACTGTTCACGAATAGCTCCACTCATTTACACCCCTTTTGTCCACTTCTACGGTGCATGTTGTATACGAAGCAATATTTTTTTTTGTTATTTAGATATTGTTTAGTTTTAGACTTAAATTTGTTTTTGGTCTCTAGCTTGCATTGAAAACCACCAGAAGGACATCTCAGTGAAGGTGGCGACTCACCTTGAGACTCAGGAGCAGGACTCTTTATCGTGTGAGTCGGAAGCCTCTCAAACTTGGAAACCTCCTCCCCACCACTCAAAAGATGATGCAACCAAAGATATGGCTCCTGAGTGTCGCGTCTCCATAAATCTAAGGGAAGAAAGTCACCTTCTCAAAGATCTGTCGAGCGATCGCCATCACGTCGTAAAGCCTCTCCACAGTCTCCTTCTCGCTACCGATTCGCTGCCAGGTCACCTCCACACCACATATCGGTAGCCAGATTTTCCCCGCTATTCTCCTTCCCCCAAAGGTGTACCACCATCTTTTTCTCCATATCTCTACACCATCGCAGATCTACAGAGATTTCTCCTCTGAACCATTTTCCTCCCTAGCCCAGATGCGAGGCTCGCTCCCCGCCCCAAAGATCTGTTCGTCGCTCACTTTTGATCGCTGTGGAGCATCCATTGCAAGTTGCCATGAGCAGGGTACTTCTTCCCCTCCTTCTGATCCTTCGAGGTTTGATGAAGATGCTGATTTTGTCCACTTCGACCCTTCTAAGGAGAGGATTCCGACATTTCTTATCCCTAAAAAACCTTGCTCTCAAAACATACGATGGCACAGACGATCTCGATGAACACCTTGTGTGTTTTGACATCGTAATGGGTTATCAGGGGACTAAAGGACTAGTGGAGTGCAAGATTTTTCCCCTCACTTTGAATAAAGCAACTCTCACATGGTTCCAAGGGTTGAGGAGGAATTCCATTAACTCTTGGGTCGAACTCACCAGCCAACTCTCCTATCATTTTACTACCTCCCGCGTCCAACCGAAACCTGTAGCAGCCCTAGCCGCAAATTCACCTGCAGAAGCCAAAAACTTGATAGGCCCGGGTCACCCGCGTGACAGGCGGGAATACTCACCACTATACTACTCCCCGGTAACGACGTCAAAAACTTGATAGGCCCGCAAGTGCACGGTTTTACCGCGTAGTAAAATATCGTTCCCACAAGGACTTAGAATTGAGTACCAATTTCTCTCACTAAGATGATTAGCTAAAGGAATAAATTAGAATGCTATTGTTGTTGCTGGAAAATAAAATGAGTTTAATTTAGAAAATAAAAGGCTCTTGGGATTGATGTTCTTCCAATGAAAATTTCTTTTAAGCTAATTCCTTGTCACTTTCCTTTGAGTATGAGCAATGGATTCTTAAAGGACAAATAATCAAATGTGATTATTGTCTTCTTTCAAAGTACAATAAAATATTTCAAACATAGAATCTACCTATTTTCATGGTAGAAGGAATGATAAAACTCATTAAGAAAAATTATTTCTAAGCCTCAAGAAAACCAATTCTATTTTCATGAATTGATCCCCTTGTTTAATCTTGTAATTCCAATATCGAATTTTCACTTTTCAGTGCTTAATGAGATATCTAGGAATCATACAATCATATTAGTTATGATTGCAGAGAAAGTAAAATTCAAGATTAAATTAAGAATGGAACAATGCTCATAACATCTAAGAAAAGAAAATTAGACTTAATAATAATTCATCATTGGAATATAATCAATCCCAAGATAAAAGAAACTACTCACACATGATTGGAATGTAAATAAGACAATGTAAATTAAACATTCAGAACTTGAATAAGTAAAAGATGAAAGAAATTCATTCAAAGCTTAAAGCCATAGAAAAGTTGCTTGAACATACATGAAGAAAACCACAAAAGAACACAAGTTTAGCTAAGAAAAATAGAGAGGAAGATGATCCAATTTCGTGCCCTGAAAGCCTCAATTTATAGCCCAATTCTACCCCAATCAAGTGTCATTATATCCCCTTTAAGACCCTCTAAAACAGCTCAACAGATTCAACAATTAAATTGAGATGTTACAAAATTCTGCCATAAACATGGTCGTAATGCGCAACACTTGGGGGCCATAATCTTCAAACTGTGACTTTTCAGCTCATCCACCACGAATTACGGCCATAATGAAAAACACTGGGGGCCGTAATCCTCTCTGTTTCTTCACTTGACCTTCCAACTGCTTCCTACGAATTATGGCCATGTTCTTCAACACTGGGGGGCCGTAATCCTCTCTTTTTGCATCAAATTCATCAACTCTTCAACTCCTTTTCCTACAAATCAAAATATAAACCAAAAGGTAATAAAAATAAAACATAAATAAAGATAAACCACTAATAAAACCTATTAAAGCAAGGTAAAAAATTAGATAAATTCTAACTTATCAAGGAGGACCTTGCACAACACTGAGTGAAGCAGGTTCAGCAAGACATTGCTGAAGTAGGAGTAGTTCTCAAGCTCACAAAGCTGGGAGCAATTTCTGTGCTGTTTTATTCAAATTCTATAATAGTTTCTAACTCTTACTCTAGTGCCATGACATCGGTTTTTGGCACCAGTTTCTGTTGCTTTATTTTTAAGCTCATTATGAGCTAATTTTCTTAAGCTAGGATGATGTGATTTTGTATTCAAACCTGATTGGTTATTGTTCATTGGTCTTTGCCTTTGTACCTTTGTCTCATGCGATTTTACTTCTTATATACTTGACTTGAGCCTGATCAACTTTAGTTGGGTACTTGTATGTTAGATGCTGAAAAAGTGGTAATGTGCAGCTTTCATGAGTCAATATAAGGGGTATCAATTTAAAGGACACTTTAATTGATTTTGATTAAACTAGACATAGGAAATCTGTCTTATAGGGTGTTCTTGGCCACATTAACTAGACAAGGGGGAACATAATGGGGGCTTAGACATAGGGTACCCTTTACTTAACCCTGGTGAAAGTGCTGAAAGGCATACACATTAGTGCCATGTGCCCAGGTGCCAAATGGCACTGACTTATGGCACTGAGACCAACTTGGTGGAAATATGAATGAACTAATTCATAGCTGTCTTTATCCAAATTTTACTCAAATCACTTGCTTAATCCTGTTTTGTTCAGTTATTAAAATCACAAAAACTTGATGTTTATTTTCTGTTTTTATTATTTACTCACTAACTCACTTGCTATTGGAAAAACTTGTGAAAGAAATTAATCAATCCTCGTGGGAACAATCTCTCTTACTCTTTATTACTTGTTCACGATTGTGTACACTTGCACAACTAACATATTTCACACAACAACAGGCCAGGCCAGCCCGTCTGCGAAAATAAATGGGCCAATTTGTTCTAGCCCGCGTCTGCCCCGCATTGGCCCGCAAATAAACGAGTCAGCCCATGAGCATAATAACTAAATAAAAACAAAAAATACTCAAAAGGGACAAAAAATGTGAAAAAAATATGATGACCTGTGGGCCAAACCCAAAAAATGAACATTTTTTTTGTCTAATTCGGTAATTTTATGATTCTTTTAAAAATGCATGGCCCGCGGGCTAAACGGGCTTACCCACATAGGTCCGCATCAAAACGGTCCAAGTTTTGCCAGGTCTTGGCCCGCGTGGGCCTGAGCCCATATATCTAGTTCTATTCAGGAGTGTCTGTAAGGGATGAGTATCCACCTCTTCGCTGATGTTGGTGGTGTTAGCTTTCATACAATCTACTCTTGGTGGTTTGGCCTTTTCTTTTATCTTTTTCGATTGTCGCAAAAAAAACTCGCATTTTTTGTTCAACTTCAAGACACAAGAATTGGTGAATAATAATAATAATAATAATAATAATAATAATAAAGTACCAATTCCAAATATATCATTGAGCCCAAAAAATAAAAAGTCAATAAGGCATGATATGCTTGTATACATAATTCATGATAATAATCATGCCTACAAGCCCAATATACCCTGTACTCACTCATTTTTCAGAAACTTCAGGGGGACCACGGCCATAATAGGCATCAGTTGTGGCTCTGCCTCTGCTTTAGGGTGACTCGTTGATATCCCTTGGCTTCAACTTGCATCCCTTGTGCAGAGATTTAGCCCATTCTTAATATATCTTCTTTACTTGTAAAGAAAAATGTATATTTAATGGAATTGTTGCTATGAGGTTTTGGATTTGAGGTCTTTAACTAATGTTGAAATGCTTCCATGATCTTGGCAATGCCTTATTCCATTGCACTTTGCTCCATCCAATAAAATAATGATTTTATGTCTGCATAAAGATTGTTATGTTTGTGATTTCAGATAAATAGGCTATGTTTAGATTGATGGAATGGGATGGAATTAGATGAAGTGGGATAAAGTGGCATGGTGTTCCATTGTTTGGATATTCAAAAAAGGGATGAAATGGAATGGTAAGTGATGGCATTTGTGACACCCTAGTCATTTAAGATCTTATTATGTATTATTGAGTGAGACTACCCAATGATTCCAGATCATTTAAATCATTTCTTTTATTAATTTTTTATAAGAAAATACTCTGATATTGATAAAATATGCGCTATAGCGGAATAATGGAAAATAATTTATTACAACCAATATAATTATCGTGTACCGGTGTATAACAAATCCTCCTTAGACCTATTGTACACCAGGCTTACGTGTGTGTAGTGACAAACAACACAACTAATCACAAGGATTCACACTAACTCACTGGCCATAACTCACCAACCCATGCAAATGGATAATTCCTTTCAATACCCGTGCACTGTAGGGTTCTCTCCAGGCTGCTAGTATTCAATCAATCACATACAACAAACAGAAAGATGGGAGATGAGAAGTTATCTAAATATTATTATCAAGGAATTGATAGATTAGACACAAATATAGGACAACACACAAAGCATCCATCTCCAAATATGTTCATATGCAGGATCATAACCTAGACTAAAGATCATGTCCTAGTTCCTCTCTAAACCACAAACGTTGATGATATCGATTTCCCATCTCATGCACATCCTAATAATTCTACATGCATGTGGTCATTCTAATATCAATAAATTCTCCTTGTCGGCCTCAATAAGCCTACCTATGTTGTCCCTATCCCGACTACCAAAAATAAGAATGAATCAACCGTCCATTCGGCATATCCAGCTCGTCGTACCTTTAAAAGTGTACCCCTGCCCCGATGGTAGGTGTTGAGGATGCATTCTGGATCACACAATGATGGACTCTGATATCCCAGTAACACCGTCTGGATTAGTGAGCTACCCGACTACCAAGACAGGAAGAGGTCGACCTTTCGTCACCAAAGGCATATGTTGGACTCAATACTATCCTCAAGAAAACCGCAAGTCCTCTGTACTTGTTATGTGAAATAACAGTTGTGCAAGTATACACAATCGTGAACAAGTAATAAAGAGTAAGAGAGATCGTTCTCACGAGGATTGATTATGGTTAATTCCACAAATTCCCAATTTCGTTAATCTAATTAGTGAGGAAACAAAGTATCAAGTAACACATTAATTTGAGGTGATGATGACAATAATTTAAAGTGCAATTGACAGTAAAAATAACTTAAAAAGATGTGACAAAAATCTGAGAAAAACAGCTAGGATTTCAGTTCATTCATATTTTCACCAAGTTGGTTTCAATGCCATAAGTCAGTGCCATTTGGCACTGGGCGCAGGGCACTAATGTGTGTACCTTTCAGTACTTTCACAGGGTTAAGTAAAAGGTACCTTATGTCTAAGCCCCCATTATGTTCCCCCTTGTCTTCTAAGTGTGACCCAGAACACACTATGAGACAGATTTCCTATGTCTAGTTTAATCAAAATTAATTAAAGTGTCCCTTAATTAATACCCCTCATATTAACTCATGAATTCAGCATGTTACCACCTTTCAACACCTAACATACATGTACCCAACAAAAGTTGGCCAGACTTAGGTCAAGCATATTGTAAATAAAGGCGCATGAGTCAAAGGTTCAAAGGCAAAGACTGATAGACATTCACCAACAAGGATTCAATACAAAATCACATCATCCTAGCATAAAGTATTTAGCTCATAATAAACAAAAACATAGAATAGCAGAAACTGGTGCCAAAAATCGATATCATGGCACCAGAAATCTGCAGTGCAGAAATGTCTACAAACAGAAGCAGAAAACAACACGTGGAGGCCTTCAAATCTGTCAAGATGAGAGAACACTTCACTGCAACAATGTCTTGTTGCTGCATTTCCTTGCTATGTCTGAGATTGGTTCGGCATCCATGTTTTTCAGCATGTTTTTCTCGTAAAAATGGTGTATGGAAGGGATATGGAAATGGAGAATGATGGATGAAGGTGATGTTGAGGATGGCAGCTGCTATCCAGAGGAATAAAAACGAATTCTAATCTAGGGCAAAGCCCCTGCACCAGCCTCCTCTCCTTGATTAGGTCATTTTGCTTTTATAGGCTCTCCTCAAATGGGCTGTCCAATGTAAACCCAATGAAAGTTGATTCCTTTTGGCCAAAAAATAAAAAGGCTTTTGTCCTTTAGCAGAGAGAGAAAACACTGCAGAACAGTGGGGACCATCAGAAATACACGCTGCAGCCTTGCACTAAAGGACATAGTCCTTTCCTTCAGCTATAATGAATTAAAAACACTGCTGCAGTAAGGACAGGGGCTGTAACTTCAGAGTACGGTGCCATGGCACCAGATTTGGCACTGAGTATTTCTCAATAAAATCCTGCACAATGTCAAAACACATCAAAATGCTCACAAAAGCACCAAAGTGCCGTAAGTAGCTCCAAGCAAGGGAAATCCCATTATTTACACAATTCTAATAATTAAAGAATCTAAATTACTCTTAAACTCACATGATTCATAGTCATAAAAGCATAAATAACTCTTATTTCTAAGAGTTATCAGTACTGCACACATCGTACCCACAATCTGGTATTACTGGCCTCTTATGCAATGACCAACCTATATATGCATGGCATTGGTAACATACTTCATCATGATTCCTCACAACCCAGATTCAAGCCTAAAAGTATACCTCAACCCTTTATGCCCATCATTCTACAAGATATTATCCTCCTTTAGGGTCAGTTACTTTATAAACCATAAATCATCACTCTTCCCATACGTCTCTTTTCTGATCCTAATAGCTTAGACTCCTAATAATCCTTACTGCGTGCTCATACGTCATTCATAACAAACATTATAGAAAAAGTCTAACGTCGCATAAGGCGACTACTACAAGCACAAGCATACAATCACAGAGAAAACATATTCACATAAGACATACGAGTCACACAATCCTATAGCGGATGATAGGTATTACATTCACTATTTGGAGTAATCGTTTCCCATAGTTCTACTTAGAACTATTAATATCTGCCTCTAGTATAGCGTGAGACTCTACTATTTTCTACTACTATTCCAGTATTTAGGCTTCTCTCTCCCACATACCTGACATTCAATGTTTGCAAGATATGACTTCACTTGTTCCTCATATTTCCGCATTGAATGTCGTTAATGCAAGGGTTAGATATTAGGTACAGAACACAATCAAAAACACCAAATGTAAGCTATAAAGAGTGCATTAAAATGCACTGATCAAATTCTCCCACACTTAAGCTTTTGCACTCCGGGCAAAACACACAAAACAAAGCAAAGATGCATTTCCAATGAATCCCAAGGATACAAAGTGGCAAGCAAAATGCTCATTCAAGGTTTCAAGGACTCATGGCAATCATGAACAACATCTAATTACCTTCAAAGCAACCAAGAGGATAGAATAACCAAAGAGTGCATCAAAAGTGATAGAATCCTCACAAGAAAGCATTTCTCTCAAACTCTCAAGTGTCTAGGCTAGTGTTTACACTCAAAGTACATCATGGAAGCTAGCACTACCATAGGCTTGATAAGACTCTAACATCCACACTTGAAACTCATGCACACAAAGATCAAAAGGTCTTTATTAAGGTTATAATGGGCCAAGGTTAAGGTGGGATAATTGAAAGGGGAACTAGGCTATAAAATCAAAGAGGATAGAGGAGCAATGGAAAACAATTACCAAATAATCATGGGGGGACAATTCAACCACAATTCAATCCATTATTTTTTTCGAAATTGATATGATCCACTACTCTTTTGTTTTGTTTTGTTTTTTTTTCTTTTTCTTCTCTTTTTTTATTATTTTTTAATTTTCTTTTGCCAAAATCCCAATGAATCAATGAAGCACAACAATACATATTTTTTTTACAACCACAATTCTGAGCCCCCCCACACTTTTGCAAATTTATTCTCATTTCATTTTATTTTCAAAGCTCCTTAATCTCCTAAGATTGGGTCATAACATTGTTTTTCACTTTTAGGCTTGTAATGAGCTATATAACAAAGAATGGGATAAATAGGCTCAAAGGGGCTAAACAAAGGGATAGTTGCAAGGCATGCTTATTTGGCTAGTGGCTAAAAAGAACAAAAATTGCCTAGATCATTTCAATGCATGCATGTGAACAAGAGTTTCAACAACAGTCAAGTCAAGTTCTAGAGTAACCAACAATCATGAGTGAAATCACTCAAGAAAGAAAGAGAATGGCAAAATGTATTCCATCCATTATAAGGTCCAAAACTCACCAAAGAAAATATCTATCACAAAAGATGCACAATTTAATATTCCAAACCAACTTATCACACTAAGAATGCAAGGAAGTCATCCATATCATGCCACAAGACCTATAGTCCTAGAATAGTGAAATCACTCCCCACTCATACAAACCAAGAAACCCAATGAAAATGCATGCAATTATTTTTATTTTTATTTTTAACCAAATTACTCAAAACAAAAACAAAAACAAAACTACTAAGCTACTAAAAGACACCCCCCACACTTAAATCATACATTGTCCTCAATGAAAACAATAAGCATAAAACAAGAGTAAGGAGGAGGGACTCCCTGGTCAAACTGCAGTGTATGTGGGATGTTCCAATGAGAGTTCTTCTATGGGTGCATCTTCAAATGCGGAACTCTCATGGAATACTTTGAGGCGTTGTCCATTGACTTTGAAAATTTTGTTTGTCACCTCACTTTTAACTTCAACTGCACCATGAGGAAAAACATTAGTAATAACAAACTGCCAATCCACTTGGATCTAAGTTTCCGACCATAATTTTCAGTAGGAGTTGAACAACAAGACTTTTTGCCCAATGGAGAACTCCTTCCTAGAAATCATCTTGTCATGGAAGTGCTTAGTTTTCTCCTTATAAATTCTGGAATTCTCATAGGCTTCTAGCCTAAGCTCCTCAAGTTGTTGCAATTGAAGCTTTCTATCTTTACCTGCTTTTTCCAGTTCAAGATTACAACCTTTTACCGCCCAATAAGCACGGTGCTCTATCTCCACCGGGAGGTGGCATGCCTTACCAAACACAAGTCTAAAGGGAGACACCCCTATTGGTGTTTTGTAGGCTGTTCTTTGAGCCCAAAGAGCCTCTTCTAGCCTGCGGCTCCAGTCCTTCCTGCTTGGTTGCACCATCTTTTCTAGAATTTGTTTAATTTCTCTGTTTGAAATCTCAGCTTGCCTATTAGTTTGGGGGTGGTAAGGTGTAGAAACCCTATGCACCACCTCATACTTCCGAAGCAAAGCTTCCATGGTGCGATTACAGAAATGAGAACCTTGGTCACTTATGATGGCTCTTGGAATACCAAACCTGCAAAAAATTTGGGACCTAACAAAATCCACAACAACTTTAGAATCATTAGTACGGATGGCTTTTGCCTCCACCCATTTGGAAACATAATCAACAGCAAGCAGGATATAAGTAAAACCAAAAGAAACAGGAAAGGGGCCCATGAAATCAATCCCCCAAATATCAAATACCTCACAAAAAAGCATGGGCTGCTGAGGCATTTCACTCCTGCGAGTGATTGCCGTCCCAGCCCTTTGACACTGTTCACAAGTGCAGAAAGTCTCAAATGCATCTTTAAAATTGGTGGGCCAATAGAAACCCGAGTCTAAGACTTTTCTTGCTGTCCGCTGAGGACCAAAGTGTCCACTTACCTGAGAAGCATGACAGAATTGAAGAATGGATGGAACCTCATGGTAAGGTACACATCGCCTAATCACCTGGTCACTACCAAATTTCCACAAATAGGGATCACCCCACACAAAATATTTTGCATCACTTTTGAGTTTATGTACCTGTGCCTTAGATGCATGTGGGGGTAAGGCTCCACCCACAAGATAATTATCTATATCAGCATACCAAGGAGTTACCTCATGCAGCTGCATGAGCTGCTCATCTGGAAAGTCATCATGGAGTGGGAGGGAATCCTCAGCCCTCTCTATCCTGCTTAAGTGGTCAGCCACTAAGTTCTCTGCTCCGCTATTATCTTTAATCTCCAAATCAAATTCTTGGAGGAGCAACATCCACCTTATCAATCTTGGCTTTGCCTCTGGTTTCTTTAAAAGAAATTTCAAAGCTGCATGGTCAGTAAAAACAACCACCTTGGAACTAAGCAAATACGATCAGAACTTATCAAGAGCAAATACAATTGCCAAAAGCTCCTTTTCTGTGGTGGTGTAGTTAATTTGTGCAGCATCTAAAGTCCTAGAAGCATAATGAATAACATGGGAAGCCTTGTCAATTGTTTGTGCTAGAACCGCCCCCAATGCATAATTAGATGCATCACACATGATTTCAAAGGGGAGGGTCCAATCAGGTGGCTGAATGATGGGAGTAGAAGTCAAGGACTTCTTGATACAATCAAAGGCCTGCTTGCATTTATCATCAAATGTAAAGCTAACATCCTTTGCAAAGAGTTTGTCAATGGAAGAAGCGATCTTGCTGAAATCCTTGATAAAGCGCCTGTAAAAACTTGCATGACCAAGAAATGAACGAATCTCGCGAATGCAAGATGGGTAAGGCAAACTAGAAATCACTTCAATCTTGGCAGGATCTACTTGCATTCCTTTTTCAGAGATCACATGCCCTAAAACAATACCCTGTCCTACCATAAAATGACATTTTTCATAATTCAGAACAAGGTTAGTTTCAATGCATCTCTGCAAAACTCTATCCAAACTACTCAAACATGAATCAAATGAAGAACCATAAACAGTAAAATCATCCATAAACACTTCTATGCAATTTTCTATCAAATCAACAAAAATACTAATCATGTTGCGCTGGAAAGTCCCAGGTGCATTGCATAGGCCAAAAGGCACCCTCCTATAGGCAAAAGTGCCAAAAGGGCAAGTGAATGTGGTCTTTTCTTGGTCCTCTGGTGCAATATGGATCTGAAAGTAACCTGAAAAACCATCAAGAAAACAATAATGTGACTTACCAGCCAACCGTTCAAGCATCTGATCAATGAACGTCAAAGGAAAGTGATCCTTTCTGGTTGCCTGGTTAAGTCTCCTGTAATCAATACACACTCTCCAGCTATTCTGAACCCTTATGGGGATGAGTTCATTATTTTCATTCCTCACCACTGTGAGACCACTCTTTTTCGGAACCACTTGGACTAGGCTTACCCATTGACTATCAAAAATTGGGTATATGATGCCAGCCTGTAGGAGTTTGGTCACCTCCTTTTTCACAACATCTAAGATTAATGGGTTAAGCCGCCTCTGGGGCTGCCTAACAGATTTCGCCCCATCCTCAAGTAAAATCCTGTGCATACACATGGATGGGCTAATACCAGGAATATCAGCTAAGGTCCATCCGATGGCCTTTTTGTATTTTTTCAAAGATCTGCAATGACTTCTCTTCCCGCCGTAATCAAGGTTAGCTGCAATAATAACAGGTAAATCACCACTCCCCTCTAAATATGCATATTTTAACTCTTTGGGGAGTGGCTTAAGCTCTAGAACCGGTGGTTTTTCAATAGAGGGCAGAATCTTAGTAGCAGAAGCTACATTTGCAACAAAGCCTATGTCATTGGGGACATTAGGCAAAGTGTCAACCTGCAAAATAGCCTAAACTTCAGCACAAGTATGAGTGTTAGTGCAACAATCACAAGTAACATCACAAGAAAATCGACCAATGAAGGAAAATCTGCAGTAACAACATCAGAATAAACATCATCAACCAAATCAGCGAGCAATTCAATATGAAAAAGGGAATGCTCTTCCATAGGGTGTTTCATAGCATCAAAGATATTAAATTTTACAACACTATCACCAAATTCCATGGAAAGAGTCCCAGTACCAACATCAATTTTTGCCTTGGCAGTTTTCAAGAATGGCCTGCCCAAAATGATGGGTGACTGGCCGACTTAGTCTCTCGCTTCCATATCCGTAATATAAAAATCTGCAGGGAAAATAAGGTCATCAACTTTAACAAGAACATCCTCAACTACCCAAAGAAAGCCGAGCATCGCTTCTATTTGCAAGTGAATGGTAACACCTGCTTTCTCGCAAAGCGTCCAAGAGCAAGAGAGTTAAAAATAGATGTAGGCATTACATTGATTGAAGCTCCTAGATCTAACATGGCATCATCAAACCGATTGTTGCCTATGGTGCATGGAATGGCAAAAGTCCCTGGATCCTTGCACTTTGGGGCATGGATTGGAAGAGGCTGAAACATTATGCCCCATGTTTATCTTTTCATTCCCTTTCACCTCCTCTTATGTGTACACAACTCTTTCGTAAACTTGGCATATCTTGGAATGCGCTTGATTGCCTCAAGAAGGGGAATGTTCACTTCCACCTTCCTAAAAGTATCCAAGATCTCCTTATCCCTCTCTCCTCATCTTGTTTTTTTTTGTACTCACCGCTCTATGAGGGAAAGGGAGGGCACTTCTTGTTCATCGTAAATATGCTCAGGTGCCTTATTATTTTTCAAAACAATGGTTTCAGGCACCTTTGGGGTGTCAACAGCTTTCCCAGATCTCAATGTGATGGCACTAACATTGGGGGTTGGTGCATTCGGATTGACCATCCGCTGAGTGGCAGCTTGGTTTGCCCCCCGGGCTTGCATCTGATTAATTGTGGTAGCCATCTGTCCCATCTGTGTGTGCAAATTCTAAATTGAGGCATCTATTCTCTGTTGGAACTGGAGGTTTTGGGCAGCCATCTGCTGAACTAGATCCTCTATTGAAGGTTCAGGCCTGACAGTAGCTTGCGGTGGATTATTTTCTTTGCATGGGTTTGTTGTGCGACTTGATTTCCCATCTAAGGTTAGGATGGTTCCTCCATTTGGGTGGTACTGTTAGAGGACAAATCAACATTGGCTTGAGGGTTAAAGATGTTAGCCGCATATGCTTGAGGGGTGTCAAAGATTAGGGTCCTCTTGCAGTGTAGGACATGCATCGTGGGTGCTCTGCAGAGGTGCAAATACCGCAAACCCTTGCCGTCGACTGTTGCCAATTTTTTTACCAAAGTTGTGAGTTCTTCCAACCTCGCTTTTCCAAGTTCTTATCACTAGTAGCTTTGTATCTCATTCACTCCTTTGTTAGAACCGCACTGCTTCAGTTGTGAATTGTTGGGAGTTGATGGACATATTTTCTATTAAAGCTCTTGCATCTGTTGGGGTTTTGTCTACAAGTGCCCTCCACTAGCAAAGATCCATAATATTTACGTCCATGGGCAATAAACCCTCGTAGAAATCTTGGATGAGTAATGCTCAGAGATTTGATGATGAGGGCAGCTTGCACACAACTTCTTAAATCTCTCCCAGTATTCATGTAAGGACTCAGTGGGGTTCTGCCTGATGCCACATATCTCTTTTCTGATTGAAGCAGCCCTGGACGCAGGAAAGAATTTCTCTAGGAATAACTTTTTCAAGGCATTCCAATTTTCAACAGGACCTGGTTGAAGGTAATACAACCAATCCTTGGCTGCATCTTGGAGTGAGAAGGGGAAGGCCCTCAGTTTAATGTGCTCCTCTGGAATTCCTTGGGGCTTCATGGTCGAGCACACAATGTGGAACTCCTTAAGATGTTTGTGTGGATCATCACCTGCAAGACCACTAAACTTTGGCAATAAGTGTATTAAACCAGATTTTAATTCAAAAGGAACAGCCACTTCAGGATAATTAATACACAGAGCATTGTAAGTAACATCAGGTGCAGCAAGTTCCCTAAGTATTCTATCAACCATGTTAACAGAATCAGAATCAAAATCAGAAACAGAATCAAATAGATTATGACTAAAGATGTTGTCACTATCACTACCACTAACTTCTATATGATCCCTAAGTCTACGATGCAATGTTCTCTCAATTTCAGGGTCAAAAGGATGCAAGTTAACAGTATTGGACCTGGTCATGCACTGTATGTAGCAAGAAATAGGAAAATGCAACAATCTAGAAATACCAACTATGTCCCTATGCTAAAATGAATGCAAAAAATAGAAAACGACTAAAATCTAACCTAAATATAAAAATACCATGAAAAATCTAATTAAATCAAAAGAAAGATATGCAAATTTTTTTGGATTTTTTCAGAGATATGAAAAATTAAAAAAATTAATTAAAAATAGAAAACAAGGGAATTTGGGATTTTGAGCCCGTTGTCCCGTAAGTAATCCTTACTAGGGGACTATTGATCCTGGATTTTTTTCGGATTTTTCAGCTGTGGTTTCGGAGCAATCTGACGAGATTGCCCGAAAACCGATTTTTTTATTATTTTCGCCTACAAACCCTAGAATCAGTAGTCTCAGCGCCTACAACCTGTAACAAGACCTGGAAACACAACAAGAACAAGGCAAGAAACGTCATTAATTAGTGGGTCTTGAGGTTGGTAATCTCTAATTAGAGATCCCCGGCAACGGCGCCAATTTGATCAGCGGTCGTACGCGGGTCAAAAAAATTAAAAGATTTACTTATAGTATTCAAGGCAAGAGACCTTGGTTGTCTCACGAGAACCTCTAACACCAAAATTACCAAATTCAGGAAGTACAAAAATCAACAATAACGAAAAGGGGGGGTTTTGTGAAAACAGTTTCTGTTGAGAGAATTATCATATTAGAGAGACAATTGATTCACCGGTTTTCGGGTGCTCGTCTTGGATTTATCACAGGTTCTAAATAACAACAATTCATTCAATTTCAAATTCACAGTTGACATAAACTAACTAAACAAGTGTTAATCAGTTTATACGAATTCACACCGTTTCAAGCAAGCGCCAAAACAGCGGGTTCAATCGGTCACGGGAGAGGACAAGCGTCGTTTAAAAACGCAACCAATATCATAACAGAATTCTAATCAACCCTCTATCAATTTCTACTCGAATCAATTAATTTAAGCAGTCAACTAATTCGAAATAATAAAAGTTACGAAACAGTTGCATATAATCAAGCGTTCATACACAACTGAATCGCATTTCACAATGAAGACAGAACAATTAACTAAGCAGAAAATGAACTGAATAGATTACGTACATTCAAACCAAATTCGAAATTGATAGAGATGGAATTAAAGACACTAAAACAAAATTGTATTAAACATTAGGCACCGAACCTCAAAATCTGTAACGACAACCTTTCACCGATGAATCAACGTAGGAGCTTAGGCTTCCATGACGGCTAGGGCACAACAGTTTTGTAAAAATAAAACGCCCGATAGGATAAAACGGCTGATTAGTCCTTTTTAAGTCTCAGCTCAAAGAACAACCTAAATCCCTTAACGGGTTATAAGATAAAAGCCCGATAAACGACCAAAATTAGGCCCAAAACCCGTTTTACATTTTACTGCGTCCGTAATTCGCAGTTTTGACATTGAAGACAACAGAATTGGGTTTCAAGCCCAACAGAAGAATTGTAGCTCTGTTCCTCAGCTTTCCAACGCATGCTCGCACGCCTCAATCGGATAACTGTAGCCAAAGTTATGGCTGCAGAGTAGACAGGGGTCAGTATGCTGTAAACACAAAAGTTAATCAATAAATTACTATATTGCTCAATTAAGACCCAAAGTCTAGAAATGTGCAAAGACTTAGATATTAGGTACAGAACACAATCAAAAACACCAAATACAAGCTATAAAGAGTGCATTAAAATGCACTGATCATTGTCAGATACTCAATAGAAATGGGGGAATTAGCCACTATGGAAGCCTTGAAAATGAGGTTCTTTCCAAGTTCATTGACAAAGAATGCATTTTCTTGGTTCTCGATGTTAAGGACTAATTCAGTCCATTCTTGGGCTCAACTAGAAGGATTGTTTCATGATCAATTCTTTAGGGGCGATTTAAGGGTTAACTTGACTGATTTATTCAACGTCAAGCTTATATACTGAGTCTATAGATGATTACATCTCTAGGTTTAAGCAAATGAAGAGTAGGTGTTTTACACCTGTTCCTGAAGCGGAAATTGTTAAAATGGCCACTAGCGGGTTGGATTACCATATTAGAAAGAAACTGGCAAACCAACACATTGTTGATCTTGCCCAGTTAAGGGAAAAGGTTCGACAGATTGAACAAATCTGGTCTGAAAAGAATCAAAAGAACAATAAGAAATTTGTTAGACGTGAGAAAATTAATTGTGTCGAACAAGATCAAACAGACAGTGAGGATGAGGCAACTACTGAGCAAGAGATAAACCTTGCTGAGTTAAAGGAAGGACTACCTTATGCTTGTCAAGCCTTAATACCTTCCTAAGGAAAGGAAAAGATGAGTTATGCAAACACGAAAACATATACATTTGATATAACTAAAGCTGATAAAATATTTGACATTCTGTTGAAAGATAAACAGCTTAAGTTGTCAGATGATCATAAAGTAAAAAGGTCTGAGGACTCCAATGGTCAAAATTATTGTAAATACCATAGGGCTTTAGGCCATCCTACTAATGAATGTTTTCGTTTCAGGGACTTGATACAGAAAGCTCTTAAAGAAGGTAGACTCAAGTTTGCTGACAAGCAAAAGCCTAGCATGAAGGTGGATACCGATCCATTTGGCCAAGGCATATCCAATGTCGAAGGCCATAATGCAAGAAGCTGCAACATGGTGAATATTAGAGCCAAGCAGAAGTATGTGGTGAATGTGGAAGACCCATTTGACATTTACCCAAGGCATCATGAAACTGTCGAAGACTTTTTAAGGAGAAAAAACAACAGATGACAGTTGAAGTTGTGCCCACATTGTGACAGGTACTTTGACAAGAAAGCTGCTCAGAAAGCAAATAATAATCAAAAGGCTAAGGCTCACCAGCATATGCAGGCTGGTTATGTGAATAGGAATGTTAAGCCTATTCCAGTAAACCAGATGTCTGTTTCAGTGAACCAGATGCGGAGGCCTGCTGTGAATAGGCCTAATAGAGCAGTTGGCGGATGGTTGGTTGAATCCTCAAGGGAATCAATTGGCAGCAGCCATGGGGTAGCTCCTGGTCGAGTTCCAAATAGGACCAGGAAACCTGATGCCAATGTGATGGTGAACAAGTGGGTTGAGAACTTTGCTAAGGCCCGTTGCCCTGAGTTGAGAAATAGAGTAAGGGCTAGGAATAACAACCCTCAACAGACACCATTTTAGGATGAAGATTACCAATTTGGTAGAGTGTCTTATCTTGGTGGTGATCGAGTGAAGAAAACCCCACTATCGAAGAGTCAGAAGCGTCATCAATAGAGAATGAGGAAAGCTCAAAAACAGAAACAGAAAGCTGCTGAGATGGCTAAGTCTCAACATGAGAAGTGCTTCATGGTTGGGATACAGAAAGTGCCATTGCCTAAGGAGCCTGGTCCAAAATTGAAGAGTGTGGTGGTTGACGCCAAAGGGACTAACTTTGAGAAGGATCAGACTTCTCAGGCAAGGGGACAAGTACCTTCAGCAGGTTTCAGACAGAATGTCAAGCCTGCCAAGGTTCCTTCGACAGTTCAAGAGAAGAAGCCTTGGCCAGTAGGTCTAATTGAAGCTGAGAAATTGGCCTCAGAACGAGGCAAATTTGGCGTTCGAGCAGCTCTAGTCGAAGACACTAGCAGTAATGCATCTATGGAAGAATTGAGGATCTTAGTCAACGATTCTGATTTACTAGATGAACCCATGGAATCAGTGGAGCAGAATGCTGTCAAGACAGATTTGTCCATGGATGAGGTCATTAAAGCATTGAATGATCCAGATGACCTAATTGGTTTCAATGATAAAGAAGAGTTTGATCCTGACACTAATTTACACAAAGACTTAGATAAGTTGGTGATGGCAATGGGAACTACGTTTTCAGATTTGGGGTCTGAAGAAAGCCTTCTTGACAAGGAGGACATGAGGTTGGGAAGTCATCTGGAGAATGAAGAAACTGCCACTGAAGAGGAGTTTACCAAGCTTGATGTAAACTTGGTTTCAGTATTGCCAGTGGAATATCAAGCTCAATATGAGTTTGTGGTTGAAGTTCTTGATGAAGAGGAATTTGATGGTTTTCCTATTGGTTGGCACTTCGTCGAGCAAGACATGGTGACTATCTTTGATAACTTTGCTCGGGTAGATAAGCCAACTAACGAATAAAGAAATCATCTTCGACCATTGCATATTAAGGCAATGATTGAAGGTAAGTCTGTCAACAGGGTGTTGGTTGATGGAGGGGCATCTGTAAATTTGATCCCAAGAGCCATGTTCAAAAAGCTGGAAAAAGATGAAACAGATCTTCTCCCAACTAATATTGTGGTTACTGATTTTGGAGGAAGATCTGCACCAACAGATGGTGTGGCAATGCTGGATGTGCAAGTGGGATCAGTAGAGAGGTCTATCTTGTTCGTGGTTATTCCTTCGAGGTCTAGTTATAACATTTTATTGGGCAGAGACTGGATTCATGCTGTTGGACCTTCGACAGTACATCAGAAACTTATATTTTGGAATGCTCATGATGACATAGAGATTATTGAAGCTGATGATAGCCCCTGTTATATGCAGCAAATGCATGTAGATTTCAAAGTTTATGACCCAAAGGTAAAGCCCATATCTGTGCAGGGTGGTGTTATTGACAAAGAGGCTCTGAATGCTTGCCTGATGGAGCAATTTGGTGTTAAGTTACTAGATGAGGCCGACGAAAATTGGCCAATCGACAAAGATGAGTCTTGAATGTCATCAGACACAGTTGTCGGCCTGTGAGGCCGACCGACAGCCAAACTCAGAAGAAGGTGTGTTGGCTGATTGCATATTCGACGATGGCCCTTTAGGATTTGAAAAAGGGCTTGAGGATAAAAGTGGGTTTGAGTTAGAAGATCCTTTGGAGGAAATTGATCTGGGGGATAGTGATAGAAAGAAGCCAATATATGTGAGTGCTTTGTTGTCAGATCAGTTCAAGAGGCAGGTTGTGGAGTTGATTTCTGAGTATAAGGACTGTTTTGCTTGGGATTACCATGAAATGCCAGGTCTGAGTAGAGATCTTGTGGAGCATAGATTGCCTCTGAAACCCGATTGTAAGCCTGTCAAACAAGCTAATAGAAGGTTTGCTCATGAATTTGTGCTGAAAATCAATGAGGAAGTTGAACGCTTGTTGAAGGCTAAGTTTATTCGTACAACTAGGTATATTGAATGATTGTCTAATGTGGTGCCTGTCATAAAGAAGAATGACAAGATGAGGGTGTGTGTCGATTTTAGGAATCTTAACACTGCAACTCCTAAGGATGAATACCCTATTCCCATAGCAGATATGCTAGTGGATGCAGCGTCTGGTCATGAGCTTCTAAGTTTCATGGATGGACATGCTGGTTATAACCAGATCTTCATTGCTGAAGAAGATGTGCCTAAGACTGCTTTTAGGTGCCCAGGTTCAATTGGAACTTATGAATGGATAGTGATGCCTCTTGGTTTGAAGAATGCTGGTGCAACTTACCAAAGGGCAATGAACACTATTTTTCATGAAATGATAGGCAAGTTGTGGAAGTCTACATTGATGACGTTATTGTCAAGTCAAAGAGCCAGGAGGAGCATTTGAGTCACCTTAGACAAGCTTTTCAAGAAATGAGAAAGCATAATTTGAAGATGAACCATGAGAAGTGTGGTTTTGGGGTTTCTGCTGTCAATTCTTGGGCTTTCTGGTGCATAAGAAAGGCATTGAAGTCGACAAGAATAAGGCCAAAGCTGTGTTGGAAGCAAAACCACCTACTAATAAGAAGGAACTTCAATCTTTCTTGGAGAAAATGAATTTTTTCATAAGGTTCATATCAAATCTCTCAGGAAGAGCAAGAGTGTTTGCTCCTTTGGTGAAGCTCAAGGCAGAGGAAGCTTTTGTTTGGACTCAACAGCATCAGGAAGCTTTCGACTAAATCAAGCAATATTTAATAAGTCCACCGGTCATGATGCCTGCAGAGCCACATCGACCAGTGAAGTTGTACATTTATGCATCAGAAGAAACTATAAGTTGTCTACTGGCTCAAAAAGATGATAACAACGTTGAAAGAGCCGTTTACTACCTCAGTCGAGTGTTGAATGATGCAGAAACAAGATATAGTGCTATAGAAAAGTTGTGACTTGCATTATATTTTTCTTGTACAAAACTTAAGTATTACTTGATGCCTTGTGATGTCTTAGTGATGTCAAAGACAGATGTGATTAAATACATGTTGTCCCAGCCAATTCTAAATGGTCGAATTGGAAAATGGACACCTTCATTGTCTGAGTTTTCTTTGCAGTATGTACCACTAAAAGTTGTTAAAGGTCAAGCAATTGCTGACTTTCTAATAGACTACCCATGTTTAGAAATAAAAGAACCGACAGGGCTAGTTGATTTGAAGCCCTGGCATTTGTATTTTGATGGCTCAAGACATAGAAATGGTGTTGGTGTTGGCATTTTGATAATCTCACCTTTAGGGGTGCCAACTAAACAAAAATTTGAGTTAAAATATGCTTGTTCTAACAACGAGGCTGAATATGAAGCCTTGATTGTGGGTTTAGAAATTTTGATAGATATGCGAGCTCGCACTGTCAAAGTTTTTGCGGATTCACAATTGGTTATAAGGCAATTAACCCAAACATATAAATGTGTAAGCCACAATCTTGTCAAATACTATCAAATGGCTAGCAAATTGATGAAACAGTTCGACAGTGTCGAATTAGAGCATATTCCAAGAGAGCTATATCAAGAGGCTAATGAATTAGCCCAATTGGCTTCGGGGTATAAGCTTTCTTCAAAGGTGTTAGCAGAACTTATAGAAATCCATGAGTTACTGTATCCTTTGGATGAAAGAGATATTTTTTTCTCCAATGCTTTAAGCACACCTGATTGGCGTAAGCCAATTATTGAGTATTTGGAAAATCCAAGTGCTGATGTTGATAGGAAAATCAAGTACAAAGCAACTAAGTTTGTTGTACTTGCAGGGGCTTTGTATAGAAAGTCTGTCGATGGTAATTTGGAGACTTGTCTAAGTGAAGAGGATGCCTATTTGGCATTGGCAGGGGTTCATGAAGGAATTTGTGGTGCTCATCAGGCAGGTGAGAAGATGAAATGGGTGCTAAGAAGACAAAGAGTGTATTGGCCTACTTTGGTTAGGGATTGTATCATGTTTGCAAAATCCTATGAAGAATGCCAAAAACATGGCCACATACAAAATATATCTGCTAGTGAGTTGCAATCCATCGTTAAACCTTGGCCTTTTAGAGGTTGGGCATTGGACCTGAAAGGTCAGATTTATCCTACTTCCTCTAAGGGTCACAAGTATATTTTAGCAGGGGGTGGACTATTTTACCAAATGGGTAGAAGCAGTAGCCTTGAAAGAAGTAACGCAACAAGACATTGTGGATTTTATTGAAAATCACATTGTTTGTCGATTTGATATACCACAAACGATCACAACAGACCAAGGATCTGTGTTTGTTGGGAAGAAGGTTGTCGAGTATGCTGAGTCAAGAAAGATCAAGATGGTGACTTCGACACCATATTATGCTCAAGCAAATGGTCAGGTCGAAGCCATGAATAAAATTATCATTGGTTTGATCAAAAAACATATTGGCAGATATCCAAAGAGTTGGCACTTAACTTTGGAACAAGTTCTTTGGGCATGTAGAAACTCTTCTAAGGAATCGACAGGTACAACTCCTTATACTCTCAACTTCTCAAAACGACTCAGTACAGTCGAGCCTTTGAGGGAACATCCTTAACTAGGCCAAAACAACTTTTACAAGTAAGTTGAATACAGTATAAATAACTCTCACAGAGAGGATAAAAATTAAGCTCAATATAGAAATGCTTTCTAAAAGAAAGTGTCGGACGCTGAGTTTAGTTCTTGTAGTCCAGAGACTTGGCTCGAAACTTGATTGCTCACAGAAGCAGTACTTTCAGAGTATTGACTCTTTGTAGTGTGTAGCAACAGTGCTTGTTCTCAGTAAATGAAGCAATATTCTCTTGTAGAGTTTCGACAGTTTCTTTAATGGATACCTTGGGGTATTTATAGGAGTTATAAAGGATATTATCGTTACAGTAAAAATGGCTCCTTTCCATTGAGTGAGGTGATTTCAAAAAGCTGTCTCTTTCTTCCTTGCTTTTCACAATTGCTTGTACGATTTTTGTCTTGTAGCTAAAGGCGTCACCTTTGATACCTCGTACAACAATTTTGGCGCATAAGATCAAATTCGAAATCCGTTCCAGAAACTTCTGAGAGGAAGAGCAACAACGTGACCAACACGTGATTTATAATGAAGTTCAGACGCATGCTCAGAATGGAAGATCGGACGCTCATAGCAAATGGATAAGACTAGTGTCACAAAAGGTTAATTCCAGACACTCACGAAGACAGTATACTAGGATGAGCCGGATACTGACACATGGAGTGTATCCTTCTCTTGAGAGCTTCTTCCTTCTTGTTTAAGTGGCTTAGAAATATATGTAATATTAGTATCTGCACACTTCAAGAATTGTTAGAACATAAATTGTTCTCTTGTGAATATTTTGTTAGCAACAAAATTAATGAGGGTCTAAACTTCTCAATCGTTTAGGTTCCAACAATCTCCCCCTTTTTTATGATGACAAATATCTAGGGTTGATGAACAATTTAGTTTCAAAATGACATTAAGGGTCTCCCCCTGAATTTAACAATTTTGATATATAAGAAAATTCTAGTATTAAGGCGATATTTGAGAAACAAATTCAATTAAGTGATCGCAAAAAAAAACACGTAGATGTATCAGAGTAAGATCGGATGCTGATCAAAAAGATTGATTTAATCAAATTGTACCAAATTTATTGATCATTATTAGAGCACTAAATCAATGAATATTAGCGCATTAATAAATAACCACACAAATGCTATGTATGAAATGCTATGCATGATACTTCAGTTCCATCGTATCCATTGGAGTGTGAACATCGGACGGTGAGTTAGTCAGATTTTCACGTGTTCATCATACCTTTCTTTAATCCCCCTTTTGTCATCAGACAAAAAGAGTGTAAAAACACATCATAGTCAAAATAAGACTTAGAAAAATTTGAATATAAGTCAGATGTAGGTATATATTAACAGATAATCAGAGCAAAAGTAGTGTATATATATAAGAGTATCAACAAAACTAAGAAATAGTTTATATCACACAAAAATAAATAAATTCAAGGGTTTGGAAGAGGTGGTGGAGGGATGTTGAGACGTTCATATAGTAATTTCAGAGCAGTCTCCAGCTGAGTGACTTTCATGTTTGTGGCCTTCATTTTTTCAAACTCTGCTTTGAGAATAGTGACCATCTCAACTGCAGGAGTAGAAGTAGAAGGTCCAACTTCTGGTACGGGTGCAGGTTTCATCTTCTGATGCTCTGCTAGCACCCAGTTGGATAGCGTCAGTCTCAATTCCTTCTTCCGTTGAGCTCTTAGAAAGAATGCATCATTTGGTATAAACCATTTGATGAAATTTCCAAGTTTTCTGAGCTCAGATTCTGTTTGAATTTCCCATTGATACTTCACATATTCTGGATACAGCAAATTCATGAAGATGATTTCTCTGTGTAGAACTACATCAGCAGTGAAAGCATCAAACCTATTTCCAGCTTCTTCTCCCCATATACTTCTGATAAAGATACTTAATGCTTCACAGGCGTAAGAGAGTGCTTCATTTTCTGCCAGGTAAATTCTTCGCAGATTTTCCCTGTCATCTTCTTCTAGCACTAGGGGGACTAGACATGGTAACATGGCTTTGTCTTTCCAAGACTCAGACTATTGACTCCAAGTAAATCCAATGTCGAAGTGCTTGGTCACAGCAGCCCATTGGTCATATATCTTCATGCAGTCAAAAGGTCCGACATCGAGCATCCGAACATATCATCAAGTAGACTGTTCTAAGATTGATGTCGATAATTTGTTGATTGTGCCAATTGTTGGAATAGTGGCCTTCTAATTGCAGCGATTTGAGGAGCCGATTCTCCATTCATCTTCTTTCAGAGAATTCGGTAAAACCTTCGGCATGATCCTCGAGATCTTGGCACCCAAGCTTAGCGAATTCCTTAAGGTTGTACATTTTAGGAGCCTTCATACTCCTTGAGCCCGATCTTCTTTGAATGGCCGCTTGCTTGAGCAGATTCTTTCCTTTTCCCAGGGATAGACCAAGGTAGCCACCTTTGTCTATCTGGTACAATCTTTACTGAAACAGAAGAAGGATCCCTGTACTGTCTGATTACTTCAATCTTCTTCATCTCAAGACAGTGTGCCATGAAGGCAGCTTCTTCATCTGTGATCCACCTTCCGCATTCTTCCAAAGTGAGCGGTTCAGTTTGTGGTAGGGATCTAGGAAGACCAACAGAGAAGGGAATTGCTCTGCTTCCAGATGCTGGTCTCAATCTTCCTTTAAATGACATCTGAAAGTGGTCTTCTCCATCCTTGAAGGTAGCACTTATTGGAGAGGCAATCTCCAATCTGGCAGCTCCAGAGGTAAAGGTTTTCAAATGCCATGTGGAGGGACGATTGTAGATGCTATGATATATCTCATACTTAACAAACCGTGGTTTGTATGAGACATTCTTCCTTCCACCAGCGTCTGTAGGTTTATGGGTAATTGTGAGTAAGGTGGGAGTGGTTTTGGTGATTTTATAGGTTTTAGGTGTATAAGGTTTGAAGGGATTAATGGGACTATTTTGAACAATAGATTAAAGGGATGAGAGTGAAGTTTGGAAATATATGTAGTAAGTGAAGTATTTGAAGAATTTTGTGGTAGGTCAAGGTTGAGTGTAGTGGATGATGGTTGGGTAGGTTTAGAGAGAGTTGAGGTTTGTTGGAGGCTCATTCTGGTTTTTCTGGTTTGTGTTTGTGTTTATGGTTGTGAAACAGACAAAGGTGGTGCAGGAATAACATCATGAGCATCAAACACAGATACTGATTCATCAGCAGTAAAATCAAGTACCTTTGGGTTAACTTCTGATGACTTGACCAACCTTCTTTTTGACCCTCTGGTGACAACAACAGCAGGAGGAGGAGGAGGGATTTGCTTTCCTTGACCGGACGCTGAAGCATCCTTTTCAGCTGCTGGTCTAAACTGCTTCTCCACGACCTTTCTGATGGGAATTCTATCCTCATCTTCTGGTTCTTCCACAGTAGGTGCAGGTGCCACCTTCTGCTTTGTTCTTCTAGTCTCCCTTGAAGGGGACTCAGCAGGTCTTTTCACACCAGTCATTGAGCTTCTGGTGGTTTTCTTTTCAGCTTCTCCTTCCTGTTGCTCTATTTTCACCTTCTTGATCATGGAGCCTGTAATAAGCTGCATCCTGACCAAACTGTTGACTCCAAAAACTTCTGGACGAACAACAGCACCAACACCAAAGTATTTTTCCTTTTCCTCTGTGTTGATGGAGTTAGTCAGCTTCCTTACAATGCCATCTTTGATCATCATAATGGAGAGAAAAACTCCATATGGGATTGTCTTGACGATATTCTTCTTATCAACATTCTTCCTTGAAAAGACAAGGGCATTTATCAGATTGTTGATAATCAACCTTGGCAGATTGATTTTCTTCCCATCCATGTAGTTCCTCATAATGAACTTTTGCTCGTAGTTCACTATGTCGCTTGACCCAGCCTTCAGAATCACGCTCTTGGCGATGATTTTGTGCAGTACTCGGTAGTGGCTTTTCAAGTCTTTAGCCGTGAGAGAGATGTTCTTCTTCTTCAGTTCACGGTAGTTCTCAAACAGAGCTTCATTGACTTTTTCAAGTCCTCTGTAAGCATCAGCCCAGTTTGAGTGGTAACTGATTCCTTCACACGGACACTTGATTGTCTGAGCAATAGAGTTGATAGTGAAGCGTAGTTTGAATCCTCTGATGTGACCTTCTATGATTTCCCCCGGAAGTAAGTATGCACTTGCCCAGAATTCCTTAATAGCGTAGCTCAGTACGTCAACTGGTTCCCAAATGAAGTAGTTTTTCCAGCCCAGTTTCTCAAGACCTTCCTCAAAATCAAAACCGTATAGCTTGAAGTTCTCGAAATCAACCCGGTTGTCATTTAGAAGTTTTGCCTCAGAGAAGACATCGAAGGCAGCAGTATATTGTCCAACCTTTCTGTCGGCCATTGTAGCAATTGAAGAGAAGGTGATGGAGGTTTTAGGGTTCGAAAACACACACAGAGAGAGATTGAGAGAAAGAGCACAGTTTTGCAGAAAACGCAGAGTGAAGTGATGGAGCGAAAAATGTGGAGTAGTGGGAAAGTTAATAGAGAATGGTACAGTCCTTTTTCAAAATATCGTTTCGTATTTCCACATAAAAATTAAATCAAAAAGAAAAGAAAATAAAGATTTGCCTTTTCATTAAATGCAGACGCCAAAAGAAAAGTAAAATCGAGAAAAAGATTTTATCGAAAGACATAAACAATTATGACTCAGTAGATATGATGAGACGCTTAAGTTCTTAACACGTGTGACACGTGTGGGTGTGCTCGGACGCACGCAACCGATTCACCAGATGATGAGTTATGATGCATATGACAAATAAGATGCCTATACACATACATGCTTATGTCATATCAGATGCTGAGAGTTTGTTTATTTTCAGACGCTGAGATTAATCATTCTTTTATAAGATGAAAGTTTAGATTTCTTCTTATAAAATTGAATCTATCTTCAGCAAGGGGTTTTGTAAATATGTCAGCCCACTGATGATCAGTGTCTACAAATTTTATTTCTAGAATACCCTTCTAAACATAGTCTCTTATAAAATGATGCTTAATCTCAATGTGCTTGGCTCGTGAATGCAATATGGGATTTTTAGTAAGATAGATTGCAGATGTATTATCACACAGGATAGGAACGTTACTCTCTTTTATCAAGTAGTCTTCAAGTTGATACTTCATCCACAGAAGTTGAGAACTGCAACTTGCTGCTGAAATATACTCAGCTTCTGCTGTTGAGAGTGCAATTGTGCTTTGCCTTTTGCTTGACCAAGATACAAGATTTGCTCCAAGGAATTGGCAGCTACCACTTGTGCTTTTTCTTTCAATTCGGTCTCCAGCAAAGTCAGCATCACAGAAACCTACTAATTTGTAATCTTTTGATTTATTATAAAGCAAACCAAGATTAGTAGTTCCTTGCAAATATCTGAATATTCTTTTAACAGCACTTAGGTGTGATTCTCTAGGATCTGATTGAAATCTAGCACACAGCAGGCACGAACATAATGTCAGGTCTTGAAGCCGTAAGATAAAGTAGAGATCCAATCATACTTCTGTACATTTTCTGATCTACCTTCTTACCAATTTCATCTTTATTAAGAGTGCAGGTAGGATGCATAGGTGTACACATAGGCTTGCAATCCAGCATCTTGAATTTTTTCAATAATTCTTTGATATATTTGCTTTGATGTATATAGATACCATCACTGCATTGCTTGATTTGTATTCCAAGGAAAAACTTTAATTCTCCCATCATGCTCATCTCAAATTCAGCCTGCATAAGCTTAGAAAATTCTTTGCAAAGGCTTTCATTAGTGGCTCCAAAAATGATATCATCAACATAGATTTGAACAAGTATGAAATGCTTGTTAGAAGATTTTCTGAAAAGAGTAGTGTCAACTAAACCTCTTGTAAATCCATTTTCCATTAAAAAGGAACTTAATCTATCATACTATGCTCTGGGAGCTTGCTTAAGACCATATAGAGCCTTTTTAAGTTTAAAAACATGTTCTGGAAATTCAATATCTTCAAAACCAGGAGGTTGTTTAACATAAACTTCCTCAGTTATAAAACCATTTAGAAAAGCACTTTTCACATCCATTTGATATAGTGTTATCTCATGATGTGCTGCAAATGAAAGTAAAATGCGAATAGCTTTTAGTCTTGCAACAGGTGCAAAAGTTTCAGTGAAATCAATACCTTCTTCTTGTGAGTAACCTTGAGCAACTAACCTTGCTTTATTTCTCACAACTTTACCATCTTCATCAAGCTTATTTCTAAATACCCATTTAGTACCAATAGCTTGCTTATCTTCTGGTAGAGTGACTAGCTTCCATACATCATTTCTTTGGAACTGATTTAGCTCATCTTGCATTGCTAGAATCCACCCTTCATCTTCCAAAGCTTGATCAATCGTCTTAGGTTCCATTTCAGAAAGAAGTGCAAAATCAGCATGCTCCTTGAAAGAGGATCTGGTTCGTACTTTATCACCAGGTTCTCCTATGATTTGATCTTTTGGATGATTGGTTTTTTACTTCCAGCTTTTTCTTGCTTCAACTTCTGCTCGAGTAGGATTCTTCGTCTTGTCACCACCGGATGATGAAGATGCATGTTCACCGTCTGACTTGTCACCGAGGTTTAATTCTGAAAATAACTCATCTAGCTCTGACATAGCAGTGTCAGGCTTCTTATCATCAAACTTGACATGAATGGACTCTTCAATCACAAAGTTTCTTTGTTGTATATTCTAAAAGCTTTAGATCTTTCAGAGTATCCCAAAAGATTCCTTTGTCACCTTGGAATCAAACTTACCAAGTCGATCTTTAGTATTCAAAATATAACAACTTCTGACCAAAAGGATGAAAGTAAGAAATGTTTAGTTTTCTTCCTTTCCACAATTCATATGAGTCTTATTCAAAATAGGTCTTATAAAAATTCTATTTTGAATATAACAAGTTGTGTTTATCGCTTACGCCCAAAAATGTTTAGCAATATCGACTTCATTGATCATGGTCCTGGCCATTTCCTGGAGGGACCTATTTTTCCTTTCTACAACACCATTTTGTTGAGGTGTTCTAGGAGAGGAGAAATTGTGGGAGATGCCATTTTCTTCACAAAATTTTTGAAAGCTTTCATTTTCAAATTCTCCCCCATAATCACTTCTAATAGAAGAAATACAGATGCCTTTTTCATTTTGAACTGATTTGCAGAAAACAGTAAATACCTTAAAAGACTCATCCTTGTGGGCAAGGAATTTAACCCATGTCCATCTAGTAAAATCATCAACAATGACTAAACCATATTTCTTTCCAGTTAAAGAGGCTATCCTTGTGGGACCAAAAAGATCAAGATGTAAAAGTTCAAGTGGTCTGGAGGTCGAAACAACATTTTTTAAATGAAAGGAAGTTTTAACTTGTTTTCCTCTTTGACAAGCCTCACACAAGGCATCAGATTGGAACTTAAGATTTGGTAAGCCTCTAACAAGATTGTGCTTGTTTAATTTTAAGATTAACCTCAAATTGGCATGACCCAATCTTTTGTGCCAAATCCATTGCTCATCTTCAACAGACATAGGACACTTGACATCTTGTTTTGCAAGTTCAGAAAGATCAACTTTATAAATGTTTTGTTTCCTCTTTGCTGTAAAGAATATAGATCCATCATTTTTGCTTTTTATTGAACATCCATTTTCTGTAAAGACAACATTATAACCACAGTCACATAATTGACTTATGCTCAGTAGATTATGTTTTAGTCCTTCAACATGTAAAACATTATCAATAGAAGGAAGAGAGCCTTTACCTATGCGACCAATTCCAACTATTTTACCTTTCTGGTTTCCTCCGAAACCAACGAATCCAGCTTCTCTAGGTCTTAGTTCTTGGAACATATGCTTTTCTCCCGTCATGTGACGCGAGCATCCACTGTCTAAGTACCAAGATAGGTGTGTTGACTTTGTTGCTAAGCAAGTCTGCAACATAGACTATTTTATCTTTAGGTACCCATATCTTTTTGGGTCCTTTCTTGTTAGTTCTTGAAGGATACTTGTCCTTCTTAGTTGTAAACACAATACACACACTTTTCAAATGACCAGATTTATTGCAGTAAGTACAATGCAAGCATTTACTATGATTATTGGATTTATCAGATGCTGAATCATTTTCTAAAAGAGGTTCATCTGATATATAACCAAGACCATGAGTTATCGTTTTACTGACACCCCAAATCATAGAAGCTTGCTTGCTTCGAGTTACACTCTCTGCAAGAAACTTTTGAAATGCATGTTTATAGTCATTTGATTTGCAGTTAGGATTGCCTGTAACTACAGAGCTTTTAACTTGAGAGCTCTCAGCTTCTGGTTGCTTGTTGGCTTCCAGACGCAGGTTATCCACTAGATGCTGATTTTTAGTTTTCAGCTTCTGGTTCTCTTTATTGAGTACAGAGTTTTCATTGTGTAAGGAATGAAAATCTTGTGATAGTTTTGAAAATTTCTTTTTCAAATTCTTATACTCAATAGAGAGAGTGGCAGAATCCTTTAACAGATCATCAAATGCAAGTTGAAGTTCAGAATAAGAATCATATATTATTACCTCTTCAACTTCTTCTTCTGAATCAAGATCGATTATGCGCCATGAGGGCAATGTGAGCTTCTTCTACTTTATCTTCCTCAGAGGAGGATAAGTCAAGATCTTCCCATGTTGCCATGAGACCTTTCTTCTTTTTCTTGAAGGAGCTTCTTGTGAACTTTTCCTTAAGATTAGGACACTCGGACTTGAAATGTCCAGGCTTCTTACATTCATAGCAAATGACTTGGGCTTTGTCCTTGTCTTTGCTTTCCTTCTTGTCCTTTGTATCTTTCTTCCAAACCTCCTTACAAGTTTCTCTTCTTCCACATTCTCTGGATCTTCTTAGATATGAATGCTAGCTCATCGTCTGATCCATCATAATCTCCTTCTGAAGCTTCATCATCTGATTCTTCTTCTTCAGCCTGAAAAGCTTTAGAAGTACTAGTTTTATGTTGATTAACTCTTAAAGCAATAGACTTACTCTTCTTGATAGGTTCTTCTTCATTTAGCTCAAGTTCATGAGCTTTCAAAGAACTCATAAGGTCTTCAAGCCGAAGGACATTTAGATCTTTTGCTTCTTGAATAGCAGTGACTTTGGGTCTCCACTGCTTAGTCAAACTTCTCAAGATCTTTCTCACATGGTCAGGTGTAGTATAACTTTTTCCAAGGGCCTGCAACCCATGAACAAGTGTTTGGAACCTTCCAAACATAGTTTCAATGTTTTCTCCATCTTCCATTTTGAATAGCTCATACTGGCGAATCATCATGCTAGCCTTTGTTTCTCTTACTTGGCGTAACCCTCATAAGACAAAACAAGAGAATCCCATATTTCTTTGGCAAGATCAAACTTACCACATTTATCATATTCTCTTTCTGTCATATAGCACGATGAGAATAAATCTAGCCTTCGATTGGTTTGATATCTCTTTTACGATCATCACCCAGCTTTTCCCTAGGTATTGCAACACCAAGGGCATTAGCGGGAGAAATGTATCCACTTTCAACTATATCCCACAAATCAAGATTTTGTGCCTCAAGGAATGCTTTCATCTTATCTTTCCAGTAAACAAATTTTTCTCCATTGAATAGAGGAGGACGGTTCATATGACCACCTTCAGCAGACATGTTCACAGTAGGATCTTTACTCTTAACACTGTTAAGTGCTCAACCAAGAGGCCGAGCTCTGGTACCAACTGAACCTGAACACAAGAAGGGGGGTTGAATTGTGTTGAAAACTTTTCGCAAATATTAAGTTAAAAACACTTAGAGCACAGGTTTTTCAAAACAGTTTGTTAAACGGACGCTGGAAATAAACCGGACGCTGGAAAAGCCAGGAAAACTTGTTTTTAACAGAGCAAGATAAAGATAAATAGAAAGCAGTAAAGCAAGAGACACAGAGATTTATACTAGTTCACTACCAAACTGGTAGCTACGTCTAGTCCCTTCGTTCCTGAAGGATTTTCCACTATAATCAAACTGATTACAATTTCCTCAAGAGTATTCTTCTGTCACAACCTTGACAATACTCTCAACTTCTCAAAACGACTCAGTACAGTCGAGCCTTTGAGGGAACAACCTTAACTAGGCCAAAACAACTTTTACAAGTAAGTTGAATGCAAGTATAAATAACTTTCACAGAGAGGATAAAAATTAAGCTCAATATAGAAATGCTTTCTAAAAGAAAGTGTCGGACGCTGAGTTCAGTTCTTGTAGTCCAGAGACTTGGCTCGAAACTTGATTGCTCACAGAAGCAGTGCTTTCAGAGTATTGACTCTTTGTAGTGTGTAGCAACAGTGCTTGTTCTCAGTAAATGAAGCAATATTCTCTTGTAGAGTTTCGGCAGTTTCTTCAATAGATACCTTGGGGTATTTATAGGAGTTATAAAGGATATTACCGTTACAGTAAAAATGGCTCCTTTCCATTGAGTGAGGTGATTTCAAAAAGCTGTCTCTTTATTCCTTTCCAGAGAATATCTCAGTAGTACACATTACCGTTTTCGTACTACCTTGCTTTTTTCAATTGCTTGTACGATTTTTGTCTTGTAGCTAAAGGTGTCACATTTGATACCTCGTACAACAATTTTGGCGCATAAGATCAAATTCGAAATCCGTTCCAGAAACTTCTGAGAGGAAGAGCAACAACGTGACCAACACGTGATTTATAATGAAGTTCAGACGCATGCTCAGAACGGAAGATCGGACGCTCATAGCAAATGGATAAGACTAGTGTCACAAAAGGTTAATTCTAGATGCTCATGAAGACAATATACTAGGATGAGCCGGATGCTGACACATGGAGTGTATCCTTCTCTTGAGAGCTTCTTCCTTCTTGTTTAAGTGGCTTAGAAATATATGTAATATTAGTATCTGCACACTTCAAGAATTGTTAGAACATAAATTGTTCTCTTGTGAATATTTTGTTATCATCAAAATTAATGAGGGTCTAAACTTCTCAATCGTTTAGGTTCCAACAAGCACCTTGTTTGACCAATGCAGCCTTGTCTTGTCTAAATGACACCAGTTTATCACGAAGTTCATACTTTGCCTTGAGGGCTTGATGATAGGGCAGAATGCTATTGTCAAGTGCAGGCAGCTTAGGAGTCAAGTCTTCAATGAATTCATGAATGGCACTGAAATAACCTCGTCGAATTGGAGGCAACTTTTTGCGAAGTGCATGAATCTTTTTGATTGTACGCATTAAATTGCTTCTGATTTCTTGGTTGAGGTAGAGGTCATCAAATGAATACTTGAAGAAACCTCTCAGTTCTTCAACTAATCCATTAAGTTTTTCAGTAAAAGTGTCCCCAGGGAGAGTGGAGGAACGTGCAGATAAAGGGGAAGCCACGTCGAGAGAGTGGGTTGAGCCACGTCGACATCCATGACAGTAGATTCCTCGACACTTAGTTCAGGTTGAGTTTCTGGAACCTCCTAATGGAAGGGAAAACCAGAATTAGTTACAATTTGTTGTTCTAGTATCAACAAAGTGTTTAAAGAGTTTCATACATCAATGGTTGGACGATCAATGGGTGGAAAAATCATTTGAAGAGGTATGGAAGTATCCACGTATGGCCGTTCAGGAGAGCCCTATCGAGGGTGCTTGATGAGGTGATGTGCATGGTAAGAGAATGTATCTAAGTGTTATGTAATGAAGCATACCTTGTCAGTGCTTGACGAGCCAACCTCTTCGACAGAGGGAGGAACCTTTGAAGAACATTCTTCAGAAGCACTTTTCTTTGAGGATTTGGCTTTGGGTTCCTAAAAAAAATTATAAACAAACAAAAACAGTTTGCATAATGCAATGTGACCATCAGTTAAAGTACTGATGAATGGTGCAATTAACTTACCACTACAAACTCCGCTGTGGGAGTGTCTTCAGAGTTTTCAGAAGCAGATTTCTCTACAAGAGATTCCTAGGAAAATGAAAATGAAAACTTTTGGAGTTAGTGGTTGATGGGTCATATATTAAAAAGAAGTCAAAGATAGAAACATTATACAAGCAAGAAGAATAAAAGAGAGAACCGTTTGAGGTGTCGAGTGAGAGGGAGTGTCAGGCAGGAACATTTTGCGCATTTTGGGTTGAGCTTCAGGAGTGGCTGCCTTTACTTTCCTCTTGGTTGTTTCTTGTTGAGAAGAACCGGTCGAGCGCTTTGTTTTTGTAGGTTTTCTCTTCGACACAACTGGTTTCTTTCCAGTATCCTCTTTCTTGGAAGAAGTCTTGACAGCCTTCTTTTTGGGTGTTGCAGATTGAAGAGGGGATTCATTATCCTCATCATCATCTTCTTCATCATCAGCTTCTTGGGCTTTGCCACTTGTTTGCTTATACTTTAGGGGTTCTTTCAGAGCTAAAGCTAAAGTAAAACAAAAATATAAGTACAAAGCAAGTAGACTTCCAGGAAAGAGTTAATTGAATTAGATACCTTGGGGAAATTGGGAAATGATCTTGATAGCCTTGTCATATTGTTCAAAAGGTAAGGCAAACTGACCAGTGAAAGTAACTTCTTTGTTTTCATACTTTTCTATATTAGAATGATATTGAAATCTTTCTACAGCAAGGAAGTTACCAGTTCTAGTTGGTTTACCTGGAAATGGATCAGCCAAACCAAAAGTTGCACAAGGCAAAGGCACTGGTTCAAGACAAGGGGGTATCACAAGTGTTTGTCCCGTGACTTCTTGATGTTTTAAAGTCTTAATACCCCAAATATTCTCGTGCTTTTTTTTTGATTTGGCGATCATTTCATCTACTTGTCGAACAATATAAAAAGGATACCTAGGATCCCATTTAAACTTGTAAAACTTTTCAAAGCTGCGAATATCCTTCAAGTGCTCACCTTTGGTCTTTGTCGAAGGGTCCTGTTCCTGCATTGTGGGGTCAATGAACTTTGTTACACATTCTTCAAAGGATGGGTGAAATTTTCTGTAGTATTCATCCCACTAAGCTACGAAGTCTTGAGATACACCCAAAGAGGTGGTGAAAGGGACAAGATTGACAGCAGACTTGCGAGTGTTGTTCTTATTCTTTATGTCGTCAATGGTTTCCTCTTTGAGATTGATGGCATTCAAAAGAATATCTTCTTCTTGAGAGGAAATAGGCCAGGGATGGATTGCAGGAAACCAATGTTATTGGCAGAAGCATTGGGTAGACAAACAAAGACAGAATTATCCGTCGAACCGGGTAATCCTACAGGAAAGACTTGGCGAGTCAAGAAGTGGGTCCAAATGTTTTTGCACATTTAGTCATTTTGGATCAAAAGGATTAGTGAACCACTCAGGTCCATGCTTCCTACCAACAAAGGGTTGGAAACGGATGCCTGGAGTTCCGGCAGAGAGAGAATGGAAAAGTTTGAAGTAATACTTGAAACTTTCGAATTCGCTGTCAAATGGTTTGGGGGCACAGTGCATGGCCAAGGTACAATAAGTGTCGATTTGAAGATTCGACGGAGCTTTGTTGACAGTGTAACCTGGAAGTGTGGCATTCAACCACAGTTATAAAAGCCATAATGGGCCACCAGCTCCAACTTTCTTTCCCCCACCTTTTGCCATGTTATACAGGCTTGACATGCTGGAATAAAGGTTAGACAACACAAAAGAGCCAAAAGCCCACCTTTTGCCTTCATGTAGAAGGTTTGCCAAGTCAAGCAATGGCTTCGACATTTGGACATTTTTGTTGCAAATGACAAAAGCACATAGCCAATGGAACGGGAAGGCTACACATTCTTCATCAGAAACCTCTGATGTACTCTGCATTTGGCTAGAAATATACTTTGAAAAAGCAAGAGGTTGATCTGTAAAAACATCAATGATGTTTTCTGGAGAACACAAAGGGTGAATCATATGGCCATCCGGTGGGAGGCAAGTAAGAGCAGCAATATCAAAAAGAGTTAGACCCATCATCCCACAAGGGAAATGGAAGTTGTTGGTAGTAGGGTTCCAGAAGAAAACAACAGCTCCTAACATAGAAGGGTCTAACTTGAATGTGTACTCGGACAATTTGATTAAATTGTAAATGCCTTGTTTCTTCCAAGTATCAGCTTTTTTGGCTTCAACCTTAGCAAGCCAAGCAGAATATCCACTTATGCTAAGTGGTGGAGTTCTGAAAAGCCTAGTGCTTTTAGAGAAATAATAAATATGCAAGTTAGGGGAAGAAGCGAGAATGTCAGTTTGACCATCTTTGTTTGGGAAATAGTCTTTAAAATCTTCAGGAAAGCTAGAGAGGGTCATAACTGGTCCTAAATAAGCAACAGGAGGATCTAAAAGGAAAGAGGGATCATGCAAGTAAGGTATGATTACCTTAGATTTCTGCCATGGGATCGACGCATCGACATTCGGATTGCACCACGTCTTCCTTAGAGGTGCTTTGGAACTTTGAGCTGGATTGGAAGAAGTCGCTATTAAAGTTTGTGAAGCTTTCTCAGAAATGCAGAAGATACAAAAGTGTTTTCACTTGGGCATTGATGGTTATTTATAACCTTGCTTATGGTGCAAACATGCGCACAGGATTGTAACTACCTACTTCCTATGCAATGATGGCCCTATTTTTTAGGGAAATGGGAAACGCAACCTTGTGATGGGACAATGCAGAAAGGTAACCGTCGCGCGTAGAGAAGACAAAATTCTGGTTCTCTTCACATAGTGGCATCGAAAACTCAGAATTTGGGGGGCATCTGTTAGGTGCCAGATTTCAAATGTGGGTTTCTTGATGGAACTTCAAATATTCGACAAGTGAAGGCACAAGGAGCCAGAAAAAGTGATAAAAATTGGCTAAGTTTAAAAGACTAAGTGATGTGACGGTTGTTCGACGGAGTGCATGAAGCGTCAAAGATGTCAATAGGAGCATGGTCGAATTAGACTTAGGCTTTAGGCAATACATGAACAAACTCGACAGGAAGTGCTAATGTCGAGATTGAGTAGTTTTAGTAAAATTAACTACCGACCATGTGTCCGTACACGTGTCAGGTTGGATGATAGGTTGTTTTTGACATTTTTGTCTATAAATAGTAGTTCTTAAGATGTAACTCATGTTGGATACATGATCTAAGTTCCTAACATCTCGACAGCGAAGCAGATTAAAGGAAAACGATCACTATATGCCTTCCACCCCTTACTTTCAGTAATTTGCAATTCAATTCAATTATATTTTCAATTATCATCTTGTTCTTAATCTAATTTATCTGCAAATTTATCTTTTGTTTATGGATTGTACTTCGAACTTTACTGCATTTTCCAAATCTTTTTTGAAATATTATTCTTTCATACTTTCTGTATTTATTTCTTGTAGAGTTTCGATTTGCTTACTGCATTTGGCTTGTTTCTATTTCAATTTCAATATTTTATTTCATGTCTATTACTACACAGTCATTTAAGTGCTTTATTTATGTTCCTGTGTCAATTTCAAATTGTATGTCTTACTCTGTGAATGCATGTTCAAACACTGCATTGTTTACTTTGACTTTATTTTCTGTTTAAGTTACTTGTTAATCAAGTCATTGGCTGCTAACGGCCAATCTTGCCCATTTACACTTTCAATGCCATTTCGATAACAATTAACTTGTTGTTCGAGATTATTAAGTACAAACTGGCAAAAAACCTCAATGATTAATGACTTAGTAGCCAAGAAAATTGAAAACTGATATCTGGTCGAACTTTTGACCGTTATTTCACTAAAACCATTGTTTTCAAAACGAGATTATCACATAACTCGTCGATCTCGTAATCGTTTGAAACTAATTATTTATTACTTTGACGAATTTGGTAGAAACACACTACAAACCAAATTTTCCAGTTAACACACGCACACAGAGGTCAAACCACAACACTTCATGCCCTTCTTTCTTCTCTCTCCTTAGCTTTTTCATCACCACTAGTCCAAACAACATAACATAGTTGAACATCTCTTTTTGTTCTGTTATCTTGGATATCTGTTGTTTTGTCTGCGTTTGACCTTGTTGCTCTAGTTGTTTTTGGTTCGTTCACACTTTAATGAGACTTGTTTGGGCTTGATGTTTTGGTCACGTATTGATGATAGTTATCTGTCACTTAGCTTCTTGTGATTTTCGGTAAGGGGTTCCTTTGTATTTTGTCCAAACTCTGAGCACTTCTTGAACCTAAATCCTAAACCTTGAACCCTAAATCCCTAAACCCTAAACCATAAAACCCTAATCCCTAAACCCTAAAATCCTAAATCCACATTAGCCACGACTCAATTTTCTTGTAATTTTCGGTCAGGGGTTCCTTTCTATTTTATCCAAACTCTGAGCACTTCTTGAACCTAAATCCTCAACCCTAAACCCCTAAGCCCTAAATCCACATTAGCCACGACTCATTTTTCTTGTAATTTTCGGTCATGGATTCCTTTGTATTTTATCCAAACTCTAAGCACGTCTTGTACCTTTTGACGATGGCTATTGCCCATTAATATATTTTGTCTTCCATCAATTGACGTCATTAAGCCCTTTAATAAAATTCTATAAAAAAAGCTTCCAGTCAATTTCATTCCTATTTTTACTGCAAATCTTTGTTGAATTTATGTAACCCATTATTCACACTATTTTGCAGAAATGTGTGCTTATATTTATTTTCCACTTCTTAAATTTCCTCTAAATTACTTTGTAAATTTGCTATTTTTCCTATATATGCTCTTAAGGACCTCTTCTTGCAACAATATTCGTAAATCAAAGAATCAAGAACCAACTGTTTCTTTCTATTTCATGGTCAACTATATAAATTAGAGCATCTTTAATGGTGCACTTTTAAGCAATCCATCTATTTTTTTACTCTAATAATGCAGCTCTTGAGGTGTGTTTGGACGAGAAAATTCAAAATTTCAGAAAAATTTGTTATTTGCATAGAGTAATAATTAAATAAAAGTAATGTATATTTTTCAAATTTTCGGTCTTCACGTTTTTTGAATGTTGTTTACATTTTTTTTTTACAAAAAAAGGTTTTCCCCAAAAGTATTTTTTTTCCAAAAAAACTGAAAAAAGTTTTTTGGGAAAATTTTTTCTGAATATTTTTCAATTTCTCCCAAAAATATTATTTTTCCACATTTTTTGGGATTTTTTAAATTTTTTTTCCAACTTTAATAATGATTTTATAGGACATGGAAGGAATTTCAAATTCTTAGTTTTAATATGATGTTTATATTTCAAATTCCCTAAATTTAGTTTTAGTAAAATATCTCATAAAATCTTTTTATTTTGATAATTCTCCACATTAATACATTACCTCGTTAAAATCTCTCATCCAAACACATGTGCGGAACTATGTGTAGATGACGGTGTGCACATGCACGCACTGCGTTTTTTAAAATCCCACTTAACTTCTTGTAAATTTTTTATTTTGATCCCTCTGACTATACAGTTTTGCACCCACTGCTCATAATTGCATCGTCTCTCTCATCTCACTTGTCTAAATTGGTCCCTAAAAAAATACAGAGACCTATCTAGTCCCTGAGAAATGAAAAGTACTAATTTGGTCCTAAAAATCTCAAATTTTGGTCCAATTAGTCCTTTTAGGATATTTTTTAGGGGCATTTTAATCTCTATCACAAACTAATCTGACCGAGATTTGAAACTCTTAATGACTAAATAGATATTTTATCATTTCTTAGGGACCAACTAGGTCTTTGTGTTTATTATGAAAGACCAATTTAAGTCTGCTCTTTTTATTTACACACAAGATACATATAACTCATTTAATTGTTATTTTCAAAATTGGAAACAAGACCCACTACAGATATCTAACATAGGGAGTTTTGTTATGACCTAATTTATTGTTAATTTCATTTTTTACCATTAACTTTGTTTTTAAATTGTAGGAGATAGTGAACAAATTTTTGAAGAGGAGATTATCATCAAATGGGCAACAATCTTGTGAAATCAAGTTCCCAACAACTACATATTGAAATTAATTTAGAAGAGTTGTCATCAGATCTAGGAAATCAAATTAAAATGTCGGCATATTATCCTAATAATCGAGATAAGATAAAAAAAATATTTACAAAAAAATATAATAATTATTAATTGAAGTTAAATGGTTTGATCCCGCTGACCCAGGGTTTGGATATACCACTATCCAAACACACCCTTAAGAACTCAAAATGAGTCCTACAAGTTACCCCACAATAATTAATATAATATTATATAGATGTTTATATGCAAAATATTTTATTTTATGAATAACATTATTATTTTTTGATACAGTTATGTATAATTTTATTAAGTTAAACAATCCCAAAAGCACAGCCCGTACCGCTTCACTCCCCCCTCCTCCCTTTGCCATATGTACTAGACAAAAAAAGTCAAACAAAAGTTACGTAAGATATATTTATATGTAAATACAATTATATGTGTTTAAGTAAGAGTTAATGACCCATTAGGTCCCTGAAATTTAAAAAAAAAATCAGTTTGGTCCCTTATTTTGTCAATATTTCAAATTAGTCCATGTATTTTGAAAAAGTGTATCAGTTACGTCCCTCTGTCAGTTTTGTCTGTTAATAGAGTTCCAAAGTAGTCCTTCAATTTAGTCACTTATTAGCAAACAGAACTTTGTGATTTATAACTTAATGTCAATTTGGTCCTTGCGAAACTAACGGATGGACATAACTGATACACGTTTTCAAAATACATGAACTAATTTAGAATATTGATAAAGTAATGGATCAAACTGATTTTTTTCAAATATCAGGGACCAAATTGGTCATTAACTCGTTTAAGTTTATGTAAAAAGTAAACAAAAATAAATATGTGTGAAACTGCGAGCTGCACAAGATAAACTTATTGCAAATTATAGGAAATCACGCAAAGTGGGTTGAGCCCGACATGCCGGTCCGCTTAAACGAGTCAAGCACCCCATGCTACCAACCCGTTAGGTTAGGGATGAGCTAGTCCGTCGGGCCATTTACTTATTTATAAATATTTTTTAATTCATTTGTTGTATTTTTTAAGTATTTTTTATGTCTTTTTAATATTTTGGGATGGGTTTTATCGGGCCAACCAACCACTTTTTAGCTCAATTTTCCTTTTTTCATTTTTTTTTTATTTTTTGGCGAGCTAAGCCCACATCTTGTTCTTAAGCGAAGTGGGCTCAACATCCTAGCCTACCGCCCTTTGCAGACTAACCCGCCCTGCCCCGTTTAAGGCGGACTAGCGACAAGTTGGGCAGGTCGACCCACTTTTCCATCCCTAATATGAATGGACGGAGAGAGACACATTCTTTCGAAAAAATAAACTTTCCATGTCCAATTCTTCCCCATCGTCTCTCATTTGGTCTCTCCCCTCTTCATTCTTCCCCAACAGAACTGTCACCCCCAGTCTTTCATTCCCCGCTGATTTTGAGTAGGTGAATTTGGTTGGAGCCGCTAACGTGCATGGAGGATGGCATGGAAAACACGCGTGGAGGATGATGTACGTGGATCTGGTCAGATCAATTTTTTGGTTGGCATTTCAGTACTCAAATTGGGAGAGGGTTAGTTTTTTAGGCCTTCGATTTTGGTTTTTTTTCGGTTTGGGTTTGGTGGATCAATTTTCCAATATTCAGCTTAAGATTGGATTTATTTCCCTATGCATTTTCATAGCCTGTTTGCATTTTGTTTTCACGCTCATCCGGTTTCAAGTCAGTTCTCCACCCTCCCCCCCCAAAACCCCCAACACAACACACAAAAAAACTTTTGTCTCTTTATTTCAGTTGAGTTTTTGAATGAGAAAAAACAATTTTTTAATGCTAAACAGTCATTGCTTGTATAAAAAATAGTCCTTAAATTTAAGTAACCATGGATGCCGCATAAACATGTTCTAATGGTAAAATTCAATAAGATACAATTGTTTAACTTTAAAGAACTAACTTATGGACACGTGGCCTAGTATTTTTTTTTGGTCAAATGTGGCCTAGTATTGGATACCCAAATTCAAATTGTATAATTAAAAATAGACCAACCCAGTTCAGACTGACACACCGTCAGTAGGACTGAAATGGGATGATGTAGTGTTAACCTTATCCAACGAGTAAATACTCAAATTAATCCCTGAAATTATAGGAACGTATCAACCTAGTCCCACACATTACCAATATTCTAAAATGATCTCTAGAATTGCACAAAGTTAATCATATTCGTCCATCTGTTGGTATTCGCATGGACTATAATGACATTAAGTTGGTAATGTCCGAGATGCACTTGAAACTAAGTGAATAATGATAGAGATGAATTTGGTCACAAATCTAGACGAAGGGATGATCTTGAATAACATTTTGCAATTTCAGAGATCTGTTTGAATATTGATAATGTGAGGGACTATACGTTCCTACAATTTTAAGAACCAAATTGAGTATTTACACATTATCCAATGTACAAAACTCAAACATATTTTTTGTTTAACCAAAAGCAAAAATATTAATCTTTGTGAACAAACTCTTAATTGGTTTATAATTCATTTATTCAATTATGATTAAATTGTGTCGAACTGATAATAATTAAATACATATTTTTAATATTATAAAGAATATTAAGTGATAAACTAATACAAAATAAAAAAATAAAGTTAAATTTTAAATTAACATAAAATGGCTATATTATATGCCTATTAGAATAAAAATTAATAATAAAAGAATGAACGATAATAAATGTAAATCGATTTTTGCATATTTGATGGTCAATACGGGAATAATATAGATAACATAAATATTTGACCAGAACTTAAATATTATAATTAAATGTAATTATTGTAATTAAAGTGTAAATATAAATATTAAAAATTGTAACAATTAAAAAAGTTAAATATGTATTATAAAATTTAATATTAAATAAATATAGTAAAAAAATTATTAAAGAATGTATTGTACAATTTAATAATTTAAAGAACTTAATAATTTTAAAAAATTTATTAATTTTATTATATTTTCCTAATATTAACTTTTATAATACATATTTAATATTTTTAATTATTAAAATTTTCCATAATATTTATGTAATACATTCTTTAAATTATTAAATTTATAATAATTTAAATAATTTAATAATTTAACTGTATTTGTCTAATATTAAATTTAATAATACATATGTACATTTTTAATAATATCTATGTAATACATTTTTTAAATTATTAAATTTTATAATACATTGTTGATTTTTTTATTATTATTTTTGTCTAATATTAAATTTTATAATTATAAACTTTTTAATATGAATTACAATATTTACGTTCTCGTCAATATTTATGTTATGCATATTGTTCTGGCATTGATTTATTAATAGTATGAAGTGGCATAGTGTCAAAAGTGGTGGTTTGCATGCTAATGGCTAGAGTTCGAATCCCAAAAACAATTTTTTTTTCCATTTTACAGAATACTTGTATTTTCACTGCCATGTCACCTATCTATGTATACATAGCCACATCGGACGACAATGTTAATGTTTTAAAACTTAAAGGAATAAATTGGAAAAAAGATAAAAAACAAATCTGAAATTTTAAATTAAGTTAATGGACTACAGAAGTAATTTTGCCTAAACAATATAAGTAAAAATATTTTTTCTAAAATACCAAATAAATATGTCCTAATATTTATTAGTTAGTTTAACAGCTAATTTATCAAACACATGCTATCAACTAGGTTTTCAGCAATAAGCTAGCTTAGAGCTTACTTTTAACACACAGAATATAAATATATAAAGGATAGATTGAGAAAAATGTTTTTTAAATTTAAAATGTAAAACACAACAAGTAAATCAAATAGTATAGAATAATAAATAATTTATTCTAAACAACCTTTTTAGCATGGTCTACACACAAATTTCACTACATTCAATACTAAAAATTTTCAACCCCATTAGTGAATCATTATTAATAAAATATATTAAAATAATTACAATGAAAACTACTATAAATGAGTAATTTTGCATGAATTTTATCAATTTTTTATTCAAATTTGAAAACAAATTAGTATTTTTTTATATTTTTTGAAATCAAAGAGAAAAAATAAAGATGATAAAAATATTAAAAGTGTATAGCCCCTATTATTTAGTAATACCACACATTGCTTCCTTGAGTTAGCATATTTAAGTTTATTTTTAAGTTTAGTGTACACTTTTTTTTATCATTAAGTTTAGTGTACACTGAACCGAAAAAGGTTGATAATATGATTAATATTTTTTTAATAATTATAAATAATAAATGAAATAAAAGTCAACCTAATAATATATCATTTTTTTGCACACTCAAAAAAATTTTAGAAACTGAAAAACTTAATGGAAGAGATGGTGATATTCTCAATAAACTAGTCTCAATTATCTTAACCCTATAAATCGTTGCCAATTTCGTATTTTAGAGATAAAAAAATAATTTTCCATTTCTAAAATTATTAATTTTATTAAGTACTGCATGACTTACAAAACTTGCAACATTATATATTCACTCCTTAGTCCTTTTTGTCATAGATTCTTGGTATTTGGAAAATTATATTATAGATCGATTAATTCGAGTTGAGTTGGATGAACTCTTTAAAGAGGTAAAGCTCTCGCTAAAATTATTCATTTTCCCTATAATAATGTCTATTGAGTAATATTTAATTTGTATAATTTTATTATAAACTCGTTTTATTTGTATATTTTAATTATTTAAAATAGTTTGCATGTTTTGTTTGACAAAAAATTCTCATATTCTTTAAATAATATAAAAGTAACTAGTTTTTTATAATCAATAAAATTACAAAATATAGTATGAATGATTTTATAATTAAAATTATAAGTAAAGTTCTATATTTTTAAAATTTTCGAAATATTTTTAATATTTTGAATAAAAATTCTAAAATAAATTTATAGTGAAAATTTAAGATCAAAAGATTGATTTAACCTAAAAATAATAAAATAAGTTGAAAGTTGAAATTTAACGCTTTAAATTAATCACTTGTGCTAGATATCTATTATTTTTTTATTTATTACCATAGTATTGGTGGAAGTATCCCCCGGCTTTGCCGATGACAAATCTTCCCGAGACCTTGCCTGCATTAAGGCAATCCCTTCCAACTGCGTTTTTTCATACCCAAGACTCGAACACGAGATTTTTAGTTAAAGGACCCAACCCCAGTACCAGTCAGACCAACGTTTGGTTGGTAGATATCTATTATAGTATGGAATATCATATATATAATAAATATAATATTTAATATAAAAAATAAACTTATTTGTTTTCTCACGACATTTCATATATTATAATCAATAATATAGCTTAAAATATGATATTCAAATTAATTTTTCTATATATAGATTTAAAATTTATTTTATTGGAAATTATTGAAAAATATCTACAGCTATTAAAATTGTGCAATAACTATTTTTAGACATATTTTATCCAAATGTAAGGATGTATAAAAATTGGCAAGTTACTAATTTTATGTTTTAAGTAGTTTTTTAATTCTAAATATACACAAATTATACTTGAATTATTTCTTAGTAATATCTTAAGTTTTTTTATTATCAATAAAATCAGTATATTCTTATTATCATTTGAAATAAATATTCTGCGACAAGATTATGTATAATATGTATAGATATGAATGAATATATAGTTTATATTCAATAAATATATAGTATCATTTAACCTTTTTTACATTATTTATAGAGTAATTATTAACAACATTATCTGTAAGTAATTTCGTGAGTGAATAATTCAAACAGTATTTTATTTATTTTTAACAACAGTCTTTCTAAATTAATATTTAATAATTTTGTCAAAAAAGTAATAATTAATAAGTAGCATTGCAATTAAATAATATCGGTACTCAGTATTTTAATTTTATAATAAGTTTCATGTTTAATAATTACTGATTGACAATATATAATTTTATTAAATATTTTAAGTTTTTGGCGACTTTTTGCTATTTATCAAGTGAATTTTTATATTTTTATATTCGTTTATCTATAGATAGACGCGTGGATTAGATTGCATTAAATAATTATACTATTAAAATACCTTTAAAACTTAAATGTTTTCTTTTTATTGCGCTGAAATTATTATTATTATTATTTAAAACCAAAACTATATATACACTTCTTTAGTATGGAATAATATATTAGCACGCTTTTTAATAAGTTATTTGTAAGTTATAAATAATTTAAGAAACGTTCATCTAAATTTAAAATGACTATTTTTAAAATACCAGTGCCATTTAAGGATTCATTAAATATATATAAAAAATATGTTATTGAATAAAGTGTTGCTAAATATTTTATTTAAGGATTCATTAAATATATAAATTAAGTTTTCTGAAAAATAGTTTTGTTACAATATATAAAAAAAAATTGATCATTTTATGATTTATGTTTTCAGTCATGACTTATTTAGTAAACTCTTTTAATATTATTATTAATCTTTTTACAAATAATTTATTTTTGTAAAATATTTTTCCAAATTCTTTAATATGATTATTTATGAATTTTTATTCATTTATAAAAGTTCATGTCATTTAATAATAAAAGTTTTTTTAAAGAATTTATCTTTTATTTTTTAAATATCTTATTCATGTATGGTACATTGGTACTTGTAATGAAATAAGAGCTTTCATAAAAATAATTTACCAAACAACATTTAGCTTAAAAGTAGCTTTTAAGCTAAAAAAAAAAAAGAATTACCAAACAATTTTAGATTTACCTTTAAAGCTATTATTTTTAACTTTAACTTTAAAGTAGCTTTTAAGCCAAAAAAAATTGGGCCAAACACACTCTTAGAGTCTGTTTGTTACATGTTATTTGATTGAAAAATTAACTTTTTCAACTAAGAAAACCATTTTTTAAGGAATTTGGTCGTGTTTGTTTCAGCTTGTTAAAATAATCATAATTTAACAAAATGCCTTTTCTGGTTAAAATAAGAAACAATTTTAGTTGCTTTTGAGAAATAATCTTATTTTAATGTGTGTGATAGATGAGAGAAAATTTTAAAAAAAAATATTTTAATTATTATAAGCAAACCACTACATTTACCTCACCCCAAGGGACTAGTGGGGACTCGAATCCGCGACATATCGAATACAAGTCTTGTTATACCCGCTTATAAAAAAAAAGTCTTTTTTGTTAGAATTTTTTCTAATAATTCTTGTGGGCTACAATCAATTGTGGCCTTTTGGTTTTTCTAAAAACGGGTTAATGTTATGATCCAATTGAAGATGCTTATGCCCGTAAATAAGTGATCAATTGTAATGGGCCTTTGGACACCTAATTCTGATTTATGTGGGAGACAATGTAGGCCCAACCACTAGGCCCATGATGGGAGGTGCCTAGGGTTGACAAATAGAGAGACTAGGTCCCCTTTACCGTCATGCGATTCATATGCTCGTCTACGATTTGCCCTATTGAGAACCTAGAACCCGGAGTTCGTGATCAGACAAAGGAAGACTTAGTTCGTGATTTCATGAGCTTTACAAGACAGAGACAATTTCCGGTAATTGTGATCATGTCTTCAACAAGTAAGTGCTCTAATCGGTGTTCTAATTTTATATAATAGATCCTATAAATCTTACATGTGGTATCAGAGCGGTTATTATATAATTTAGGACCCATTATCAAAGATGATTCCCTTTTAATATGCATGATTATTTTCTCGATCTTCATGTCGTTGATCAACGTTTGCAAATATCATATGCATATTACATGATTTTGGGATTTCCAGGAATACAAATATCATCTGCACAATTTTTAGAATATTATATGATTTTGGGATTTTGTTTCGTTTTTTTTTTTGAATGGGCTATGATCTGTTCATCGAGTATCTATTAAATTTCATGGACTTTTATTTATTCTTTAAAAGGAAAACCAACAACTTTGGATCCAAATTGTTTCAATCTGGACATAACACATGCGTATAAAACGAAGCGAAATCATGGAAGATTCGATGAAAATGAGTGTTTGTTTAAGTGTTATTTCATAACTACGTTTTGGACTTAAATCTCAAGTTTGGCTGTTAAAAATTAGAAATTTTGTATTAAAATGATTGGAAATCTTATTCTGCGAATAACCCGGTGAAAATCGCGACAAAAAGGAGCCAAAACACTACTGAATTTGTAGACCCGTGTCGCAACCCTCTTCCGTGTGGTTTTGCACGAACAACTCACTTTTTAGGCACTAATAATTAAGGATCTTGTGTTCAAATGATTGGAAATTTGATTTGGAACAAAACCCACAAAGAATCACGTAAAACGGATATGTAACGGAAGAGAAATCGCGTCCTACCCATTTAACCCCGTTCTGACCCGGTTCGACCCGCAAGAGGTTGAAGATCAAGCACTGTTCACGGGCTGGACAAGCCCACTTGCGGGCAGGAAGGAGTGGGGGCGCATCTTAGCCCCACGGGTGTACGTTTTCGACGCGATTTTTTTTGCGTTGTGCTTTATTTTTAATTCTTGATTTTTCTATATTTTTCTAGAATTTTATCGATGCGTTAAATATTTTTTATAAAATATAGCATATTAAATTATTTTTTAATTATTTTTCTGACAAAAATTAAATTGAAAAATTTGTTAGAAAAATAATATGATATATTCTGGATTTAATTGTACTGTTTGCTCCCCCTATAGATTTGTGCATGATTGTATGCTATTATCTTTATATACGTGTTTTAATAGGCTAGCTTGTTATGCTGTAAAGTACAAAACATATTCAAAATGCGGATTGAATTGATGTATGACCAGTAAGGGTGCTCATTTAATGATGTACTTGCCTGTTAACTGTGTCGTATGTATGGACAAGAGAAAAATGATTCCTATGAAAGAGTTTTTATGTGTCGCTATGAGCCGTTACCACCAAAGTGGGACCGTTTGTATTGATTCATGAAAACTTCTTTGTAGTTTGAGGAATGCTATTAATCATTTCATGCAATTACCTGCCCAAAGGGGGTGGTTGTATGTTGTGGTTGAAAGTTGATTGGAGATGGAGTTATTGGGGAATGCATTGGATTAAGAGATTGTCTGCCCAAAGAAGACAATTTTCTGAACCCAGTGTATGCTCATGGATTAACCCATTCGAGGTTTTGGCCGAGGTTACAACCTTGGTTGGTGCATTCTACCCAAAGGTGAATGTGCTATTATACTGACCTCAATGTGATAGCTTGTTTTATTTTGAGCTATATCATGCCTTAATACATGTCCAAGTGCATTCGTGTTTTGTCTTAACAGTGAACCATTGAATATTGCAATGCAAGTTTTAATTTTGATTATTGCTAGTTTGACAAATTTTGAATTATTGAAAATTTTTCTTCTAATTTATCAAACATATTTGAATTTATGCTTGAGCACGTATGGTTCATTTTGTGAAGTTTAACTTATTTGTTGAAGCAATAAACGTCATGCTTAATTATATAAAAGTATTTTTGGTGTCCTTCTTGTCATTGTTTGTGGCACGCCACATTGAGACTTGAAAATGCTAATGTTTGTATGTGTTTTAATAACACATTGAAGCTAATTGATGTATGTTTTTGTATTCTTTATCCTTGGTGTTAAAAGTAGGACTTGATTTGACATGAGTTTTATCATTGTTCTCTAATTTCTATTCTGGGTCGTTTAAGAACTTATATAAAGTTGATGATGTACCATTAAATTGGATTCCGCTTTTGTTAGTCCTACACATAAGGATGAGTAATACACCCTTAGATGTTAGTTATAAAATATATAATTTTGGCTATTGATGTATTGTATACATGCATAAGTAAAAAAATTTGTTCTTAATGAGCTCTTATCTCTCTCATGTTTGTGTTTGGAATATATATTTATATGCGAGTGTGACATTCTTTTATAATGTTATGACATGAAGCTCTGTTATTGGAATAATTTTTGAAAAATATTTTCATGTGTATGTCAATATTTTTCATTGATGGTGATCTTTGTCGCCATAATTTTTATAAATATTTGGAAATATAATATTTGGTATATGTTGATTTGTGCTCTCTTTAAGCGGTACAAATTGTATAAATTTAGAGAAATATATTGCATGATTAATTCAACAAGTGAATTTATAGATATATCCAATGTGATAATATTTAATTTTGGAAAGCATTGTATAATCATGTCTTTCATATTCATTGAATTGTTATGTTGGTAGTTATGCACACATGTAGTTCCTTTTCGGAATTTAATTATTTATGTTATGTTATAGTCTTGCACGTTTATAACTATAATCAAGTTGGAAATTGTGGGGAGCATGTGGGAATGTTTCAAGTGCTTCTTCTAGTATTGTGATCTATTGTTTAAATGTGTTTATAGTATATTGTTTGTGTTTTCCGCTACACAAATATCTCTATTGGAAAACGATCCAAATATATGTTGTAATTTATTTATTCTCCGGCTGATATTTTATAAATAATATTTATAAATAATATACTGGAATGACATTATACCATGATTTAGATATGTGCATGATGTATATGTGCTTGGCTAGTATTATGAAAGTTAATACTTTTAGCCTATATCATGTGTTTTTAAAGTGTCAGTCTAATTAATTGTGAGCTCTTGTTTTGATTGTTATAAGTGCAAAACTTGTAGAATACTAATGTATTTTTAAATTCATGATCAGTAGGGGTGTTTATTTTTTAATGCACCTTCTTATGGACTGTATCATGGTTAAAGGCAAGACATATTGATTCTTGGATAAAAATATTTCACTGGTTATAGTGGGAATTCCCGCCAAAGTGGGATCACTCATTATTAATCGGTGGAATTTCTTTTTATCATTAGAGGAATGCTTCTAATTGTCACGTACAATTTCCTGCCCAAAGGGGGTTATTGTATGTCATGATTAGAAGCTGATTTGCGATATAGTTATTGGAGGTACACTGGTCTAGGTGATTTGTCTGCCCAAAGGGGATAGATCTCTAAACCCAATGTATGCTCATTGAGTAACTTATTATCGACTATGTTGGGTGAAGTTAATAGAGGTGCGTTGGTGTAGAGGATTTGTCTGCCCAAAGGGGACAATCTAAATCCAGTGTATGCTCATTGATTAATTCATCTGAGGTTCTGACCGCGATTGTGACCGTGGTTGCACATTCTGCCAAAAGGGGAATGTTTTGTTATGTTGGCCTCAAAATAGTTTGATTTAAGTTGAAGTCATGTCTTACTCTGTTGCTTACTTTAAGCATTCCAATTTTTGCTTAATAATAATTTTTCAAGACAACTGTGTTGCTTGGTTTGTTGTGGTTAATCATTATTCCTAATTTCGAAGGCACGTGACTGAGAAAATAAGTTTTTCCTATTATAAACTCCAAAAGAAAGACAAGATGTTAAGTTTACTTTGTTTTAGTATGACATATAAGAGACTTTTAATTTAACCAAAATATTATCAGCATTATTGTATTTATTTGTAGATCTATGGATCGTAAGAATTTTATTATAAGTCTTATCTTGGTTGATTTCTTACTTAAAATAACGATTTACTGTCAAATATATTTCATGAAAGTTCATGATAAGCTTTTAGATGCTTGTCTTAGTTTACTATAATTTTTTTGTAAATTTAATATGGTTGGATCTTGACATCAGTGAGAGGATTTTGACTTTAGTCATTATTTGATATCAAGAGTGGTAGTAAAAATAATTTATTGAGATATAAGATTTTGGGTAACTTTTTATGTATGTGGAATTGAAGATATTGTTGATCCAAAGAGCTTTCATGAAACTAGATGGATTCCACGTTTGTTGATCCCTTAACCAAGAGACTCAAGCCCAAAATTATTTATTAATCATTATTTGTTATGAACATGGGCACTGTGAGTTTTTATGATATGCTTGGTTAATGGGAACTTGAATTTTATGTTCTTTTATTATGATGTTAGATCTCTTATTTTTAACATATTTAGTGTTTTCACAACATTTTCCATTTGACTTCATAAATTAGGTATGCATTGAATTAAGTTGTTATATACTTTTTGTATATGTATATCAAATGCGAAAATGTTGAAACTCGGTGTCGTTGGGACCATATGCCCGTGGTCGACACCATGTAAGAGTTGTGGCATGATGGTTTTGTTAAACCATGAAGCTCGGTGGTCGACACTATCTTGGAGCTGAGGCATTGTGGTTTTGTTGAACCATGACACTACAAGAAATCGCGGGATTACCGACGGCAATGCCGTTGGTAATCCAAAAATTTTGACGGATTATCGACGGGCTAATATCCGTCGGTAAAACGCGCGTCACAAATGCGTACCGACGGCTTTGGCCCGTCGGTATAATCGTTCGGTAAGTTCCGACGGCTTTAACCCGTCGGTAATGCCGAGTCTGACCGTCGGTAAAGCCGAACTTTAAATTTTTTTTTGAATTGAAAATTGTTTAAATTTTTATTAAAAAAATTATTTAATTTTTTAAATTATTGAATTTTAATTTCTGTAATCAATTTAATTTATTTATCCATTTAATTAACGATTACTAGTTATTACATTTTTTGTGCCAAAGGAAGGATGAAAATTTCAATTCAGGGTCCACTTTCCTTCTATTTTAAATGGTGGGGGCTGGCTGAATAAGTTCCAAGCTAATGGTAGGACAAATATGCCTTTAACAGTCCACACAAACACAGATTAATTAAAGACTTTAAAACAAACAAAAAACTATTAACCCCTTTGGAAAAGACCAAACCATATTCGAAACAAAATCAGCAAGAAATACCAAATAGAAAATAATAACGGTAGTAAATCAGCCATGGGAGTGGGGAAAAATTAAAACAAAGAAACTAAAATAAAACTGATGCTCTATTACAATGTCAAGTTGTTTGAAACTGAATCCTGAAGCGGGAAATCAATGTGGTCACGAAAGCAATAGTTCAAAGTCGTACTATCAACTGTAGGCATGTAATACTATGTTTTCAATTTACAATGATTTTTATGGTCTACTCACTTCCAATGTTTTTATGGTCTTACAATCGCATACATTCGCGTCCATATTAAGTACAGGAATATGCTTCTTTGGACAATTCAACACTTCTTATGAGCATAAAACTATACCGAATCTACATGTACCAAAAACTCAAGATTGTCATCAATTCATAATATTCTGCCACTATAGGTTATAAAATTATTAAACTGCAAATTCAAAACACCTTTCTCTAACACATGTTGGAAACCTATGCATTTGGGCATGTAAAACTAAGGTATCAAAAAGAAGAACCGAATCCAATAAATCATAATCAAATTTCAAAAAAAAAAAAATATTGTGATGCAATTGAAAGATTAGATCATTCAAATTTTGACAATCTTGACCCAAAACAACAGTAACAACACAACCAATACGCAGATATATGTAATAGCCAGATAAATAGAATACTTAAAGCCAACCAAAGCAAAGATGTTCAAATACCAAAATGAACATCCAACATATCAAGATATATATTTGAATGTCCATACAATAAATATCTATGGAGAAAAAAAAATCAACATTGTTCAATCTAAACAATTCTTAGCAACGGATTTATATAATCATTATAGTAGCCAAGCCTAAACTTAAGTACCAATGAGCAAAAACAGTGACCAAACCACAAATCAATGACAAAAAACAGTGAGCAAAAACATGTAAAATGCAATTCACTGTTTATTTTTAACAAGAACGTCCCTGAAAGAAAGATGTATAATTCCCACTACAACCTCTAAAGGCATTCAAGACAAAAAACAATCAACTTTATCAATTCAAAATGCACAAAAGATAACAGGCAGTATGAATTCAGGAATCCTAAGCTCAGAAATGGCAGTAGCAATTCAGATATCAAAATTTCAGAAATTCAGCAGCAATTCAAGGACTATCAAAGACAAAAAGGAACAAACCCTAAACCTCAAAAATGCCCGAATGCCAAAATTCAAAAACAAGACAGTGAAATGCCAAATGAACAAACCGAGGGGCACAAAGGAACCAACCTAAAAAATGCCTCAGATTAGAAATCAGATTCAGAAGCCTTCGTGATATGGAATCTGGAGAGGAGAGCCTGAGAGATGAGATTTTCGAATTAGGGTTTTAGAGGGAAATTAGGGGAAATTAAACTAGGTAGCAGAGAGAGAGTTAACCAGTGAGACTCACCAATAGGCAGGCCGCGTCGGAATGTGTGATGGTGTGTTGGTGAAGGTGTGGCGGTGGTGATGTCCAACTGTGGTGCACCGCTACTCGTTCGGAATCTCTCACCCAGAGCAAAACAACAGTTTGGCAACGACTTTCCTGTGCAGAGGCGAGGGAGACGAAGAAAAGGGGTCGTGGGGCATCGCCGGAGAAGAAGAAAGGGTGGAGGGGTCGTGGGGCGTCGCCGAAGAAAAAGAAAGGGTGGAAATGGATTCGGAGAAGAAGAAGAGAAAAGAAGAAGAAGAAAAGGAAACTGGGGGGAAGGGTCGGGTTATACAACTAAACGATGCATACCGACGGCCATTTTAATTATACCGACGGTTTAAGGCCGTCGGTAACTAAAGCACGGTCTTACCGACAGTCATTTTTACATACCGATGAGCAGTGCTGTCGCTACAATCTGCCTGTTGTCATCTCACCCTTATCGACGGAAAAATCCGTCGAAAACCGATGATCTTTACCGACAGGTAGGATCTTTACTGACGGGTTTACCCGTCGGTATTTGAAAACTGGGAGGGAAAATAAAAAGTGGGAACATTCGGCGATGGCTGGCATTTACTGACGGATTTAGCCGTCGAAAACTGCGATTTTTTTTGCGACGGGTAAGACTCGTCGGTAAAAGCCGTCGGTACCTGCGCTTTTTCTTGTAGTGTGAAACTCGGTGTCGCTGGGACCACTCGGCCGGTGGTCGACGCCATGTTGGAGCTGAGACATTGTGGTTTTATTGAACCATGAAGCTCGGTGTCGCTGGGACCACTGTGCCGGTGGTCGACACCATGTTGGAGCTGAAGCATTGTGGTTTTGTTGAACCATGTAGCTCGGTGTCATTAGGATTACTGTGTCGGTGGTCGATACCATGTTGGAGCTGAGGCATAATGGTTTCTGTTGAACCATATAATTTCTCTGGCTTTAATGCATTTGAGAGAAATTGAGGACTGACAAAGAAAATGACAGTATGGCTGTAGGATCACATTGACATGTCGTTTTCTTGCTACACTCCACATAGATGCCTAGTCGACGAAGTTGGTGGTATTTGTAACCATAGAAGGTGTTATGTCGATATGAGATATGACTACCGCCATGATTCGGTATTATTTAGTTTTTGTTGGATGAAGTCTTAATTAGGTGTTACATCTTGGGATCATGTGTTTAGTGGCCACGTTAGGAAGTATGTTATTAGCCCGAGAGTCATTTTCAAAATATTTTCTACAAATTAAAATTGTACAATTGATTTTGCCCAAGTGGGAGAATGTTATAATTTTTTCTAATAATTCTTGTGGGCTACAATCAATTGTGGCCTTTTGGTTTTTCTAAAAACGGGCTAATGTTATGATCCAATTGAAGATGCTCATGCCCGTAAATAAGTGATCAATTGTAATGGGCCTTTGGACACCTAATTCTAATTTATGTGGTAGACAGTGTAGGCCCAACCACTAGGCCTATGATGGGAGGTGCCTAGGGTTGACAAATAGAGAGGCTAGGTCCCCTTTGCCGTAATGCGATTCATATGCTTGTCTACGGTTTGCCCCATTGAGAACTTAGAACCCGGAGTTTGTGATAAGGCAAATGAAGACTTAGTTCGTGATTTCATGAGCTTTACAAGACAGAGACAATTTCCGGTAATCGTGATCATGTCTTCAACAAGTAAGTACTCTAATCGGTGTTCTAATTTCATATAATAGATCCTGTAAATCTTACATTTTTATGCTCCACTAGGCCAACCCCTTGAAGTTCGAGCTACATAATTTGTACAATGACTTTAGTACTAAATAACATTTTTCTATTGATTATATTCAATAATCTCTTAAATACTTAATGTTTTCATGATTTCTACTTAAATTTATTCTTTAGATGCAATAATCGAACATGATAAAAAATACTTTTAAATTTAAATGTTTAAATTTATATTGTACTGTAATTATTAGTATATGAAACTAAATATTAAAGATAGATACATACGTTTATTGTTTTTTGGAAGAATACATACCTTTTTTGTTGAAAAACTAATAGTTATTGTATTTGGAAGAAAATTCATGAATGTTTCATTCGAATTTAAAAATATTTTATTTTTTGATAAGAATTTGAAAATATTTTAAAATGAATATTAAAAATGAGATAAATTTCAAGGAGTGCTTATGCAATTTTTTCATTAATATTATAACCAACGTATTTATTTCTTTTTTCTTTTTTACCTGCGCTGAGCGTTTATTTCTGGATTTTCTCAATAAACAATCATATATATAAGGATTAGGAATGGAGCTTATGACGTTAAAATTATACGTTATTTTATTACCTGAAATTTTCATGCCTACCTCTTTTTTATTAATATATTTATAGATTTTGATAGAATTTCACTTACAAAATATTTATAATTAAAGATAGAAATAAATACAAAAATTTGACATAACAAAATAATATAAAATTTTAATGGAAGAAGATTTATTTCGAGACTTGAAAAGGAGGAGGAAAAAAAAAGGAAGCAAAATGATAAAATTTTAACCCGTGCTCGTATACCTTTAGGGGATATGTCATTTCCATTTTTATTTAAAAGGGAGTTTTAAGAATTAGTTGCTTCCAAATGCAGGAAAATACTTTCTTTTTTATATTAAAAGGTAAAATTAAATTTAAAAATGTTGAATTAACTACAAAAATCTCATTCGTTGAACCGATTAGCAAGTCGACAAATTGGAAATGTGCATAAATGTACATACGTATCTGTAATTAAAATATTAGCAAAAATAGACAAAAGACCCGAAGGGGAAAAAGTGACAAAACTGGTACGCCAATCATAAAAATTGAATAATATAATATACGTATACAAAGAATGTACCCAAAAAAAAAAGAATACGTATACAAAGAAATATGTCAATAGCATGTTTTCTAACACACTTTTCTTAACACACAATTCATTACATATGATAAATTTATGTAAATTTCATAAGATAGTGAGTATGTCCTGTTAAAAAAAGATACTCCCTCCGTTCTATTATAAATGTCACATATGTATAAATCCCAAAATAAGTATTATGTTAGATTTTCAATGTAATATTAATTATTTTTTTTCTTTTTTTACCCTCAAATTAATAATGAGTACATCACTCCCAAGTTATTATAATCTACTATATATTTATGACAATTGTTAATACCCAATGGTTAATAAGGACAATTTTGTAAAAATTTTACAATTTTTCATTTACTTATAACTTCTCCTTAATATATATGTGCAAAATTTCCTAATATAACACTTATAATGGGACGGAGGAAGTAATGAATAATGTCTTACCAAATAATTTAAATGTACTTGCATGATCTAGTAATCGGATGGGTTGCACACTATTCATTATATATATATATATATATATATATATATATTAAATTGAATGGGTTATTCTTTCCTTGTATTAAAAAATGGTGACAACTAAAACGGGGAGATGTATATATCAGTAGCATTGTGAACAAATATTAGTCAGCAGCCAGCCACTCAACCCAACACCATCGCCAGTGTTAAGAACAGTCCATGAAAAACAAATTTTGATAAAATTTAGACATGAATTAAGTGTGATAGTGACCCTCCAATTCAGTCTATAAATTAAATCTCCTCTAGTTTCATATTTTCCATGCTTATAGAGAGAAGAGAGAGTGAGAGGGAAAAAACGATCAGTGTGAGTGACACAATATATTGATCAACGCGGAAGACCTTGATCAACTTAATTTTGTTGTTTAGCGTCGACCAATTCTCGTATCTACTGATCTATTAGGTATATGTTCTTGAACTATATATCCTTGTCATTGAACTATCCTTGTCATGTATGAAATCATTGAATGGGAATCTAATATACTATAGTGGTGAATGTTCATATATATGCCGCACGACCACCCAATTATATGTTCACTTGTGTGTTTCAAGGTTGAGTTTTAGTCTCTGCATATGTTTTGTTAATTATGCCCCTCCCCGCTTGATCTGTTGATTCAACTTTCATTAGTTTTGATCAACTTAATTGGTTGGCCTATCAATCTTATCTACTGATCAACCTTAATATTTTGTCTACGCGAATTTACTGTGCGTGTGTGTGTGATTTTGATACTTTAGAATTTGGGCTTTTATCTGTTGAAAAATAAATATAAGATTCTTATTTATCTTATTCACATACATCTATTTTATATTTAGAATTGTATACTGTCACATGTCTCTTGCACGTGTGTGTATATAATCACAAAGAGAAACCTACATATCCATAAACATTTCGCTTTTTGGATTTAGGGTTCATTTCTTTAAACTTTTAGAAAAAAGTAATTTTAATATTATGTAAAAAATAATTTATTTTAAGAAATTTTATATAAAGCATAAAATATTTCTCAATTACTTACAGTTATATAAAAAAAACACTGTTATTTTAAGAGTTAGCTAATTAAAGTTTTTTTTTTAAAAAGTGGTCAAAGTTCTTATTTTTATAAGAAATTTTACTTTTTCAAATTTATTTTTTCAAAAGCTTAAGAACACTCTAAAAATGTTTAAAAATGTTTTTTTATGAAAAAATGAAACAAACGGCCTTTTAATATTCTTTTGAGGAAATATCTGCAGATTTTTAAATAAAAAGAGAAACTTTGTGTATTAAAACAAGAGGAGTATTTTTTGCATGAGTAAATAATAATAAAAAATAATAAAACCCTTAATACAGTTACTTTAATATTATATAGAGTTTATTTTTTTTCGATTGAATATATTGAGTTTATTATTGATTGTAACTATAACTATAAGTACTTTGCCGTATAAATATTCCCAAATATAAAATGGTTACGATAATTTATCAACATTGTTTGATATTCTTTGTTGTCAAATTTTTTGATGTTCATTGTGGTCAATTAATATTTCTGTGTGTTTGTGAGAAATTCGTTTTAAGCATATAAAGGTTTGGTGATTGACGGTGATATTGAGTTATCTTCTTACTTGTGATGATTAACAAGACAGTATCTCATGCATGTTTTGTTTTTTAATTGAAGGTAATAATCTATACAATTGTTAATAAGGGACAAAAAAATAAAATTACTACGTACTGATGATTTTTTTTTTTATCATTTTCCAGTGATTTCTCTCCTCTCCACTTTATCGATTCAAAATACATTAATTAATATGTACTTTTAGTTGCAAATGGTATTGATGTGTTGTTTATAACTTTTAAGTGGTTACACTACGGGTTGTGTATACAATTAGCTTAATTCTAAAGGTTCTCATGCAGATTTGGTGAGGAAAGGCAAGACATCTGGTCCTTGCTAGTTTTTCTTTGGATATATTTGACCTTCAGAAATAACTTATTGGCAACTATGAACCACCAAGGTAACACTAACACCACTTGTATATATTTCTCATTGAAACATTTTAAATCGGCCATGATCTTGATTTTATGGGTTCTTTAAGAATAAAATGATATTATATATTTGCTTACACCATTAACTAGACACACACATGAATATATATAATGTTCTTATTGTCACAGGAGGCAGGATGAGTCAAAACCGTATGACAAACTGGCAAAATGAAAACAATCCTCATGAATTGAATAGAGCATTAAGATCTATGCCGGCTTCTGCTTCTCCAATTTATCGCACCGAAAGCGATCAAAGAGTACCGGGAATAAGTCTTCACCCTCGTCGAGAGATAGATCATAATAATATTGTTCCAACCAATTATCATCACAATGTTAGTGGTTTTCCTCGTGAATCGAATGCACCAATATTGGGAATGAACACTAGCCCTTCAAGCTCAAGTAGCCAGAGTTTCTCAACTAGACTTTTTGGGTCAACTCTTCTTCTTAATCAGAGCAATGATCGCGGTGTTGTGGGCACTAACTCAGCTGGACGAGTGAATAACGGTTACAACAGAGACAATATGTCTCTATTAGGGTCATCCGTACATCCGCATGGACCAGAATTTCAGAGGGGAAACAATACTTTTTTGGTACAACCACAAGGATATGTAGCAGCAGAGCAAAATGTTGGGGAAGACATTTCAGCAAATATGTGGCGCTTGCCTGTGAAAAGAAGATCTCCTGAGAATTGTTCTTTAAGAGAATATGCAATAGGTGAAAGTTCAGCAGCTGGAGCAAGAGCACAAGTAGAAATCCCTAGATGGCATGTCCTCTCTGACGTGCAACACCAGAATGAAACTGTACAAACACACAATAATAACATACAAAGTTATTATCATCACAATCTTCAACAAGGAGGTGCTAGTTCGCAAGCTTTTGTGCCGTCTAACATGAGATATAATTCTCATGTTCCGTTACCCATCCAACAACAATCACATCCTTTCTTAAGGCATGCACAGACTCCTCCATTTGCTGCTAGCTGCTCCAATCCATATCATTCTGTTAACGCATATCAGCCACCAAATGCTCCTGCTCCTGCATATGTTCATACAACGGTAAACGTTCAACAATATGTAAGGATATCGCCGGAAGGTGTTATGAGCCGTTTTGTGGCTCCATCTATTATTCGTCTGCAAGGTAGTTCTCCTCATTCCCACCCATCCCCTTTAGACCCTTCAGCCGGAGGCTCACGGCAAAACCTAATTCCTCCTTGGTTGGGGAATGCTATATCTGAAAACCAGCGTGGGTCAATGGCGGGATCTGGGAATCGAGTTGTTGGCAATGTTGAACGCATTCTGACATCAACGTCTCCTGAACTTAGGAGTGAAAGAAACAGGCTGAGAGATCAGGTAGTATTTTGGATACTTACTTTCTTAGTTGTTTTACTACTACTTGTGTGAATATTTGCAATTAATGTTTCGTGGAAATTATTAAGTGATAGCATTTCCTAACTGATTTGATTTAACTTGTGGATACTGATGTGCAGTGTGATCTATTATTATATTGTAATAAATGGTGTGGAAATTTAATATTACAACGAATTCGAAGAGATGATAATTGATAGTAAGTGCATTAGTTGTACTCCTATTACTAGTTTATATTATTTAAGTTGTTGGAGATCTATCTTAGTTTATTTTTGACAAAATCTATCTTTATTAGTTAGGGACCTAGGTTTTTGTCTATTGCATTTCAATCGCAAAAAGGATATTCGGTCACTGTTTAATACTATTAATAGTAGGAACCCGTGCAAAAGCACCGGTTTTAAATAAAAAAAATAGTGTGACATGAAAATGTGAGGGAACTGAGTTTTTGGAAGAAAACTCAATTTAGAAATTAGAATTTGTCCAATAACACTGATTTACACGTCGTGGGGGTTGTTGAAAGCAGAAAACATTTTATGATAAAATACTTGATATAAAATGAACGGGCATATATATGAAGAAAAACTTTTAATACAACTGCAATTATAATTGCATAGTCTTTCCTAAATGTGAAAATTCATGCATTGGCTCCGAGAACCGGTGCCTCTGTAACCCCTAACTAAGAATACACTCATTGTTTATTTTCTTCATTCATGTGACTAACTACTACAAAGTTACAAATTGAATATGTATTATATATTGAATAAGTATTATATATAGACACAATTTGAAAATGTTGTAAATGATATCAATGTTTTTGTTGTTTCTAATTTCGAAATGGGTAAATGTAGAACGGTTTATGTTTAACTATAATTTTTCTATCTTAATTGATATGTTTACTGATTCAGCATACACTTAGTCAAGTATGGCTTTCATATTTCCATATGTAACAGATTTACGGGGCCCTACAACGTCTGCGCAACGGTGGCTCCATGGCGATAGAGGTAAATCTTCACTCAAAATATGCATTTTCTTACAATTAATTTTTTTTTGGTAGATACTTACAATTAAATTCTTTAATTATCTGATATTACCATTAATGGGGTTGGGTCTAGTAGAATGGACTATTACCCCACAACATAGTAAATCAAAGTTTATATTTTCACCGGAAGAAGTGCTCATATTTAGTGTCTCGCCGTGCAACGAACAAGCAGGATGCCTTAAGTGGAGGACACCTATCGATAGCCAACAAAAAAAAATCGGATATTTTTTATATATAAAAAACTGATATTACAATGTCATTAATTTTAAACAAATATATCTCTTATATTGCTTAAAAGTCTTTAGTGGCAAGTAAGAGGCGAGTGATGCAAAATAATAAGATGTTATACTAATTGAGTTATCCGTTTTTCTTTCACTTAAATACTATTTTAGTCCCTTAACTTATTTTTGAGGTTCAATTTAGTAATTTAACTATTTTTTGGGCCAAATAAGTCACTTAAGTTTTTAAAGTGGGCCAAATAGGTCCTTTTCGGCTTTAAGTTTTTAAGTTAGGCCAAATAGGTCCTTTAAGTTTTTAAGTTAGGCCAAATGAGTCATTACCACGTAGGACCTATTTGGCCAAACTTAAAAACTTAAAGGACCTATTAAGCCTAACTTAAAAATTTAAAGCCGAAAATGACCTATTTGGCCCATTTTAAAAACTTAAAGGACTTATTTGGTCCAAAAAAATAGTTAAATGACTAAATTAAACCTCAAAAATAAGTTAAGAGACTAAAATGATATTTAAGACTTTTACTTTTATTTATTCTTCTTTCCTAAATAAAACTCACTTCACTTTACTTTCATCAACTTCTAATGTGTGTTTTGGAAATATGTTGCACAGGATTTGTTGATACTCGATTACTCAATTGTATTAAGTCTGCTAGATGCGCAAGAACGTCTGGACCAGCTAACTGATTCAGAGGACTGGCCATTTGAGGTAAATTAAAAGCTATATTTAATGTGACATAATTTATTTTCTTCTTTCAACAACTTGACTCGAGATTTATTTATCATTTACTTAATTAGTTATGATCACAAGATAATTAATTGAAAATGATGATTTGAACCTATAGGCGATTAACATGGCTCTGGAAGAACAGATGAGCAGTGCGGAGATGGGGCTTACCGAGGAAGAGATTCTGACTTACATTGGGGATGAAATTTTTCAGTCCACTGGCGAAGAGTTCAATGAAACCTGCACCATATGCCAAGTGAGTCCGACCTTGAGTAAATAATCATTTTAGTCTCTAAATGTGTGAGATCCTATAACTATAGTCTCTAAAAATTACAAAAACATTCGTGTGTATTTTGTTAGTAATTTCAGGAACAAACTGATTAACGAAAGACACATTTAAAGACACTAACATTCGGGGATAGTTTTATAATTTAAATACATTTAAGGACTATAGTGTCACTGTCTCACACATTCAGGGAACAAAATCGTTGATTACTCCATATACTTTCATTTTAGGGAGCATGATGAGCATGTTCACAACTCATTATCTACCTGCTGGTTTTTTTTTTTTTTTATTTAACGATTTTTGTAAACATGTTTAGGAGGACTTCGTTGATGGAGAACAAATTGGGAGACTTGATTGTGAACACATATATCACCTAGCCTGCATTAAACAATGGCTGGTGCTGAAGAACATATGCCCAATCTGTAAGCAAACAGCTTTGGATGTTGAAGACGAGGAGGATGAAAGCGATGAATAATTGCTTCCCGTTACTTTCAAAACTATTTCAGTTTTTTTGTTTGTTTTGTTTCATGCTTTGCACTTTCAGTTATGAGTATAAGCAGGTCTCGATCTATACGGCTGATACCTTTGAGCTCCTGCAATTTTTCTTTCAATAATTGAATTGAATGCTTTCATTATGTAGCTAGCTGGGTGGACATGCATGATAGAAAGTCATTCCGAACATTATATGCATGTTTTATACCGTTCCATGTTTTATACATGAGTAAGAGAAACTCCCGTTACTTAATTTTGACATTTTTGCTTACCTCTTCAATTTGATGCTGTTATCTCTTGTGGTTATACCTCTTCGTTACAAAAAAATAAAAAATAAAAAAATAATTATCATCTTTGTTTATGCACCGTTGAAGTACCTTCATTTTCTATACATACATGCATCTTTGTCGTTAGGAAAAAAAAACTTTTTAAATAACTTCTAGCTCATGAATATCTAAAATGTCGACCAAGGTGGGTTAGGTGCGCACCTATGCGTATGCGTGTGCGTGCACAATGTGTTTTTTAAAATTTCACTCAGCTATCTGTAAATTTTTTATTTTGACCTTTTTTACTTCATAATTTTGCACTCACTGTTTACAATTGCACCGTCTTTTTATGTCACTTGTCTAAATTGGTTTTTGACAAAAAACACATAGACTTATTTAGTACATAAGAAATGAAAAATATCAATTTGATATTAAAAGATCTCAAATTTTGATCAAGTTAGTTCTTTTTAAAATATTTTTTAGGCACATTTTAATCCATATCAAAGACTAATTTGACCGACTTTTGAAACTCTTAAGGATAAATTGATATTTTATTTTTTATTTTTCAAGGATTAAATAGATCTTTCTATTTATTGTGAATGATCAATTTAAGTCTTTACTCATTTTATTTATAAACAAGAAACATAAACTCATTTAACTGTTATTTTAAAAATTGGAAACAATACCAACTACAGGTACCTAATATAGAGAGTTTTGGTCGTACCTAATTTATTGTTAGTTTCATTTTTTGGCATTAACTTTGTTTTTAATTTGTAGGAAATAATGAACAGAATTTTGAAGAGAAAACTACCCTTCAATAAGCAGAAATCTTGTGAAATTAAGTTCCCACCAACAACACCTTAAAATTAATTTAGAAGAGTTGTCATAGATCCTGGAAAGCGAATTAAAATATCGGCATATTATACTAATAATTGAGATAAGATAAAAAATAAAAATTATAAAAAAAATTAATAATTATTAATTAAAGTTAAATAGTTTGATCTTGCTAACCCAACGTGTTGGATATGTCACTGAGGTGGGTTACAGAATAATCATGTTTTCTCCCATAGAATAAGAGAGGGAAAAAAAGAGTAAAGGAACATTTTGATCCCTGAGATTTTTTGCCCGACCCATTTTGGTCTCCGAGAAAAATAAAGTCCAACAATAGTCCTTGACATTTACAAACGTTGGACACGTTAGTCCTTCCATCCATTCCCGTCCAAAAACGTCATTAACGGTGCTGACGTGGCCAGTTAAATGCACACCTGGTCTGCCACCTGTCTAATGTAGAAAACGTGGCATAGATCTGGGCCATTTTAGCCCCTCATCAAAAACAGATTCAAAATAGGGACGTTTTAGTCCCCTATACCACTTAGACCCAAAATAGTTCATGTTCATTCACCCCTGTAAATGCAACCCAACCCAGTTTCATTGTGTATCATGTTTCCAACGCCACTAACCTAATCGCGATGGAAAAGAAGAAGAAGAAGAAGAAGAAGAAGAAGAAGAAGAAGAAGAAGAAGAAGAAGAAGAATTCATGAACTGAATTAATGAAGAGCATAAATTGTCAATTCAGTGAATTGAATTATATTCTGTTAAACTCATTATGACAATTCGGTTCACGAATTCTTCTTTTTTTCCATCAATAGTTATGACTAATTTTAGTGAGGAACAACATGTACGGTGCCTAAAGTATGGTATATAAGTTTTCTCCAATATTTTTTCGTTCATTTGGAGATTGTTTGACCAAATGTTATGCACCATGAGTGATACAATGTTAATCTTACTAACTCATTCCACATGGAAATATGAATCAGTATTAAACAACAAGTACTATAAATTTGGGACAACTACGAAACTAATGGCTGCGCATCGTAAATAAGCATTTTTCCTCAACAAAACAAAAAGGGTTAAAAACACTGTACCCCTTAATTTATAAGTGTACTTGCACTTACCCCCCTAATTTTTAAAATTAAGCATTTTACCCCTTAGTTTAATATTATTTAAATCACTTTATCCCCTAGTTTAATTTTACTGTTAAAATCAACCGAAAAGATTTAATATATTATTTAAAATGACAAATTTATCCTTATAGATTGAATACACTATAAAACGTTTGAATCATTGCCCACCCTTTTATCATATTCATTCTCTCTAAATTATGATCTATTGCAGCTAAATATATAGTCCGGCAATAATCTCCACATAAATAACTCTTTGTACGCATGCAGGTATAATTTCCAAATTGCTTCCATGCCTGCCAACTAATTTTCAGTCCCAATAATCTGCAATTAGATTGTGGGTGAAGAAAATGAATTTAAATTGTCATATCACAACCTGTACGTAACAGTATCTTAATTACTTTGTAGTTGACTCGTGAAATTGGAGTACCTTAAGAAGAACTTTGATGATAGTATAGGAAAATATTTGGCAGGTTAGTGGCTTCTCCCTTGCAAGTGCCATTAGTCGAATTAGTAACATCGCAAAAATATAATCAATATGGAATGATCACATGCGCTCTACACAAGAAGTATATCTAATTGCAATCTTGACAAAACAACAATGGTTCATTTATCTTTTATTGGTCGCACCGTTGCAGACATAGTTGCAATATAATAATCATTCTTTTTTTTTTACATCACTAGGTTGATAAATAGATATGATTTTTCATAAGTTTCCTATCACTTGCACTCGCTGACATTATGTTAATATGTGCTGGTAGGTTTGAACTCGATATGCTGTTTTTTTTTTTTTTCTGGAACTCAATATGTTGTTAGGAGTCTGTAAATGCGACAACTAAACGAGTAGAAGAGTGTTAGAAAAGATCAATGATAATAGTGTAATTAAAAGAGCTCGATATGCTTTTTTTTTTTTTACTGGAACTCGATATGTTGTTAAGAGTCTACAAATGTGACAACTAAACGAGTAGAAGAGTGTTAGAAAAGATCAATGATAATAGTGTAATTAAAAGATAACGCCCAATATGTACCAAAAAAAAAAGCCCAATTAATTCGTATTGACGAGAAATTTACAAGTTATATTATATTCAATTCATAAAGGATAAATTTGTCATTTAGATAATACTTTAAATATTTTCAGTTAATTTTAACCTTAAAATTTAATTAGAGGGTAAAGTGATTTAAGTAATAAAAAATTAGGGGGTGAAATGCTTATTTTTTAAAAATTAGGGTGGAAAGTGCAACTACACTTATAAATTAAGGGGTAAAATGCTTTTAACCAAAAAAAAAAAATCTTAAATAAGCATTTAATTAAAAGTGTTTTCATTAGAGCCATTATTTTCTTTTGGAAAAAAATAATCATTATTACATACTTCTTAACTGATAAATTTGGGGTGGAGTCAAAAAAAAAAACTGATAAATTTGGGGTTTTTACAGGAAGAATAACAGTAACCGATCCAATCAATTTAAACACCAAGTATTTAGCGTCTAAATGTCGTTGGGAAGATTCCCAAATTGGTAGAGGATGCAGAACATGTAGGAATGCAAATGGAAATGAAAAGCTGATACACCCTGCTACTCACAGAGGTATCGGGATAGCACTCTTCGAGCGAGTGTAGACTCCACAGAATAATAATAGAGAAGAGAAAGAAGAAATTCAGAGAAGAAGATAAGAAGAAGCAGAGAAGTTTCAGAGAGAAAAAGGGTTCTTAATATTCATCATAATCTAAATGATCCTTACAAGCCAGTATATATAGCTACACGTTCAATGCATAAAAGAATAACCTACTCAAGGGCATAAAAGGCAAAAGATCAATAAAACAGTTGTCACACGTTCTAAGTAGTGGGGGTTGATGGGTCTTGCGTTTTGGGCGTGGTGGGTCTGCTGTTGCTGGCTCCACAGGTCCATTGGGCCTTTCATCATTCTCTACAAGCCTTGTTACTAAAGGGGGTTGTATCATTACTAAAGGGGTCGTATCATTCCCCACCCCATCAAAAATCACCTTGTCCTCAAGGTGGTATCTAGGACTAGCCTCAAAGAATGGCTTCATCTTCCCTAGTGGCGTATAATTCGGTGTGACATTTCGGTGCACAAGAAGAAACCATCCTCCAAGGATCCTGACTTGAAATGTACGGTCCCTGTGATACATGAAGAATAGTATTCATCAGTATACCCACTGTCACCTAAAAGAACCGTGGAGAGAAATGGAACCACAAGGCATCCTTTGGCAATAACACAATCTTGGCATTGAATGTCTTCATTTGCTGCTCTCATTAACCCAATTGCAATGCCCCTAAGTCGAATTGGTTCAACAACCACACATTGAATAAATGACGGTGCTTGATAATCTTTGATGGGCTTGTTCATGGTGCTTACAGAGTCAGCATAGAATTGCATCATTCGAAGGACTTGAGACTTATATGAAACCCCCAATTGAATAATCATTAAACATATAGCAACCTTGCTACAAACATCAAGAATTGCCAGTACATATGATGGGGAGGCTATGATCTCACTTTGATTGACCTCAGAATTCAAACTATGCACCACAGGAGAATTAATATGCTCCTCAAAGGCAAGTAATAGAAAACCTTTGCATAAAAAATAAAACATAGGAATCAAATTCTCAGAGCTGGTTGCCGTAACCATGGTATTTGAATACCTTTGTGTACAGAGACCAAAATCATTGGCTAGTATATTTGCTAAATAAGAGCTTATGGCAAACCCACTCAAGGAATTAGCACCACCATCTTCAATCCTTGCACCGCCTTTCCTAGCACAAACAACAATCTTCCATAGCACTGTTGACAAATCAAGAGATCCTAAGTAACAATGTCTTCTCCCCCAATCCTTATGATAACCCCAAAATTCATGGAAATCATCATTCTGAGACAAAGACTTTAGAGCACAGCACCCAAAGAACCAATTAGCAAGGCAATTCAAAGCAGAATGCATATTAATTACTACATACCAAGGATTATAGTGAGGATAGTGCATGTCCACGACATAATTTGCAACTTGCGCACAAAGCCAGAGTGGCGCATTAATCAGCAAAACAAATTCGTAATCATACCTCCCAGCTGATTTAGTAATCCATTGCCTCATTGCCTTTAATGCTGGCATATTTTGATTGAATCTCGCAGGCTGTGCAACAGGAAAATGAATAGCAGCAAATGGGTCACTAATTGGTAGCACACGGATTGGTCGGTTGTTTAATGGCTTAGATTGAGCTTCAAAGGTGCGATGGTGATCGAATGGCTGAGGAACTAACACAGCTTGAGCATTTGAAATCCGAAAAGTTGGAGACAGCTGGCTCGCGTTGCCTTGAGAATTTGAACGCGAGGGATAGGTTTCTGGTGATGAACACACAAGGCATGAGAGCACGTGGCGAAAATCGGTGGTAGTAAAAAGCTTAACAGACATCGTGTTGCCTCGATGGCTCGTGCAATCACCGAAAGTTGTTTCAAATCTAACGGATGGGAGGGTTGACAATTTGGGCTGGTGGTTTCAGGCGGTGGGGAGTAGAGCGAGGCCATTGTCGAATCTGGTGGCTTCGGAGGTGGTAGTGTTGGAGCTGGAATGGCGGATGTGTGGAATCGCACCGTGGTGTTGATGCTCCGTTGTCGCAGTGGAGAAGGAGGCTGTGAGGGTTTGGTGAGAATGGGTTGGGACACTTTGGGTGTAGGGTTAGTGTTGGAATGGGCTGATGGGTTTGAATGTGGGATGAGTGGGGAGCAGCCTTGCCGGAAGGGATGATTGGGGATTAGGGTTGGGTGGCGTAGGAAGAAGAGGGGGAAGCTGCGAAGGGTTGGAAGGCGTGGGTTGGGTATGTTTGGGTGGCTGTTTAGTGTCTGTTTGGGCTGAAGGAGCGGGTGTTGGGTTGGGTCCAAGCCCACGAGACCAATTCTTGGCTGGACCTAAAACGTCCTCTAACCTGGCCTCATGCGCACGAGCCATGGCAAAAGCTTCCAGAAGCGTTGCCGGCCGATGGAACTGCAATTCACGGCGCAGCGGTCAACGGAGGCCGGTAATGAAGAAGCTAATGAGTAATTGCTTGGAAATACCAGTGCATTTGTTGAGAAGATTCTCGAATTGATCCTGAAAATCGGCAACCGAACCTGTTTGGGACAACTTGGAGAGCCAATCGAATGGATTTGAGACATCGAACCGGGAAACAGTCAGTTTCGGAGAACGTGAAACTGGCATGGAGGAGAAAGAATCATGGAGCGGTTTCTCGGAACGGAAGGTAGACATATTGGCTTCAACGGACAGGAGGTGTTGATGCAAGGCATTGTGGATGGCGTTGGAGTGGAAATCCAGTGACGATTGCAAGGAACTCTGGAGAGAAGCGGATTGAGCGTCTAATTTGGATTGAAGAGAGGTCATGATGTCCGGTAGATCCATGGGGAAAAGACCAATGAAAGCACCAATGATACACCCTGCTACTCACAGAGGTATCGGGATAGCACTCTTCGAGCGAGTGTAGACTCCACAGAATAATAATAGAGAAGAGAAAGAAGAAATTCAGAGAAGAAGATAAGAAGAAGCAGAGAAGTTTCAGAGAGAAAAAGGGTTCTTAATATTCATCATAATCTAAATGATCCTTACAAACCAATATATATAGCTACACGTTCAATGCATAAAAGAATAACCTACTCAATGGCATAAAAGGCAAAAGATCAATAAAACAGTTGTCACACGTTCTAAGTAGTGGGGGTTGATGGGTCTTGCGTTTTGGGCGTGGTGGGTCTGCTGTTGCTGGCTCCACAGGTCCATTGGGCCTTTCATCATTCTCTACAAGCCTTGTTACTAAAGGGGGTTGTATCATTACTAACTCGATATGTTGTTAAGAGTCTATAAATGTGACAACTAAACGAGTAGAAGAGTGTTAGAAAAGATCAATGATAATAGTGTAATTAAAAGAGAACGCCCAATATGTACCAAAAAAAAAAGCCCAATTAATTCGTATTGACGAGAAATTTACAAGTTATATTATATTCAATTCATAAAGGATAAATTTGTCATTTAGATAATACTTTAAATATTTTCAGTTAATTTTAACCTTAAAATTTAATTAGAGGGTAAAGTGATTTAAGTAAGAAAAAATTAGGGGGTGAAATGCTTATTTTTTAAAAATTAGGGTGGAAAGTGCAACTACACTTATAAATTAAGGGGTAAAATGCTTTTAACCAAAAAATAAAAAAAATCTTAAATAAGCATTTAATTAAAAGTGTTTTCATTAGAGCCATTATTTTCTTTTGGAAAAAAATAATCATTATTACATACTTCTTAACTGATAAATTTGGGGTGGAGTCAAAAAAAAAATGATAAATTTGGGGTTTTTACAGGAAGAATAACAGTAACCGATCCAATCAATTTAAACACCAAGTATTTAGCGTCTAAATGTCGTTGGGAAGATTCCCAAATTGGTAGAGGATGCAGAACATGTAGGAATGCAAATGGAAATGAAAAGCCCAATTCCCAAATTGGGAATCAACAGGCACAACATAAGAGATATGATAATTATGATGGGACATCTGAATCAAGGTTACCCGTCTCCTCATAAGATTCTATTTTTATTTCATTTTCATTGTTATTTGCAATTTTTGTATGCACGTATACTGAATTACTGATTTATATTGATTGATTATTACTAGTACTAGCGAACATAAGCCCACGCGATATTAGTTTAGCACTTGTGTAAAAAAAAAAAATTAGCCCAATTTAACCAATAATAAACATATTGGTTGGTAACTCCAGAAACTTGATCTGCTGGAAGTAAAATGAAATAAAAAGGCAAAGGGGAAAGAAACTTTGTAACAGAGTTGTACAAGGAGATAGTGACTTGGCTAGAGTAGGTAGACATGGGATCCGGCTGGCACGACACAGATGGCAGTGAGCAGAGGTCAGGTCACGCCTATAAAGCTTCATTGTTTGTAATTAAGGATTAAGGAAAGAAACATCAACAACTAAGAAAGAAGTCATTGACTCATGCTACAAAAATAGTTGAGACACCGAAGATTTGTTGTTTCAGTCCTTTGTGTTGGCCACAAGCACGATGGGTCATTTTCTCCATTTTTTTTTGTTTTTTTATTTTTGTATTGTTTTATTTTGTATATTTGCAATTTAAGATGAACCAACATGAATATAAATTTGGCTTAATTATAATTTTGTCTCCTATTTTCAGTTTCCTATTTTTCCAAATCCACGATTTTGGTCTATATCTTTTATCTCATCACACTTTTTATTTTTCACGAATTTGGTCCCCTCACTTTTTAATTGTATTTTTGCTCTCCTAAAATCACGAATTTCTTGTACTTTTGTTCTCAAAAAATCGTGAATTGTATTTGTGGCAAAGTGAGGGACAAAAAATTCAAAAAATCACGATTTTGGAGAGCAATAATGCAATTGGAAAAGTGTATGAATTAAATTCGTAAAAAATAAAAGAAGGTAACTTGAGAAAAATAGAGGGACAAAAAATACAATTAAACTTATAAATTTTATTTTCTATCATAAAAAAGCTATAAATTTTATATTTTTATATATTTATATTTTCATTTTTTTCCTATTTTTAAAAATATAATAAAGCATCATAAATAAAAATTGAATTTGTTGGACAAAATTCGGTTACAACACTCAAGCTGTGTATATCTCATACTAGATTTTTTAAATGGGTGGACATGATTTGACACTCTTCTTATTTTCTTGTCTTAATTACTATTTTTTTTTTGAAAGGGTCTTAATTACTATCTAAACAAGTATCATGTAATTAATCAATACGTAAAAGAAATATATACATATATATTCTTGAAATAGGTCATATATATACAGAAAGAGAGAGAGAGAAACACCAATACTCTCTAATTATCCTCAACAATTATTCGTTCACCAAAAATAAACCCTCAAACAATTATTCTAGTTCATTTACTTGGCGACTCATAATTAACATTTTCCTTGTTGTCTCTCTTATGGTTTATTTGATTTATGAAAGAAAGATAGAAGAAAAGAAGAGAAATAAAAAGAAGGGAGAAGAAGATAAAATGAGTAAAAAATGAGATGATTGTTGAGAGGAAAGAAATGATCATATTTATGAAATTACGTAAATATCCTTAAGTAAAAAAAGAGATCTAATAAAGAGAATAAAATATAAAAAATAAATAAATAAATTTTTAAATAAAAATAAAATGTGTAAAAATATATATTTAATTAATATATTTTTATTACTAATTTTTAAATTAGATAATTTCAAATTCATAAGGAAGTGATTAACATTATATTTTATTTAATACATTTCTTTTTATAATTTATTTTATATATTTATTTATATATTTAATATATTTCTATAAATAAATTTACATTATAAAATTTCAAAATCACCCATAAGAACGTACATATAAAAAAATTCACCTAACAGTTGGTTCGCACAGGGCCGACCTAACTATACAAGAGGCCTTAAGCAAACATATTTGTTGTGATTGCAACAGTGGAAAAAATAGGCCTTTCAACAATGACCTAGAGATTTTTTTTTACGAAAATTAAATTTCATTCAAAAATTAGAAAAATATCAATACACCCAGATTGAACAGAATGCGTTGGGACATTCCTCATCCGCAATTGAAAATCAACACGAACATCTATGTCATTCAAGTACACGGTAATGAAACACTTAATCAGAACAGAAGCCAATATGACATTACCAAGCCATCTTATCCTAACAGGCAAAACAAAAGCTTCCAAGTACGGTCGATGGCCAAAGAGAAATGAGGAGCCACAGTCTTTAAACTCATCACGGGTCATTACTACACTCTGTACAGACTCAAATCGACTATAAGTGGTCTCGGATATGACCAATCGAACCACATGCTCAGGAGCCATTTGTAGGGAGGAAATGATGTTGAGGTTGGCGGTGACCACCATTAGCACTTTGGATATATAACGTTGACTCTCACGTCTTGATTGAAACTAGGATGGATCAAAGCTGATCTGTCAATCTGAATCAAAAGAAACACGCAACAAGACGGAAAACCAAATAACACCGCACCAAGACGACGAACAGAACAACGTCGCACTCAGACGAAGAATAAGAAATGCAGAAAAGTGGGTCTAACATTTTTACAACAAATAAGTTGTTTGAGTGGAGGCCTATAGCGAGGGCTTTAGTGGCCTCCCCCTTGGGCCGGCCATGGGTTTGCATGTATTTATTATTTTACAATGAGGATATTCTCGTAATTTCATTCGAAACCATTTATCTCTTGGTCTTTTTCGGATTTGCATGGAAAGGAATCTTGCGTGGATCCCAACAAAGATGCTTCTCTCTTCTCCTCTCATTAATGCAGCACCAAACGAAGGAAGTTTTCTTGATTTCGGTGTTTTCATTCCTTCCCCAGTTTTTTTTCCTTTCCCTTCCTTCATTCCAAACACAGTGTTTGAAAAATACAAAAATACTAGCTAGAAAACAAAAGTAGCAAGCATGCTTAAGGATCACGCACTCAACTAAAAAACTAATGTAACCTCGTCTGAGTAAGTCCAGCTCGTTGGCTGGCACGGACGTTTTAAAGTGTGTGTGTCAGGGGGCATGGGTTGGACCCATGATCCCCCTCCCCTTTGATGTATCACTGTATCACCCAAAAAAAAAACTAATGTAACCTTGTACTGATACATGCTATAACAGACTAACACCCTATAACATTTGCAGAAATGGCAACCATTTCAAGAAATGACCAAATAAAACACTAAGGCCCTATTTACTTCTCTTCCCTTGTTTTCTATTTTCATTTTTACTAAGTTCCACTTAAACTAACATACATTAGAGGAAACACATATGCAAGATGCTTCTCCTAATCTAGTATTTTCAGAAATATTGAAAATGCCAAAAAAGTTATTTTCATTGTTTCCAAAAATATATTCTCCCTAGTTTCTCTTCCATATTCTCTCTATCACAATTGTTTACTACAAAAGTCTTCCATCTTCTTGTTAGCAATATAAAATAAGTGCAGATTTTAGAAAATGAAAACATAAAATGTTTTCCGAAAGTAAACAGGGCCTAAAATATATCAAATAATACTACAAGAGAATTGCATATAAAAACAGGATACATACTAGTTGCGTAAGTGAACAAATGAATGAATGAAACACTTTTGCAACTAGTCAATAGTGGCACGAAGGTGCTCGATGTTTGCATGACAATGGTATGATGATAGTATAAGAGTACAGAAAGTCGCAGAAACAAGAATGTACAGTAGTAACTTAAACAATATAGTATTATACCAAGAAGGGAAAAATATGTTTTTGGTCCCTGTAATTTGACCAAAATTCGGTTTTCATCCCTATAAAAAAAATTGAAATGGTCCCTGTAATTTAAAATTTTGTCTCTTTTGGTCCCTGCTGTCATCACTCTATTAAAAAATAGGTGATGTGGTAAACGGCAGACACATGTGGCACCATGTGGACACACACTCAGCCAGTGTCCTACCACCTCATCTTCTTCTCCGCTCAGATCTTCTTCTCCGCTCAAAACTGCTCAGCAACAATAGAAACCCAGAAACTGCATACTTCTTCTCACTCTTCAGCCAGTATCCTTCCACCTCATACTTCTTCTCCCGCATCTTCTTCTTCAACAACAGAAACCCAGAAACTGCTCAACAACTTCATAAACTTCAACAAACGTGACTTTTTTCCAGGGACACCATAATCAAACAACAATTTCTTACAGGGACACCAGAAACTTCAGCAACCAAACAACAGAAATCCAGAAACAATAGAATCAACAACAGAAACCCAGAAACAACAGAATTTTTTCCAGGGACACCAGAATCAACAACAAATTTTTCATAGCAAATACAAAAAAAAAACCCCAAAAATAGCACATGAAGAAGCAGCTTCTCTCGATTGAGTAAGGATCTCACCCCATCATTGAAACACACACAATGCCATTGTGTTGAAGCTCCTGCTGCTACTGCTGCGATTGAAAATTTGAAACCATAACTCAGAAACTGCTGCTGCGATTGAATTGGAGAAAGGAATTTAGGAGTTAGGGTTCATACTGAAATTTGGGGGAAATGGGAAAGAAGGAAGAAACCGACTCCCCAAACAAGGAAGAACAAGAAGTAGTCACAGCCATGAATTCTTGATGGGTGGCAACGCTCTCCGGCGGGGTGGTCGCCAGTTGAAGGTGCTCTGATTGTGATCTTTCCTGCGGGTTTTTGTTGCGGACGTAGAGAGGAGTCCATTGGTCAGTTCACTTTCTTGAAAGGTGGCCCATAGTGGCCGAAAAAGAAGAGAAAAGGTCGTGGTTAGGGTTCCCATTTTTTTTCCATTTCACAAAATACTTTAGGGGTTCCTGTAGAGGATGATGAGGACATGTTGATTGGGATCATGGTCTATTGAAAAACGGCCAGACAACAGTGTAACAGGCAGAGGGAGGTGTGGCGGAGGTAGGTCATGGAGAGGGAGAAGAAGAGAGCTACTCTCTGATCTGGGTTTACAGGAAAATGAGTGTGAGGGACAGAGGATGTCGATGAAGTGGGCTTTGGTGTCATTGAGAACGAGGGTCTTGAGCTGGGTTCTGGTGAGGGGCTCTGTTGGCGGCTGATGGAGGAGGGGAGGGTGTTCTGAAGATAGGGATGAACAGAGCCGGCGTGAGAGATAGAAATAATTTTTGATTTTTTTTAATTAAAAAATTACACTTGGATCAGTCAAGATGTGTGACTTGCCACGTGGTGCCACGTGTGTGCATCGTTTGCCACGTCACATTTTTTAAACAGTTAACTGACGTCGAGGACCAAAAGAGACGGAATTTGAAATTACAGGGACCATTTCGAAAAAAAATTACAGGGACCAAAAACATATTTTTCCCTACCAAGAACTTAAGAACAAATATCTGCTGTCTTAAAATATGGTGTCTCCTTGTCTCCCACCAATCAAAGGCCGGGATATGTATATGTGTTAATAAGTTATAATTTTATTTTATTATGTGGCAAATTGTCATTGGTGGAAGACAGAGAATGTGACAGGAAAATGAGACAGTAGATTTTCATCTAGAACTTAAACAATACTCCCTCCGTTTTCGTTTATAAGCAAAAGTCACTTTTTACATTCATTAAAAAATGTATGTATTTGGTCCAAAATTTGGACCAGATACATATATTTTTCAATTAATATAAAAAATTGACTTTTGCTTATAAACGAAATCGGAGGGAGTATAGTAATAATGAAAATGAGACACAATAGAATAAGTGTTAGTAGACTTTTGGGTAGCGGTTAATGTTAAGATTCGCTACACATTTATATCTTTGTATAACAATTTTTCTCAACTGCTAAAAGTTATCACCTTGTATACCGATTCCTATTAGAAATCATTAATCATTTCAACATGTGCATAGCTGTTTTTTTTAACTGTTGTATGTCTCACCATACTTAGTGATTTTTCTAGAAAAGTATGGATTTATATTTTGAAAAACAAATCTAATATATTACAGATTGGCATATCAGCTTCTATCCATTACAGATTCAATAAAGACTTGGGCGTCAACGCTGCAGATCCGGAGGCATGGGTATTCCAGTCACTTTGATTTTGTCACATTTGTAGACATTTTCCCATTTTATGCTATTAACCTGGGTGCTTTGAGTTTGTTCGCAGATTCATCTTTTTCGATTTTTAGCGATGTTGAATTTATGTTGTTTTCGATGTATTTTACCAATTTGAATGAATGAATATCTTTTTTTGTCCTAAAAAAGAAATTTAATACATCTCAAAAATTTAAAGAATGACACACTCTTATAAAAAATTAATTGGGAACTAAACTGAAAGTTTTAAAGACTCGCAATGGCCTGAAGTTTGTTTCAAAGCAGGTTAATGTATTTTGCAAGAAACTTGGAATCAAAAGGAACAGGATCGTGGCATGGACTCCTCAACAAAATGACTTAGCCAGAGGATGAATAAGACCATATTGGAGCTAGTGAGGTGTATGCTTTTGGGTGCAAGACTGTCTAAGAGTTTTTAAGGTGAAGCTGTAAATACTACAGTTTATTTGATAAACATATATCTTTCTTCAGCTTTAGACTTCAAGCCACCGATGGAAGTTTGGAGTGTTAAGCATACAGACTACCCTAATCTGAGGGTTTTTTGGTGATCTAGTGTTTTCTCATGTCAAGGAAGACAAGCTTAGTGCTCAGGATGTGAAGTGTTTCTTCATTGGTTATCTAGAAGCTATGAAGGGTTACAGGCTGTGGAAGTTGGATCATGGAGAGTCAAGGTGATTTATTAGTATGAACATCACATTTGATGAGACCATATCGAGGATGATGTGCAGAAACAACTCAAAAATAGTAAAGAAGAAAGCTCAATTTGAGGTAGAGTCTCCTACTTATGCTACTAGAGATGGCAGTCCTCCACCGACAGATGTTGTAGATCAACAACCACCGATAGAATCAATTATCAGTTAACTAGAGATAGAACTAACAGGAATAATTTACCTCCTAATTGGTATGCCGATATTATTTGTTACGACCTTAATGTGGTTGGAGAGATTCAAGGCTCAGAACCGAGGAATTTCAGAGAGGCTATAGAGAGCAAGGAGAGTCTGAATTGGTTGTAATCGGTAAATGAAGATATAGAGTCTTTGAATAAAAACTAGACTTGGAAGCTTGTGACGCTACCTAAGAATCTGAGGAACGTTTGATACAAGTGGATCTTCAAGAAAAAGGAAGGTATTCCAGGTGTGGAGAAGGCAATGCACAAGGCAACCAAGTGGAAGAGATTAACTACAATGAATTCTTTTCACCTGCGATGAAACACTGTTCTATAAGGATTTTAATGTCAATTGTGAATCAGTATGTAACCTAGAGTTAGAGAAATTGGATGTCAATACAACTTTTCTACATGGGGATCTTGAGGATACTATCTATAAACAACCGCCGGAAGGGTATGCAGAGGATAAGTCCAAGGTATGTCTCTTGAGAAAATAACTTTATGGCTTGAAACAAAGTCCACGTCAGTGGTATAAGTTTTGATGATTTTATCTTGAGATTGGGATTTCTCGGTAGTAAATATCATAGATGCATTTACATTTTAAGAAGAGGAAAGGAATGTGTAACATCCTAGTTTCCAAACCCTAGTTAAGAAAGTTAAGTGTTAAGCTAAGTGTTAGGTTAATCCTTTGAGTTAGGTTAGATGGCAGTTGAGTTAGGCTTAAGTTTATGTGAGTGTTTGAGTGATGGATTAGGTAGGTGTTAAGAGGTCTATGAAGCATGATTAGGGGTGAGTAGGTGAGTCTTAAGTGCTTGATTATAGATTAGAAGCATATGATTAAGTTTATGAAACAAGGTTTTTCAAAAACATGTGTTCAGTAAAGATGGTCTTTACAGTAGTTTTTTTTTAAAAAATAAGTACCGTGAAGACCAAGTTTACGGAACACGTGTTTTTGAAAAAAATTGTGTTCTGTAAAATTGGTCATTACGGTAAACACTATTTTTTTAAATTTTTATATTTATTTGTTATGTAGTTATGCCACAAAGTATAGGAGCTGTTGCAATTGTTGCCAGAGCAGCTACTCGAGCCAGAGTTACAACTGTTGTTGTCAAAGCTGCATGCGAATGTCCTACTGCTTCTACATATAAGAAGCATACAGAGGCTATGCATGGACCTCAGCATGAGGAACCTCAGTATGAGTCATCTCAGCATGACGTACCAGTACCAGATGCATCATTTCTGAGAAGACCAGATGCATCATTTCTCAAAGGACGAAATGCTTCATTTCCAAGAGGACCTTATGACTTGTTGTCCTTACATCATATGAGCATCACGTTGCTATGAGGCACTGGCGCAAAGAGGTCATGAAATGATTGTTATTTGATTTTGACCCAATGTTTACGTTTTTATTGTAAAATAATGAACATAACAAAGTTTATGTGTGTAGGAACATGATGCCCTGGAGGTGGCCAACCACGGGAAAAAAATTGAAGGAGTTCATTTGTATGCCGCTATCTCAGGATGTAGCCCAAGCAGATGAGAGATCTGGCTTACCATCAATATTAGTTTGCAGCAACAGAATGGTTGACAAGACACTTTTGTCTACTTTTGATGAAAGGTGGCACTGGGATACCTGGTTCCTTCCACCTATCAGTTGGAGAGACGATCATCACACTTGATGTTTTGTCGTGCATTGTAACACCCCAAATTTCTTAAGCTAGGTAATTAAAGACCCTAGGTAAAAAGGGGATTTAATTCCTAAGGATTAATGAGGTTAATAACTTTTAATCTAGTGAATTAAAGACGAAGTTAAGCCTAAGGGGTAAAATAGTAATTTTATCCAATTATTTAGCAAATGTGGGACTAATCATTTATGAGTAATTTAATTTATTAATTTATCTAAGGTTAAATTAAGGACCAAAGGATAAATTAAAGAATTAAATGAGGGTCAGTCTCTCAAGTATTTAGAAAAGAGGGTGGATGTCATAGCACCTGGAAACCTCAAGCCCTTTGAGGAAGAAGAAGAATAAGAAGAACACTATGTAGAAGCCTCGGTTCCGGACACTCATGCCCGATCGTGCGACTGCCTCTTGAACGTCCGATGGCGCGTTGCTCCGACCTGAGCTATGCAACAACGAGATCCCAACTACCTTATAAAAGACAATGGGTTGTATCTTTGATGCAGAAAATGGAAAAATGACCAACAACAATAATAGATAAGGGAAGAAATGTCAAATGATGCTAAACACCTTGGTTACTGGGCATTTTATGTGAACTTACACCTTATAAAGTAACAAGGATCCCATTGGTTTTTTACTGTGCCAAATTAGAAGTGTAAGTTTACTCAATCAAGGTCCAATCAGTGAAACTGAAATCAATCTTCAAGTAATCACATTCACCCTTGATTTTAAGGTCAACAACAGTAACACAGGCACGTCTTTATAGGCTGAAACGGAAACACCTTTAAGAGTTATTTATATTGATTTTGTTAAAAGAAGGGAAAATTAACAATTACATATAGTTTCTTATCCTACTTTTTTTTTTATTGGATTGCATTTTGCCCTGCAGGGTCATGAGGGAATTGGGACATACCTGGTTACATGTTATGCTCAAGCATCTTTAGGTGTTGTTTTCAAGCTGGTTGAGATAAACAATCAGCCTCGTATCAAACTTCCAAAAGATGTCTCAAAGGTTTGAACACAACAAACAAAAATAAAATCATCTATTCGCATTTAATTATGAATTTATAAGTTGTTTATCCTTTTATTCCTCTCTCTGTTTTTTAGGTCTCTATTCCATGTAAGAAGCGAACCTATAGATTGTATGGGAAAGAAGGTTATTCCTTGGTAGACATAACGACTGGGGAAAATGAACCCCCTCCAAAGGTACCTTTTAACTTGTGTGTGACCCTCTTCAAACGGGAACAAAAGATTTAATCAACGTCAATTTTCCAGTCTATTGGCTAGTTACCATGTAATTTACTAACGAGATTTGTCTCTTCTAAAACGAGAATAACTTTAAAAGGAAAGTGAAATTATATCCATTAATTATGAAGTTGTTTGAATTTAAAGTTTCATCATTAATTTTCAATCAATAGTTATGACTCATACTTTTCTCTTTAAAATGACTCATTTACTTTAGAGAAATCAAATCCGGACAAAAGTATGCAAATTTTTTTTTTTTAATCATACGTGGGAGAAAGAATCATGTGTCGACACCCCTTTCAAGAATCCAAGAGAGCATATGTGGTGCCACAGCATGTTGATGAGCTTCTAAGGTGTTACTGTGCTGGGATAAAAAGATAGAGATTTTACCACTTTTAAAAGACCTAAGAGAGCGATGCATCAAGCAACTTGAACAAGGCCATTATTAAATGCACCCTCCACCTGGTAGGCACACCCTCCAATTTGTGAATTTTCCAAAATACCCCCGAAAAAAACAGCAAAAATTCTTTTTTTTTTAATTCTGAACATTTTACCGGAAATTGCAATTTCCGGTATACAAATTTTAATCACAATGTTACCGGAAATTGCAATTTCCGGTATACAATTTGTATACCGGAAATTGCAATTTTCGGTAACATTGTGTTTAAAATTGTATACCAAAAATTGCAATTTCCGGTATACAATTTTAAACACAATGTTATCGGAAATTGCAATTTCCAGTATACAAATTGTATACCGGAAATTGCAATTTTCAGTAACATTGTGATTAAAATTTGTATACCGGAAATTGCAATTTCCGGTAACATTAAAATTTGTATACCGGAAATTGCAATTTCCGGTATACAATTTGTATACCGGAAATTGCAATTTCCGGTAACATTGTGATTAAAATTTGTATACCGGAAATTGCAATTTCCGGTATACAAATTGTATACCGGAAATTGCAATTTCCGGTATACAAATTTTAATCACAATGTTACCGGAAATTGCAATTTCCGGTAAAATGTTCAGAATTAAAAAAAAAAAAGAATTTTTGCTTTTTTTGGGGGTATTTTAGAAAATTCACAAATTGGGGGGTGTACCTACCAGGTGGGGGGTGCATTTAATAATGGCCCTTGAACAAATGCGACCTAACCACATGAGAAGACTTGATCCAACTCCATACAAGGTCTGTTGCTTTAAATTATTCTATAATTTTCATTTTGAATTATTTTTATATTTTTACTTAAAACTTTGACCAGGTGAGTGTTAGTGCAAAGTCATACGACTTCATTCATTTCTTGTGGCTCAATGAGGCACCTGCTGGGGAGCTGCAGTATTAACGGGGAATAAAATGGGATGCCTCTTAATGGTTGGGGCTGAAAAGATTGCGATAGAACTAGAAATTTCTTCCATACAGCCAGGGTTATACATAGTCAAAATGTTTTCAAATTATATGATTCTGTATATTATATTGAAGTAATCAATTATTCTTTCAAGAATCATGCGCAATAAATTATCTTACCCCTCAAGCAAATTGTTTTGCAATTTTTTGTGGTTACTATGCAGTATTGATTGTACAATTGAAATGTCAAAAGGATGTAGGAAACACCGACAATTTTCCTCGCCTGCTGCAGAATTACAATGATTAACGTTTTGTTATGATTATTCTGAATACTTACAAGGTGGTGTTCTACTTTGTCAAATACCGAACATGTAAATTAGGAACAGTACAATCTAAATTCTGTTTCGAATTATCGTCACAGATTTTACTTCTTAAATTATCCACAAGTGAAATCACAGTCAGTTACAACCCCAACCCCAAAAAAACTTCTCAATTGATGAGCATTTGTATATATTAATGGATAAACATATTTACAAACATTGGTATTGTTCTATGAACATCACAATCAAGAACTACTGTACTGCTTGCATGGTGACGATAACAATTTTCTTTATAATAGCAATAAAATATGCAAATTAAATTGTAACGACCAGATCCTGCAGCTTCACCCACCCAAAAGCACAACGGTCCCTGATCTTCTGTACTGTTGATGCAGCAGGATCAACAATTGGCCTAATTTTGATCAACTCTTTCTCTATCGGTATCCTAGACTTTGCCTCCAGCTGGAGTAATAAAAACATGAACCAGAAAACATAAGTAATAATTAATCAAGTTTATATAATCAGTTAATCATTATTCATTTATTTGACTAAAATAACATGATTAACAATTTCTCTTTAAAATTGGTTTGCATCATCTTTTAAATATAAGGGAGTGCTACCAAGTACCAACAGACTAACACTATTTTCAATAAACCATCTCTTATCGGTTAAAATTCATGGTGATCCGACTAAATCATGTGAATCCCACATAAATTTGGTGGAACCCACATAAACTTCAATCAATACAAGAAAGTGTGTTAAAAAATGTGTTGTTACTTGTTAGTGTTTTCCTTTAAAAAATTAACCTAATTAATCATGTCCACCCATCGTCTAGCGAAATACCTTTTCTATACAACATAGAGTATCAAACACATGACAAAAATACGACAGCTGCTTGTACAAGTCTGCTTCCGTGTACTGAAAATAAAACAAATATTTAGTTAATTCACAAAACCAAAGCATTAAAATTCTGTTATTATGAATCACACATGAAAAAGCTGTTAACATCCAGCAAGTTCATGGAGTGAAACCTTTCTATTAAGACGCCCATTGCAGCGAGGATAATTTGGACACACAGTTCCTCTCTCAGAATCTCCAACCAACCGAAGGCTGATACTTCGCCTTGTATGCTTGCACGTTTCATCGTCACACTGGATGCAAAATCAGCTGAGATCAGTGAAATCTAATTTTACAGCCTATTAATGTTCATACTATACTTTAGAAAGGTGACTTACCATTAGCGATCCTCTATAATACATTAAAACAAAATTATCTGCTTGCCTTTTGACCTGAGATGAAGCAATAAGCAGATGCTCAGGAACAATATTCTATGCCAAGTCAAATCAGCAAACATGTTGATAAAAGTCACTACGATAATCTATGTTATGATCCATGATCTTAAAACTGTGTAAAAACCACTGTAGGTGAATAGCAGTTGTAAGTCTTGAACAACACATTTTCAGATAGGCCTTAAATTAGTAATACCTGATTGGCCATCATTGCAGGAGAAATTCTACCAACACCATTTTCTGGGCATTTGGGACAGCACAGCTTGCGCCAGAAATCGTGGTAAGATTCCTCCGTGCCTAAGCTGGTTGCCTTTTCACTTCCCAATAAACAAATAGATTTAAACACAGGCGGGCAGTCAAATGTACCAGAGCAGCTGGGGCATGACAAGACCAACGGCTCACATCCCCGATACCTGCAATTAATTTTATCACATTCAATCCATTGATTAAGTATGGCTAGAGAAACCCATATTCAAAAAGAATCTACAAAAACATAAATAGATAAAGAAACTCAAAATCTTCAAAACAATTCTAAAAGTAGCTCATATCTCTGCAAAAATTAAAGGGTCAATGAAAAGAAAGTTGTCCCATCTCCAAATTAACTCTGGTAGCAAATATGCACATTTAGATGTAACAGTTAACTGGACTATCAAGATGTACCTCTCCTCATCATCACCAGCAAACAAGAGTGAGCTTGTAGGGTCACCACTTAAAGCTTCACTTGATTTATGTTGAAACTGCAAACGCCAAAGCAAAAGAACAAATTGATATAGAAATAATTAAAATAAATCACCTGCCTCTGAACGCTGAGACAAACTATGTTTTACCTTTGATGCATCAAGCCCTAAACAATCAGCCAGTCTTTCAGGGCTTGTGCCCTGAATTGATGCACAAAGTCTTGATACCACAGGATGAATCTGCAAGAGGAAAAAGAAAATATTCAAGCAGGGTACAGTACTGGGTTATCATTGTTATTTATAAAATTAGGTATTAAAGTATAAGACACCTGCTGTGACAAATAGTAATCAATATCAATTAGCCATGTCCCCTGTTCTTGTTTTAGTTCATCGGGATGTCTGGCACGTTGAGCAATGCCCATTGCACTGCCTGAACTACCACCCTACTCAAAGCAAAACACAATAATAGAATACAGAGAATCGAAACTGCATATGATCAACATCAAATCCCCAATGCAAACATATTTTCGAAGTTTCCCCATTTTGCCTTTGATTGAGAGTAACTAAATGACGAACCTGCTCACAGCAAATTATATAAGGGATTGTATCACCAACAGAGCAACCAGAGGAGTAACCTTGTTGCTTCAATCTTTGTGCCACCTGTACGTTGATCAAGAAAGGCATCCTCAGCAAAAGAGAACACAGATCAGACTGTTCAGGTAAAGGAAAATGAAAATAGTTTGTACTCACAAGAACATGTGGCTGGTTTTTGGCATCAGGATATGCTTCAGGTGGTTTAGTCAATGTCTTTGTGATGACATATTTTTCCAATGGTACTTGTCCGCTCCTCATTTCTTCTTGCACCTGTATTAAAATTAACATGCAATGGTTTGCAGGAGAAATAAACCACAAACTCCAATTTTATGAAAAGTTAAAAGGTAGGGCAAAATCTACTAGAACAAAATCTCCAATAAATTTCAATGCCTTTTTCAATGATTAATAATTAATAAGACTATTAAAAAGAAACCCGCATCATCCACTAATGACAAATCCAATCAAATTTGGATAGGCATCAAGGCATTCTGGACATCACACCCCCTGCGATATAATTCCATTCCAGTAAGGAGTAGGAAGCCCAAAGCTCCAAGAAGCGTCTTCCTTTTAAATTATTCAATCCCGTGGTAGGTTATTATAGACAAATATTGCAAGACAACACAATTTACCTTCATGAGAGAGTTGTGAATTGATTCAACGACATCCTCACATGACCTGTAAGCATGGGAGCCATAATATTCAGTTATTAGATAAATGAGTAAATATTGCATCTAAAATAGGCAGATTGTGTAATAGTAACATACCCTCCCGACAAAATTTGAGTCAAGCAAAAGTCTCCTAAATCTTTAGCTAATAAGCTCCAGTCACGACGAACTATGTCAAGACCTTTGCGTTCAATAACCTGCACCTTAAATTAATCCCACTGGCATGTTCGTCTAAGATGCTAGATAATGCAAAAGAATAAGATGAGCATACCTCATATGTGGTGCCATCTTTAAACTGCACCTTTACAGCTGCGTATTTTTTCTTCTTAAGAAGTAGCATCCTCTTATACAAACCATCAAGATCAATTACCAAGCATTTATATTTCTTATTGACCTATTGACAAATTAAAAGAGAGATCACATATCACAATAACATTAGATAAAGAAAACTAGAAAAGGAAGACCACCTTTTATTCTTGAAACATGCAAACATGCAAAAATAATCTATAATTTCAAACACTGCAAACCAACATGGTAAGACGTCATTGCAGCAGTTCCAACCTTACATCACACAAGCAAACTCACTGACGACAAGAAGCAGAAAATATGAATATTTGAAACTTCAAATGCTCTTTTAAATTTGAAGTCTAGAAAAAACCATTAAACATATTTAATAGGGGGAACAAGGCTGGAAAGCTGGTTGTGGCTCTAATATACCATGTTGCAAAAGGTTAGAGGAAAGGAGAGATGAACAACAAACCCAATTACCACTAGTTCATTATTTAGATTCAGAATAGTCAAATGTTACCTCTTGAATAACTTTTGCAGCCATCGCATTTGCTTTCGCAATATCATCTAGCCCACTGTAAACCATTATTGAATCAGTGTCGCCATAGATCACCTATAAGACATGAGAGTGTTAAGAGCCAACACCTAACCAGTTAAGTCAAAGAATTCATATACATACTAAAACCCAATGATACTTCAAAAAGCAATGCAGTAAAATAACCTCTAAATTCAAGTTATTTTGAACAAGATCAACAGTTCTCTGCAATGTTTCTCTTCCCTGTATGATAATCAGATATAAGTGAAAATGTATGTGTCTGAGACTATATTTAAGAGTATGGTAGTCACTGATTTTGCTGAATAAGCCACCATATTCTCCTTACTTGCAGGGTTATGAGCTCAGCTAATGGCTTCGCATAAAATCTTGAATTGGAAAATCCCAGGCATCCATACATACTGCATTGTACACCATAACATTTTTACATATAGAAGGAAGAGTGAAATACCAATTTTGGGGCACTTAGAACTAGAGGTCAGAAAGGGGGGAAAACCTGTTTGCAGTGAGCTTCAGTGCTTGCTGCTGAATGTCCAGTTGTTGAAATTTAAGACCAGATGCCGTCTTCATCCATGTCTTTACCTTTTTTCTCCTTTCAACCAGATTTTTGAGCAACTAGCACAACAAACAAATTAAAAATATACATGTGTGCCTCTAATTTTGAATCCTTTCCTAATTTTGCAGTTTTTCGAACACGGAAAACTCTGCAAATCCTCACTGAAAAGCTGGTCACAGAAACAAGAACAGCGACTAAGGTGGAAACAAACAAGATGGGGACAACTCTAGAGCATCTAATTTCACATGCAATTATCCAGACAATTTATAAATCTCAATACCCTAATCAGAAGCTATCTGAGCACAAATGCATCGCTGACTCAAATGTAATTGGACATAGATACTAAATACAACTTCAATGCGCTGAAAAAAGGGCAACTAACTTGTCAAAGCTGCAATGTAATCAACTACGGGAACAACATAAGGAAAAACTTCATAGTCAAATAAATTTGGTAACAAGAAACAAAGCAGTTGAACACGTTAAACTTGAAGTTCAAAAGAATCTGACAAGTCCTATGATTCTGGAAAAAAAATGTAAAGATAAAACTGTTTGTATCCGTGCATTTTTACCTCTGGCAAGACTCCAGTTGTTTTACTAGATGGCAGACGAGGGAAAGATCCGTCTGAAGATCTTTCAACAGTTGTGAAGCAGATATTATATTCCTGTTATTCAGTTCAGTAAGTTGCAAATCGTAGAAACTGCCATAAATTACTAAAGACAACGGGGACAAGTAAATAAAATAGACAAAATGCCAAGGGAGACTGAAAGTGACACCAAAACCAAGCATATTTTGAAAGAGAATGCTATCAACCTGAATGATAGAAGGATATAAACTATTGAAGTCCAGAAGCAATATATATTTGTCATATAGACCCTTCTTTGGCTCTAAAACTAGTCCCCCGGCATAGGAAGCAGCCTTTTTGCTTTTCTTATGATCATTTTCAGAAGCATCATTATTGCAATTTGCAAAATCAATATCTGCGTCATCAAAGTTGCCATCATCAACACCATGAGTTACTCTCCGTTTCGTGAATTTTGTTTCTTTTGCATGATTTGAAAACTTGTCTGGAACAATATATTTCTTTGCATGGAAAGCATGCAACAAAAGATACTCCACTCTCTGTGCCCGAGCACCCTGAAATAGCAACCATTAGAGGTGTTCCTCTGACTGCTAGGTCATGTGCTATATCAAATTAAGCCAGCAAATAAATGCCATGAGGACTCACCTGAAGAGTTTTTCCCCACAGATTACCACTTATATTCGTCAGCTGACGTGTGAGTGGAAGAACACTCAAATGAAACATGAGTTCCATAGACAACCATGCATCAGTTTCCCCATATTCAATCTGACCAAATCAAAAATACTATGACAACAGGATAGAAGCATATACTCTAATTATCATATTCAATCAATCAAGCATTTCAAATGGTAGTAGTAAGTTGTTTGACCCACAAAATTTGCAAAGCATTTGGTGGAGAAGATCCCTTAACTTATCAACTTAGATTCTGCATTGTTCATTATAGTCATTAAATACTCCGTGGTACAAATATAAACTACTAGCCACAATTACCACTTTAAAGTTTCAACAAGTCAAAAAGTTAGCCCACGTGCATCATCAAGTTCAAGCCACTGCCAATGTCAACAATACACAGAATGGGAAAAATAAAATGCTAACATCAACAACCATAACAAATGCATTATTTCGATATTTATGCGAGTGCAACCTATTGCAGAATGTATCTAGATATGTCATTCGCCAAACGAATTCTCAATTGTCCAAAATAGTCATACAGAAAATCAGAATTTAAAAAAAAAAAATCCATAACAATAAAATGTTATCATTGGAAAAAGTAATCCACGTTTAACCTGCACGATGAGCACTTCAAATAGTTTCTCAACAATTGTTTTTTTTACAAAGAAAGAAAGAACTGTTTTGAGGACAATGTCACCTACTAGTTCCATTAAGGATTTTGCGGTTTGGAACATTTTTGGAACATCATGTGAAGCAACTTCCTTCCGAGACTGGTTCAGCTGAGTTTTTGCAAGGTGAGTTAAAGAATAACTAACCTGGAAGAACCAATGTAGATAGTAAGAAATAAAATCCAGAACTCCTGCTTGGCAAGATTCCTCAACAAATATTTTACCTCCTTTAATAGGTCGCGGGAACATAAAAATGTATCACAAAGAAGCCGACCAGCAACACAAGACATGATAGCAGGATCAGCTCCAGAACCAAAAATTTTGCTTCTTCTATCAAGCTTGGGCATCGTAGAACGGTTGAGGCGGCCTAGTTTAGCCCACATACTGCTTGGTACTCTGCAAGCCTGCACAAGTTTTTTTGGGATGTTTTAGGTGCAGCATCTCCTTCAAAGTGTAAAATGCTAGTCGGATGAAAAGAAAGTGAGGAATTGAATTTGGAAATTTAAGACAAGGCTTGTAGTTGTTGAACATAAAAAATAAAATGCAAATTCAGACATTCATAAGAATTGTAATGCTCCATTTAATATTTGTCTGAAGTTGCAATTTTAACTAGCCATCTTCCCAGTATATCTATTGTAATCAACTCTAACAACATTAGCTTGGTCTTACGTAATTTTCATACTATTTTTCCTTGTCCAAACCATCTAAACCAATTATTTATCATCCAGATATCATCCATTTGAAAACAAAGAATGATAAGAAAGGCTAAGAACTGAAAGACAAAATTCCATTAATTTCTATTCAAAGTGAAAAGGTCATACAATTGACAAGAAAATGTTTCTGAGAAGAAGCCAAAATTCCCACCTGCGACCTGTGGAGAAGAACATCCAGGTCGAATCCAGAAATATTATGTCCAACAAGAACATCACTATCCAGCTTGTGTAATTCTAACATCAGACGATTTAACAAAGCTCTTTCACTGGAAACAAAGTTAATAAATAGGTCAATCCTAGACGCAAGCATATAACTTTCAAAGAATTTTACTATTTCTAGACATGATATTTAGAGTCAAAGGATGACATGTGGTTGTGCATACAAGGAAAATGCTCAAACTAACAACACATCTTCTAAAGTTTCCACCTGCTTTCAACACATAAAACATTTGATCCAGCTTTGTTTCTGTCCGTAACCTCCTTACTAAATCCCAGTGGAAATATATTCCCATCAAGTTTGCGAATAACAGTAAAATGGGTCAGCAATCCAGGTCTCTTCCACTCTGAAGCCAACATAGGAGCGTCAATCTAAAAAGTCAAACAGGAAAGGTTACTGCCGATCATCTTTCCACCTTTAACTATAACTTATACAGTAGTGATATAATAGTAAATATCTTAAAAGTTGATGATAATAATATTTGAATATTCAAGCTGTCATTTAAGACATACATGCATATATTTACACATAGAATCTAAACAAGTGTTGATTCCAAGCTTCACTTTGTTATAAGCTTCATATAATACATAAAAAAAAAAAAAAAAAATCAGCCTAATACCCAATGAATCAGCACAGACGATTTATCTGCAAGAACAGTAAAGCCAATTATCTGATTTTATAAGCACAACTATGCTAAACTTTTGACAATTTCATTTACCTGCTATCATCATAAGTTCCAACATATTGTCAAAGGTTCAAAAGAAACAACTAAATTTGTATTCTTATGGTTTGTTGAATATTAACTTACAAAATATCAATATTTCATCAGCCTAAATATTTGAACACATGAAACTGAGTATAACTTCTTGAAACTTCGAGCTTTTATTGGCATAGGTTCAAGTGAATGAGAAGGGAACATGAGATTGAGTTGAATGCAAGTTACCCATTTTGAACACCCACATACATCAACAACCACCTTAACTGAATAAAAGATTATGGTTAAATTCATTTGTGAAAGCTGTTAGTAAGCACTAGTACGGTATGTGTCACTACCATTCAAAATATATCAAATCTAAGATAATCTGAGTTTGAAATGTATGTATGTATGTAGCTCTCAGTATTCATATCATGTGTAAAGAAATATCTAACATAAAGAAGTGTCAAATCATTGATAATTTTGCCAGCCATATTCAAGCTCGACAAGCATAATGACAGTAATCAAGCCTTCCTGAAAAAGCATTTGCATCAACAAATATGTTTATATTCAGATATGTTGGTGCACATGCGCACATGTATTAATGCACTTTGAGCTCATGACAAAAGAAAACCTACGGTACAAGTAGCAAAATCAAAGTGATGGTAAGAAATCTATAGACTAAAAAAAGCACTCTAAACAACCTTAACCATATTGCAACAGACAACAGACGCAGATACAATTTCATTTATGTTCTGTTTTTCATTTATGGTGGTTTTCAAGTTTATCGCCGTGACAACCACAGGAGGAATCTCGAAAGTGGTTTTTGAGACCCTTATGTCTTTAGGAAAGTCAACAGTCACTTCAAATTTGCACCAGCTAACCTGTAAGCACAACCAAGCTGCTGAGATTAAAAAAAGGTGGCATGTATAACGGATTAAAGACTACATCATATACATCAGTTCTTGTAGATGTCCAGATTAAAATCTCACCCTTTGGGAAGCTGAACCGGTAGAAAATTTTGAAACCTGTAGCCATGAAGGCCCCATTATCTTTCTTTTAATCAGAAAAAGCTCGAGTGCACTGCAAGTAGTGAATACAGTCAGTTCACCTGTTTTTCTAGCATAAAATAATTGCTCAATTTACAGAAATTCTAAGCAAGTGCGGGACTTTAGCTCCAATAAAGCGTTTTGGAAAGCCTAAGCACGATACTAACGTAATACTTCTCTCCAGAAAACTCTGTAAAATAAAGACTGCTGTCAACCAAGGTTATAGCTTCTGTTCACCAAAAAAAGCTCGTAGTTTCTAGAAATAATTCAGCTCCTCACACCCAAAAAAAATGCCAGCTCCTGTAACATTCTATTTCAGAGATCTGGCAAGTATTTGAAATGCATATTTAAAAAGAAAATTTATTTATCTTCACACAAAAAAAAATATGCAAGGTTCTGCCAGATTAACCCATCAAATATTCCCTGATGCACATGTCAGGTTTAAATGGCTAGAATTACTGAACCACAATGGCCAAGTGGAAAAGAGATTTTAAGAACCATGACATAGTCAAGACTCAAAATAACCATGGTTGAAAATAATTTGAGTTCCTAAGTTTCAGAAAGGCCGGTTGACTAATTCAACAATCTTCCTTCGAGTTGCATGTTTTAATTATATCCAAAAATCACCCAGGATAGTCTATGAATACTAATAATACCTGCAACGAGTTCCTAGAAGAGCACAAAAACTTTCTCCTTTGGGGTCTACGGGAAGTACTGGATCCTGCAATAGTTAGAATATTGTAAACATTGAAATAAATTACACATGCATAACAAGCTCATGCTCTATCTTTAGAAAATGATTTTTAAAAGGGGGGTAGAATTGGAGTTTGCAGCAGTCATTGAAGTAAACATGAGGAAATAACAAAGATATATTTTGACATTCTTCATTTTTAATTTTGCTTGAGGATGTTAATAGTGTACCTTGAATGGATAATTTATTTTTACCACATAATTTTCACCTGCAGGAATGTCAGATCGTTCAAATGCATAATTCCTCTGCAAAAATGAGCATGGAATCAGCATAGGAAGACCGGCAATAAATGTACATGGCACAAGGGCATCGCATAACTCATTTATGCATTCAAGGCATAAAAAATTTTAATCAGCAAACCTTAACAGGTGCCATGCTAAAGGTAGACACACCCAGATCCACCAGATGTTTTGCTATCTCATTCTTTATATCAGATGCTGCATCCTAAATTATTAAAGAAAAACAGGACAAAACAGAATGTATCAACCCCAGGTTAACAGAAAATTAGGTAAGAAATTCAAACGAAATAAAAATAGGAACGAAAATTATATAAATCCATGGCAGAGATCAACAAAGTAAAAACTTACTTGCAGCTTTTTACGGAAATCTGCAGGAGAAATTCGAGATTCTTGGACATCTTTCTCAAGCTTCATCATCTCATCGATGGAATGCAAAGGACGATTAGGAATTGCATAGACACACCTCTGCATGTTCTTCACAACAACACAGCAACTTTGATACAAATTCCCTGTTTTGACCTGATTATCAACAAGAATACAAATAGTCAAAGTCATTTTCCTTATTCAAGTTACACACTCATTGGCAGAAATGGGTAACTGACTGCTTCATGCAACTCAGCTTTCCATCGGTTGAGTCCAAGACACAAGAAGAGAGCAATTAATAGTAGGGGGAAGTCATAAAACGCACAACCTCCCCAACTGAATCAACAAGAATGAGAATGAAAAGGGAACTTACAAAGTGAAATTGATGGTTCAAAAATTAACAGACAACTTAAATAGTAACAATGAAACTTGAATAAACAAACATGTGAAATCAAAACCACAAAATTACCTTCCCAAACAAATAAAGAGTGCCCATATTGGCACCATAATACTCTTCATAAGCATCTAGTAGGTAGAAAGGCAGCGATCCATCTGGCTCCAAATTGAACTCCGAGTGTTGCTGATTACGCGAAGCATCCTTCGAATCAGCAACGTTTGTCTCCCCTCCTCCGCCGGCACTACTCCTCGCTGCCTGCCAACCAACAGTCGCGCACAACTTTGGGTCCACCACCTCCTCTGTAACTTTCGCATTCAAAGTGAATACCTCCTTTTTCGTAGCTGGTTTTGCTTCCATTTCAACGTCCTTCACCACTTTCTCCTCAACTAAATCTTCATTACTTGGGCAAGGGCAATCATTAGGTTGCTCAAACACTGATGCGTCACAATTTTCCGAACTTTCATACACTTCTGCTTCACACTTTTGCTCTGACCCCAAGTTAGATCCATTATCCTTAACAACCCTAACAGATGCAGAGTCAACGCTCGCATTTGCAGAAGTTTCGTACAGTGAAGAACCTCGCCAGGAATTAGTAGAGGGCTTAATCCGCAGGGCATCATTTGTGCCAGACGATGAATTTGAAATTGGTTGCACCCTTCTACGCCTGAGTCTATCGGACTCGTCCGGTGCGAACTCCGCGATGACATCGTCGACGATGCTGTCGCTGGCCCTGTTGTCTCTGCTTTTCTTGAAAACTGCTGAAGTGAACATGGACGAGAGTCTCTGCGCGCCCTTCATGGCGGCAGCGGCTGAGAGCGAAGAAGCAGAAGGGCGTTTGGGCTGAGGAGGATCTTTCTTCCGTTTGGGCTTCTCCGATTCGCCGTCGGATTCGTCGGAGGAGAGGGTGGAGCCGGCTTTGGACCAGTCCTCTTCCTCGCCCTCGTCGCCGTAACCGAGACCGTCATCGTCGACGATGAATGAGCGCGCTTGTTCGCGGCGCTTGGCAACGAGGGCGTTGTACTCGTCCTCGGGAACGGTGTCGTAGACAGGGTTTTCTAACCTGATTTGGGGTCCGGCACCGTCGGATCGGCGACCTCCGGAGCGGAGGGCCTTGAGACGCTGCAAGGCTTCGCTGCGGCCGGTGGCCTCGGGTCCTCTGGCGGCCCGTCGCTTCCTGCTTCCTCCTTCCTCATCCGCCATCTCTCTCTCTCTCTCTCACTCTCTCTTTCAGTGACTGTGAGTGTGATCTCTGACACAACGGAGCTGCCCTAGGGGTTTTTCAAGCACAGCGCGGGAAACTCTCTCATTTTTAGCGCGCCTCTGAAAGGCAATCATGAAGTTGTGATTTCGTTTATTTTTTTGTTGTTAATCAAAGGGAGGCCCAAAGGGCCAAACAAAAATACGCTAAAATGTCATATGATCGCTATTCTTCACCCCCAATTGCTAAAAAACCTCCCTTTTTTCTTTTTTCCAATTTTAGCTTTGACCGGAAGCACACATCCAAACAGGATTGGTCCAAACGTATGCATCCGAACGTGTCCCAAATCAGTTTTGAAAAAATCCTTCCATTTACCTCTTTTCCATTATTTCTCCTTCACTCAAATTCGTCTCTCTCTCAAATCCTCATTTTTAACAAATCTCTCAAATCATTTGGCATCATTTTCACATAAATCACAAGATAATCTCTCTCCCTCACTCTTGTTTACTTTTTCCTGTCACATTTTACTGTTGCTGAGTTTTTTTCTTCAAGTCATCAAGTGCAACGCCTTCATTTATCCTAAGCAATTCTAAAACATCACACTCAAAGTGATTTCTCCAACAGTTGTTGTAATTTTTCCATTGTAGTACATAAAACAAGAGTCAGACTCGCGTTTGTCAATTGAGGTGTTTTAACCCTAAACACATATATTTATACAAGTTTCGGTGTTATCTAGGACGTTAAAAGTGTCAGTGCAATATAAGTCTTTCAATTTTAATTATTTTAATGCATACAAAAATTGAAAGTCGTGGAATTTGAAAAAAAAATAAATAAATAAGCAACAATCGGATGCACACATCTGGTCTACTTCAGGATGCAACTGGATGTACGCATCTGGAAGATACCAAATCACCCCCATCCCGTCCTGCCAACGATCGGAAGTGTAAATCTAGTCAGGGGTATTTCCAAAAAAAAATGTGGGTGAGATTTTGTAGCAATTGGGTGGGGTGAAAAGTAGCGCCATAGGTACTGTTCCGAACTGGGCCAAGGCCCAATCCGAAGATCCAACGCTTTCAGGCCCATTTTCGCATGCCTCTCCGCCTTCCCTCGATGCCACATCGACGCGGCCGACCCAACGGTTCTCAAAGATTAGCGAATTTACTCGACTCGGAGTACTTAATCGCAGGCGATCTACTCCAGAATCGCCCTCAACTCATATTTAAAGAGACCGCACAAACGGCCGAGGTAATGATTATTTTTCCACCTCTTTCACTCACGCCTTTACACACACCGGCTGGCGTCTGAGTGTTTGCAGTACACCACCTCAACGGTCGTCGTCATCCGTCAGCGGCGCAACCAGACGCTATTGCTTCCTCGGCTATCCTCTCAAGTTCGCTCGTAATATCAGGCGCTGCCTGTGGGAAATCGCTTCGATTTCATCTTCTTTGGTCAAGTCTCCACTTCTTCACTCGGACGATGATCGGATCGCCGCCGGTCGCGACCAGCGCTTCCACCTCGAACGCATCTTGAACCACCAAACCCGCCGATGCCGGCGGAATCCACCTCACCATGAACTGTTAATTTCTGAATATGACAGAGCAGAGAATAACCTTCCGCCCGGAGATCAACGACGCCGTTCGATTGTCGCTCAAACCGATGCCTGAACAGACCGCTGGCCATCCTCATTCGCGAAGTTCCGCGACCATTCGGGCCACGCCGGCGAGATGCATGCTCGAGAATCAACGCCTCGATCGAACGGAGAATCAAAGCGAAGGAAATCTCCGTTCAAGGCTGTTACAGATCGAAACGTAAAAGATCGAGTCTCTCGTTCTCCTCGAGATCGGCGAGTCCGGAATCTCAGATCTGCTCATCGCCACCACCGCGGGCACGACTCCACACCGCTCGCAGTGCATGAGAGCACTCCGCGTGCTCATTCCGTTTCATCAACTCTTCTGAGCAATGACACGAGTGACTCGAGCGGGCCTTGGTCCTTTACATCCGAGATCATGAAATTCCCGATTCAAGCATCTTCGTAAACCACCCGCTTTGGACTCATACGGCGGCACTCACCGACCGACGAGCATGGTTGGTTGCTTTAATTGCTACTGGCTATCGAGGCTAAGGGCCGTGAAGTGTAATCTTTCCCTCACGCTCAAGAAAGGCGGCGTTGTCTTGGTTCCGGACTCTAAGAAAAATTCCATTGGTTCGTGGGATCGAGCTCGCCGCACCAGTTCTCGTGCATTTCATCGCGCCTAAAGTCCAACCCAGTCGAAATGCAGACCGCAGCGCAATTCAGGAAGAAAGATGAGTATCGGAGACTACGCGAGCGCTTCAACAAAGAAGCCATTTTGGTGAAGAAATGCTGACGAGATGAAGTTGTACTTGCTAGAGCGAGGCTGATCGAAGGAAATCTATTCAGCGACGCTTGGTGTCGACAAACCGAAGACTTAAACGAGTTCTGAAGCGAGCTCGAAATTTATGAATTACTTAAGAGAAGTTGATGGCATCAAAAGCCAAAGACAAATCCCAGTAACATTGACAATCGCCGTGAGTATACGAGAAGAACTCACCTCCTCGACGAATGCAGGAGCTGGCAAGACTCAAATGGCCGAGGTTGCAAAAAGCAAATTCCAAGAACTTGAACGCAGCAAAGATGAAGAAATATTATAGTTGAAACAAATGTATCCTAAACACATAAATGTGAAGCGTTGAAGTATGATTGAAGAACACGCAACCGCCGCTTATTTACTATCAAAACCTTGCACCTCGATGGAACCTCGCGGCCGAGATCCGCGTGCACGAGCTCGTGATAAAGCCTTGTGCGCTGGGCACAAGCACCGATGAAGAGATCGACCTCGCGCCGAGACCGCGCGCACGAGCTCATGATAAAGCCTTGTGCATTGGCACAAGCACCGATGAAGAGATCGACCTCATGCCGAGACCGGCACGAGCTCGTGATAAAGCCTTGTGCGCGTTGCACGAGCACTGCGGATCGACCTGCGCGCCGAGACCGCTGCGCACGAGCTCGCAGGATAAAGCCTCGCGCGCCGGGCACAAGCACCGATGAAGAGATCGACCTCGCCGAGACCGCGCACGAGCTCGCGATAAAGCCTCTCAGGCGCCGCACAAGCACCGATGAAGAGACGACCTGCGTCCGAGACCGCGTGCACGAGCTCGCGATAAAGCCTTGTGCGTTTACACCTGCGGATCGACCTCGTGCCGAGACCGCACGCAGCTCGTGATAAAGCCTTGTCGCTGGCGCACAAGCACCGATGAAGAGATCGACTGCGTCGAGACCGCGTGCGCACGAGCTCGTGATAAAGCCTCTCGTGGCGCCGCACAAGCACTGATGAAGAGATCGACTGCGTCACGAGACCGGGCGCGGCACGAGTCGTGATAAAGCTCGTGGCGCTGGGCACAAGCACCGATGAAGAGATCGACCTGCGTCGAGACCGGCGCGCACGAAGCTCGTGATAAAGCTCGCGTGCGCTGCACAAGCACCGATGAAGAGATCGACCTGCGTCGAGACCGCGTATCAAGACCGCACGAAGCTCGTGATAAAGCCTTGTACCTTGCACAAGCACGCCAAGCCTGCGTGTCGAGAACCGCCAAAGCAGGTGGAACACGAAGGTCCCAACGAACTAATAAACAAAGCACGACCGACGACGATGCTTGGGTAGCCTTCACGCTTAACAAAGACGCTTAACGCCGATATTAATGAACTTCAACAACAAGTCACCACCGACATTTGAGCTAGCGACTGGGGCAAATCGTTCGGTGACCGGCCAAGGCCTAATCCGATCCAACGCCAGTGCCCATTTCGCATGCCTCTCCGCCTTCCTCGATGCCACATCGACACAATTCAACCCGCTTCAGATTAAAGGAATTTACTCCGACTTCGAAATTTTCACTTTGACGGTCTACTCGTAATCGCCTCAACTCATATTTAAAGAGATTCGCATCAAACGGCCGAGGTAATGATTATTTTTCCACCTCTTCACTCACCTCTTACACATCGACTGGGCGCTTGAGTGTTCATAGTACACCACCCTAACGGCGCCGCTATCCGTCGCGAGCAAGAACTGCATCGCTTCCTCCTGGTCATCCTCTGAAGTTTTGTTCAGAACAGGTACATACACCCATGCAACATGGCGCCATAATAACTGGATTGCTCATAATTTTGGGGCCTCCTCTTGTTAATTTTATCATCTCCCCGTGTCCTTAAAAAGCCTTAAATACCCTTACTTATCCTTACTAAAAAGTTTAAAATGCTTCACCTCCCCCTTTTTTTTGCTAGATTTGAATTTTTTGGATTCTTGTTGCCGGAGACCTCCGACAACAACAACCCGGTAGTGTAAAATATTACATTCATTAAATTGTTTTACCGGAATCTTGTTACTGGAGGCCCCCGTAACAAGAAACCAGATATGAAACTTATATACCAAAACAAAAGTATAATGGGATCAGTTTGGGAGAGCCAAAATAAATTTCAATGTATAAATCAAATATGTAATATAGTATTATATGTTATATATCTATTATATGTTATATATCTAAAATTTAAGTTGCAAAATAAGCACAAAGTTGATCATAAAAATAATACTAAAGTAAATGATGAGAAATTAATTGAAAGTACTTGTCTATGCTCTTTGAGTGACTCCAAAACATTAATAATTAAATAAGAACAAAAAGTTGCAAGAATCTTTTTTTATATAAACTGTATGATTTAAAACAAGTCAAATGGCTTACTTCCTTTGGTCTCGAATATAAGGGAAAAATAACTAATGTTTTGAAAACCGGATCAGTCATCAAACAGGTAAAGGTACTGGTTCAAGGTTTAATGATCTAAATGTGGTTAGACCGCGATTCAACTGACATTAATTAAATAATAATTTTTAATATAAATATATGTATAATATAAAATTTTAGTATTTATTTTAAACTTATATTCATAGTAAAAACTTTAATATATATATATATTAATATAAATATATGTATGATATAAATTTTTAGTGTTTATTTTAAATTTATATTCATAATATAAATAGTAAAATTTTTAATATATATAATTTTTAATGTAATATATGTATAATATAAATTTTCAGTATTTACTTTAAATTTTGTATTCATAATATAAATAGTAAAAAAATTCAATATATATTAGATAGTCATGTAATAAAACATTTTTTGTTAAATGGTCTACGAAATATATTAGATAATCAAGTAATTTGTTTTAAAAACAAAATAATCATGTAATGCTTAATTTGATTGAACTTTGATATAATGGTAAAAAAAAATGAACCTTATATAAGACAACTTTTTGCAAGATGTAATTACAATCAATAATAAGCTTACTATATATACAATACATGAGAGACATGGCTGTCAAACACGAGAATCGGGTAGACTCGTGAAGCATAGGTAGACTCGACTCGTAAACTCGTGTGAGTTTACCTAATGTGTAAGATAATATTAATGAAAGAGTCTAGGCAAACTTCGTACGAGTTTACCTAATGTGTAAAATAGCATTAACCAAATCTACACATCACAAATACATACTATAAACCGGAAGAAAAAAAATTAATATTTATGGGAGATCCTATGCAGCTGTGACACACAAGTTCCAAAAGTTAAAAATTAAATCCTCCAACAACATTGTCAAACTCATAAAAACAAACACAAGTTCCAAAAGTTAAAACAATGCAAAAAAACAAAAAGAGCCACTTGTTCAAATGTTAAATTCTCCAACAACACCATCTTCATATCCAACATCATCTTCATCTACATCAAATTCTACCCCGGATGATAAAGCCTCTTCTTCATCATTACCATTACGTGATGTTGGATTATTTGAAATTCCAACTTCAACATCAGCAGCATCTCCCTCTTCATCAACATCTGTAATATCTCCATCTTCAGTTATCCACTCATCATCAGATGAAATATCATCAATTGGAATAGCAACACTTTTCCTTATTTGTTTCTTTTTCAACTTCAAGTTGTACATCACATAAACCAAGGCATTCATCTTTTTTTGATGCAAGCGGTTTCTCCTCTTTGTATGAACCTAGAAAATAAAATATAAATAACAAATTTTGTGACAACCTAACGGTCTAACACTAAACATAAATAAAGAAAATTAAAAACTATAAACAAAGTAAAAAATATAATTACCATCTCAAATGCACTCTAATTACGCTCACACCCAGAAGAACTACACATCAGGCTCAGAATACGAATAGCAAACTTCTTTAGTTCTGGAGTACTATCCCCATACATCTCCCACCATTCTGCAGGTTGCATATTTTTTCTGGATTTCTTTGCAAACTCACTACCAAAAAGCCCTTTACGAAGATGGAAATCCTTCAATTGCAAATTGATCTTGTATCTAAGTGCATCATCACTTACCAATCTTGACAAACAACTAAATACCCCTTGTTTCACATTCTCATCGTCTATTTTAAAATTAGGCTCAAAGTGCGATTGTGGATTAAGCCAATATACAGCTGCATGCAAGGGCCTACGGAGCGTGTGATCCCACCGTTCATCAATAAGTTTCCATATAGGTTCATATTTAGAAAATTAGAAATATAATCAAATATTCTATCTTAGAAAGTAGCAACACAACATGAACGTGAACAGAAGAAGGGGGTTGAATTGTGTTAAAAAAACTTTTCGCAAAACTTTACGTAAAAAACACTTCAACACAGATTTTTCAAAACTGTTTGTATATCGGATGCAGAAAAAGTAACCGGATGCAGAAAATAAACCGCTTATGAAAACTTGTTTTACTGAGCAAGGTAAAGATAAACGTAAAGCAGTAAAGGAAGAGACACAGAGATTTATACTAGTTCACCACCAACTGGTAGCTACGTCTAGTCCCTTCGTTCCTGAAGGATTTTTCACTATAATCAACTGATTACAATTTTCCTCAAGAGTATTCTACTGTCACAAACTTGACAATACTCTCAACTTCTCAAAACGACTCAGTGCAGTCGAGCCTTTGAGGAACAAAGCCTAAACTAGGCCAAATACAGTTTACAAAAGAGATTATACTTTTGAATACAATCAAATTAACTCTCACAGAGATGATGAAAAGATTAAGCTCAAAGCAGAATAGCTTTCTAAAAGAAAGTATAAGACGCTGAGTTCAGTTCTTTGTAGACCAGAAACTTGGCACGAAACTTGATTGCTCACTTGAGTAATGTTGCTTTCAGAATGAACTTTCTTCACAGTTTTTGGCTAACTTCTTTAATGAATACCTTGGGGTATTTATAGGAGTCTTCAAGGGTATTACCGTTGCAGTAAAAATAGCTCATTTCCATTGAGTGAGGTAATTTGAAATGTAGTCCTTTTCTTCTTTTCCAGAGAATATCAGAATAGTACACATTATCGTTTTCGTACTATCTGCTATTTGCAATTGCCTTGTACGATTTTTGTCTTATACCAAAGGTGTCACCTTTGCTTCCTCGTACATCAAAATGAGTGCATAAAATCAAATTCGAATTCCGTTCTAGAACAGTCTGAGGCTAAGAGCAAAAACGTGATCATCACGTGCTTCATTAAAGAGATCAGACGCTCGCTCGGAGCGAGAGACGACGCTCTCGGCAATTGAGTATTCCACGTGTCCAAGAGTAACACTATTGGACGCTTCTTTGATAGCAAGATTGGAGTGAGTTGACAATGACACTAGTGGATTGTATTCAATTCTTTTGTAAATTTCTTCTTCTTCCTTGAGTGTTTTGTACATAAATATGAAGCTTTGATACCTGTACACTCAAAGATATGTTAGAAGATAAATTGTTCTCTTGAAAATACTTTGTTATCATCAAAATCAATGAGGGTCTAAACTTCTCAATCGTTTAGGTTCCAACAATCTCCCCCTTTTTTATGATGACAAATATCCAAGGTTGATGAACAATTTAATTTTAAAATAATATCAAGGGTCTCCCCCTGAATTTAACAATTTATATATATATATATGAACAATTCAAGTATTAAGGCGATTGTTAATAAACAAATTCATTTAAGTGATCGCAAAAATACGTAAATGTATCAGAGCATATATTTAACAAAGTGAGATCGGATGCTGATTTTCATTTTATTAAAAAGATTTTCATTGTGTCAAATTATTGATCATTATTAGAGTACTGGATCAATGAATATCAACGCATTAATAGATATTAGAGCAATGAATTACCACACAAATGCTATGTATGAAATGATATGCATGATACTTCTGTTTTAGTGTATCCACCGGAGTTTGAATATCGGACGGTGAATTTATCAATCAGACTTTCACGTGTTCATCAAACCTTTCTTTTACTCCCCGTTTTGTCATCAGACAAAAAGAGTGTAAAGCACATCATAGTCAAAATATGGCTTAGAAAAATTTGAATATATATAAACAGATAGTCAGAGCAAAAACAATGAATATATATAAGAGTATCAAAAAAAAATTATATCACGTAAAAAACAAAATAAATAAATTTAACGGTTTGGTGGAGGTGGTGGAGTGATGTTGAGACGTTCATATAATAACTTCAGGGCATTCTCCAGCTAAGTAACTTTCAGGTTTGTGGCCTTCATATCTTCAAACTCTGCTTTGGAAAGGTGACCATCTCAACTGCAGGAATAGAAGTAGAAGGTCCAGCTTCTGATACTGATGTTCTGCTAGCACCCAGTTAGATAGCTTCAGTCTCAATTCATTCTTTTGTTGAGCTTTTCGAAAGAATGCATCATTTGGTATAAACCTTTTAACGAGACTTCCAAGTTTTCTCTGCTCAGATTCTGCCTGAAGTTTCCTTCTTTTCTCCACCTCCTCTGGATACAGCAAATTCATGAAGATATTTTCTCTATGCAGAAGCACATCAGCAGTGAAAGCATCAAACCTGTTTCCAGCATATTTTCCCCATATTCTTCTGATGAAGGCACTCAATGCTTCAAAAATGAAAGATAGTCCTTCATTTTCTGCCAAGTATATTCTTCGCAGATTTTCCCTGTCATCTTTTGCAAGCACTAGGGGGACGAGGCATGGTAACAAGGCTTTGTCTTTCCAAGACTCCGACCATTGACTCCAAGTAAATCCAATGTCAAAGTGCTTGGTCACAGCAGCCCATTGGACATATGTCTTCATGCAGTCAAGAGGCCTGATTACTGAACATCTAAACGTATCATCAAAGTAGGTAGTTCCCAGATTGTTGTCAGTAACTTTGCTGATAGTGCCAACTATTGGAATTGTCGCTTTCTCGGCATTGCAGCAGTTTGAGAAGCCAGTTCTCCATTCATCTTCCTTCAGAGAACTAAGATAAAACCTTCTGGCATGATCCTTAGTGATCTTGGCAATCGGAAGCTTAGAGAATTCTTTAAGGTTATACTTCTTGGGAGCCTTCTCATACTCTATGAGTCCGATCTTGCTGAATGGCAGCTTGCCAGGAGCAGGTTCTTTCCTCTTCCCAGGGATAGACCAAGGTAGCCACCTTTGTCTATCTGGCACAATCTTTATGGATACAGAAGAAGGATCCCTAAACTGTCTGATAACTTCAATTTTCTTCATCTCAAGACAGTGTGCCATGAAGGCAGCTTCTTCATCCGTGATCCACCTTCCACACTCCTCTAGTGTGAGAGGTTCAGTTTGAGGTAGGGATTTACGAAGGTCAACAGAGAAAGGAATAGCTCTGCTACCAGGTTATGGTCTTAATCTTCCTTTGAATGACATCTGCAAATGGTATTCTCCATCCTTGAAGGTAGCATTCACTGGAGAGGCAATCTCCAGTCTGGCAACTCCAGAGGTAAAGGTTTTCAAATGCCATGTAGAGGGACGATTGTAGATGCTGTGATATGACTCATACTTAACAAACTGAGGTTTGTTGATGCACGAGACATTCTTCCTTCCACCGAAGTCTGTAGGATTATGGGTAATGGTGAGTGAAGTGGGAGTGGTTTTGGTGATTGTATAGGTTTTAGGTGTGTAGGGTTTGAAAGGATTAATGGGAGGTACTTTGAATAATAGGTTGAAGATGTGAGAGTGAAGTTTGGAAATGTATGTGGTAAGTGAGGTATTTGAGGAAATTTGTGGTAGGTTAAGGTTGAGTGTATTGGATGGTGGTTGGGTAGGTTTTGAGAGAATGAGGGTAGAGGTTTGTCGGAGGCTCATTCTGGTTTTCTGGGTTTGTGGTTGTGAAATAGACAATGGGAGTGCAGGAATAACATCATGAGAATTAAAGATAGATACTGACTCATCAGCAGTAAAGTCGAGTACCTTTGGGTTAAGCTCAGAAGACTTACCTTCTTTTTGTTCCTCCAGGGGCAACAACGGCAGGAGGAGGAGGAGGGACTTGCTTCCCTTAACCGGACGCTAAAGCCTCTTTTTCAGCTGTTGGCTTATTCTTTTTCTCCAAGACCTTTCTGATAGGAATTCTATCCTCATCTTCTGGTTCCTCAACAGTAGGTGCAAGAGCCACCTTCTGTTTCATTCTTCTTGTCTCCCTTAAAGGAGATTCAGCAGGTCTCTTCACACCAGCCATTGAGCTTCTGGTGGTTTTCTTTTCAGCTTCTCCTTTCTGTTGCTATAATTTCACATTCTTAATCATAGAGCCCGTTATCAACTGCATTTTGACTAGACTGTTGACTCCAAAAACTTCAAGACGAACAACAGCGCCAACATCAAAGTATTTTTCTTTTTCTTCTTTGTTGGTAGAGTCAGCCAACTTTCTCACAACACCATCTTTAATCATCATTATGGAGAGAAGAACTCCATAAGGGATAACCTTGACGATATTCTTTTTATCGACGCTCTTCCTTGAGAAGACGAGAGCATTGATAAGATTATTGATAATCAACCTTGGCAAGTTGATTTTCTTCCCATCCATATAGTTTCTCATAATGAACTTTTGCTCGTAGTTCACTATGTCGCTTGAACCAGCCTTCAGAATCATGCTCTTAGCGATGATTTTGTGCAATACTTTGTAGTGGCTTTTCAAGTCTTTGGCAGTGGGAGTTATGTTCTTCTTCTTCAACTCACGATAGTTTTCGAACAGGGCTTCGTTGACGTTTTCCAGTCCTTTGTAAGCGTCAACCCAGTTAGCATGGTAACTGATTCCTTCACAAGGACACTTGATGGTCTGAGCGATAGAGTTGATGGTGAAGCGTAACTTGAAGCCTCTGATGTGTCCTTCTATGATTTCTCCCGGAAGTAGGTAAGCGTTCCCCTAGAACTCCTTTATAGCATAGCTCAGTACATCAAACTGGTTCCCAGATAAAGTAATTTTTCCAACCTAGTTTCTCCAAACCTTCTTCAAAAACAAAACCATAGAGCTTGAAGTTCTCAAAATCAATTTTGTTCTCATTCATGGGTTTTGCTTCTGAGAAGACATCGAAGGCAGCAGTGTATTGTAGTGTATTATCCAACCTTTCTATCAGCCATGGTAGTAGTTGCAGAGAGGGTAATAGAGGTTTTAGGGTTTGAAATCACACACACATAGAGAGAGAGAGAGAAAAACTATTGCAAGTAGATGCAGAGTGAAGTGATGGAGCGAAAAATGTGGAGTAGTGGGAAAGTTGATAGAAAATGGTACAGTTCTTTTTCAAAAAAACCGCTTTGTATTTCCACACAAAAATTAAATCAAAAAAGAAAAGAAAATGGAGATTCGCTTCGTAGCTGGTTTTGCTTCCATTTCAACGTCCTTCACCACTTTCTCCTCAACTAAATCTTCATTACTTGGGCAAGGGCAATTATTAGGTTGCCTAAACACTGATGCGTCACAATTTTCCGAACTTTCATACACTTCTGCTTCACACTTTTGCTCTGACCCCAAGTTAGATCCATTATCCTTGACAACCCTAACAGATGCAGAGTCAACGCTCGCATTTGCAAGTTTCGTCTGATGAAGAACCTCGCCAGGAATTAGTAAAGGGCTTAATCCGCAGGGCATCATTTGTGCCAGACGATGAATTTGAAATTGGTTGCAACCTTCTACGCTGAAGTCTATCGGACTCGTCGGTCTGAACTCCGCGATGACATCGTCGGCGATCTTTATTCTTGGCCTGTTGTCTCTGCTTTTCTTGAAAAGCGCTTGAAGTGAACATGGATGAGTCTCTGCGCGCCTTCATGGCGGCGGCCGAAAGCGAAGCGAAGGCGTTTGGGGCGAGGAGGATCTTTCTTCCGTTTGGGCTTCTCCGATTCGCCGTCGGATTCGTCGGAGGAGAGGGTAGAGCCGACTTTGGACCGATCCTCTTCCTCGCCCTCGCCAGAATGCAGAGACCGTCATCGTCGATGATGAATGAGCGCGCTTGTTCGCGGCGGCGGCAGCGAGGTGTTGTACTGCCGTCCTCGAGAGCAGGTGTCGTGAAACGAGGTTTTCTAACCTGATTTGGGGTCCGGCAGTCGGATCAGCGACCTCCGAGCCTTGAGGGCCTTGAGGCGCTATAAGGCCCATTGCGGTCGGTGGCACTGGGTCCTTCTGGCGACCGCCCGCTTCTGCTTCCTCCTTCCTCATCCGCCATCTCTCTCTCTCTCTCTCTCTCTCTTTCGATCGTGTGAGTGTGATCTCTGACACAACAGAGCTGCCCTAGGGGTTTTTCAAGCACAGCGTGGGAAACTCTCTCATTTTTAGCGCGCCTCTGAAAGGCAATCATGAAGTTGTGATTTCGTTTATTTTTTTGTTGTTAATCAAAGGGAGGCCCAAAGGGCCAAACAAAAAATACGCTTAAATCTCATATGATCGCTATTCTTCACCCCAAATTGCTAAAAAAAACCTCCCTTGTTTCTTTTTTCCAATTTTAGCTTTGACCGGAAGCACACATCCGAACAGGATTGGTCCAAACATATGCATCCGAACGTGTCCCAAATCAGTTTTGAAAAAATCCTTCCATTTACCTCTTTTCCATGATTTCTCCTTCACTCAAATTCGTCTCTCTCTCAAATCCTCATTTTTAACAAATCTCTTAAATCATTTGGCATCATTTTCGCATAAATCACAAGATAATCTCCCTCCCTCACTCTTGTTTACTTTTTCCTGTCGCATTTTACTGTTGCTGAGTTTTTTCTTCAAGTCATCAAGTGCAATGCCTTCATTTATCCTAAGCAATTCTAAAACATCACACTCAAAGTGATTCCTTCAACAATTGTTGTAATTTTTCCATTGTAGTACATAAAACAAGGGTCAGACTCGCGTTTGTCAATTGAGGTGTGTTAACCCTAAACACATATATTTATACAAGTTTCGGTGTTATCTAGTACGTTAAAAGTGTCAGTGCAATCTAAGTCGTTCAATTTTAATTATTTTAATGCATACAAAAATTGAAAGTCGTGGAATTTGAAAAAAAATAAAAATAAATAAGCAACAATCGGATGCACACATCTGGTCTACTTCAGGATACAACTGGATGTACGCATCTGGAAGGTACCAAATCACCCCCATCCCGTCCTGCCAACGATCGGAAGTGTAAATCTAGTCAGGGGTATTTCCAAAAAAAAATGTGGGTGAGATTTTGTAGCAATTGGGTGGGGTGAAAAGTAGCGCCATAGGTACATACACCCACGCAACATGGCGCCATAATAACTGGATTGCTCATGATTTTGGGGCCTCCCCTTGTTAATTTTATCACCTCCCCCTGTCCTTAAAAAGTCTCAAATACCCTTACTTATCCTTACTAAAAAGTTTAAAATGCTTCGCCTCCCCTTTTTTTGCTAGATTTGAATTTTTTGGATTCTTGTTGCCGGGGGCCTCCGACAACAACAACCCGATAGTGTAAAATATTATATTCATTAAATTGTTTTACCGGAATTTTGTTACTGGAGGCCCCCGTAACAAGAAACCGGATGTGAAACTTATATACCAAAACAAAGGTATAATGGAATCAGTTTGGGAGAGCCAAAATAAATTTTTAATGTATAAATCAAATATGTAATATAGTATTATATGTTATATATCTGAAATTTAAGTTGCAAAATAAGCACAAAGTTGAGCATAAAAATAATACTAAAGTAAATGATGAGAAATTAATTGAAAGTACTTCTTTATGCTCTTTGAGTGACTCCAAAACATTAATAATTAAATAAGAACAAAAAGTTGCAAGAATCTTTTTTTTATATAAACTGTATGATTTAAAACAAGTCAAAAGGCTTATCCTTTCGGTCTCGAATATAAGGGAAAAATAACTAGTGTTTTGAAAACTGGACCGGTCATCAAACCAGTAAAGATACTGGTTCAAGGTTTAATGGTCTAACCGTGGTTAGACCGTGATTCAACTGACATTAATTAAATAATAATTTTTAATATAAATATATGTCTAATATAAATTTTTAGTATTTATTTTAAACTTATATTCATAGTAAAAACTTATATATATATATATATAATTTTTAATATAAATATATGTATGATATAAATTTTTAGTGTTTATTTTAAATTTATATTCATAATATAAATAGTAAAATTTTTAATATATATAATTTTTAATGTAATATATGTATAATATAAATTTTCAGTATTTACTTTAAATTTTGTATTCAAAATATAAATAGTAAAAAAAATCAATATATATTAGATAGTCATGTAATAAAACATTTTTTGGTAAATGGTCTACGAAATATATTAGATAATCAAGTAATTTGTTTTTTAAAAAAAGATAATCATGTAATGCTTAATTTGATTGAACTTTTATATAATGGTAAAAAAAAATGAACCTTATATAAGACAACTTTTTGCAAGATGTAATTACAATCAATAATAAGCTTACTATATATACAATACGTGAGAGTCTGAGAGACATGTATTCAAAACTGCTTGTCCCTTTGTTTTAACCATCTATTAAAGGGTTGAGTCAAATATTAAGCGTTTTTAGACTCAAGAATGTTAAATGGATAACCAATTCTGGACAACTTAAGCGACATCGTAGGGCCAATAGAGAGAGAAACGGAGCAGCGTGAGACTTGCTAGCTGAGAGAGAAATTAATAAAAAAATGAAAATAGTATATTTATATGGTGTTTAGTTGGACAACTATCATTACTCTTTTAGACTTTATTATTGCACAAGGAAATAACTATGAGATCTCTTATCAATAAAATAACTAAGATTTTTTAAAATTAACTATGAATTAGCTTCAAAAAAAATTCTAGTTAATTTGCCATTCATTTCATGGTACGACTACTTTTGTAGCTAATTATAGCTAATATGTAGTGTAATTTTTTTGATAGAGATTAACTTTGAATTTGCTACTAAATTTGTCGTAGCCAGTCACATAACTTATTGTAGTGACACTGTTAAAAAGATAAATATCTCTTGTTCCCAACATACTAAGTATGAATATTTATTTTCCTCCTTAACCCCTTTCTGGAGCTGCAACTAATGCAACCTAATCACCACGATATCAACAAGTGAAGGCACTCAATTGACATTTTGTTACTAGTTACTATTATTCATTCTGACCACCCCATTGAAGACCATCTCAGCCGTTTTAAAACTGGTTGACAACAAGAAAAGGAATTTGAAGAAGTCATACAATGATCTCCAATCTCACTTCTCTATCATGTCCTCTCACCCCTTCCCTTTTTTATTGTCCCCACCTCGATTCCCACTTCGCCCCCATCCACAACTCCTTTATTCAATGCTTCCTCGTCCTCCAATCACTCGAATCCCAGTACAACCACAACCCTAACGACCCATCACCCTATCCTTCCAAATTAACCTACCTTGACCCAGAGATCCCAATCACAATCCTAGCACAACCACAACCCTAACGACCCATCAACTTATCCTTTTGTTGCGAGCGGGCGAGGATATTTGGAAAGAAGCGACACGGCAAAGCGTCCCACGGGTGGCGATGGCGTGTGGTGGTGTATGTACACTCTAAACACTCAACGAAGTCGGCGTGATGCGAGATAAGTGAAAAGGTGGAATAATAATGATTACCTCGATCGTTTCGCTGCGTTCTCTTTTAATCTGAGTTGAGGGCGGTTCTGGATGAATAACGTCAAATCGTGAAACCGAGAATGCCGTCGGTCATTGCCCGACTGTAATGGCGTGGGGTGGAATCTTGAGGCCGTTGGATCGAAACCCGCGTCGATATGGTCTCGAGGAAAGGCGGAGAGGCGGCGGAAATGGGCTGAGCGTGAATCGTTGGATTGGGCCTCGGCCCGATCCGGAGCGATTGCCCCCAGTCGCTGCTTTCGAATGTCGGTGGTGACTTGTTGTCGAATTCATTGATGTCGGCGTTTGGCGTCCTTGTTACGTAGGAAGTGCAAATGTCGTCATTTGGCAACTGCGAAAAGAGGTTGAAATGTTCTCCGAACCTGGCGCGTGAGGTTAATTTCAAATTTCAAAAATGTTCCGTCGGCCGCCTTTGGGATTGAGGCGCATTGTTTTGAGCGTGATGATTATGCTAGCTTACTTGTCATTCGTTAGGGACCTTCGTGTTCCCTCTGTGGCGGTTCACCACGAGGCTTGATGTGCTTTGTGCAGGCCGCGAGCTTTATCAGTCGTGCTCGCGTTCTTGACCACGAGGCGATTGTGCTTGTGCGGACAAGGCTTTATCTGAGCTCGTGCTCGGCGTTCTCGACACCAGGCTTGATGTGCTTGTGCGGGATAAGGCTTTTATCACTGACTCGTGCCTGGTCCGACACGGGCTCGATCGGATGCTTGTGCAAGAGCGCAAGGCTTTATCCAGGCTTTCGTGCATGCGGTCTCGACCGAGGCTCGATCATCATCATCGGTGCTTGTGCAAGGCGAAAGGCTTTATCACGAGCCGTGCGCGGTCTCGGCGCAGGTCGATCCGCAGGTGTATTGCAAGGCACAGGCTTTATCACGAGCACCGTGCGCGGTCTCGGCACGGGGCTCGATCTGCGTCGCCAGTGCTTGTGCAAGGCGCAGGCTTTATCACGAGCTTCGTGCGCGCGGTCTGCCGACGAGGTCAATCTCATCATCGGTGCTTGTGCGAGGCCGCAGAGCTTTATCGCGGCTCGTGCGTGGTCCGGCGCGAGGTCGATCCGCAGTGCTTGTGCAAGGCCGCGAGGCTTTATCGAGCTCGTGCGGTCTCGACGCAGTCGATCCACAGCTCTTATGCAGGCACAGGCTTTATCACGAGGCTGCGTGCGCGCGATCTCGACACGAGGCTCGATCTCATCGTCATCGGTGCTTGTGCAGGCACAAGGCTTTATCCGAGCTTCGTGCCGCGCGGTCTCGGCGCGAGGCACCGATCTCATCATCAGTGGTGCTTGTGCAAGGCACAGGCGCTTTATCACGAGCTTCGTGCACGCGCGGTCTCGATGCGAGGCTCGATCTTAGGGCTTCATCTTTGCCGCGTTCCAAGTTCTTGGAATTTGTTGTCCTTGTAGTGTCTCCGAGGTGGCGCGTGCGGTCTTTGGCTGCATGCGAACCTTCCAGGTTAGGCGTTCTTGAACCAACATCGGCTTCGTCGAAGAACTAGATCCCAGGCATGAACTCCTGAGCCTGACAACACTTGATTTGTATCTTGCTGCGATTTTCTGTTTCACTGCGACCTCGGTGAGTCTTTGCCAAGCTCTACGCATTAAGTCAGAGAGTCGAGTTCTTCTCGTATACTCAAACGGTTGTCATATGCTACGGGGATTTGTCTTTGGCTTTTGATGCTATCAACTTCTCTTACGTAATTCATAAATTCTGAGCTTCGCTTGAGGAACTCGTTCGAGTCTTCGGTTTATCGATACCAGCGTCGATGCTTGAATAGATTTCCTGATCGAGGCCTTGCTCTAGCAAATGCGACTTCATCTCGTCGAGCATTTCTTCACCAAAATGGTTTCTTTGTTGAAGCGCTCGGCGTAGTCTCTGATAGACTCGTCTTTCACTGTGAATTGCGGCGGTGCCTCATCGACTTAGGTTGGACTTTGAAGCGATGAAATCACGCGGGGCGGTCATGACTCGATCCACGAACCAATGGAATTTTCTTAAGAGTGCGGAACTAAGACAGCGCCTTCTTGAGTGAGGGAAAGATTACGCACTTCGACCGCCGGCGCCTCGATAGCCCGTAGCCGATATCAGCAACCAACATGCTCGTCGAGGGTCGGTGGTGCCGTCGTATGAGTCAAAGTGGGTGGTTTACGAAGATGCGGAATCGGGGATTTCATGATCTTGGGCGTAAAAAGGACGAAAGCCTCGCCACGAGTCACCGTGTCATCGCTCAGAATGAGTTGATGAAGCGAAAAACCGCAGCGGTGGTGGAAATGCGATCCTGAAGCGGTTATGGCGGTGTGCTACATGCCTGGCGGTGTGGAGTGCGTGCCCACGGTGGTGGCGATGAGCGGTCGAGATTTTGAGACTCGCTTGATCTCACGAGGAGAGCGAAAACACGATCTTCTGCGTTTTTCGATCGTGGCAGCGCGAGCGGAGATTTCGCCTGGCGATTCTCCGTTCGATCGGCGTTGATTACGGCGTGCAGCGCGTAGCGTAACCGAATGAATTCCGCGGAACTCCACGGATGAGAAGGTGGCGGTCTACGTTCTGTGTCGGTTTGGCGTAGCGATCGAACGGCGTCGATACCGATCGCGGGCGGAAGGTTATTCCTCTCTCTCACATTCAGCGATGAAATGCAGAGTTCATGGTGAGGTGGATTCCGTGACTACTCAGTTGGTCGGTGATTCAAGATCTGCGTTTGCATGAGTGGAGCTATGATCGTGATCGGCGCCGACGATCATCGTCGGCGAAAAGAGCTTGTCGACAAAGAGAAATGAAATGAAATGATTCGCGGCGCCAATATTACGAGCGAACTTCAGAGGATGGCTGGAAAGAAGCGACAGCGGCGTCACGGGTGGCGGCGGGCGTGTGGTAATTGGTGTACTGCAAACACTCCAACGCTCAAGTCGGCGTGTGCCAGAGATAAGTGAAAAGGTGGAATAATAATGATTACCTCGATCGTTTCAACTGCGTTCTCTTTTATCTGAGTTGAGGGCGATTCTGGATGAATAACCGATCCAGTGATACCAGGGTACCGTCGGATCATTTGCCCGACTGTGATGGGCTGGGGTGGAATGTTGAGGACCGTTGGATCGGCCACGTCGATATGGTCTCGAGGGAAGGCGGAGGGAACTGACGCGGAAATGGGCCTGAAGCGTGAATCGTCGGATTGGGCCTCGGCCCAGTCCGGAACACCTTTCAAATTACCCTACCCTAACGACCCATCAACTAATCCTTTCAAATTAATTACCCTACCCTGACCCCAAGGATCCTGACTTTCCATGATTTTCTAGTGACCTATCTTCGTCTACCCACCCCCACGACCCAAAACTAGGGGTGGTAATCCCATCCATTTATCCATCATCTATCCAATCCATCCATAGAGAAATTCATCTAATCCATCCATTACAAAAAAAAATTGGCTTAGATCCAATCCATCCATTTAACTTAATGGATGGTTAGTCATCTATCTACTATTTTTTTAAATCCATTGGATCACCCTAAATAAAAATCATAAAATCCATTGGATAAAAAAATTAGATGGACAATTAATGAGATCAGATTTTCATTTAAAAAAAATAAAATTTAAAAAATAAACATTTTCTCCTCCAAAACTAATTTTTTTTATTTTCTGAGAAAACATTTTCTTCTCCTTTCCCAATGTTTCTCACCAAACCCTAATTTTTGAATCAACAACGTCACTCTCTCTCCGCAACAATCCCTCAGATCGTGAATCAAGACTCAAGATAAGAGCGTTTCTTCAATTCGCGAGTTTCACTCTTTCTCCCCAACAAGGTCGAGCGATGGATCGGTGAAGAAAGTCTCTCTCTCTCTCTATCTCGCTCGCTCTTTCTCTGAAACGGTGCCCTTCGAATCGGTACTGAGAACGGTGCTAAAATCTCGTGTCTTCGAATCAATGAAGATGACTTTGAAATCTCGTGTCTTTGAATCAGTGCTGAAATCCTCTAATAACCCAAGCTCAGAACATATATACGAGGTGGAAGCTCGATTTGAGGTTCAATTTTTGGAGAGATTAAACCGATTTTCGAAGAAGGTCTTGCTCTGTCTGTAATCTTGAAGAAAAAAGTTGTGGTCTCTATTCCTCAAAGGAAATCTTGTTATTTATTTTGCTGTGTGTGTATGTACTGATTCTGTAGAAGAATTGTTTGGATTCCCTCATCCACCAGCTCCATGAGTTCATCAGCACTTCCTGATATACACATAACTCTTCCTCTAATCACTTCTTTTTCTATATATGCTTGGGTGTGGCTTATGTTTGAACTTTGAATGTGTGTTTGAATTTTGAATCAGCTCCATGAGTTCATTAGTTCGACCATGTTTGTTTGTTTGCTTATTCTGTGTTCAGTTCAACCAATTTTGGTGCTAATTCTGTGTTCATTACTTTGAATGATTAGGTTTTAACATGGTGTTGATTCTGTGTTCATTACTTGGAATAATAGCCCATGTTCTAGATATTGGTTCTTTCTAAGGGAAATCATGGTTCTGTTTTTGCTGGTGTTCTACAAGGGTCTCATTTTTTTCTTGCACGCTCGGTTTTAAATTCTTGGAATTTAGTTAGGGTGCTTTATGCTTTTATATCTTGTTGGCGAATAATTCAAATTGGTGTTTTATGTTGTCCTGCTCTGTTCTGTGACTGTGAGTACCTGCTGCTTGTGAGGTTTTGGAGTTCTTTGCAATTAATTAAGATATTGATAATGTCACCTATTGCATCATTCTTGCAAGCTCCTAAGTTGGTTGTTATTGAGTCTGGAATATTGGAAAAGCCATGTGCATATTGAATCATATTTATGGACAATATTTGATCCATGTTTACTGTTTTTGTTGTGTTTGAGACTTTGAGTTATGTGTGCTAGGTAATATGTCTAGTGAAGAGTATCAAATTGAAGGGGACGAAGTTGAAGAAAGTTCAGTCCCCAATTCAAAAAGAACTAAAACATCAATGGGTTGGGATTACTTTGAAAAGTTCGTTGATGATAAGGGGCTTCCAAAAGCCAGATGCAAAAATTGTGGTAAAGTCTACATGGCGAGAGAGAATAGCGGGACTTCAAATACGAGACAACATGCGAAGAAATGTTGTGTAGGAGTGGAAATATCTTCCTATCCACCTCTAGATCAAGAAAAGTTTACGGAGAAGATTTCTGGGGTAAGTATAAAACACGACTATCCTTTTTCGTTTGTTGAAGGAATGAGAGATTTGTTATGTTTTTTACATCCACATGCAAAAACAATGTCTAGAAATACTGCCAATTTAGATGTTGTGAAATTGTATAGAAAAGAAAAAGAAAATCTCAAATGTTGCTTGCGGCTCATTCTTGGGAGAATTTGTTTAACCTCTAATCTATTGTCAGCAATCACCACTAATCAGTATATGGTGTTGACTGCACACTATAGTACTAATGAGTGGGCGTTAGAGAAAAAAGTGTTAGCATTCTTTCACTGTCCACCACCTCATACAGGTGCTAATTTGGCCGAGAAGTTGTTGAGTTTGCTAAAAGAGCGGGGTATCGAGAAAAAAATATTCACCATTACTTTAGATAATGCGTCTTACAATGACACAATGGTGAATATATTGAAGAGACTTCCATCATTTGGATTAGGATTAGTAGCCAATGGAGAACATTTCCATATTAGGTGTGGTGCACATATTCTAAATTTGATTGTTCATGAGGGCTTGAAGGTGATAGATAGTTCCTTAGTTAAAATCCGAGATAGTGTTAAATACATCGATGGTTCAGATGCACAAAAATCTAAATTTGTATCTTATTTAGAACAAATATCAAACTTGACATCTAAGCAAGTTCGTCAAGATGTGCCCACAAGATGGAATTCTACCTATCTTATGCTTGAGAGTGCTTTAGGATTTAGGGAAGCCTTTACCCTCCTACAAAATATGGATCCCTATTTTGTTAGTTTATCAGAAGAGGAGTGGGTTGAGGTAGAAAAAATAGCAGTTTTTGGAAGCCATTTTATGACATTACAACTCTATTTTCAGTCAGCACTTATCCAACCGCAAACCTGTATTTTTATGGGGTTTAGAGGATTCACTTTAAGATTAACGAAGTTGCATGCTTTTTTCATGATGAGTTTGATAATGAGAATCAAATATGTTGTATGGCTAGGAAAATGAAGGGGAAATTTGAAAAATATTGGGACTCCTACAGTGTTATTTTATCATTTGCTGTCATCGTGGATCCTAGATACAAGTTACATCTTGTTGAATATTGTTATGTAAAGTTGTATGGTAGTGATGACGGTGTGAGATTGGCTAAGGAAATTCATGATAAGCTCCATGGTTTTTTTCAAGAATATATCAGTTCCTTTCCAAATGAGGCAATTTTTTCTTGTTCACAAAGATCTGTTAGAGGTAGCCCAAGCATTCCCTCTTCGAGTGATTTAGAAGATTCTGGAGCGTTTCAAAGTAAGTTGTGTGGATCGTCAAGGAAAGAATCTGATTTGCAAGCTTATCTGCATGAAGATAGACTTGATCATAAGAAGTATGCTGACTTGGATGTTCTGGAGTATTAGAAATCAAATGAAGGTAAGTATCCAGAACTTTCTATGATGGCACGAGATGTCTTGAGTATATCGATTACTACAGTTGCATCGGAATCAGCATTTAGCATTGGTGGACGTATTCTTAACAAGTATCGAAGCTCTCTCTTGCCTGAAAATGTTGAAGCATTATTGTGTACAAATGATTGGCTTTGTGGAACTCCAGGTTAGTACCCACCAACTTTCAATTTTTAATCTTTTTTATTTAATTCGAGTATTTTTTTTAATTCTTGTATGTTTAATAACTTTTTACTTCGCTTCTCTTTTGTAGCTACATTAGATCTTGATGATAAAGAACTTGTTGAGGACTTTTTAGCCTTATCTATATCCCAAAATTGACGATCGTAAGTTTTTTTTTCTGTTGATTATTTTTAAGACCTGAGATGGTATCCTGTATTGTAGGTTGTGCCTGATGTCATGTAAAAGGGAGGATAACTGATTATATATGTTCCTGATGATTTTTCAGATATTGAGATATGGCCTACCACCAACGAACAAGGCCATGGCTGCTCACCTAGAAGCCCTTGGATATGCTCCTGAGATGCAGTTTCAGTTTTGATAGTCTTCATTGGGGTGCTTAACATTGCATTTCATGGCATTAGCTTTCAAAAAAAACTTGTAGCAATTTTTGCTGGCTAAGAATTTGGGAAACATTGGATCTACAGTGCATTTAATTTCTGCAACATTGAGTAGAAGTCTGAAATAATTGCTTCTCGTATGATAATGAGATTGATACATTGACCCTGTGCTAGAAGCACAAATTATGAATTGCCTTGCTGGACTGTGATTATATTAGATCAAACGCTTACCACTCGGCCAAAAGCTATAGCCGTTAGCAAGGGCACAACTTTATTTCCTTAAGGATACTCAGAACCGCATCAAGCTTAAGGGGTTGTGCCCATTATAGGCATCATGGGTTGGGATGTTAAGCCCATCGAATCCTAAGGGTGACGCTGACCAATAAAGCCAACAGATTATTCTAGGTTGCAAGGAAATATGATAATTGATTCGGGCTCAACACTTACTCTTTTTCCTGATGATGTTTATTCTAGGTTACTGCACTTATTCTAAATATGATAATTACTGCACATTTTAGTGGTGCAGATGTCCAGTTGAATGTTCTTAACACCTTTTTCCCAATTGATCACGGGGTTGTGTGCTTCGCTTTTGCGTCAACAGGATTTAATGGGGTTGGCACCTTTGGGAGCATAGTGCATCATAACTTTTTGGTCGGCTTTAACTTCGAAAAGAAAATTGTCTCTTTTAAGCCAACGTATTACACAAATTAAGCAGTGATTGACTTAGGTTGTTTATAGAGTAATAGTAAAGATTTCCATCATATATGTACCGTGATGAGGATAATAATTTCAATTATAAGTATTTTACAGAGAGTCAGAGGGAGAAAGGGGGGAGAGAGAGAGTGAGAGAGAGAAAGGAGAGGGGGAGGGGTGAGAGAGAGGAGAGAGAGAAAAAGATAGGAGAGAGAGATAGGGGAGAGATGAAAGATATAGGAGTGAGGGGAGAGAGAGAGAGAGAGAGAGGAGAGATAGGGAGAGAGAGATGGAAGAAAATGGAGAGAGGGGGAGAGAGGAAAGAGGGGAGAGATACGGGGGATATATATATATATATATGTATATATTTTTAATAATTAAAAATATTTTTTTGTAACTAAAATATTTTTTATGATTAAAAATATTTTTTTGTAATTAAAATAATTTTTTTGTAATTAAAATATTTTTTATAATTAAAAATATATTTTATGAGTGAAAATAATTTTTTGTGATTAAAAATATTTTTTGGTGGATGGATTGGATATCCATCCATAAAAAAATTGTTAATGGATGAATTTGATGATTTTTTTTCAATGGATAATAGATGAATTGGATTTTCTTGATGAAATTTTAGTGGATGTTAAATGGATAAATGAATTTTTTCCATCAATCCATTAGGATCCATGGATAGATTTATCCAATCCATCCATTTTACCATCCCTACTCAATACCAAACACAAGCCACGTGGAAGCGTTGAGTACGTTGTGCAATAACACAGATAACAAAGGGTTGAAGGATTACATTGGAGTGCATTTGAAGGACAAGGTTGTCATAAAGGGCCTATGTCTTTGGCTTACCCCCAACATGTTTGATTCCTTCAAATACTAGTGGTCTCCTATATTTAGCCGGTAAAGATGCCGCTTTTTGCATGTTTCCAATTCCAAATGAGCTTTACTAATGAATTGCTACATCCCAAAGAATGATGACTAGGAACTCTGAAATTGCAACATGGAAAAATTCCATGCTATGGATTAAGAACCAGATCAATGCACTCGGACAATTGTATTCAAATACTTCATTCCAATAGAGTGTTGCATAGATTGACTTTCCAACTCCCTATTTAATTTAAAAATGATATATATGCACAACAAAATGGATTTGGCCAACCAGTTAAAAACAGAGAATTCGATCACAAGGCAGACATTTTGAACACATAACCACTACGAATTGCACCAAATAGACAATGTGGATTTAGTGGCTAGATCGAGTAAGATGATATAATTAACCCCTCCACCCCACCCCAAAAAAAAAAAACAAATGATACATGCTATGGCCGCTCTACATAAGAGGGTTCACCTTTGAACCTACCCAAAGGATCATATCAAAAGGATTCTTATTTTAATATATATTTTTTACTTTAAGAATTCTGAGACGAAATTGAAATAAAACTACATGTAATAATAAGAAGCCGAACAATGTGCTAAAGGGAGTAATAATTTTGCAAAACTATTGTTTGCCTTGGGGATGATTAAATAGGATGATTAAATAGTACTCTCTCCATTTTTTTTTCTTAGTTTGTGTAAATCAACCTTAAATGACATATAAAAAGGAATAGAGGTAGTAATATGTAAAATATAATCTGATTAAATAAAAGAGTATTTTTTTTTTTGTTTTTATTCAAATAATGATTAAAATTTAAAATCATATTCAAAATAAAGTTAATATAATTTTGTCAATTTATTATTTACATACGGAACTAGTTTACTCCTCCAAAATGGAATTTGGGTCCAAACATGCACTTATTACTTATTGGGGCAACTATAGATTTCACTAAGGCCTAGCCCCTTCTCCAAATAAAAAGCCTAGTTAGTTCCCACTCCAGACAGACACACTGCCATTGATTGCACCCTGCGTTCCCACGAGGCCCCACCATGCCAGCTGCCATTGCCTCCGTCCCTTTCTCCCCTCAACTCAAGTGCAGTCTCACCCATCCATCCACACACACACACACACACACACACACGCTTCTCTCTCCTCTCTTCTATTCTCAACTCAACTCAACACTGTGAGCGTGTGAGGACTCCGTGCTAGCTAGCTCACCCACTCTTTGTTTCTTTCTTTACTGACAGAATTCAAGTGGCAAAGCAAAAGCAATGCCCGATCATTCCACCACCGCCACGATGAACGACCAGCTCTCCAACCCAACCTCCATCTTCGGCCTCCGCTTATGGGTTGTTCTCGGCGTCTGCGTCGGTGCCGCCATCGTCCTCCTCCTCTTCCTCCTCTCTCTCTGGCTCGCTTTCAAGCGTTCCAAGACCAAACCTTCCATCCCCGACGTCTCTAAAGAGATCCAAGAGATCAGAGTGGACCATCCCACTAACCCAAACAACCCTCCACTCCAACCCGACCCGTATCCCGAACCCGACCCACTTCCCGCCAACGAGCTCCAGCTTCCTTCAGAAGAAGAAAACCCACTGGGCTACAACAGAATTCAGTTTGAAATTGGAAAGAACCATAGGATTTCGTACCCGGAACGTGCTTGCGTGAGGTCTAGTTCACACGAACACAGTGGGGAAGCTCGACCCGTGGATCAGGTCCCTACGGTTATTCCTCAAGTTTCTCACTTGGGTTGGGGTCATTGGTATACCCTTAGGGAGCTTGAGGATGCCACCAATGCCTTCGCCCCTGATAATGTTATCGGCGAAGGTGGCTATGGAATCGTTTATCATGGTATCTTGGAGGACAACACTCAAGTTGCAATTAAGAATTTGCTCAATAATAGGTGAATTAATTCTCTTTTTTTCCCTTTTCTAAATGATGATTTGCATTGAATTTGTTGATGTTTTCTATACATGGGAAATAAATTTAATTAGTTTGTAATTAATGGATGACGCCAGGGGACAAGCTGAGAGAGAGTTTAAGGTTGAGGTGGAAGCCATAGGACGAGTTCGCCATAAGAATTTAGTGAGGTTGCTTGGTTACTGTGCTGAAGGAGCTCATAGGTACTTTAATTTAATTTAATTTAATTTACGTGCTTGTAAATTTTCTATTATTATATCCTTATGTAAGTACAGAAGTACTAGTACAGTATACTGATCGGGTTGTTTTCCCTTCTACAGAATGCTAGTGTATGAGTACGTTGACAATGGTAACTTGGAGCAGTGGCTGCATGGTGATGTTGGGCCTTGCAGTCCTCTAACTTGGGAAATTCGAATGAACATTATTATGGGGACGGCTAAAGGGTAAACAACGACTTAATTTAATTTTTGTCCTACTTCAATTCCCAAATTTATTGGCGAAAATGTCTTTCTTGATCATGACTGTAGTTAATTTTTCAACAGGTTGACTTATCTTCACGAGGGGTTGGAACCAAAAGTTGTTCATCGTGATATTAAATCAAGCAACATTTTGATTAATAAGCAATGGAATTCAAAGGTCTCTGACTTTGGCCTTGCAAAACTCCTTGGCCCTGAGAGCAGCTATATTACGACCCGTGTCATGGGTACATTTGGGTTTGTACACACTCCTCTTTCTGTTGTCCAATTCCTTCCTAGAGGTATCATACATAACATAATGACTTACCAATAATTCTTACTTGTTCTTTTTTTGGCAGATATGTGGCTCCTGAATATGCAAGTACTGGCATGTTGAATGAACGGAGTGATGTGTATAGTTTTGGAATTCTTATTATGGAAGTGATTACAGGCAGGAATCCAGTTGATTATAGTCGGCCTCCAGAAGAGGTTTGATTTATTTCGCTGTTGTGAACATCCATGTTATTGTCGTTTTCACTTGTAACTGAAAACTCAAGATTTTCAGGTGAATTTAGTTGACTGGCTCAAGAAGATGGTCAGTAATAGAAATCCAGAGGGAGTGTTGGATCCCAAGCTCCCTGAGAAACCAACTTCAAGGGCACTAAAGCGGGCCCTTCTTGTAGCCTTACGCTGCACCGACCCCAATGCACAAAAGCGACCTAAAATGGGGCATGTAATACACATGCTTGAAGCTGAAGATTCCCCTTACAAAGAGGTAACTATCATTTCTACTCAAGTTAATTCAACTGCAATATGGTGATAGTTGATAAATAAGGAAACATAGAATGCTGTTTATTCTTTGATTAACAGGGAGGATAATTTGAGATGTGACAGTTAAAAGGAAGCATATTATAAATTTCAATAAAGACCTGATATCGAACGATCCCTTGTTCTTCAAATTAAATTACCAATTTATCAAATTTCCATTCAAAGATCAAATTTAGTTTCCAATTTTGTCTCAATTTAAGTTGGTGGTGTGTATCATACTTCATAGTTGATGTTTGAATTCTTGTTATGGATGTTTCTTTGATGCGGGACATCACGTGGCTAATTCTTTTCAACAACTAAAGGGATATTCATATTCGTTTATGCTATAGTAAAGTCATGTGTGGTTCTTCAGCTTATCTATAAGTCTTGTGTTTGATCATGAACTAATATTGATTTAACCGTGTTCTCCTTCTGTCTTGTTATAGGATCGCAGAGCCAGAAGGGAAGCAGGACATTCACCTATCGCCGGAATAGAGGATAGATTGAAAGAGGCAGCCACTGTATCAGTTGATGATGGTAAGCTTGAAAACGGGAAGTGTGACAATGAGACAAAAGATCAAACCATCAAATAGAGAAGCAATAAATTTGCATAGCTGTCTCTTTAATGACCAAAAAAGCCTGTGTTTCTCGTCCCCCCTTTACAACCTGTCATTGCAAAAGGTAAACACAATTTGCATCCATGGGGCCTTAACGTCCTTTGCTTTTAGATTGTTGGCGCCTTCTATTCTCTACCTCAGTATATACTCACATAACCCCACAACAAGATTTCTCCGCTTTCTCTGTCCCATGCCTTTTTTGATTGTAACTAGAGGTTGGTCATGTAAATTTAGCCATATGGTTCTATTCATCCAATAAAAGACTGTTACTAGTCGTTGGATATCATGTTTTGATCCCCTTGAACAATGATTAAAACATACCGAAATGAGTGACTTACAACCAGAAAGTGGAGTTCAGTTATACCTCAGAAAATTAAACGCTATTACCAGGCACTTTATTATTATTATTTTGGTTGACCATTATACTGCATACTAGTGAGACACAACACAACACAACACATTCATGTTAAGTAGTTGGCATTAGATGACAAATTATTTTCCTTTCAATGGAGTTGGTCCATTAGCCCCATGACTCATTACGTGGGGAATTTATGTTGTGATTTAGAGGGACTCATCTTTACAATGTATCTCATAGATATGTGGCCACTTTAATTGGATTTTTGTTCTGTGAGAAAAAGGAATCCCCACCTCTGGATCTCACAAATCTCCACTAGATCTCGACTTGCTTGATCTAAAAAGAGAATTTTGTCATTGCTTGCTCCAGCTCAAATTTGGAAGTTCGCTTAGGAGACTTGTCGGCAATAAATTGAACTGCACTAAGAAACAGCTTATGCAATAATGCAAGCAATAGATGTTAGATTGTTAGTGGAAAGGAGTTCTTTCATGTGACAAGAATTTGGTAAGTACTTGTATATGTCAATTAATTAAACAAACCAAGTCAAATACAGCCATATATAAAATGCCGTGCAATGAAAAATGACTCAGATAGTCAGATTCCGTACAATGCTAAGGAATCAAATTGACAGAACTATCTAGACTCAATAATGTGTACAACATACATACATATTTTCACATAATTATAAACTCTGCCAAACTGAGTGGCATTTTATAACCATGCCAAGAAAGTTGTTGTAGCCAAAATTAACACAACCGATTGCATCAGCTTGGCTGTTCTACCAATATGCGCATTGCTTGGCTGATTATCATTCTGGGACTGCTGGTTTCCGCCCGGGGCAGCTTCTGAAGCAGGTGGAGGTGGAGAAATGGGAGGGACATCACATGTGCCAAACGTAGCGTTTGCCTGTACATATTAATTAATACACAGTTAAATACAAGGCCAAACGTTATAATTGAATGTTTCCAACGAACAATTTATAGTTCAATTAGTAAAAGCTAAAAACATAGTAGTGGCTGTAACAGGTAGCAGAAATCAAACCTTGCAATAGGCAATGCTGTCACACCCGCAAGTGAGATGACCATTGGCTTCATCAACGGCTTCTGGTGCTCCTCCGCCATCACTCCTCTATAACACCATTATCATGATCAACAATAAATTACAAACTATTTAGCTAAGTTGAGAGTTATTAAATTAATAACATTCATGATTAATGATTTGATCATAATTTAGACAAGTGTAATCACCTGGTAATAATCAACAGCGATGAAATTTGGCCACCGGTTTCCAGCTGCTTGATGGCAAGTCTTCATCATGCTAACTAATGGAGCCGAATTGTCAGCGCAGGCCTGAGAACGATTAGGAGTGGAATGAAAATAGTTGACCAGAACCAGTGATCTAGATTTTGTGTCCATTGATGGTGATTCTCCTCGGTTTGGACAAGAACCCTGTTGCATACCTTCATCTCCATCTAAAATTCTCACATATACAATCATGGTTAATTAGCTTCTGTCATTGTTATTGTTAAAACATTGTTATTGTTAAAACAGTGAATCACCAATTTAGTCTCTGAATCTGTAAATGTCAAATACCGTAAAACAATTTAATCCTTAAAATTAACGAAATTCCAAAGCGATCCTTGAAATTGGAAATCTTCAATAACATTAGTCCCCATGGGACAATTTCAGGGACTAAATTGATCGACCTAAAAGGATCAATATTATCAAGAATTTTCAATTTCAGGAATTATTTTAAAATTTCATTAATTTCAGGAACTAAATTGTCCGACGCTTACAATTTGAGAGACTAAATTGATGATCCATAAGTGCTAGTAAAACATGTTTCTAAGCCAGAAAACTCACACTGGTTTTCTACCACGTATTTCCACTGGAAAGCAATGCCCTCAGAAGCTTCCTTGGATGATTTGGAAGTGAAAACAACAAAGCGCTGATTCTTCTGGATCATGTCATCCACGGTTGGCCAATCTCCTCCATTCTTGGGCATTTGAGACAATGGGAACATGTACTTGTTAATTCCTGAAGCTTGGAAGACCTTAGTTAGGCCCTGAGGAGATGTGACGTAATCTTCAATGAAGATGGTGATAATTTCAGATGGATTTGCATCCAGAAATGAACGCATGTCTTTAAACACGTTTATTGCAGGTTGCTGTACATAAATGCACATAGATATTTGGGTGTCACAAAATGAACCAAAGACACCAAAGTTATTTATGTTGTGTCATTAATGAAGTAAAGCAGATACTAGTAGAGAGCCACGCACTTACGAATGAAGTGAAGTTGAAACATTTGCCTTGAGTAGAATGGCACAACCAGATATCGTTTAGAAAATCATACATATCTAACATAAATCCTCGAACGCCGTTCTGTCAAGATATACAATAGATAATAAGTGAAAAAATAACCAAAAGGAAAGGGGTCATCCCCAAGAGAATGGAGTTTCGATTTTACATCAAGGATCTAGGGGACAAAATTGGGATTCACAAATTGTTTTATTTGGTTCATAAAGATGTTTATCCTTCAAAATTAATGGCTGAATTATTCAAATGGATCATATAATGTTGTAAATGCGACTGATTCATTCATCACATCAGCGTCTAAACTTAAAATAAGATTGTTTGATTAGAAAAGTGTAATTTAATATTTTGCTTTATTAGTTTTATATTTATATAAAAAAATTATATTTATAAAAAAATGTTTCCCCACCTTTCTGAAAAAAACTTAGAGACAACTAATGCATGCATGAATTATTATGTAGTTAGCACATGATTCCCACTGGCCAGGTCTATTTTCCGCAAAAAGTAAGCTGTATGCCTTCAAGGTTGTCCCTGATAAATGTGTTATTTTATCCAAAATAAAATTATTCGATGTCTATATCGGATTACATTATATAACTTCATCAGTACACTACCTATTCCAACCGGTGGCAGATCTTGCCTAAAATTTTGGGGCACTAGTAACTACTAACTAAAATATTATAATTGAAATTCATAAGATCTATATATAATTTTTTAATAAATACTTAAATTAGTCCATGAGAAATAAAAAATATCAAATTTTTCCTTAAAATCTCAAATGTGGGTAAAATAAATCTTTTTTAAGATAATTTTTAGAGATATTTTAGTTCCTATTTGGGCTCTGGTTATCATGGACTAGCACGCTAGGTGGTCCATAATGGACAACATTTTTTATTCGCTGGATTTATTGCATCCCCACCATTATACGGTAGATCACCTACATTATATACCTCTCAGTTTTTAATTTCTATTCTCTCTCATCACCGTCTCGTGTTCCACTTTCTCTCAACAGATAGAAAAACTTCTATTCACTTCTGCTATTGACCACTATTTTCGGTCACCTTTGGCCACCAACAGAAAAACTAAACAGATCAAGAGCATCCTATGTAATTAAAATCGAATCGGACATTAAACCGGAGAGGGCCAGGGTTCAGGATTTTTGGGTCGGATTGGGGTCGAGCTGGAGTCGAACCGGGTTTAATAAAATATTAATAAAATATTATTTTTTTAAATATATATATATATATATATATATATATATATATATATATATATGTTAAAAAACAGAAAATATATAGATAATATTTCAATTTATACACAAAATAACATGTAGTCTAGTCGTAAGATGACTTGTTGTGGCCTTGAAGACAGAGGTTCAAGCCCTGTTGAGACCAAAAACTGATTTTTTTAAATTATTAAAGACAATTAAAAATTTTCAAAAAAAAAAGAGTCGAACCGGTTCGACCCTGAACCGACCGGTTCTCTGCCAACCGAACTATGGCCCGGTTTCCAGTCCAACCGGTCGGACCGGCCAGTCCGGTCCGATTTTTGTTACCATGGTCCTTGCAACATCCTCTATAACCCCCCCCCCCCCAAAAAGGAATTTCACCAATCGGAGAAGTTGGTTCCTTCATCGCCGTTCATTCTACCTCTAGTCGCGACCAAGCTTCGCTGACGCTTAACCTCGTTATCCCTCCAATCGCTCAACACCTCGTTCTTGCTCCCAAACAATGAGCTCCACTCCCACATTTTATTGCTGGATTTGGACGCAACGTCCCTCCTCTGCGAAGATCTTCAACGACAAAGCAGAAGATCATCAACAGGGCTTAGTTTTTGTTTTTCTGGGTTTGGCTTCAAGGTTTATGCACGGTGAAGTTTGGGGTATGAGTAGTATATAAAAAAAAAATTGTTATATTGAGGGGTGCCACTGCATCTGTCCGCTCCTTCTAAGATCTGCCACTGATTCCAACAACTACTGGCGTTTAGATTCTTTCCTATTTTTTTTCGGGGTACTAATTCTTTCCTAAATTTTATTTCAATTTCAACCGCGGCACGCATACCTGCTAACATATATTCCCAGTCACTATTTATTGCCCCTTTAAACAAGTTTATTCATATGGGAAACGAATGCGAAATCAATTGTTGGTTCGTTTGACTCGAGAATGAGTGACTTTATCAGTTATTTTATGTTAGCACTAAACTAATGCAAAAAAATTTCTCAATTACAACCCTAACGATGCAGATTAATTTAAGTATTTTAAAACATGCTAATTGAATAAAAATTGTTCAAAATTAACAATTTTGAACTTTATTTGTATAAACAAGTGAAAAAAAATTGGGAACCAATAGGTCAGCCTGAACCAGCATAAAGCAAGGGCAATAATTTATCAATGATTCAATCAAAACTATACTTTGTCACAATATTGTTAAATTTTATCCTGTCATCAACTCAGTCGAAACATGGGTCATTGGTTTAGTGAGTCACTCCTTAAAAAGGTTAAACTATATAGGAGTGAATATGTTTTTAATTCCTGCAAAATATCTTTCTATCAAATTTAGTCCCTACAAAAATTTTCATCAATGCTTAATACCTAATCTGGCGATTTATGGGACTACACATCGATGTAAATTTTTACCAAAATTACTAGAGTAAGAACTAAATATTGATGAAAATTTTTGCAGGGACTAAACTTGATAGAACGATATTTTGTAGTGACTAAAAACATATTTAACCCAACTATATATATACAAGTTAGGGGTGACAAAGTGAGTTGAACTTATCAGGTCAATCTGCCTAGCCTGTAAAAAATGGTTGGGTGTGCTATGTGACTTGACCCACTAACTTGCCAAACTTATTTTTTGTTAAAAAATATTTTTAAGTTCAATATTGGTATCTTTTTAATATTTTTTCTGTTTTTATTTTTGTTTTAGGTAGGCTAAGGCGGGTTTTAGGCAGTTTAAGCGGGTCAACATGCCATTTTTATAACCCACCATTCTTTTTTTCTTCTTCTTCCCAATAACCCCATCCCTAAACGGGGTGGCTATAATTCCCAACTCATTTTTCTCATCAGGGCCCGCTGTGCTTAGGACGAGTTGGCTCACTTTGCCACCCTATTACAAGTTCGTACTCAATTTTAAAAAAAATTGTTGAGTATGGCTTATATGATGCAGTATCAAAAAGGCTTGGGGGCGGGGGAGCTGAGCTAGCGGAGCGTAACGAAGCTCCCTTCGCCTCCCAGCCCATGGGGCTCGGCCCAAATGCATTTGGCGCATTGGAGTGCGGTAAGCCCTGATAATCTGGTTGAGGGGTATTGTTGTAATCCATTGCGTAATATTATATATACTGCTTGTAACACTGAACCCTAATCTTCACTGAGAAATAAAACGGAACTACAACTGCTCTGTAGTCGTTGACATAGGCAACTATTGGCCAAACTGCGTGACCAAATATCGTGTCCTTTTTGCGTTTTTCGTTTCCTTATTTCTTCTATACTTTTGTTATTCTAACTAAAATCATAAGCACTTGAGATACTTTTATTAAATTCAAAATATAAATAAATATACATGTTACAAATACATGGTTCAAAGTACAACTCCTCGTTCCTTTCCTTATATCAGTTTATTGGCTAAATCAATCTAACCGGGTCAAATCAACTCACATAAGTTTTTAAACATAACCAGTCTGATTTAGTGAGATTGACTATCTGACCAGTTCATCGGTTGAACCACATCGAGCTGAGTTTGATAACATTGCTTTGTCACTGATAGCCAAACTATCCTTAATAGGTGTTCAACCCAAATTAACACACGCAATGTGATAGTGATTAGAATCATACTTGGCGTACTCCTAAACTAGCCAATGCTTTAAGAGTATTATACACGGACAAGATAACATAATGAATTCTCATGTGATTGTGAGCCAATACTATAAAAGTTAGTATATTCAAATATTTTCTACTTTTTGAAATTTATTGTATTGTAATCTGTCAGCTTTAATAATTTGTAGTATTGAAATTTTTAAATTGAATTAGTGTAAAAAAAATTTAATAATACTTATAAAATATAAAACAATATTTTTAATCAACTATACATATAAATGAAATAACATATTATGATAAAATTAAAATTAAAATAAAGTATATAGTAATGTGCATATAGTAGAAAAAAGATAAATGCATATGACCATTCGATCTAGATTGATTTAAATTTTGCTAATTTCCGTCTCATTTTTCTTTTAATGAATGTGCATGATGGTTATGATTTTTTTATACTTTGAATGGTTTTTATTTTTCCAAAAATTATATATATATAGTATTTTATTAAAAAGTAATTATTTTCATCCTACCAGTATATATAATGCATTACTAAACATATAACGGCATTATATTATATTATATTATACATTATTTTATAGAATGGCACATCAGACATTCTATAATAACATTGAAATTTTATCAAGATTTATGCAATCAACCTTGTACTAATTACTTTTATACTATTATCCTACAATTGATACTATTAAAGAGGCCCACAAGGAAGAAAAGTATCGACCCGTGCAGTGCATGGATACAGAACTAGTAATTGAATTTTGACCCCCAAAAAAAAAATATTAGTAATTGAATAATATTTGCAATATTCCCTCCCTATTAAGCCTATTTTGCTTGTTTGAACGTAGAAAAAGGAAAAAAGAATAATCATTATACTAGTTACAACTTTTAAAACATAAACCATTTCTGAGTTGTCATATACACTATACGCCTAACTTATTTACTAATAAATTAATACTAGTTGAGCTGGAACCTCATTTCCAATCCCTGTTTCTTTGTTTGTTCCCACACTGCACATCTTTATTCTCTGTTTTTTCTAATCCTTTGCTACAAATTCGAATTCCTATAGACTGACTATTCACATTCAAAGGTTACTATATTATATTAGTATTATGTTAAAGAAATATGACAAAGGAGAGGCGAATCTTACTTTGAGTTGATCCGCAACTGTGTCATCCTGGTTCATTGGGGCTATAATGATGGACCCGGTTGCCGATCTCGCACCGGCCAAAGCGTACGAGTTATGCGTCGTGAGCCATGAATACCGGTTAAACGGTAAACCCTTCACCTGAACATTATTATCAAACAAAAATAAAAAAATAAATTCCACATAAATTGAAACACAACGGAAGAAATTTCAATTTTCAATTTTCAATTAGAAAATTGGGAAAAGGGACTAACTTTAGAAATGGGGCTTGAAGGTTGTATCCGGCAACATCTGGGTCGGGTATTCCCATTCGCAGGACATTTTTGGCAGCTGAGACCAGCATCGCATGACCCGCAAGTTTCCCCGATCTGCTACCTCGGACTCAGTCAGAATAACCAAAAAAAAAATTGATAATATTCAAAATTCAAAAAACCGATTGATTACTACCTTGGAGCTGGACGAACAGGTGAACAGGCAAATAGCGATTAGCACCAGTTGGGTTCGTAACCTCTGCAGAAAACGAAACATCACATGGATTTTCACGACACGCGGAGGGAGGGAAGGATTAATGTATAAAAAAAATTAAAAAAGAAAAACATGATATATAATTAATGCAGATATAAATGTAGTAAATAAATATAATTAGAATAGGATTAGCATTCTCTTGCCTTCATTCTGCTGCTCTTGCGGTTTGAGAGGAGAGAGACTCGGTCTCGCTCTATTAGTTTATCCGTTTATGTGAGCTTTCAGGAGTACTGAGAGCCTTGTGTGCAGGGAAAAAGCCTGTGACTGTAAGACACTAAGACAAGAACACTCGATGATAGCAATAAAAGGGCGATGGATTTGGTGAATGAATGTATGTATAGATTAGGGAACAAACAAACGCGCGTTACATTGACGTCACACAACAACTCCTCGTTAGGTACATCTCTCTCGACCTTTTTTTTTTCCTTCTAATATTTGTTCATTTCTTTCCTACCTTTTTTACTTTTTCCCCCGTTTCTCATTTACTGTAGTTTTTTAATTTTATTTTATACAGTACTTTAGAGATGGTTAAAAATAGTAAATTGTTTCCTGAAAATAGATTAGAAAATAGAAACATGTTTGATGATAAACAATTTCTTTGCTAAATTAAGACATACGGAAAAAAATATTAGTTAAAGCAGGGTAGTCTTGACTGAAGTTGTTTTTTACGATTACTTAGTGAGGAAGTCAGGATCTGAATTAGCAAAGTTTTAGAAAATTAAACTATAGTTAGATCAGACGTGTGTGATAAAGTTTAGGCAATATTACAGTAAAAGTCTTTTATCTTAATTTAAAGTTTTATTTTAATTTTTTATCTTTTTTTTTCAAAAAAAGTTAGTTTTTCAAAGTTAATTTTAGTTCCAATTTGGTCTCATATGTTCTAAAATATTGATAATATTGGCCAAATTTATCTATTTTTGGCTTTTTACAGCGACTTTTTAGGTTCTGATTTGTGACACAATTGATATAGCAGATTGTGTGCTTATGGCACACATGTATTACTCATTACAAATCAACCAACAAGATAAAAAACCTCTGAAATAATGTTGTTTAAAGTTTACATCAGGAATTTTATAGAAATTACTCAAATCCGTATACAATAGCGAATTAAAGTGTTTTTAACGGCGTCTTTTATTTTTATATGATTATTACATAAAAAATATTTATCAATAATTAAAAATCTCGGTAACATTATATTTGATATCTTCCTCACTAATCTTTTTTTTCCTGAAAGAATTTATTCACTAGCCTTAAAAAATACTATTACAAAAAAAAAAATGCTTCCTCAAAAAAAAATACTATTCCAAAAAAAAATGCTTAAAACTCCAACAACAACAACAATACAACATATTGATATATATTTACATTTTTTTTTGTTGACATACATTTATGACTTAATCTTCAATTTAGTTCATAAACTAACACTATCATATTTAGTCCCTGAAGTATATGAAAATAATAAGTAATTCTTAAAATTTGTGAAATTCGTCAAATTAGTCTATAAAGTTTTATAAGTAATCCCTTATAAGGACTAATGTGACGGATTTCATAAAATTTTAGGGACTAATTTGACAAATTTTGTAAACTTTAGGAACTGTTTATTATTTTCATATTACTTTAAGGACTAAATATGAGAGAATATGTTAGTTCAGAGACTAAATTGAGGGTTTAATCTACCTTATTTACATATTAATAAGTATTTTTTTATTTTTTATTAAATTATTTTAATTAATTAACAATACACTATCAAATATATTTTATTTTTTTAAGATATTAAATCCTTTTAGTTGTCATTACTATTTTATATTTTAGTTCATCAACGTCAAACTTTAAAAAACGCATTAAAAAAATAATTTAACAGGGAGTGTAGTTTAACAAAGGACAAAACTTAGGTAATGTTCTTTAGGTGTGGTTGGTGTTGTTCCTCTTACAAAATAGATAAATTTTTCCCTCTCTATCCACTCCTAATATCTCTAACCTCTCATAACTACCAATATCAAAACAGTTTTTATCTGGTTTTATGAGAGAAACAACACCAATCACACCTAAAGAACCTTACCTAAGTTTTATCCTTTCACAAATTGCATTACCGTTTATATGTATGGATGGATCACTATAAATCCAATAATGTTTAGTTAAAGTGAAAATTAGTTATGACCTTAGTTATTCTTGTCTTAACAAAAGCTTTATTTCTAAGTATTCACGACGAGCAATGGATAAGTTGGGATGAGTTATGCATGTCTACAACATGTTTCTAAATTTTAATTATGGCAATTTTTTAAATTCTAACTCGTTTCTAGACAGGAACAAATTTATTCTCTACGAGACAAATAAGACAGGAACAATACATTGTTAATTTTTTTAAAAATTGTTCTCTTTTATATTCCTTACCACATTTTATATTTACGAAAGGTTATAGTCATCATTTTATAAATATACATTTTTTCTCTCACTTTCATCCAATCAAATAAAAGAAGAGAAATCTTTTATCTTTCTTTCTTTCATTTTCAATCCAACTAAACAACTGAAAAATATTTTACTTTCTACTCTTTATCTTTCTTTCTACTTTCTTTATTTTCACATTCTTTTATCAACCAAACATAGTGTAAAGCTCTGAATAGGCATGAAATGTTCAACATTAATTTGGTGCTAAATTATACTTTTGATCCCTTAAGCTTATTTTAGGTTTCAGTTTGATTTTTTATGTATTAAAAGTTCAGAATTTGTCCCTTATGTGTAAAAGTTATACCAATGTGGTCGCTTTTTTTTTGTTTCGAACTGATCCCTTATATTACAAAAATTATACCAATATGTCCCATTTTTTATCCCTTATTTTACAAAAAAAAAAAAGACTATATTGGTATAATTTTTGTAACATAAGATATCTCTTCGAAAAAAAAAGAAAAGATCACGTTGATATAACTTTTATATGTAATAGACAAATTCAAAACTTTTAATATATAAGGGACGAAATTAAAACCTAAACTAAATATTTTCTCCAAAAAAAAAAAAGTATAATTTAACCTTAATTTGGAGAGGAGGGAATGTCTGGGGAATATTTTATTTTCCCACTTCAATTGAAGCGATGATAATTCAAAGCTTATCTCACCGTGCTCTTCCTTTCACATCAACGGACATTTCAAAAGAGAATATGATTTAGCTTAAAACTTTATTTTGAATTTAACATATTGTCCTGACTTTTTGACACATGTTTGATCCGGGAAAAAAAAAAACATAAGGTTTTTTTTTTTTTTTTTTAGGCCAAGCATAAGGTTTGTTATTAGGTTGATGTTGTTGGGGTTCATGTACCCCGTATGGTCCTGCAGCTCCGGTTCTGGGCTTTGCCCCCATTTTACACCAAAAAAAAAAAAAAGGTTTTGATAATAATTTTAATTTTTTTATCTCACACACACACAAACATATGTGTTTGTGTGTGTGTGTGTCGTATCACTCGTTATATTTATTGTTTTTTCCCTATCTCTCTTTCTTTTAACGATTATATATTATCCTTTCCTTTTGATAAATTAAATAGGATTACATAATTTTTTTTAAAACCAAGTGTCGGATAATATGGTCACCAAAAAAAGTGTCAGATAATATAAAAAGTGAAATGTAACAAAAAAAAAAAAGTGCTTGCAAAATTTATATAAATATATCTTCAGCGTTAACGTCGAAAAGCTACGTGGAAGAAGTTCTATGAAAATGAAGTTGTGAACGTCAATACGAAATACTCCTTTCTAAGGGGTGCAACTATTTAATAAAATAAAAAAACCCAAGGCCTAGCAGGTTCGAGTTCTCACTAGTCCCCTTAAGATGAAGCAAATGTAATTATTTTCGTAAGTGCTCAAAGAACCCGGAGGTCTTTCATACCTTAGATTGGGGCGACATCTCCTCACCCTAAATTTGTTATTCATCAAAAAAAAATATTTAATAAAAAAACAATAAGAAAGATTTATCTAGTTGGTGAGGATTTCGCTCATATCCGACAAGGATATGTAAATATCGCTACCAATGTGAGGACTTCGTTGATGAGTAATATGTAAGTACCTCTATAAGCGTTTTTTGAGCCTTGAAGTTTTCCATGACCTTGGTGAGCCTCTCAAACCCAGTTCAACTAAACTTTTTTGTAGCAAAAACAAAAAAAACGTGTGATTTTTAGTATTGCTTAAAAAATGCACGCAGTGAAAAGTAAGCAAGATAAGTAAAAGAAAAAAAATATCATTGGGATTTTTATATTGGTTCATTCCACAGAGTTATGTTTAGTCTGTTATTCTGAAGAATTTTCACTATCAATAATTCAGGCAATCCATACTCTAACCCCGTTTCCTGTATTCAATCCATACTCTAACCTCGTTTCCTGTATTCTAACATCGTCGGGTATCCTTATTCTAGTCTCGCCAGGTATCTATATTCTAACTTAGTGAGATATCTTTGCTCTAATTCTATCATGTATCCATATTCTACTCTCGTACGTGAGGCAAAGCATTGTTTTAACCAAGCCTCTTCAGGCTTATCTCAACTTATATAAGATGAGAGATGATATAAAATCAACTACTCTCCATGTGTGAGTATAACTCACGATGGTGAGGAAATAACTATAGAAGCTCAATGGTTTTCACGGATGCTCTCTCTTCAGAGAATATACAATTACAAGTTAAGAAAACCATAAGACAAGCGTAACATATATACACCGATGAGAATATAGATGTTATTTAGCCTGGACTCATAGAAAGATTGGTCCATCATGGACCTATTGAGGTGAACCGTTGATATAATAGTAAAGAATTCCAATGGTAAGGATATGAGATGGGAAACCTTTTTGTTAAGTGTTTTATGGGAATTATGATATTTGCAAACAAGGGCCTACAGAAGGAAATAATTATAATTTTATGAAACAAAGAGATTTGTAAATTTGGAATCAATATTGACCAGTTATTATACTATAATTTTTTATCGTGATATCCACAAGTTCTTTTATTTAAGATATCCATAAGTTTTTATTAAATTAACTAATTCGAGTTATCTAAGATAAAGTGGAATTAAATACCACAATGCCAAACCTACGTCTATTATAAAATGCTTCTCAAATGACACGGAAATAAATTATGAAGGAGATAAATCATGTGTTCTACAATACCAAAAAAAATAAAAAAATCATGTGTTCTAAAGGTCGAACTAATTCATCAATAAAGCAAAAGAAAAAAGACAACAATTTTTGGCTTCGTTGTCACTGGACAAAGAAATATCTTTAGGTTCCTAAAAATATCTACGGTTGAAATAACATGCGGTTCGGTTCAGTTTGGATGACTTCCTGAAAAAAAATCCAAACTAATTTGATCAGATTAAACGGGATTTGAATTGGATCAGTTGATTCGATTTTTACTTTTTATCAAACATTACATGTTTAATTAATTATATTACTTCAAATAACATATTAAGAGTTATTTTTTTAAAGAATTATTATTTTTAAATATTAAAAGAGTTGATTAATCGGTTGCATTTTTATTTTTATTCAAAAGAACATGACAAAGGTATAAATAAAAGCGAACATGAGAGAAGTTAATAAAAGTTTCATAACAAATGAGAGACATTCATCAATCATACCAAACATGAAGACTATGCACTATATAGGGGATAAAGTTCGGCTTAGTTTGATTTGGTTCTAGGTAAGCAAACCGTAAACCGGACCAAACTGTGTGATTGGGTGAAAAATAGCCAAAAACAAATCTAAATAATTCGTTTTTTAGCAGTTTTCAGTTAATTTAGTTCAGTTTATAGTTTTATTTATTTATTTGAACACCCATAATTCCAAGTCTGGCATTTCTAACTTTCAAGATTGTGTTTGTTCTACTTCTCACACACCTTTTTAATCAATCATATCCTAAACCACATGACTTCTATCAAGCCTATTATCTATGGATTCTTGCCAAAAATTAACTCACAATAATTCAATGTAATAAACATAGAATAAAAAAACTCAGCACTGTACCTTTGATTTTGGAGATTGCAGATATAAAAAATGATAGATTTCGGAGATGGTAGATTATTGCAATTTAAGAAACTTATAGGGAGATTTATTTAATTATTCACAAAACCGGCTGAAACTCCCTATTACTGGTAAATGTCATGTCTCCACCAAGGATCAATCTTTCCATGGGTCCAGGGTAAACGTCACCTGAGAATATAATCAAGGTGTTATTCCGTTGGGTACCAGGTGTAGAAGGCTATTCCTTTTGTCTTTAGATAAGGAGTCTAAGTAGGAGAGATGGGAGGTAGGGTGGGCAATGATTGGTTATGGAAATTACAGTGGAGGAGACAATTATTTGACTAGGAAAAAGAAATAGAGAATAATTTGTTAGTAGTTTTAAATACAATTTCAGTGTAGGATAATGTGGAGGACAGATGGGTGTGGAAAGCCGACTTATCAGGATCATACACGGTAGAGTCAGCATACAAATGTATTACCTCAAACACAGCTTCCAATTATGATGGTTTCTTCAGGAAGGTGTGGGCTAAGTTCGTTCCATTAAAGGTGCCAATTCTGGCGGGGAGAATGGCTCTTAACCGAGTGACGTCTATGCAAAATCTGATCAAATGTGGCATTGTTCAAGAGAATCAGAGGGGCTGCATAGGATGTCTAGAAGAGGATGAAACCACAGTGCACCTCTTCTTTGAGTGTAAGCTTTTTTGCTAAGGTGTGGATGGGATGCCTCAAGTGGTTCGGGTTGCAATCAGCCTTTCATAGAGATTGCTGAAGTCACTTCTTCCAATTCGCAAGATTACCAAAGTGTAAGAGCCTATTTGTTTGACATTTTCCACCCCAAAATATCGGTGGAAAATACCGTTAGCCAAAATCTTCCACAGAACTCCTTCGAAAAATTGCCGTTTCGGTGCCACGTAACGCGCAATTTGCAAAATCTCGGCGAAAAGTAGCATAACCAAACATGCTCTAAATCGAGTAGCAGGTTGGTGTAGCAAACATTGTGGTTTTCAGTTATTTGGTCCATTTGGACAACCAGAAATGAAATGAGATTTTTATCAAAGCAAGTGCCGATTGAGCAAATTTTGGAGGAGATGAAATGTAGATCATGGCGATGGTTGTCAGCTAAGGTGGAGGGATCCACCTTGTGAGGGTTGGGGGAAATGCCCCCAAGATATAATTAATTTTAACTTGAATATGCTTAACTGTTTTATTTTTTGCCCATAAAAAATTAGGTGTTGTCTCCATAAGACATTTAAAAAATAATAAATGAAGTTATAAAAGATAAAAAAGAGAATAAATTGGTGCTAATTTTTACCGCTTCACTAACAATAAACTCTCACAGTGACAAAACACATTAGATTTTAAAAAAAAAATCGTCCCAGATAGAGAGAGAGAAAGATTAAGAGACTCAGAGAGAGAGAAAGAGACAATTATTTTGATGATTTTCTATCAAGGCCATTAGACTAAGATACAAAAAGTAAGACCAGTAAAGGGCATACGGGAAATAAATGGTTAAATGATTGTATGGCTAATACATATAGATATATTTTTTCATAGTACTGACAATGAAAAAAATCATATAACACTTTTAAAATATGAAAATGCGTCGAGGACAATTATAATTTGTAGAAGGATAAGTATTTTTGTCATAAGATTATGCATTTTATAAAAACTTATAATACTTTTCTTCTATGAAAATATTAGACTATTTATTGCCCCCACAAAATAAAATTTTTGGATCCGCTATTGTACACCGGTCCTCAACACATTGACAAACATGTTTGTCTTGTCATTGCGGTTTTGAAGATTCTCAATCAAAGATCTCTATCTTGACTAAAAGCAAAGACGAGTACACCTTTCCGTATTTCTATTATGCTACGATGAATACCTGTCAAAAAGAATGAATAAAAAGTACAATAAATCAAGCAAAAAAAAGATGCAAAATTTATTTTTTGGGTGCAAATTTTTTTTTTGTAAACTGTCTAAGGATAAAATAGAAAATAAAGTAGAACATGAAAAAACAGTTATCAATTTTATTAAATGGTATAGATTCTCAAGTATCAACCAGGTCAGTTCCTGAGTACCGAATGATGCAGAGATTGTGACATCCCGATTTTTAAACAATACTAGTAGAATAATTAAATCAGTAATTAAGTGATAAACGAGTGATAAAAACCTTAATTAGAGATAAAATGGACTTAATGAGATAGAAACCCTAGAAAGGAGATAGAAATCCTTAGAATAGTCTAGAATGCCCTAGAGAGGTGTAGAAAACCCTAGAATCTTCTAGAGCGTCAAAAACAAGATATTACTGGTCAGCCCCGATCGCTACGCGATGAGACTAGTACAAATTTGATTGCGACGCGACGTAAGTCGGTGGATCAGAGCGCAGGACTGATGCCACGTGTCCAGCTCGCGAGGAGATGGACGATCGTGTCTGTGGCCATCACGACGCAATGGGACCAATTTTTGCCTATAAATAGAGCTCGTCCTTTTCCATTCCGCCAAGCCCTTCAATTGAGCCATTGAAGTGCGAAGAAGGCAACTTGGAGGAGGAGAAGTAGCGGGACGCGGGCGACATGAGCAACAACGATCTTCTAAGCCAGGTAAGGGAGAAGATACCTTAATCACTAGGAAAAATAGGTAGTAGAGTAGCACTGTTAGCATGTGTAGGGTTCCTTAGCCCTACTAGGGGTTGGTAATAGTAACACCTCAGGAGAGGGGGTTACGGTGTACGGTAGCTAAGGATAGTCACCGTAGACCTATCAAACATAAGAATGATCTATTGATATCTAAGGATAGATGCCAACTATATGATTGCTTTATGTTTGTGTGATGATGTGTTGATTGATAACATGTCAGCAGTAGGTCGCCTGAATGACACTAGGATTTATCGTTATGATGGTTGAGGATGGATGATAGTTGATGTTGTGTTGATTGTTGTGTTATACATGTTTACATATATGATATATATGATGAAAACTCTGATTATGATTTGATACTTGTGAGTATGATGTATATTCTTAGAGTCAAGGGTGATGTCCTCTAGTTAGAGGATTGTGAATCACTAGATGATAGTAGCAAGTACTATCATCGATACCTTGTTGATAGTGGTGATGGCCGGGTCAGTGTACCCGAGGTTGGTGTAACTAAGATGTATATGATCAATGGTACGGAGTAGTGTGGGGTAGGTGTACCTGAGATGGATATGATCGATGGTATGACCGAGCCTCAGGACTCTACGTCTGACAGGTGGACAATCTTGGTCATTCCTGTTATGGGATGCCATCCTTGCACGCAGGATTGTGCCTCACTCCGGTGATCGAGTATGGTAATATGGGATGCCATAATCGGTAATCGGAGATGGTAGCGTATCAGGATTTGTTCCTGGGACAAACCAACTTATCGTACTCGGTGCCCTGAGACTGGTGATCGGTCTAAGGAGTAGGGTGGTAATGGCCCGTAATGTTCAGCGATGATTCGGGTCAGTAGGGTTGGATATGAGCCTGAAATCTCTGGTACAGCTTGACATGTCCATAAGGCTGGTAATTGAGTCTGACATATCCGGTGGTCTGGGTCTATAAGGCTGGTAATTGAGCCTGAAGGACCGGTTACGTGTATCAATCTGTGATGTCAGAGTATGATGTGATCGGTGACCGTGTGGTCGAGTATATCTGTATGACATATCGATATGGTATGGGCTGTGACCGTGTGCTCAAAAGTCTGAGCATGGTAAAAGTGTACTAATGATTATAATGCTCAGGATGACATTTGTTATGTCTATGAGTTACATGGTTGTGTTGTGCAGTTGTGTTGTGCATGGTAACAGTAACTCTGCTATGTTATTTTCCTGGTTTGTTAGTGATTGATGAGTGTCTTACCCCTTTATTTTTTGTGTTTTCTATATTATATAATAATGGATAGCAGATGAATAAGAAATTAAGTACTTAAAGCCTGGAAGCAGTGTTCCATCTGGCCAGTATGTCATATTGCGTACTCTGATGTTGAATTGAGATTGTGATGTTGCCAAGGTCAGGATAAAGTGACGCCTTGCCTCGGCGGGGTGTTACTGAGATTATATTAAATTGATTTGTAAGTCTAAAAGATAATAGATCCTCTTGTAAGATAGTAGATCCTAACTATAGAATTTTTTTGGTCTAGAGGTCTTCGACCCCGCTCCGGTGTCCAGGGAAAAGGGCCCCGACTAATCCGAAGTTCGGCCGGGAGGTAAGTAAAGGCTGACTCCAAGTTATTCCATCGACATAGATTGAAACCAAGCTACTAACCAAACATATCCTTTTAGATGGAGTGCGTTAACCACTCACGCAACCTTAGAGTTGATCCTAACTATATAATAGCTCAACAATAGACTGCTTATTAATTTACCAATATTTTTTATATAATAATTAATTTATCAATTGATGAGTAGTAACTCTCTTATTCGGATAATTGGATGTGCGGTGTGCCCTTGCTTCTTGACCGCACTTTGAAGATTTTTATCTATGAAACATCAATCGTGTAAACATTTTTGGAAAATGTTGTTTCTCACGAAATAGATTTGTGGAAACCCACACGAATGACATGGATATAATATTGCCAGGTTTTCTCTCTCTTTTCTGTGTCTTTAATCCTCTCTAATTTTTTTAAAAAAGTAAATACACAAATTGGTCCCAAAAAAATTGTGGAAACCAGTTTAGTCTCTGAGAAATAAAAAAATATTAATTTGATTATTAAAAACCTCAAATATGAGTCAAATTAGTTTTTTAGGATAATTTTTGAGAATAGTTTAGTCCCTATTAAGGACTCATTTAACCCACATTTGAGATTTTTAAGGACTAAATTGATATTTTTAAGAACTAAACAGTATTCTTAAGGACTAAACAGTATTCCCAAGGACACATACTGTTTGATTTTTTAAAACAAGAGTAAATACTAAATACCCAAATTTGCCCTAATAAAAATTACGGAGACCAATTTAGTCCCTAAAAAATTAAAAATATCAATTTAGCCCTTAAGAATTTCAAATATGGGTCTAATTAAAATATCTCTAAAAATTATGTTAAAAATGACTAATTTGACTCATATTTGAAATTTTTAAAGACAAAATTGGTATTTTTTTTAATTTTTTAGGGACTAAATTAGTCTCAATGATTTTTATTGGGGCAAATTTGCGTATTTAGTGTTTACTCTTGTTTTTAAAAATCAACGTTCGCGAGCCTCGTGATGAAAAATGTTCGCGAGATATAGCATTACAGAACATTTTTTTATCTTAAAACAAGCAAAATACCCGTGCTACGGACGGGACGGGACGCGTCGTGTTATGTTATTCTGAATCAGATATTGCTTGTATAAAATTAAGAATATAATAGGGATATATAACAGAATTAGAAATGCAAATGAAGCTGACAATCATTAACATTATATACACTACAAAAAAACACGGGATTACCGACGGCCTAAAGCCGTCGGTAAGCTATAAAAGCCGTCGGTAACCCAATTTTACCGACGGATAACCGACGGCCTAAAACCTGTCGGAAATATGGTCGTCGCAAAGGATTATCGACGGACTCTTCTTTGCCGTCGGTAATACCGACGGTTATACCCGTCGGTAAATGACGTCGATTACCGACGGGCAAAGCCGTCGGTTACTAATACCGACGGTTACACCCGTCGGTAAATGACGTCGATTACCGATGGGCAAAGCCGTCGTTAAATTTCCGACGGACGTGACCGTCGGTCAATCTGAAGCGTTTCCGACGGCTTAGGCCGTCGGTAATCGGGAATTTTTTTTTAAATAAAATTTATTAATATATTAATTTTAATTAATAACCAAATTAATTTTATTCTTTAATTAATTTAATTATTTATTTGTTTAATTATAAAAATAATTTACTCTCATATTAAAAATATTTATTTATTAATTTAATTAAAAATTACTTGTAATTTAATTTAATTTAATTATTAATTGATTTTCCATATATAAAAATGTGATAACGTAAACTAAAAAGCAAATTAAAAAAAGAAAACATAATAAATAAAAAAATTCAACGAATAAAAATCAGTACCTAATATCCGAAACGAAAAAAAAGTGATATCCAAAAATATGAAACAATATAAGTACAAACAGAACTAATAGTCCTGGTACTCCTGATCATGATCGAGATCCTCTACATCATCTGGATCATCGACATGACCATGAGTACGCGGAGGCGAAGGCGGAGGCGGAGGCGGAGGCTGAGGCTGAGGCGGAGTAGGCTGCTGGCGAGCTAGCAACTGGTACATCTGCTCCTGTCGCGCCAGCACCTGAGTCAAAAGCTCCTGCTGCTGGGCCACGGTCCGCTTCAACTCGGCTATCTCCTGGTCATCCGCGGCAGAGCGACCAGTGGCAGCACTACTACTCGACGACTCTTTGGACAATTCAAGGTTCAATATACAATGAGCACATGGTACCCTAAAAGAGTATATGAACTCAATAATATATTAAACCTCAAACGGGAAGCTAAGGCTTCTCTCCGATACTAATAACAAATATCAAACATCCATTCGATCAATGATTAACATAACAATTAGACAAGCAGAAGTGACAAGGGTAGAATTAGTTTTATTATATATATATATATAATAAAAAGTATTTTATTTTCCTTTTTCATTTAATTTCTTATATGATAATTTTTAATGTTGTTATTTTTATTTCTTTTTATTGAATTTTTAATTCTTCTCTTCTTGAGATCTTTTTCATTTTTGTTATATCATATTTTTAACGATTGTTTCCCTTGTTTCTCTTTTTTAATTCTGCTCATCTCTTAATTATTTTTTCAATTCTGTTTTTGAATCCTTCTAATTTTTAATTTTGTTATTTTTCAATTCTATCTAATTTCGTTTTGTTATTCTCTTCTTTCTTTTTAAAATCTGCTTTTTATTCTATTGTTCTTAAAAATTCTGCTTTTTAATTATTTTTTATCTTTAAATCTATTTTTTAATTCTATTATTATTTGTCCTTTCCAATTCAAATCTGTCTTGTTTCTTTGAGCAATAGTCCATTTCTTGTGTGTGTAGTTTTGTTAATCATTTAGTTGCCACTACGCTATCCGCCATATATAAAATAAAATATTTTATTTTTCAATAAATAATAATTATTAACAATTCAATCAATATTGCAATTTTAATTTATATATTTTATTTTCTTAAAGCGGAAGGGCTACTTATTCATTCAAGGTTTATTTAAACTTATTTTACATCACTTAAAATAAATGCTGATATTAATATTCAAATATATCAACATAAAACATATTCATATACTCTCTTCATTTTATTTTAATAAGCCTCTAAAGTAATTTATGAATAAATAATCACTTAAATTTCTAAAAATAGCTCATTAAATAAATATTTTATTATGTCATTTCAGATTTTGTGCTGAACGTTAAATATTATATGTCACTTTTTAATATATAATTTTATAATTTTATTTATTTCACCCGCTATTTAGCTTACGCTATCTGCCCGTTATTTTACGCTATCCTACCAATTTTACGCTATTTTTCGCGATCCTCGATTAACAACACTGGAATTAGAAAATCGACTTGGTCATTTAAAGATGATAAAATTAGACAAGGTAAGTGGCAAAGGAAAGAAATGCAGAGAGATGTGCAAAGCAAATTGCGGCCAAGCAACATCACCAATATCCATATCCATGAATGAAATGGCAAGCATAAATTAAAATTGCACTCTTTACTCACAAGCATTGTGGTGATGAGTGATAGCAGAATGGCGGAACAATTACACAAGACATATCATTTAGACAATTACACAATACACTTCAAAATCTCCTCTGTGGTGAGAACTAGGGACGAAAACAAATAAACATGACGGTGTGGGGTCAGCAGACAACCCTTTTTCCACCCAATGAGTTAACCGACATGAGTTAGAGTGCATACCTAGTGGTACAAGTGACGAACTGGTGGAGGTGGCGAACTCAGAGGCCTATGAAACAGAGCTTTTTGTGTTAGCAGAAACTAATAAAATATAAACAAGAATATCAAAACCACACCATTAAAATTAAAAACTAAGAACAATCATATTAAGAACATATATAAATAATAACACAGATTTAAGTCCACACCTTCGAATACAATCAGCCACTTTTGGAGGCAAACTCTAAAATTTCAACTCAAGCTTGTTATAAATTCTCATAGTGAATCTTCCCCAAACAACAACATTATGCGGCAAACTATCATTTTGAAGATAAGCATTCAGATATTACTTTTTGATTGTCCAAGATCATGAAATTCTTGTTAATATTAGTGATTGTTCTTATCATGGTCAAATTTATATGTTCTTATAGCTTGGATCTTTCTTCTCAATACAAATAACATTTCTGAATATTACATTTGGATATTCCTAATGTTTCATATCAAGCTGATTTGATTCCAAAATCTATTTGTTCCAAACTTGAGCAAATTATCAAAGGATTCATTTAGAAAGTGTTACCTGGTCATAGAATGTGGCACGCTATTAGTTGGCATTGGTTTTTCTACCCTAAGTTGCCAGGTACCCACTTCCTTTATTTGCGGCTACAACGAAGATAATAGTATATAAAGACTTCTCTATTCTCAAACCGAAAGTTTGACTATAGATTTTTGGGTTAGCTAACTAGTTGATATGGCTGTTTTGAGTCTACATTTTCCTTTGTTGTGTTAAAAAATTGTACATGTTTAATTGCTTGTAAAGATAAAAATTCTAAAATTATTGCCGTGGTCTACAAATGTGTTACTAAAATTATTGCCAACACGTTAAAACTTATCTGCTCGATATCATAGACCCCAATCAAAGTGCCTTTGTTCCGGGGAGAGGTATTACTGATAACATCTTATTGGCACATGAGCTTGCTCAGGGCTACATCGCGTACTTATAATCTTATATAGAGTGAGGGGTCTTAAGACTCAAACTATTGCCTTGACAGAAAACTATTATGTTGGCTCAACATATATTCAAATGCAACCACTATATTGGAATGAGACTCCAATAAAGCGAAAATGTATGCAAATAAATTTCAGACCTAGAACAAATAAATGATGAAAAACACACCAGTCATGCAGTGCCAGTAGCCATTGGTGGTGAAGGTTTGTAATTTTGTTTTATTTTGAGCATGATCCATGTCAAATAACTAACAGTAACTCAGTATATATCTGTCAAATAACTAACACTTACTCTCCTGGCACATTTATTTTTACTGCTCAGTCCCCTCTTTCAATTTTCAAATGTTTTGTATGTTCATATAATATGGAGAATGAGGTACATGAACTTGTAAATATTGATTAGGACTTACTTGTTGCACCAGATATGTTGTAGAAGTTCTCCAAAGGCTTGCTTCTTAACTTGAATCAAATTCTGCTTTTGGTTCTGCAAGAAGTGTCACAAAATGAATGGCCTTAGATTTCTTATATTGTAATAATATATAGTATACATATACATGAATAAATGTACCAACCACTGTGGTAAGCGAAGTCGAGAAAGAAGGAAAAGGTGAAAGGACACAGAATTGATAAAATATCATATATCATAAAAATTAAGTCACCACAGAATTGAAGCAAGAATTAATGCAGCTTTTGGTTAATAACATTGATAAAGTAGCTCCTAATTATTTACTGTGGCTCCTCAATGTTTTACAAACTGAAGTTGCATTTGTTGATGTAGTTTTTTCCTCACAAACAAATCAATTTTGTCTAAATTTTCTTGCAAAACTTTAATATCTACATAACCAAAATACTTGAAGTTTCATTAGAGAACTTCATCAAGACAAATAGCAACACAATGTCTAGAATGACAAATATGAAAGGCAGCACATATAGATGAATTACTAATCTGAGTTCAGAGCTACCGCACAAAATCTCTAAGAGTATTTGTTTGAACAGGAAATAGCATATACATAGGCAACGAGTTTTAACAATTATGCCTGGCTTTTCAATGTGGATTAAACATATAGGATAGAATCAATAAAATAATTTTACATGGATGATCAAAATCATCCATACACCACGGGATGAAGGTCATGCAAATGATGTAAAAGGGAAAATTCAAACAGCTGAAGCCAAAGATACTGAGGAGAAATATACATGGTTAGTTTCCAACAACACAACAAGCAAGCTTGAAAATGATTCATTGGAAGGAGATAGTCATGCAAGTGACATAAACATGGAAAATCAAATGCATCCAATAGCTGAAGCAGAAGATGTTCAGGAGAAAGCTACGGGTCTGGCTTCTGAAGATACAACTGAACTTGGAGAAGTTTTAGTGCAAGAAGAAAGTCATGGAGATGATGCGAAAGAGGATGGTTGACTCGAATAAAAATATCAGCCAAGCGATATTAAAAACTTGTTTTGCTATAATGAAAGGGAAGGGAAAAGGCACAAATCTCACGAAGGTAAAGGACAAGCAAAGCTATACCAAACAGGACATCATATAACATCAAATTGCAAAACCAATAGTTGTTGGATTACCAAGTGATGCGGCCTAGTAATTGGGAATCATAATAAAGGCATACTGATGCAATGAGACTGGTTTGGCAAGTTAACATACTACAAAAATGAGAGGCAACATCCAACTAATTTAATAAGTTGCTGCTATTAAATGCAATGCTTATACAAATGAATGAGAATTGATGATATGTTTTATTTGTTAAATCTTAAATATAAAAGTAACTAGTGAAGATTGTTAAAAAGTACCACATGTGGGTTGTGGCTGAGATATTTTCGCCCAAATCAGATTAACATTTATTTTGGTTAGAAACAAAATCGACATAATGTAAATAAATGCCTAGAATGTAATTGCAATTCAGCTTATAAGATCATAATCAAGTTCACATCCACCACAACAACGGTATAAGCTAATCTCAATTTGAATTAATTACCTTAAAGATAAGCTAATTAGATACTCGCCTTAGCTAAAGGGTGCCACACACACGATTCCTTCTCATCAACAAGATTTATCCTTGATCAAAGATAACCTCAGAGCAATTAACTTGAAACCACCATCTCCATATGAAATATATGATAAGGACGACCAAGTAGGCAAAAATAAGATATGGAGTACTGAACAAAAGATGACTAGAAATCAAATGTAGTTTTAGGGGTCGACACTGACCCCACCACATCCACAAGTTGACAAAATTTTAAACCATCCAAACATCAAGCGAGACGAGTCCCACACCAACAAACAAATCATAAAAATAAAAAAGCTGCGGTGACGGCGGATACAAAAACAAACTTACCTAAGGAGGACGAACGGCAGTGGTGGCAGCGGCGGCTTGAAGGAGGAGGGCGAGCTCGACCGCGCTGTGAAAACGACGATGAGGACAAACGATGGAGGAGTTTGGGGGGGCTCCAAGCTTCAAGCTCCGCTGAAGCTTCTCGAATCTTCAAGCTTCAATCTCAAAGCTTGACTTCAAGCTCCAATCACGTGGTTCTTGCAACCGACGGTGGCTCCAAGCTTGTGGCTCCAAGCTTCTCGAATGTCTTGGCGGCCGTGACAAGAGAGGAGAAATGCGACGATCAAGATGAAGAAGGGAGGCGGAGGGGGGCTGCGGCGGAGATGAAGAAGAAGGGTAGAAGGATGAAGAAGCGATCTACGCGGCGGAGATGAATGAAGAAGAAGGATTATGTTCTGGCCAAATAAAGAGCTTACCGACGGCCATTTTAAAATTACCGACGGGTATGACCGTCGGTAAACGACACGGGATTACCGACGGACCAACCCGTCGGAAAAACTCCCCATTACCGACGGTCAACAACCGTCGGTATTCAAAAATAAGCGGGAATTTTCCAAAATTCACGGTTTACCGACGGACATTAACCGACGGTATGTGTCCGTCTCTAAAAAGCGGTTTTCCGACGGCTTAACCCGTCGGTAATATACAGAATACGACGGGTCGTGTTTTTCGACGGGTAAGACCGTCGGAAATCCCGGTTTTTAAGCGACGGACTAAGGCCGTCGGTGAATGTCCGTCGGTATGTTAACTATTTCTTGTAGTGATAGATTCAGTAAAAGTTTATCAACAATGTGTGATAAACATAAAGTGTAGCAATATTAAAGAACATTTGATGCAATGAACAAATGCTTAAATTCATCCTTTCTTTTTTAAATGAAATCCTATTGAGTAACTTTGGATGTTTCCTTCTATAGAAGTATGTAGCTGGTGAATTCAAAAGTTTTTGGCTAGAACTTGTCATAACTAACACAACTCAATGGCAAAAGAATGACTTGAATGACATTCTCATATGCTGTAGGAGACTACAACCATAAAATCCATAGCGAAACATAAATGCCCCTGATAGCTATTGCCCTTATTCCCTACCACATGGTTTGGAAACAGAATCCAAACTAAGTTAGTTTCGTATATTAGTAAGCTCCAATACTTGCTTGTCTAACATCACTCTAAGTAATTGTAGCATCAAAGGCATTTGTTTAGAACCTTCACAAAGTACAAACATAAAATCAATGACATCAGTTATCTTATTACATGGATAACAAACTCAGTTGTATTGTTTAAGACTTAATTGAAATATAAATTTGAGGTAAAGTCATAGTTTTGTTCAAAGCCAGTTCTGGTTAGTCACGCTATAGCTCATAAGTCACACTATTGTTTAACTCCAAGGAAATAAAAAAAACTCGGTCAACAACAATATGAGTCCTCTCGAATAATATCTTGATCAACAATAATAACAAAGCCCACAACAAATAACAGGGACTACAGGAGAATAAGCATACTGGCCAGAACTTGGTTTCCACGTCAAAAATTAATAAATAAATAAATAAAAAGAAGGTGAAGAAAAAGACCAACTTTGTACTTGAGAGAAAAATCTTCAAGCCGAGAGCAAAATGTGGCAACCAATATGGAAACCTTGTCGTAGCAACTGTTATAAACCCTCCAATATTTGGCCCCTTCCTCATTTTGCATTCATCAGAGCTTTCTAATCCAATTTACTAAATTGAGGTAACATGTCAAAATAAAACTTAGTAGTTTCTCTTAATAAAAGCAGGGAAAAGTAAGTTGAGAAGTAAAACAACACCTGATTGCCCTGCCTCACAAACATCATTCTTAAGGCTCCTAGTTGAACAAAGAAGTTGCAAGCATATTTAGAACAAACACAACTCATCATAGCAAACTAACCAAACATCTATGACTGCACTATAACTAACCAAACATCAAGACTCTTGATGTGAGAAACTAAAGCAATATGAAATAGTGAATTAGTAAACGAAAATACATATCAAGTAAAACAAATAAAAATCACCAAAAATAAAATATATAACTGCTTTAGTTAGCCATTCAAATTATTTAAATTTATAGTTTTAAGTGCATTAGCTTTGCTTGTTTGTTGCATATAAGCAACCATCTTCATCTATTCTATTTGCTTAAGTATGTCTACGCCCTATTTCTATTATCTGTTTTCAAATTATTGCGATTCTTCAAAAATAATCAAGAAATGAAAACAAAATAGTGAAAAAAGGAACATGCTTAATTAATTGGCTATGTGGAAGTAGAGAACTCACTATAAGAAACCCAAAACAATAAGAACTAAAATGAAGTTTTGTATTTTCATGCTAGAAGTACGCATAACACATCCCGACTTCCAGTATTATCGAAATGTACTTAAACTATTAGATCCTAAGGCTGAAAAGCTTGAAGATAAGGACTTCAAAAGACAATTTTTAAAACAGTACAAAAAATGTGAGAAATACAGAGCTAAATGCATCGAATTCAATAGCAACAATTTGATTATTAGTAAATTGTGTTGAAGATCATTCATATTAAGTCATAAGCTTTTAGGTATGGACATAAAATGCTTGTGTCTTGTTATATGCTCTTATTTCCATTTCTCTTTATTTGGAGACCAAGGGGTTAAAAAATATTCTCATAAAAATGAGAGTGAATAAAAGGTTTGCATCATATGGCACAAATTGTCTACTGAATAGCAATTAAAATGAGGGTGAATAAAAAATTCAGGTTAAAGCTAAAAAATTGTTTATAAGTCAATGAAGTTGTAGCCTTTATTGACATTACTGTCGAAGAAGTGAATAACATGTCATAAAATTTAAAAGAGTTAGACATCCATGAGGCTATCTTGCATTATATGATGCCTGAGAATTAATGTTGAGGCATTAAAAAAATGTGATCATAAAAATACAAAACACCTTGCACGTAAGACAACTAAAAAAAATTGATTTAGCAGCCTCTAAGATATGTTTAATACCTTGTTTCATCATCCTGTGTGATCAGATTAACATGCAATATCCCTGGTTTAGACCATATAACACTACACCCTCCCCTGTCAGTGTTGGTGGCAAAGAGCCAAAGACATAACCACCTCATCTTGCTTTACTCTAAATCATCCTCTTCCATCAACTTAATTTCCTAGTAAACTTCTCTGTATTCCCAAAAGAAGACGTTACTGATTCAAGGCATTCCTGCAGGTGTCCCTCCAAAGACTCTTCAATTTCTTCTCCTTATACTCATGTGTCTACAACCAAATAATGAATAAATTAATATTTTATTATCACCTCCTATAGTCCTATTATTCCACATTGACTATTTTAAGCTGAATGATACATTTCACGCAATCAATATTCTCAAATTAAAAAGAGGACCAATTAAAAACCAAAATGACAAACAAAATATCAAAACTGAAAATATAACAAACCCAGAACGATACCCCAATAAAATCAGTAGTGGAACTTGAAGGCATCACCTTATGGCTTATACTCAAATGCGTCCATTTCCAAGGCTTTAAAGTTTTAGCATATTAGCAACCTACCTTCACCCGTACCAGCCTACACATATAAGCACTTTCATTTACAAATTTGTATACTACACACAAAGAGCAGCAAAAAAAGAGCACTGGATTTTATTGGAAATAACTTGTGAAGAAAAAGCAGCACCCAATAAACTTGGAAAAATTTACTAATATTTCTTAAAACAAATAAATACATTTTATGTAATTCCAAATAACTACAATAGCTTGAGTGACCACTGACCAATCTCATCCTACTTGGCCCTTATAATTTAATAAAATACTTTTATAAGAACATCGGAGACATTCATCCTGAACATCATTAAAAAAAGTTGGTCACCACAGAAACATAGGATTCTGCATCAGCTGACAGTCAAAATCAGTTAAAAATTTAGCAACCAAATTAGTCTATAAAATTGTTTCCTCGAAAAGCAATGAGAGACATATAATTTGAAATTTTGAACAAGATTTGAGAAGGTTATTTTGAAAATAATGGTAACACAAAAAAGATGCATATATACCTCTATAGTATTAATTCTGAGCCTTCAAATCCAAAATTCTACCAAAATTGGAAATATCTTTATTGACAGGAAGCAACTCTTACATCCTCCTATCCTAAGGATAGGATACAAACTCATCCTGGATGAAGATATCAGAAACTAAAATTAAGAAGACATCAGAAACATATTGAAAAAAATAAAGCAAAGGTGAAAAGAAAAATATAAGTTTTTCAGATGTCGCAGAAACTTAGGTAGACTTATAAACTAAAGAATAAATGAAAAATCATAACACAAATATCTTTACAACTCACCTGCAATTGAGGGATTTATAAACCTGCGAAAATCAAATGAAAGGTGAATTAGTTAGAAAGGAGAGGTGGAAGATTGTAATGTTGCATGTTAATAGGGAACACTCAAAAATAAGATACATATTACAACATATCTAAATTAATTTTTGTGGGATGTTCATAAAACCCACAAAAATCCCCGCGGAACAAAAATCCCTACCATCATCCCCTTTTCTTTTTACAAAACCCACAAAAATCCCCTCAGAATAAAAATCCCCTTTTCTTTTTTGACAAAACCCACAAAAAACTAAGAGCATGCAATGGAAGAAGCAGAAAGAACCAATAGAGTGATAACAAATGAAAGAAAAAAAAATGCAATCCAAGAGTAAAGGAGAAGACTATCCAGAGGTTTCAACACAATACCTAGAATTAGAAGGTATGAAAACAGAGGAGGAATAATGATACATGAAAAAAGAAAATTGAGAAAAAAAATTACCTTTAGGAGATGGCGAAGGATAGAGAGAAAAAACAATCAAGCTTTAGTGAGTGATCACAGAGTTACACGAAACCATCCCACACCCACACTACCCAAATCTATATAAAACGCAACCAGTGTTGTTTCAAAACGCAGCCATGACAGGTGCCGATAAAGAAAAAGAAAATAAAAACCTAAGAGCTGAAATTGAAGTATTGCCATGTGTGGCGTGGGAAATGGATCTGAAAATTTAAACTTAAAAATCGTAAGAGAGAGCATGGGTGGAGGCCGAAGTGGAGGCGAAAAATAGTGGGAAAGGAGAAACTGGGCATGGAGGGAGGATGGAAGAAGAAGGAAGAAGATTGAGGGAGGGGCAAGGAAGAGAAGGAAAAGTACATGATAAAAGGTCAGATGAAAGTGAAAGTGAGTTTGAAAAAGTGAGAGAGGGAGAGTGGTGTTCTTTTCGAGTAAAAATGAAGAAAATGCTAAAAGTAATGAAAAGAACATGACAAAAATCACTTTTTAAGCGTACATGTGTCATGTATATGAGATGTCTACTTTCGTAATTGAGTGAGCCCCTTCGAAGCTTAAATCTATTATCAATTTTAGCTCCAAAAGAGGCTCACTAAATGACCAAAATAGACGTCTCATATTAGTGACACATTTACAATTGAGGATAATTTCGTCTTTTTCCGTCACTCTCTCTGCCCTTTATCCCGCTCAAATTTTTTTATTGCTTTTAAAAAATTCAAACACATGATTTCACTCTCTTTCTCACCCTCTTCTCGGTCTCTCTCCTTCTCTTCATTTTTTCACTCTTCCTCTGCTTAATCCAGTTCACTTCCTCGTTCACATACTTTTTCTTTTCATGTTTCAGGACAAGGCGAACAAAAGATAGAGCCGTAAAGTTAGAACGCTAACCGTTTGTCTCACCTATTTCTGGGAAACAGAGATAGAGGTGGAAGAAAGTAAGTTTTTTTCATCTATCCTTTCCTTTTTGCTTTCCGTCTCTCACTATTTCTCCTTTTTGCTTTCCCTCTCCATTCTGATTTATGTTTTTGTTGCAATTTTCGTGGTTTCAATTTGGTTTAGGGTTCCATTGCTCAACTTTCGGTGAATATAACTTTTGCGACTCTACTTAAACACAACTAGAGCTTCATCCTTCCTAGGGCGATTCCATCGTAAGTTTTGCTTAACCATGGCTGATTTTTATTTTGTAATTTTTTTTCAATTCTATATTATGAACTTAATTACTTTACTGAAAAACTTCAACGATACTAATGCATTTTTTCACTATTTTTACTTTTTTGTTAATAGCAGGATTTATGTATCTTTTAATTTGTTTTTGAACATGAATGTTGTGTTTGATATGCTGTTTTTTTCTCCAGGAGAAAGGTAGAATGGTTGAGAAATATATTTCCAAAATTTTGGCACTTTCAGATTTGGGATGCTAATTTTGGTTTCCAAGATTTGGTTTTTTGTTTGTCCCCTTCATGAATGTTTCCAAAGTTTTTAGTTTCTGATTTTTTTTTCCACTTTAAAAGATTTTTTTATTTAAACAGGGTTTAATTTAGACAGGGTTTGTGTTGGATTTAGGGAAATAGTTGGTTGTGAAATGTGGGTGGGGTAAACATATTGGTTGATGACAGTTTTGGAGGGTAACTTGAATATTCAACTTTGTCATTTATGAGTTTTCCAATTGCATGTATTTTTCTGCCTTTTTTATTCTGCTGCCTGACCATAAACAAATAAGCATTGCTCTGTTTGCGAGTAAGACCACTATCTGATTAGAGATTTTTGCTTCATCTACCTTTGAAGCTCAGCAGCTGCACTACTGGATGAATCGAACACGCTATAGATGAAAAACTTCCAAGGAAGGCTTCTCAAACAAGTCATATTGCTTTTTTAATGAATTGCTCGCACCCCCAGAAACCACAACTATGATTTTTCTTGAGCTAGACATCTTAATGTCTTCCATATTTTTCTGTCTTGGAAAGTGTTTTTCATTGATTTCTATATCATTTTTCTGTTTCAAGTCGTGTTCCTATTACTTATTACTTATACAGTCTGTATTTGAGGATTTAGGTTGTTTAAGATTTCTTTATGTCTTTATATTCTTCTTAAATATATTTAAGTTTCTATTCTATGGTAATGCTATTGATTTTGATAATGTTTCAAGCTTCAATATTATGTACGAAGAAAGAATCAGATAGCGAATTTGTTCCATTCATTTGTTGATTGCTTTTTCTTCCCATGTATGGTCACTCCTCGCATTGGGTCACTGACTTAAGCTCCTCTCACAGCTCCTTCCAGAATCTGTACAACACCAGGAATTGTGTGAAGAAGTAAAGGCACGGGCTAGAATACATTGACAAGTTTTTTTTTTCTTTCTGGCAATAGGTATGTATTTGTTTTCTTTGCCAATATCAGTATGCATGCAATTGTAAAGCAACTTTATGGGTAGAGGTGGCAATAAGAAAGACATCCTCTTCAATGCTGATTTGGAGAATGTTTTAGACTATCATTCTATAAGAATCAAAATGATTAGTCATTTTGTCTTTTTTTACATAGTGGACTTATTGAATCATTATAGTAAATGTTTTCACTTTTTCTTTCTTTGTCCTGTTTCTAGAATGCCATTTAAAAAGGTTAAGGAGCACGAATAGGTGAAGAAGCAACAATGGCAATGGTAGAGATGGAGCAAGAAAAGTATCAAGCTGCCATGTGAAAACTCATTCCAAAATGAGCTTATACTTTAGTTATCTTATTGCTAATAACTTACTCTAAACTTCAGATATGCTATGCTTAATCTTATTTGTATAGAAAAAGTTTCTTTAGGTGTGAATTTGTCAGAAGTTGTACGTGTACATGTTAAGCATTCATTTTGCTCCCCTTACAATTTCAATTCAAGCTAGAGGTGATAATAATACAATGTATCAATTGTGCAATTAGTTAAATATCTGTATATAGCTGGTAGGAACTGCTTGCGGATATTCCTTATGGATTAAAACATCAAGTTGGTGTATATGTTTTTTGTGATGAATATCAAAGAGAAGAAATGACTGAGAAAACTCTAAAGAATCACAATTTTTTTAATGGATTGATATTTTAAATGATCAGTGAATGTTTCTTAGCTACTTTAGATGCGGGTAGATACTTTGATTTTAAGAACTAATCATTTCTTCTATGTTAATCAGTATCATTGTCAGCCTAATATAATATTAGACCTTTTTATTTGTGAGCTGGATGACCTTTGACTGTATTTGAATTGCTTTTTTCCTTGATATGTTTGAGATGCTCATCACAACTTAAAGTTGGTAGATTGATATAGTCCTTTTTGTTGAGGAATAGCCTCGTGTTAAGGTGTAATTGTGTTGTCTCAAATAGGTAGTTCGGTTGGAGAGTTAAGGGATACTGAAGGGATATTGAAGGAGTGTAATCTCGGTTGGTGAAAGGGATACTTAAGAAAAACTAACAATTCTAACAATTACTAACAATTAACATTTGCCTATAAAAAAAAGGTGTAATTGTGTTGTCGAGGAAATGATAAATTTGAAGGAAGAAAAAATGTTATTTTGCTACATAAAATTTCGTTTGTTAGTACTTTTTATAGCACATTTTGTATAAATAAGAGCTTTGAGCCCATTTTATTTAGATAATACAGCATTGAGACATGCTTTATAGTGTATTGATAATAACGTTAAGCATGACTTTCAGGGTTCTTAAATGATAAAATTTTAAAAATAATAGCTTCAAGTTTTAGCTTAAATATTATTTTCAACTTAATTGATTAAAGCTAAAAATAACAAAGCTAAACAATATTAATTATATAAATACAGACATTTCTATAAATATTAAAAATTTAGTATGTAAATAACAAATACATAATTTCCTTTGACTCATATAATTAAAAAAAATTAATTTGATATCTTGATGCTAAATATGTCAAGGTAATTAAGAATTTAATTTAATACATATTGACATGATAATTAAATTGATTTTCATCAAAAAAGGATAATTAAATTGATTTATTAATTTAATTTGAATCATAATAACTATTAGCAAATAATTAATTTAAATTAGAAATTTAATTTGAACGTGTATATATAGAAAATAATTAATTTAAATTCAAATTTGGCATACTAATATTAAGGGATAGATAATCATTTGAATTTGAATTAAAAAAAGAAACTAAGAATTAAAAGAAAAAGGCCATCTAAAATTTTATTAAGATTCATGTTATTAAATCTAAAATTTATTTTTGTCATGACATAAATCAATGGGAATTTATTAAATTATAATACTTTTATTTATATAAAAAATATCTTATCGTTTTGTTAAAGGTCATATAACAAGGAACCATAACCATTCAGGTGGTGTAATGGTTGTTTTACTGGCATATAGTTTCCTCATGCTTGATTCGAGTCCTATGTAGACCAGTTTTTATATTTTTGAAAATTTAATACTTTTAAAGCCATATCAGCTATCCACATATATCCGCACAAGTTCGCACTTCACTGCCATGTCAGCTCCATGCATATCCCCACGTCAGCACTTCTCTTCCATGTCATCATTTTCGTTGAAAAATAGATGACAACTTAATGGATGGACCAAAATTGTGTAATGTGAAAATAAGGGATTAAAATTGCGAAATTAAAAATAGAAGGACTAAAATCGCGTATTGAGTAAAATAGGTGGACCAAAATTGCAGTTAAGTCTTATTTATAAATAGTTGTTTTGCTTTTCAATCCTAAGAGAAAAAATTATATGTTGTTGTTATTGTTTAAATTTTATCTTCTGTTAACACATCAAATTTATAAATGTCTTTATTATTTATAAATGATTATTTTGCTTTTTAATTCATAAGGAAAAACATCACATGTAGTCATTGTAATTTTATCGTCTTTTAACACGTATCAAATTTATAAATGTGTTTGTTATTTATAAATGGTGATTTTGCATATTAGTCCTAAGAGGAAACATTACATGTTATCGTTGTAATTTTATCGTTTGTCTTTTAACACATCAAATTTATAAATATCTTTATTATTTATAAATAATTATTTTGTTTTTTAGTCCCTACGAGAAAAACATTACATGTTGTGTGAAGTGAATAATAGTCACAAGAAAGGAGATGTTTGAATTGTGATGCTTTTAAAATTACTATACTCTTCCTTTAAATAAGAACTTCCTTAGTAAAAAGATTTATAAGTTATAACACAATAGAAGAGTATACTGGATTTGAATGTGAGCAACCTTTGTTGAAGAAAAATAAACTACCTTTTGAAAGATAATAATGCAGCAAAAGTAGTTTATTCTAAGTGTTAGAAGGTTGCTCTTTTTAGCAAATGGTTTGTTATGCAGCAAATTGTCAAATATGGTATGAGTTAAAATCAGGTTTTGATATGCAGAGTGAATTTGAAAGCAAGTAAACAACACACAAGATTTATAGTGGTTCACCCAAAAATGATCACTGGGCTACCTCCACTCCTCACCTCCTGTGAGTATTTTCACTATTTGCAAATAGTTACAACTTGCTTAACCAGCCCTTGGTTAATACACTTCTAGTAGTTTTTCTCTTACAGCCTCTACAAGCTGTCTCCTGAATTACACTTACTGACTCAAGACATTTTCACCATCACTCACTTACCCTAAGTAGTATGGTTTAATTCTTGACAGTAATCGGGTTCAGGTTTAAAAGGTGTTTGTTGGGATTTTTCTAGGCTTGAAAACTAAGTATGAGTTATTACAAATCAAAGTTTACAAGTTGGAACACACTCTAAGTTAATCCCTAATATTTCTAGAGTTGCTGTAATCTTGAGTGTGTTGAGAGGATGATAGTTGTGTGATTGGAGTTGAATGTAACAGTTTCAGCTTCAATCTCTGCTTGATTCAATGCCCTTGCATTGTTTATAAAGTGAAGCTTGATCTTTTTAGCCGTTGAGAGAGTCATTGCTCTTCAAATAAGGTCTGCAGGAAATGACATAAGTTCTAGACAACATTTCACTTACTTTTGTACTTGTGTCTGAATATGTCACGTCCACCTTTTTGGAACCTTCTCAGCATTATCATCCTCGGACTGGCCTTTCTTCAGAGTACTAACATTTGTTCTTCTTAGATTCTGTGCAGGAGCTTCATTGAATAGTAGTGTGATTGATTTCCTTGGTGATGCATTAAAGCACATTTAATTCGATTCTACCAAGTTTGTGGCTCTACTGCGTATGGTTCTGCCTCTGGTGCGTGCCTCCTTAACTTGAGAAGGTTCAATTCATGCCTTCTCAAATTTCTGTGTTGCACTTTGTCTTGAAAAACTTGCCTTAGTGCCTGTTGTGCTTCTTTGAACTTTGGATCATGTTTTTACTGATCATACTCAAGTAAATCTGTTAGTACATTAAATGATTAGATAACTTAATCTATTTCTCATTGAGTTTGGTTTCATCAAAACCTTTGGGAGTGAGATTTTAGTCTCAACATTGTGGATGTAATTTTATAATCTTTTCACATCAAATTTATAAATGTGTTTACAATTTATAAATGATGATTCTGCTTATTAGTCCCTATGGGGAAATATTACATGCTTTCATTGTAATTTTATCATCTTTTAACATATATCAAAATTATAAATGTCTTTATCATTTATAAATTATTATTTTGTTTTTTTACTCCTTAAGAAAAAATATTACTTGTTGTGGGTGTAATTTTATCGTCTATGAACACATATCAAATTTATGAATGTCTTTATAATTTATAAATAATTATTTTACTTTTTAGTCCCTACGAGAAAACATTATGTGTTTTTTGTGCAATTTTATCGTCTTTGAACACATAACAATTTTACAAATATCTGTATTATTTATAAATTATAATTTTTCTTTTTAATCCCTATAGGGAATCATTACATGTTGTCAGTGTAATTTTATCGTCTATGAACACGTCAATTTTATGCATCTATTTATTATGCTCAAGCTTATTTGAATTTATAATGAACATAATATAGTATAAATAGGCTTTTTTTTTTAAATGAAGGAAAGAAGCCTCGTTAAAACCTTCTGATGCAAAACCCTCCTTAGGGAAAAAACATCTAGAAGGAAAAAGTGTACTCCTCCCTGTTAAAATAGAAAAAAATTGGAAAAAGAATACAGAGAAAGCATGGGGGGACTAGACCAAAACCCATGCAAAGGAAAAGAAATCAACGAAAGCAGCCCCAAATACAAGGGGGAGAAAACCAAACAAAAATTAAGTAAATCTATAGGCAGGGAAGCCGAACCTATTATTAAAAAACTCAACAGCAATAAAAGAGGGGATGTTATTCCACCAAATAAATTTCGTCTGAGAGGCCCCGAATTTGGCCAGCTTATCTGCACAAGCATTCCCCTCCCTGTGGATATGCGAGTAAACGAACTGCATAGAAGAGGTGAGGGCCACACAATTATGCCACCTGTTACGAAGGGACCAGGGGACAAGAGTGGAATTGTTGAAGGCTTTTAAATATATAAATAGGCTTTTAAATATATAACAAACACTTTACGAACAAGGTGTTTCAACACATGCGTAAAAACGAATAAAACCTGTGCACACGCACGGGTAACTTGCTAGTTAAACACTAAAATGTCTCACTTTTTCACACAAGGGAAGATGGTTTTAGGGAACCTGACTTTCTACTGAAATTATGTTATATATATATATATATATATATATATATATATATATATATATATATATATATATTTTTTTTTTTAAATTTTCAACGTCTTTGTTTTACCCTATTGAGTAATAAGTTAGTTTATAGTTAAAAAATGGCTTATTGAAATTGAAGTATTTGGTAAAAGGAAAATGCTTTAGAGTACGAAACGGTTACTTTACGAAAAAAATACGAAAACATGTTATATGCTAATCACAATGTGATTTCTGTCAATTGGTGAGATTACAATTCTTTTTTTCTCTAATAAACTGACACATACGAATTCTTACATTTCGTATGATGAATCCCTCATACTAAATAGCAGTGCTTTTTTAGTAAAAAAATAAAAATAAAAAATAGCAGTGCTCTTGGTAAAATTAGTTATAGAAACAATAATATATTAAATTTACATAAACAGACATATTTATTTAAATCTTTAATATACATACATATATATATATATATAATTTAAAAATAAGCATTATTTAATTAAAAATATAGGCATAATTATTAACATATATGAAGAAGCTAGACGTTCTCATATATACATAAGAGTGTACACTATTTTTTAGATGATTTGTAATATCTGTCAATTGGCGAGATTACAATTCCATTTTTCTCTAATAAATTGACATGTGTGAATTCTTACATTTCGTATGATGAGTCCCTCGTACTAAATAGCAATGCTCATATATATATATATATATATATATATATTGTTTGATTTTTTTTTTCAAAATAATATATTTCAGGACATTCAATGTTTCAAACATACACATTAAGAGTGTGTACTATTTTTTAGATGATTCGCAATATTCACGCGCAATAACCGACTAGCACACAAAAAGTTATATAATGATATAAAACTAAGAGAAAATATAAAAAACTATAAGCTCATACGCTACTTCGAATATCATCTCAAAAAAAAACTATAAGTTAGTTGATAAGCTTGTTTGTCAAATACCTCTCATTTGTTCCAACAAGTTTGTAAATTAGTCCAATAAACTATAAGTTAGCTTATTAGTTTTGCCAAATAGAACCTTTTTTCATAAGCGAAATTGCCAAAAAGAGCCTTACTTTTTAAAAATAATTAGAATATAAAAAATCTAAAGGTTTATTATGATAAAAAACAATTTCGAGTAGTTTTATGAGAAATAATCCAATTTTATAACAAGTTTAATAAATGAGTGAGAATGTTACAAAAATGATTTTTTGACCGTAAACAAGCAAAAGTTAACTTCTATCTGGTGAGGCCATTCATGGTCATCAGCTCTATGTCATCAAGTCTCTTATGTTAAGAGATTGGTGTTTTTCTCCGCATCACACATTTAGGGAAAGCAATCAATGTGCGAATTATTTAACCGAATTTGGTGCTAAGGGCATGGATTCCTCAATGGTAATTGAAGAAGCTTATGTAGGAATGCTTCACCTCATGCTTACTACAACAAGTGTGTGTTGATCCTGAGTTTATTTCTAGTTTTTTTCTCTTTGTAAGAAAAAAAATTAGCTTCTGTCTCACATAAAAAACTTTAGAAAAATAATCACCTTTTATATAATATAAAAGTTATTTTCTCTTCTTTTTTTACGGCAAGTTATTTTCTATTCTTAAACAATATCTTACTTAGCAGGAAATAATAAATTAAGTAATAGTCTCTTAAATAGGAAATTTTATGCTCATCATCATTTCTTTGAGCGCGTTCATATTTGTATTGAGAACCTTAAATGAAATGAATTGAGTTTGTTATTATAAAAATAAAAAAAAAAGAATCAACTTGATACCTCATTAGTTAACTTCAAAATGTTATATATATGAATTTATTTTCTTATTTTAACTCATTTTTATCTAATGCGAGACTTTGCCAAACAATGAGAAATTGAACTTATGTATGTGTGAATATGTATTTCTCTACTATTAGGATATTGGATTTTTCTTCTTTTCCTAACGAAAGCTGCTCCAGTTTGTAACTATTCAGCTCATATCCCACGATGATGGTTTGAATCCTGAGCCTGAGTGAGGACCTGATTCAGGTGAGCCCCAAAACCTAACTCATATAAACTTTTATTTATAAAAGATATTTTTTCCTTTCCTTTTAAAAAAAGAATATTAAATTATTTAAATAGAATTCAAATCTCGGAGAGGATTTTCAAATGTATAGAAAAAATATCAGTATTATCTTTTAAAAATTCACAATTCCCTCACAAGATTATGTTTAATCTTCAAGTTACAATAAACATATATTATCTTGATGATAATCATTGATGATAAAAAGTATTCAATAAAAATTTAAAGAATAAATTGTTGATAATCATTATCCTCACAACAACAATAAATATTCAAAATATGAACATATTTAAAAACAAAATAAATAAATTCTTGGAAGAATAGTTTGTTTTGACAGCATCTCAAACGACCGAAATAATTATTTTAAAAAAATAGTTTGTTTTGACAAATTTTGAAAAAATAGTTATCTAAACAAGAATTTAACTCAAAACTCAACAATATATCCACTTTGATCCAAATCTCGTCTTCGAGGAAACCTCTTCAAAGAGTCAAAGAAAAACAAGGTTTTTTTTTTTTTGCACAAAAAAAAAAACTCAAATTATGATTTGCAGTCAAAATATATGCATTAAAATCATGAGGTTACTCAAGAAGAAAAGGAAATTGAAAACCACAATGAACAGAAAAGAAATAGCATGAAAAAAAAAATTGTATTTACAAAACAAATCTCTGTGCACTTGGCCACAAATGGCGGTGGCGCCAAACAACGAATTTGTTTAATCCACTAATTGAAAATAAAAGAATTATCCAACATGATCCACTGGACTTGATTGTGATGAATGAACATTGATCTTCACCGAAAATTCTAAGTTGACCTAACAATACTCCAGCTATCCGATTCTGACCAATTTTCTGGTACGTGATCCGTGACCAGCCGCAAGAGCCTCTCCGCAGTCGAACATAAACTAGGCGAAAATTCCCACTGACGCCATTCCTCAGAATCCGGTGAAAAAGAAGGCGAAGTCGTTACAGTAGAAGAATCCCAATGAGAGAAATCGAAGTGGGTTCTTGGTGACGGCGATGGCAATGTCTCATTAACTTTCTCCAATGAAACAGTGTCATCGGCGGCTATAAACGGGTGCTTCAAAAGCATCTCTGCATTCCATCTCTTCCTTGGATCCTTAACAAAACACTTTCCAAGAAAATCCTTCCCTCGTTCTGATAATTCATCTGGAATCTTCGGCAATTCTTCTCCTACCCCAATTCGAATCAACAACGACCACATATTCGACCCGTTTGTCACGTCCCAAGCGGGTTTTCCGGTCACCATCTCCACTACGGCGCAGCCGAGGGCCCATATATCCGCCGGTGACTCGTACTCGTTGTCGTTCACCGATTCCGGCGACATAAACATTGGGGTCCCCCTGCATTCCCACTTTTCCCTCTGTTTTTTCTCCCCTTTCTCCTTCGCAAGACCAAAGTCCGCAATCTTAACATCGCCATTGTCGAATACGAGGATGTTTTGTAGTTTCACATCGCAGTGAACAAAACCTTTTTCGTGAATATACTTTAAACCTTCAACAATTGATCTCGTGTATTTGCGAACCAGGTTTTCAGGGAACGTTCCACTGTGATTCTTAAGCTGATCAGCGAGAGTGCCACTGGCGGCGTATTCTAGAAACAGATTGAAATATTCTTCGCCGTTTTCGAAGGTGTGATCGTGGCCAAAACACTTGATAATATGCGGGCATGATCCTAAACGATCGAGTATTTGTTCCTCGTTCTTGAGCAAATAAGAGGTGTAAACATCGGAGGATTTGACGGCGGTGGGAGAAGGAAACTGAACGGAACCGTTAGTGGGTATGGCTAAATTGACGGTGGCGAAGCTTCCACTGCCTAACGAGTGACCGCGAACCCAGTCCATGTCTAATGAACTTCTTTGTGGTGTGATGTGTTTATACAAGGAAAGTGTGGTTGATAATTCAAAGACTTTACTTCTTTGGGCGTGCGGGTATTTGAAGCACGTGGGAGTTGAGGAAAAATCCCGCCAAAGCGGGTTTTTTTCCTTGATTCTCTTAAGCTAATTTTACAGTATACCGGTTCGTAACAAACATGTCTGTTTGTTTTGTCATGGCGGTTTTGAAGATTCTCAATCAAAGATCTTTCTCTCGATTATATATCAACCGGGTAAGATCCTGAATACAGAATTAATGCGGAGATTATATAATAATTTAAATTGATGGAGTCTGATTTTAAGATAGATCCTAATTACAGAACAACTGTACTATCCTATTAATTTATCAATCAATTTATGAGTAGTAAATCTGATTCGGATAATTGGACTTGCCTTGTTTGTTGACCGCACTTTGAAGTTTGAAGATTTATCTTTTGATTCAAACTCAAATTTATCCTAATGATATCCTCTCGATTTTGAATATTCCTATGGAAATTTTTTTTTTTTTTTGGTTGACATAACCATCTATGGGAAAAAGTTGAAACAAGCTTTCATTGAAGTCATATCGTTTATGGAGTGTGATTAGCTTAATACTATAGCTCAATCTTTTTAAACGATTTTTATCTTCGGCAAGTATATGTAATCACAATTGATGCATGCGTAAATCATCAACCACATCTAATTTGAGTTAAAATTCTTTTCATTTTTCAAAAGAAAGAAATATAGGGTCTATTTAGGAGAGAGATAGACACAAAAGTTTAAATGATTTAATTTTTTTAAATAATAATAAAAGTTTGTTACACCAAATCACACAAAATCTCTTTTTTTGTATTTATCTCTCTCCTAAATAGACCCTTCATTTCTTTTGAGAAATAGAAAGGATCTCAACTCATTTAAATTGGGGGAAAAATTTATATCCAGATCTTTTTTTTTATAACAATATCCAGATCTTTTTAAACTTTGAATAACAAAATATTTATTTTGTTTTAAAATATCGTGCTTATCTTTTACGTCAAACTTTTTGAAAAACAAAAAAAAGCACAGTAAATGGTTCGACAGATTGTGCAAATCTGAACAAAGATTTTGCTTCTAACAACACTAGAGTAAATAATAACATATGGAATTAATATGGCAAAGTGACGCGAGACATTGGAGCGCGGATTCGAATCCGCCCCACTCCATTTCCCTGGGACTAAAAGTGCAATTAAATCTAAAAATATAATTGTAATGAATATATGGGTATCCGTGGGGCGAATGATATGATCCTCACCCCCATTTAATAGCTATAAATTTACTACCCATTGTGGGTAATTCGTGCAATATGCACGGGTACGAGTTTTTTTGTCATCCCTAAACAAAATGTGTGCTCTCTCTCTATCTCTTTCTCTGATGTTTCTTTCTTTCAACAAAGAAATTCACTTTGTGCATAGCAGTTCTTAATGTGGAGGTGTGATGTGTGATAACATGGGCAATTGGATAGTGGGCTTTGCCCAAATCTAAGATCGTGGACCAGTCTTAAGAGCCGAGATTCATGGTATTCTATGCGGTCTCTTTATTATAGCCTGAAATTTAAGGGTATTCACAAACCGATCCAATCCAATTCAAACCGCAGCTACCGAACCGAAAAACCGCAAACCGAATTAACCACAAACCGAAAAAACCGAAAACCGCAAAAAACCGAAATTTTGGATTGGATTGGATTGGTTTTCGGATCCTTCTAATGGAACCAATCCAATCCAAACCAATCCAAAGTATTATTACATAACATAATATTATACTTATAATTACCTTATTTTTAATATATTTTCTCACACAATATAAAATTTAATTTTTTAAATTAATCATGTATATTTTTATATAATATAGAATATTTTACTTTTTTAATATACATTTTTTTGGGTACATTTTTAAGCTTACAAATAAATTATTTATTCTTATTTTTATAATTTTAAACATATTTTTCTTAATTTGTGGATCTACTCTTTCCCATTTTATAATTCCATTTCACATTAATATAATAATGCGTGATATATCAACACGTAAAAATAATCGTGATATGGTAAATCTGCATAAGCATTCCTGAGGCCAACGATTCCTTTTGATTATTTCATAGTTTCATTTATAAGAAGAAAAAAAAGCTGGGTCGTTACTGCCCTACTGTTGGCTACTGTAATACTATTAGTTTAATGTTATGAAATGTAAGTTATCGTTATTGTCGTAATTTCACCATTTGGAAAAATATAAACCAGGAGATTAGATTATAAATGAGAAACCGAAATCCAATCCAATCCAAACCGAAGTAAATTGGATCGGATCGGATTTGATTTTAAAACCAAACCGATTGGATGATTGGATTAAAATCCGAAAGGATTGGATCGGATGGTTTTTCCCCTTAAAACCGATCCAATCCAATCCGCGAACACCCTTACTGAAATTAGGGTTTTTGAGAGATCATTGTTGATACATATTCCGAGGAAGCCTTGCAATTGATTCATGGTGACTCTAAGATCCCTTGCTTAGATATGTTTGTGAAGGAAATTCACTCTTTGTTGAGTAGGCAATGGAATGTGAGGGTCCAGCAAGTTTTGAGGGAGGGAAATTTTGTAGCTAATGTCATCATTGCTATGTTTGGGCAAGGGGTAAGGACTTTTTATATCCACCTAATTATTGTAATTCTTTTGTTTTACAGGTCATAGGGGCTTAAAGACCCTAGATCCACTCTTTTGTAGGATATTTGTTGAATGTCAACCGAATAACCATTGGTCAATGATCACAAGCATGCCATGATGACAAACAAAATTTCCCTGCCATCAAATTTTACTAGTAGGCGCGTTGAATTTGCTCCATTTCAGACGACAACGGTAGAACAAACCCAAATTTGGACCAAATTATTACTTTCTCCGTCTTTTATATATATATATATATATATATACATGCAAAAATCACTTTTTTTTATTTATTGAATAATTAATATATTTGATCTATTATAGTATGACCACATACTTAATTAGTTAGTTATTTAGTTAGTTGACTAATTCTGTTAACCAGTAACTAGTTACTTCTCTGTTCTATTTTGTATATATAGATTTTAGTCTAGTTTCTTCTAATTGTATCTGACACGTATTACTAAAATGAGAAATCTGTTTCTCCCAATTTCCTTTGTTCTCCCAAAGTGCTTCGTTATCTTAAATCTTCTCCATCAAAAGGTCTTTTCTATTTTTCATCTTCTCCTCTTAAACTTTCTGGTTTTGCAAATTCAGACTGGGTTAGTTGTGCCCTTACCAAAAAGTCAGTTACCGGTTATTGTGTTTTTCTTGACATTTCTTTGATTTCCTGGAAATCAAAGAAGCAATCTACTGTATCTAGATCGAGTTCCGAGGTGGAATACAGTGCCTTAGCAAGTCTGTCTTGTGAGATTCAATGGCTGTCCTATTTATTTGCAGACTTGGGAATTCGGTTTGAGCACCCTGATGCACTTTGTTGCGATAATAAATCCGCTATTTATCTAGCTCACAGTCCCTCATTTCATGAAAAGACAAAGTATATCGACATTGATTGTCATGTCATAGGGGAGAGAATTCAGAATGGTTTAATTCATCTTCTTCCGGATCCTTCCTCAGCTCAATTAGCTGATGTCTTGACCAAGCAGCTGCTGTCTCCTGCTTTCACAGCTTTAATCTCAAAGCTTGGACTTCAAGATGTTCACAGTCCAGCTTGTGGGGGAGTATTACCACATAATTAATTAGTTAGTTATTTAGTTAGTTGACTAATTCTGTTAACCTGTAACTAGTTACTTCTCTGTTCAGTTTTGTATATATAGACTCTAGTCTAGTTTCTTCTAAGTGTATGTGACACATTACAGAAATGATAAATCTGTTTCTCCCGATTTCCTTTGTTCTCTGTGATGGTTTCCATGGTTAATATATAAACCAACTACCTGAGTTATTCAATGAGTTATTCAATAGTGATTTTTGCTTAGTATAGAGAAACGACTCTTCTTTACTCTTCTGCGAATGTTACTTTTTTTCAAAAGCTACAAATTTTTAACGTCGACAAAATTAAATGTTATTTCAAAAACAATCGTTTTCGTAAACAAAATAAACAAAAATCATTCCCGGAATTGAAAGTTTTACTTTCGAATCTCTAAAAAGGAAAACATGAGAGAGCATTACTAACCGCATAACTAACCCATGCAATAATGTCATTACGTTTTTTGGTTTATACAAACGAACAGACATAAATCAACACAAAAGGCAAGCAGATCCATTTCTGCAGCGCATCGAGAGAATGCCACAAAAGAACCCCATCACACAAAAAGGGAAAAAAAAATCCAAGCTTGAAGTCCCTTTGTTGCTGAAACACATACACGTGCTAATTACCCAACTTAGCACAACTAATGATGTTTTAATTTAATAAAGCTAACATGAACTTACCTAACTTTTGACATTTATTTTCGATCTGAAAATAAATGAACACATTTCATCTCCTGCAGCGAGTGATGGCGGAGCAGCCCCTGGAGTAAGGGTGAACAGGGCCTCTAGCCTTGTAGCAGTTGTGGGTGTAGTAAGATCTCCCAGAACGAGGTGGACACGGGATCCTGTTAGCGGAAAGAGCACCGTACGAGATATAGTACTTAAATCTCCGCCAGAACAATGATCTGCGACCAAAACCACCGTCTATGTCTTCCTCATTCTCTTCATCTATTTCATCGTAAAGAGACACTGTGGTTGGCCACTCTAAAGCATCGGACGACAGCTTCAAACTCGTTTCGTCGATCTGAGCATCCACATTGAGGCTCACAGTGAAGCAAAGTAGGAGGAGGGTGAGAACGAGCTTGAGAAGAGGAGAGGAAGCCATGGATGAGAAGAAGGGGTTAAAGTGTGGAGAGTGGAGTCGTTGTGTGTTTTTATTGAGGTTGTTTTGTTTGTGAGGGTAGTGTTGTGTCGAGAGGACAGACAAGGGGGCAGAGGGAGTCACATGGTGTAAGCGCCAAAGCTGGGACCTTGTTACTGGTTTACAGCTGTGATCATCAATGCATCGATCGACGCGTGCCGCTCCTCTATTATCGTGCGCCCCCACCTGTTCATCCAGTGTCTATTCTCTGCGCTGCGCTCCATGCTGTGACATGTTCTCTACGACGTCGTTCTGCTACAAGGACATTGCAAAGTACATGTGTTGGATGCAATGAACGGTGATAAGAGGCATGGCGCACTGATAAGGTTGTGATGGAGAGCATTTTAGAATCTCTTGCGTCATACCCTACACAACGGTCCTGAATAAAGACGCCGCGGTTCGAACGAACGGTGTTTTTAAATGCCTCTAATCACGCACGCAACTCTCCTCCGTCCCCCAGGGCTCAGACCCTAATTCACTCGTCATAATTGATATGTGGAATGTAAATAGTTGTTAGGGTATCATTTACTCTTTTCTGTTTCTTTTTACATGTCGATTTTTAAAAAAAAAAAAAAATTTAATTATTTATCAGTGGCAGACTTAGGACTCAAGGTTAAGAGGTGAAAAAAATCTAAAATTATACGTCATTATAACACAAAAAAATTAATTATATTAACAAATTAACAATAACACAAGAAGAGCATGATAATTTTCTTACAATAACACAAATTAACAATTAACAAGGGAAACCAACATGCTCATCGGCCAAAACAATTAACAAGGGAACCAAATTAACAATTTTCAATGAACCAACATATCCCTTTTTCCGCCAAAACAATTCCAGGGAACCATACCAACAATTAACAAATGCCTAAACAAGGAACCCTTTTTTCAAATATGAAATTAGAGAGAAACTAATTAAATCTAGGGTTTAGAAATTAGGGAAGAGAGAAAATCTGAAACAGGATTTAGAAATTAGGGGAAAATGGAAACAGGACAAGGAGAGGCGAGGAAAAATGGAAACAGAACACTGCACTTCAGAAATCAGGCAACATCACGATTCACAAATCAAAATCTCAAACCTGTGGTGGCACCGACGAGGAAGGCGTGCAGCCGGCGGGACGAAGCGGTGACTGACAACAGAGAAGAGTAGAGACATCGTGGTCGCAAGAGACAGAGGAGTCGCAGGTCGTGACGGAGACAAAGCAGAGTAGAGGTGTTGCAGGTCGCAAACTTGCGACGGAGAAGAGCATAGCTTATCACGGAGTGGTGGTCGGTCGGAGAAGAGCAGAGCGCGAGAAGAGCAGAGCGAAGATTCGCGTTTTATCTTTGTTCAAGAGAGAAGAAGCTTCAAGTGTGGTTGAGTGTGAGATAGTGTGGGTCAGTTGGTCAAGAGGGGTCAAAATTGGGGGTCAATTTTTTTTATTGGGGTGTAAGTAGAAATTTTAAATTTCCAAGGGGTTCAGTAGCATACCCTGGCTTCTATGTGGGTCCACCGCTACTTGTTATTATCAAAGTTTAAGGTCACATTAATTACATGTTTATCAATTATACCCTTAACTATTTATTGCAGAGAAAGAAATATGTTCTTTGGAATAATGCATGGTCAAGGGTATTATAAGAAAGAGACTAATAATTTCATCAAAAGCAATAAAATTTATTGGTTTCCTTAGTTTGTGTAAAACAACCTTAAAAGACATCTAAAAAGGAACGGAGGGAGTAATAGGTACTCACCAATTATGTACTGTCTACATAATGAAATATAATAAAAAAAATATTTTAAAAATAAGTAAATCTAACTAATTTTAACACATTTAATGTGATAATTTTTAAAATATCTTTCAATTAATGCATTTTTTTTTTAATAACTCATTTTATTTCCATAAAACAAGTTCTCATAGAAACTTAAATGAAAGGAAATTACACTTTATGAAATGCAAATAGTTTTGTAATTACATCAAGAAAATTAAATGAAATTAACCATTATTTTTAATAAGCGTGAATTTGGTTATTCTTTCTAGGGTTGTACACAGCAGGGTTTGGTCGGTTTTGACCATACCTGATACCCGAACCAATCAAATTTTCTCAATTTGGGTGGGGTCGAAAATCTGTAGTTCTTCTGTCAAACTAAAACTAAACCAATCTGGTGATGAGCGGATTAGTTTAGTTTTGGTTCGTGGGTCATAAGACAAAAAAGAACTTTTAAAATTTCAAAAATAGTTTCATTTAACATTTAAAATTCCACAAAATTTCAAGCAACACTTAAACTAAATTCCACAGTTTTTAAAATGATATTCTATTTCACAAATTTTTCACAAAATAGAAAGAAATCGTAATTTTTAAGTGAGCAAGTAGTGTCTCATCTCTCATAAATTATGACCGTATGATAATAAGGTATATAAAAAATCAAAAAATAAATTTTATGTTAATGGGTTGGGCTCGCGGGTTCACAAATTTTAAATCATAAATTTGTTACCCGAACCAAACCACTTGGTTTGAACGAGTTGGTTCAGGTTCAACCCAAACTACGAAGAAAAACCGAATCGAACACTTTGGGTTAGGTTGGATCGTCGGTTTGATTGAATCAACCCAGACCCGTGTGCACCCTTAATTTTTGCTTATATTACATTCGAGAGTAGTACTTAAGTGGTCCCACGTGTACACATCACTCATTTTTATTTTTTCAACTTCGGTACCTAATTAGCACACAATCCCTTCAACTCGTCATCTCCAAAAAATTTATTAAATGAGTCTCATCAATAACTCTACATTATCACATTTCATCAAAAGATTATTTATTAAAAATTGACATGCAGGCCCGCGTGACATAGGAGAGAGAAGGTACCCGCAGAGGTCGGGAGGGCAACGACGCGGGCGCGGGCACGGGTAGCCCCAGTACCCATACCCGTTAATACCAACGGATATTTACGCGGGTAACAGGTATCCATAGATATCGATGAATATTTAATAATTTAACATAAAAAATTATACAATATAATATAACAACATATTATATTAACATTGTATAATATACAATATGCATTCACAAAATTGTATTATTATGGGGTCCATCCACTAAAAAATATCAAATAATGTAGGAAATACAAATTATTTCATCCCAAAGTGATTAAAAATGTCATAGTATATATTATACATTTAATAAAAAAATAATTGTAACGAATATACATGTATTAGCGGGGCAGTACCATGATCCCTACTCCCATTTAATAATTATCCATTTACTACCCATTGCAGGTAATCTGTGCAGCTATCCACTGGTGCGGGGTTTTTTTGTCATCCTTACGTGGAGGTACTCCTTTCAAATAGGTACCCATTAAAATTACCCCACAATGAGAGTACCTAATAGATACCCTTCTAAATAGGTACTCATGGCATGAGTACTCACCATTAGAAATACCCTTACAGTTGAAACTTATGTATATACTTTGATAAAACATACACCATCCAGTCCTAAAAACATAGTCTCATTTTTAGTTGTATTAATTGCTAAATTATTTTTATACTCTTATTTTATTGTGAGATCAATTAATGAGAAACTCACATATTTTGGGTAAGTGAATGTATTGAGCCTTGGATGTACTTATCTGTTTCCCATGCATGTATTCCCACTCGTTAATTTTTTTTTTTTTGAGAGAACACTCATTAATTATACAAGCACATTTCAAACATTTAATATTATGAGTATTTAATATTATGAATATTATGAGTATTTTTGGAATACAATTTAAAATTATATGATTATTAGTTAAAGTTAGTCGATGTGTATTTTCTTAATCTTGACGAATTAGTCTTTTGCTTCTTTTAAAAAAAAGTGGAGTTAATATTCTACCACTGTTACATACACTTTGGAGACCATTATTTTGTGTAAACTTATGTGTTTATGTATATCATAAATTGTTAAATACGTGGTACACCATGTATTAACATTTGTTTACATCAATGAATATATTCAAAATAGTTACTTTTTCTATAATTTTTTTGCTTCGATTGTTAAAAAAAAATAAAAAATTCTAACATGTTACAATCAAAGCAAAAAATTCTAGAAAAAAATAACCATTTTGAATATATTCAAAATTCTAACATGTTAGTATTATTATGTGATTGTTTCTAAATTTCAAAATTAATTTTTCTAAGATGATAGAAAATATTACTCCTAAACATAATTTGTCCCATACATCACACTGGTACACACACTATTACTCGAATAATTTGACAGAATGTCTGGATTAAATCAATAAATTTAAAGAATAATTATGCCTTAATTTGACCTAGCCCAACTTGAATTGATTTGACTCACAATCTTAAATTTATCATGATTAATTAACAACATATTTTAGTTTATTTAAAATTATCTGAAAATGAATTTCTATTTATTTGAAGTAAAAATCAATTAAGTTTTTAATATACTTTAATAAAATAAATATATACAAATTTATTGAACATTTTAGGTAGATAGATAGATAAAATACAGAACAATACGTACCAAAAAAAAAATACAGAACAATGGATTAACGCTCACAGTTTGGATAAAGTCAGATTAAACCAATAATATATCAACTTATATCAAATTTAACCTGCCATGACCCAACCCGTAATTTGATCCACTAATTCATAGTGAGCCAGTGTAAATGGACTGGACCGATTAACAGTGGGGGCATGCACTTGTACTACACAATGGGCCAGCGCGTTCATAAGTCAATGGATCGAGATGGAACTGGTCTGGGATTTAGTCTTGTATTTGTTGTACATAAATCATCACCGCGTATGTGTGTGTGTATATATATATATTTTCGGTATATTGGGCTTAGTGGCTATCACACATACACAGGGGATGGGGAGAGGGACATTGTGGGATCGAACCCATGTCCCAACACACACCACACGTCCCAAACAACCACTGCGCTAGGCAGTGCGGGACAATCATCACCGTATATTTAAGATTTTAAAAGAATAAATTTTTAGGGGTTATTATTTGACACCCCATTTATGCTAGATATTTTTAAAAGCGTATTTATGAATCAAAGAGCATATTTTCCATCAACATATCACACGTTTAAATCAAAGAACATGCTTTTTTTTATCAATCATGGTAAAAAAAAAATACATACTTACGTACATACATCTCTCTAAAATCCATAGGCGCAACAATATCTTCCTCCTTTTTTTTTTAAAAAAAAAACTATAGAACCCATAACTCTAGTCTCTTCATCCTCTGTACAAGAGCAAAGCTTTCATGGCCAGACATCACGACTAGCTACTGAGTACCTCATCTCTATCATAATCTTCCCTTGAAAAAAACAGAAGAAGGAACCCCCCAAAAAAATAGTAGAGAAGCAAGAGGAGGAGGAGGGAGGGGCTCGAGTGGCACCTCACCGTCGACCACCACGCCTTGCTTGGGTGAGTATGAATGGGGCATGAAATGTGATTTGATAGATGAGGGGCTTGAACGCTTGAACATAAATTTTGGAAGGAGAGGGAGGGAGTTTTGGTTTTCGGAATGATCCGTATGCGGTGAACCAAACGATTCCAATTGGCTTAGAAGATAACATGCATATTCTTCTTTTCATTTTTTGAGACTTTTTTAAATCGGTTCGAAAAACAATCATTGTAAAAAAAAAATACATCGGTTAGAAAGCAACTGATCTAAAAAAATTCTATTTTATTTCAAAAATGTCATCACTTTTTTTAAATCGGTTCAAAAAGTAATCCATCTTAAAAAACTTTGATACACCAGTTAAAAAGCAACCGACCTAAAAAGTTTAATTTAATTTAAAAAATGCCATTGTCTTTGTTAAATATTTTTTCCATGAACACATGTATGTCCTGCGTGAAAGCACGCTCCTTTTAATTTATATATGTGATATGATTGACGAAAACATATTCTTTGATTCAAATATGTGATATGATGATGGAAAGTATGTTATTTTGATTCTTAAATATGCTTTTGAACTATTGTCTGTGCGTTTGAAAACGTTTGGAGACATTTTTTTTTTTTTAAATTTTTCTAGGCTAAAGCACAACTGTGTCGCAACCTCACACAGCTATTGCGGGTTTTTTCGTGTTCTGTACAAGGTGACACAACTGCGTTGCGACCTGTTTAGCGTCTCATACAAGGTGACACAGCTGTGTCGCGGCCAAAATAGTGCTGTGTACACAGAAACACAACTGTGTTGCGGAATGATACAATTGTGTCAGAGACCTTTTTTAGTCGATTAAAAAAGCAACTGATATAAAAAACATTTTCTACACCGATTTAAAAAAAAAAAAAAGTAAATTCTTCCGTACCCAGAAAAAAAAGTAGGTATTAATACTCATCGGTAAAACAGATAAAAATAATTTCAATAAAAGTAAAAAAAACTATAATTCAAACATAAATTATAAATAACAAAACAAATAAAACCTACAAAACAAATTCCAAATAAAAAAATAAATTGAAATATCAAAAGAAATTGAAATCGTGTATAAAATAAGTAAAACAATAGAAGAAATTGATAAAAATACAATTTTATTATTAGGAATGAAATAAGAAAAGAAGAATAAGCTAGGAATGAAATTAAATAGTTTCATAAATATTAAAATATTATTTAAGCAGTGATCCAAATAACAAAAATAGAGAAATAATTTTTATAAAAAATGAAATAGAAAAATAATAAAAAGATTTCTTAGAGAAAGTAAAAATTTATTAATAAATATAGAATTTTTTTAGGGAATTTCTCTTATACTCTCACATTAACAACATGTATGAAAACTAAGCATTTAATTTCACTTTAAAAAAACTAAAAAATGATGTGGCGTTAAACAATTGATCATTGGGTATTCATACCCAATAAAATTTCAGGATATCAGAGTTCTCACCTTTAAAAAAACCAATCTAGACAAGTTTCGTTTAATTTAAAAAATACAACTGTCTTTTTTGTAAATAACTTTTAAAATAGGTTAAAAAAAGAATCCGGTCTCAAAAAAAACGTTTCTACGTTGGTTAAAAAACAAATGATCTCAAAAAGTACCATTTATTTTTAAAAAATGCCAACGCTTTTTTTTTTAATGGAATGTTAAATAACCGATTTAGAATCTATTGTAAAATCCATATTTTGCACTAATGAATCCGTTTTCGCACTACAAGAAAATTCGTCATTACCGACGGCCATTTTTCGTCGGTAATACAATAAGGCCGTCGGTAAATAATGATTACCGACGGATTACCGACGGCCTCGGGGCCGTTGGACAATGCCTCGTTGGAAATGTATTACCGACGGCCAATTGAATCCGTCGATATTACCGAAGGCTAAGCCGTCGGTAATATTAAAAAAAGCCGTCGGTAATCCGTCGGGAATTTTAAATAATCAGTGAGATTTTACCGACGGCTTTTCCGTCGGTAAAATCTCACTGAATTATACTAATAAATTGCCGTCGGTAATTTACCGGCAATACTAATAAATTGCCGTCGGTAATTTACCGACGGCTAAGCCGTCTGTAATTCACGTGAATATTCAAATTTTATAAGCCGTCTGAAGATTGGTTACAGGCGGCTTAGCCGTCGGTAATTCACGTGTATATTACCGACGGCCAAGCCGTCGGTAATGTAAAATGTGGCCGTCGGTAATGTCAAATTTTATAAGCTGTCTGAAGATTGGTTACCGGCGGCTTAGCCGTCGGTAATGTCAAAAAAAATTTCAATGTAAATTTTGTTTTTAAACAGCCCCAAAATTGTACAGTACCTGCAATGCAGCAAGGGCTTCAATGACCATCAACATACATTAACAAAAAAAACAATCAACATACATTTTTAATAATCACAACAACAAATCCATAATGAACAAATCAAGTTACAACAAGTTCTAAGCAAATCAATAACAATACATAATGTAAAAGACCACAAATCCATAATGTCAAAACCCAGAAATCCATGTCAAAACAAGTCAATAAAAAAAAGCCAAATCCCTAGCCTAACGACAACACTAATCATCCTCCTCTGACTCGTCATAGTCCGGATGGCGACGACGGGATTTCTGGGCCTGAATGGCAGCAACACTGACAGACAACTCCCTCAACTGCTGCTGAAATTGCTGATCCCGCTCCAATGCTATTCTCCTTGCCTCCCGTGCTTCCTCTCGTGCCTCCCGAGCCTCTTCCTCTGCTTTTCTTGTGCGCTCCTCAAATGCCGCAATCTGTGCAGCCACCTCAGCAGTGATCTTGAGTCGGGGGATCTTGGTGCGGATGCATGAGACTCTGGGTCAAAGAGGAGACACCATGCCTAAAACGTCCAGGACAAGCCTCCGACACCGCATGCCCGCCCTCGAGTCCTACCCCAGCAGATTGGGCCCATAATCGCAATCGAGTCGAGGGGTCAACATCGCGATTGCCTCCCTCCATCGAGAAGGTGAGAGGAGGCGCTTGCACACCTTCTCTTGATAGGCTTCTGCTCAAAACAAAACAGAGTAAAGATTGGTTTCTGATTGTTTATGAAACAAAATAAAATTAGTTAAATAAAAAATGCAATGATCGACTTACATATGTCTCTCTGGATACATTGTCCACCCAAGACTTGTCCTTTTTTGTGTGAGTCTTCAAGAAGATCTCATCCACCATGGGCTCTCTACCCAACTCATCGGTGAAACATAATTAAAAACGTTAAGAACATATATATGTAAGTATGGTGAAACTCAATTGCACCTTAGCAGTATCAACAGACAGATATGTCCAATATGCCATATATGGAAATACTAGTGTGCATTACTCAGTTATTAAACAGATCCACTTAGATCTTTAATCATAAAGTTAGCTTGCACACGAACTCAAGACTAAACTAAGCAGTTGAAGGAGAGCAGGCATTATCTTATAGACACCATGTAAATATCCGGTCATTCTGGCGTCAAGTTTTGTTGAACATAAGATCACAGGCCCACTATTTGGCGACTTTGTCTTTACAATGGTAAGTGTAATTTCGGTGAGAACAAAATTTTATTGGGATAAAGTTCTTGAACATGAGTTTTGATTAAAAATAGAGTAACCCTATTAAACTCGAATTGAACTCTTAAATTAGACATACTCGAAATAGTATTCAAAAAATATTGCTAAGATCAAGGAACCATCCATAAAAGAAAAAGATCAAGGAACCACTACATTTATGTATTTGCTAATCGAAATCATACAAGATAAGAATGTTGCTTTGGTTTTATCAAAGAAACTCCAATGTAGTGAAAAGTCAAGTCTTTGGGACATCAAAGGTTGCACCAAGTACCAAAATAACTACTAGAAGCGTGTCCTCTGCCTCCTTATCAACGAACAAAATGAAGAAAAAACAATACGAGAATGTACTTCGGACAAGTCAGCTCAACAATTAGTATTGAAGAGACAAATTGGTAAAGTAAGGAAAATCATTTCGAAATGGTGAAAATGATATCCCAAGAAACAAGGGCCTACACCAATTGTTTAGAGCCAAACCCCACATCGTGCAAGCTGGAAAATCAGTTTGCAGTCATTCTTTCACAAATAATTTATGAACATCATATTACAGATCAAGATGCAAAAATTGCATTACAAACCGAGACAAACATTAAAGCTAACAATAACGAAATTCATTGGTTTATGCGGTTTGATTTAAATCATGCAAAATATCAAAATCAAGCTAATAACAAGCATCCCCAAATTAAAAAGCGATTATAATAATATTATTTCAGCCTTTTCAACCGAGTATTCTCAAATTGCTATGTTTTTCTATCTCGGTGAAACTAGGGTTATTTAACTCATAGTTGACCAAATTATGATCATTGTTATTTAACTCATAGTTGACCAAATTATGATCATTTTCGTCTTTGAGATGGTCTGGGATAGCTATATGGACAGGCTAGCTTGAACTCTCGGGCTTCTAAGGTTATTATCTACCTTAGATTCTATGACATTGACTCTAAGTTCTAGAACTCCAAGTCTTTCCTTGAGAATTCTTATGTCATCTAAGCTCCCTGGAATTTATTCACACACTACATTTAGCACACCATTTAACATCATTAGTAAATCATAATAACCACTTCTATACATTTGTTATATATTAATAGCTTTGTATAAAGTGTTTAAAAAACATACCAGGCGCAAGGCATGCTCAGTGATGGATATAGATCCACCAGTATGCATAGAACCACCCTTAGAAGAAACGCGATTCTGCTTGGTCTTGGTGCATTTCTCCTTATAGTCTGGAGCCTTCCACTTGGCATTAAGTTCTGCATAAGCCGCCTCGCCTATCCAGGTTGGGCATTTACCATTCTTCCTCACCTCCATAAGCATCTCAGAAAGACGCTTTGAGCCTTTGCTTTTGAAGAGCTTCTCAACCAGATAATGGTCTTTAGGATCCCACGTAACATGCTCCTACAATATTATGTTACAAATAATATCAACATCCATTATTAATATCAACACACAATAACGAAAACCCTTAAATAAGAAAAGTAACATAATCTAACTTGAAATTTCTTAAGCCATTTCTCCACCGTCTTTCCTGGAATCTCTCCCCAAGTATGATATGGTTCCCGGAACTGTGATTGAATGACCGCGGTGATGGCCTTAGAGGCTACTTTACCCGGGATGAACCTATAAATAAGTTATAAACACAATATCAAACCACATTGCATATTTTTAAGTATACACAAGTTTCAAATCCAAAAATGAGACTATAAAGTGACGTACGAATTGCCAACAACCCTAATGATGGGTTTCCCATCAGGTGTCACCTCAGTCCCGACCACATGGGAGTGTCGTGACCCCTGCACTGTCGGACCACTACGTGCAGTTTGCGAAGGTCCTGCACCTGCATCATCTTGCCTCAGAGGAGTGTCCTGCTCAGAAATGGATGTTGCCTGTGGTAAAGGGGAAACATGCTCCTACAATACAAATCAATTTGTTACAACAAAGGGAAAGCAATAAAAAAAAATCCAACAACTAGTTAAATACATACCTGTATAGGAGGAGATACAAATCCCGGATTAGGGATCATCACTATAGGGGGCAGGGGAGGTGGTATCACTCCAGCAGTCTGCTAAGCAATGGGTGTATGAATAGCCTCACGGAGTGGTGTGCTAGCGTCGTCCTCTAGTGGTGACTGTGCCAATCGATGTGGCAAAATCGTTTTAGCCTTCTTCGTAGGCAGCTTAGACCTACGATGCTCTTTCTCTTTAGGAGGCATCTGTCAAAAAAATGATTCACATATATGTTCACATATATGTTACCATAATAATTTCTATCTTTGGAACATTTGAAGGAATAAAACCATAAAATTCTGATATTCAAAAACAAGCGAGAAATTTAGGAGGCCACCGCACTATACAACGTGGATCGTGAGTTGTGCAAGAATAATAAACAAGGTAAATTTGAGAAATCCCTTCTTATCCTTATTTCCCTTTCTTTGTAGCTAAATTGCCCAATGGGTGTATGAATTACATTTATTATTAGCGAAGTAGAGCTTCAACTACAAAATGGACACAGTATAAAACAAAGAATAGCTGAAACCAGTAACCTAGACCAAAATATAAAGTCATAGTCATCAAATGGCGCACAATAATGAGCTGAAATTGATAGCCTGCAATGTCAATTACAGAAAACGAGGCACAATATAATTGTCTCTGAAATTTTTCCTCCAACCTAACAATCTTATAAGTAGTGCCATTTACATAGCAAATGCAGTAGACCAGTGTGAAATTAAATAGATACAATAGATATAGTAAACTAGTGGCTACAAATAAGTACCACCGAAAACTGAAACACAATGACTTCACTAACTTTTAAAATAAACAAGTACACTAACTTTAGTCAATGTCATCATCTTGATCATCCACCTTCATTGATGGAGTTATATTGCAAAAAGTAACTGTCAAGAAAGACAGAATTGTTGTAAGTATATACTAGTAAATACATTGAGTGTGGGTTTAATGGTGTATTACTTACTCAATATATGGCTTAACCTCGATGCAATTGATGAGGATGTGTACATGTGCAGACCTCCATTCAAAGATCACCAACGATGAGCTTTGGATTGCCCACTAGGACGTCCTAGTCCATTGCTAATTGACAGTGTTGATGTGACATCGTCATTCAATCTTGCTGCTTCATTACGTTGACTTTTAGCATACAAGTCAATCGTTTTGAAATAATGTGAACAAAAATATGTTGTCTCCCGTTGTAAGTAAGACATACATATTGAGCCTTCTACTCTAGCCTTGTTAAAAAAGGGACAATCAAGGAAATCCATCCAAGACACACAAAAATATCAAATCAGAAAAAGGGACAATCAAGGAAATCCATCCACCATGTTAAAAAAAAAAAGGAAATCCATCCCCCGTCCACAGTTTTCAACTTGTGCCTCTTTCCACAGGCAAGGATTTTGTAAAACTGCACAACTGCCCAGGGACTACCGTAAACGCGACCAAGCCGCGTTCAGATCGATGCGTCAATATAGATGTATGCGTAAGTATGATTAATTTAAGACAAATTAAAATGCTACATTCAAGCTTTTAGAACAGTATCTATTTTTCCTCCCATGGAGTTTGTGCATTCTTCACACTTTTTGCTGGTTGGCAGTGAGGAAAGACCCACCGATGTTTTATATCCCAGGCTCTCAAAATATTTGTTTCATTATGAGTACATGTGGAGAGAAGCTTTTAATCAGGACCTCAGATGATTCTCATCACTCAGATTACTTAGATCTTTTATATTCTTGTTCCATCTATGAGGGAAAAGGTTATTAATCTTCACTTGCTGCACATGTGTATTTAGGTGTATTTCTCGCTTACCTTGTCCCCTCAATTGTCATGTTATAAATTTGTACGGATTATAACAAATAACAACAATGAAAGCCTTTTTCCACTAAGTAATTAGGAATAGGATCATTAGCTATACTAATAATAATTTATTAGGTGTTAGGTGTATATATATTTCAAGAGCAACTCAAACTCGTATTAAAAAATTTAAGGGGTCAGGTACAACCAAATTTAAATCGATTTTTTGCATGTATAAGCGCATGCATAACAAATAATATTAAAGGGAAGAAACTTCAACAAATCAATACGAAAGCTAACTAACAATTACAATAACAAAGGCAGGGAGCATACTTTTACGGATGTGATATAGTATAAGCAAAGAGAAGGGGATCTCACCGTGTGAGAGGTGTTGCAATTGTAACTCACGTGAGTGAATGTGAGAGGTTACGCAAGTTAATGTGAGACAAGGAAACATTTGTAGGCACGATGCAGATTCCCACTTAACAATGGCGCAATCACCAGTGAGCTTTGCAAATTAAAAAGTATAAAAAAAGAATAAGAAAGAGAAACAAAAAAATAGTCAGAACCACTTCAATTTCTTTTTTTTTTTGCCAAAGGCAAAAAGGAATTTTATTAATGATAGTGAACCAAGGCTCCAGGAAAGCTTAGTCCACAAACAATATACAGAGTTGAAATTGAGTTGATGAAACGATAATAACATAAGCTATGCCACTGCCTCCTTATTAAATTTGACAGTAACAATTAGGACAATGGCTCACACAATGAACTCTTACACCATAGCCTATGAATTGTAACTAATACCACTTCATCTTGTATTGAATTCACCAGCAGTTGTTGCCTTGCCACCTGCTTCTAAAAAATACCTCCCCTGCCCCTTATCATTAAGTTTGTCAACATCATGCGATATATGATAGAATTTATATAGACATCAGATAATCTCATCATGTACTTCACTAACACAATGACAATATCTTATCACTTCTAGACCACACATCATTTGATAAAATTAGATAATCCAAGTTCTATCTAAAAATAACTTAAAAAAAAAATATCGCTCAAGAATAACTGATGTGGGAATTGATGCAATTGCCCTTGGTTGTCCTTCACTTGAGGTTATTAATATCGCTTATAACTGAGAAAACAGAAGGCTAATTCGAGAGAAAGTTCATCATAGAGAAAGCATTCAAGAAGCTTGTATACATTATGCAATTTAGTTGTAGAAAGAAAACATTCAATTTGGTTGTATCAAGTAGCAAGTGGCTTGTATCAATCATATGTAATGCAAATAACTCCTTTAGTATCAAGTATCCAAGTGCGTCATGACAATGCAAATAACTCCTTCAAGTGTCATAATAATGCTATCTTGAATGAATGCAGTTCTTTTTATTTAAGTGCCCTCTTAAGACTTTGATCAAGTGCATAGAAGATCAATTTCCAATTCAGTACAAAAGACTTTTGAATCTCATGACTTTTTCATTACAATTCAATACAAGATGTACAAGAGCTCTTTTGATTACAATTTAATACAAGACCAAATTCATATATGATACAATTTAATACAAGTAATACAAAAGGAATGGAGGAAGCCTCTAAACCTATGAAGACTGTACATGTAGGGAAAAAAAAAACAATAGCGGCAACGAAATTACAACTTGCTGTCAAATTTTTTAACTTACAACTTGCTGTCAAATTCTTAATGTCAGAAACCCAATAGCTTAAAATTGCTTGGTACCAACTTCTTTGTCAAATTTTTGGTTCTTTGTCAAGTTGCTTCATAAATTTCGATTGTTTTAAACTCATGCTTTAAAATGCTTGAAATTACTAAAATGCTATAAAATACTACCCAGGTCTAAACTTAGCCGCATGACCATAAAACTCCCAGGATTAGCCACCATATCAAGAAGCCAAAATCTATCATTCAGGGAAATCTAACCAGAGACATTTAAACCTCTGGTATGAATTTGTTCGATCTGAAGGATCAATATAATGCAAAGAATCTGGAAAGGCGTGGATTTAGTTTGAAGCTAGTAAACAAGAGGAGGTTAACCCATAAAAATGTATGACATCCATGTCATCCCATAGATAACCAAAGATGACAAATGAAAGTGTAAAACATGTCTTGTAAAGTTTATATTATTTTATAATCCTAAGGGTGGGGGGTTGCGGAAGAAAAAAATTGGAAGGATAAGGAGGAGAAGGTCAACCTCGTATCGGCGGTGAGCAGGGGACAACAGGGCCTCGGGATTAGCATTTTGGGAACCCACAAATGCCCCTTAAGCAGGCTGGACACATCCCGACTCCACCCTACCATGCACACTAGTGGAAAGCGGAATCTAAGCAATAGCAAGGACCGAGAAGGATGAATTTTTACTATTAACTTAAGCACTAGCTAAGCGATAAATTGGACGATGGGAGTAGCTAAATAATAGTAAATTTATATTGAACTTGAGACTTGTAAACGCAATTGTAATCCTCTTTCATAATTAAAAATTATTGACACCTCATCTTGTCAAAAAAATAACTTTGCAAGCCCAATCTTATGATGCAAGGTTATTGGAAAAACTAAGAAAATGTCATAATATATACATTAACTACATTAAAGGTCAAAAAAGGGTCGGTCAGTGTAATACTTGCAAAAATTTAAGGTTAAATAAATGATTTCATCTCATGTAAGCTTTCCAAGAAATAACAACGTCGATAAATTAAGCTATGTTGAGAATCTTAGTGACATAACACAGAAAAAGAAATTCAAGAACAATATTGAAAAACACTTCTTATGGATAAATTCTAGTGGCAAGACTGAATATCCTGCAATAGATAAATAGGGGATTCGAATTAACTTAAATTTTACTAAAAGCAACCTAAACTTAAGAGTTAAGAGACTCATATAATCCAAATCCAAGAATGGAATAGGATATACAATTTGCAACTACTAATTACAGATCCTAAGATCACTAAAAACAAATTCTCATATTACAAATACGATAATCATATATATTACTATACTATCTCATTCCCATCAATTGATCATTATAAACAACACATTGAGGAAAATATCTATCACGATCCAGAAAATAATTAGGTATACTAAGCTTAAGGATATATGAAGTACCTGTAAAATCAATGGCCACCATGAAGTTCAATTCAAATCCCCCAGCCAAGTAATCCAAGAAAGTATATTGGATATTTTCAGCAAATTTGTCCACAAATAGCCGACCCTTTAATACCTGTGTTATAGTTGAATATGCTTTTAGGGAAAGATAGAGGAACTAATGATTGAAACAAACATTTAATATAATAAAACCTTGGTAGAGGAACTAATAATTTGCTGTCAAATTTTTGGTTGCTGTCAAGTTGCTTCATAAATTTTCAGTTGTTTTAAACTCATGCTTTAAAATGCTTGAAATTACTAAAATGCTTTAAAATACTATCCAGGTCTAAACTTAGCCGCATGACCATAAAACTCCCAGGATTAGACACCATATCACCATATCAAGAAGCCAAAATCTATCATTCAGGGAAATCTAACCAGAGACATTTAAATAGATTGCAACCCAACACAATAGATTGCAATAAATTTCAAAGCTGCAGAAAATTCAGGGAAATCCAAGCTGCACAATAGATTGCAATAGATTGCAATAAATTCAGGGAAATCCAAGTCATAGAAATTTCAAAATTTTCACCCAAATTTTGTCTAAAAGGATTTTTAAAAACCCAAAAAAATGAGAAGCAGCAGAAATAAGCAAAGAAGCAGAGAGTGTACCTTGTAACCTCCGTGAGTATCTACGCATCGGGGTTCAACAATCAGTAATAGGGAAGGTGCTCGGCAAAGGGATTTGGTGACAGGTTATTGCAGTACCGGTGCGATAGCCTTGATGTGCGCGACGACAGAACAGGAGGTAGCGAGGCGGCCTTGCTGAGCGTGGCGCGGCGGGTCAGATCTGTGGTGGGTTTCTCAGATTTCAACGGTTAATGTCGGCGACGCAAGGATTGCTCCTTAGATTCGTGCTGGAAGTGGGATCTGGAAGGAGAAGTTGGGCGGGATCTTGATTTAGTCCGTAGAGAAGGAAGAAGAAGCATCTAACTAAATCGAAGAGGTATTCAAAAGCTTTTGAATTTGAGAAGAAGACGCAGCGATGGGGAAAGAGGGAGAGGTGCAATTTCTGTTACCGCGGCGAGGAAGACTAGGCGAGGAACGGAGGAAGGGTTGTGAGGATGCAGATCTGTGTGAACGGGAGGCAAGGAGTTAGTGAAAATCAAAGCGGTGTGAAGATCGAAATTTTGTGAGATAAAGTGAAAATCTGTAGAAGATCTGACGGCTTAGCCGCTTGTAAGGTTAAACATAAATAACAAAAATTTGGCGCCAACTCGACATTTATCGACGCTAAGCCGCTTTAATTTGGCAAAAAACATTTCGCGTGCAGGTTTTTTCCCGACGGCTTACCGACGGTTTAGCCGTCGGTAATTAAAAATTTAGCGACGGAGTCGGGGCCGTCGGTAATGTTCCGTCTGTAATTCACACTTTTCTTGTGGTGTCGGTTTTCGCTAAAGAACTGTACATGTTAGGAAATTTAAGGTTAAGTAGTAAGAAATCTTAGATTTATTGAACTAAATGAAGAATATATAAAAGAATATTTTCATATATCTAATACCTTAAGAATTTATGTGAACATGTAGTATTACATTTTTTGAGTCTATTACATGTGGTAAGAGGAAAGGGGTAAAGTGGAGCATTGGGAGTTTAAACCCATGCTTCGATTGTCCACACAACACTTGCATATTTTTACCACTAGACTTTCCGTTCATTAATTTTGATTATCTATTATTTAGAAATCAGAAAGTGGAAAATGATAACAAGTCTTACTTTTGGTGTGTGGAAAAAACACCAATAAGAAGGCATATCAAATGCAAAATAGTTGAATAATTAAAAGAAAATGGAAACGAAAGAAAATTATAAATCAAAACAAAGCTCGCGTAATTTTCATAAATTATTTTAAACTTTTGTTTTTAGGTATTTATTAAAAAAATATACCACTTATTGTTTTATTAATTTTTAAAATAAATGTAAAATTATATATAAAAATCTGACGTCCGAATACGATAAAATTTATGAACATAGAATACAGGCAAGGGACCACTTTTTCTGCAATATAATTAAACAACTTTATCTTCTTATCTAATCTGTTTTTATATCATGACACACTTTTCTTTTACATCTTCCGCTTTCCCCCGCCTCTTTTATTTCCAGCTTCTCTAACCTCTCACACCTTCAAATGGAAAGTGAAAAAATCTTTATCCGATGAAATACTCCAATCTCGGTCAATTTTTGAGCGCTTCTTTCCTCACTTTGTTTATTTAAATTCCCCGTTATAGATTTCAAACATAGCAATATTTCTCACTTTCAAATGGGACCCTGCAAAAGAGAAATACTATTATACTAGTTTATTTAGAGCATTATTAAAGACGCGAATCTTTTAAAAGCCATAGGTGCTCTAGCTTTAGACAGTAATAGTGGTTGAGTTTGCATCAAATGTAATCAGGTTCTCACCTTCTAAATTTGTCTATCATGCGTTTCAGACATGTATATTAGTAAATTATTAACTAACTAACAGACATACTAGTATTGTGTTTAAAGCTTAAGATTGCCAATAAATAATTTATTGACTTGCACACATTCATGAAAACTGAAATGCTACTGGAAAAAAAGAAAAAAAAAAACTATGTAATGTTGAATTCACTCATCTATTTGGAAAGAGTGAAAGAGACGGCTAAAATAGTTACCAGAAAAAGATGAAATCCATGCTATAGCCTCAGTAAGTGGAAGGTGCACACAACAGTTAACGCTTCACTGGCAGTTCCCAATCCACCTCGAAAAGCGTGATCTGAGTGTAAGAATAGGATCTAACTGATCAGTCATGTAGAAACTTCCACTGTTTTGAGTGTTTTCACAATTAGTTACTACTACTAACTTACCCAATTTCTTTTTGGATTATTTTTCTTTCTGCTATATATAGTTGGGACCACTCCACAACACAACACTCTTATCTGATCTTATTCATATCTATCCGCCTTAGCTGCACTGCACCTTTCGCCGGTGACGGAGGAAACCTTGCAATGAATTTTATCTGCCAGTATCGTTCTGACATATGTCATGTGACTGTGGGGCTACTTACTTGTGGCTTTATCTTATCTTATAGTATTATAAAGTGGTAAAATAAATACCATCAAAACTTTCAGTAAAAAGGATCGTATTCGTATATATATATATATATGAAAAAGAAGCCAGCCGGTTGGTTGGTTCATGCACCAGCATTCAACCATTATCTTTTCAATCCACAAGCCTTACCGCTATGCCTGTGGTCCCTTCTCATTCTCAACCCTTCATCCTAAATTCTTCCAGCTTTGACCTTGCACATCAACGGTCGTAAATAAACCCTTCCTATCGGTAACAACCCCACACATCATGGGCGGTCTCCATCGGCAAGATAATTAATTAATTAATTAACAAAAAACAATAGAAACACAACTCCATCGTAAATGTTCTTCATATAAAAATTTCTTATATTAAATATTATTGCTCCCAATTAAGTTGCTATAAAAAGGCCTTCCAATAGAATTGTTATTGTTGGTAGGTTATTACAGAGATAATAACGCTGCACTACTTTCTGCGCACTCTGCTGCAAATTCTACTTTCGCAGCTCTCAGTCTCTCCCATACTCTGCTACTCTCACTTTTCTAATCTTTTCCATTTCTTGCCACCTTCTCTCTCTGTTTCTTCTTTCCTTCCATTCCTCCTTGTCTTGCTTAGGGCAGTGTGTGTGTGTGTGTGAAATTCATGGATGAGGACATATTGAAAACTTGGGGGAGTGATGATAGCAGCATGGACATGATGGGAATGATGATGCAAATGGAAAAATTCCCTGAATTATATGAACCTTTTTATAACAACAACAACACTGTCAGTCTCACCAATGCAGAGAAACGGTTCTCATGTGGAAGTGGAAGCTCCACTATGCCCAATGTTAACCCAAATGTAACACCACTCACACCCAATTTTGTTAACAATCCACAAATTTCCTCTTCTAATTTTGTTAACAATCCTATGACACCGTCCATTCAACCTAATGAGGTTCCAACAGGGACGCTCAACAGCGCTTCATTTTCATACTCTTCATCGTCGGAGAAAAAGAGTTCAATGGCGGCTATGAGGGAAATGATTTTCAGAATAGCGGTTATGCAACCGATTCATATAGACCCGGAATCTGTCAAGGCACCAAAGAGAAGGAACGTGAAGATTTCGAAGGATCCGCAGAGCGTGGCGGCGAGGCACAGAAGGGAAAGAATAAGCGAGAGAATAAGGATACTTCAGAGATTAGTTCCTGGTGGGACGAAAATGGACACGGCTTCTATGTTAGATGAAGCTATACACTATGTGAAGTTTTTGAAGAAACAAGTGCAGACGCTGGAACAGGCAGGGGCAAGTACTCGACCAGGCTTCAATGTTGTTGGCTTCCCAGGAGTATTGTCCAACGCTAATGTTGCTAATTATTCTGCTAATTTACTCAGGGGTTGCCAACCTTGTCAAATTGTGGGTACTCCTTCTAAACAAATGCTCAGTTGACAAGAGAAAAATGAAATTCAATCAATTGAGTTCATCTCTCCAATATATATATATATATATATTGAATATTAATGCATGATTAATTGGATGGTTTTGTGGTTAATCATCGAATTGTAAAGACAGTGTTATTGTCATTGTTTCGAGAATTTATTTTAATTATCCAACCTAAAACGCGCGAGAAAAGGGATTTGAATAAGCTAACATGGTTGAATCTGTGTTCTCCAATCTTTCTGTATTTTTATTTTTATGTTACAATGTTATAATCAGTCTGCACTACACGCCGTTTTACTTCTATCTTGTTAGAACAACGATACTGAATCTAAAAAAAAGCGGATAAAAATACGCACTAAGAATATAAACAATTTGTTAACCAGTTTCGGCAAATGTGTCTATGTCCTCGAGAGTTTCAGCGGCTGATATTTTTATTAAGTGAAAAAGAGTTACAAAATTGTGCTTAAATACTACGAGATATTTTATAATAACCACCTTAACCATGTACACAATTATGAGCCAGTATCTAATCAAAAAAAAAATGTGAGGAAAATGTTTGAATAATGATAACAAGCAAATCTTTTGAATGGTCTAGACTCGCAGGATTACTGTTATATAAAACTTTGACCGATATATCTATACGTACATGTTGTTTTTGTCTTCTAAATGTCGAAATCTTATGGGGCAAGTTTTCAGTTATTTTGGCCATTTGTATCTCATGAGGGGTCACATGCAAATCCACTTCCGCGCAGTTTCAACCTTGATAGATCGACACTCCACTAGCAGCAGTTCCAGCATGCATGAATAGTTTAGTCAACACACATGCATGATGCACCCACAGTCAATTTATTTCGAGTATATATCTTCATTATTTGAAGAAGGCCTTTGCTGAAGTTGCTTTATTAGTCCTTTAAATTCGTATACAGAACAGTGATACTGTATTTTGGTCGACTTATATATGAATATGCAAACCGTGATAACTATTTCTAGCTAACCGAATGTATCTGGAATACATCGGAGTGGAAAAACAAGGGGTCTAGAGGAGCGATGTCAAAATTACGACTTTTTTGTATTGTGATTTGCGTTCGAGAGCCCCATATTGGTCAGTGATATGATGTCAATATATAGTGATTATAATGGGAGACAACATTCATCCCACGAGCTAGCTTGGGGTTGAGTTGACCCCAAACTCAAGTTCTAATATGATATCAAAGTCTATCGAGATTCGTTAAATCACCCGCACAGTCTTGTATATACTTCACGCCCCAAATGTCCAATCCTGGACGTAAGGGGGTGTGTTGGAGTCTCACAATATTGGACATTGATATGACATTAATGTTATAACCGGAAGCCAATCCCCACTACACGAACTAGTTTTTAGGGTTGAGTTACTCCACATATAGCTTTTGAAGTATTGATATTTACATCATACTTACACATTTTTGTTTTTATATAATAATAAAACAAGATAAACACATTTTTATTTTCTTTTTCTCTCTTTTTCTCTCTACTTTTTGCACCACAAGCAACATGATATGGCAGCCAGCAAAACGGTTATCTTTTTACAGGAGGCAAAACTGGCAAAGGGAATTCAGGTTAAGTCATAGGCTAGAAAATTGTCGTCAGATTCCCATACATATTGTTGGGTCGGTTTGGTGGAAAGATGTTTGCCAGGTGAGTCTTGCTGAAGATTTGGGAGGGGACTGGTTCTCTAGGAGTGTCAAGAGGGTGGTTGGAGACGGGACTTTGTTTTGGCATGATACATGGTTGGATGATACACCATTGGCCCTTAGATTCCCTAGACTATTCTCCATGGCAGTAGATCCGGATGCTAAAGTTTGCGACAGTGGTAGGTGGGAGGAAGGTGTTTGGCAGTGGCATATCCCATGGAGGCGTCGTTTCTTTGTTTGGGAGGAGGCTCTGTGGGCTGAACTTGAATCTTCTCTTTCTTCTTTGGCGGTATCGGCAGAGCCAGATCGGTGGACCTGGATTAGACACTCTTCTGGTTTGTTTTCTGTTTCTTCTGCCTATGGTTTCCTCTCTGAGCCTTTCCCCCGGATATCTCGATTGGCAGACCAGGAAGTTCTGGTACTGGGAAGTTATGGAAGAGTTGTGCTCCTTCCAAGGAAATTGCATTCTCTTGGCAGTTGCTTTTGGATAGAGTTCCAACTCGAACAAACTTGCTTAGTAGGGATGTCATTACGGATTCGGAGGCTGCTATATGTATTTTATGTGGTCGTCATATGGAGTCGGCTCTCCATCTTTTTGGTCATTGTGTGTTCTCTTGTAGGGTGTGGTATTCGATAGCGAATTGGCTTGGTCGCGATTTTGTTATGTCTCCCGACCTTTTCACTCTGTTCTCACATTTTTGTCACATTGGAGGTACGTCGAAAACTTCACATGGCTTATCATTGGTGTGGCACACTGTTTTATAGGTCATATGGGAACTCCGGAATGGATGCATCTTCTCCAGGAAAGTTCCTGATTTTGAGCAGACTGTTGACCTCATTATATCATTGTTCTGAAGGTGGTTCTTGGCTAGAGGGAAGTCTCCGCCTTGCTTGTTTTATGAGTGGTTTGTAGACCCTCTCGGTTGTATTGATAGGCGCTAGTAGAAGGGGCTTTTCTAGGATTGCTGTGTATGCTTTTAGTTAGGTGGTGTTTTGTCCTCCTACTATAGCCGTGGTTTGGTACTATTCGTTTGGGTGGGAGTACTTCTAATACTCCCCTCAGCATTCTCTAATATATATATATATATGTTTGCCATTCAAAAAAAAAAAGCTAGGAAATTGTGATTTTAAAGTGAGCTTATGTTGCCTAGCAGAGAAAAGGTGAGCTTATATTTGTGCAGTTTATACTTCTTTCACTTCTAACATTGTGGGAAAATATGAACTCCTCAAAATATTCGGTAAATGTAGCTAGTGGCCGGTACAGATATAATATTGCTTCACTTAAATTTGATTTGCTTCTAAGTTCCAACCTATAGATTGAACATGAAATCTTGTATGCAATGCACTATGTGGTAGGAAAGTCAATTGGTCGTTGTAAGTGTTAAGTTTACAATAGCGTGGATGGCAGGGGCAAAACTGTTCATTGTTAAGGGTGTGTATTTGCACACCCTCAAATTTTAAAAATTTCACTTATATTTTTATATAATTTTTTTGACCCACTCAATTTAAATTTTTATACACCCTGACCTATACACTTTCATCTTTCAACCCTCTCATTTACAGGGCCGGCCCAAGCCCAAAGCTAGGGCTTTAGGCCTCGAAAAAAATTTATCTAAAGAATAAAGGCCTCATCACATACCTTCCCTGCCTCTTTGGTTTCCCAGAATTCCCATTTTCCAATTCCTTCATTTATGTCCGACGGTGAATGTAATTACCCACCAGGTAATGGTCCACATTTTCTTCCTTAATTGGCTCATGTTTCTTATTTTTTTTAGTTAAAAAACAGAAAGGTTCCTCACTCATTTGCTCATTTACCGCCTTGCTTCCAATTTTCCTCGCTTATCAAACAAAGAAAGGCCTCTCACTTTCACTCTGCATTTAATTCCAATCTTTCTCAACGTCTTTCTCTCATCTTTGACAGTGTGCCGCCATCCCTACTTTCTCTGCACTGCGTTCTTTCGGCCTCTCTGTGAGACCAACTTTGTGACTCTGTGTTCTCCGGCCTCTCTGTTGTGTGTTCTCTGTGCGGCGAGGTGGTTCACTGCCCAGCGGTGCAGTTGTCTCTAGATTTGTGATTGTGCGTGTGCGTCGTTCGGTGCCGGTGTGGCGGTCTTCAGTACTCTCTTCTGCAGTTCTTCTGCAATCCAAGCCGTGAGTATTCTACTGCGTCAATGGTTTCGTCTTGTGGAGGGATTAGTGAATGACATGGATATGTTTTTCTTTTTCTCTTTTAGATGGATTTCTTTCTTTCTTTCTTTTATTATAAATAGGTCTGTTTGCTGTATTTTAGTAGCCAGTATTAACGAATAATTGTATCACAATATTTTTTGTGCACAAAAATACAATAAAAAATTTGTGTAAAAAATATTTGTCATCTGGCTTTTCTTTTGATATCAGACTTTTATGTTTGTCAGTGTGTGAGCCATTAAACTGTGAACAATTTTATTGTGGTGGGAGCACGCGCGTAGCATCTAGAAGAAATTTGTATTTGAAATAATCTCTCGGCAATCAGGTTTAATTGTTCTAATCTCTTCTCTTTTATTTGAATTCTATAGCCTCTCTTTAGTCTTAATTTTCATTGTTTTTATTTTTAAATATATAAATGTCAACTCGAAAATTTGATTCTAGTTATTCGAAACTCATAAAAAAGAGAAGAGTTGAAGCTTTAATTGAATCACAAAAAGAGGCTTTAGATAAATTTGTTAAAACAAACAAAAAGGTAAATTTGAAAATATAGGTGGTTGCTCATTGAATGAACAACTTAACAATGTAGACACAAATGAAACTGAAAATAGAGAAGAATAATTAGTTAATGAACAAGTTTACAATGTAGACACAAATGAAAATAGAGACGAAGTGTTAGTAAATGAACAGGTTACCAATACAAATGAAAATGAAAATAGAGAAGAAGTATTAGTTAATGAACAAGATAACAATGTAGACACAAATGAAAATGAAAATAGAGAAGAAGTATTGGTTAATGAGTAAGATTGTATTGATTCTCATACTCATTGTGAAGATAGAGAAGAAATATTAGAAGAATCCACTACTAAAAATATATTTGATCCAAGTCAATGAACAAATATTGATACAAGTTTGAGAGATTTATTAGTAAAAAATGGTCCTATTAAAGTTACCGATATAGATTTTCCTAAGGATGAATTTGCAAGACATTTTTCTTCATCACTTTACATTCAAAAGTTGTCCAACGGAGAAAAACGTGAAAGAAGGTGGTTGGTATATTCCCAAGATTTGGATAAAATATTTTGTTTTTGTTGTAAATTATTTAATGCTCTTTCTAGTACAAGTAAATTAGCAAGTGAAGGTAGTAGGGATTGGAGAAATATTAGTTCTAAGTTGAAGAGTCATGAGATAAGTAATGAGCATATTACTAATAAGAGTTCATGGATTGATTTAGAAATGAGATTGTTAAAAAATAAAACAATCGACAAACATGTTCAAGAAAGAATAAATAGAGATAAGGAGCATTGGATGAATGTATTATTTAGAATTATTGCATTTGTTAAAACTCTTGGAAAAAATAACTTGGCCTTTTGTGGGACAAACAAAAAGATTTGCTAAGAAAATAATGGAAATTTTTTATGCCGAATTGAAATGATTGCATAATTTGATCCTATAATGCAAGAACACATTCGTTGAATTAAAGATAATGAAATTCATAATCATTATCTTGGACATAGAATACAAAATGAATTAATAAATTTGCTAGCAAATGAAATTAAAACTAAAATTCTAACAAAAATATTGAACACAAAATATTTTTCAATCATACTTGATTGTTCTCTTGATATAAGTCATCAAGAACAAATGTCTATTGTATTACGATATGTGGATATTTCTTCAACCCCAGTACAAATCACTGAATATTTTTTAGAATTTTTAAAAGTAGATGATACAACTGGAAAAGGTCTTTTTGATGCTATTATTCAGAATGAGTCATTCAGATAGTGTTTAGTTGGAGGTGAATGGAGGATGAGTTATTTTAAATTTTTTCTGTCTGGTTCAATTTTTAGGAGAGGAGGGGAGCAAAATCTCTCCTAATTTAATTTTTGTTCTCATCCAATGTTGGGGTTTTATAGAGGGGAGGTGAAGAAAGCTTAAATCATTTAAATAACCTTATATAATATATAATATAAATAATTATAAGGATATATAGGTAATATAAATGATAAATTTGTTTTTCAAGACACACAACACAAAATTGTAATCTAATGTAATTTTGCATAGCTTAATCATTTAAAATGTTTTTATGATTTTACTTTTCGTTACCGCTGCGAGTAGTCTTTTAATTTTTTAGTAATAATTTGTTATTAATTTTTTTTAGCAATAATGACATATAATTTTAAAAAAATTTGCACCCCTGAGCTAAGGCCGAAGGTCCATCACGGGTGGGTGGTCAAGATAAAAAACAGACCATTGATATTGAGTTTTGATAGCCAGTTGGTTTGAATATATTATATTATTTTATTATAAATCTTGTTCCACGTCTCTCGAGTCTTGTAGTCACCCATGCACTCCCATACTCCTCTAGAAGAAGAAAACAAATTAAAGGGATCAGGGAGAGTAGAAGAAGTAGGTTGCCTCCCGCGGCAAGGTCGAATAATTTTGTTGTTTATGTCTCAAGGATCATGCCTCACAAATGGAAAGCTAACTATGCCATCAATTTCTAAGACTATTTCTTTTATTTTTACCTTAAAAAAAAAAAAAGCAAGGTGGGATGAATATGGAGAAGTCTAGCGAATTCGGCCCATGTGAAACGGGGTCCCAAAATACCCAATGAGATTGGATTTTTAATTATTACTATTATTATTATTATTATTAGTGATAAAAAGTGAGGAACCGAGAGGCACTCTGCAATCTGCATATGCGAATGCGATGCGTTATCTCTTCACCTTATTGCAACCTTCTATATGGTGCATTGCACCCTCCACCCAGCTCTCTGACACATTCCTCTAATCATATTCTATCTCTCCGTTTTTTTGACAAAATATTCTATCTCTCCTTCGTTTTTGCATTTATTTCGGTACCTTACTATGCATATTTTATAAGAATATGTTACAATTAATACGCAAAATAAAAAAAAAACCTGTTAAAGTATTTTAAAAATAAAATGTACACAATTCTTCTGGGTGAGAGAATCCGAGTCAATTAGTTAAGAAGAATGTTAGCAACACACTTTCTAACACTCACATTCCAACACATTCTCTCTCATTGGTTAAAATACAAGTGGATTCCATTATTTTGAAAATTGGTCGTACTAAATCATGTGGGTCTCACCAAATTTAATCCAATAGAATATAGTGTGTTAAAAAGATAGTGTGTTGCTAGCATTTCTCATTAGTTAAACGGTACACTATAGACACCATATTTTCACCCAAATCTTAATATCATGTTATCTTAATTCAGTCTGCTCTTTAATAAATATTAAAATTTAAACTCACACTTGAATTTCTAATATATTCTTTTTTTTATATATATAGATACACAAATGGTGGCAACTGACAAGTGAACAATTACTCCGAGTCGAGCAAGACTACATTAGACAGTAAAACTTTTTTTCAAGAGCTTTAACGTTACTATATTTTCAAGACTTGAACTTGAGATCTCTGATTAAGCTGTCAAAGACTCAGTCATCTCATGCAACCATTTTTACTAATGTAAACTACCACATAATATACTCTCCTAAGGCCTCTGCCTCTTTATATGTAGAAATGAATCTGCAAGATTATTGACAAGAGTCACAGTGTAAGCCCATAACATAGTTCCACTAACACGGATTGAGATTAAATTAAAACCACACTAATCATCCTGAATACTCCGCAATTGAACAATCAACTATGATACCACTTATTCGAGGTCTGAAAGTAGAGATATCTACATAACAACAAGAATAAATGTGCCATTAAAACAAAAAAGAATAAATGCGACACCACTATATCGTAGGCTCCATATCATCGTTCCTTGTAGGATATATATGTTATATTTAAAAAAAAATTCTCAAAATATATATCATTTACTATTTTCAATGTAATATTAAATGATTTCTGCCAATTGTACCCTCAAATATTCAACTTTATATTTATGACAATAATTAATATATCAATGGTTAATAAGGTTAATTTTGTAAAATTATCACTATCTTTCTTTCATTTATTATTTTTTCTTAAACTATATTGTAGCTTATGACCTAAGTCCTTGCTGTTTTGGAATGGTGCTGCTTTGCCTCTTGGTGCCACGGCACCAAATACCGCACCAATATTTGTTTAGCCTTGAATTGTTAAGTTAGTTTAGATTCTGTTATGTTGTTTGTTGTAAATAACAGAATTAGTTATTTCTCTTATTGTCTGTACAAGTAACACTTATTTAAGTGGAGCTTGTTTTAAGCTTTGTAATCAGATCAAATCATTCAATTCTGAGAGTGCAAAACCCAATCTGTATTCTGAGAGAGAGAGAGAGAGATCAAAGTTGCTTAGCAACATCTTGTAACACTCAAGGTTCATAGTGGATTTCCAGTTCTTCTTCTACCCATGGATGTAGCTAACACACTGTTAGTGAACCACATTAATCTTTGTGTGTTATCTTCTTCTCCCTTGCTCTTGTTTGTAAGTTTTGCATTCAGTTTTTTCTTGGAGTTTGATTGGTTTCTTTCTAACAAACTGGTATCATAGAGCTTAAGTTCTGATCACCTCAGTTCTGTTTTCGCTTTGTGGATTGTCATTGATCCACTTCTAATCTCATATCTTGGATCCCTGTTCTTTCGTGATTCTGCATTGCAGTAAATTTGTGGAATTCTCCAATATGTGTTTTACTGCAATTATGTTCCGCATTCTGTTCAAGAAAGATGACCAATTCGATCAAGATAGAGAAGTTCACGGGAAGAAACAACTTCAACCTATGGCCGCATCAAGATGCGGGCATTACTTAAGGAACAAGGAGCATGGGCTCCATTATCGGGCACTAAAGGAAAGGGTGCCAAGAATTTGGCTGATCAACAAGAAGAGAAGGCACATTCTCTCATTCTTCTCTCCTTGGCTGATGATGTTTTGTATGATGTCTCTCAAGAAGATATTGCTGCTGCTCTCTGGCTGAAATTAGAAAAATTGTACATGACCAAGTCTCTAAGCCACAAGCTAATGCTCAAGAAGAGATTGTATGGTCTTCAAATGAAAGAAGGTACCAAACTTAAATCACATCTTGATGATCTGAATTCTATTATGCTTGAATTGCGTGATAGTGATGTTATTGTGGATAATGAAGACATTGTCATGATTCTATTAATTTCTTTGCCTCAATCATATGAGAATTTTGTTAATTCCATTATTGTTGATAAAGAAAGTATCATTTTGGAAGAAGTCAAGGCTAGCCTATTCCTTAGAGAACTGAGAATTAAGGCTACTGCTCCACTTGATGAAACACCTGCATCTGGTTTAATTGTCTCAAGTCCTCCCAAGCCTGCAAATAAGCCTAAGGGCAAGGGTAAAGGGAAGAAGAAGGCAAACAGTAGTGTGAATCCAAAGGACAAATGCAATTACTGCAAGGAACCGGGTCATTGGAAGAAAGATTGTCCCAAGAAGAAGAAAAATGAGTCAGTAGCAACCGCGGTTCAGGGATATTGCTCTTCAGATTCTGACTGTGCCCTTACAATGGCAGATTTACATCAAGATCTTGATCAGTGGGTCATGGATTCGGGTTGCTTTCATCATATGAGTCCCAATAGGGACTGGTTTGTGACATATGAAGAAAGGGCTGTTAGTAATGTTCTCATGGGAAATAATGAGCCCTGCAAAACTGTTGGTACAGGCTGCATCCACACAAAAATATGTATATACTACAAGGCTCCACTATCATAGGCATTGCTTCAGCAGTGTGCAGTTCAAAGGACAAGTCTGTAGACCAGAATAGTCTATGGCACATGAGGTTGGGTCATATGTGTAACACCCTGTTTCCAGAGTGCTACTAAGTGAACATTCTGACAAAAGTTGACATGTTTCCGAAAGGTGGAATACTCTGCTCGTAGGGTTTTCGAGAAATGTGGTCCTTTTTTTTTAAATTCTTTAAAGAAGCAGTCAGAGCATCACAACGACTTTTAGAAACATGGCGGAAAATAATTTAAGACACCACGTAGACCACGTTCATTTATTTCGTCAAATCATATATAACAAACGTGTCATGAAACATAACGGAGATTTATTACAACACTGAAATAAATACAAGTATCCTATAGTTGGTCCACAAGTTATACTCTTCACTAGACTGCAAATAAATTCCACAACATAACATAGGAAGAAGGTTGGACGACTATCCTCAGTTGCTCCTCTCTGCAGTTCCAAATCCTCTGCTGGCTCCGCCATCTGGGTTACATTCATTACATTGAAAGAACCACTGGCAAGGGTCAACTTCTTAAAAATAAAGAGCAGATACGCCTATTCGACAACACACTCGGCAATAAAACATGTAATAGCACAACATATTACGGAAAATAATAAATCATGACAATAGGCAAACAACAGTGTATACAATTCACAAGCGCGACTCAAGACCCAAATCAAGACTCATTCTCTCAACACTTTCGCCACATACCGGAAGTAACGCGGATCCATCCACTGAATACCAGCCGTAGCCTTGGGCTCTCTCCTTACCCTAGGACATTCAGCTCAGGTTCCATTAGCATTACGACGCCTAGCTATTCCCTGTCGAACACCAGTCGTAGCCTTTCAGGGGATTCTCGCACCCTAGGTGAATCGACGCAAGCTCATAAACGTCCCGACAAAACTAACGTCTAGCCATTCACTACCGAACACCAGTCGTAGCCTTTTAGGGGATTCTAGCACCCTAGGTGAATCGGCTCAAGCTCAAAAACGTCTCAACGACTCGACCAACTCTCGCACTTCGATGAACAATTCGCATAATTATAACAATATAATTCAGTTCAACAGCATAAGCAACATAGCAATATAACTCAATTCATCAATGATAAACAACATAAGCATCTCATCTCAAATAATCACACTTAGCAGCAACAGTCATCAATCAATATGGAATCCATCCCTCTGCAATTCGATGGAATTGACAGAGAGGAACAAACAAGTGTGCGGGTTGGGGGCGGTACAACCACTTGCAGACAAGCCCACTAAATAATCAGCATATATAACAAAAATAAAGCGAAGAGGTACAAGACCCTCACTTCGAACCCTTAGGTTCTCAGACTTCTTCGCATGATCACTTGAAATTAAATTCGTATCTAAAAAATTGCCCTTACACAAGGACATATACAAGAAAAGCCTACGATGTCTAGAAGTGCCCTTACCGACCTCCAAGCTGCGCGTATTCCCGTATTCCACACAGCACGATCTCGGATTTACTCAAGGCCTAACACATCAAACAAACTTAGCACAATTCTAAGGGCCTAATTCTATAACCCTTAGTCTCTCAACCTATCCCTTTCCTAACCAAAAATTGACTCAAGCATTTAAATACTAGCTACTAGAAAAGAAATAAGGTTTTTGAACTAAAACACTTCTTAAAAAAATAACACATAACACTTACTTTAGAAAATGCTAACTTATTTGAAAAGAGTGAAGTTTTGAAACTAAAATCTTTTCTTGAAACTTCAAAATAAACAATCATGCAATTAGCCACTTTCATAAATTTCAAGGCCTAAAACACATACTCATACAAGCATTTAGACAAGTTTACAAACAAAATTCCCCTTCTAATACCTCCTAGAGCCTCTCGGCCACAACCTTCTTTTCTTTCAAAAAGAATTTGCAAAACTTCCTTTCATGATTTACAAACCACAAATCACTTCCAAGTCATTTTCATTTATCCTACAAGGCAATAAACATCAAGTTAACACAAGACATGATTCAAGCACATTCAAAGATATGTTTCTAAAACCTTTTCCAAAAACAAGAGTTTCAAGAGTTCTTTCAATCAACCAAACATTTTTTACTTAAAAACTAGTTTGAAATACTAAGTCACATACTTGAAGTATTTGTGTAAAGAATCATCTCTTGAGAACTAAAACACAACACACAATTTAAAGGCTAGCTTTTGAAGATTTATTTTTCTGCATTTCTAAAATCCTAATTATCATACCTCTAAGCAAATGGTTCCCACAAAAATCAATTATCAACTCAAGCTTACAATAAAATGCACAATTTCCTTTCAAATGGCAAGTCATGTTTAAAACCAAATTTACCAAGTTTCATACTCTTTCACCAAAAACAATTTCAAAGTAAAATTTCCAAAGTATTTTCCAACAACAATAAAACCACCCAAAACATATTATTTAACAATTAAACACATGGTTCTACATCATAAACCCACTTATCCCCAAATTAAAGAATATGGCTAACCCTTAAACAACAAGTTTAACATGCCAAATCAAAAACTATTTCTTAAACAAGCATCAAACAATTTCGAATAGCTCAAATAAACAATGATAATTTCACAAACCCAAGCCTAATCAAGACCACCCTAACTCAAGCCTCTTTCAAAAATTCAAGGTTTCATGAAAAACTTCTCAATCCAAGTTTTAATTCAAAACCAACAACTACAATATCAACAATAGTACCTAAGAAGTAATAATTACAAGTTAATTGAAGTGATTCACATGAGCAATCACATTTTTTCCCTTTTTTCATAGAACCTAGGGTTCACAAAATTTGGGGAACATTGATGCCTTTGCTCCAAGATCGTTATCAAGCCAAATATAACATAAATAAGCAAGAATCAAAGCATCAAATAAGCAAGTAATTAGACAAGAAGTGAAAAGAAATCCTCACCCCCAATACCCTAGGGTCCACGGTTTTGGCCCCAAATTTGGAAGGGAAGAGATTGATCACATACTCACTCACTTGGTCAAGGTTCTATTGCTAATTTGGAGAAGAAATTGAAAGAAATGATGGTGGTAGAAAGGAAGGAGAGTCACAACCTGTTCAAGGAGGAAGAAGGGGAGAATTAAAAAAAATGTAAGTGGAGGTGAAAGGGATGCCTCGGCTGGAACCTAAAAAGAGGAGAGGAAGTAGATTTGGCATTGTTCTTTCTTCATCTCACGTGAGCAAATTGGAAGAGAAATGAAATGGAAGAGTTGAGAATGGGGAAGGCTCACGCTGCTGTCAAGAAAAGAAGGAAGGAAAAAAATAAATTGGGTCTTGAGGGAAGGCCACGTCCAGGAAGTGGAAGAATGAGGAAAACCCATGTGCACTCCCTTTTTATCCAATTTAAGACATAACAAAAGGGAATTAATAATAAATAGAAAAAAATAAAAGAGTAAAAGGAAGGGGAGGGTCACGGCTCCAGCCCTTTAAAAAGAGGGATTAAAACATTTTTTTTTAAATAAACACTTGGTTACTAATTAATCCAATAAGGTGTTTTTTAAAAAAACTAATCACACAAAGTGTGACACCTCTCTAAAAAGTAAATATGCTAATCACATCAACTAATCTATTACATCTAATCACATCTCTCATGATTACCCTCTAATCCTAGAGTCTAGGGCGTATTAAAAACGCGGCTTCGAATGATCGCGTTACCGATTAATTCTTTGTCGATAAATTCGCGAAAATTAATTTACCGAGAAATTAATTCACCGCGTAATAAAACATTATCATAAATATTAAAAACAATCTAAAACACTCAAAAATAATCACTGCAAGTTACGATTCGATTTTCATCGAAATCTGAGTTCGTTTTAAATTTTAATGCGGATAAAATTTATCCGGCGATTCGAAACGCGACGAAACTTCGTTAGAGTTTTACGACGATTTTCGAACCATGAATTAATATTAAATATTAATTCTTAAATTTAATTTCATCTTGATTTAATTCAATCAATTCTTAGTCAACAAAAATACGCGTTACCGCGTCACGCAAAAAACTTCTAATAAGTATAATTGATGAATTCTCTTTAAAAGCAACATACGTCTACGCTGTCAATTAATTAGAATTGACATCATGAATAATAATTATTTATAATAAATAAATTATCCAAAATAACTCAAAATAATTTCTCGTACTCTCAGTAAACCATTGAGGTGATCAATCTCTATGACTTATTTTTTGAGTAATCAGGATTTTATTGCTAAAATCACTTTTCTTAAAAATTGGGATGTTACAATACTACCCCCCTTAAAATAGTTTCGTCCTCGAAACTACACGGATAGCAAAATACAGAAAATTACTTTACTCAATAACCGTAAAATAATTTGCACACATAAGCATTCACAATACTTAATATTGTACATAGTACTGTAATATCTATAGCTACATAATATAGCATGCAATAGTAGCAATCACAAGGCATAAACATATAGCACACCACAAAGTAAGCGTAGTTAGTGGACGAAAAATTCCTTGCGACTGACTGATGCTTCATTCCAGAGCCATGTTCTCTACTTAATCTCGAACGCGAACACGAACACGAACACGGACACGAGAACGACTACGGCTTCACACCATTACTACGGAAATAATGCTAACCTATAAGCAGGTTCCACGTTTACACATATCAGGAATATCAAAAATTCACTTAAAACTTGCAGAAAGATTAAAATTCTTTTCTCAAATCATTCATTTTTCATAAAACAACATCAAAGCTCTTAAGAATCACATTAAATGAAGAACTGGTAAAACAAACTTTCTCAAGACTCAACCATTCTCTTGGGCACTATAATTCCTTTGAGATTAGGTCCTCATCGTCTCAAATTTATCCAACACACTTCAGTCCAAGATTAACCCAAATTAATAACTCATTTTTCCTATACACAAATTTTCATACACTCAAAATCATTTTTTTTTCTTCTCAGAGAACTATAAAATTTATACACTTACTCAAAATTTCATAACTAAACCTTAACTTTGAAACACTAGGGATTCATTTTCCTTTCGAAGTCAAAACAATTATTAAGCTTCTAAATTGTCTAATTACAAATACTCTCAGTTAAGCACGTCAAATTTTAGAATACTACCAAGATAGCAAGTACTCCCTCGGTTTTAAAACAATAAACTAGTACCCAAGAATTTTTTTTTTTCTAGAACTACTAAACTTGAACGAAAATCAAAATATGAAAGGATCGAAGTTTAAAACACGACAATTTTCTCCTTTTACCCTCTTGAAGCTCAAGAAGAATAAAACTAAATATTGTTTTTGATCAATACATAAGACAACAACTAATCATATATAATTCAAGTTCAAGACACAACATCTTGAAGAACTTAAGTTATAAAAATTTTGGAATCAAACCTCACACTAAAATAACAATTTACCAAAATTCTAACTCAATCAATTTTTCAAAAACTCCTAAACTATGACATTGACTGAGCTATGAAAGAGACAAGTTGGAAATCACAAAGTTTTTCTTTCTTCCCTTGAAGCTCACGGCTTCAACAACAAAATTAGGGGGAAAATATTTAATTTTTGTTTCAACAAAGCTTTAATAACCAATATACTAAAACCGCTTATAAGATTCTAAAAATTCAAGCAAGGACATAAAGAAAATTAAAGTTTTCTAAAACTCTTCTCCCAAAAATCTTTCTCAAAACCATTCTTACTCATACATAGACTTATAGTTCCAAAGATTAACACCAACACTATTATCTTTTACACAAGAGAAAACAAAGCCATTTTCAAGCTTTTACTACTAAATCATGATTTAACGAAATCATCGAAAAACTTGGAATCATTATTAACAAGATCACTAACAAACAATACAGAAATTAAAGACAGAGTTAAAACACTCACCTAGGGCTCCTCCAAGAACTCGTGGTGTTAATACACCAAAAGGAAAGAAGAATCCCTACAATCACTAACCACACAATCACAAATAGCATCACTCACAACTGCCAAGGATAGGGTGAATTCTCATCTAAGCTCATCTCAAACTTACGGTTTGATCTACGAAAATGGTAGGGAAATTAACTCTCCAGACTCTCCAAGTTTCTTAAAGTTTCTGACACACTCAAGTCACCACACGTTTAGGTATCACATAAGAAAGGGACTATATATAAAATGGGGGTCTCTTAAGCAGAACTTATCGGCGGCGTGTAACAGGAGGAAAAAGAAGGAACTAGGTTCTCTCAACACTAACACCAGTAATACACTATTCTCTCCCAAGTGACCGGCCAAGGAGGATAAAAGGAAAGGCAGTGTTCTCTCATGTTTGTTTGGTTAGTCTTATTTCAAGGAAAGTTATTTCATAAGGTAAGGTGAAGTTAAGATTTGGTAAAAATTTTAGGTACTACCCCAAAACTGGTTCAGCTTTTAGTCACGCACTAACCACACCATACCCCTAGCTAACAACTCTCACCAATTTATCCAGCTCTCGTTCAACTGAGTCGAATGGTTCCCGCATAAATCAAGTTGTCACAAGACAATTAATCTACGCTTGCTAGAAAGTAGTCACGTTTAATATTTTCGTTGGGAAATATTAATACGCCCACGCAAATAACAACACCAAATCAATTACATACATTCACAGCAGTACTAAAGTAGACTACCGCGAAACACAGATGTTAGTGACAAACGGGTCTCATTCACAAAATTATAAAACACATTTTAGTCTTCAAACATACTACATACCAAAATACCCCATACATCAAACACTTAGGTGATCTATATCTAGGATCACTAGTACTTCAAAGACTCAGACTAAATATTAAATATGACAACGTCTCCTACGGACAATCCTGGAATCTCATCTTCGATTTCCCAAAAGACTTAAAGGAGTTGTGGCAAGGGAGGTCACCCAATCTCACGGTCTCTGCAACTTACTCTCCTCACTGTTGTCCCAGCAATCTGCAATGATCCTTCGTGGTAGTCCATTGAGCAACAACAACTGCCATTCCTACCACAGCTTCAGTTGTCTGAATCTTCAGATTCATCACTTAACTGTCGATTCTAACAGAAAGAGCCACTCGTCTCTGAGATATTGGATCCTCACAAGGTTTTGCAACCTAATAAAAATCCCACAATAGTGTTGTGTGTCTCAGCACACATTGTTTTCACTTAAGAAACAATTTCAAACAATTACAAGTAGAATTACTCTACTTGAGGAGCAAGCACACAGGCATGGTTTGACTCACAACAAAACACATCTTGACACCCAACAGTCTGAATCCTATCATCCCGACACTTGACCAGCTATAGCTACCCATCTCACAGTCCGGTTAGAACCGAACCGCTCTGATACCACTATTGTAACACCCTGTTTCCAGAGTGCTACTAAGTGAACATTCTGACAAAAGTTGACATGTTTCCGAAAGGTGGAATACTCTGCTCGTAGGGTTTTCGAGAAATGTGGTCCTTTTTTTTTTAATTCTTTAAAGAAGCAGTCAGAGCATCACAACGACTTTTAGAAACATGGCGGAAAATAATTTAAGACACCACGTAGACCACATTCATTTATTCCGTCAAATCATATATAACAAACGTGTCATGAAACATAACGGAGATTTATTACAACACTGAAATAAATACAAGTATCCTATAGCTGGTCCACAAGCTATATTCTTCACTAGACTGCAAATAAATTCCACAACATAACACAGGAAGAAGGCTGGACGACTATCCTTAGCTGCTCTTCTCTGCAGTTCCAAATCTTCCGCTGGCTCCGCCATCTGGGTTACATTCATTACATTGAAAGAACCACTGGCAAGGGTCAACTTCTTAAAAATAATGAGCAGATACGCCTATTCGACAACACACTCGACAATAAAACATGTAATAGCACAACATATTACGGAAAATAATAAATCATGACAATAGGCAAACAACAGTGTATACAATTCACAAGCGCGACTCAAGACCCAAATCAAGACTCATTCTCTCAACACTTTCGCCACATACCGGAAGTAACGCGGATCCATCCACTGAATACCAGCCGTAGCCTTGGGCTCTCTCCTCACCCTAGGACATTCAGCTCAGGTTCCATTAGCATTACGACACCTAGCTATTCCCTGTCGAACACCAGCCGTAGCCTTTTAGGGGATTCTCGTACCCTAGGTGAATCGACGCAAGCTCATAAACGTCCCGGCAAAACTAACGTCTAGCCATTCACTACCGAACACCAGCCGTAGCCTTTTAGGGGATTCTAGCACCCTAGGTGAATCAGCTCAAGCTCAAAAACGTCTCAATGACTCAACGACTCGACCAACTCTCGCACTCCGATGAACAATTCGCATAATTATAACAATATAATTCAGTTCAACAGCATAAGCAACATAGCAATATAACTCAATTCATCAATGATAAACAACATAAGCATCTCATCTCAAATAATCACACTTAGCAGCAATGCGTCAATCAATATGGAATCCATCCCTCTGCAATTCGATGGAATTGACAGAGAGGAACAAACAAGTGTGGGGGGTTGGGGACAGCTGCCAACCACTTGCAGACAAGCCCACTAAATAATCAGCATATATAACAAAAACAAAGCGAAGGGGTACAAGACCCTCACTTCGAACCCTTAGGTTCTCAGACTTCTTCGCATGACCACTTGAAATTAAATTCGTATCTAAAAAATTGCCCTTACACAAGGACATATACAATAAAAGCCTACGATGTCTAGAAGTGCCCTTACCGAACTCCAAGCTGCGCGTATTCCCGTATTCCACACCGCACGATCTCGGATTTACTCAAGGCCTAACACAGCAAACAAACTTAGCACAATTCTAAGGGCCTAATTCTATAACCCTTAGTCTCTCAACCTATCCCTTTCCTAACCAAAAATTCACTCAAGCATTTAAATACTAGCTACTAGAAAAGAAATAAGGTTTTTGAACTAAAACACTTCTTAAAAAAATAACACATAACACTTACTTTAGAAAATGCTAACTTATTTGAAAAGAGTGAAGTTTTGAAACTAAAATCTTTTCTTGAAACTTCAAAATAAACAATCATGCAATTAGCCACTTTCATAAATTTCAAGGCCTAAAACACATACTCATGCAAGCATTTAGACAAGTTTACAAACAAAATTCCCCTTCCAATACCTCCTAGGGCCTCTCGGCCACAACCTTTTTTGCTTTCAAAAAGAATTTGCAAAACTTCCTTTCATGATTTACAAACCACAAATCACTTCCAAGTCATTTTCAATTATACTACAAGGCAATAAACATCAAGTTAACACAAGACATGATTCAAGCACATTCAAAGATATGTTTCTAAAACCTTTTCCAAAAACAATAGTTTCAAGAGTTCTTTCAATCAACCAAACATTTTTTACTTAAAAACTAGTTTGAAATACTAAGTCACATACTTGAAGTATTTGTGTAAAGAATCATCTCTTGAGAACTAAAACACAACACACAATTTAAAGGCTAGCTTTTGAAGAATTATTTTTCTACATTTCTAAAATCCTAATTATCATACCTCTAAGCAAATGGTTCCCACAAAAATCAATTATCAACTCAAGCTTACAATAAAATGCACAATTTCCTTTCAAATGGCAAGTCATGTTTAAAACCAAATTTACCAAGTTTCATACTCTTTCACCAAAAACAATTTCAAAGTAAAATTTCCAAAGTATTTTCCAACAACAATAAAACCACCCAAAACATATTATTTAACAATTAAACACATGGTTCTACATCATAAACCCACTTATCCCCAAATTAAAGAATAGGGCTAAACCCTTAAACAACAAGTTTAACATGCCAAATCAAAAACTATTTCTTAAACAAGCATCAAACAACTTCGAATAGCTCAAATAAACAATGATAATTTCACAAACCCAAGCCTAATCAAGACCACCCTAACTCAAGCCTCTTTCAAAAATTCAAGGTTTCATGAAAAACTTCTCAATCCAAGTTTTAATTCAAAACCAACAACTACAATATCAACAATAGTACCTAAGAAGTAATAATCACAAGTTAATTGAAGTGATTCATATGAGCAATCACATTTTTTCCCTTTTTTTTATAGAACCTAGGGTTCACAAAATTTGGGGAACATTGATCCCTTTGCTCCAAGATCATTATCAAGCCAAATATAACATAAATAAGCAAGAATCAAAGCATCAAATAAGCAAGTAATTAGACAACAAGTGAAAAGAAATCCTCACCCCCAATACCCTAGGGTCCACGGTTTTGGCCCCAAATTTGGAAGGGAAGAGATTGATCACATACTCACTCACTTGGTCAAGGTTCTATTGCTAATATGGAGAAGAAATTGAAAGAAATGATGGTGGTAGAAAGGAAGGAGAGTCACGGCCTGTTCAAGGAGGAAGAAGGGGAGAATAAAAAAAAATGTAAGTGGAGGTGAAAGGGATGCCTCGGCTGGAACCTAAAAAGAGGAGAGGAAGTAGATTTGGCATTGTTCTTTCTTCATCTCACATGAGCAAATTGGAAGAGAAATGAAATGGAAGAGTTGAGAATGGGGAAGGCTCACGCTGCTGTCAAGAAAAGAAGGAAGGAAAAAAATAAATTGGGTCTTGAGGGAAGGCCACGTCCAGGAAGTGGAAGAATGAGGAAAACCCATGTGCACTCCCTTTTTATCCAATTTAAGACATAACAAAAGGGAATTAATAATAAATAGAAAAAAATAAAAGAGTAAAAGGAAGGGGAGGGTCACGGCTCCAGCCCTTTAAAAAGAGGGATTAAAACTTTTTTTTTTTAAATAAACACTTGGTTACTAATTAATCTAATAAGGTGTTTTTAAAAAAAACTAATCACACAAAGTGTGACACCTCTCTAAAAAGTAAATATGCTAATCACATCAACTAATCTATCACATCGAATCACATATCTCAAGATTACTCTCTAATCCTAGAGTCTAGGGCGTACTAAAAACGCGGCTTCGAATGATCGCGTTACCGATTAATTCTTTGCCGATAAATTCGCGAAAATTAATTTACCGAGAAATTAATTCACCGCGTAATAAAACATTATCATAAATATTAAAAACAATCTAAAACACTCAAAAATAATCACTGCAAGTTACGATTCGATTTTCATCGAAATCTGAGTTCGTTTTAAATTTTAATGCGGATAGAATTTATCCGGCGATTCGAAACGCGACGAAACTTCATTAGAGTTTTCCGACGATTTTCGAACCATGAATTAATATTAAATATTAATTCTTAAATTTAATTTCATCTTGATTTAATTCAATCAATTCTTAGTCAACAAAATACGCTGCTATCACACACGCAGAAAAACTTCTAATAAGTATAATTGATGAATTCTCTTTAAAAGCAAAGATATCGTCTACGCCACAATTAATTCGAATTGACATCATGAATAATAATTATTTATAATAAATAAATTGTTCAAAATAACTCAAAATAATTTCTCGTACTCTCAGTAAACCATTGAGGTGATCAATCTCTATGACTTATTTTTCGAGTAATCAGGATTTTATTGCTAAAATCATTTTTCTTAAAAATTGGGATGTTACAACATGGGTGAAAAGGGAATGAAGATTCTGAACAAGCAGGGGCTGATTGGATGACAGAAGCTTGAATCTCTAAAATTCTGTGAACATTGTGTGTCAGCATTCAACGCTGACTTACAGTGTATCCTATATCCCCCCTCAAACTCAAGGATGGAACAACCTTGAGTTTGGGTCTTAAATCTTGAAATTTGGAAGTAGGAAGAGGCTTTGTTAGAGCATCAGCCAGGTGCACATTTGATGGAACATGCTGAACAATAAGAGATTTTGCAGCAACCTTCTAACGAACAAAGTGAATATCAAGATCAAGATGCTTTGTGCGAGAATGAAGCACTGGATTGTGTACAATCAAAACTGCACTAAGGTTGTCACATAATAAGGTTGGTCGCTGAATTGGAACATTAAGCTCATACAACAGGGACTGAACCCAAACAAGCTCTGAAGTTGAATTGGATAAGCCTCGGTACTCTGCTTCTGCACTAGACCGAGCCACTAATATTTGCTTCTTTGAGCTCCAAGCTATGAGATTAGGACTAAAGAAGATGCAAGAGCCTGAAATGGAGCGCCTGTCATCAGGGTCACTGCCCCAATCAGAATCACTACATGCTCTCAAAGAAAACTTAGCATCCATAGAAGCTGGTTGGAGAAGCAGTTCATGATTAATAGTACCACTAAGGTACCTTAGGATCCGCTTAACAGCAAGCCAGTGAGATGTCAAAGGTACTGTCAAAAATTGACACACCTTGTTGACACTATAGGCAATGTCTGGTCGTGTTAAAGTGACATACTGCAAAGTCCCTACAATGCTGCGATACTGACGTGCATTCTGCAGCAAGTCTGACCCGAATTTGCTGAGTTTGCAGCTAGAAACCATGGGAGTGGAAATGCCATTACAATCTGGCATATTTGCTTTCTGCAGCAAGTCTGTAATATACTTGGCCTGTATAAGAACAACATAGCCATTAGATTGATACTTGACTTCAATGCCAGGAAAATAATACGGCTTCCCAAGATGTTTAAGAGCAAAAGTGGCATGGAGTTTGTAGATCAAATCTAAAATCAGCTGAGAAGAAGAGCCTGTTAATAATATATCATCAATATAAACCAAGGCATAAAGAGTAACTCCTTTGGAATTGTATATGAACAAGGAAGGATCACAACTACTGGTCTTGAAACCAAACTGCATAAGAGCCTTTGATAGCCTTTCATATCAGGCCCTAGGAGCCTGTTTTAGGCCATAAAGAGACCTAGTAAGCCGACACACCAGGGTCTTATCACTTGCTTCAAACCCTGGAGGTTGTTGCATATAAACCTCTTCTTGCAAGAAACCATTAATAAAAGCATTGTTAAAATCAATCTGTTGGATACTCCACTAGTAAGTAAGTGCTAAAGTCAGCAGAATCCGAATTGTAATAGGCTTAACCAAAGGAGAAAAAGTCTCAGTAAAGTCATGTCCTAGTTGTTGATGAAAACTCTTAGCAACTAGCCTTGCTTTATGCTTGTTTATGGTGCCATCAGGATTTTCTTTGATGCGAAAAACCCACTTGCAACCAATGGCCTTTATATGGGAAAGCAGTTTTGCAAGAGTCCAAGTATTATTTCTAACAAGAGCATGAATTCTATGAGATTTTCCCAAACAACAAGCTTTACACAAGTCTATATTATTATTGAAATTTGTAACAGGTAATTCACAAAGTTTCATTACAGCTTTGACAGTTTGAAAATTAGCATGTCCTAGTCGACTAAGTCATAAAACTGGATCTGTTACAGTATTGGAACTAGGCTTGACAGAACAAGCAACACTAGTGTGCACAGTAGGTGCATTATTAGGTAGACTTGAGTAAACTTTGGAAAACTTAAAGGTTTTGTTCTGACAGAGAGGAATGCTCCTTGAACCATGCAATCCATCACCTCCTAATGAGCCTTCTAACACAACCTGTTTAGAGTCCTGTGTTTTGACAAAACAAGAATTCGAGTGAAACTCAAAAAACACATTATTATCTTTGGCAAACTGAGAAACAGAAATCATGTTTCGAGTAATTGAAGGAACAACCAATAAATTATTGAGTGAAGGTGTGAGGTGAGGTTGAAAATCAGATTTGAAAGTAGCAGAACCAATAGATTTAATGGGAGCACCTTGACCATTATGAACTTGCTCATTTCTAACATAATCTGAGCTTTGTTGCAAGTTCAATGGATTGGCAGTGAGGTGGTGCGAGGCATCGGAATCAACAAACCAAGCTTGTGACTCCAAATCAATAGGAACAGGCAAGTCAAATTGTTTACCAGTCTGTGCCAAGTTAACTTGAGGGGCAGTTGAGTCAGTGCTCTCAGTTTGAGTTTTGTTTGCTGATGCTTGAGCATTTACAGTATTTGTTGATGCTGGTTGAGTAACTACAAGAATATTAGGCACAAAATTTTCATCGAACCTGTACCAGCAATTCAAGACAGCATGTCCATACTTGCCACAGAGTTGGCAAGTAGGGCGATTCCAGTGTTGCGGCCTCTGCCACCAAAACCACGGCCTCTTCCTCTGTTACTACGGCCACGACCTCTACTCCCAAAGTTATTTCCAAACTGAGAAGAATTATTGAAACTAGATTTTTGATGTCCTTGAATTTGAGAGTTGGATGTATGTGCTACATTAGCAGACACAGTAGGAGTAGACAATTCCTGCTTGAATTTATCAAGTTGTGACTCTTGCACCAAAAGTAGTGATTCAATTTCAGAAAGAGTAGGAGTATCAGATCTAGCATACATCATCATCACAAAATTAATGTACTCCTCAGGCAAACCATCAATAACAACATCAAGCAATTCTTGATCTGAGATGTTCTCGCCTATAGCAATCAGTGAATCTGCTAGTGCATGAATGCATTGTGTATACTCAGATATGGAACGATTACCTTTCTTTGTAGTTTTCAATTCAGATCTGGGTTGTCTCACCTTAGATTTGAGTGTAGCATAGTAATGCGTGTGAATTTTGTCCCAAATTTCATGCGAATGGTGACAATTCAACACTCTCGGTAACACCGATTCTGAAAGTGTGGAAAGGAGCCAGGTGAACAGCGAATGATCCTGAATGAACCACTTCTCATAAGCAGCAGAGATACGATCCAATTGACGATCGAGATCCGAATCATACTTCGGAGGAATTGTTGGATTGACCAGCAAACGATGCAATTTGTGCATTGCAACGATTCCGCTAACCTGTTGATTCCAGAAGAGGAAGTTTTTGTCATCAAGCTGAATTGAAAGCTTCGGAACCTTAATGAAGATCGTTGAATTTTGTGAATCAGCGTTGGATTGATTGTTATTCGAAGTTGCAACTTGACTCGGCGATGATTCCACCATTGTTGAAGCTTCAAAGAACAGAGAAATCGCAGAAAAATTCACGGAAATGAGAAGGAAAGAGCGAACCCTAGGATCGAATCAGCGAATGATACCATAATGGAATAATATATAGAAGAGAAGCTAAGATTCATTTGATAGAAACTGATTCATTGATTAGAAACGTTTACATGATCAGTATTTATACAAGTCCAAAGCCTCTAACAGAATTGCCACGTAGGCTACAATCACAACTAACTATTGCCATGTCAGCATTCATCGCTGACTTACAGTGTATCCTATTATCGAACCACGTAAATCTATGTGTCTTTTATTTATTCCTTTGTGTGCGTGTAGAGATTTCCCAACACTGGTATCAAAGATCCTTGGGCGTGTGTGGGTAAATCAGAGTGACACATGCGGATTTTTCCTAACAGTCCTTAAGGATTTATCTGCCCACAATGCCCAAATTCTCCAATACAACAAGTCTGTCACGGGTTGAGACCCGAGGTATCATAACAAGTAACAACAACAAGAAAAGACGATGTATAAACTCGAGAGGTATTTCGGGAATAAGAGATTGTAGAGGTTTTTTCCAATAACACAACACTGAATAATAAAAGGCTTTTAAGAGAAAATTAATATAACCGCCGGTTGAGATAGTGGGTAGAGTTGGTGGCATAGAAAAATGGGATTAAGAAAATGTTAACGTTAAAATGCATTAGTAGGATAAGTAATCGATAAGATACGGGTTAACAAATAGGCAATTAAGTACTTGGATAATAGAAGGACTAAATTCATTATGAGATTAAGCAAAAAATAAAATGGCCATAAACCTCATTTTTTGGATAGGTCTTCTCTAGTTAAACATATTTTTGCAAAAATTATTTCAAGAAGTGAAAAATCGCAAGTTGTGCGTGCAAGGTTGCAAATAGAAGGATTTGCACTAAAACCACTCATTTCGGCCCAAGCTCATGCATGTGAGTCCACGTCTTTCTCTGGTTGTTTACAAGTCTAAATAACATAGTAATATGTAAACACTAAGGGCCGATTTGATGGCCAAGATATGATAGGAACAGATATGATAAGAGAGTTAAATAAGGAAAAGACATGATAAACTTTTATCATATCTTTTGTTTGATACGCACCTGATAAAAAAATAGATAACATTATGTTATAATATCATGTGTTTGAGATGAACCAAATATTAGTATGATATGATATGAATTATATAAAATGACAAAATTGCCCTTGTTAAAATTGCACATGATTTATAATATTAATGTTTGTTTTGTTTTTTGTTTTCAATATTTTTATGTTTTATTATATTTTAAATTATGTTTTCAAGGATAAATTAAGAAATTTTTTCTTATCCTATTCTATTGGTTTCTAACCCAACCCTCACCTCGGGATAAGATTTACACTAGAAAGACAAGATATGATAGAGTGATAGGATTGACTTATCTTATTCTATCGGCAGTGGCGGACCTAAGACTTTGGCTCAGTGGATGCAAAAATTTTAAAATTATCAAAATTATAACAAGAGCATCAGCACATTTTTTTTAAATAACAACAGCAACTATTTACTCTTGTAAAAATAACACAAAACATGTTTTCGGACTTAAAAAAATAGAAATATTTTGGAATTAAAAAAATTACAAGAGAAAATAACAAAACAACATAGACCCAATTAACAGAAATCCAATTACAACAGAAAAATTACAAGAGAAATTTATCAAAGGGACCAGATTAGGATTTTAGTCTAAATTAGAAAAAATCTGAACTTAGTAAAAGGGAAACAAAGACGAAAAATGATATTTACCAACAGGAGGGATAGTGGGTCGAGGTGTAAGACCGTGAGAGGAGTTGTGTTTTGAGTTTAGAGAGAGAGATGATTGAGTCTAATTAAATCAGATGAAAGAGGTGACTAGGTGAGGGCAGTGGTGCAAATTATTATATTGAGAGAGGTCAAAATATAAATTTTGTAGGTGTAAGTAATATTTTTTTTTCAGAGGGTGAAAGTGAACCTCCTAGATAACAAGTAGGTTTGCCTCTGGTTGAGATGAAAGTGCTATGGATCTAGGTGCAAAATTTCAAATTGAGAGGGGTCAAAATAAAAATTATATAAGGAGGTAAAAGAAATTTTTTAAATTTCAGGGTGTACACTCAATGTAACCTAGTCCCCCCTTGCCTGTTGGCTCATCAAACACCGGATTAAGATAGGATATGATAGTTTATCCTATCATGTCTCCATATCCTGACCATCAAACAGACCCTAAAGGGTTCAATGGTTAGGCAACATGAGACTTCTCAATTTTGAAATATCACACAAAAATACAACATTTTCATATTTGGATTTTTTCTTATAGTTAATGACATTAGGAAAACGATTATTTATGTTGTTGGATAGAAGTGCAAGAAGTTATCAGACCAGTGATAACAGAATATTTGCAACTTACACTTTAACTGGGCCAAAGTCTTAATCAGTTATATGCAAATACCTAATCATCAATCTTCCTTAACAAGGTAAGTCTTAATCCAGTAAAAAAAAAGTAAGCCTTAATATGGCATTTTTTTTTTTGTTCCAAATTTAATAGGCTATATGCTCAATAAAAATGAAACCAAACTTCTAGCCCTTCATCAACACATGACCACTACTCATATGGCAAAGAAAAAGGAATACATTGGATGTTTTTATGGATTTTTTTTTTTTTAACAAGATGGACTGTGTTGCCAAGATAACCTTTAGCATTACAGTAATAATACAATTAAAACTATAATTAAAACTATGTTTTAAGGTAAAATATGTTTTTATCCCTATAAAATTAAAAAAAATTGATTCTGGTCCCTACAAATATATTATTCATTTTTAGTCTCTATATTTAACAAAAATAGTGTTTTTATCTCATCAGGTATACAAGCACATGTTTTTTTGTATTTTTTTTAGGGACTAAAAATGAATAATTTTTTTGTAGGGATCAAAATCAAATTTTAATAATTTTATAGAGATCAAAAACATATTTAGCCCTATGTTTTGTAAACTTCATATTTTTAGGAATAAAAAACTGTTTTTTATTTTTAAAATTAACTTTATTTACCATAAACTTAAGATAAAAAATAATTTTATTAAATATCCTAAGTTAAGTTATCTAGTCGAAGGTGATTGATTTTTTCTTGCTAACGAATCATAGAATAGACATATTTAACATGTGACCTGAGTAAAAAAAAAAAAAAATGTGATCGTTGAAAAGTCGCTGACTTGCTGCACGATGAAATTTAAAATAATTATTTCAGGCTCCCGCGTGAAACACGAGGGGCGTGTATTGTGGTGCTGAGCTGTGGCACGGATAATAATATATTTCGCCGTCACAGTCCTACGCGATAACTCTCGGCGACTCGATTGAATCTAATTTAAACTGAGAAAAGTTAATTAAAAAGTAAAATAAATTAAAAATAAAAATTGTTAATCAGTTTTTGCATTCAATCTTACAACTATATCCAATTTAATTCAAACTTATATATATTAAATAAAATATATTTATTACATTATTTAAGCTTATTTATTTTTTTTGAAAAATTTACTATGTTTTCTTATCATTATATTTAAAGTATATCAAATTTAGATTAATTTTCATTATAAAAAAATAGATTAGTTTTAAATCTGCTTCCATATCTCATGTTTTCCTTTTATTAGTTAATTGTATTAATTTTAAATTTTAAATTTATAACAGTTTTTGGGATGAGATATTTGAGGCCCTATTATATTTCATTATTTATTAATTGATGACTTTAGGAAGATGATAATAAAAAATTGATCCAGTTTAACTGGATAGACTGGATTAGATTAAATCAGATTTAAATTTAGAACCAAATAAGAAAATTGATATGATTGGATTGAATGATTATTTTCCTTGCAAAAGTATAACTCGATTTAGACGGGTTTGGTAAAAATAAACTATAAGCTAGCTTATAACTGATAGCTTATAGCTAAAAAGCTAGTTGATTAAAATTGAAGTGTTTGATAAAATTAACTGTTTAACTAACTGATAAATATAAAACGACGAAAACACCTTTATTTTAAATTTGAAAAAAGGATAAAGAATAAAATAATGAGGATAAAAATGAGATAAAAGATAAAAAACTATAAGCTATAAGCTCAGATGCTATTTCAATTAGGCTAAGTTTGGTAAAAATAAGCTATAAGCTAGCTTATAGCTGATAAGCTAGCTTATAGCTGAAAAACTAACTAATTAAAATTGAATTGTTTGGTAAAATTAGCTGTTTAACTAGCTGATAAATATAAAATGACACAAAATGATAAAAATTTATTTTTATTTTAAATTTGAAAGAGGGTAAAGAATAAAATAATGAGGATAAATCCGGAAGAAAAGATAAAAAATTATAAGTTATAAGTTTCAGATGTTACTTCAAGTGGCATCTCAAAAAAAACTATAAGCTAGTGTGATAAGTTTGCTTACCAAATACATTTTCTTCGACTAAACAAGCTTATAAGCTAGTTCAATAAGCTATAAGCTAGCTTATTGGCCTTATCAAACCCAGCCTTAGCATCTCAAAAAAACTATAAGCTAGTGTGATAAACTTGCTTGCTAAACACCTTTTCTACAATTAAACAAGCTTATAAGTTAATTTAATAAACTATAAGCTAGCTTATTGGTCTTACCAAATCGAGCCTTAATACCATGGACATTTTTTTTAGAATAATGCCAAATGTTACGAAGAATTGACCCACGAAACACCATAAGAATGACGTGGCTGAACTTATGCAAATTTCCTTTTATTTTTCAACTACCTATGTACGGTTTTAAAGTCCCAAATTGGTTCAAACCTCTTCGTATATTTTTCTTAATCAACTCTTTCGTAATAAATAGCAGTATTTTTTTTTAAGTCCGATGAACATTTGTGCTTCTTAATTACTATCTCTTTTTTTTTTTTAATAAACTAATTACTATCTATGTTGATTTATTGGAGAGGGTTAAAGGAAATTCGTTTCATCATCGAAGCACTACGCCGAAAAAGTGCATGAGGGCGTTTAATTTCAATTCTCATGAATAGGCATGGTAACGGGTTCGGGTTTTGTCTTCTCAATCCACATTCTGATAGGGTTGGGTTTTTCCGCGGGCCCCTGACTCAGCCTCATATATGTAGAAAAATTGAAAAATTATATTTATGATAATTAATAAGATAAAATCATAATTATTATACAATGATAAAATAAAATAAAAAATATATAAAAATAAAATTTTCTATTGAATAGAGATTAAATTAAAAATAAATAAAATATATGAAACAAATAAATGAGTATACATGCATAAAACAAAATAAAAATAAATAATTTATATTTAGCCGGACAGGTTCGGGTCGGGGGCTGGTCGGGTATCGACATCCCCAACTCCGCCCCACCTCCCGGTTAAAGGGGGTTTTCCCGTCAAAATCGGGTTGGGGTCAGGTAGGCACCCGCGGGTTCAGGTTCTGTTGCCATGCCTACTCATGAAGCCACAAGCACTACGCCAAAAAAGAGGTTTAATAGCACTTAAATTGAACTATAATAGCGCTTCTAAGCGCTATAAAACAATGTGCTATTATAAACACGAAACCTACGTGGGTAACTCTAGATGAGGCTTTCACATTGTTATTAGAGATGAACAAAAAATGTGCTTACATATTCTGAATGACGTCTAGACAACACTTTCTTGAAAAAACATCATCCGATTATGTCATTTCAGTTGGCTTATACTCAAATAAGTGATATTTGAATAACACTCTAATAATGCTTGCTTAAGAAAGTGTTATCTGAGTGATCTTCAGATAATTAATGCTTGCACAAGCAAGCGTTATTCAAATGTATTATTTTTTTAAAAATAAAATTTTTGTTGTGCTAATTCCCCCATATACAAATATCAGTTAGACATACAACACATAATATCAAGTTATTAAACATGCGTGATTGTTATGCGTTTTTTACCGATTCAACATACATGTGATACTTAAGCGTTTTTACCATATAACATTATTGGTTGAGAAAGAGATTCGAACTTATTACAATGTTTGCCAAATGTTACGCATTGGTACCCAATAAATAGGTTCTTCTTCAACTCCTTTTTTGCTCATCCTCTTCTTTAAGCCCTCCCTTCTTATTCTCCCATGCTTCGGTGGTGGCAGTGGCAGACCTAGATCTTGAGTCAATGAGTGCATAAAATTTTAAAATCACCAAAATTATTACAAGAGCATCAACACATTTTTTACAAAAAAAAAGAACAAGAACAGATGTTTAACTTTCTTGCAAAATAACAAGATCGTGATTTTTGATAACACAAAATAGGTTTTCGGACTTAAAAAAATAGAAAAATATCAAAATTAAAAAAATTACAAGAGAAAATAACAAAACAACATAGACCGAATTAACAGAGACCAAATTACAACAGAAAATTAACAAAGGGATCAAAATGTCACTCACCTACAGGAGGAAGAGTGGGTCGAGATGTGAGACAATAAGAGGAGTTGTGTCTTGAGTTTTGAGAGAGATGATTGGATCTAATTGAATGAGATGAAAAAGGTGACTAGGTGAGGGTACCATGTAGATGCAAATTATTATACTGAGAGTGGTTAAAATATAAATTTTATAGGGGATAAATGATATTTTTAATTTTTCAGAGGATGCAAGTGCGCACCCCCAACAACACCTAGGTCCGCCTATGTGTAGTGGTACTTCATTTTCATGTTAGCAATTCGAAGCATTTTAAGATTTCCTCTAGAGGAGAAAATTATAGCATTTGAATGGCTAACACGTAAAAAGCTCCAAGGTGCCTCTTGTTGAAAGTGATTCTTGGAACGCTTTGAGTTGTTACATCCCTAATATGATTCTTATATAAGGTTCCTCTTGCAAGGGACTATATATTAGTTTCCTCATTTCTTGAAATGTGGCCTCCATCTAATTTAGGGCAATTTTTTTGTTGTACTTTCGTTTCTTGTAGTACGACATTTATATATCAAAATCATGCCATGGAGGTATTTAATATTTAAATACCCTACTAGCTACTTTATTCGTTCCAATAATCACTTTAAAAAGGGGCATCATTGAGCTTTTTTTGAGTTAGCCATCTAAATGCCCCGATTTTCCCCTTCAGATGAAATCTTAACCGGAAAGAAAGTACCACTGAAGCACGTGAGAACAAGGAAGAAGGAGGAGGATGGGCAAAAGAAAGAGTTAAAGAAGACCTACTCCCTCCGGAACCATTTATAAGGAAAAAAGTCATTTACATTTTTTAACGAATCTGGAAATGACTTTTTTCCTTATAAATGGTTCCGGAGGGAGTATTTTATAGGTGCAAAGGAGTAATGCTTTTTTGATACACTTAACTAGTGCCCTAAGAGCACTTGTTAGCAAGACCCTTTGCAATAATATTTTGATACACTTACTTGAACATGTGTTATCTGAAACGACACAACCAACTAACACTTGCTCAAATAAACATTATCTTAATGTATCATTTAGAATACACCGTGTGTTTTTTGTTTAATTTTAGTAATGCTTTTTTTTTGGGGGTCAAAGGTGCAATAACTCTGGTAATGCTTTGAAAACATTATTTAGAGTTACATGTAGATCTGATAATGCATAAGCCCATAACGCTTTTACTCGTCATGAAAATTAAAATTTAACATTATTATTTTACCTTTTTTTTTTGGCATAATGAGGTGAAGCCGGCAGAGGAAAAAACCGAAGACAAATAACTGGAGAAAAAGATCAAGCACGTGGAGACAAGAATAGCGATGACCAATAAGGTTGACTAATTGTAACTACCCAACGTCCTTACAAATCTAAGGCTATATTTGGTAGTCAAAAAAGTGGAGAGAAAGAAAATGAGAGAAAAGAAAATTTATTAATTAAAGTATAAAATTATCGATGTGTCACACTATGATTGGCCTGTCACACTTATTCATACACACTTTTTATATTTTCCAAAAATCTTTTCCTTCCCCCCACTTTCTTTCCATTGAAACAAACATAACCTAAAAGAGCATTGCTAAATAGCCGAAATACACAATACCAAAAGAGGCACGAAGAATAATTAAAACGATCAGCACCCATATAACCATACAAGGGAGATTTCGACCTTTTTTTTTTTAAAGTGGAGGCACAATACCCCCCACTTTCTTTTTTTTTTAAATAAAAATATCACGTGGTAGTTTGGACTTGGGAGCCCAATCCCGACACATATAGTACAAGGGGTGGCTGTTGACAAACAAAAAGGGTGTGGCTGAGATTTCGACCCAAAAAAAAAGGTGTGGCTGAGATTTTCCTCCGTGACAAACTGACAGCTGTACCACAATTTCCATAAAATAATGTCCTTTCCCTTTGAGGAAAGGTAAGCTACTTACGGTTTTTTCCCATTAATCAAAAAAAAAAAAAGTAACTACTTACGGGCAATTTTTTTATTACTGATAAATCAAACTATATTATTAAATTATTAAAAGATCTCTTCAGCAAATAAAATTATTAAAAAGATCTAACTATAATAACACAACCCTTCAAAAAAAATGTAATAACACAAAAGATGTTTAATTTTTGTATTTTTTAATATTAATAAAGTTATTTAAATAATATTTCTCTCACCCCTTTTAATATAAACACCCCTAAAGAAAAAAAAGACAAAAAGAAAAGAAAAATAATAATCTAATAATTGTAATGATCTTATCGGATCCCTTCCATATTTCAAATTAAATAAACAAAGGATAGTTCAACTTCAACGACCACTCATAAAAAACTCTTAAATTATAATTGACCCACATTGTTCGTTCACACAGAGTTTTCACATGTGGAAAAAAATAAAAGCTATCTTTGTTTTTTCTTCTACAAAAGAAGGATAAAACCTTTATCGAGACCCAAAGACGTTGATCTAAATGTTTAATTTTTTGGACTAACCAACCAGCTTCGATTTGATTTTCCATAAAAAAAAACTACTTATTTAAAATACTAGCATATCAAGTAAAGATTACATTTTAAAGATACGCAATAATTAACAAGCGACGACAAAAATAAATGCTTATATTTAATGATAGCTCCGTGGAAGTTTTAAGTGAGAAAACGAACACAGCCCAAAAGCACTAATCCTTCTTTCTCTCCTCTCCAGTTGGCGTAATTATACTGACCAAATATTGTTAGCCATGGCACCGAATTGTAACAAGGGTTTCGCTGACAGTTATATGTTGTTGAATCCCGAAGATGCTCATTTCTCTGATATTATTCGTATCTTATTTTCCCGTAACATAGGACATAGAAAATTTGTGGAAAGCCACTCTGAGGGAAATGTGGAGGAAAGCTTCCGCAAGAGATGGCTCATATTTGTCTCTATCGTGCTTCAGAAGATTATGCTGTGGATTGCCAAGCCACTTGCGTACTTTGGTTCTTGCGTTGAGACGTTGATCAACCTCGTTGCTCTCAACGGAGGCATCTTCATGATCATAATTAACTTTCTCACAGGTTTGTTTTCTTTCATCTATATATATACGGTATATGATTTGAAGTTTATGTTTCACACTCGCTTGTATTAATAGCTACTAGCTAAGCTTGCTTTGCTCAGTGCAGAGAATCAGAATTCAATACTGCTACAGATGATCTGATGTAGCTTCTTCTACATCCACTATTACTCAAAATTCAAAACACAAAATTAATTAGTTTATCATCTCCTCTCCTTAAACCAGATCTACTGCACTCAAAACATTATAAATTCAATGAAATTTATCAACAAGTCGGTGGAGTTATATAGACGAAGATATTACGGTTTATAATTAATTCAACCTCAGTAAATCAACTTTAAAATTTAATTAGGATGATTATTGTTGTGTTCACTGTTTTTTAATTGTAATAAATTCCAGTCTCCCTCCCTCTCTCCCTCACTCTATTTGGAAATTTGGATTATCAAAATTATGCAAAGGAATTTGCATACGGGCTAGGGCTTTTTAAAAAAGGATTGGGCAATCTCATAATAAAATTATTAAAATAACGTAAAATACAAATGAGAAAATATTTATCAAAATGGTATAAATAATATAAAAAAAGTATGATGTCTATTAATATATTTTAAAAAAAAAATCATAAACTATGTATGAAAAATTAGACTTATATAAAGAGATAAAAATAAATAAAGTCACATGTATCACATTTAAGTTTGTATTTTAATTTTTTTCCTTTATCCAAGATTCCAAGTTCAAGCCAATACCAAGATACTAGTAAGGCTATACAAGTCCTTGCTTTAGATCCGCCAGTTAAAAAAAGTCTTACCTCAAATTAAAAGTTCTGGTAGTAAAATTTTTGGGATTTGGTTTACCTGTTGTTGATGCTCTCTGTCTCTCTCGACTTCAATTTTTCTTTATTTTTTTTAAATAATTGAAGAGCTAGGATTGACTATTAATTGCATCCAATGGTGATAAAAAGGCGCGACTGCATGGAACCTTAAGTGCAGTTAATCCCGATCAGATTTTTTGTATTGAATTTATCCCTAATTACAAAGACAATCGAAGGTGATAAATGTCTCATCTCAAATAATCAGGATAATCATGTTAATGTACTAAAAAACTTTTTCGATAAAATTACATTAATGTATTGTGTTGTATTAGTCTCTATCTCTAATTAATTAGAGAATGGAAGGCTTGTTATTTTAAGGCCCATTATAAGGAGTCATTAGCCATATCCAAGAGTCGCACCTAAAGTAATATAGAATTCTTACCGAAGGCTTGCTCAAATCACATCCATGTCGCTTTCCCATTATTTTAGCTTATCTACTCTCTTTTCCAAACCACGCGTTATGTTTTGTCTTTTTTTTTTGTCTTTTTTTTTTTGAGAAAAACCACATGTTATGTTTTATTTAAGGGAAACAAGCTTATGTCAATTTATTAATAATCAAAGACGAAATAAAAAATGAAACTTGATAAGTAATATCAATATAAAAGTCAATTTCTGTAATCTTTAATTTGTATAACTTAACATGTGGTTCCACATGTTAAGTTATAGTTATATAAATCAAAGATTTCGGAAATTGAATTTTATGGATTTTTAAGAAAAAACTTATTTGATCTAATTGTATTTATTTCCTTTAACTATTCTTTTGTTTAAATTTTAAATTTAAATATAATTTAGTTTAATTTAAAGTAGTTTTAATTAAATTGATTTTTTATTTTCAGTTATATTAATCGATAATTAATTAAATTTATAATGACTAGTTATAAAATTAGTTTACAATATTAAATATCATACACCGTGAGTCAATTGCTGTAGGATTAAAATCAATATAGTTAACAAGCAACACAAAAAAAAAATCAATATAGTTAACTTTATAATAAAATAATATATAATACCAAAAAATCAATATAGTTAACACCATGGTCAGTCTAGTGGAGCATGACAATATCTCTTATATGATAGGTCACATGTTCGAATCTCCACTAGTTTTCTTGGGGTGAAGTAAATGTAAATTCTTGTCTAAGTATTCTTAGAGGCCGAAGGTATTCCTTGTCTTGAAGTAGGGCACCATCTTCTTACCCTAAATTTTTATTATAAAAAAAGTCAATATAGTGGACTCAAAAAAAGTCAACACAGTGAGTTGGGTTAATTATGTTGTTAGTCTCCCAATTATGGAAATATTCTTTTTTAACTCATAAAGTTAAAAGTATAATTTTAGTCCCCATGTATTGAAATGTGTTACGATTAGACTATCATTTGTTTTCTTTTTGACAAAACTATTATTTTGTTGTAGTCATTGTAATATAATTTTTTCTCATTTTAGTCCCTCAAATAACCATATTTTAATCTCTTAAAAAAGTATTTTAATACAATTTTCTCTCTCTCTCTCTACCAAGGTTATCAAAACCGGACCGGACACTGAACTGGTGTAGGCATTGGTTTAAGGTTCAAAGGTCGGACCGAGGTCGAACCCGGGTCGGACCGAAAATGAATTAAATTATATTTTTAAAACTTTTAATATAACATATAAAGCACTAATAAACAAAAAATAACATAATATTCATAACATCACGACATAAAAAATTAAACTATGCTTAAAATATTATATGTCAACATATAACATGCAAAAATTACATATTAAACTAAAATAAATATGTTATAATAACTTTCTAATATTCAATAATTACATATACTATAATGTAAGTATTCTCATAATTTATATTAATATATAAATTAATTTTAAATTTTATTATAATATTTAATTTAACCCATTAACGTGAAAAAATGGATATAAAATCTCTTATGTGTCAAAAATAATGTCATTTACCATTTTTTTTAAAAATAAAAAATTGATTTTTGTTGAACCGCCCGGTTCCCAATTTTGTCCAGTTGTTTTTCCCGGTTTTTCCGGTTTTTGCCGATTTTTTACCGATTTTCTGGTTTTTAGGCCAGTTCGACTACAATCCGGTTTTACGGTTCAAACGGACCGGACAAGGGTCCGATTCCCGGTTCAACCGGTCGGACCGGCCGGTCCGGTCTGGTTTTGACAACTATGCTCCCTACAATCAATATTATCTCTTTAATTTGTTAATTTTGCTTGCCAAGATGTCATGATTTCATTCCATCGAAAGATGTTCAATATGTATGATTATCCGTTCTGTCAAAAATAAAATTTATGATTATCTGTTTAAAGGGATTTCTTCTCGTATCTAATTAATCTCATTAATTAATATAAACAAAAACAGGTCATTTGGTGAAACCGGATCCTAAATCACCAAAATATTTGTCTTGTATTGGAAATTTGGACCCGCGAGTAAAGTGCGATATTCTCAAGCGTGAAGACAGCAGATACTACGTTTCTCTAGCTATGATGGCTTCAAAAGCATCCTATGAGAATGTAGCTTTCCTTCAAAATACAATCACATATGACTGGAAGGTATGAAAATTAACTCATTTTCTCGAGATTTTTAGACCCTTTTATTCTGATCAGTTTAATCAATTTCTTTTGATGCATCCCTCGTTAATCATGTTTTGACAATATTATCCCGTATTCTTGTAGATGAAATTTGTGGGATTTTATGACTGCTGGAATGGTAAGAACTAAACACCAACGCCTATATGTATATATTTATGTTCATAATTTCAAAGCTTAATTACTCTATGGAACTATATATACAATGGTTGATTTTTTTATTTTTTATTTCCTTATAATCCTGGTATGCGCATGTCAGAATATCAAGGAAAGGCCACAACCCAAGTCTTGGTTGTTTTGGACAAATACAAGGACCGTGACACATATGTGGTGGCCTTCCGAGGAACGGAACCCTTTGATGCTGATGCATGGTGCACTGATCTTGACATTTCATGGTATGGAATCCCTGGCGTTGGAAGAATGCACGGTGGCTTTATGAAAGCCTTAGGGCTACAAAAGAATTTGGGATGGCCTAAGGAGATTGAAAGAGATGAAAAACTTCCCCCACTAGCCTATTATGTTGTTAGGGACATACTAAGAAAAAGTTTGAGTGAAAATCCTAATGCAAAGTTTATACTTACGGGACATAGTTTGGGTGGAGCACTCGCAATCCTGTTTCCTACGATCATGTTCTTACAGGATGAGAAGTTGTTGATTGAGAGGTTGGAAGGGATTTACACGTTTGGACAACCAAGAGTTGGAGATGAATATTATGCACAATACATGAGACAAAAAATGAAGGAAAATTCCATAAGATATTGCAGGTTTGTTTATTGCAACGACATAGTTCCAAGATTGCCCTACGACGATAAGGACCTGCTGTTCAAGCACTTTGGAATTTGCCTTTTCTTTAACAGGCGCTATGAACTCAGGGTACGTTTTTTCTTTAATTAATTATTAGGATTAAGTTTGTTTTTAAAGATTTTTCAAGTTTATTCTTGGTATATTTTTTAGTCTCCACTTTTACTAAACTGCATGTTTTTAGTATCTGAAGATGAGAGGGACTAAAAAAATGTGAAATTTTGTAAAAAGTTGGGGACTAAAAATGAATAAAATTTTTAGACTTGAAAAAATTGTATTTTAATAGGGACTAAAAATATATCTAACCTTATTATTATTATTATTTTGTTTCTTTATTTGACTTTAATGTAGGTTCTTGAAGAAGAACCGAATAAGAATTACTTCTCGCCATGGTGTGTGATACCAATGATGCTTAATGCTACGTTGGAACTGATAAGGAGCTTTACCATTGCGTACCAAAATGGACCTCACTACAGAGAAGGATGGTTTCTCTTCTTTTTCAGGATGGCTGGTTTACTAATTCCCGGGTTACCTGCTCACGGTCCCTATGATTATATTAATTCCACTCTTTTGGGATCAATTGAAAGACATTTCAAAGAAGAGTGATGTGGCGGTATGCGTTACTACCTGGTAATAAGCTTAGAGCAGGTTATAATTTGGTGCATCGATGATCTCAATAAAATAAGGATGCCAATGCAAAGTTGTTTGTTTAGAACGTAAACTTTAAACACGAAAGTGCTATAGAGTGTGGACTTTTTCTTTTCTCTTCTTAGACAGTTAGGCATGTAAGAAACGATCTTGTGTCTTGGCCACAACTTCTGGTACTAAGTTAAAATACGTATGTTGTGTTTGGTTTAACTTGAAATAAATAATTTTATTTTGTTAATAATATAAAAATATTTTTAAGCGGTGAATACAAATTCTAAAATTACTCGGGTTCCACACCTAAAATTATCTTTTACAATAAAAAGTTAAAAAATATCATTTTCCTTAAAAATTAGTTCTACAATCTGAAATTAATTTTACTAAAAAACGTTTTACGCATATGAGATATTTGAAATTTTAAAGCAAACACAGTTTGTTTCATTTAAAGGTTTCTACTTCTACTTGTACTTTTATTAAATAATTATAAAAAACCGTTAAGATTTATAATACATCATGAATCATAATTCACATATGACGAATAATATATTTAGATCATAGTTACATCAATAAGAACACACCATATTGTCAAAAAAATAATAATAATCAGAACACCATATATAAATAATAATAAGAAGAAGGGTTAATTAATAGAACTTACCTATTTAAAGCCATTATTCTTCAATTTGTTTGAATGATCTTGAAGGCCTTTGGCTGACTATGCTATAGGTTACGATTCGTGGTATTCTTTCTCAAGCAGGGACAGATGGAGGGAGGAGCAACTAGGAGATCTAGCCCCTCCCATTTTGTTAATAATTGAATGGTATATATATTAAATGTTTATTAATTTAATTTTTAAATTTAAAAGGAAAAGACAAGAGAAATAAATGACAACGTAGGTTAGTCTAGTTGGTAAATATACGACTCATTTCATAAGGAATCATTCTCATAAGGACATGAGTTCGAATCCCGGTGCCAATGCGAGGACCTCGTTGGAGGGTAATATGTAAGTATATTTATAAGCGTTCTTTGAGCATTGATGCTTTTCCTAGCCCTGCTGAGCCTTCGAGACTCAACACACCTAAACTTTTATTTATAAAAAAAATGTAAAAAATAATATAATGAATAACATAAATTATTTTCATAAAAAAATTATAGTACTTAGTAATTATTATTAGTCAATTCCACTCCCTGTTTGATAGACTTCTGGATCCGTCCCTGTTCTCAAGTCTTGATGTGTAAACATATAATTAATAATGTGAAATCATTTAGCTCATGTCTCAAAACATATATTTATGGAGAAAGTAGAGAGGAAACCTACTTTTTCATAAATTATCAAATCAGAGAGAATGAAGAACTTTGCATAGTTGAGAATGAACTCATTTTCTGATTGAATGAAATCGAATGTTTACAAAGCAAAAGAAAAACTAACTATATACGCACCTGTTAACACTAACTAACTATAGCTGGCATAACTAACCACAACTGGCATAACTAATAGCTAATTAACAGCTAAGTAAATACAAGAATAAAATATATTAATTTAATTGAGAGTTCTAATACCCTCCCTCAAGGTGGAAGATATATATCATAGATTCCCAACTTGGATATGAGATTTACAAACAGAGGCTTCAGGAGTGCCTTTGTTAATGGGTCTGCCAGTTGGTACTTGGAAGGAATGTGGAAGAGATTGATGAACTTTTTGCTAATATGTTCTCTTATGAAGTGCACATCAATATCAATGTGTTTTGATCTTTCATTCAAAGTAGGATTGCTGGCTAGTTGGATTGTGGATTTGCTGTCACAAAACACTTTGCAGGAAGGAACCTTCACTTGAAAAGCTCTCAACAGTTGCTTTAACCAAAGCAATTCAGTGGTGAGCAAAGCTAAAGTTCTATATTCTGCCTCTGCAGAAGATCTAGATACTGTGGGTTGTTTTTTAGATTTCCATGCCACTAAGGAGTCACCAATGAACACACAAAAACTAGTAGTTGATTTTTGGGTGGAGATGCAGCTTCCCCAATCAGCATCTGCATATGCTGAGATGTCCAAAGAAGATTTGGAAGAAAACAGAAGACCTTGTCCAGGGGAAGATTTGATGTACTGCAGTATGTGGTGTACTGCCTGTAGATGATGAACTCGAGGCTGAGTCATGAATTGAGAGAGTTTATTCACAGCATAAGCTTTGTCTAGCCGAGAGATAGTGAGGTACATCAACCTTCCTATCAGCCTTCTATATTGATAAGGATCATCAACAAGCTCCCCCTCAGTGTCACTGAGTTTGACATTCGGATCCATTGGTGTGGGAAGAGGTTTGGAATTTAGGAAACCAGTATCACTGAGAAGTTGAGTTGCATACTTCCTCTGACATAGATAAATGCCTTTGGGAGAAGTAGCAATTTCCAAACCCAGGAAATATTTCAGATTTCCCAACAATTTTAACTTGAACAAGCTTTGAAGTAGATGTTGTGTTGCTGCAATGGATTGATCACTTAGACTAGCAAGGATAATATCATCTACATATAATAATAGGACAACCATATTTGAACCCATGCCTTTGGTAAAAAGAGAGGGATCTGCAGAAGCTTGAATGAAACCATTATGCATAATGGTTGTTGAAAATTTATGGAACCATTGTCTAGATGCTTGCTTCAAACCATACAAGGATTTGTTAAGCTTGCACACCATGTTCTTCCCCTTGCTATGATAACCAAGAGGTAGTTGCATGTACACTTCCTCAAATAGATCACCATTAAGAAAGGCATTGTTGATGTCTAATTGAACCATCTTCCATTTGTTTTAAGCTGCTAAGGCCAGCAAAACCCGAACAGTGGTGAGAGTTGCCACTGGAGAAAAAGTGTCCACAAAGTCTAGACCAAGTGGTTGAGTGTAACCCTTAGCTATAAGTCTAGCTTTATACCTATCCAAACTCCCATCAGCTTTGTATTTAACCTTGAAAATCCATCTACATCCAATGCTTTTGTTTCCTGTAGGTAGAGGTTGTATGGACCAGGTGTTGTTAGCTTCAAGGGCATTGATTTCCTCTTGCATAGCTTTACACCACTCAATCTATTTACAAACTTGGTGATAGTATTGAGGTTCATAGATTGATGAAACTTGGAGTATGTAATTGTGATAGGTAGGAGACAATTTATTGTAAGTAAGGTGAGAGTCTATTGGATAAGAAGTGTTGCATACAAAGTCATTGAGGTATGCAGGACTTTTATGTGTCCTAGAAGATCTTCTAAGGTTTGGTGCTTATGGTGGCAAATTAATAGGTGTTGTTTGAGGCTGAATGACAGGAACTGATTGAGGATCAGGTTCTGTATCTGTTTGTGGATTAGGTTCTGGATCTGTTTGAGGGAGATCGGGTGCTGGTTCTGTTCCAAGGTTTGGTATAGGTGCAGTATCATCAAAAGAAGGCACAATAGGTGATTGCAAAGGTTTAGGCAAGACCAGATCAGGAAACTGATCTGCAGGGGAATTTATAGGTGAGAAAGATTGGAAAGGAAATGTGTCTTCATGGAAAATAACATCTCTAGAAATAATGAATTTTCTAGATGTTAAATCATATAGTTTGTAACCAGCTGGATAACCAAGTAGAACACATGGTGTAGCTCTAGGTGAGAATTTGTTTATGAGTTGTGGAATGGTGGCAGCATAGGCCAAGCAACCAAATACTTTTAACCTTTCATAAGCTGGGATCTTACAATAGAGGAGAAGGAGTTCTATTGATGAGGTGGGTTGTAGTACACACACTGTCACCCCAAAATTTTATAGGCAACTTAGCTTAGAACATGAGTGCTCTAGCTATGTTGAGTAAGTGTTGGTGTTTTCTCTCCACTACAGAATTTTGTTGTGGTCTATATAGGCAAGAAAACTGATGTTGAACACCATTATCCTATAAAAACTCAGTCAAGGCCAACTCTTTGGCATTGTCAGATCTTAAGCATTTAATAGTTTTGTCAAATTGTTTTTGAACAAAAGTAAAAAAAATTCAACACATGGTCAGACAAGTGACCCAACCTATCTTGCCAAATTTTGGCATTTTGATTCAGTTTTGATGAAAAAGCAGAGTTGCGAACAGAATTGCAAATATTCTCAGTATGAAATGCCTTATTACATGGGGAGTGGAATGCCTTATTTGACGCAATGTGTGAATGCATGGTGTAGAGACCATTGTTTAGGTCACCCTTGCCAATCTCCTTCGGTTGTTGGGTTCCGTGGACGAAAAAAGTTTTTGCAAAAAATGTTAGTGACATTTCAGTATTATGTAATAACTGACTTACAGAAACTAAATTGACACTAAATGTAGGTATATACAACACATTGTGCAGCTTAAGTGTTGGTGACAGGGCAATTGAGCCAATGGCACTAACAGGCACTTGTGTTTTATTTGGCAATGTGACATGTTTATCATGTAAGTAAGTGAAAGAACTGAACATGGACAGATCATAGCAAATGTGTGAGGAAGCACCCGAATCAAATATCCAAGTACTATGATTTGAGGACTCAAAAGTGGAAAGAACCATACCTAGGCAAGAATTACCTGATTAATCAGATTCAGGGGAGGCAGTAGGGATGGCAATTGGACCCAGACCCACTGGATACCCACAAAAAAACCCGCAATGGGTGGGCAAATTACCCGCATTATGGGCTTGGGCTTGGGCCTGGGTAATTACCCGCAAATTTGAGTGGGTATGGGTGCGGGTACGGGCACTCTGGTGCCCAGCCCGCCCCGCAGCCCGCACACACACATATATATATATTTATATTTATTTATTTATATTCATATATAAAGTAACTTAACTTTTGTAAACCTAAAATTTCCTAATCTGAAGAGTGAAGATTGCGGCTCCCCCCGGCTCAGCTTCACTGCGTTGCTTCTTCTGTTCCTCTCGAAGCTCTCTTCCTCTCCCACACTCACAATTCCGGTGCGGCCTTTGCAGTTCTTCCGGCGCGGCCCTGTCTCACCTTCCGGCACGGTGCTGCTCGTTTTTTCGGCGTCTTCTACTAGGTGTGTTCATCTTTCCAGTTTCTGCTCTTCTGTTTTGTTATCTTCTTCGGTTCTGTTTCTGCTCTGATTTTGTTTTGCTACTCCTCATTTGTTTCTGCTTTTGTTCTGCTCTGCTTTTTTTCTTCTTCGGTTCTGCTTCTTGTTTTTTGTTTTTTTGCTGTTGCTTCTATTTTATATTTTTATTATTTATTTGTTTCTGTTAATTTATTTTTACATTCATTATTGGTATGATGTAGCAAGTTTAATTATTTTTTGAAAGCAATTTTGGTGGCATCGAATGGTGTGAGCCTATGAAGATAAAGCATCCCATTATGATATTACCCTTTGTTAGACTATTATGATCAAGATGATTGCTCTTATTTATTGCTATATCAAATCAGTTAGTGTCTATTTGGGTGTAGAGTATTCATTTTTATTGCAGTATTCATTTTTATTGTAGAGTATTCATAATATGGATTTGTAGAGTATTCATATTTATTTTTTATATGGATTTGTTTGCTCTTTGTTCTTCAATTCCTATATAATGTTGTTCGTATTATATAGAGTATTCGTATTACCTTTTTTTTGTATAGATTGTTCATTTGTTTGTTTTTTCTTTATTTCTAGATGGAAAATCGGTGTGGAATATTTCAATCAAAGGAATCTGAAAGTAGCTCTTCTCCCACACAACCTGAAAGTACTCCTAGCGATAATGTGGGCACTTCTGACAAAGATCAATCTCAATCCACAGCAGATATTGTTCCTCCTGTTACTATTGATGCTGATGCTTATGAATTGACTAGTGATGGCAAGAGAAGAACCTGTCATTTGTTTGGAACCACTTCGAGAAAAAAACAATTAAAGGAGAAGAAAAAGCTGTATGCAATTATTGCAACAAAGATTTGGCAGGTAAAAGATCTGATGGAACTAGTCATTTGAAGAGACATTTTCAGACTTGTAAAAGAAGGCCGTATAGGGATATAAGACAATCAATCTTGTTGAAAGAACAGAAGAAAGCAGATGGATCATCTACTTATTTGAGCAATTATCACTTTGATCCAGAGAAATCAAGGAAAGACCTTGCTAGTATGATAATAATTCACGAGTATCCCTTGTCAATAGTGGATCATTTGGGGTTTAGAGCATATTCAGAAAGTCTTCAACCTTTGTTCAAGGTTCCTAGTCGAAACACGGTTAAAAGTGATATTATCAAAATCTATGAAAATGAAAAGTTGAAGACCATGGGACTCTTAGACAAGATTGAGAGTAAAATTGCTTTAACATCAGATATGTGGACAGCTAGCAACCAAAAGAAAGGGTATATGACTGTTACAGCTCACTACATTGATGATGACTGGGAAATGCAAAGCCGCATATTAAGGTATGATATTTACATGAAATTTGTTAACATTTATTATTTGCCTTATATTAATACCTAATAAATTATATTGCATAATAGGTTTGTGTATGTAGAATGTCCACATACAGCTGAAATTATTTCAGACAAGTTGGTTGAATGCATGATAGATTGGAATATTGATAGAAAGCTGTCAACCATCACTTTGGATAATTGTAACACTAATGACTGTCTTTGTTGGTATGTTGTTAAACAAGCTTGATTGTTCTACTCTTATGCTTGATGGTCAATTATTTCACATGAGGTGTTGTGCGCATATTCTAAATTTAATTGCTCAAGATGGTTTGAGTGTACTTGGAGATGGCATAGAAAAGGTTAGGAACAGTGTTGCTTTTTGGACAGCCACACCTAAGAGAGACCAAGGTTTTAGGGAAGCAGCACGTCAAATAAAAGTTTCAATCACAAAGAAACTCATTCTTGATTGCAAAACTAGATGGAATTCGACTTATCACATGCTTGTTGTTGCATTGGCTTATAAAGATGTTTTTACTCGTCTGAAAACAAGAGAGCCTTTGTATACAACTTTGCCTACAGCGAGTGAGTGGGAAACTGCAAAAGAAATCTGTAGTAGGCTGGAAGTCTTTAATCGTGTAACTGAGATGTTTTCAGGTACACAGTATCCCACAACAAACATATTCTTCCCTTTAGTTTGTGAAATAAAGTTGTCTTTGAAGCAGTGGGAGACTTGCTCAATTGGGGCTATTAAAAAAATGGCTTCAAAAATGATTGATAAATTTGACAAATATTGGTCTGTTATTCATGGAATCATGGGAATCGCCACAATTTTGGATCCAAGATATAAAATGAGGTTATTAGAGTACTTCTTTCCTTTGCTTTATGGAAGTACATCTTCAGATGAAATTAGCTACATCAAGCAATTATGCTTCTCATTGTTTGAAGATTATCAAACTAAACTCAATGGGATGGTTGAAGGTTCAATTGAAATGTCCAATGACAAGGATCCAAATTTAGATTATGTTCCTAGTAGCAATTATCTTACTGGTTATGACTCATTTGTCAATGATACCAATGAGATTGTATCAAAGACTGAGCTAGATCTCTACTTGGAAGAGAAGGTATTGCCTAGGAGTGCTACATTTGATATACTTGGATGGTGGAAAACAAATGGGATTAAGTATCCAACATTGCAAAATATTGCTAAGGATATTTTGGCCATCCCAATTTCAACTGTTGCTTCAGAATCTGCTTAGCACAAAGTGTAGGTTGTTGAGTCCTCATCGTTCTAGGCTTCATGAGGATACTTTGAGGCGCTTATGTGTGCACAAAGCTGGATGAAGCATCAAAAGAAGGTAATAAATGTTGCATTTATCTATTTGTTCAATGAAATTTGTGTTTAGGCTAACTGTTAATTTTGTTTTTGTTCTAGTTTCTATTGGTATAATTGGACCAAAGCAATATTTACATGCGAAAGACAAGCGTTTGCAATCTTTTCAAGACTACGATTACTGAGGATGAGGTAATATAATATAACAAATTTATTAACAATTTATTATTATGACTTTACAACTTTATAATGCATAACTGATGTAAAGTATCTTATTTTTTCAGGATATGGAGAACATCGGCTCAGGAGTTACAACTTTGTGATTTTATTCATTTGAATGTTTATTGTAATACATACTCGTTTTTGATATTTTAGATGTTGTTTATTTGGCTAAAAATACTATGATTTGTAATAATTTAGACTTGATTTGGTAGATTTTTAGATCGTATTTTAATTAAGTAATGATGTTTTTTTCATTATTTATTGGTTTTTTATGGTTAAAGTGCGGGTAGCGGGTGCCGGTACGGGCACTTAGGTACCCAACCCGCAAGGGGATGGGCACTAAAGTTGCTACCCGCGCGGGTATGGGCTCGGGTATGGGCACTTTTTTCAAATGCGGGCATGGGGACGGGCACTATAGTACCCTGCCCAGAGGGTACCCATTGCCATTCCTAGGAGGCAGCCTTAGCCATTTGAGCTTGAATGAACTGCATCATCATTTGGTATTGTTGAGTGGATAATGAAGAGGAGCCATTTGCATCATGTGCACCAGCATTTTCTTGGTCAGCAACATGATTTACTACCGCAGCAGGTTTAGTTCCTGGACCTTTCTTGTTATATGATGGTAGATAACCATGAATCTTGAAGCATTTTTCCTTGTTATGACCTAAAACTCCACAGTGTGAGCAGGTAGATCTTTCTTTCTTGGTGAACTTCCCTTTGGCAGCTTGAACCACACAAGCCATTTGAGACTCAGTAGGCATTGATGAAATTCCTACTTGCCTGTGCTTCTCATCTTGAGAAACAAGAGCAAATAGCTGATCAATGGATGGTAAAGGATCCATTAACAGGATTTGGCCTCTCACATTCATGAAATTTTCATTAAGCCCCATTAGGAAGCTATGAACACATTCACTTTGAAGATGATTCAATAAAGGTTGAACTCCACCACAATTGCAAGTGTGAACCGGGCGATATTCACCAAGTTGCTCCCACATAGCCTTGAATTTGGTGTAGTATGAACCAATTGAAGATGAACCTTGTGTGCAATTGAGCATTTCTTTCTTCAATTGAAACATGTGCAGTCCATTCTTTTGCTGAAAACGCACATGCAGATACAGCAGCATTGGCAGAGTAAATGACACTCGCGACAATCTCCTTGGTAATTGAATTCAGGAGCCAAGAAGATACGGTGTTGTTGTTGCGTATCCAAGCGCAATACTGTGGATGTCCCTCATTAGGTTTAGGAATTGAGCCATCAACAAAACCTACTTTGTTCTTTCCATCGAGTGCCATGAGCATAGCTATGCGCCATGAACTGAAATTGTCTTCAGTTAAATGTTGAGAAACCAGAACGAGACCTGGATTATCTGAAGGATGCAGATAGAATGCATCATCATGATTCTGCACTTGATTCGCCATTGATGAAGGTCAGAAATCAAGAACAGTGAAGAAGAAGAAGATGAACGCGGGAACAACGAAGCACCGAAAAAAAGATCGAAGATCAGAGAGAAACGAATCGCAAAAACGCGATTGAGAATCGATTGCGGAAAATTTTTGCTTTGATACCATATCAAATCAGAGAGAATGAAGAACTTTGCATAGTTGAGAATGAACTCATTTTCCGATTGAATGAAATCGAATGTTTACAAAGCAGAAGAAAAACTAACTATATACACACATGTTAACACTAACTAACTACAGCTGGCATAACTAACCACAATTGGCATAACTAACAACTAATTTACAGCTAAGTAAATACAAGAATAAAATATATTAATTTAATTGAGAGTTCTAATATAAATGATCATAATAGTTCATCATATTATTTCATGAATAGTGATATACATTCAAATTATATGTCCTTTCATGAAAAGTCATAATGGTTTCACACATAATAAATCCATTCAACTACACGTTGCACTACTCAAATATATTGATCACCATGTGATGTCTAATCTATATCTATATAATATACAATTCAAAATGTTTTATAACAGGAAAGTTCCAAATGTCATCTAATAAGAACATTTACTAATACAATTAGGATCCAAATGTCATTCTTAAATGATTTCCCTCCAAATATCTGCACATGTGGCATGACAAATCACCTGCATACACATGACCACGATCTGCAATTTATTATCAAATCAAATCGGCCCACAGTTTTTAAAAATAAATAAATAAACATATAATAAATATTCATCATTCGGTCAAAAAAAATAAAACAAAAAGGAATGTATTATTTGGTCCAAACCAGCCTAATATATTCCAACAGGACCTGATGCAGAATACATGCATAAAATAAGTCTCCTATCCAAGGAAATAAGTAAACGTGATCCTACACTATCAAAACAAATCGGCCCACAGCATTTTAAAAAAAATAATCGTATAATAAATATTCATGATTCGGTCAAAACAAATCAAACCAAAAAGGAATGTATTAATTGGTCCAAACTGGCCTAATATATTCCATGGGACCTGATGCAGGATACATGCCTAAAATAAGTCTCCTATCCAAGAAAATAAGTAACCGTGACATTATGAGAGTTGATTCTTTTTTTAAAAAATCAACCAACAAAGGAATGTATTTACTCTCCAAAATCAGCATATTGATTTCCACCATGACCAGCCTTCACGATTTTTTTTTTAAAAATGTGGTATTTATGATACCTGATTCTATTTTTAAAAATCAACCAACAAAGGAATGTATTAATTATCCAAATCAATAATTTCATGAAGGAAATCGCACAGCCTGACTAAAAAAAACCCTAATCACACAGATCAGCCAAACTATTTAAATAGACCACTTAAGGACAAAAACTAATTGCACGTCCTTACTGAAAAAGAATACTACCTGCCATTGATTACCTGTCTCTCACCTATGGCTGCCCAAAATGTCATTGGGAACCATGCTCTAGAGGTTCATTTGCTATCTACTATCACTAATCAACATGGAGATTGGAATATTCTTATGCGTATTGTAAGAATGTGGAGAGTTTTAGTTGTCAACTCTACCAAATTGCCTTTTTCACTGGAATTAGTTCTCATGGACACCGAGATATAACGAAAAGAACTTCAAATTAACTACATTTCGCTTTTTTTTCGGTTCCTGAAACTAATACATCAAATTTTTAATTTTTCAGGGTAAAAAGATTCATTCGTCGGTGAAGAAGGAATTGCTTTATAAGTTTGAAATGAACATATCTGAGGGAAGTGTTTACTACATGGACAAATTCATTGTTGTTGCCAATATTGGAGAATATCGGTCCACAAGGCATCTTTTCAAGCTAAATTTTCATATTCACACGAAGATCAGGAAAGCTAATGATGTTTTGGTGCCTCCTTATGTTTACACATTTACACCTCCTCCAAATTGTTTTCTCCCTGAATTCGAAAGTGACTATTTAGTTGGTTAGTTTTTAATCAAACCAAATACACACACACACACACACACTCTTATATTATAATTACATTAATATATATTGAAAATATAATCTACTGACACGCATAATTGACTTATTAATTTTTCAGATATCATTGGTGTACACTACAAAAAAAAAACGCTAAATAATGGCGGTTTTTTTGAGGCGGTTTTACAGACCCCCTCAAATTAATTAAAAGAAGGCACGGTCACAACTTGTGTCTCTATGATTTTCGTTTAATTTGAAGGGGTTAAAAACCCCCTCTAATTGTATTTAGTTTCCTACCTCTTTCTTTTCCCTATCGCGGTTCCCTTTTCCCAAATTTTTTGATAACCCTTTCATTTACGCTCCCAAGACCCTTTTCCCCATTTCGTTCATTCTTCTACCTCTATTCATTTCTCGCATCGCACAAAACCCTGCAAAATTTCATTTCTCGCATCGCACAAAAACGTTTCTCTCTCGATCTCCCCTGCGACAGTTTCAGCCCATCTCCCCTGCGGCTGGTTTCGTCCCCGTCTCCCCTGCGGCCGGTTTCGTCTCGATCTCCCCTGCGGTTTCGTTCCACTCTCTTCTACGGTTTCATTCTCATCTCCCTGTTTCACTTTGTTATGCAGTTTCACTCTCTCAAGGAGCTCCATCTGCGGCCTCTCTTTCCTAAACACAAACTTCAAACCCTAAGGAAAGCTCTCAAGAAACAAAACCCTAAGGTAATCCTCTCCCTCTCCCTGTCTCTGTCCCTCTCCCTCTCCCTAAGTATAGGGTTTGTGCATCACCTCAGGCCTCAGGAAAAACCAAAAATTGTCAGAGAGATGGGAAGAGAAAGAGAGGCACCAAAGCCACAACAATCACAAATAGCTTACACAGTGGAGTAGCTTGTTGCCTTTAACCGATATAATCCTGATATTCTTCCAGATCTCGTAAACTATTCTATTTCTTTATTTTTTTTATTTCTTACATTTTTTCTATTTGTTTTTGATTTTATAATTTTGTAATTGGTTTTGATATTATTGCTTGATGGAACTCATAAGTGATTAGTAGGTTACAAGTAATGGTTTATTTCTTTGTTATTGCAGTTTGAGCCTGAGAAAATGAGTTCTAAGATTACAGGTTAAGGTTAGGTTAATTTATTTTTTTAATCTGTGTTATTACTTGTGAACAGAAAGCATGAGTTGATAGTGGATGTCACATGCTTAAATGTTTGTTTTTGTTTTTGGACAGGCCCTCATGGCAATGTCGGCTCTGGTATGTAAAGCTGATATCAATAATATGTCTATTTTTCTACTTGATTCAATACCCTTCCTTTATTGTTGCTTGTATTGTATGGTCTGTGCATTAGGAAGTACCTGAGAAAACAAAAGATAGTCCTGGTGGACCATGGCAATTTATTGGTCTGCTACCACTGTTTATCCTCCCAGGCACGATAGTGCTAAAACCATTAGAAGAGCTCTTAACCTTGGTGTGAATGTTAAGATGATTACTGGTAAGAATTTAGATCACACTTTCTCATAGCTCACTCCACTGCTCAAAGTTTTGTAGCTTTGAAATTACTAGTGTGGTCTGTTGTTCTCTAGGGGATCAGCTTGCTATTGGCAAGGAAACTGGCAGAAGGCTTGGAATGGGAACAAACATGTATCCATCATCTTCATTGCTTGGCCAGGACAAGGATGTTTCTATTTCAGCTCTTTCGGTTGATGAGTTGATTGAGAAGGCTGATGGATTAGCTAGAGTATTTCCTGGTAGGTCCTTATAGGGTGAAGAATGATTATCGTACTTAGTTTGTCAAAGAATTACTACTTCACTTAAATTTTCATAAGATAATAATTGTAGTACCCTAATTTTGTCCGGCTTTTTTATTTTATTTTTATTTTATTTTATTATTTATTTTAACTTTTTAAATTAGTAGTAGTAATAATGAAAAATAAATAATAATACTTTTGGTCTCAAAATAGAAAAAATAAGGCAAAAGAAAGAGAAAAGAAAAGAAAAAAGAAAAAAAGAAAATTTATTTTTCAAAGAAAGGGGGGTGCCAATTAAAATATGGGAGGTGCCAAAAGCATTCAGCCAAAAGGTGGCCCAACCCAATAACACACGCAGCCCAGCACCTCCTGTTTTCTGCTTGCACCCCGCGTTTTTCTTCCATTCGCACACCCCCTACCTGGCTTCTAACCACGCAGAGCAAGCCCATCACCAACTCCAGCCCAAACTCATAACCCTAATCCTATTAACCCTAATTCCCTCACCCTCATTCTGCACTCTCGCGTTCTCTCTCAATCCTTCACGCCGCAGCACCTCACTCTTCCTCTCCCTCACTTCCCTTCTCTGCGGCGTCATCCACGTCCTCTTTCCCCTTTCAACTTCTCCTTCCTTCTTCATCCTCACCCTAACCCTAGCTTCCTAGCCGCAGCACTACTCGCTCTCTCCCTTGTCCTTCTTCTTCTTTCCTTTCCAACCCTAACCTAGCCGCGGCCACCCCCTTTTTCCTCTCTTTCCTTTTTGATTCCCTACAATCTCGCTCAAAGTCTCCTCATTTGACCGTATCCCTCCTTCAAACCTTGTTTTCTTTCCTTTTTCCCTCATAAAACTGAATCGGATATCTCATGGATTCAAGCAAGATCTCGTGGAAGATGGAGACTGGACGTAAATCAGGGAGTTTTCTTCTATCCTTTAGTTTTTCAAATCTTTAAAATTTTGATCCTTTTGATTTCTGACAGATTTGTTTTCCTTTTTGTAGGTGATAACTTGAAGCATATAAAAGGTCAGATTCAAGAACAAAGAGAAAACAGAGAGCAAGACCGAGAGCAGAGGACCGAGAGCAAAAAACGAGAGAAGGAGAAACAAAAGAAAAAGAGAGGACGACGAAGAAGGTAGAGGCAGAAGAAAGAAGCGTAGCCATGAACCCGTGAGGCTCCCCAGAACAAAAAATAGACCCTTTCTTTTAGTTCTAGGTTTTTTTTGTTCCCCCCATTCTCGTTCTGTATAATTTTTCTGGGAAAGCTTGTACCCAGGTTTCATCTTCTCTCCTTTTTTTATTATTTGATGTTTCTGTTCTCTATATGACTATGTAGTAGAGATTTGAATCGAAAATTGTGATCAATTCTTTGGTGTTGTTCTTTTATTTTTTGTGGCAGTCTGGTTGGTGTTGCCGCTGTTGTTGTTGTTGGATTCTGGAACGAGATTAAAGTTAGGGTTTGGCCTTCCAATGGGGTCAAACCCTTAGTCGGGACCAATTTGCAATTATCATATTAAGGTAGGACTTGAAAGCAAAATTGAAGTTTCTGGATTTGGTTTCTTCATTTATATATATTTTTATTTTTTAATAAATAAATTAATATCTCTTATGGAATTAAATTGTATCTTCAATTTTTATTTTTGTTTTGCTAAAAAGAGATGAAATAATAATAAGTGCAAAAAAGGGCTTTCCAGATTCTATTTATTTTTTGTAAAGTTTTGAATAATTTTGTTGGGTTCTTTTCCCTTTTCTTTTTTTTATATCATAAATTTAGCAAAAAAGACACATTGAGCTTCTGTCCCGTTTTATTTAGAGGGGTCAGAGAAATATTTTGTTTACTAAATTTTGTTAAGAGAATAAATCTTAAAAGGCAAACAGATTTCTTTCAAGCAATTAAAGGGTACCATTTTTATGGGCGTCTTAGGGGTGCTAACACCTTTTTTAAGCGTAATCAACTCCCGAACCCTTCAAATTTGGTTCAAAGACTATTTTTCAAATTATTTTCATAAAATGGTTTTCCCTGCTGTTTTCCTTAATAAACATAGGTGACGGCTCCATTTAATTTTTAGGGTGGTTGTCACAGCTGGCGACTCCACTGGGGACTTTAGAGAGTTAGGCCTTAAAATTGTTTGTATTGATTTGTTTGCCTTACACGATTTATTTCCCTTTTATTTTTTTTTCTATTTGTTCATTATATATATTTCTCTCATACATTTGTATATTTGAACCCTAGGGTAGAAGACATTTGTATATATCATGTATTGATTTGTTTTGCAGCGGGTAGTATTTTAGGTAATTGCTCCTTCACACACTTCACTTAACACGTTTTGCACACTACGAGTGGAACCCTATACCAGGGTTTGAAAGAAAAAAAAACTTTAAGTTAGGAGAGGCTGTGTAGTGAGCACCTGCTGGACGTACAGCCAGTTGGGTCCTTGCGAAGGCCTCACCTAGAGTTTGGCCCTATTCGAGAAAAAACTCCCTTTAATAGTTTACCTATTATCGGCGGTAACATTCAAAAATATGACCCTTGGCTCTATGGACCTTTTTAGATTAGTATTTCAATCCACCCATGGAAAGACACTTATGTGGACCGTAGACCCCTTTTAAAGAACTACCGGCCCATATCACAAAAGGAGCATACCTTGTCCCATTTCCCACGTGACAAAAGTCATATGACCTAAGATCTTAGGAAATACCGACCTATATTACAAGGGGCACACTCTGCCCGTTTCTCCTTCATCCATTTATTTTCTATTTACATTTCAAATTGTGAAAGATAACAAATGATATTTGTTCTCTAAAAATATTATTTGTTATTCTTTTATGCAAAAAATAGTTTCAAAAATATTTTCCCTTCTCATTCCTTTTTCCCTCTAAATAAAAAATAAATTTTCAAAAAAAAAGCATTTTCTCCTTTTTAGCAACATCATTGCATTCATTTTATTTTTGTAAAAACAAAAAAACAAAAAGTAGAAAAATATTTCTCCATTATCCATCATATTATTTTGTATAAAATGTACATAAAAAAATATATTCATGACATACATAATCATGGCATCTTCATAACATAACTCTTTTTTCCCCTTTCACAGAAAATAGATACACATAAGCTTTCCCTACATCCCTACCGGACTCGAGCCCAATCTAGACTCATGGACTTATTGGAACAGAATCAGTAAGCGATGAGAGAAGAACTCGACCGAATCAAGGGTTAGATGGACAAGATATTGGACCTCTTGCAGAACTTGGATCCAAAATTGACCATTGATGAGAATAATTCCATCAGCACTAATGAGTATCGAGAGGCTTCCGATAGCCCATCAGGGGACCCCCTAGATCAGAAGAGACTCCAAATTGTGGAAGATAGGCTGAAAGCAATTGAAGGGGCAAATCATATCGGGTTCAAAGCTTCAGAAGTATGTTTGGTCCTGGACGTAGTAATTCCTCAAAAATTCAAAGTTCCTGAGCTCGTCAGGTATGAAGGTTTAACTTGTCCAAAAAGCCACCTCACTATGTACTGCCGGAAGATGGCATCTTGCTCCAGTAATGATAAGCTCCTAATCCATTTCTTCCAAGAGAGTCTTACCGGGGCATCCCTACGCTGGTATATGCAGTTAGAGCAGGGCAAAATCAACTTCTGGAATGATTTGGCTAAAGCTTTCATCAAACAATATAAGTACAATATGGACATGGCTCCTGGCCGCTCCCAGTTGCAAACCATGGTAAAAGGGGGCAATGAAAGCTTCAAAGAGTATGCCCAAAGATGGAGAGGGATTGCAGCCCAAGTGGAACATCTGCTATCTGAGAAAGAGATGGTTACCATGTTCACTGACACACTTCAACAACCCTTCTATGATCTGATGATGGGAAACGTCTCTTCAAGCTTCTCAGATCTAGTTGTTGTCGGAGAAAGAGTGGAAGCAGGGATAATAAGCGGAAGGAGTGGCAATCACAATATTCAACAGCCATTGCGCAGTATAAGTCAAGAGATGGAAGAAGAAACAGACGCTGCTCATCACAACATGCCAAGTTGGGGCAGTGGGTCGTTCAATTGAGAATTGTTGAGGCTTTGAAATACAAAGTGCAAGATCTGATCAAGGCCAAGTGGTTGGACTTCAAGAAAGATAACTCTGTTTACTTTTCATGCTTTGCTCCAAGCCCTGGGGCATATCTTGTAAAGGGTTCATTATGTTCTCATCTTTTCAGTTCATCAATAAAATTGCAATTTGAATTTTTTTCAATTCAGCTCATAGAATAATGGTAAAGCAAATGCACAATTATCAAAAACTAATTTTTGTGAAAATTTGAGCAATGAGATTTTGAGATGAAGTTTGGCCGTTTTTCTCTATCCAAAAATATAAAAAATATTTATCCCTTGCTACCCCTTTTGAGCCTAAAAAAAAATTTCTTTCAAATACCCTAAACAAGGATCACCCATACATTGAAGGCTAGCACAATAGTCCATTAAATTTTGTCTGTTAAAAAAAAAGAAAAAAAAACAACAAGCAAGCAAATATCAAATGCAACATATCAAGACACTCGCAAAAAAAATGAATAAAAATGCGAAAGCAAAACAAGACAATTTGTGCTAGCAATCACCAAAGTGCATCTTGGCACTAAAGATCCTTGTTTTCATAAACCCTTAAATACTTTTTGAGCCTGAAATATCCTTTCTTTCATAGCCCTTAACCTGGCCACATTATAACCCTAATAAAGTCCATTCTGATTAAAGTCAAATTGCTCATATTTTCTTAAAACCTGATTTTTGAAAGAGGAAATCCACATAAACTCCTCGGTGTAGTTGCTTTACCCAAAAAAAAAAAAAGATAAAATGCTCGCTAGGCTGAAAACCTGAAAGGGCGGTCTAGGCAGAAGTTTGAGTGACCCGCTAGGTTGAAAACTCGCAAGGAGCGACTTAGGCAAAAGTTAGGGTCAAATTTACAAACATGTCAGCCCGGATTGTATCTCACATATCTAAACAGAAACTAAGAAGCTAGGGGCAAAAGCTGTGCCCATCATCTACAAGTTTCGCATTCAGGATTTCGTTCCAGTTTCAAAACTACACAAGGTGATTCGCGTCCCTACATAGGTCCTTCCTCACATGGTTAGACGAAAGCCAACGGGACATTGAAAAGTCTCTATGGATCAAAGTCGTCAATCTAATCCTCCCAAAGGCATTCAAAGCACGAAGCTGAAAATTTGAGGATCCATAAAATGATTTATCAAGGGGCAAATATGCAAACCTAGTGCAGTACAAAGTCAACCGTTTGGACAAGCAAGCCAACATAAAGTTATCACCCCATGAGTCTAGGGGCAGAATCCTCAAAGGAATTCAGGGAAATCAAAAAAATTCAAAACAATAATAATATTCGTGCATAGCATATCATTCATTGCATCTGACATGATCATCAATACTTCTGGGCCTCAGACCCACCTTCAAAATCATTTCTCAAAAAAAAAACATTTCATTACATGCATGGCATACCATTCATTACATCCTGCATGACTATCAAAGTTTTTGGGTCCATTGACCCACCCTCTTAAATATTACATACAGCTGGTCTGTTGTTACTCAGTAAGAACTAGTACTCGGCCTACTCAATCTATTAGCACGAGTTAGGAACCTGTCCTACACCTTGCTGGGAATCTGACCCAAGCCTTTAGTCGAGAAACTGACCCGCATCTCGGATCTTCCTCAATTATGGAAATCGATCCACACCTTTTAACAAGAGTTAAGAATCTGACCTATACCTTGTCGGGAATCTGACCCGAACAATTTCGAGTGACAGAGAAGCTCGTACACCGGACGTTCACCTGCAATAGGAAAACCAGTCCATACTTTAGCAAGAGTTAGGATTCTGACCTACACCTTGCCGGGAATCTGACCCGAACCTATATTGAGTGACATAGAAACTCATACCACAGACATTCCTTAAAGTAAGGTAGTCAATCCGTACCTTTTAGCAAGAGTTAAGAACCTGACTTACCCTTGTTGGGAATCTGACCCAAACTTGTGTCGAGTGACGGAGAAGCTCGCACCCCCGACTTACCCTAAGTAGGGAAATCATCAATACAAAAAATGTGAGGGTTAGGAACCAGACCTATGCCTTACCGAGACTTCACTAGGAATCAAACCTAGAATCTCTCACCAATTTTGTAAGAGTTAGGAACCAAACCTATGCCTTATCGGGAATTCACTAGGAATCGAACCTAGAATCTCTTACCGATTTTGTAAGAGTTAGGAACTAAACCTATGCCTTACCGGGAATTCACTAGGAATCAGACCTAGAATTCCAAAGCAAAGTCGGGAGCCAATCTCGCATCCTCAAGCAATTTCGTTCTGGACAAAATTAGAGTCCTTTATCCTTAATTACCTTTTACAACGAATGTGCGAAGACATTCGAGTAAAGTGTAATTAAGGAGGGGCAACTGTAGTACCCTAATTTTGTCCGGCCTTTTTATTTTATTTTTATTTTTATTTTTATTTTATTATTTATTTTAACTTTTTAAATTAGTAGTAGTAATAATGAAAAATAAATAATAATACTTTTGGTCTCAAAATAGAAAAAATAAGGCAAAAGAAAGAGAAAAGAAAAGAAAAAAGAAAAAAAGAAAATTTATTTTTCAAAGAAAGGGGGGTGCCAATTAAAATATGGGAGGTGCCAAAAGCATTCAGCCAAAAGGTGGCCCAACCCAACAACACACGCAGCCCAGCACCTCCTGTTTTCTGCTTGCACCCCGCGTTTTTCTTCCAACACCCCTGCGCATCCTCTGCATGCCTCCCTGCTTCTTGCACCTTTTTTTCTTTCCATTCGCACACCCCCTACCTGGCTTCTAACCACGCAGAGCAAGCCCATCACCAACTCCAGCCCAAACTCATAACCCTAATCCTATTAACCCTAATTCCCTCATCCTCATTCTGCACTCTCGCGTTCTCTCTCAATCCTTCACGCCGCAGCACCTCACTCTTCCTCTCCCTCACTTCCCTTCTCCGCGGCGTCATCCAGGTCCTCTTTCCCCTTTCAACTTCTCCTTCCTTCTTCATCCTCACCCTAACCCTAGCTTCCTAGCCGCATCACTACTCGCTCTCTCCCTTGTCCTTCTTCTTCTTTCCTTTCCAACCCTAACCTAGCCGCAGCCACCCCCTTTTTCCTCTCTTTCCTTTTTGATTCCCTACAATCTCGCTCCAAGTCTCCTCATTTGACCGTATCCCTCCTTCAAACCTTGTTTTCTGTCCCTTTTCCCTCATAAAACTGAATCGGATATCTCATGGATTCAAGCAAGATCTCGTGGAAGATGGAGACTGGACGTAAATCAGGAAGTTTTCTTCTATCCTTTAGTTTTTCAAATCTTTAAAATTTTGATCCTTTTGATTTCTGACAGATTTGTTTTCCTTTTTGTAGGTGATAACTTGAAGCCTATAAAAGGTCAGATTCAAAAACAAAGAAAAAATGGAGAGCAAGACCGAGAGCAAAAAACGAGAGAAGGAGAAACAAAAGAAAAAGAGAGGACGACGAAGAAGGCAGAGGCAAAAGAAAGAAGCGTAGCCATGAACCTGTGAGGCTCCCCAGAACCAAAAATAGACCCTTTCTTTTAGTTCTAGGTTTTTTTTGTTCCCCCATTCTCGTTCTGTATAATTTTTCTGGGAAAGCTTGTACCCAGGTTTCATCTTCTCTCCTTTTTTTTTTATTTGATGTTTATGTTCTCTATATGACTATGTAGTAGAGATTTGAATCGAAAATTGTGATCAATTCTTTGGTGTTGTTCTTTTATTTTTTGTGGCAGTCTGGTTGCTGTTACCGTTGTTGTTATTGTCGTTGCTGCTGTTGTTGTTGTTGTTGTTGTTGGATTCTGGAACGAGATTAGAGTTAGGGTTTGGCCTTCCAATGGGGCCAAACCCTTAGTAGGGACCAATTTGCAATTATCATATTAAGGTAGGACTTAAAAGTAAAATTGAAGTTTCTAGATTTGGTTTCTTCATTTATATATATTTTTCTTTTTTAATAAATAAATTAATATCTCTTATGGAATTAAATTGTATCTTCAATTTTTATTTCTGTTTTGCTAAAAAGAGATGAAATAATAATAAATGCAAAAAAGGGCTTTCCAGATTCTATTTATTTTTTGTAAAGTTTTGAATAATTTTGTTGGGTTATTTTCCCTTTTCTTTTTTTATATCATAAATTTAGCAAAAAATACATATTGAGCTTCTGTCCTGTTCTATTTAGAGGGGTCAGAGAAATATTTTGTTTATGGGTAAATTTTGTTAAGAGAATAAATCTTAAAAGGCAAACAGATTTCTTTCAAGCAATTAAAAGGTACCATTTTTATGAGCATCTTAGGGGTGCTAACACATTTCTTAAGCGTAATCAACTCCCGAACCCTTCAAATTTGGTTCAAAGACTATTTTTCAAATTATTTTCATAAAAAGGTTTTCCCTACTGTTTTCCTTAATAAACATAGGTAGCGGCTCCATTTAATTTTTAGGGTGGTTGTCACAATAATGATTATGACCAATCATTCATTCCTTTTTCTTTCAACTATTTCAAACACCTTTATTTGTTCATGGCTTCTTTTCTAGTATCAAAATTGCTATCTTTATCAACAGTGTAATTGTGTTTCAAATTGGCCGAAACTTTAAAGTTCTAACATTTTAATCCCTTCTCTCTTTGTATGATATGGCAGAACTCAAATATGAAATCGTCAAGAGCCTGCAAAAGAAAAAGCATATATGTGGAATGACATGAGATGGTGTAAGCAAATATGACATGATTCTTACAAATTATTCTTTTATCTGTGGTTGTTCTTCCTGCTCTCTGCACGCATGACTAGACATTTGAATGATCTGGTTGCTCGTGTTAGATGTGTTTGACATGACTAGCCGTGAACTCAAATTCCCATGTGTTGTTTTCTTGCGTGTTGGCAAAGATTTTTGGTTCTGCATCATCTCCTTCTCCAACAAATTCTTCTCTTCCTTGTTCTCTTTTTTGACAGTGTTGGTGATGTCAAGTCAAGTATTTTATGCATTGCAAGTCCTTGGAGGATTTTGAAGGAGAATATCCACACTTCTTTTTACAGGTATGACAACAAGAATGACAAGATGGCTCAGGCTTATTCCTTTCTACAGCTTTCCTTGACCTTGGTTCCCTTAAATAATGCATAGTATTAGTATAGAAGTTAGAAGGTGCCTTTTCTCCTATTAGCTTTTATTATCACATCAGATCATATTATAGACACTACTACATTGGAAAATAGTGAGCATATATTTGAGGTGATAAATGTTTTGAAGTTCCAATTTTACTGGTAACGAGTTGTTAATATTTTAGTCAATCAATGCATAACCACTTCACCTTATGTTATTGTCCTGCCGCTTGCCTCAGAATCTGTTAGGGCGGGAGGTGCACGAGAACTAGCAGATGCAGCACGAAGAGATCAAGGGTGCTTGCAGCAGATGTAGACTGGGTTAAGTGCAGTTGCTTGGGGCGAGGGAGGTGTGGTGAGAACTTGTGACATTATATGTGGAATGCAAGGATCCATACAAATGTTCAAGTCCTTCAGCGCATCCTTGTATCTGTTCTAGTGGTGATAGTGGAGTTGTATTGATTCTTTGTGACACATGTACTAGTATGTTGTCATGTAAATTTAGGTTGTATTGATTCGTTGTTATGATAATTTTTCAGTGATGTTTGTCTATTTTATTTGCTTTGATGTAAATATCATATTTTAAATAATAAATGATTGACTTGAAAAAGTATGACACTTTTTAAATAATAAATGTGAAAATAATTTTTTTTTTGGAAAAACAAAAAGAACAACAGAGGAGGTTTTTAACCCCCCACAATATAACCTCCGCAAAATGAAATCAAATTGGGGAGGTTGAAAACCCCTGCAAAATGAACATTAAATAGCCGCGGTCGGATACCAGCGATTTCCAAAAACCTCCGCAAATAGATTGCGGCGAACGTAACTGGGGCGGTTTTAGAAACTCCCGCAAATTATTTAGCAGAGGCCGAAAACCCCCGCAAATTGAAAAAAAAAAACCGCCGCTATTTAGCGAGTTTTTTGTAGTGGTACTCACTAGGGTTGGTCAACAACGTGACTACATTAGAAATGGCATAAAGTCTCAGTTGATGACCATTGAGCTTGACAATATGGGGTACCTAATCGAAATTCTCATTGTGCTAACGTTTTTTCTTTTTTGGATTAATCGATATAAAAATATATACTATGTCTTTATAATTATATATCTCAATTCTAATTAGATACTTGTTTTAGGTATCATTTTAAACTCACACTTTTTGGCAAATTCGTTGATGAACTCAACACTTTTATGTCTGCCGGAAAAGCTGTCAATGTTGTTGTTGCGGTACTTTTTTGTAAAGTAAAAGACTGGCAAGGTACAAACTTTTTTTAATTCATCCAATTTTTATCTTTAATATTTTTTTTTCTAAATTTCTTTTTTTTTAACAAATCTTTTAATATAATAGGTCGTTCCAAGAATATTCAAAGTACAATGCACTCTTCCAAGCTGCTCATAAATCCTGACTTACCTGTGGCTGTTGAATTACGGAATAAGTATTTGCTTTTTATATTACTTTAAATAGATATATAAATTAACTGATTATTTGCTGAATTTCTAACAAGTTATTATCATATTACATTAAATATAATTTATCACTAATAGAACTTTTAACTGTTAGTGTTGCTGAAAATCAAGACTCTCCAAATCCTGTTGTGACTCAAATATATGAATCAAAGGTGTCCAACATTGAGAATGATTTGCTCTATCAACATCCATTTACCACGATTTCAGAATTGAATGAATTTAAACAGGTAGCTATTCTTTTATTTTATAAATTTTATGTTTTACATGCTTTTAAATTAATGTTTTTAATTGTTTCTTCACTAAAATAATAGTTAAAACACTTCAGGAAGGGTTGTTTGTTTGTTTGTTTTTTGACCAAAAAGGGGATTGTTTGTTGTGTTTGGGACTGTTACTAATGTTGTTGATGATGGCGATTGGTGGTATATTGCCTGGAGGTATATTTATTGTAACATGCAAATAATACACTATCTCTTAGAAAAAATAGAAAATTTTGATGCAAGCTATTAACATATAATCTAAAATTATATTTGTCTATTATAGAATCCCAATTCTTTTGGATTTTCCAAAGAAATTTATGCTCTTATTGGCACACTATTATTAGTCAAAGTTCAATGTGCTTGTTCCACCGAGTCCAGATTTGAGAGGACATTTCGTGTCAAGCGAGTTAGTGGTGATGATGACATTCTACAAAAGTTTAAGGACAAGTGGGATGCGAACAAGGTTTACACTTAGACTGTTGTTCTCCAATATTGTCAATCCATGTAGTATTTTTTTAGCATAGATAAGTTTTAAAGATTTGGGTTTGACGCTTACATGACAATAACTTATTGTCAATTATGAATCAGGAATCTCTAAGTTCGAAATCAACAATGGTTGTTGTGGGGGTTGAACTGTCTGCTGATGTTGCTCAGGGGGAATTAGAATAATTTTTTTGTCTAGCAATGTTTTATCAACTTATAGAACAAAAATTTTTCACATTAGACTTATGATTACGTATGATTGTTTCTTCAACAAGGACTTAATGAGCAAATTTTCTGAAACTTCTCAAAAAAGGAAAGAAGTTATTGCTGATAAATAAGTCATTGACTTATGTAGAGACTCGCAGGAAAGATCTTTGGTCAAAAGGGTCTGTACATCTATCGATGAAAGTGGATCATCAACTCCTTTGCTGAAGGAGATCAAGAAGGAAAAGGAATAGAGCTTGAAGACTACCCAACTTAGTATCTGAAAGTTTATTAATGAATAATACCATGAAGACAATTTTCATTAGTGTTTTAGTCGTCACTTTTTTAGTTTGGTAGTGTTACTTTGAGTGTTGAATTCAGTATTGAATTATTAGAGGTTTTGTTTTTTAAAATTTTAATTATGAATATCGACTATCCTATTTATGAATGACTATCAAATATGAATTATTTATTTGATGATATATTTCGGAGTTTACCTGGTGCATTTTCGTTACGAATTTATTTATTTTGTTTTTTTAGTTGTACAAATAACACATGCGCAAATCAGAAGCGGATTATTTAAAAGAATTTTTTAGCTCTAAAAATTATTAGAAATTTTGACCTTTATATGCATTTAGATATACTCCCTAATTTTTCAGCTCTAACAAATTTTAGAATTTTTTTACAAGTAACAAGTAATGAGCATTTATATTAACGAGTAATGAGTAACTGCTATTCACATTTCCTTGCTAAATTGTGATAACTTGGAAATCATGTGGATGAAAGATTAATCAAATCTGAATGAATTTCCAAAAACCGAGTCAATCACACATAATTCAGATCTGTGAGCTGTGACAATCACCCTAAAAATTTTAATATGGAGCCGCCACCTAAAGTTTATTAAGGAAAAACAATAGGAAAAACCCTTTTTTATGACAATAATTTAAAAATAAAAGAAGTCTTTGAACCAGATTTCGAGTCCGGGAGTTATTTACGCTCAAGGAAGGTGTTAGCACCCTTAAGACGCCCATAAAATGGTACCCTTTTAATTGTTTAAAAGGAAAAAAATTGCTTATATTAAATAAATTATTTCCAAATGAATTTTTTTTTTTAAAAAGAAATCTAAGTTTATCAACTACTACATTACAAAAATATTAAAGGAAGCTTTGAAAAGAAACTCAAATATTCTACAAAAATTATTATTTACTCCTTTTTAATGTAATAAAAATAGTAAATAAAGAAACCTAAAGAATATAAACTAATTATGTCAATAAATATATGGAAGAGAAATTCTTTTTTTTTTGCTTGTACACCCTTTATCATTTTTACTCAATTCTGACTATTCATAAAATAAAATAAAATAAAAAAGGTAAATTGCGAATAAGCCCCTATTTAGGATTTGGCCCCATTGGAAGACCAAATCTTAAAACGTGTATGAACAGAAAATTAAATTAAAAAAAAGACTTTTTAATTTTTGCTTTCAGGCCCCTTTTACCATATATTTACAGTTCAGTCCTTATTTATCATATATTTGTAGTTTAGTCCCTATTTAGGATTTGACCCCATTGGAAGGCTAAACCCTAAATCTAACTTCAATTCAGGACCGAGGGTACCAAAACTAATACCAACACCAGCAACGAGGATGACAACGACGATAACAATAACAGCAACAATCAACAACAATCAATAGCAACAGCAACAGCCAACAATTACAAAAATAAAGAACGAAAATAAAGAAAAGTAGGAGAATACAACAGAAATTGATTACAACATTCAATTTAGGTCTCTGTTACAAGATTGTATTTAGAAAAGGAAATAAAAAGGAGAAGATGAAACCTGGGTATCAGCCCTTTCCCAGAAAATTACAGTAATGAAGAAAGGGGCTCAAAAGACCTAAAACTAATGGTGTTTAGTTTTTTTTTATCTCTAGTAACCTCACTGGGTTGTGTGGCCACTGTCTCTTTCCTGCCTCAGCCTCCTCTTCTTGGCTTCGCCCAGTCCTTTTTTCACTCTCCCCTCGGTCCCCTTCTTCTGCGTCTTTTTCCCCTTTTTATAGCCTTCTGGTTCCTCTTCAAAACCTGTGAATCAAAAGGGAAAGAAAATCAGTTGTGATTTTAAAACATGAATAATAAAAGAAATAAATAAAACAGAAAAAAAACTTTCCTTTTGGAGGTATGGATCTCTGATTGAGAGAGATTTGAGAAGAGGTTGGGGCTGCGGCCGTTTTCTAGGTTTAGGGTTTGGTGGAGAAGGATGGATGAAAGGGATGAATAGAAGAGAGAAAAACGTGGGGATGGGGGTCAGTGCCGCGGCTAGAAGAGGGAAATGAGAGAGTGAGGGATGGGGCGCCGTTTGGCCTTTTAGGGTTCGAAGATGGAGTAGAGGAAGAAGGGGAAAGCGAGAAAAGTGGAGATGATTGTGGGAGATTAGGGTTAAGGAGAAGGGGATGAAGAAGGGAGAAGGTAGCGCCGCGAGAAAGAAGAAAGGGACAGGGAAGAATGAAGGTGGAGTTTTTAGGGTTGCTGGCTTTTAGGTTAAAAACCGGGTTGGGCCGTGCGTGAGGCGTGGGATGGGCCGTGCGTGTGGACGGGCTGCGAGCTTAAGAAAAATGGAAAAGGGGTGTGCGAAGGAATAGAGGGGTGCAGGAAATAAATAGGAAATGGGCTGCGTGGGTGGCTGTCCTTTGGTTAAATGCTTTTGGCACCTCCCACATTTCAATTGGCACCCTCCCTTCTTGAATTTTTTTTTTCCTTTTTCTTTTCTTTTCTTTTTTCTCTCCTTTTTTTTTAACCCAAAATATTTTTTTTATTTATTATTACTACTACTAATTAAAATAAATAATAAAATAAAAATTAAAAATTAAAAAGGCCGGACAAAATTAGGGTACTACAGCTGCCCCTCCTTAATTACATTTTACTCGAAGGTCTTCGTGCATTCGTTGTAAAAGATAATTAAGGATAAAGGGCTCTAATTTTGTCTAGAACGAAATGGTTTGAGGATGCGAGATCGGCTCCCGACTTTGCTTTGAGACTCTAGGTCTGATTCCTATTGAATTCTCGGTAAGACATAGGTTTGGTTCTTAGCTCTTACAAAATTAGTGAGGGATTCTAGGTTTGATTACTGGTGAATTCCTGATGAGGTGTAGGTCTGATTCCTAACCCTCATATCTTCGGTATTGATTATTCCCCTACTTAGGGAAAGTTTAGGGTGTCAGCTCCTCTGTCGCTCAACACAGGTTTGGGTCAGATTCCCAACAAGGGTAAGCCAGGTTCTTAACTCTTGCTAAAAGGTACGGATTGACTACCTTACTTTAAGGAATATCCGTCATATGAGTTTCTCTGTCACTCAATATGGGTTCGGGTCAGGTTCCCAGTTAAAAGCTTGGGTTGGATCCCCAAGGTGATGGGTCAGATTCCCAGCAAGGTGTAGGACAGGTTCCTAACTCTTGCTAATAAATTGAATAGGCTGAGTACTAGTTCTTACTGAGTAACAACAAACCAATTTTATGTAATATTTGAGAGAGTGGATCAATGGACCCAAAAACTTTGATAGTTATGCAATATGCAATGAATGGTATGCCATGCATGAAAATGAAATATATTTTTTAGAGAACTGTTTTTGAAGACGGGCTGTGTATCAAAAAGTATTGGTGATTATGCAAGACGCAGTGAATAGTATGTCATGCGTGAGGATTATTTGCTTTATCAGGGATAGGCAGTATCCTCTTGACTACTTCCGAAACTTTTCTTGGTAAGTTAATTCCAGATCTCTTTAGTTGGCGGGTTCTGAATAAGCTACTTGACCTTTTCGTAGCGTATTCGCTATTGATGATTTTGCACTAGGTGAGGTGCCTTACTAGCTCTTTTCCTTAATGTGAAAGCGTCAAATTCCTTAGATCCTTTTAGAGTTTTCGGTAATTACACAATGCTCTTATGTTTTGATTTGCACATGTTTGTCTTTTAGCACAGATTCCTCTAGAAAGAGAATGCAAATTGATAAAATCCCGAATTGAGTTTGGAGAGACTGGAATAAGCATTATATTGTGCTGATTAATAAACAGCAACATGGGTAAGAATGGATTTCCACTATGGTGGGGGGAGATAAAATATTACAAACAGAGTAAGTTCGTGTTTGCTAAATTAGAAATTGGTGAGAAATATCAGCTATACATATAATCCCTTTGAAAACAAATCGTGCTGCCCTTTCGTGATTCAGACCTTCGATCGCCTTTTTTGGCCAACTTCAAAAACTTGCGTCTGTGGTTAGTTTCGACCATCTCTGCCCCAGTTGGTTAGGGTTCAATTCTATCTACTTTTGACGCCTTCTGGTTGGTTTTTTTGCTCAGGCCGCTCTTTGCGAGTTTTCGACTTAGCGGGTTGTCCTAAATCGCCCTTGCGGGTTTTCAACTTAGTGCTTTTATTTGACCTTAATTTTTGCCTAGGCTGCCCTTTTGGGTTTTCAACCTACCAGGTCGCTCTAACTTTTGCCTAGACCGCCCTTTCAGGTTTTCGGCCTAGCGAGCTTTCCTTTTTTTTCTCTTTATGTTGTGTCATTCTAGACGTAGTATTTCTTGACTGCATCTGAGTTTATTGGCAGCGGTAGGTCATGCCCCTCCATATCTGTAAGAATGAGACCTCCCCCAGAGAATGCCTTTTTCACTATATATGGACCTTCATAATTTGGAGTCCATTTTCCGCGTTGGTCTTTCTGAATAGGTAGAATCTTCTTTAATACCAATTCCCCTTCCGAGAATTCTCGATGACGTACCTTTTTCTCGTACGCTCTCTTGAGTCTCTTTTGGTATAATTGGCCATGGCAAATTGCCTCTAACCTTTTCTCTTCTATAAGATTCAACTGGTCATATCGTGCTTGGACCCATTCGGCTTCTTCGAGCTTGGTTTCCATAATTACCCTTAAAGAAGGGATTTCTACCTCTATGGGGAGTACTGCTTCCATCCTGTATACTAGAGAAAAAGGTGTTGCCCCCGTTGAAGTGCGTACGAAAGTTCGGTACCCGTGTAAAGCAAAAGGGAGCATTTCGTGCCAATCCTTGTAAGTTACCACCATTTTCTGAATAATTTTCTTGATATTTTTGTTGGCCGCTTCTACTGCCCCATTCATCTTTGGACGATATGGAGAAGAATTGTGATGTTGAATTTTGAAATCATCGCACAACTCCTTCATCATCTTATTGTTTAAATTAGTCCCATTGTTCGTGATGATCTTTCTTGGTAAACCGTACCGACAAATTATTTCCTTTTTTATGAACTTGACCACAACACTGCGAGTCACATTGGTATAGGAGACCGCTTCGACCCATTTTGTGAAGTAATCAATAGCCACGAGGATGAATCGGTGTCCGTTAGAGGCTTTTGGCTCAATCATTCCTATGACATCCAAACCCCACATGGAGAACGGCCAGGGTGCACTGAGGACGTTCAGGGAAGTCGGAGGTACATGAATATTATCAGCATAAGTCTGACACTTATGACATTTCCTCACATGCTTGATGCAGTCACTTTCCATTGTAAGCCAATAATATCCAGCTCTGAGAATCTTCTGAGCCATTGCATAGCCGTTGGCATGGGTCCCAAAGGAACCTTCGTGGACATCGTCGAGAATTTGTTTTGCTTCTACAGAGTCCACACATCAGAGGAGTATCATGTCGTGATTTCTTTTGTAGAGTACGTCGCCATTCAAAAAGAAACTCATAGCGAGCCTCCTCAAAGTTCACTTGTCATTCTCTGAGGCGCTCGAAGGGTATTCCTTGTTTTTGAGGTAGCACTTAATGTCATGGTACCATGGTTTTCCGTCGGATTCTTCTTCTATTGCTTGGCAATAAGCGGGATTGGCATGGCTTTCCATCAGAATGAGAGGCATTTCCTTGTCACTATTTATTTGGAACATAGATGACAGCGTGGCTAATGCATCAGCCAACTGATTATCTTCTCGTGGGACATGTCGAAACGTGATCCTATCAAAGGATTCGACGAGTTCTTGGATATACTCGTAGTAAGGTATTAACTTAGGATCTCGAGTCTCCCATTCTCCATTCAACTGGTTGATGACTAGGGCAGAGTCCCCATATACTTTTAGGATTCTGACCTTAGTTTCTATGGCAACTCTGATTCCCATAACACACGCCTCATATTCTGCTATATTATTGGTGCAACTAAAACACAGGCGAGCCGTGACAGGAGTGTATTGATTTTCTGGGGAAATTAGTACTGCCCCGATTCCGTGCCCCAATGCATTAGAAGCCCCGTCGAACATCATGGTCCACTCTTTGTTTCTTAATTCTTCTCTTTCGGCGGACATTACATTCTCATCAGGAAATTCATAGCGGACAGGTGAATGGTCATCTATTGGTTGATTGGCTAAGTGTTTAGCTAGGGCACTACTTTTGACGGCTTTCTGAGAGACGTACTGAATATCATACTCAGATAACAGCATTTGCCACCGGGCAATCCTTCCAGTGAGAGCAGGTTTCTCGAATACATATTTGATCGGGTCCATTTTTGACACCAACCAAGTTGTGTGAGAAAGCATATACTGTCTTAGGCGGTGAGCGGCCCACGCTAGGGCGCAGCAGGTACGTTCCAGTATCGAATAATTAGCTTCATAACTAGTGAACTTCTTGCTCAGGTAGCAAATAACGCGTTCTTTTTTACCCGTTTCGTCGTGTTGTCCCAGTACGCACCCCATAGATCCGTCTAGCACTGTCAAATAGAGGATTAATGGCCTGCCTGGTACTGGAGGTATTAGCACAGGGGGTTTTTGTAGGTATTGCTTGATTTTGTCGAAAGCCTCTTGGCATTTCTCATTCCATTCAACAGTTTGGTCTTTACGCAGCAATTTGAACATTGGCTCACAGGTGTCAGTGAGCTGCGATATAAACCAGGAAATATAGTTTAACCTCCCTAGAAAACCACAAACTTCTTTTTCTGTGCGAGGAGCTGGCATTTGTAAGATGGCTTTGACTTTTTCCGGATTAACTTCTATTCCTTTCTGACTTACAATGAATCCCAGCACTCTACCTGACCGAACACTAAAGTTACATTTGGCCGGATTGAGTCTGAGGCGAAACTTTCTCAATCGCTCAAAAAACTTTCGTAAATCAATTATATGATTTTCTTCAGTTTGCGACTTAGCGATCATATCGTCCACGTAGACTTCTATCTCCTTATGGATCATGTCATGAAATAGAGTCACCATTGCCCTTTGATATGTTGCCCCGACGTTTTTCAACCCAAAAGGCATCACCTTATAGCAGAAGGTCTCCCAAGCTATAATAAATGTAGTTTTCTCCATGTCATCTCTGGCCATTTTAATTTGATTATACCCGGAGAAACCATCCATGAAAGAGAAAACAGCGTGGTGAGCGGTATTATCCACCAGAACATTAATGTGAGGCAAAGGGAAATCGTCTTTGGGACTTGCTTTATTAAGGTCCCGGTAATCAACGCACATTCGGACCTTTCCACCCTTTTTTGGAACAGGGACAATATTAGCAACCCATTGGGGGTATTTAGCCACGGCCAAGAATCCGGCGTCAAATTGTTTCTTAACTTCTTCCCTAATCTTTAAGGACATGTCCGGTCTCATGCGTCTCAATTTCTGTTTGACAGGAGGGCAATCGGGTTTAAGAGGTAGCTTGTGTTCAACAATATCGGTATCCAACCCTGTCATATCTTGGTAAGACCAGGCAAATACGTCTTTATAATCTCGGAGGAGTTGAATTAATTTAGCTTTTATTCCTTGTGACATGGTAACACCAACCTTGACTTCTTTTTTGTCTTCTTCTGTTCCCAGATTAATCAACTCAATTGGTTCTTTGTGAGGTTCAATCTTTCTGGATTCCCCCTCTATAAGTCTCATTAATTCAGGGGGAAGATCTTCGTCGGGATGGTCCTCTTCACAACCTTCATCAGTATGATTAATTAGGCAATCAAAATCTGGTAACGAAACTTCAGCACAATCGTTTTCAAAAGTATCATCCATGAGCCTGCATTATCAAGGTTAGCAATAAGGAGAGAGTAAGGAAAGGAAGTAGGAAGGAAAAGAAAAAGAGACGCTTGGGATGAAATCAAAATGCATTTTATTAATATTTGAAATAGGCTTTTGAAAAACATGTGGGGCCCTTTAACATTTCCTCTGCCGCCTCGGGCTGAGCGGAGAGGTGAACATTAAATGGATTACATTGAAAATGCATTAAGGATCCTAGGATTTTCCACGATCTCCCAATTGCAAGGCAATGAGGAACATGGGCGAACCCATTCCTCTTCAAGAGCAGCGAGATCCTCTTCTATAGCAGTTACTTGATCTGCATAGATCCATCCAGCACTACGAAAAGTTTGACGGAGATTGCAGATGTGCATTTTCCCAAACTCGGGTTCCCGATTTTCAAGCCGAGCCTTCCTCTTTTCTTTCCTTGCCTCGATTGCTCTTTCCCTGTCCTCTCGGGTGGGGACAAATCCCAAGCCATATCGGTCTTTGTTTTCAGGAATCCTTAAGATTGAGACAATACCTTCCTGACTTTTCCCTAGTCCTTTTCCTGGCTGATATCCTCCTTTTAGCATGACTCCGCCCACCATTAGGGCATTGTTGGATAGGCAGGGTTCTTTGGTTGTAAACCCTACGTAAGCGCTATCGACGATTTCCAGTGCTTGAAATGATGTCCCAAGGGCTTCTTCAGCAGCTTCAATGTAACTCGTAGATGTTGGCTTGCTTACCAGCAGGTCCTCTTCTCCGGATACGATGATCAACTTATCATCCACCACAAACTTCAATTTTTGATGCAGAGTTGATGGTACTACCCCGACAGAATGAATCCAAGGCCTTCCTAACAAGCAACTATAGCTAGGCCTGATGTCCATCACTTGGAAATTAACAGCAAAAGTGAAAGGGCCAATCTGAATCGGTAGCTCAATCTCACCCATTACTTCTCTTCTTGAACCATCAAAGGTTCTCACGAGCACCGAACTGGGCCTCATATGGGTTTTGTCGATGGATAACTTATCTAAGGTAGATTTAGGCATCACATTCAGGGAGGATCCATTGTCCACAAGGACTTTAGCTATAAGATGCTCTTTACACTGAACTGAGATATGTAGTGCCTTGTTGTGTCCTCTACCTTCTGCAGGCATTTCTTCATCATTGAAATAGAGGTAGTTGCATGCGGTGATGTTGCCAACTAGGTCGCCGAACTGATTCAAGGTGATGTTTTGAGACACATGGGCTTCATTCAGGATTTTCATCAATACTTTCCTGTGACTCTCAGAGTGCATTAATAGGGCAAGTAGAGAAACTCTCGCTGGTGTACGGTTTAGTTGATCTATCACCTTGTATTCACTCTGCTGAATGAATTTGAGGAATTCAGCCACTTCCTCATGGGAGGCTTCTTTCTTGTCCTCCTTCCCTATGTCTCCTTCGTCTATCGCAACCCCTTTTTCCTTTGTTTTGGTCCTTCACCTATCCCTTTGCGACTGCTTTTATTGGTTCTTTCTCAGGGGCATAAATCCGCCCACTCCGAGTCATCCCGCCTATTCCCACGATGTTGGTAACAGTCGGAAAGCTTGGTTGTGTATTACTCCCTTCGACTTGGACTTTTGCATCGTATATCCAAGGAACTGCCTTATCGTCCTTGTACGGAAAAGGAGACGGTACTTGGACAGTAATAGCTTTGGGAGCGTTAGGCATTATGGGTGATGTATTTTTAGAAAATTGAACCACCAAGGGCTTTGGGACCGTGGTTCCCGAACTTTGCACCGATTGGACCATAGATACTTCTTCTTCTCTTTGAGAGATAACTTGAACTATGTTCGTATCAAGCAGTTTCTGGAGGATACTTTTAAATTCCTCACATTCGCCATCAGACCAAAAGTCTTCATCACAGGTCCTGCTGACATCTGTTCTTTCTATCAAGCCAGCTTTGCAAAGTTCGATGAACACTTCTCTAATAGGGGTTTGTATTTCAGCGACATCCTTTATTATCCTTCCCTCGTGCTCATTGTCTATCATATTTACTGATGTATTCCCGTGGTTAGGTAACAGGTTGTTCCCCACATTGGGATTACTTTCTTGGAAACTCAACCATTTGGCATTTATCAGATCTTGAACTTCGAACTTCATAGCCCGACATTCTTCTATAGAAGGCTCACGCCTCAAAGATGGTATTCACAAGTGGCGTCCGGGTTATACCATTTTGGGTAAGGTGGTTCCATAGGCTTTTGCGGGCAAGGGACCACCAATGAGTTTTTGAGTAAATGCTGATAGAGATCTTTATAAGTCATGGGGATCGGATCAAACTGGACCAACTTTCTTCCTTGAGGGTTGTGAGCTCTCGGTTAATTGGGATTCTGACCTCCTTGACTATCAGAAGCAAAGGACGTCCTTTGAACAGGAGGCTTAGGCGTGATAGTTGCTGCAATGTATAGAGGGGCACTACTCACCGCGTTAGTCTCTCCTTCTTTCTTTCTCTTGACGAAGGGCTTTTGCGCATGGGATGATGAAGTATTATTATGGATCTTCCCATTTTGCATCCCCATTTCCACACGCTCCCCTATGACAATCAGGTCAGAGAAGCTTGAGAACATACTTCCAATCATCATATCATAAAAGGGCGATTGGAGCGTGTCTATGAACGTGTCAATCATTTCTTTGTCTGACAAGGGTGGCTCCAGAGCCATGCTTCTCCATCTCTGAGCATATTCCTTATATCTCTCACTGTCTTTCTTCTTCATGCTTTGCAACTGATTACGACTGGGAGCCATGTCCATATTGTATTTGTATTGTTTGACGAAAGCATTAGCTAAATCTTTCCACGAGCCGATTTTAGACCGCTATAACTGCATATACCATCGCAGCGGTGCCCCAGTTAAGCTTTCTTGGAAGAAATAGATTAAGAGTCTGTCATCATTAGAACAGAAAGCCATTTTTCGGCAATACATGACCAGGTGGCTTTTGGGGCATGTTTCTCCTTTATATTTGTCAAACTCGGGTACTTTGAACTTTGCAGGAATAACTACATCGGGGACTAAGCATATGTCTGAAGCTTCGAAACCTATGTGGTTCGCCCCCTCAATCGCCTTTAGCCTGTCTTCAAGTATCTGAAATTTTTCTTTGGCTTGAGCATCCTCTTGGGGGGTGATGATGGGTACAAAATTTTGTGTATTTGTGTTCTGCGAGGTCCCATTATTTAAAGGCGCATTCCCTTGCGTGGTATGGGCGTGCGTCTCATTTTCTCTTGGCTGACTTTCGTCTTGATCCTCTTCGGACCGTTCTGTTTCCGATGTCCTTTTTGTATTAAGAGCTTCCAACAAAATGCATAGCCGATCTATCCGCGTACTCATTCGGTCAAGCTCCCCTCTCATGGCCTGTTGGTTTTGTTCTAATGCGTCCATGAGTCTAGCTTGGGATCTTGTTCTGTAAGGATGCGATATCTTCGTGTTTATTTTTCTAGGTTATGAAGGATATGGTGAGTATGGATGAATGATTTATGCCATGGTTATACATGTCATGTAAGATGCTCATTTATTTTACTTTATTCGTTTTACTTTTGTCGGCTTATTGGAGAATCACAAAATTTTGCAAATGCCTTATCGGTCTGCTGCATATTGCGAAAACATACTCTTGTATTAAACGGAAATTTCATAATTCAAATTGCCCTGAGGGCTTACAGACTTAAGGAAGAAATGGAAATTGCGAAAACACATAAAAACACAAGAAACATGGTCTTCAACGATCTCGTCGGATCTGCTTCTCTAACTCCTCCACCAAAACCTTGCAATACTCTAGGAAACTCATCACTTTCCTTGGTAAAGGTCGGAACCCTATTGCTGATTCCGCTTCTTCCAAGAGTTCTGGCATATCTTGGATACCTCTATTTGCAAGCCAGACTAGTTTGGAGCAACGATCCATCCAGTATCTAGTTTCCTTATCAAACCAAATAATGACTTCTCGCTGGTTGTCAATCTTCTCTTGCATGTCGAGGACTTTCCCACGTTCTTCCTCAAGATCTATGTGGTAGCCTATGAACTTTTCTTCAGCAATTCTCCTTTCTTCCTCAAGTTGGGCTTCGTGCAATTGCATGGTATTTTTCAATTGCTGTATCGAGTCTTTAATCCGTCTTTGCAAAGCCATGCTAGCCTTCTGAGAATCAGCCTACATCTTCCTCAAATTACCTTTTTCGCAAAGAACAAGGTCTAACTCTTTTTTCATCAAGTCCAATTGTTGATTTGCAGCCTTCAGGCAACCCTGAGTCTGGAGCCAGCTTGCTTTCTCAGCCTTGGCTTTCTTCTGGGACCCTTCCAAAGATTCAGTCTTTCTACCACATTCATCTTGTAGGACTTCTATATCTAGATATGCCTTTTTCAAGTTCTCTCGGAGGACCTTCCTTTCCTCTTCCACATTTTCTAAGGCCAGCTTTAGTTCTACTTCTTCATTTTCAGCAGGAGGTGGAGGTGGCACTTCGGGAACCAAAAATGTGTTCTGGAAAGGTAGCTTGACTTGCTGAACTCTTGCTATAACCCATTGGCGGTATTTTTCATCTGCATGAGTACTCTTGCGCCCTAGTATTCTTTTGATCGTTTTCTTCCAAGCTCGACACACCCTTGTGAACAATGCCAAATCCGAGGAGCCCCGATCATGTATAATGAAAGCGGCTAGCTCTTCTTCAGCAGGTTCACCCAGCATCGGGGCACCGAGTTGTCTTAAAGCAAGAGTAGGATTGTAGTTGATGCAGCCTATGGTCCCAATAAGGGGTACATTGGGAAAATCTCCACACCGACAGATTACCTCCTTTATCTCCTGTTCTCTGGAATACCATATTATAGACTCCTCGCTGAGACTCAGTAAATAAGTAGCCCACCCTGCATTGCTCATAGGTCCAAAGGGATGCCCTCTTTTTACCAAATGATTTTTCAGCCATAAGTACAAAACAGGGACACAACAACGAATTCGACCTCCCTTTTTCTCGTGGCGCATATGAAGCTCATAGTATAAATCTGCGAGGATGGTAGCAGTGGGGTCCATACCTTGAGTTTTAAATGCTATGAAGGCATCAATAGCTGTTTCATCCACAAAATGATCAACATGAGGAAATAAGACTACACCAAAGATAATAAGGGCTACCACATCCATGCACTCCTTTAATTTCCCTGTATCATGGAGATCTTTAACCTTCCCTTCCAGGAAGCTCCTGGGGAAGCCTTTGAAATCTTCTTCTATCTTCACCGCGAGCATCAAGTCTTCTTTAGGGATACCTAAAACATCGGCAATAGTACTCATGGCTGGGGGATGCTTTGCATGGCGATACAGACTATTTTTCTTTTCTGGAAAGCCCAAAATTTTCCGGTATTCCTCCAAGGTTGGCGCCATTTGGAAATTCTTGAACGTGAAGCATCTTAGGGGAGGATCATAAAATTGGGCCAATGCTGTTAAGGCTCCTATTTGCACGTCCACATTCAGCAATTCCAAAATATTTCCAAATTTTCCCACGAAACTAATTCGATCCACCTGTATCCAATTCTCGGCCATGAAATCATCCAATGTTTTCAGGTGCATCAAACGGGGGGGTTCGATTTTGAATTTCAAAGTGTTTCTCCTCTCTAAACCCACAACTGCGCTTTCCGAAGACATTCACAAAAATTTTCGAAATTTCCAACAAGCCTAATGAAACAGGGTAGTTTAGTGTTAATGCATCTATATGAATGAGTATGATCATGTTTATTTTTGTCATTTCATGAATGGAAAGAAAAAGAAAAGGAAAAATAAAGAAAGAAAGCACCATATTTATTTTATTTTTGAAGATGTAAAGAAATATACTCTTATACTTTTTTGTACAAAGTTCACATCCTACATGGAGTAAAAACTTAGCATCCATTTTTGGAATAATAGAAAAACTTTTTTTTTTGGAAATATTATTTTCGAAATAAGTTTGCAAAAATAAACAACTAAAGTGGTAGGGTAAGCTCTTTTTGCGACCGAGGCCGATAATTCCTAAAAGGGGTCTAAGGATTACGTCAAGTGCCTCTCCATTTGGTGGATTCAAAATACTAATCTAAAAGGTCCCAAGAGCCAAGGGTCCCGTCTGAAAATGATACCACCAATAATAAGTATATTATTAAATGATGGTTTTTTTTTCAAACGGAGCCAAACTCTGGGTGAGGCTTTCATAGGAACCTACTGGCCGTACGTCCAGCAGAGCACCCATTACACAGCCTCTCCTAACTTAAGGTTCGCTCGGGCCCGGGTATAGGGCACCCACTCATAGTGTGTGTAAACAAAGTGTATAAAGTGTAGTGTGTGAAGGAGCAAACTTAAAACTACCCGCTACAAAAATAAAAAAAAATACAATATATATACATGTCTTCTACCCTAAGGTTTCAAATGTGTAAACACACATAACATACATAAGGAAAAAACAAATGAAAGAGAATGAATCATAAACAAAAAAAAAATATACATTCTTTAACGCATGTTTTACATCCTAGGATTTACGTATACAAACATATATACAAATGAACAAATAAAAACAAAAAAGACAAAAAAGGAATAATTTATTTAATAAAGCAACAAATCATATAAACAATCATAGGGCCTAACTCTCTAATGTCCCCAGTGGAGTCGCCAGCTGTGACAACCACCCTAAAAATTTTAATATGGAGCCGCCACCTAAAGTTTATTAAGGAAAAACAATAGGAAAAACCCTTTTTTATGACAATAATTTAAAAATAGAAGAAGTCTTTGAACCAGATTTAGAGTCCGGGAGTTATTTACGCTCAAGGAAGGTGTTAGCACCCTTAAGACGCCCATAAAATGGTACCCTTTTAATTGTTTAAAAGGAAAAAATTTGCTTATCATTAAATAAATTATTCCCAAATGATTTTTTTTTTAAAAAGAAATCTAAGTTTATCAACTACTACGTTACAAAAATATTAAAGGAAGCTTTGAAAGGAAACTCAAATATTCTACAAAAATTATTATTTACTCCTTTTTAATGTAATAAAAATAGTAAATAAAGAAACCTAAAGAATATAAACTAATTATGTCAATAAAAATATGGAAGAGAAATTCTTTTTTTATTTGCTTGTACACCCTTTATCATTTTTACTCAATTCTGACTATTCATAAAATAAAATAAAAAAGGTAAATTGTGAATAAGCCCCTATTTAGGATTTGGCCCTATTGGAAGACCAAATCTTAAAACGTGTATGAACAGAAAATTAAATTAAAAAAAAGACTTTTTAATTTTTGCTTTCAGGCCCCTTTTACCATATATTTACAGTTCAGTCCTTCTTTATCATATATTTACAGTTTAGTCCCTATTTAGGATTTGACCCCATTGGAAGGCCAAACCCTAAATCTAACTTCAATTCAGGACCGAGGGTACCAAAACTAATACCAACACCAGCAACAAGGATGACAACGACGATAACAATAACATCAATAATCAACAACAATCAATAGCAACAGCAACAGCCAACAATTACAAAAATAAAGAACGAAAATAAAGAAAAGTACGAGAATACAACAGAAATTGATTACAACATTCAATTTAGGTCTCTGTTACAAGATTGTATTTAGAAAAGGAAATAAAAAGGAGAAGATGAAACCTGGGTATCAGCTCTTTCCCGGAAAATTACAGTAATGAAGAAAGGGGCTCAAAAGACCTAAAACTAATGGTGTTTAGTTTTTTTTATCTCTAGTAACCTCACTGGGTTGTGTGGCCGCGGTCTCTTTCCTGCCTCAGCCTCCTCTTCTTGGCTTCGCCCAGTCCTTTTTTCACTCTCCCCTCGGTCCCCTTCTTCTGCGTCTTTTTCCCCTTTTTATAGCCTTCTGGTTCCTCTTCAAAACCTGCGAATCAAAAGGGAAAGAAAATCAGTTGTGATTTTAAAACATGAATAATAAAAGAAATAAATAAAACAGAAAAAAACTTCCCTTTTGGAGGTATGGATCTCTGATTGAGAGAGATTTGAGGAGAGGTTGGGGCTGCGGCCGTTTTCTAGGTTTAGGGTTTGGTGGAGAAGGATGGATGAAAGGGATGAAGAGAAGAGAGAAAAACGTGGGGATGGGGGTCAGTGCCGCGGCTAGAAGAGGGCAATGAGAGAGTGGGGGATGGGGCGTCGTTTAGCCTTTTAGGGTTCGAAGATGGAGTAGAGGAGGAAGGGGAAGGCGAGAAAAGTGGAGATGATTGTGGGAGATTAGGGTTAAGGAGAAGGGGATGAAGAAGGGAGAAGGTAGCGCCGCGGGGAAGAAGAAAGGGAGAGGGAAGAATGAAGGTGGAGTTTTTAGGGTTGCTGGCTTTTAGGTTAAAAACCGGGTTGGGCTGTGCGTGAGGCGTGGGATGGGCCGTGCGTGTGGACGGGCTGCGAGCTTAAGAAAAATGGAAAAGGGGTGTGCGAAGGAATAGAGGGGTGCAGGAAATAAATAGGAAATGGGCTGCGTGGGTGGCTGTCCTTTGGTTAAATGCTTTTGGCACCTCCCACATTTCAATTGGCACCCTCCCTTCTTGAAAAAAATAATTTTTCCTTTTTCTTTTCTTTTCTTTTTTCTCTTCTTTTTTTTAACCCAAAATATTATTTTTATTTATTATTACTACTACTAATTAAAATAAATAAAAAATAAAAAATAAAAAGGCCGGACAAAATTAGGGTACTACATGAACCATTACGAAATAATAAATTATTAATATTCCATTATATAAATAGAAACAACACCAAAAATATTAAATTCTGATTTTTTTGTAATGGTTGCACAAATAATTTTTTTTCAATACAGTTAATTAAGTTGGTTTGCCATTCAACCATTCACGTACAATGTGGATTGGAATGTTCTGCAAATTATGTTTTTCAATACAGTTAATTAAGGTCCAAGTAAAACATCGCATTTAAATCAGAAGATGTACATTATAATTATACCATATTAAAACATAATTAATAGAACATATTTACCAGTGGTTGGTTTCCTCCTTGAACCGACTTTGTTATCTTAGTAAACCACAGTGTTTGCTCCTCTACTTGAACTGGTTCAGCATTATCAATTCCTCTTTTACGAGTATAAATGAGTGGTCTTTCTCTGTTGTCTACGATGCCCAGTTGAAACCTTGATTCACCCGCATATTTGAAGAAAAGGAAGTCGTTTAGTTGAATTCCACAATTTACAAACACATCTTTCCACCATTTATCAAGCCATATGTCATTTCCTTCAAGCTTTAATTTTTTGAATTTAACTTTCATAGCAGCACTGTTGTCACAATATATAGTCAACGGATTCCTCAATTGTTGCCCAAAATGATTATTGAACACACTAGTCAACTTCTGAAAAATAAACAAGTTTACACAATCCAGTAAGTAATTAGATTTTTTTAAATCTGAAATCTACCTCAATTTTTTAATACACGTGTTCACTTGCATCACTTACAATTCTATGGAAATATTGTGCCTTCATGAATGGCTTGAAGAATTGGGTAGGAAAGCTGTTACTTGGGTGTAGAGGAATAAATTTTTCAATTCCACAAGCCTTGAAGAATGATACAACAAACTTGGAATCTCCAGTATACTCAAACAATGTTACATCTTTGTGTCGTGGTTCGTATTCACGTGCAAATATAGACCACCCTCTATCTAGTCATAGTGTCTTATCCACCTCTTTAAAATGGACTATTGATTCAATTCCAAATGAAGATGTCATCTTTAGAGGGTTTTTCAGAGTATGACCCTATATCCTAACAAATCGATTGGGTATTCTCTGTACAACATAATTTCCTCTAAATTTTAACATACTATTTTGGAGTAATACACAATATTTAGGTGAATACATAATTTAACATTTATAAGAAACAAAATAAGTATTAATACCGAGTTTACATATACTTACAATGTGATCCTCATTTGGATTTTTGAAGATGACTCCAAAGTAATCCATTGTGACTTCAATTATATCCCTGATTACATAAACATTACATTTGACAGTTAAGACATTTTGCCATGTGCGTTTAACAGTATGAGTTCCAAATATAGACTAAGTCCACAAACTTGAATTTTGTTTAACAGGTTAATCATAAATATTATCATTTTTAAACAAAAATCACCAGAAATAGGGACAAACGCAGGTGTTGGGTTATAGGTGTTTTTTTCAACACAATTACTGAATACGTGAAAATTTATATGTAAATACTTGTATCAACACAATGCTGAAACACTTTTGTCGATATTCATAAAGTTTATTATGTGTAATTAATCAATGATCATGTAGAATACTAATACCACAAAAAGCCACTTGACAATTAAAACAAAAACAAGAAGAATACATCACTGTTTCGTTTGAATAACTATTTAGATCACAACAAATCGGTATACATCATAACCTGTGAATTGCATACTCAAATTTTCCTGCCCCCCAACCCACTCAGTGCTAGCTCCACCACTGACTAGAGACACAATGTTTTAAAATGCATGTTTCATACAATTTTTCTAACTAGATTATTTGGCCAAAATCAGCATGCATGTATTTTTTGGCTTGTGTAATAGCGAAGAATATCTTGATTTACATGTTTATACAAGATGATACTTACCTAAATAAAATTGCCTTATTTGTTTGAGTACTTGGTAGATCTCTCTGCGAACCTTCACACAAAGGTATTTCCTGTTCGTTTCGAAGATGAATCGAGTATCAGTTCTTCAAAATCAACTAAAGGAGTTGGCTTTTTGCGAATGGTAAACGAGTGATTGAGAATACTTACTGTTTGTTCGTAGAAGATTTGTCGATGGAACCCTTCAGAGAGCTTTGATTGCTCCATATTTCAGGCCAAAATCGCGTCGTTCAATCGCTGATGAAACCCTACCACCGATGATGGCTTTTTGTGAACGCGGTGGAAAAACAGTGTGGGTCTAGATGTTTCTCAGCCATGCAGATGGTAGGCCACTCAATCTCTCTTCACTTTTTGTTTCTTTTTTTTAAAAAAAAATATTTATGTTTTAAAAAATAAAGATTTTGTTTGTATTTATTTATTATAATATTGTATTATTTAAAGTTTTTCAGTTTTTTAAATACATCGTAATAAATTTTTTAATCACAATGGGGGGCACTGTCATAGAAATATGGGTGGTGCACGCAAAATGTTGTTAGCGTTTGGGCTGGTCTATCAGCCTTTTGACTGACTGGTATTGGCACATATAATATTTATACTTCGCACTCCCCTTTATAACAAAATAGACTTTCTAATAAAATTTATTATGATGTAATGGTTCATCACTTTTCCTTTATTCATCTTCTCTTTATTCTAATACCAAAAATTTAATAAGAAAAAATTTAAAAGTAAATTGGGCTTACTATAGTATTATGTAGGTGATGTGGATTATGTCTCTTTAGCTCACGAGTACTATAATTATGGTAAACCATCAATGTTCAGAGAGCAATTTCAATGTTACTTATATTTTACTTACTATCATTCTATTAAATATATTATGGTATATTTTAATTATAAAAAAATCAAGTCCTTCCAATATATGTTTATGTACATGTATCTACTAAGTATATTATGGCAAGACAATATTTTTGCTTTGATGGTTGGAACTTGATCTAAGTTTTATTTATATTAATTCAGTCTTAATTAAATTAACATATGCTTAACAAAAGTTACAAAGAAAATTTATTTGACTTCAACATGTGGAATCACAATAAAAGTGTAGGTCACAATTAATGGTTTTTATTTACTACCATCTAACGATATTCTTACTGTGACTGCTAATCTCAACTTATACATTCATGAGTTATGATTTGTATTGTTACAATATTGTCAAATGTAAATTTGCGTAAATTATATATATGGTGTCAATGTATTTTTTTAAATTAGTATCATATAAAGTGAGTCAATACTAATGAAGGTGGATGAGAGCTATTCTTTGGAAAGGTGGCTCATGGCTCCTTGTTAACTAATGAAGTGAGGGCTCATAGAGATATGACTACCATTGATAATTGTCCTCGGTGCAATAATCAAAGTGAGTCCATTATGCATATGCTCAGGGACTGTGAAGATGTCACTGAATTTTGGACTCAATTAATCCTTATGGAAAACAATAATTGGGACAAATTCTTTAGTCTTGGTCTTGAAGATTGGTTAATCTAGAAACTTTCTGCTAAATCTATTGGAGATGTTCCTTGGAATTGGTCTACATTGTTTGGAGTTATTCTCTGGGCTTTGTGGAAAGATCGGAATTCTCTGGTTTTCTCTCAATCAACAGACATTGGAGTGACTTTGATGAATAATGTGTTAAGTCAAGTGAACCAAATTGAGAAAGAGTTTGCTAATCCCCTTGCCTCTCAGGCTGGTTATAGCTCTTCAACAATCACTAGATGGTCTCGGCCACCAGCAGGATTTGTGAAGATAAATACTGATGGCTCTTTTGTTGGAGGCCAAGCTGCCTGTGGAGGCATCATAAGAGATGTTGAAGGCAATTTTATCAAAGGTTTCTTTTGTAAATTGGCGCCTAGTAATGCTTTGATAGCAGAATTTTGGGGTTTAATTCTTGCTATGAAATTGGCTAGAGATATGGCTTTCAGCCATGTGTTGTTCGAAACTGATTCCCTTTGCCTGGTTAGCATGATTCGCAAGAGGCATACCCCTAGTCAATATCTGAAACCTCTCCTTCAAGAGGTGCTCTCTTTTCTCTAGCTTCCAGGTTGGCATGTCAAAATATCTCACATCTCTTGTGAAGCAAATTACTGTGTTGATGCCATTGCTGTAAGAGCTCATTCAGCTGATTTTTGTTTGCAAGTTTTAGATTTTGCTTTTCCTAGCCTTAGTTTGATTCTTGACTTAGATAAAAGGGGAGCTTGTTCCCCTCCTTGTGTGCCTTAGTTGCTTGTTTTGTCTCCTTTTTCGATCAAAAAAAAAGTGAGTCAATACTTTATTATATGTATTACTCCTTCCGCTTTTTATTATAACCTATAAAATACATGAATTTGGTCTAAAATTTAGACTAATTTAATGTACTTTTTTGCTTATAATAAAAGACGAAGTGAGTATAATTTTTTATCACATAAATATTTTCAAAAATTAATCATATATTCTAACAATTTATATTTTTTTATATTTGTATATTTTAAGAAATAAGAGGTATACCCGTGCAATGCACGGGTCACTCGTAAGATGGATGTTTCGGACATGTCAAGATATTATTCGACCAACATTTTATAAAACAACGGAGTGCCAACACTTTAGAAAATAAAACTGTCTAACAAAAATATCATCTTATTTGTAATCTGTTTCTTGTTTTTAAAAAAGTACACATTATATGATAAAAATGTGCCTTAAATAGCATTTTGGTCCCTTAACTTATTTTTTGGGTTCAATTTGGTCCTTCAACTATTTTTTGGGCCAAATAAGTCCTTTAAATTTTTAAGTTGGGCCAAATAAGTCCTTTTCGACTTTAAGTTTTTACGTTGGGCCAAATAGGTCCCTTAAGTTTTTAAGTTGGGTCAAATAGGTCCTTTAAGTTTTTAAGTTAGGCCAAATAGGTCCTACGTGGCAATGACTCATTTGACCCTACTTAAAAACTTAAAGGACCTATTTGACCCAACTTAAAAACTTAAAGGACCTATTTGGCCTAACTTTAAAACTTAAGGGAACTTAAGGCCAAAAAGGACCTATTTGGCCCAACTTAAAAACTTAAAGGACTTATTTGGCTGAAAAAATAGTTAAAGGACCAAATTAAACCTCAAAAATAAGTTAGGAGACCAAAATAGTATTTAAACCTAAAAATGTCATATAGATTATTAAAAGTAAAAATGCGACATTGTTATAATTTTTAATTAAATAAAAAATATTTTCTCAAATCAAATCAACTTTGAGCGTCTATGTGTTTAATACTTGGAGATCGTGTCGTACATATCCACTTTTGACAAACCAAACATGATCAACAGGGTACAACAACCCTATGAATATGATTGAAATTTATTGACTAAAGTATATCAACAATGTAATCTAGTTATTTTTTATCTTGATGCTGAAACAGTGGTAGATAGTTTTCATTCTAACAAGCTGTATGCCTCTGAGTTTAGTGCTATTCTTGTATATTGTAGACAAACTCTTTTTTTCTTTTATTCCTAAGTCATTGGTAGAGCTCATTAGGTGAAAAGTTAAAGTAGTTTCTCATACCTATCAACAATGTAATCTAGTTATTTTTGAGCTTGATGCTAAAACAGTGGTAGATAGTTTTCATTCTAACAAGTTGTATGCCTCTAAGTTTGGTGCTATTATTGCATATTGTAGACAAACTCTTTTTTTCTTTTATTCCTAAGTCGTTGGTAGAGCTCATTAGGTGAGAAGTTAATGTAGTTTCTCATACCTAGCTATCAACAATGTAATCTAGTTATTTTTGAGCTTGATACTAAAACAGTGATAGATAGTTTTCATTCTAACAAGTTGTATGCCTCTGAGTTTGGTGCTATTCTTGCGTATTGTAGATAAACTCTTTTATTCTTTTATTCTTAAGTCGTTGGTAGACCTCATTAGGTGAGAAGTTAATGTAGTTTCTCATACCTTGACATAGATGAATACATATATGGCTACCTCTCAGTTTATGACGAGATACCAAATTGTATTGCAAACTTGATTATTAGTGAAATAACATGATTTTCTTTCCATAAAAAAAATCAACAATGTAATCTAGCACACCTTTTTAATAAAGAGTCATTTGGACTCAAAGCTTAAATATTCCCTTTGTCTCATATTGTTTGTCTTGTTTGAAATATTTCTTTATCTCAAATAATTTGTCACTCTCAGATATCAAGAAGTATTACTTGTTTTCAATAATACACTTATTCATTTGTATTTCAGCTAACCAATATTAATTAGTTCTCTTACTTAACTATCACTTCACTACTACTAACTAATCCAATTAATAAGAGTATTTTAGTCAAATGAGATTATTTTACTACTAAAATTAGTATAATCAATTATTTTCTTAAAAAATGTGCATATCTTTAATTTGAAACGGAGTGAGTAACATTGTTGTGTTGTGGTATTAAAAAAACAACATTGTTGTCCCCAAACCTCGTTTAATAATTACTCCTAATTAAGAGTTTCGGTTAATTAGCCGGTTCAAATTTAAACCGGTCCGTGGGTGCGACTAGGCCCAAATCCCGAATGCCTAATGTTAAAGATGGTTGGTAAAGGTATACAAGACAACAACAGGAGGCTGAGACGTTGTGGAACGAGCGATAGAGGGAGGGAGATAGGGAGAGCGAGCGAGATCTTCAATTTAGGGTTTTGAGTTTCGTATTCACCAAGGTCAGTGAGAGCCTAATTCACAGAATTTCTTTCAATTTCTGCGTAATTTTTTTTTTCTTTTGTGTAGAACTCGAACCCCAAAAGCAGATTTTCATTTGGTATATGATGATGTTGATGACGATTTTTGTGTGTGAGAAAGAAGTGTGCTTGTTATGTGCAGGGGGCGAGTGTGAGATATTTAGAGAGAGAGGGGTGAGAACGCTGAGTGCTCTGCTGAGAGATACCATTACCCCAAGAGGACGAGGTGGATAGAATTTTTTTTGTTTGTTTTTGTTTTCCCCACCTCAGACAGCTGTGCATAGGGATTTTCCAATCTACAGCGTTTCAATATCCTCCATTGCTCTTTGTTCGTGCTTCAAATGGAGCAGCGAAAGCTTGTGGTTAGTTCTGCGCATTCAATTTGTTTATCTTTATTCGTTTTGCTTGTATTTATACTTTTGAATCGCAATAATGAAGATTTTGACATCGTTTCTTTTGGTGTTTTGTTGATTGGGTAATAATTTGAATTCATAAAATTGCATCTTAGGTTTTGGGTATTCCGTGGGACGTTGATACTGAGGGCTTGAAAGAATATATGAGCAAATATGGTGAACTGGAAGATTGCATTGTCATGAAGGTTTACCCTTACTTATCATTTTTCGGCGTTTCTATTTCATGCTAAATTCACGATTGTTTGTCTACCATATCCATGACAAATTTATGTATTTATACAGAAGCGCACACACCCAATATTCGATTACTGATTTATTTAAATTTACAATTTTACTTTTTGTATTATCTGGTTATATTGACTTAATCCATTCCATACTTCTATTTGCATTGAGTGTAATTAAAATAATTTGCTGCTTATAAATGTTAAAGAGAAAGAAGGATGAGTGGATTGGTTTGTTTTTTCTTTCTCGAAGATGTTTCTGTCCGTAAAACTGCACTGTAGTAAGCTCAAAGCATGGATAATGTGCTAATCCATTCAGAGTAAATATTCATTTTGGTTCTTCAAAGATACAAGTGTCATTATTTTGATCATCTATAGAGAAAAACATCAAAATGGTCCTTCAATGTTGATTTTCAACGTCAAACAAGGGTTTTGATCCCCCCCCCAAAAAAAAATTACCACTCATTCAGTGATAATGGATAAGCTTTATGCTTTTAATCCATCTCATAAAGATTCGACAAAGTTTTATGTTGATTGTTGATTACCTAACTTTATCCTCTTCTGTCACTCGGGATTGGTATGGGCTGTGTAAAGATTAGCAAAAAGCACAACATAGACAGAAGTTCTATCATCTATTGTGTCTAGGAAAGGCCCTGCACTATCTTTATTATTCATCATTCATGCATATTAGTCTGAATTTTGAAATGGAAAAGTAACATGCTTATTCTTGGGGCCACAAATACAGAGAATTGAAGAGAAGAAAAGATCTAATTGGTTTTTATGACTTCCGGTGAATGTGAAATATAAATGTCTTTTATAGGGTTAGATTAGATTTCCCCTATACTGTTAAGAATTAAGGTAGCTGGAGGCACATTCTAATCTACTTACTTCAATTTAGGAGCGGTCAACTGGACGATCTCGTGGTTTTGGATATGTTACATTTGCTTCATTGGATGATGCCAAGGTAACTGCTTTTCATCTAGACATACAGACTCATTGCTGGTCGCATCTACATGCTATATATCATGAGTTGGATGTCTTTCTGGCTGCAGGAAGTATTATCAAGTGAGCATGTTCTTGGTAATCGGATGCTGGAAGTCAAAGTGGCCACACCAAAGGTTATACTAAAATATTTGTTTCTTAAAATCTAGTCTGATTCATGGCTGTTTTACTTGTACCAAATATAACAACCACGTGCTATGAGCCTGTGACTGTACTACTGATTCTTATAATGTTTTCATCTTAAAGGAGGAGATGAGGGCGCCAGCCAAAAAAGTTACCAGAATATTTGTGGCCAGGATTCCACCATCAGTGACAGAAACAACTTTTAAAAGGTATATGAGCATGTGGTATCTTCGTTAAATCATTAAAATAATCCAGACTTGTGTTTTTATTTGGCAATATAATCTTATGAAGAATATATGAGGAAATTTATGTAATAGTCTTCTGTCCTTTCTTCTGTTGTTTTCTTTTTGTTGCAGTCATTTTGAGAAATATGGTGAGATAACAGATTTGTACATGCCAAAGGTACTTTCCTTCCTGTGATTGTCATACATGTGGAATTGAAATGCAATTGTGTGTGTGTGTGTGTATTTGTATGTATGCACAGTTGCTCACTGTTGAGTTCACATTGGTAATTACAGTTGCACTGTAGACTTATGCATAATGTTCGCTTTTATTTTTTAATTATAATTTTTTTTTTCATTTCTTTCCAACAGGATCAAGGTTCAAAGATGCATCGTGGAATTGGTTTTATCACTTTTGCAAATGCAGGTTGGCCATCTATTGTAGCCTATGTGCTTTACTCTTAACTGACTGCGTATTTTAATTGTATGGAATTTATGATTTTTATTTTCCTAGAATTCATGTTCTTTGGTAGTTATCTAGGACGGGAGGGCTACTTTCATGGTTTCATGTGTGCTATCTGTGCCATGTCTGTATTTTTGTTGTTGTTGTTGCTCTTAGACTTACTTTTGAAGTGAAGTCAAAAGGATGTATCAAATGCTGTAAGGAACAGTGAGGCTCTACGGAGAATTTGAAGTAAAGTTTTAACTGTCTTGCAGAGTCTGTGGAGAATTTGATGTCAGAAACCCATGAACTGGGAGGCTCTACGGTTGTGGTTGATCGAGCTACACCTAAGGCAAGAGTTTTTATAGCTTTTCATTTTATCAATGAATAGTGTGCAAAAATTCCCAACTAGTATTCCATGTGTAACCAAGACATTTTTAAATAAATTATACTAGTGGGTTTCAATTCCATATGCAAGTTCATTGTTTAAACTTAACTATTAAAGGATACTTGATTATTTGTATTTTTCTGTATCATAATATGATAAGTGCTATGTTTGCAGGATGATGACTTTAAGCCAATTGGCAGAACGTCACAGGGAGGATATGGTGCATACAATGCATATATTTCTACAGCAACTAGATACGCTGCCCTTGGAGCTCCTACTTTGTATGACCATCCTGGCCCAATTTATGGAAGTAAGCATGAAAGCATCACTTGCCACTGTTCAATTAAAATGACTAGTGTTGCTTCATACTGATTGTCTCACTTTGTAACTTAGGGGAAGAGCCTCCTCGTAGAATTAGTAAAAAGATATTTGTTGGTCGTCTTCCCCCGGAAGCAACTGCTGAGGATCTCCGTCAATATTTTGGAAGATTTGGCCGTATAATAGATGTTTATATTCCCAGAGTAAGATATCAAATAATTCATGCTTATGAGTGTTTAAAGCTGACTAACTCAATTATCTTTTTTTGTGCGTAGGATCCTAAGAGAACAGGTCACAGAGGTTTTGGATTTGTTACTTTTGCTGAAGAAGGAGTAGCAGATCGCGTCTCTCGAAGGTCTCATGAGATTTGTGGACACCAGGTGCTTTATTTTGGATTTGCTGCTGTCTTGCATAACTACTGGTTTGATCAAAATTTTAATGTGTGTGTGTTGGTGGAAGGAGGTCTGTGTGCCAGTGTAGGTGGGATTAACCCCCTCCCCCCTTTAAAATGCCCATTCCCGATTTAAGCATGTTATTATTAGAAAAGCCTCAGATTTTAGCAGCTTAACTATTTGACCCTGTCATTAGAAAGGAATGAGTCATTAAAAGTTTGGATTCCTTTCCTGGTTTATTGCATCATTGAATACAGTAATTAACATTACAAATCTACATAGCAGATATATATATTTGACCTATATAATTCATAGAAGTGTGAATTCCTTACGACATAACATCATGTTGTGAACATCAAGACGAACTCGATGTTAATTCTATTTATCTATTCACATGTTTCAGAAGAATAAATTTGTACAACCTTATATGCATATGCATCTAAATTCCCTGTGCTATAAGCTTTGGAATTTTTGTGTGTGTGTTATTGTTTAAATATGATTTGATTGACTAGCGTCTTGCACCTGCAGGTGGCAATAGATTCAGCCACACCTGTTGACGATGCTGGGCCCAGTGAGAATTTTATGATGAATAGTATGGATTCTTTTGGGGGATATGGTGGACCTCTGCGAACTTATGGGAGGATGTATGGCGGCTTAGACTTTGATGATGTGAGTATATACACTGTGATTTTACGACTGACATGTAGGGGAAATGGAAAACTGGATAATTTGTCAGGAATTTGACAATCTCAATATCTTTGGAATTTAGGCATTTAATAATTAATAATTCTTGGTTTTTGTCCTGTCCATAGTACAAGTGCAGTATCTCGCTGTTTGGAATGTTTTTGTTTTCTATCGTGATTAAAACATTTTTTGCTGGTGCTCATTATGTGCAAACTAGTCGTATTGAATCTAGTTGCATGTTTTTGGCCTTTTGTTTATACATTGTTTTCTTTTGCAGTGGGGTTATGGAGTTACCAGTGGGAGACCATCAAGAGCTGACTGGAGGTATAGACCATACTAGTAGGGCCCAGTTCTATTGGCGGCATCGCGAATGCTAGTATGATGCCATCGAACTGTGGTGCAGGTCATCTAGTATTAATGAATTATAAAGTTGTAAGCCCATGGATTTTATTTAATCTATTGTAACACAGAACCACTTCTATTTTATTGAACAATTTATAATCCTGTATCCAATTATAGTGCATATGATGGGATTGGAGTATGCGTTGGAGTCTGTTAGATCTCTTTATAGGCATATGTATTGATTTGTGATTTATTCTAGAACGACCGTGTTAACTTTTGAGCTATGAAGTGTTCGTTATGTACTGTCATACTGGAATTGTTGATCTTTATAGGGCATATGTATTGATTTGTGATTTATTCTAGAACGACTGTGTTAACTTTTGAGCTATGAAGTGTTCGTTATGTGCTGTCGTACTGGAATTGTTGATGTATGGATCCATAATAAACCAGTAATCGTTTGCTCGACGTGTTATATTTGTGAAGAAACCTGGCTTTGCCTTTCAGTCATATTTTTCCAGTATGTAAGACACAAATCCAGTTTTAAACTACACGCCGTTCCTCTGTTGAACCTGTGTATTTTGAATCACTGGCAATATGGAGTAGTAATATCTGTTTGTGTGTTCATCAAAGAGAATTTGGAAAATAGGAGATAAAGAAATACAAGTTCGTTTCAAGAAATTATCCCGATTCAGATACAAGCAACACGTTTCGGGACATAAAGGGAAATTTTATTTCTTTGTCACACACACAATGCCAAAGACATCTAAGTCTAACGGCATTAAGAAAATGCAGTGTTCGCTGTTTACGTATAGATGTATAGTGCTGAAGGCCATACCAAGCAGGGCCTGTGAATTGAAATATGATATTCCTGTTGAGTGTTTACCTGAAAAAAAAAAAACATTAATGATTTGGGGCGTGTACATGGGATTTGATCAGGAAGCATGATTGGCAAAGCAGCTGCTTGGAGACCATATTAGGGCATATTTGGCGAATGAAAATAGTTTCCAAGTCTTGGAAACCTGCTGGTCCTTTTGAACTGGTGTCAAGCTTCTCATCTTTTCAGCTTTCATCTGTGCCCTTCTCAGCTTGTTTAATATCTTGTCCATTGATGACGATCTCTTCTTTTCCAATTTCATCTGTGTTAAATCAAACACTTACATTATCAGGAAAGAGAAGTAAAGATGCCTCTGCTTTAGTCACTGACTATGCTATTGTTTACAGTATTCACATAAATTTATGAGCTTTTCCATACAACGTGACCACAATTTTACTGATTATATGATACACCTTTTTTTTTTCCCCCGGAAGTTTGTGCTTCTGAGAAAAGTACCAGTTTTTATTTTATTTAAAACGTGTGCAACAGTGCAAGTGTTGTACATTTTTTTCTTCTTCCGAGCATACCTTTTAATTAAAAGAAAACTTCTTTCACGAAAAAAAGAGCAGTAACAAACTACCTTAATATCTTGCTTATGAATATGAGTTGGATTTGGGGGACACAGCATGAGAATGTTTAATATACAGACCTCAAGTTTTCGTATTGCAGCTTCAGCCTTTGCTTTCTGCAAACTCTCCCACGCAATGATTTTGGCTTCCTCTCTCGCAAACCTGGGCCAAAATACAAGTTCATGGATAAGTACATAAAGATAGCAATGACATTATCTCTCTTTTGTTACTGAATGAATGTTGGAGAGATTCAAATACACTTGCTACTAATGGTGATCAATGGCAATTAAAGGCACAGCAGTAGATTTTGGGATTCAATTTGCACAATTGCATTCTCCAAATTCATTCTATAAGTGGACAATTACTATCTAACATACTTGGCAGGATCCAATGTTGACTCTGCAATATCCAAACCTGAAGCTTGGTCTTCCGTACTACTTTTCTTTAAGTCTTTACCATGCAACGAGCTGAGCTTGGACGCACAACTCTTAGACCACCTAACAACAGTAGCCTGATTGTCTACCTGCACATCTCTGATCTCCAACTTAGCTGAAATGCAATTTTTTTCATCCATGGCCAAAGTGGAGGAGGATTTTGGAGATGAATGCTCATCATTTTCACTCTCTGGAGGGCTCATTTGGGTACCTTTATCAATTTTTGAGATAAAAGATATCATAGTGTCCTCATTCTTAGCTCTATCACGTTTCTCATCTGTAAATAAATATAACATAAACATTTTACATAGGCAGCAGATGCTCAAATGTCCACTTAGTTATATTCAAGCTTTCAAAAGCGCGTTGCATAAAAAACCATGATGTCCAAACTATGATCGCGGACATTTTTTAAAACCTTGGTTATATTGTCTTAAATGGAATATGCAATGTAATTTTGGTTAAGCTACCTCAGAACAAGAATTTCATACCTTGAGAATTAGGCGAAGACGGGTCACACAGCAGTTCTGACCACAAGGGTGCACTAGACACTGATGGGGGACCAAACAAAGTATCATGTGAATAATAATGGTGAAGAGAAAGAGCATCCGGTGCCAACACTCCTGTTGTAAAAGGGGAGCCCATCATTAAGTTTTTCACTACCAAACCATGGCGCAGTGGAATCGTAGGTGAAAAATTTGAGTAGTAAGCTGTTCCAGGAGGCATAATTGGACCACTTTTCGACTTAGGTCGCCGCAGAAACTGATGTTGTTGTTGGGCATAGCAACTGTTGTTATTAGCATAGCCTGAAACTGGACTACAAATCCACCTCTCAGCATCGTCCCATTTGGAAGGTATTGTTCTTCCACTGTTAAAGGGTGTCAAGCTAGCTTGCCTTCTTCTGCTGCTGCTGCTGCTGCTGCTGCTGCTTGTTGTTTGCAATACTCTCTCTGAGCTCCACCCCTTTTGTCCCTCAATGTTTTTTTCTTTGTAGTTTGGTGCCCCTGGGCTTAGAAATGAACCCAGCTTCTGTGAGGTACCAGAGCTCTTCTTCATCACTATGGGGGAAGCAGAAGCAGTGTGTGTGTTACTACCAATATGGTAAATACTGTTTCTGCTTTTTACTTGAGTTTGACATCTACGTTTGTGTACTTAAATAAACCTGATCAGGTTCGTAGTACCCAACATGGAAATTATGTTAGATTTTGACCACACATAATGGTATCAAATATTGAATTTAGGTACTAGCAAGTCAGGCTATTATACTGATTTTGTTGTTAAACGTGACATGCTTTCATCAATCTTTGTCAAGTGGCAATAATAGATAGTTGGTTTTAAGTGACATTTTCTACTACCATCAATATTGCAAGGATGTGTACAAAATATGTGTGGACAACCAAAGGTTGAGACATTTCACATAAGTCCAATCTCAATGAATGAAGCCGTTTTCTCAAGATAAGAACCATTGTCCATTGCATTGCGGTGGAATAATGAGCGCGGTGAATGTGGTGTTTCAAGGAGCATAGGACGAGGACATGAGCTGTGAGACATTGTGCAGGGTTGCATAAAATCACGTCCTTGCATTTGTCATGTTATATGCAGTGGGCCAGAAGCTAATACAAGTGTTTTATTATTGGAGAAATAACACACGAGACACTAAATACATTGAAAGCACAAAAAAAAAAAAAAAAAAAACCTATCACGGATCATTGTCTGATGACATCTTTCAATCATCAAAGCCAATTATATAATAAGTGATTATAATGAAAGGAAGTGTCAAATCTTATCAGAATTAATGCCTTCTTTTGACTTATTCCTTGGAAAATATCTTCATGTAGATGTTACAAATCCATATTAGAATAACCAGTTTTCCTCTATGATTTTATTATTCCAATTTCCAAATGCCTAATATATTATGGTCAGGATTAAGGTAGGATAACACCACGTGCATAATGAAAGGAAAGAGGTTTTACTCGTGCCAGATTAGCTTATAGCCTTTGGTTGTTATGCAAAGCAAGGACATTAATCCGCAAGCTCTTGGAAGAGAAAATGTAAATTTGCAAATTACAGTGTTTGGTGCTTCGGGCAACCCCTCCTATGAAAAGGGAAAGCTCAGTGAAGTTTTCTTTGCTTGTGATTTGCAAGAAAGTGGAAAGGAAGCTTCACCAACACCAGTGACTGTTCCACAGGGGACAGTTCAATCAGGATTACAGTTTGTGGGGTTATGACACATTCTTAATGAAACTTGTCCTGTACTTGGTTACTACACACTGTTCAATTCACCCTCTCTGCTACGAAAGCTTAACCTTCTTTTACTTCACTGGGATCCCTTATCATCTCACGTGCACTGCAGATAAGGTCAATTATCTGTCCTGTAATAGAGGGGGCGAAATAGAAATGTAAATGTACATGTTTCAAATACGGTCAATATTGCATATGTTTAAGTATGGAGTGACTCTCACTCATAAAATTCAATGTACCATAATTTGAATGATATATACAAGAGAGCCACTCCAAACCTAAAAAAAAATCAAGGATCTGAAAACCAGGATCAATCGGTTTGACTGGGAACCAAACTATTGGCCGGTCCAACGTGCTCCAAAAACCGTATGCATGAAAAACCAGTTGAAAACCCACAAAACCGGTCGAAAACCGGCGGTTCACTGGTGGTTTTCTGAGACACCGTTTTTTTCTTTAAAAAATATATAAAATGCACGGCAGAGAGCAGATGCCAGTGAATGTGAGCGCAAGAAGTGGAGGAATGTTTTCCAGTTGTTTTCACGCCTCGTGGTAAGGAATGGGGAGCAAGCGGTGAGGAGAGTACAGATGGGGGAGAAACTAGATAGGTAAGGAGTGAGACAGCGAATTTCTGTTGGTACCAGAAAAAACAAACAGAGAACGCAAGCTTTGATTTACCCTGAAATGCCGAGAGAAAACCAATGTTTTCATTCAACATAGTTCAAGCATATTTTATACAGCCTTGCACTGAATAGGAAAATTATATATGTAGAGAAGTTAAATGAAAAAATTTTAAAAAAATTAAAATAAAGAAAGTAATTTAAATTTTTACTAAATATTATTATTTAAAAAATCATAATTATTATAAAAAAACAATACTTCTTTTTCTATAAATAGTTATTGGATTTTATCTAAACTATCCCAAGCAATAAATATCATCTTCAGCTAAAATGGTCATAAAAGGTTTTACAGTCATTACATACTCCGCACAAGTGTACAACAGTTAGCAGTTATGTCTGCATACAATACATTATAGACAATTTATCAACTAGAAGCTGGAGATAAATTCATCTCCCAAGTCAGATTGGCCAGAGGCTTGTTACCAACACTACAAAATGCTTAAGGGAATCCTATTTTTATGAGGAAAATAAAATTCAAAAAGTATTGGAAGCCTGGCACACTTCAAAAATCTGATTTTTCTGTCTTCAAGTTACCCGTTGCGGGCACTTCTTCCTGTCTGTAGCCTGGTAAAAAGCTTTTTAAGACATGCACACCTTGAGAACCACCAAATGGATTGGTAACAGAATGAATTGCATTGGATTGCTGGTGCTGCGACATGTCTTCACTGTGTATTGGCTTTACAACACAAATCAAGGGAGAGCGTGTAAGAATGACTAACATTATAGTTTCAAATTTTAACTAGATATGACATTCATTCCACATGGTTAGCTTACCTCTTAAGACCGTTGAAAAGGTTTTTTCTGTGCTGGGGTTCGGGATTCCAGCCCAAAAGAAGTTACTGTGTTGTTAATATATGAAGGATAAGGCACTGATGGCTGATTTGGCAGTGTGTGTTTGTTAGGTAGATTGGAGGCATAGAGCAAGGGGTTCTCTTGGGGCAGAGGCAGAGTAGCTGTTATTTTTAAAGGAGTGGACCTGTTTCCTTCGCTTAATTCCATACTCATCCGAGACAATGGCAGAGGCTGCAAGCCTTCAGGAAAGCACATAGGATGCAAACTCAGTCCATTTCTCATTGACAGCATCTGAAATATTATCACAAAGGTCACACAAATGATATAATTATCATACAGTTCAGAACTAAGCTACCTTCAAAATCAAAAGCTAATTTTATGAAACAATGCTCATTTTCAAAGTATAACATATAATTACAATAATCACAAGCTTTGATTTCATATGCATCACAGTTATCTAAAGGTAAGTAAATAAAATATAGCAACCCCACTCCCTTTTGAGGGGTGACCAAAATTATTTTAAAACTTTATTGTCTATGCTGCCCTTCTATTTCATAATGAAGATAATCAAGATTTAGGTTTCCCATTTAATCTGAGCAACTAAAGGCATCGGGCATTAGTCGGTATGAACTTCATAGATATTAAATCAACAATAAATCAGACTCATTCTCTGCAACAAGGCAACAATATTCCAATTTGCATGACTGGAAAGCGACAAACATGTCATTTTTTATTCCACTAATTCTCTTATCCAGTTATTATTCATTAAAGAATTCTTCATCAAAATTCAATATACTAATCAATTTCAACAGCACCTGAGGCTTGCATATATATGCAATTAGCAATGACAAAGGAACTACAAGTGAACTCACTGGGTTACCATAGCAGCATATATAAACAATAGCACTTCAAATGTTAGTAATACTTTGGACCATAAAACTTGCAATTATTATCCATATAAACACTGATTACAATTTTGTTGCAGGCTTCGTCATAAATGGTGGCAATTTATACATTCATGTAGAATACCCTTTACATTATGCTTAAAGAAAACATTGCCAGCTAGGCTTTTTTTAAAATTTCACAAATATTATTTGGTTTCCCATCCATATACCGTTGAGGGGAAAAAAATTGCAGACAAAAAGGATAAACTCAAGAACTAACAACTTCATGTAAATTCCAATTTATGATAGGAAGTTCATGAAGCTCCCAGCCTCCCACATAGGACAAAAGTGCAGTACATAAAAGAGATACAAACCTGTACTTGGAGCTGAAGCTGTTTAAGGTATTCAATAGATTCATCTAACATTGAAGCCTTATCAGTCTGCAACACACATGAAACAATCCACAACATTAAGAACAACTATGAACCATAAAAATGCGCCCATCAACAGTAAGAAACTTGTGCACCTTGTTAGAATTTGGAATTAGATTTTGTAAAGCCTTCAGTTTCTCATTGATCCTACTCCTCCTTCGCTGCTCAACAAGTCCCAGGCCATAGTAAAAATCCATAAGGAAAATTACATAAGCATGAACAAAATGAAGCCCAAGTTCGAAAAACAGCCAGCAACAGAAATTAAATTCACAAACCTTTTCGGACAGATTATGAACTTCTGCTGCTCTGCTTCTTTTTGACGAACTCCTAGAAGTAGAAGGAACGGACTTTGTTGGAACTTCTTCTGTCAATGTTTCAACACCCTCCTACATTCAGAAATTGTCAAGCCATTGTAATTGAAAAATGAACATAGCAAACGATGCAGTTTTTCACCCGAAATGAAACCCAACAAAATGACAAATTCAACCCAATATTTTCTAGCTCAACCAAAAGGTTTCACAAAGAATCAAAGTTATATTAATTTTTGTGCACGCCACAGTTTCCGTTAACAACCAGATAGTCAGAGACCTAGCCAAAATACATATACATCGATAAATTATGTAAGTTTCAATTAAAAACCAAGAACACATCCATTCCAAGGCATTGAGTTAACACTATCAAACTAGGAACCAACGTTATTATGATAACGAACAAAGTTAACAAACAAATTTTTGCTAAGAAGAAAATATAGAAGCTACCCCTACAAAGCGAAACTACAAAGACACACACATAAGATATATACTCACATAAAAAAACACCAAAACCCTTGAAAAGAAAGAAGGAAAGGTTGAAACTTGAAGAAGAGTAGAATAATAGCTAGAAGTGATACCTCGCTTTCACAGTCGTAGTCATCAGTATCGTTCCCGCTCAGTCCAACAGGCGAGGAGGACACATTTGCAGCATGATGGGAAGGGGAGAGAAAAGCGGGGTTTGAATCTAGGGCTGAGATCTTCCCATCTTGGAGCGGTGATGCGTTGGAGTTGCAGGATCTGTGTGCGTGGGAAGAAGATGAACGGAGGAGAATCTGACGAAGAAAAAGGGAGATTTCGTCTTGAGGGGAAGAGAGGTTCTTGTCAAACTGGGACATACTATCCCCAATTCCTGACTGCATCTCTCTCTCTGTGAGGTGGGGACCGGTGAATAATGTGAGTGAGTGAGTGAGGTGTGACTTTATGGTTGAGAAAGTTGAGAGTTACGAGAAAGTTGGTTGCAGAGAGGAGACGAAAGTCATGAAACTCTTGGTTTGGTTTCGTTTGGTTGGTTTCCGTGCGGTGCGCTGCTTGCTTTGTTGTGAACTCAAGTACTCCCCCGGCATGGGTGAAGTCGTGAAGAGATAGTCAACTTTTATAGTTTGGTTACTGGAGAAATGGGAAAGAAAAATAAAAAAATATGTAAGCCTATTACCTTTTCAAATCTTCGCTAAAGTGCAAAAAAAATGGGGAGGTGGTCACTGAAATTTTTATGGTTCCATTTATGCCCTTCCCTTCTCACGTTTCACAAGTTGCTCAATCTCTCCCTCGCTCAAACCACTGTCCCGATCAACCTCCGTTTCCATCCGGTGTTTAGAAACTGGTCCGTGGCATTTACAATCAGTGGTGGCCGCAGAATTTTGTACCTAAAGATGGCTAAGTGGGTTTGGCTCATAGAGGAGATGTGGGTGCTTGATGTATCAAGAAGATTTTTTTTTGTACGTCAGTGAAGATTTTTTTGATACATTATTATAAATGAAGATCTAGAAAGATGAAGTGTGTTTTTTTTGGGTGAATTCAAAAACTGGTTTTTTTTTTCCTTGTGGATGAAACGACACTGTGGTTTTTTTAATTAATTATTTTAAAATAAAAATTAAATGAAATACGTTGAATTAAATTAAACAATTATTATTTAAATTAGATTAATAATTCAATTCAATTATAATTATTAATTAAATTAATTAAAACATGTTTTGAAATATTTAAATTTAATTACAAGGGCACTCTCGTCTTTTCAAAGATAATAAAATTTCTCTATTCTCAAAAACACACTTCTTTCTCTTCTATTTCTCTTCTTTTTCTTTTATACCAAATAATACACTAAATCTATTCTATTTCTCATCTTTTTCTCTCTTCTCACACTCTCACATATTTCTCTCTTCTCTATTTCTTCTCACAACCAAATATAGGCTTAAGGTTATGCACCGTTCTTAACAAAATCATTAATTGCATCCATTTCTAAGCTGAAATAATTTATTTTGAATAAAATACTCTTATTATAGTGGGAGTTAAGTGAAAGAGTCAATTGATATAAGATAGTTGAGATATAAATAAATAAAGGTATTATTGAAAAAATATAATTAATGTTCTCTCGATATTATAAAGTGACAAATAAGTTAAAACAAGTTAATATTTCAAACATGACAAATAATATGAGACGGAGGGAGTAATGGTTTTAGTAAAGCAATAGTGTAACACTTTGTTTGGATAATAGAAGGAATGAAAGCAAGAGGAAAGAATGTTGAAGGAATAAAAGTGAATAGAAAATAAGTAGAAAGTGAGATGATTTTTAGATTGTTTGGTAGGAGAGAAAGTGAGAGGAAAGAAAACGATATATTTAATTAAAGACAAAAATACCCCTATATATATTACATGTATATATTTATATTTTATATATTTATATATTTATTTATTTGTGTATATATATTATTATATTATATAAGAATGCATTTATATTATGTATAAATATATATATATTATATTTGTGTATGTATATATTAAAATACATGATAATATTATAACAAAAAAGGATAAAATCGTAATTCAATGACCTATAACATATCATGTTCTCTTTCTATCCAAATCAGAGGGAGCCAATCATGTGTGGGACCCACCAGAAATTTATCATTCCTCCTTCAATTTTCCACTTTTTCAAACTGTGGAACGTAAGAATTTGTACGAACTCAGGGTGATTTTAAGTTTTTTTAAAATAAATGAAGATCAAGATATATTTAAATCAAAACACCAGCAGACGATTATTATACATTCGTTAAATTTCATGTTCCAAACAATATGTTAGGCCCTGCTTCAATAAACGGTTTTTAAGCACTTGTGGCATGAGCATTTACTACCGCTCCGCTCTGTTGCAAAATATAAGAGCTTTTTAGCCATTTTTCTCCTATTAAGAAATTAGTTAAAAATATTAGTTTTGTCTATAATTTTTATTTTTTCTCAAACTACTATTAAATTAATTGAAAAGTTATAATAATTATTCATATTCTCAAGCTAACCTTGCAAATCGCCGCATTTATTTATTTTCACAAAAAATATGCAAATTAAATAAGAGTAATATGGTAAAAAATTAATTAAGGCAAGAAAGATGTCTTATAAAATGGGACAAATGGATTGACTAAAAAGTTTCTACATTTTGGGACGGAGGGAGTGTTATATTAGAGCAAACACTTACATTTAATAAGTTATTTTGTGTTCGGTTTTTGTTCCAAATTAGGCTTGAGACCGAAGGCCCATTACCAAGCCCAATCAGTTACGGGCAGTCACGATTTTGCCGAATGGAAGACCACGGGATTAACGTGTAACCCGTAAGCCTACGTCAGTGCCTCTTGACGTCAGCAGCGTATTTCGCTTAAGGTGCTGCATAATTCCTACGCAGCACAATACACCGATGTCCCCAAGATCATAACTGTTATCCAGAATCAACGGTCCAGTGCATTCCGCGCTGTGATAGAAGCCCAGAATCGTGCATGGTAGTTATGGTTGTAACTGTCTAAATCGACACTTGGGGAAATTGATTGCTTATTTAAGGACTTCATCACCATTGTGAAGGCACACACATTTATCTTGTTAAAATCACTCTCTTTGATCACGTTTTGACTTGAGCGCTGGAGTTTTGCCAGCACACCACCACCACCGCGGTCTCCACCATTTGCCACCGTCTATGTCGTCAATGCACTATCTTGCTGTTGGAATTCCCACTTCTAAGGTCTACGCCGGTTCAGATTTGTATAGTGAAAAATGCTTATGCAAAATTAAAGTATTTGAATGCATCATTATATATGAGCATTTATAAAATATTGTACTTTTTAAAAATTAAAAAATTTAGGAATAGAATCCTAATTAAAAACAAACTAAAAACTTATAAAAATAACATTAAAATTAAAAATTCACCGATCACCATTCATCTTATAATATATATCTTAAAGCCATGATTAAAATAAAAATAATAATACAACGTTTAATTGTTTTTAATTTGTAAAAATTTAATAAAGAAACCAATAGGTGGTGATGGCTGAAAAAGAGAAGCCATTTAAAGTAATCAAAAATAAAAAGTTGAAGAAACAAATAGACGAGCACGTAAAAAGGAAAGACGGGAACTAAAAAACAAACATAAATGCAAAACAAGCTGCACAGGATTCGATATAGGGTCACCCGTGTGCTCGCATAAGCTGTCGCATAAGATATTTGTCTACGTCTTTCCAAACGCTCTTATAAATACTTATATTAATAAATAAACCCAAATAAATTATTCATAAGTTAACCCAAATGAATCCTCGTGTTTACAATGGAATGAAATGAAAAAAGAAGGACATGATATGGGGAAGGAAATTGTGGGCGGGTCTTGGATCACAATTGTTTTATGCTCTCACTCACACCCGCGCACCACATTTCCCCTATGGTTTGTTTGTGAGATTAGAGGGGAGGGGAGGGGAAAAGAGAGTATGAGTTATGACTCATAATTTACTAGCAATATGAAAAAGAATATCCTCGAAAGTCTTTTCCTAATTTATTTATTGAGCTTTTCCAATTTTAGAAAACTCAAAAATTGAACTATGAAGAGTAAATTTTCTCTATGTTATTACTTTCTCCGTTCCTCAATATAAGACCCTTTTGGTAAAATTTTATTGTTTCTTAATATAAGACTATTTTTAAATACCAATGTGCATTAATTTTTTTTTTACAAAATTACCCCTATACTAAGATGCATTAATTCTCTTTCTCTCTCTCTTAATAGACTTGAAAGATGAGAAGAGTAACTTGGGAAAAATAGCACACATTTTGTACAAATTTAATGCTAATAACTAACAAAATCCATTTTCTTAAAAGACGTGAAAGGGTAAAAAATGGTCTTATATTAAAAGACGAAAGAAATAGTAAATTCTTAGTTAAAAGTACATTGGCTTCCCTCCAAACCATAAACAATTGTTTGAGATTGACTAGCTTGACTACTTAAGGCTTATCTTTACATCCTTTTCAAGCGTGTGTTTATTTTGTTACTTCTTTTGTAAACGATGAATTAATTACTGAGCATATGTTTGGTTGGGTGTTTATGGCCCTCCAACCCACGGTAACCTCTTGAACCCTCCAACCCACGGTAACCTCTTGAAACGTGGTTTGAAAAATGTTTGAGATTTTAGAAGAAAAAACAATTCAGCTTTCCAAAGTTGATTCTATCTGAAGCTGGAATTTGTAGCTTGTTGTTAAATCAATTCTAACTATTGCATGTTTGTTTATGTTTTATTTTCCCTTATTGCTCTCTATCTAACTGACCAAAGAAACGTATAAGGATGGAACCGTTGTTACATTTTGCTGGAAAAAAGCGATTAAAATCAACTTTTTCTTTTTACAATCGATTCAGCCTTATTACTTCCTCCGTTTATTTTTACATGTTGGTATTTTAGAGAAATTTTATTTCTAATTACTTGTCATTCTCAAAGTTTAAGGTTACATTAATTAATTGTTTATCAATTATACCCTTACTTATTTATTATAGAGAAATAAATATATTCTATAGAGTAATGAATAGTCAAAAGTAGCATAAGAAAATGATTAATAATTTTATAAAAAAAAAGATTGATTATTTTTTTTAATTATTGTAAATTAATCTTAAACGACAAGTAAAAAAGAACGAAAGAAGTAATAAATTAGTACATAAGCATGTGTTTCGAAATTGTATGCCCCAATATTTTCTAACGTCAACATTGATGATAATATTTGTATTCATTATTTTTCAAAAATTCAAAAGTTTCTTTTAAAAAATTATACCAACATAAATTTAGTATTATATAATTATATTAAATTTAATAATTTAACATAAATTTAAATAACCTTGTCAATTAACCAAATGGGAAAGAAATTTTAATCAAAAACAATATGAATCGATAAAAATAACTTTTTTTTTATAAACATATCTAAATTGAACGTAAAATCAATTTTATAAAACACATAAATCTAAGGATTAATTATTACTCTAAACAAGAAGTTCAAGTGACTTCAACACGTCTATTAATTTATTTTTCAGTGGAGGTGGGCCTAGGTTTTAGTTTTACATGCATCAGCATCAATCAGCTTTATAAAAAATAAAAGATTTATCAACATGGTGGGCCTAGGAGTAAATTGGCAGTCGGTTCCAATTGGGTATTTGTTTATGTGGGTGAGCTTGTAGGATAGTGCCACCTGTACCAGAATTTCAGGTTCCAAAATCTAAACCTGTCAGTCATAGGAGCCTAACCAATAGCCACTGAGTTCACCAACAGAGTGCCACATGGCTTTACCTTCTCCATTATTGGTGATTCATAAACTACATTTTCTCTTCTTTCCACCACCATTTTCCCTGCTACTAGTGCGTGTATGTCCCTTCTCTTTCTTCTTCTCGAGTTTTTTTCCTTCTTGCATTGCCTTCTTTTCCTCAACCTCAAGCTATGTTCTAATCTTATATTTATTGCACAGAGGCGAGGACATACACTTCAACACTAGTAAGTTGTAACTTTAGTTGCATATACTTACTTGGTTTTCTACAACAACAATGGCTTCTACCTTGTCATACAACTCTCTCAATCCCTCAATGGCAGCCTTCTCAAGAACCCACTTCACTTTTCCTATGTATAAAGAGTTTTCAGCGGATATTTCACCTTTTGTAAGCTATGGAAGCAGATCAACCAAGCAGAGGAAGAAACTGATGATGCCAGTAAAAGCAACAGTGCTTGAATCACCACCTTCTGTTTCCAAGTCAGCGCAAACTGTGGCTGAAAATGGTGGGGATCGAACTCCTCAGAAGAAGCAGGTTAGGGTACTTGTGGCAGGTGGAGGGATTGGTGGGTTGGTTTTTGCTTTGGCTGCAAAGAGGAAAGGGTTCGAGGTAGTGGTGTTTGAGAAGGATTTGAGTGCTATAAGAGGGGAGGGGCAGTACAGGGGTCCAATTCAGATACAAAGCAATGCTTTGGCTGCTTTGGAAGCTATTGATTTCAAGGTTGCTGAAGAAGTAATGAGAGTTGGTTGCATCACGGGTGATAGAATCAATGGGCTCGTGGATGGGGTTTCTGGGTCTTGGTAAGTTACTTAAATCTTGTGTGATATCATATCAGAGGTATTTCAGTTTCTTTCTTCTCTTTTTACTCTTCCTCTCTTGGCACGAGATGAGATGCCAGTTGGTCTAGTTTATGATTGTGGGGTACTTACTTATAGAGCCTAAACAACAAAGTAGTTTCAATAGACCCGCATCACAATAGGATAAAGCAGGTTCCAGCGTATAGGTACAAGGAGTTCTTTTGATGTAAAACAACATTTCTTTTTCAAATAAGAATCTTGCTTCCTTAGTATTCTACATGGACTGAAGATGTATGCTAAGGTTTATTTTTATGAAATTGTAGCATGTACTACCATGCATTGATGTATAGTTTGGTTATCAGGTACATCAAGTTTGATACATACACTCCTGCAGTGGAACGCGGGCTTCCAGTCACAAGAGTTATTAGTCGAATGGCTTTACAAGAAATCCTTGCTGATGCAGTAGGGGAAGATGTTATTATGAATGCCAGTAATGTTGTTGATTTTGTTGATCATGGAAATAAGGTAATTAAAGAAAGCTTTTTTGTTGAAGATTCTCCTCACATTGCTAACATAGGTATTTTTGAAGCTTTTATTTCTTTCTTCGAGGAAATGCATTGGAAGACTAATATGATTGTTTATCACTTGTGTCATCTCACATTCCTCAATTACAGGTAACAGTGGTGCTGGAGAATGGTCAGAAATATGATGGAGATCTCTTGGTTGGGGCAGATGGGATTTGGTCCAAGGTCTTATTAAATTTTTTTCTTTTATTCAGAGCTTTCTATTTAGCAACTTAGGTTTTGTTTGGGAGGGGGTTTTTAGGAGGGGATGGGAGGGAGGGGAAAGGTTTATGATAGACCCTTCCCTTGCTTGGGAGCATTTCAAAACAAGGGGAAGAGTTTGGGGAAATTTAAAATACTCTCCCAAGCCCTCCTTTACACTTTTTTGAACCCCCAAGTTGGGGGATTTTGGACATTTGAATAAGGTGGGAGTCTATCCTCCCTTTCTCCTTCCTTTCCCTCCCCTCTCTTTCCCCAAAATTCTTCCTTTCTCTTCCCTTTCCCTTTGAACTCCCAAACACAACCTTAGGCTCTCTTTGGAAATTGGGAGGGGAAGGAATGGGAGGGGAGGGCTTAGGACCAATATTTTCATTGTCTGAGAATGTTATAAAAATCAAACTTGCCCTACAAAACCCTCCAAAATCCTCTATCAATTTATTTTTTGAATTCCCCCAAATTGGATGGTTTTAGTCCAATGAAGAAACAGTAAGCCCCTTTATAAGGTGGGAAACTATCCTCCATTCTCCTTCACTTATCTCCTCCCTTTTACATCAAACCCCTCCCAAACACACCCTTAGTTGCCCCATAAAGAAATAAATGTATACTCAGCATATCCAATGTCGTGGAATGTATCAGAAGAATTTACAAGGTTGCCCATGGTATAAACATCCTTCTAGAAAGAAAAAAAAAGTTAGTCCATTGATGCTTGATGGGTGTGAATGTGCGTTTCAATTAGTTTTCAGCTTTGTTCTTCCAATTAAAAGTGCTAAACTCTATTTGTCATTCTTTTAATAGGCAGTCTTTATGGTCATAAAGACTGCATCTTAACATAATCTTTAATTGTATTATTTTGTGAATAGGTGAGGACAAAGTTGTTTGGGGCAACAGAAGCTACATACTCTGGCTATACTTGTTATACTGGTATTGCAGATTTTGTGCCGGCTGACATTGAATCTGTTGGGTAAGTTCGCCATTAGTCTGTCTTATATGCCTATCTGTCTGTTTTTGATGGCCTTTATTTTTTTGTTACTATGAATCATGTCATGTTGAGAAGCTCACTTGAACTTCTATGGTTGGAAGGTACCGAGTATTCTTAGGACACAAACAATACTTTGTATCTTCAGATGTGGGTGCCGGAAAGATGCAATGGTATGCATTCCACCAAGAACATGCTGGAGGTGTTGATACCCCTAATGGTATGTGCTCTAAAATGTGTTCTAGATGTAAAATTTTCTTGATGCCCCATTTATAATCAAGAGATAGATAGATAGTGTTTAATAAACATGACAAAACAGATCAAATGAGTTCTGTATTTGATTGACATTTTAAGCAGCAAAGATAATTCTCATGCAACTGTTCTACACATAGTGAAATGCTACCAACAGTTGCTACACATAGTGAAACACTTGTGACATTACAGAGAAATCACATATTGAAAAGTAAAGATACCAAACATAAGACACTTTTTTTTTTTTTTTGGTTGAAATTCAAAGACAACAAACCTAAATGTGGTCACCAGGACACATATTGTAACACTTTCTAGCCATCTCGAGGTCTGCCTTGACAACTCCCACCTCTCGATTTCGGGTGGGGTATTTCATGGTCATGTGTGGTGTTGAGACTATTGCCCCCAATTCATTCAGAGTAGGCCTCCCAATGGTAACATTATAAGCAGACCACGAATCAACGGCCAAATATCTTACCTTGATGACTCTTGCGTGTTTTCCTTCACCAAATGTTGTGTCCAAATCAATATATCCTTTGACTTGTACCCGTTTCCCAGCAAGACCGACCAGAGCTCCGTCAAATGGTTTCAGCATAGACTCTGATAGGCCTAACTTCAAGAATGCGGACCAATAGAGTATATCTGCCGAACTTCCCTGATCGATGGACACTCTTAAAACATTGCAGTTCTTGATTTTAACTGTGATGACCATAGGAATAGGATCATAAATTCCTCTGCATGTGTAGTCATCGTCTGAAAACTTGATGGATGAATGTCGTCCTTTATAATCCTTCTCACTGTCACTGTCACTGTCATTCCTCCCGCTGTAAAACCTCCTCCTCTTACTTCTGGGTGCCTTCTCCTCATTGGAGCTCTCGGAGTGGTATAGTTTTTTCGTTGAGGGTGAGTTTTTTCGTTGTTTCTCTCAACTCTAAAGTGTCTCTTTCGTACCACACAGACCATTAGTATAGTTTTTTGGTAAGCAGACCATCAGTATAGTACTACTGTCTATTTTTTTTTTATATAAAAAAGAGCCCATCAAAGCCTACGTTGATCCGATTCTGAGAGTGCAATGCCTTATCTCTTGCTAATAGGTTGAAATGTGTTCTACCTCTTTGTATCTCTGAGGAGCAATCTGGTTTTGTTGAAGGGAGATCTATTCTGGATAATGCTCTTATAGCTATTGAGACAATACATCACATGAAATGCAAGAGGGCAGGAAAATTTGGTGAGGTTGCTTTGAAGCTAGATATTAGCAAAGCCTATGACCGTGTTGACTGGGGGTACCTAAAGGCTATTTTGTTGAAAATGGGTTCTTATGATATTATTGTTAACAATCAGCCAGTTGGACCTTTTATTCCGGGGAGAGGGTTAACGCAAGGAGATCCCTTGTCTCCTTATCTCTTTATTCTTTGTGCTGAAAGTCTCACTGCTCTTATTCATGAGGCAGAGAGAAGAGGCGATCTACATGGAGTGAAAGTGTGTAGAGGCGCTCCTATCGTCTCACACCTTCTTTTTTCTGATGATTGTTTTCTGTTTTTCAGGAGCACTGATAAGGAAGCTACGATAATGAAGAATATTCTCCTTACCTATGAACATGCTTTGGGGCAATCACTCAATTACCAAAAATCTGAAGTCTTTTTCAGCAGGAACACTGATGTGGCTACTCAAAGTAGAATCTCATCCTGCCTGGGAGTACATGCATGCCTAGGAACTGGAAAGTACCCTGGACTCCCTTCTATGGTCGGACGTAGCAAGAAGTCTACTTTCCAATACATTCGTGATAGAGTGTGGAGACGCTTTCAGTCTTAGCGGTGTAAGTTTCTTTCTAGAGCGGGTACGGAGGTTCTCCTAAAATTCGTGGTGCAAGCCATTCCTGCTTATGCTATGAGTATCTATATTTTGCCTCCTTCCTTTATTGAAGAGATTGAAAAAATGATGAATTCGTTTTGGTGGAGATCTAGTGGATCCGGTGATAGAGGAATCAAATGGCTATCATGGGATAAACTGACTTGCAGGAAAGCTCATGGAGGTATGAATTTTCGTAGTCTGATTGCCTTCAATTTATCGATTGTTGGGAAGCAAGGTTGGAAATTATTATCCAACCCTAATGCTCCAGTTTCTTGTATCTACAAAGCTAAATATTACGCAAAGGGGTCCTTTTTGGAGGCCAGTCTTGGAAATCAACCAAGTTATGCTTGGAGGAGTATTCGGAGCTCTCAAACATTGATTAAAGAAAGGTGTAGATGGGCTATTGGGGATGGAGCTAATATAAAGTTTTGGGGGGATCGTTGGATGCGTTGTGAGACCAATAATTTGCTAATACAACCGCCTAATTCCTCAATGTCTGACACTAGGGGATGGGATTTTATCCTCCCAAATGTTAAGCAATGGAACAGAGACTTGTTATACAATTGGCTTCCTGCTAATACTATTGAAGATGTGCTGTGGGTCCATTATTTCATTCAATCCAACAAGACTGTATTATTTGGGGAGCAGATAAAACGGGCCATTATACAGTCCATTCGGCCTACTTCTTGTGTATGGACTGATTGCTCACCACTGACCATCTCAAAGCACAAGGTGACTGGAATGCTATCTGGGCCTTAGGTGTTCCTCCTAAAGTAAAGAATTTCATGTGGCACCTTTGTCAAGAGTGTGTGTCAACCCGCGATCGAATCCGGTCCAGAGGGGTTGATTGCCCAACATCTTGTCTATCCTGTGATCACGACTAGGAAAACTCTTGGCATATTTTTCTTTATTGTCCAGTTAGTGTCTCTTGCTGGGAGAAGGTTGATTTGTGGAGAAGTCTAGAGCCTCTAATGACCGGTTGTGACTCATTGAAGAACTTTGTTTTTACAGCATTGAATGCTCTGAATGCTGGACACAGAGCGGACTTCGCAATGATACTTTGGAGTTTATGGTTGAGAAGGAACGAGGTGTTATGGAATAATCGGTATGAATCTCCAGCAGAAGTGTAATACAGAGCCAAGAATTTCTTAGACTTGTGGATCCATGCCAGTGTTAGGAATGATGGTCACAGTGCGGTCTATTGGGGTAAGCCTCCATCACGATACCTTAAATGTAATGTTGATGCAGCATTCTTCGAGGAGAGAAATCTTACTAGCTACGGTTTATGTCTTAGAGATGAATCCGGTATTTTTTTGGAGGCTAAGACTGGATGGGTGGAACCGTGTTTAAGGGTCAAGGAAGGGGAGGCTATAGCGCTTCAAGCAGCTCTCCGTTGGTCTCAGGAGTTGGGACTGGACCATATTGTTTTTGAGCTTGATGCGAAGGTAGTGGTGGACAGCGTCAATGGGAATTGTAAGGGAGCATCTGAATTTAGTTCCATTATTCTAGAGTGCAAGGAAACTCTTAGTTCTAGGGCGCCCGTGAAGCTGATTTTGTAAGACGTGAAGCTAATACTTTTGTAAGACATGAAGCTAATACTTTTGCTCACGCATTAGCTAGGGCGGCCTATTTTTGCCTTGTAGCCACGTTTTCGACAGTGCTCCTGACTGTAGTGCACTTATCGTTTTAAATGAAATGGCTTAAGATTGCCTTTGTCAAAAAAAAAAAAAATCAATTAAAAAAAATATGTGAATGTTCGTCAAAAAAAAATATGTGAATGCCTATGATTTTTTTTTTTGACGGATGAATGAGTCTGATTTAATGCAACTTTTTTTATGATTTCCTATTGAAAACAATTAAATCTTATAATGTCTAACTTCTCAATTCTTTTGTCAAAAAAAAAAAAAAACTCAATTCTCTCTGCATGGCAGGGAAAAAGGAAAGGTTGCTCCAGATATTCGATGGCTGGTGTGATAACGTAATAGATTTGATAGTTGCCACTGAAGAAGAGGCAATTCTGCGACGAGACATATATGACAGGACGCCAACACTGACATGGGGAAAGGGTCGTGTGACTTTGCTTGGTGATTCTGTCCACGCCATGCAGCCAAATATGGGCCAAGGAGGATGCATGGCTATTGAGGTATACTTATTTCATAAATGTTTTCAAAGTGATATTAAGAAAGAACAGTCAATGATCCGACAAAAAAAAAAAGAAAAAAAGAAAAAAAAAGAATTCTAACTAGCTTATTTTATCATTACAGGATGGATATCAACTTGCATTGGAATTGGACAATGCATGGTATCAAAGTATAAAATCAGGATCTCCAATTGACATTGATTCTTCCTTGAAGAGGTAACTATTTACACAAATATTCTGACTGTTATTCAGAGAGATAATGAATTTGTTGACTTGATTTGTGCAGAGAGATACTTTCATATCTCAGCATATGGTCCAGTGGTTAATCTTACATCATTTCCAAATCGGTTTATTTGATTATGAATCACTTTGCTGACTCATAGCGATTGTATTTTTCCCCCTTTCCATTGTTACTTTCAGCTACGAGAGAGAAAGAAGATTGCGAGTTGCCATTGTTCATGGAATGGCTAGAATGGCAGCTTTGATGGCTTCCACCTACAAGGCATATCTGGGTGTTGGTCTTGGGCCCTTAGAGGTAGGAGCTTTAGTTCTAAAAATTAGATTAGATGGGAGTAACTAAAGACACCCATGAGCCCCGTTTTTTGCTAGCGTGCATCTTTCTTCCGGAAGTATATTTCTGGAGGTCTATCATTCTAGAAATGATTGAAGGAGAGTGTACGTTAGCATAAATGGCGGGTGTCTTTAGTTATTCCCAAATTAGATAACGAAGAAGAAAGTGACGGTGACACTCCATATTGATGTGCAACCCACAAGTTCATGGTTGCTTTCCATTGCAGTTTTTGACCAAGTTTAGAATACCACATCCTGGAAGAGTTGGAGGAAGGTTTTTTATTGACAAGATGATGCCTCTAATGTTGAACTGGGTATTAGGTGGCAATAGGTAGTGTTGAAAGCCCATATTTGACATTTCCTTGCTATATTACTTATGATCATGAATTATTGCAGCTGATATACTGAAAGTAGTATTCTTACTCCAATCCTTTCGTTGCCATAATGTTCCATCAAAATCATGGACCCTGTTTACAAATAGATCATTTAATTCTAAAATCTAAACCTTTGAAAAGTTATGCAATTTTTCTTCTGTCATTTACTGAAAACATGAAAAATGGTGCTACTTTTGCAGCTCCAAACTTGAAGGTAGACCACTATGTTGCAGGCTCTCAGACAAAGTATGTTGCTAAAGTATACTTACTTTGTACTTAAATTAAATGGTAGCTGGAGACTATTTTATTGGTCATGTCTATTAGACTCTGTTGTGATCTAGATGCTAATAGGCGTTTGATTATTTATGAAGGCAAGCGACCAATTGCAAAGATGGTTTGAAGATGATGATGCACTTGAGAGATCTATCAATGGAGAGTATGTTTGTGGCCTAATATGAATGAACATCATCCTTAGCATATTGCGTCGCATGTATACCGATCACATAACTGTTCTATCCTCCCTTTTTGTTTGGATTATAGATGGATTTTATCACCATGTGGAGATGAAGCAGGCCATTTGAAACCTATATGTTTGAGTCGAGATGAGATGAATCCCTGCATAATCGGGTACACCTTCATTTGGACCTACTTAAGATGTAGTGATATAATCACGTATTCTGATGTTATAGCTGTTATGCAATAATTTCTGGATTAAAGAGAAAAATGTTGGGAAGGCATTTGGAATTATTTTATATTCAACTTACTGAAAATCTTATTGTACCTATCAGATTTTGACTCTGTTTAAAACACGAGCCAAGTTGTTACTTCTTGATCAACAAATTGTGTGTACTTTGTATTCTTAATTAGCTGTGAGAACTCGTGCTCAGCACACATGTGGTAAAGAAAAAGGAGACTTACAGTGTAATTAGATTTTTTGAAGGAAAATGATTTTTGGCGGGAAAATAGATTTTTGCCACATGTCCTTAGTATAGTTAAGTTTCTTATATAGATAATAGATTATCACACATTTTTTTTAACCCAATTTCAGCCCATTTTGCAGGATCATGCAGCAAGAAGATTATCCAGGCAGTTCAATTTCAATACCTTTACCTCAGGTAATACAATCTACGTGAGCTGAATTAGACGTGATTCCACACGTATGGTCTTAAACATCATGAAACAAAATTTCTCTTTTAAAGGTTTCTCAATCACATGCTCGAATTAACTACAAGGATGGTGCCTTCTTCTTGACCGATTTACGGAGTCAACATGGCACCTGGATCACTGAGTAAGTAAAAGACATGCCAGGGTAGTAATCTTTTATCTAAGTCTTAAATTCTTGAAAATGTATATATCTAATTTGTTCCTCATCATCTTTTCAGCAATGAAGGTAGGCGATACAGGGTACCTCCAAATTATCCTGCTCATGTTCGTCCCTCTGACGTGATTGAGTTTGGTTCGGAAAAGGTAATACATGATCCCTATAGAAGTCCTAAAATGTAGTTCCATTATACATATTTGGTATTCGCATAGTTTGTGGAAAAAGTAACCTTTCACTCTAAAATCTAAATGGATCCTTTCTTGACTAATTTGCTAACTCTCAGCATCATCCTTTCCTTTGAGGAAAAAAAAAATTAGAAGAAAGTTTTCTTTTGTGCATTTCCTAAGTTCATAGATTAATCTGACTTAGTAGGAGTCAGTTTATGTGACTGCAAACATAATCTGAGTCTCATACTTGATTCATTTTCTAGAAAATAAAGAATCTGTTGGTACCTGCAATATAATTCGTTACTCATACATTCCTAACAAATGCAGAAATGTTGTAATTTCATTTATTTTTATTTGTTTTCCTATTACCTGATCTAAGAAGGTTCATTCTCATTTGAGAAATGTTACTCATACATATTTTTTGTCTCACGTGGATATTTAAAATAAAAAGTAACCCTTTCATTGAATTTTTTAAATCAGTGCACAAATTTTTGTAGTTTATTAAGTTTGATAAATAATTTTGCAAGAAGAGTGTAAAAGAAGTGTTTAAGTATCATATTCATTCTCATTTATCCAACAATAAAGTGCTTATGGGCTTCCATCCTAACATAAAACGGGCATCTGTTATGATCATTTTCATTCTCTTGATTTTGTTTTTTTATCATTCAACTATTTATATTGTATGAAAATGATACGCCCAATAAATACTTTACCCGTGCATCGCACCACAGGTAAAAATAAGAAAATTTGCTTCAAAAGGTACATTGTTTATGGTGTCTAAGCATCTAAATTATTTGCAGGCTTCATATCGTGTAAAGGTGAAAAGGTCTTCTCCAAGAGAGTCTGAAAAGGAAGGGACACAAATTTTACAAGAAGTGTAATTATGAGACTGTTTAGTCACGTTTTTCTTATAATTTACAGAAAAGTTGTACAGCACAAAAATTGAAGCCGTAGAGCCAAATGTAATGGACAATGTGACTGAGGATAGGCACGTGACAGAGGAGGCAATAGAATCAACTCATACTCAGCAAGGCAAACAAGGGAATCACGTGGTGGGCCAGGAATTGGTTACAACGGATACACACGTCTCAGGAGTGAGGAAAGGAGAGAGGACTCGGGTAACCAATTGTAGGCTGAGGGACTATGTGACAAAATAGTCTATAAGAGAGAGAAGTGAGGAAGGGGAAAGGTGTGATGTATGTTGTGAGGTCACCCTCATTCTATTCTCCCTCTCCTCTGTATTTCTTTTCGTTATTCAGTACCGTTAACACTCAGTGTACTTTCCTTCTGACTTCCATAGTTAGAAGTTGATGATTTCTGATTCCCGTATTCAATAAAACATTACACTCGAATCTTCCATTTTTGTTGCATTACAATTGGTGCTTTCATCACATCATGGCAGATAACACCCGAATGAAGGAGCTATACGCTGAAGTGAAGTGCAACGCAGAAATTTCTGAGAAGCACCAGTTCGAGATCCAAATGCAAATGGATCGGTTGACGGTAGAGAACAATGCCAGATTTGACAGAATTGAGTCTATCCAAGCTATAAATGAGGTGAAATTTGCTCAAATTATGGACGCATTGCAGAATCCAAATCCTTCATTCCAAAGTCCTCCCCATGGTGGTCCGAGCTCAAATCGGGATACACAAAAACAACCATTTCAGGTAAGATCTGTTAAACTGGAATTCCCTAGGTTTGATGGAAAAAATGTTTTGGAATGGATCTTTAAGGCTGAACAGTTTTTTGACTATTATGAAACCCCTGATCCCGATAGATTAACCATTGCATCTGTCCACTTGGACAAAGATGTGGTCCCATGGTATCAAATGATGCAAAGGTCTCATCCCTTTCACTCTTGGCAAAAACACCTCCACACCTCTCCTACAAACACCACCCACCAGACCAATGCATATAAACCAGAAAAACCCAAACATAAAAAGAATTACTGCTGCTGAGATGCAATTGAGAAGGGAAAAAGGCTTATGCTATTTTTGTGATGAGAAATTCTCATTTTCTCACAAATGTCCCAATAAGCAAGTCTTGATGTTACAAATGGACGATGAATCACAGGGAGAGAAAGAACCAGACCCACCTGATCTGGTTACAACCAGCAATGAAGAGAGTAGAGAAGACCATCACTTGTCCTTGAATGCCATGAAAAGATCTAGTGGAGTGGGAACTATCAGGTTCAAGGGACAAATTGGTAATCTCAGTGTTCAGATTTTGGTTGATGGAGGTAGTTCAGATACCTTTGTCCAACCAAGAATTGTGCATTGCCTCAAATTGCCAATTGAGCCTGCACCTTTCTGCAAAGTGTTGGTGGGGAATGGTGAACACATGTCTGCTGAAGGCATGGTACAACAACTACCAGTCCTAGTTCAAGGGCACCAACTAAATGTTCCTGCTTACTTGCTTCCTGTGGTGGGAGCAGACCTAATTTTGGGGTCTTCTTGGCTAGCAACACTTGGACCACATGTGGCCGATTATGCCTCACTAAATCTGAAATTTTACCATGAAGGGAAATTCATTACACTGCAGGGTGAGCAGTCTTCAGCTCCTGAACATGCACAATTTCATCACCTTAAAAGGATGCAGCATACTGATGCAATTGCTGAGATGTTCACAGTCCAATTGGTACAGCCCGAGGCTCCTGAAGATGTGCTAATTGGCCTACCTGACAGCATTGAACCCGAGTTAGCTACTCTACTGCATACATACAGTAGAATCTTTCAAACACCAGCAGGTTTGCCACCACAAAGGAGACAAGATCATGCCATTCCCTTGCAAGAGGGATCAAAACCTGTTAAAGTGAGGCCCTATAGGTATCCACATAGTCAAAAAGAGCAAATTGAGAAGATGGTGCAAGAAATGCTTGATGAAGGTATTATTCAACCTAGTACTAGTCCTTTTTCTTCTCCTATTGTTTTAGTTAAGAAGAAGGATGGGAATTGGAGATTTTGTACGGATTATAGGGCATTAAATGCTATTACTATTAAGGATTGCTTCCCCATGCCTACTGTGGATGAGTTGTTAGATGAATTGTATGGAGCAAAATTCTTCTCCAAATTGGATTTAAGGTCCGGATACCATCAAATACTAGTGCAACCAGAAGATATGCATAAAACAGCTTTTAGGACTCATCATGGTCACTATGAGTGGTTAGTTATGCCTTTCGGCTTATCAAATGCACCAGCCTCTTTTCAGTCCTTGATGAATGATATTTTCCAACCACTTTTAAGAAAATATGTGCTGGTTTTCTTTGATGACATACTGGTTTATAGTCCTAATTGGCATGAGCATCTCATACATCTAGAGGCAGTTTTGCAGACACTGCAGCATCACTCCTTATTTGTGAAATTATCTAAGTGTTCCTTCGGTTTGTTGGAAGTGGAATACCTAGGACATGTAGTGTCTGGTGAGGGTGTGGCAATGGAAAAAAATAAGGTGCAAGCGGTCTTTGAGTGGCCAAGACCATGCAATGTGAAACAGTTGAGGGGTTTCCTGGGTTTGACAGGCTATTATCGGAAATTCATCAAGGCATATGCAAAGCTAGCAGCTCCTCTAACTGACTTGTTGAGGAAAGATGCTTATTTGTGGAATGATGACACTGAACAGGCCTTCAATCAATTGAAACAAGCTGTGACATCAGCCCCGGTGTTGGCCTTGCCAAATTTTCAACAACCATTTACCATTGAGACAGATGCATCAGGCATGGGAGTGGGTGCAGTGTTGAGTCAGAATGGTCATCCTATAGCTTTCTTTTCAAAGAAGCTAGCTCCTAGGGTGCAAAAGAAATCAGCATACTTCAGAGAGATGCTCGCAATTACAGAGGCACTATCAAAGTTCAGGCACTACTTGTTGGGTCACAAGTTTGTTATTAGGACGGATCAGAAAAGTTTGAGGAATTTATTGGATCAAACCTTGCATACACCTGAGCAACATGAGTGGCTACACAAATTCTTGGGGTATGACTTCACCATCGAATACAAACCAGGGAAAGACAACCAGGCTACCGATTCATTATCCAGAGTTATGATGGCTGCTTGGTCAGAGCCGAGAGTGGAGTTATTACAAGAATTAAGAAAGGCAATTCAACAGGATCAGCAACTAAAGGAAATTGCAGAAAAATGCATCACCAAACCAGCAGAGAACCTCAACTATGCTGTCAAAGGGGGACTGCTCTACTGGAAAAACAGGTTGGTATTGCCATCCAAGGGCGCTTTGATACAAAAAGTGCTTAAGGAATACCATAGCTCTCCTATTGGTGGGCATGCAGGCCTAACTCGAACAATGGCTAGGATCATGTCCCAATTCTATTGGCCTGCAATGAGAGAAGACATCAAAGAATTTGTCCAACAATGCTCAATTTGCCAACAAGCAAAGATGTCTAATGCTGTACCAGCAGGCCTACTTCAGCCCTTACCAATTCCTTCTCAAGTTTGGGAAGATGTGGCGATGGATTTTATAACCGGTTTGCCTACCTAATTTGGGTATACAACCATCATGGTAGTAATTGATAGACTCTCAAAGTATGCCCATTTTATTGCTCTTAAGAGTGACTATAACATCAAAGTAGTGGCTGAAGCCTTCATGACCCATATTGTCAAGCTGCATGGCATACCCAGGTCAATTGTCTCAGATAGAGACAAGGTTTTTACTAGTACTTTCTGGAAAAATCTGTTTCAGCTGCAAGGGACAACATTGGCCATGAGTTCAGCATATCATCCTCAAACGGATGGCCAATCCGAAGCTCTAAATAAGTGCTTAGAGATGTACCTAAGATGCTTCATTTCCAACAATCCAAAGTCTTGGTATAAGGCTTTAAATTGGGCTGAGTATTGGTACAATACTTCCCTACACACTGGTATTGGAATGACTCCATTTAAAGCACTATATGGTAGGGACCCTCCTATGTTAACTCCTTATGTGCACAATTCAGCTGACACCTCAGAAGTACAAGAGCAATTGGGAAACAGAGATGAGCTCTTAGCACAATTGAAGGCCAATCTTAGTAAAGCACAACATTCTATGAAGAACCAAGCTGACAAAAAAAGGAGGGAACTCAGTTTGCAAGAAGGTGACTTGGTGTTAGTAAGGCTGCAGCCTTATAAACAACATTCGGCTGCTTTACGAAAAAATCAGAAGCTAGGAATGAGATACTTTGGTCCTTTTCCAGTAGTGGCTAAAATTGGAGCTGTAGCCTATAAATTACAGTTGCCACAAACAGCAAAGATTCATCCAGTCTTCCATATTTCGCAGCTGAAACCGTTTAGAGGACTAGCTCATGACCCTTACATGCCACTGCCTTTGACTACTACAGATATTGGCCCAGTTGTGCAGCCAGTAGCAGTTCTGAAGACCCGAACACTGATCCAAGGTGCCACTCAAGTGCCTCAGCTGCTGATTTAGTGGGAGAATATGCTTAGTTCGGAAGCTACTTGGGAGAACTTGACTGATATGCAAGAGAGCTTTCCTAACTTCAACCTTGAGGACAAGGTTGCTTTTAAAGGGGTTGGTAATGTAATGGATAATGTGACTAAGGGTAGGCACGTGACAGAGGAAGCAGCAGAATCGAATCACAATCACATGGTGGGCCAGGAGTTGGTTACAATGGACACACACGCCTCAGGTGTGAGGAAGGGAGAGAGAGCTCGGGTAACCAATTGACAAAATAGTCTATAAGAGAGAGAAGTGAGGAAAGGAAAAAGGTGTGATGTATGTTGTGAGGTCACTCTCATTCTATTCTCCCTCTCCTCTGTATTTCTTTTCGTTATTCAGTACCGTTAACACTCAGTGTACTTTCCTTCTGACTTCCATAGTTAGAAGTTGATGATTTCTGATTCCCGTATTCAATAAAACAGTACACTCGAATCTTCCATTTTTGTTGCATTACACCAACATCTGCATTCTTTTAGTGCAGAGACTTATACAATGATGTCAATCATTTTAGGATATGTACATGTTACACGAACTTTTGATAGTGTTTTACTGAATGAAATTACATAATTGTATTGATATAAGAAAGGTAGATCGAATCCATGTCTGCTATCTCTTTGTAACTTGTCTTTTGCAGATATTGAATCAAGAACCTCATGCCCCTTGCTTAAAACCAGATGTTATTTTGAATTGCAGCTCTCTACAATGTATCCAAGAGAAATATTCATGAAGTTCCAATTTGAAGTGGAAGAAATGTGTTCTTGTTTTTGGTACAACACAATTACACATGGATGACCCCATCATAATTTGTGGGATAGTGTTGGAATATCAACGAACAATTCATTTTGCTCCATATAATCATGTATTACTTTTTCGTGGATGATCAATTAATTTTAGAACACTCTTTTGACTCTGATTTTGTTGTCATTGCATCCCAAAGAATCGGGTGAATGAGAATCAAGGAAACCCAATTTTTTTTCTGAAATTAAAAATTAGCTGCGAGAACCTCTACTAAGCACGGGTGGCAAAAAAAATGATTGTTGAAGTAGTTAAGTTTTCTGCGAGAAAATGAATGAATGAGTTTTTGACACATGTCTTTAGTGTATATAAGTTTCTTATATAGATAATATATAAATAGATAAATTCACTTTACTTTTGAGTAAAAGATAATGCTTTGTGTAACTAAAACAGATTTATATTTTCTATTATTTTGTATATGAATCATAACGTGGTTGTTTTTCTTAACTTACACGGTGCTAAGGAAATTGATTCTTAATGACCTTTATTATCATTTTTTTTTGTTGGGACCCACTTTAATTAGCCACTTTATAGTCGAGTGGGCTGACCATAGTATCCCCACGACTTCAGTCTTTTGGATTGACTATGGGACTAAACCCCAGTTCGGGAGTCAAGTCACAGCTTAAAGCTCATCTCTTCTCCTGAAATATGCGTTCGGTGGGAATCAAACCTATGGTCCTCCCCATAAACTCAGTGTTGCTTAACCAACTTAGCACCATTTGATGACCTTTATTATCATTTACGAGGACAGCTTGAAGGGGAATAAATTGGTATTCAATCTTTCAAAAAGATGAAGATAAAATTTGAAAAAGTAGTCAACATTTTCTTAATTTTTATACTGTAATTTAAAACAGATTGGACCTTTTAAAATAACAATCATTTTAATACGGATAAAGTAATCAATAGAACAGGCCCCTGATGGTTACATATCAAAAGTAGACCCCTGATGGTTACATCACATCTCGTTTCATACCTGTTTGGAAAGCTTGAGCGACGTGATAAAATAGTACCCTCTTTTTAGCCGAGAAACTTGTGGTAAAACATAAACTTTGGAATTTAACCGGAGCAGATGAGTAATTGCCTTATTCAGAGGTGCCAAATCAACGAAAATTCTTATGTTTGACAACTTTTAGGACAGTGATCCTAGTCAAAGCCTCAAAGAGAAGCGGATTTGGTGCAGTGGAAAAATCCCACAGTTTCATGCTGTAAGCAATCCCGACCGTCCGATTGAGATTGAACGGCTCATGATTTATGACCGAATTTGGGAGCCGATTTTGAAACGCTTAAATGATAACCGTCCGATCTCAATCAGACGGCCGAGATTGTGTACTGCGTGAAACTGCGTGGGTTTATTACTGCAGGCGATCCGGGTCCGCCTCAAAGGTATTACTAACATCCTGTTTCAAATTATTGAAAAACAAAGGAGCTTTAATCTGACACTTTTTAGCGCTATAAAACAATGCCTTAATCTGAATTGACATGAATTTTCGACCCTTTTATATGCCACAAATTACACACGGAATTTGGTTTATCACTTATGTCATTCAACATTCCTCAATTGCAGGTCACAGAGGAGCTGGAAAATGGTCAGAAATGTGATGGAGATCTTTTAGTTGGAGCACACAGTATTTGGTCCAAGGTCTTTATTTTTTTGTTTATTCACAGCTGTTTGTTTAGCAACTAAGTGTGCCCATAAAGAAATAAATGTGTACCCAGCATAACCAATATAGTAGAATGTATCATATCAGAAGTAGCTTATGGTATAGAAAAAAGTTGGTCTTCTTATGCTTGATGGGTGTGTATGTTCATGTAAATTTGTTTTCAGCTTTGTTCATCCAATAACACGGGCTGAACTCTACCTGTCATTCTTTTTGTAGGCAATCTTTATGATCATAAAGACTGCATCTTAACATAATCTTAATTAGTATTATTTTGTGAATAGGTGAGGACAAAGTTATTTGGCTCAACAGAAGCTGGCTATACTTGTTATACAGGTATTGCAGATTTTGTTCCAGCTGACACTAAATCTGTTGGGTAAGTTGGCCATTAGTCTGGTTTATTTGCTGGCCTTTACTTTTTGTTTTTAATGTGAATCATTTCATGACTCATGAGTATTCTTGGGACACAAAACAACACTTTGTTTTCAGACGTGGGAGCTGGAAACATGCAATGGTATGCATTTCACCAAGAACCTGCGGGAGGTGTTGATACCCCAATGGCATGTGCTCTTTAATTTAATGTGTTTTACATGTGACATCTGTCAAAGAACAGCCTCAGCAGATGTAAAATTTCCTAGGTGCTCCATTTATAAAAAAAAGATATAGAATATAGATAGTGTTTAACGCAGGTTACGACAGGGCAAATCAAAATTTAAACCATTGCTGCACTGACAAGTTGATTAATGGGTTTGATTGACATGTTAAGCAACTAAGATAATTTTCATACAGATGATTACTGATTATCAACTGTTCTTCCAATAACTACTACATATAGTGAAACATTTGTGCATTTATTTATATAAAAAGTAAGGCAAGAAAAAGCATCCATAACACGATAATAATCATGGTTGAGAATCATCTAATTGTTGTGTTTTGGTAAAGGCAAATGATATAGTGACTACTTATAAGATATTAGAAACTGTTCCGGCACAACAAAAACAAAAAGTCTCAGTAGTTATGGCTGAAGGTAGTTTATAAACATCTCCTTCACTCAACCCACCGATACGTCTTTTAAGTACAAAACTATGAAGGCCACACACATGGGTTAAAGTGAACAATATCTCAAAAAACGATGTAACAAACTTGTAGTCAAAATATTGGCGCTAAAAGAAGAGCCTAAACTACACATCAGGTTGACAAATCCTTTAGTCTCTTAGCCTCGACTAAGGCTATTGTTCGGCTCGGCACGTCGAAAGTCCCACATTACTTGGAAATTGAGATCAATTGTAGTTTTTTAATAAATACATATTTCCCTCTTAATAAAACCGTAAAGGCCTCCACACGTTAGTCAAAACTGACAATACTTGCAACGGAGTTGAGTTCAGAGGAATTAAAAACAGAAACTACATATTGAAAATTAAAGATACTAACACAAGACAGTAAGAAAGTCGGTAACTTCGTTAAAATTCAGATACCCTTCAATATGCCACCATCATCACCCTCACCTGCGCCGTCATTCCTTCAAAACCTTCCTTGCTTGATATCCGCCTCTCTGTCTGCCTCCATCTCCATGATGCGTGAGGCTCTTTGCCAGAGGTCCTCGAGGTCCAGTGGTGGTCTAGCTAAGAGGGAATACACAAAAGGCCCTGGTTGCATACCGGCTTGTATCATCGACATGTAAAGATTGGGGTGGAGATTGTCGATTTGTATAGCTTCTTGATTGAACCTAAAAATGTAATCTTGTAAAGATTCATGGGGTCCTTGCTCCAGGTTGCGGAGGCTCGTTTCTTTCTTTCGGAGAGTTTTGCTTAACGCAAAGTGGGTCAAGAATTTGGTGGTAAGCTGTGAAAAATTGGTGATAGAGTTTGATGAGAGGGTAAAGAACCAACGAAGGGCATGGTTTTTGAGAGTGCATGGAAAGGATCTGCACATGATGGGGTCAGTGGCTGTGGCTCCATAAAGCAACATATGGGATTTGAACGTTGCAAGATGATCCTCAGGGTCTGAGAAGCCGTCGTATTGTGGGATTCTTGGAGCATAGAATCCTCTCGGCAATGGTTCGGACATTATAAAGTCCGAGAATGGATGATGCGCTCTTTCATTATCATTCTCCTTTCTTGCATCCTGGGTAGCAGCAGCAGCCATTGTAGGTGTGGTTAGTGACAAACAAGGGTGAAGTTTGTCGGTTCTGTTTGCTCGTAAATTAAAGGGATACATGTTTATTCACACAAAAAATAAAAAATAAAAAAACAAGAGATATATACATACATATGTGCTAACCAGCTGGCATTTCTTTTTTTTTTTCTTTTAATAAAAGATTTAATTGGTAAAATTAGATTCTCATTATTAATTTTTATTATTTGTTATTTTTTGAGTAAAAACCCAAAAGAGGAATTTCACCCAACGGTCCATGAGGATTATTTAGTTCTAAAATAGTCCTTTAGAATTTTAAAAAAGGGATACGTTAGTCACTCTATCAATTGTCATTCAAAAAACGTCAGTAATAATCTCAAATATATAGAGGTGGGCATGGGTTGGGTTGAGTTGGTTTTGGGGTGTTTACAGACCCAACCCAATCAAATATATATGAGTTGAGTTGGGTCGGTTTAGTCGAAATTTTTTATGAAAACCGAACCAACCCAACCCGACCTCGTATGGGTTGGTTTGGGTCTGGTGAACGGGTTTATTATTAAAATATTTATTTCTAAGAGAAAATAAACGAAACATTTGAAAAAAAAATAAAGACAAATAGAAAAAAATATTTATGAAGAAAAAAAATCACTATCAAACCCTTAAACATAAATTTATACAACATTTACCAAGCCTGTTTGAAAAAACAACAAATTTATAACGCAATATTTCACATTTTATTATATATAACGTCTGCATATTTCATAATATTTTCATATTTTATATTGTATAAATCATTCCAAATGCAAAACACATATTTTATATTCTAAATACGAGAATCAACATTCACTTAGGCTTTCAGGAAAAATGTCACTTCGTATAATATACGCGACATATTCACTTAATAAGTAATAAAAAGGTTATATGTTTATTTACAGTGAGTTGGATTGAGTCGTTTGAGTTCGCAATCTTCAGAACCGACACTCAATCCATCGATTTTGGGTTTGTTTCTCTTAAAACCGACCCAATCCAATGACTCAAACCAATCCAGTTTTTCTGGGTTGAGTTGTATTGAGTAGACCGAATTCGTTGGTCGACCCGTACTCATGCCCACCCCTGTGTTCACATTTGACTCTGTCTAAAACAGGCCAATACACATTTGATAATGTTAGTTAAATCTAAGCTTCAAATTGAAAAAGGTGAACCGCCTGAGAATAATCTACATGCTGCATACTTCAATTTTAAGACATGATGCTATTGGATGATATGAGATAACCTCATGGAAATTGCAGTACCGCTGGAAGTAACAAGAAAGCCCCATATCTGGATTTGATCCGTAATTGAATGGTAAAAAAGACCGGAGATTCTCCTTTATTAGTCATTTTTGACCGTGGGTGAAAGACTTTGCTAGGCTGAAAGTTAGGATTTAGATGCTGGTTTGTTTGTGCCCCTTTAACTCCTAATCAATCTTTGTGTATGGTTACTCATGACTTATTTAGCATGACTCTTATTGTTTTCTCTAATCTGAGGATGGAAAATGCCCCAACACATTTGCTTTTATCAGTTTGTAGTGGTCTTGATATTTTCTAATGAATGAATTTGATTTGCTGTAAAAAAAAAAAAAAAGTAAAAATGAAAGCCACATATCATCACATTCTTCTACATTAAGAAAACATTTCACTGGAGGAAGATTACAGCACCGTTTCTTTTCAATTTCCTTAGTTATTAAGCTTTTGTTTTTAATACTAATTTAATTAATGTTAGTGTTGGCCTATAAATAGGCATATGTATGATGGCATTTGTGTGTTCAATTGTTCTGCTGCGCATGTGTGTGTTGAAGTTTTATGATGCCTCCCTGATATCAGAAAAGCTAGAGCGGCGTGATAGTAACCTCTTCTTTGCTGATAAACTAGTAGTGAAACATTAATTTTGAAATTTAACTGCTACAGATGAATAGCTGGCTTATTCTGACGTGCCAATGCGATGAAATTCTGATGCTTGACAACTTTTATGACAGTGATCCTAGTCGAAGGCTATTACTAACATCTTGTTTGCAAATGAGATTGATTAAAAAATCTCAGGAGCCTTAATCCGTGATACTTTGTAGCGCCATAAAACAATATTGGCTGATTCTGAATTAATAGATATGTTAGAACACGACTGAACAGAACATACAAGTTCTGTTTTATAATAGAAGCTGGCTTTGAATATATATAATAAATGATGAAGGAATTGAATCAATCAAAAGTTCCAGACCTAAAAGCAATTTCAACTTCTACAAACAGTTGCTACACAACAAAACATTTGTCACATTACAGAGAAATCACATATTGAAAAGTAAAGATACCAAACATAAGACACATTTTCTTTTTTCTTTCTTAAAATTCAAAGACAACAGACCTAAATGTGGTCACCAGGACACATATTGTAACACTTTTTAGCCATCTCGAGGTCTGCCTTGACAACTCCCACCTTTCCATTCCGGATGGGGTATTTCATGGTGAGGTGTGGTGTTGAGACTATTGCTCCCAATTCATTCAGAGTAGGCCTGCCAATAATAACATTATAAGCAGACCATGAGTCAATGACCAGATATCTTACCTTGATGATTCTTTCGTGTTCTCCTTTACCAAATGTTGTGTCCAAATCAACATATCCTTTGGCTTGTACCAGTTTCCCAGTTAGACCCACCAGAGCTCCTTCAAATGGTTTCAGCATAGACTCTGATAGGCGTATCTTCAGGAATGCGGACCAGTAGAGAATGTTTGCCGAACTTTCAATATTGATGGAGACTCTATAAACCAAGAAGTTGTTGATTTTAAGTCTGATGACCATAGGAAGAGGATCATCAATTTCTGTGCATGTGTAGTCATCGTCTGAAAACGTGATGGACAAGGGTTGTCGTTTTCGTTGATCCCTTCTTGATCGCTTGTTGTATGCCTCCGCTTCCATCTTCACCTCCACACACAACTCCCTCACCGACTGAGGATCTTGAAGGAGGTGTTAGGTGTCAATTGGAAAAAAAATTATATCTTTAGAATATCTTGATATTATAGTAATAAGGTTAGTTTATTATTTTAGAATATCTTATATTATTTTATTAGATTAGTTTCTATATTACATAGTTATTACGGTGATTTGTTTCCTAATTTTCTTATTTAATTAGGATTAGGAGTCTTGTGATTTGTTTCCTAGTTTCTCTATTTAATTATGATTACGAGACCTTGTATCCTTATAATATAATAATCAAGAGAGCATGCAAAGTGGGTGTGTGAGTCCGTAAGGCCTAGCACAACTGGCGTAACCCGACGTTGTTAGGCTGAACATTTTTCGTGGTTGCCCAGGTTCGAGCCCGGGATCCTCACTTTGTGTGTGTGAGTTTATGGGTGGTGCTTACCACTCCGTCTGCAGACCAAAAAAAAGTGGGTGTATGGGTGATACACAATTTGCGGTGGGTTACAATACTGATTGTCTGGGACGGATCCAGAAAATTTGATAAGTGGGGCAAAATCATATACTATACATATTTATATAAAAAATACATTAACGCATAAGCGATAAAATAATAACACCGTTATTATTAAGCAAAAAATTGGAGATTACAAAAACTATAACATTATATACTCAAAAAATTGAAGACACCTCAACATCTACGAATTATAATACTTTTTTATGTGTCTTCATATTTTGAAATTGTATGATTTTTTTCCATTTTCAACATTATCAAAAACATCTTTATATATGTATGTGACCAAATAATTATTCAACAATTTATCTTCCTGATTCTCCCATAAGGTTGCATATTTGGTTATTTACAAAATTCATTGCAGAGAAATTTATTTCTACCGTTGTAGTTACCACAGGAAAATCAAAGCTAACTTCAGCGATTAACCCTCAATTAACTCACTTGGGCCAATGACCAAACACATGGTGCATATATATGAAACATGGTACAAAAGAAACTTACTCAAGCAACAAAGAAATCATAAATAGAAACAAAAGAAATAAAAGATTAAAAATGAAATGAAAAACATATAAAAGGAAAGGTACCAGTAACAAAATATGAAGTTGAGTACGGGGAAGGAACGTTGAATAAGAAGAGAGAAGACAGAAATTGAGAGACAATGAGAGAAAATGGAGTAAAAATGGTTGAATTAGAGATCTTGCAGAATATATGGATTGATGGATTTTGAGAATGAAATAGTATAGAGAGCAGAGAGTATTTTGAGAAGTAGAAATAGAAAGACAAAGGTAAAAAAGAGTTTTTTTTTTTGGGGTTACGTGGCTATCCTATTAGCATAGATGAGGGGCTGATTGATTCCGTGGGATGGATGGATAGATGGACGGACGGATGAGGGGTGACCGTTACTGACTTACTGGGCTGGAGCTATTGTTTTGGCGTGGCGTGGCGTGGCGTGTGCGTGTTGAATATATCTGATTGACGACACTGCCTTGAATGAAAAGGGGTTGAAAAGAACTGTGCTAAAATAGGTACTGATTTAGGACATGTTGGGATGAGGAAATACGTGGGAATCATTTATCATCCAAGGGGACGAAAATCGTCTGTCCCAAGCTTCTTGTCCGAATCCCTGGCCCACCAATAGAATTTTGCCAATTCATTTAAAAAGTCTACGTCACACTTAACCCGTTTTTTCTGTCAAAGTCCAGTTAACGGTGAAAAAAAAAAGTGAACTGCGCGTGTTTCCTCTCTCACTGCTCTATCTCTCTCCTCAAACAATTTTCCGATAAGAAGGCGGACCGCGAAAAACCATTTTCACGAGTTGATCGAAATTTCTCTTTTGTTATTGGACCAATGGACCCTCTTCCTCAGGCTTTCCAGGTAGCTTTGTAGGGAAGGGAAACACAACCATGAATGAAGGGGAAGGCCTTCAATAACCATTGGATTTCAGAAAAACCTTTTGCTTTTGGAGACTTCCATTCTCATGCTTTGGAATTGATCTCGATCTGTTTCATAGCTTTCTCAGGTGCCCTTTTCTAGTTTTTGATTCATTGGGGGATTTTCTGTGAATTTTTTCTCCACAAAAACCTGAGCTTTGGGGTAGCTTCTGGGTTTTATGTGGATTAACAAGGGTGCTATGCATTTGAGAAATTCCCTAACAATTGTGTGCCTTTTGCAATGTTGTTGAAGCCTTTTTGTGTGATTTGTTTGATTAGTCATGGAAAGATATAGTCTTTCCATTCAGTTGGTGTGATTTGTTTGATATGGTCATGAAGCTCTTTTTGTGAGAGAAGGGTCTGACTTCCTATCGTTGTTGACCGAGCGGAAGCAAGAATATTAACCAGCTGCCAAAGAAAAATCAAATCTCTTCTCTTTTTTTTCCTTATTTTATATATATTTTTTTCTAATGGTAAAGCCGCTGCAGATTTTGGGGTAAAATAGCGCCGCTGCAGATTTTCGGATTCCCTTTTTTTTTTCCACCGTTATGTTTAAAGCGCTGCTTCAGATTTTTGGATTCCCCTTTTTTTACCGTTAACTGGACTTTGACAGAAAAAAGGGGTTAAGTTTGACATGAACTTTTTAAATGATTTGGCAAAATTCTATTGGTGGGATAGGAATTGAGACAACAAGCTTAGGATAGACGATTTTCGTCAAATTCATGTATGGATGATTGGATGGAATGCCACCCGTTATTCATTTCATTTTTTTAGTATTGATATTCATTTCAATTCCTATTATTTAGCGATTTTCCCGTGAAAATAGGATACCTCAGGTTGAGCTTTCTAATACTTGAACTTTGTTTGTGTTTTAAATTTAAAGTTTATATCTCATCTTTTTTTTTTTTATAAAAAAAATTGGTATTAGACAGTACTAAAAGCTCAAATAAAAATTACAAAGATATTATGTCATGCGCTGTAGAGATCTCACTTACATCACCTAAAAACAACCTAGCCAAATCTAATGGGGATGATCTATCATATGGACTCCTAAGATGACAATCCAAACTTCAATTCTAATTTTTTTTAGGACAAAACTTAGGTAAGGTTCCTTAGGTATTGTTGGTGTGGTTCATCTCATAAAATAGATAAAAATTTTCTCTCTATCCACACCTAATATCTTTAACCTCTTATAACTACCACTTATTTATCTATTTTGTGAGAGGAACCACACCAATAACACCTAAGGAACCTACATAAGTTTTGTTATTTTTTTAACCATGTTACATGTGTGAATTATTCACCACCTTTGCTACTTGTCTCCTCTGGAGAACCTGATTGATCACCTCACGTTTTTAATCCACAAGACATGACTCTGAGATTTTGCTTAAAAGATTCGAGCTTATGCATATTAATGTTGTTAAGCTCCAAATTTAATTTGAAAGCTTATGTATATATTTTTTTTCTGATAAGTAAAGCTTATGTATATATCAAAATTAATTTGTAGAAGGTTTCTAAATAATTCAAAGTATTTCATTCTAATACAATATAATAACAGTAATAATAATAGCCTAACATTCTAATGCTTAACAGCGTAGGGTCTTCTAAGTGTCTTAGAAAATCTTAGGGCGGTGCAAATCCACATATGGATTTCAAAACAAATGCGCTTATTGTACCTCCGGATGATAGGGGGATCTCTAACCCTTTGTTTGGATCAATAGATCTGGAGAAGAAAGTAATAAAAAGATAGTATATTGTGATGCTAAAGCTAGGTGTTTCAATAAAATCCATACTTAAAGGGAAAGAAAATAATAAAAAGAGAGAGACAGAAAAGAAATATGAAATTTCTATGGTCTGGAAGAGTGGAGAAATAAGGAGAGAGAGAGAGAGAGAAAGAGAGAGAGAGAGATTTTTTAGAGGTGACCCAACCAAAAGATTTTTTTGATATGGTGGTGAGAAATTTGTACAAAAGACTACCACTTTATTTGGATGATCAAAGAAATAGGAAAGAGAGAAATAGGAAAGAGAAAAATACAAGAGAAGAGAAATAGAGTACAAATTGTATATTGTTTGAATGTATAGAGATAGAAAAGAAAGAAATACTAAAATTTCTGCCCACTTGTTTGAATGAGTAGAAATGTGAATAGAAAGAAATATATAATATTTGTAAATGACATTTTACCGTTGATGTATAAAATTTAAAATTTTAAAATATAAATCATTAATAAGATAACTTTCCATGCCATTTTATTTTTCTTTTATCTCATATATATATATATATACACTTTAATTAATCTTATAGCATAAGAATATGCCTTTGTGTTGTGTGATTCCCTTTTTTAGTAAAAACAAAAAAAAAATTGCAAAGTTAAAAGGCCTTCATGCTAAAAAAAAGGTGATGAAAAGTAAATAAAAAAATGCAAACAACCAGTGGCACAACAAAAACGCGCCACTGGGACTCAGGTGTAAAAAAATGGGATAACTGCACACTTGAGGACAAACATAGGAATACTGTGACAATGTGCTTAGGACTGAGCAGCGGACGGTTTCGGTCGATTTCGGGACGAAAACTGAGAATCTGAGCAAAATCGAATTGCCTAAATCTAGGTTTGCTGCCGTCCATTTGGGACGACGAATTGCGTGGGCGGCGGGTTGAACAGACGAATTATCACGGGTCTAGATGAAACCCTAAAAGCCTTCAAATTCTTGAGAGAAAAAAATCACATAATCAAAATGCTAGATTTGGCTTACAAAACCATCGTAACATCACTAAAGAAACAAACAATCTAGAAAAATTACATAAAAGATTCAACTAAATGAAAATATATGAGAGAAGGAGTGATGAGAAGATTAGGAAAAGAAAAAAATTAAATCTAGAAAAACTAAACAAACAAATCTAGGCATCATCAGTGACAACCACCAAATAGATCTGGGTTACAGACCAAATTAAAAAAATGAGAAGAAAACCAAACTCGCAAAGACGCTCGCACAAAACAGATCTGTCGAATACAACCGTAGTAGAACATAGGTCTGGTTGTAGATGAGAAGAAGAACGTAGATACGATGTTTGAAGAACAGATCTGGTCGCACGAGATGTTGCCGCTCACAACCACCGCATAGCAAATTTGCTCATTGAAGATACTCACCTCCCTGAGTTAACTCGCGAGTTGCGACCACTACCGCAGATCGCTGCACAAATCTTCGACCCACCGCGCTATCAGGTGTACTCCCTATCAAGAAAGAAACAAAATATGGCAGAAGGAAAAGAGAGGAGTTAGAGAAAGAGAAAGAGAAAGGGGTAGAGAGCGTCGTTAGGTAAAAGGAATGAATTTTGGGGTTTTCTGAATGAGGAAGAGGAAGGAAACGAGAGAGACTCATTAGATTTTCTGAAGGAAAGAAATGAATTAAGTTTGAAACTAACCCTAAACTTTAAGAGGCTTAAACGACGTCACAGGTGGAACACACAACAAAATTAACTCATCGTTCTTCGGGCGGTGTCAGAATTTTTTTTGAAGACCAGCACTCGCCCACGTGCACCCATTCATAACTGAGTCCTTCACCCGCAGACCCGATGACCTACACTGACCCACCCAAATGCTTGAATAACTTAACAGGTTTGTCGGGTTCGGCCTGGGTCACAGGTTTTTGCTCAACCCTAATTGTGCTTCTCTACACAAAAGTCTTGCATTCTTGAGAAGAGAATTTTTTGAATGGGTCCCACACCATAAAATTTTTATGCTCTTCCAAACCATAGAAATGGTTTATTTCTCTGCCATTTCTCTCTATTTTATTTCTCTCTTTTCTAAATATACTGAAACAAACATACTATACAATCTACAATCTTATGGTTTCCCATGTCTACCCTCTCTTCTTTGGGTTACCTGTTTGTTTTCCTTGCTAGCCATTATTATTTATTGCATTGCGCACTACAATATTTTAGGTTATCAACAACGCCAAAAAACTGTTGTCTTACATCAAAAAATCGTTGCCTTTTGCTACGAGAACGGTTTTCAAACTGTGGTGAGTTCAAGCGTTGTCTATTCTTTAGGCAACGATTTTTCCAATTAAAGACAATGCTTTCGAAAAACCATATAGTGTAAGGTGTGCTTTAGAGAACTGTTTTAGACTTTCACAACGCCAACAGTTTTGCACCGTTGCTAGTTAAAAACCGTTGTCGTTGATGGACATTAGAAAACGGTTTTGGGCTAGGCTACACCAACGGTAAGTAATCGTTGCTACATGAAAACCGTTGTTGTTGATGTTCTTTAGAGAACAGTTCGAAACCATTGTCATTTCTTATACAGAATTAAAAAAAAAAATTAGAAAGTTGGCACATATTTACAGAGAGGTCCATTTCACTCATGCACATGGGAAAAAATTAGGAAGAGAATCTGCTGTGTGAAACCACTCAAAGGTATAATGACACAAGAAGTCAATTAGTAAATTTTATATCAACTCTCTTATATAATACATACACTGGACAAAGGAACCAGATACAAAAAAACATTACAATAATATCCTCCTCACATTCAACAAAGGAAGTTGAGCACCACATAACTCGTACTCAATCTTAGTAACATTGAACTATTGTTTTAAGTAAGAAACAATTTTGGAGTTGAAATGACATGCAATATTGAAATGTTAGTGCTTCAGGTTAAATCTGAAAGTGTCATTTGAAGAACTTAACGAAGAATCTATTCCACTAGAAGACTCATCTCCACTTGTCAAAGATGTAGAATTGCCTTGACCATGATTCTCCTTATTGCTATTATTGTGAGATTTTCCATGCCTCATTGTAATATTGGTACCCAGTGGGAAAGGCCCCTACAGTGTTTTATCAGCAACCGGTACCCAAGAGGAAAGGCTCCTGCAGGATATTATCAGCAGAACCAGTCAACAAAGCTACACTACAATTGTTTATTTGTTATGAGAAAGTCATAAATCATTTCTAAGAGCATTCATTCTAGAAACTCTTTCTTGATGTACTCAGTGCATGAAAGAAATAAGCATCGAACGTGTTAGCATATTATCCTGAATAGCATTGGTAAAATTATACGGTTATGTTCATCCTCAGGAGATTAGTAATAGTAAGGACCAAACTCTTCCATTAGCAATAAAAATTTTCATTAGTTGTTTTACTTTGATGCAAAGTTAAAAAAATTTGAACGAATATGACATATCACTGTTGTTTTGAAATTGTAAGAAGTGCAAATTATCTGCCATTATTGTGTCTCGACGAACTGCACCATTTAATTGCTAATATCATGTGGTCTGCTCCCTATTATTTCAGCTGGAGAATGTAATTGACCAACTAAGGGACAGGTACAGCTCCAACAGCAGTCAACTCACCATGGCTTGAAGATGTCTCAAATTTATCATAAAATTGCATGAGCAGCCCCAACTGAGTTGTAGTCAAGTGTGCATAGCATATTGGAGCAACTGCAGAGAAAAAGATAATTTGTATACAAATTTCAGTCATGAATTAGAACATAACAAATTAGCAATACCCATCGATCTAATTAAATAAATGTTTTATAGGAATTTACCAACAGAAATGGCGGTGGTGCTCCTCAGGTGTATGCCATATCACTGATAGTTGACTTAGATTGATCTAAATGAAACCTTATCGAACTAATACTATTAAATAGATCTAGAGTTCCAATTTCACGACACAGGAAGAAATCCCAATTATTTACTTGCACAATAAGAAACATGTAAAAATCATGATAAATGAAAATGTTGATTTTTAAACTATTACTTTTGGTGGTTGGAATTTTTTACAAATTACAAATATGTTATTTATTTCCCCGAATAGCAAAGATGAGTTGCAGACAAAGCTGAAGTAATAATACAATAAAATAATATCCAAAACTTTATAAATATCAAGTGGTTGAGCTGAGACATTTGAAGTGTTGGAGAAGGAGGTACAGGGTTCAAATCCTGGCTACTAACATAACTCACTAACAACTAACATTTGCCTATAAAAAAATAGAGATAATTTGTGCAAGACTAATGAAAATGGCTTGTTTGATAAGTTGAGGCTGAGCATCTAAAAAAAAACACATCTATGACTATAAATAAGTGAAATTCAGATTTAATATTTAAGGAAACAAAATAAAGACATTCTCCTATAAACTCATCTCATTTTCAATTCTACCTACGGTTGGCTTAATTACTCTAGGCATGATCTAGCCTTGACCATTGTTCTAAATAAGCCAGGTTGGATATTTTTCAAAAAATCTTACTTGATTAAATAAAATTGACTCGGGCCTTTAAATTGCAATGAATGGTAACCCTGCCAGAGAATAAATCCTATGAATGAAAGGGAAATGTTAGTGAAGGGGCACAATAAATAGAAGAAAATGTGTTGGATGTTTCATGCAAAAACCATGCTAATCAATCATCCTTGAACAAAATGAACAAGTTAATGCCATCCGATGAAGCTGAAACATTAACTAGCAGCACCCTAATCCTAGCAATATAGCTAGGTAGTAGTACAACGAGATGACACTCCTTTCTAATAAATTTATTCCACTGCAACTGCAATGTTAATGTTGCTATATTATTATATGTAATGCTATTACCAAACTACTGGGGAACAAACTGCATTGGCTTTATAAAATACAATTTCAACGGGACTTTTACAAGATAACTGCAGTTAATATATAGCATAAACAAGTACCCACCACCCAAATTCCCAGACAGGTCTAAGAAGTGTTATTCCAAACGTTATACCTTCGAAAATAAAAGACTTGGTCCACTAAGTGAATTAATCATAAGCACTTCAACAATCTTCTCAGAGTGAAAGTCTCCAAAATCATTGGAACTTTTATACCTAAAGGGAACACACCTGCAACCCAATTAACATCACAAGATCATATTTAATTATATAAATCCAAAACAAGTACATAAAAAAGAAAATACAACTAGTTAATGCAGGCTACCGGTAATGTATCCCTGCAATGAGAACCAATACAATATGTAAATTAAATTTAAAACTCGATAACTTACCCAATGGGGTATATGCAAAGCCAACATATGCATACAATGACAGATCATGAAAAGCCTCATAAGCATAAACTTCATAACCCTGTCCGAAGCCACATTAGGCACTCCATTTGAATTGGATCCATCTGTGGTCCCAGGCCACCAGGTAAGTCCTAGAATAAAATTAGGCCCGAAATTATGTTTGTGCAAATCTAACGCTCCACTCATTAGCTACATATTGAGCTAATCAGATATATTAAACTCATTCATATATAAGCTTGAATATTATTACCATCTTCACAATCTCAAGATTGTTCATTAGAATCCAGACTCCTCTTCAAGACGTGTCGCAACAACAAAACTTTTTTCATAGATAACCTGGCAAAACAAAAATTATACCAAAACCATGTATGGATGCTCTGTTACTAGCCTATAGAAATCCTGAAAGACTTACATAATGTACATCGTAAGAGTTCCTAAAATTGAAACGCATGGTATATCACAAATTCACAAGGCTAAGCCATGGAAAACTACTAAATTTATCAGTTAGTGTGTCATTTGAATTGGAAGATTCCTATCGGCAACCTACAATTGAAATCCATCCTCTTATTAGCTCTAGAAATTTTAAAATATACTTTATTATCAAATATGAGCTTGCTAAGTAAAAGTATCTTATTACCCAATGGCACCAATCTCCCAACATCAGTTTATATTTACATATTACACAAACCATCAGATGTATTAGTAGTATTCCATTAAGTAACCCACTTGCCATGTTCTTTTCATACTATTTTAAGTTTGCTAGAGATTCAGTGTAGATTTATCTTCACATTAGTTATTAATGCATCTAAGATGGCAAAAAAGATAGTTTCTCAAACTATAACCTCAATTCATTCCATGAAGTTCATACCTTCCAAATTTGTAGGAGAAGATACTTGAAGGCTTAAGTCCTATCATACGTGCTGAATGGATAGATCCTAGGTCAAGCCATCCAAAATCCTTGGCAGGACGTGGCAATGATGAACCAGTCAATTTCATATGGAAACTAATAATCTTGGATAAAACCATTTTAAAACTAGTATAAGAGTTGTTGTGTCAATATTCCTTACCAAAACAATGTAGAATACTACTTTACTTAGTTGATAAATTATTTAAACTGTCTATGGTAGCATATATGAAACAATTACTTATGAGTAAGGAAAAGTAAAGCTATTACTACTTACTGCAAATATTCCATATCATAATAAATCCATAGGACACCTCTAAATTGACAAACGCTTCTTCTGTTATGATCTGGCCAAATCTAGGTTGATATCTCTAAATTAATTAGCTTATTTAGTTGCAGTTTAGCTTATTTTAGTTTTCGATACGCTAATTATCATAAAATATATAATAAGCCACTTCTCCCTTGAACAAGCAATAAGTTCACCGTGAAAAGAGAACCCCTAAAATAGTATCAAGCCCAAAATCAGCCACGACCAGGAAAAATAGTTATAATGCTCAATAAAAGCTTAACACATACCTGATACCACAAAGCCATGTCATCGTGACATCTGGGGTTAGTCTGAAATATCCAAAACATCGCAGCATAGAATTGTATAATTGCAGCTGCATACAGTTCAAAGGATCAAAATGAACAACATCAAAAATCCAATTTCAACCATGGAAACCTATTTGGCGCAGAACAACATTCCAAACCTGGCGTAAGTCTCTTCCTTTTAGGATTCTCCCAACTCCTTCGAGAATTGAGCACAACAGTATCGGTGTGACGATTTCTTTGCCACGAACTCGTGCGGAGGCATCATCTCTTCTTCTTAACTGGTGTCGACTGGTGGAACCTGAACAACAACGTTGACGATGACGGAGCTCAGTACAACGGCAGCCTCGGGACGGAGAGAATCAGACGCAAGTTTAGGTTTGGGAAGAAGCAAAAGCCCTAAGAAGCAAAACCTTTACATCTGCGCGCTATCGGGAACCTTATTTTGGGGAAAAATTTGAACTGGATAAGAAGAAGAAGTGTGAATGACCAGAGGCCAAAGCAAGGAACGTAACAAGGGAAAGTCTCAACCAATTGCTTCACCAAGTGATTTGCTTAAGATTTTTGAGTCCTACAAGTGACATTGTGTGTCGAACAGCAAGGGAATGCGACGGTGTGTGACTACTTTCTGCGAGCAGTGGAGAAGCAAGGTCGACCGAAAATAGCACCACGAGAGAGCGGCGAGGATTCGAAAGCAGCACCACGAGAGAAAATTAAGGAAGAGGCACAGGGTTTGAAAAGAGAAAGGAGCTAGAGGCACGAGAGATATGGGGAAACAGATAAAGATAAAAAAAGGCATGAGTGAAAAAGGGATTGAAAATATTAATCTAAAAATACGGTTATTTTTTCCCCCATAATTTATGAGAACTATGAGAACAGTTTTTAGGTGTTGTTTTGAAGAAATAAAATAATAATAAATAAAATATGTTGTCTATTACTTTTTGAGAACATTTTGTAAATGTTGCATTAAAAATTTATAAAATTTCAACTCATACACCAACAAAATAAAAAATCGTTGCTTATTATATTATAAGAAAACGGTTTTTTTTACTTCCATACAAATAGGCGTTACTGTAGGCCTAAAATGTTGTAGTGGCTACTATTATTGGCTCCTTTTTTGTATATACAAAAGCGGCCTTTCGGCCATTAAACTAATGTCCTACGAGAAAAGTAAGGAAAATGCTAAATTAACGAAATCATGCTTCACGAATATGTCATGAATGACATGACATCTTAAGTAACCATTAAGCATCGGGAAACCAAATCCAAAGACCCCATAATCAGTCAGAGTCTCATCTTGATTGGATGGCGTGACTGAAAATGTTTGTGTAATTCTCAAGTTTTTAAACCTAAAACCTTTGAACCGCAAAATTCTCATAAATTTTTGCCTATTTAAAATTATCAAATCCCATATAAGTATAGGTTATGGCTAGGGTGGGACAATGCATCATGTGGTCTACGGTGGATCGATGCTTAAAAATAGCTCAAAACTCCAACGGCGACCGACACCCCATAGTATGTAGAAGCTCATGGTCCTCCACATCCACACGACTGATACAGTGACCCAATCGGTGCCAGTTCAGGCAAAAAAAAAAAGAAAAACGCATATGAGTGCACCAAAACTCAACATATTCATTTTTTTTCTTCCAAACTGGCACTAATTGTGTCACCGTCTCAGTTGTGTGGACTTGGAGGAATGTGAGCTTCTATATACGGGAGGCGACTTCCGTCGGCATTGAAGTTTCGAGCTATTTTTAAGCATCAATTCACCATAAACTACATGAAGCCGCTATAAGTATATAACTATATAAGTATTTTCCTAGTAAGATTAGAAATATATGTGGCGGTCCATGGCTCTCCGCCTCTCCCTCATGTATTTGTTCTACTTATTCTTTAGTACTCATAATTGGTGCCTAGAATCTTTTCTCTACCGAAACCACCTGGAACTTGGAAAATGGTTTAAATAATTTATTCCCAATTTTTTTTGGGATCAATAGGTACTTCGAACCGTTTGAAATGGTTCAAATCATTATTGATAGCGGCTAGCAGAAGATTATATCCTTGTGGGTCAATATATTTTTATTTTAGTGTAAATACTTAAATTGGTCTCTGACGAAAATTATGAAGACCAATTTAGTCACTGAAAAATGAAAAAACAAATTTGGTACTCAAGAATCTCAAATATGAGTCAAATTAATCTTTTTATGATATTTTTAGGGACATTTTAGTCCCTATCAGAGATTAATATGACTCGCATTTGAGATTTTTGAGGATCAAATTGATATTTTTATTTTTTAGTGACTAAATTGGTCTCCGTAATTTATGTCGGGGACCAATTTGGTACTCTTTATCTTATTTCATCTAATATTTTTTTAAAAAAAATAAGTCTGCAGGCAGGAGAGTGATTTCACACGCGTTTGTGCGCTTTGTGAGGCCGTCCCTTCGGGTCATATAGCAGTGCTAGAAAAGTAAACACCTAGAAAATCCTAAGCAGTGCATTTATCTGGTGGATCTTCAAACCAGTCCAAGGGTATGTTTGGGTTGGTCGTATGAGATAGAATGTGATGAAATGAAGTTATGTTCCAGTGTTTGGTTTGGTTAAAAAGGGATGGAATGGAATGCATGGTGTCTATTCCATCCCCATTCCATCACTTACCACAATTTTTCTTGCCCTCCAAATTTGGCGGAATGGAATGGAATCACTTATCAATTTATTTATATAATTATAAAATTACTTATTAAACCTTGGCTATTATATCATCTTCTACTTTCCCACCCATCAACACCCACGTTGTTGAATTACTCTGTGTTCATCGTGTTGCAGTTGAAGTGACCAGAGGAATAAAAACGTTTCTGGTTATAATGCTTTGAATTAAAAAATAGTATCATGTGGTTTTATTTATAACAATTAACAAGTATGCCTTCTTTTTCATCAGATGGCTGTTGGCGTTCTCCATTTTGTATCCTGCAACTGCCAAACCATTTTAGATCATGCATTTTGTATACACGAGTATATATAATTTGGCGCTTCTTATAACATAGATCAAGATTTATTTATTTATTTGTTGTAAGACACAAATAAATATATATGAGATATTTATTAGGTTGACAATTATAAATATAAATAAAAAAAATATTTATTGTAAAACAGGCGTAAAATCATAATATAAAAGTTATAACTTATTTCATTCTGTACTTCTCAAACGATGGAATGGAAATGTTGTTCCGCTCCATCATGAAATATCCAAACAATTGAATGGAAACTTTGTTCTATTCCGCTCTGCTCAACTTCATTTCATGCCGCTCCATTCCGCTCATTTTAAAATATCCAAACATAACCAAAGAAGAGCAGTGTGTTTATGGTCCATTTACCGTGGGCTTCTGTTGCAGGCTTGCAGCTGTGTTATCTGACCCATTGGGCCCATGCCCTCATCTCTTGTCCTAACAGCTGCTTAGGGAATAAATATCCTTCTAGAAAATAGTTCATCTTACTATGCTTGATGGGTATATCTGTGCATGTCAATTAGTTTTCAGCTTTTTTGTTCTTCCAATTACAAGTGTTGAACTCTTTCCGTCATTCTTTTTGTAGGCAGTCTTTATGGTCATAGAGACTGCTTCTTAACATAATCTTAAATTGTATTATTTCTTGAATATATACGTAGTTGATGAAAAACTTATTTGGGGAAACAGAAGCCATCTACTCTAATCTGGCTATGCTTGTTATACTTACTGGTATTGCAGATTTTGTGCCGGCTCACATTGAATCTGTTGGGTCAGTTGGCAATTAGTCTGGCTTTTATTTTTTTGTAACTATGAATTATGTCATGCTGAGAAGCTCACTTGAACTTCTATGGTTGGAAGGTACCGAGTATTCTTAGGACACAAACAATAATAAATATTGAGTAATATAATTTTTTTTGAAAATAATTTCATTCATTATATTATTTTTTACATTTATTTTTTTATAAATAAATTTTAGCTGAGTTAGGTCCTGAGGACTCATCAAGGTCAGAGAAAGTCCCAATGATGCTCAAAGAGCATTTATAGAGTTACTTATATATTATCCACCAGTAAAGTCATCACATCGTTAGCGGAATTCGAACTCATATCTTTATGAGATATGAGTTGTATCCTTACCAACTGGACTAATTTTCTTTGACATTTATTTATTTTTCTTTCCTTTTAAATTTCAAAATTAATTAAATTAGAAAATATTTGATGTATATACCAATTAATTACTAACAAAAAAAACATGAGGGAGGGAGGGGCACCTATCGGCAATCATAATCAATTCCCATAAAAAAAAATCATAATCAATCATCAACTATCAACTATAGTATACAAAATATAGTCAACAAAGGTTGGTCCAGTTGGTAAAGATTCAGATATTCCACAAGGTTGTGGATTCGAATCCGCTGCCGATGTGAGGATTGAGACTTTCCTTAACTTTGGTGAGGCATCGAGACCCAACTCATCTAAACTTTTCTTCATAAAAAAATATATTATACAAAATATAATCTTGCTACAAGAGACTATGTCACATTTCAATTCAGAATGACTCATTTTTCTTTCAAAACTATTTTTAATCATTTATTATTATTATTATTATTATTATTATTATTATTATTATTATTATTATTATTATTATTATTATGCACCCATTATTACATGATCTCAATCTGATTGCTAAAAATCAAAAATCAAATTATTTCTACAAAAAAAAAATCAAATGATCAAAATGATTTCTTGATTCTCAAATATCAATCATTCTATTAATGTTAGTATGATAGGAAAGAGAATGTGAGATGCAATAAAAACTAGATATTAACGTACTCAATAAAAAAAATATATCATTTTGATTTTTAATATGCCATTTTAAGACTTTAACAATTTTATTCGAATTACTTGTAAAAAAACAATTTTATTCAAATTTTATTCATTATTTTTTTAATGATTATAAATATTTTTTATTTGTTACTTTTTAGCTAACAATTTATATACCTCGTTTTCTATTTAAAGAATTAAGAGTTTTTAATAATTCTAGAAACAAACTATTTGAAAGGTTAAAAAGACAAAAAAATAAACTATTTACTATAAAATAGAGTTTTTCCATGTGAGATTATGCCACGTGTCACCTCCGTATTCATCTATTTTTTTGCCTAAAAAAATTTAATTTTTAATTATTATTATTTTAATATAGTCATTATTACATTATCTCAATTAATTGTCTTTAACAATTAGAAATATATTTTTTTGAATAACTTTTTTTTTAAACGACAAATATATTTATTTATTAATTAATAGAGGGTACAAGGGATACCCCAACCCAATACAGTCAATCAAAAAGGAACAAACAGAGCTCCCAAAGCCCACATCAAGTCATAAAGAAACAAAAACCAATCCTCTAACCAAGACTAAGACCAAGCAATACACTTTATCATTCATCTTTATCAATCATCATTTATTATATTTAGAACTAAAATAAAAGAATTATTAACTTGTCTTACAAAGTTAATAATTATTATATATTGTATAACAACGATTATTTTTTGTGTATTATTACTTAATTTAATTAATTAGTACCCGTGCAAGGCACGTCTAATTTTACTAGTATTATATAAACTAGAATTTTACCACGTGAGACTATGCCACATGTCAATCTCAGAAAGATTCATTTCCCTCCAAAACTATTTTTATCGTGACAACTCTGGTACCTTAGAGTTTTATTGGGTACAGTACCTATGTCCAACCATTTAATGTCATGTTATTTTATTCATGGTTAATTATTTTTTGAGTGAAATTGTGTTTTTGGTTATTTTTACCTTATGAGTATCGGTACCGAACTTTCTTCATGATATTCAAATTTACATGTATATTTGTAACATACTTTCAAATCAGTAAATAACATTTTTTTTATTGCACTAGAGTGTTTTTTCCAATGATCAAAGGTTTTGTGTATATTTTATCTAGGATGCTTTCCATGACGTTGTTTTGCTTTACAAATAGACATCCTCTAAGGTTCACATAGCTCCGTGTGTGTTCTAGCCTTGATTGTAGTGTAGGCTTGCATCTGCATGATTTGTAACATGCGGGATTGATGATAAGGGAGGCTTTTAATTTGTTGCAATTCCTGTACATGAAACCGAACGTTATGTCTATGCTGTTCCGTTGAACGGTGTTTTAATTAGTTTCACCATTTCAAAATAATTGTAGTTTAAATTTTATTCAAGTCTTAAGAAAGTTACTAAATATTTTATATTTTCATAAATATAAATGAATTTAATTTACAAGCACAGTTGGTATAAAAATATTTTTCACATATATCTAATGATGTGTTACTACGTCATTTAATCAGTATGACAATTCATATTATTGAATAAATTTGTTAAAAATTAAAATATAATCAATTTTTTTCTTAATATTTATAAAAGAACTGAAAACATATTAAAAGCATTTTGAAATAACAAACTCATCATTTTAATACGGAGATGGTAATCAATTGAACAGGCCCCTCGATGGTTACATTTCAAAAGTACACACTGTGATAGATTTATTTTGTGTGTTTCCAGAGCATGATGGCATTGACAAGCAGAGACCCAATCCAAAGGGAGAGTAGGAGGATGGACGCATGAGCCAAAGCTGGTTGGTCCTACGTTCAATAAATAATGCACACTAGTCTAAGTAGAAATAAGAAACAGCACTTTATCAACAACAAAAAAAATAAAATTAAGAAACAGCAACCATATAGCAAAGGACAATGTTGGAAGATTCGACAAGCTTGCCTTAATGTCAACAAAGAATAGTCAGCATCCCTTGTCACGCTAAAATTTGTACTATAGAGCTGTTGTCTCCCTTTGCAAGAACAAAAACGAGGAGCAGGAGCGGTTAGGGGATCAGAGTTCAAACTAGGAATACGAGAGGAGATGGAAATGGGCACCACTACCATCACCCTCTGATTTAAGCTTCACCACCATGCACCGTCCATAGTCAATTAATCATCTCTCCATATCACATCACTTACTCATTCACTCTGCTTTTTAATTATTGAATTGAATTGAATTGAATTTGAAATAATTTTAGTCACGGCTAAGATTAAACGGAGGGGTGGGGTTGTGTCAAGTGGGCTGAGCTGAAACTAAGGTAATTAAAATCGGACCAGACATTGAATCGGAGAGGGCTAAAGTTTAGAGTTTTTGGGTCGGATCAAAGTCGAACCGGAGTCGAATCGGGTTTAATAAAATATTTTTTTTAATATATATATATATACACACATACCAAATATATAATATATATAGTATATATATTATATATATGGTATATATATATTAAGAAATATATAATATATAGATAATATTTTAATTTATACACAAAATAACATATAGCCTAGTAGTAAGATGGCTTGTTGTGGCCTTGAGAACAGGGGTTCAAGTCTTGTTGAGAGCAAAATTGATTTTTTTTATTAAATAAAGACAATTTAAAAAAAAAAAAGAAAACCAGTTCGACTCAAAACCGGCCGGTTTTGGCCGATTTTATCCAGTTCTTGCCGGTTCTCCAGCCGAACTGGCCGGTCTGCTGCCAAGCGGTTATAATGGCTCACCCAAAACGAATACAGGGCGGTTTCCGGTTCAACTGGTCGGATCGACCAGTCCGATCCGGTTTTGATTACAATAGCTGAAACACATAAGGGAAGGAAGAGAAGGTCATACATATTGTTTGTATTAATGAGAATGGAAGGGATGGGGCCATTCATTCCCATTTGGATACCATTGCCACGAGGGAGGCACGTGAAGGGAAGATCAGTGACGTGTGTGTGTCTTTGTGAGATGGCATATCAACGGTACAGGATTTTTAACTGTGGGGAGAACATAGCATATGCAGCGCAGCAGTGACCGTTGGTGGATTGCATTTATTGATTTTTTGTGTGCAGATGGAGCGACAAGTACCGTCCGTAAACTCACACACACAAAGTAGGAATCCCGGGCTCGAACCCGGGCAACCACAAAAAATGTCCAACCCAACAATTTCGGCTTACGCCAATTGTGATAAGCCTTATGGACTGATCCTTTTTTTTATGCTGTAAACAAGTTTTTATTTTCTATGATACTATTAGTATACCTGTGCATTCGCACGAGTCGCGCCACATTGGTTGCTTTAACCGTTTATAAAACTAAAATTGTATAGTAATGATATGTCTTTTGATCTAGCAAATATTTGAACACAATTATTCCTATACCAATATTAATTGTATATAATAATAGAACCCAAAATACAGGGACCTAAAATTCTCTTTGTCATATATAAATAAATTTGTCTATACAAAGTCATTACATATTTCTCATTCAAGACTTAATTAGAACTGTGAATAGATATTTGTTAACAATAAAACATGCATAAAATATATATGTGCTCAAAGAAAACGAAACTATATCAACAAACTCAATAAAAATTGTTAAATGTTTTTCCCGTCTGGAGTCCTTATAAAATAATCATCTATAAATAATAAATACATACATAAAATTGATATGTGCTAGAAACAATCAAAATATTCTAACGAATTCAATCCAAGTCATTATATGTTTTCCAATAAGACTTAGGATTGTGAATATATTAAATTTTTATAGTAATTGAACGTCAAACTTAAACAAAAATTAAAATAGAGTTTACTGTTTACCAAAAATGATAAGATTGGAAAATCTGCAAGAGCACAACACAACATCAATTGCAAACAAAAGTACCGAGTGTGTTGTAAATTAAGAAACGTGAAAGATGTTGGCACGTATATATTAAAAAATATTGACTTTATCAATGTTTTTTCTTTGTAAACCTTTATAATGTTTTTTACTATAAAATTTAAATTTAAATATTAATATATTTTTATTTAGATATTAATAAGCTTTCATGGAAAAAAAATCCATCTATATATGATATATTTTTAATCTTATTTTATCATACTTTTAATAATCCTACTACACATGGTATATGTGTACTCATTTATATTGTTTTGGTTTTTTTTATATTTTTATCTTTTTATAAAAAAATTGTCAACAGTGTAACATTTCATTAATATCGAGCGAATGCCTCAAACATTGTTAGATTCCCACATTGGATAGTGATATGGCCTCAATAGTGGTTATAAGTGGGGAGACAACCCTCACCTCATGAGCTAGCTTTTGGAGTTGAGTTAGACTAAAACTCAAATTCTAAGACGGTATTAGACAGGGGCGGACCCACGTTAGCTTCAGTGTGTGCAACTGCACCCACTGGAAAAATAAATTATACTTACACCCTATGTAATTTTTTTTGACCCCACTCGTTTCTAAAGTTTGCACCTAGACCCACCCACTCCCTAACCACGCATCACTGTTCTCTCTCTCTCTCTCTCTCTCGGTCACAAATTTTCATTTTAGACGAAAACAAACGCAGCAAACCCTCTTCGTTCTTTCTCTCACGAAACGCCGCCCGCCTTCCTCCCTCCGCCGCCCTCCTCCCTCCCTACGTCGTGACTCTCTCTTTTTCTCCGGTCGCCTTCCTCTGTTCTTCCACCAGATCTATCTCTATCTATCTTAGACAAAGTTTCGCTTTTCGTCACTTGGATCCTGCTCGCCATTTTTTCTCTTTTCTCTCCTCAAGATAGGGTTCATCTCTCTCTCTCTTCTTCTACTTTTTTCAATCGCGAGAGCCATTACGCATTTGATGGCAGTTTCGATGTAAGGATTTTCCCTTTCTTTGATTTGCCTGTGTGTGTTTGTAATTTGTCTGTGTTCATTAACGTAGGGCTAGGGTTTTGATTACTTTTCTTTGATTTGCCTCTGTGTGTGTTTGATTTGTCTGTGTTCGTTAACGCATGGCTAGGGTTTTGGTTCCTTCTTCATCATCGGTAGCTCTAATCGTCAATTCCTTTGCACTGGATCATTCAATGATGAGTTTGAGGTTCTTTTTCATCTTCTTTTTCTTTTCTCGTGATTGCATCCTATGTTCTCTTCTAATTCAACTTGTTGATCAATGCAAAGTCAAGCTGCATATTCAAGAAGCCGAATTCTGATTACTGAACAACCGTGAATATTGAGGATCTCCTAAATTTTGAACATAGAGTAAGGTTTTTGATGATATCGTGCTTCAATTTCTAATTTTTGAACATATGGAACAAGGTTTTTGAACATGAGTTTCCTAAATCCTAATATACAATTGTTTCCAATACTCAAATACACATATTGATTGTTGATTAGCAAATACCTTTGTGTGACAGATTGCTTAGTTTAGTGGTATACCTACTGATTAACATTAAAACCATGAGGATAGTCGAATAGATGTTCTGCACATATTGATTGCACATTAAAATGTATATTTGGGTATACCCAATGCCTGCACATAGATGTTCTGCTCATTTTCCTAATTTATGATACAGATTGCTTAGTTTAGTCACTACAAGAAAACTCGAGATTACCGACAGCTTTTCATCGGTAATGTGTTTTTTCTGACGAATTACCGATGGCCACCAACCCGTCGGTAAAACGGGCGTCGCAAATCCCTACCGACGGGCTTTTTTTTACCGTTAGTATTACCGACGGGTTGTACCATCGGTAAAAGTCCGTCGAAAAACGTCGGTACATTCCGACGGGTTAAACCCTTCGGTATATTTTCGACGGGCTTGCCAGTCGGTAAAGCCGAATTTATTTTTTTATATTTAATTTAACTAATTAATTTTATTTATTAAATTATTAAATTTATTAAATTAATTAATTAAATTATTAACTATTAAATTAATTTAATTATTTATTTATTTTATTATTAAAAATAATTTATTCTCATATTAAAAAATGTTTATTTATTAAATTAATTAATTATTACTAGTAATTTAATTTAATTTAATTAAATAATTTATTTTAATTTAATTTAATTGATTACTTTTAATTATTAATTTATTCCCATATTTAAAAATGCGATAACGTAAACTAAAAAACAAATTAAAAAAAGAAACGTAATAAATAAAGTCCGGAAATATGAAAAAATATAAGTACAAACAGAACTAATAGTCTTGGTAGTCCTGATCATGATCGAGATGCTCTACATCATCTGCATCATCGACATGATAATCAGTACTAGGAGGCGGTGGAGGAGGCTGCTGGCGAGCTAGCAACTGGTACATCTGCTTCTGTCGCGCCAGCACCTGAGCCAAAATGGCACTCGTCCGGCGGGACTCCTCCTGCTGCTCGGCCACAACCCGATCTCCTGCTCATCCGTGGTAGAGCGAACAGTGGCAGCACCACTACTTGACGACTCTCCGATGTGGAGGCGGCCCCCTTTCTTGTAGTTGTTGGCAAGGTCGCCAGCACCATATAGGCGACCCTTCTTCTTACCGCCAACAACATCTGCCCATACCCTGAGCGGTGCAGATGGATCCTCAGGGCTCTGAGAGGGGGAACATGATGATGTCTGAGACATCATCTGAGAAATCCTCGCCTCAAACTCCTCCTGTCAAACATAAACAAATAAGTCAATTTTTTTTGTAATAAAACAATATAAACATTATTAAAAAACTATTCATTATATTTTAATAATTACCTGGGTCCACCTCGACCGCTCATCGACGAAATCACTGGTACTCCTCCTAATATGAGTTGCACGATGGAACTCGTGCAACTGTACCTCTCTACCCAACTGCTTCGGCTGTAATTATTTAATAAAAAAACCTTAACTAAATAATAAATAGTAAACAACAACAACAACAACAACAACAACAACAAGAAGTCGAGCTGCGTGTTGTGCCTGACTGACCGAACCTCCGGTGTGCAAGCTCTCACCCTTCCCAAAGGCTCTATTCTTCTTCGCCTTCTCGCTTAACGCCTTGAACTCAGGGGAGTTCTAGTGCGCTTGCAGCTGCTGCCAGACCTGATCCCCTATCCAGTGGGGCTGTCCATTGAGGCGGGCATCTCTAAGCACATCAGAGAGGCAGTGAGAGGCTTTCATATGGAAGTTTTTCTCGATCAGCTCCTCATCCTCTTTCTTCCAAGAAACCCTCTCCTGTATGAATATAATACATTATTATTTGAATTTTATGAAATAAAAAAATAATATGCAACAAAATAAAAATTACAACTTACTCCAAAAGATTTGAACATATGATCCCCTGCCTCCTCCTTCAACTTCCCCCAGGTGAGCCAAAACGTGTGGTAATTATCCTCAATTACCGCTGTGATAGACGTCGCAGCTGGCTTTGAGGGAAGGAACCTAAACAATAACAAGATGTCATTATGCAGCACTGAATATCATCAACGACCTCCTGGTCAACCTCCTGCTCCTCATCCTCGTCCTGCTCAATCCCAGTCTGATCAGGTGTGTGGCCCGTACTATACTCATGATCAGACAGATGAGTATCGGGCACCATCTTAGGTACAAAATGGGAGGAAGAAGCGCCAAGTGTCTGCTGGAACCCCGGGGTGGAGACCATATAAATGGGAGGCAAATCGGGTGTCGGTGCAGAAGGTGCTGGATGTTGTGTATGTGCCGAACGCACTAGAGGCTATGTAGGGGCCGAACGCGCCGGAGCCTGTGTAGGCGTAGATGTATGCGGTCGTTGTGTGGATGACAACGTCTTATAGCCAGCATCGTCAATCCTAATAATATTCGGCCTCCGACGATGAGGGGGTCGATGGCGATGCCCTTCCTCCCTCGTTTACCACCAGTGGGTGATCTGGGGGGTCGGATCCTGGACCTCCTGATGCTATATATGTCTATAGAGCAATTCAACAATAACAGTCATGAAATATTATATTTAAACATAACAATATTAAAAATGAATTCCATAAAATAAACAAGTTACATCCCTTTATATATCAGAAACAAACTGACCTAACAAATATTCATGCAATATGTATTCAGTAAATCATTTTATAGTTTGAAACTAATAATTAGATTTAAATACACTTTATTTGTCTGTGATTAATTTATGCAACAATTATTTACACTAACTATAGACTTCGATCAGTCCACCATTACTTAAATTGAGTTAAATTTGGTAAAATATATGAATAGTAACCCAATTTTATGTTTTGATTTTATTTCAGGTTACAGTACATGGCTCATGGCTAGATAAGTTAATGGCTGCAGAACTTTTGATGACATCAGAAAAGAATTATCATGCATATGTAACAATTTACACACTGAAAATTAAAAAAACAAAAATTCAAGTGATGTTTTAAGTTGATTTTACTTAATATTTATACTACCAACAACTTTTTCAATGTCTCTTTATAATTACAGTCTATACTATGCTGCTAATTATAGTCTCTTTATAATTACATACCGCTAACTTTTGCCGTATCATTTTTAAATTACATACTTTTATATAAAAATTAAAAATATACCTCGTGCATTGCACGGGTATACATACTAGTAACTGACAAATTAAAATATATTATTAGATATTAATTTCTCTAATTGTAAAATGTTAAACAATTTTATTCTGCCCACTCTGCTTCGGAATTGTATTCAGATCTTGATGGTTCTGCCACTTCTTCATTTAATTCCTGATCTCCATCTACATTTTCATATGTGATTATCCACTTGACAAGCCACTTCTTCCTGTGGATCATCTGCTTTAACGCGACCCCTTGGTTTTGTCTTTATTGCAACACACCAACCTTGTTTGTCCCTTCGAGTTGATGGATAAGGGACATAATACACTTATCTTACATGTTGTGCCATGATAAACGGATCAAACATTTGGTATCTTCTGCTCATGCATATGTCAACAGTATTATATTTTCGATCCACTCTTGTGCCTCTACTTGATAGATCAAACCAATTACAATAAAATAGCACTATTCTTTTAGTATAGTCTAAAGTATTGTACGCCAGTTCATATATATGTTGAATTACGCCGTAGAAGTCGTCTTCACCTCTATCTGTGGCACCTTTTACATAAACTCCGCTGTTAACTATTTTTTTCCCCTCTGTTTTTTTACTGGGTTTGAAATTTGTATCCGTTTACGAAAAACGTGTGCCATTCTTTTATACGTGATTTAGGACCATGAGATAAATTTCTCAAGTGTTCGATTTTAGGCGATTTCGCCTCACTGTACACCTGCGTATACACCATATGCAAACAAATTATGGTTCCTTTTTTCAAACAATATTTTGTATTTTCAAACAATAAATAGTTCAAATAGGACTAAAAATACATACCTGGTTCATAAACCACGTTGGAAAATATTCATGAATATAGGCAGAAGAGTCTTGTTCGCTTGTGGGCTTAGTTAACAAGAATGCCCTGATCAAGTCATTATCAAACAAATGATCATGAGTAGCTGTGGATAAAAGAAATTGAAAGTGGTCAAAATGATACATACGTAAGATATGGTGATACTTCGGCACAGTTGATCAACACGTGAACGTGGGCTGACTTCCACTCTTCTCATGTTAACCAGAAAGTCAGCTTCTTTCCAGCATGACGATTGGGAAGACAAAATACTGATAAAACTAGCGGGTGTCTTTTACTTTCAATTTCTATTGCATTCCTATTATTTGTTGGTGTCAGCATAAAGTTCGTAAAATAATGAGAACAGAAATGGATTGTCTCACGGTGTAAGTAAGTTGCACAAATAAATCCTTCAACCCTGGCCTTATTTTTCACCGACCGTTTTGAGTCACCCATAAATCTACAAAATATCAAGGTTGATGATAAAAATTGATACATTTAACCCTTCAAGTGAATATTTATTTTAAAGAATATTTTATTGTATTACCTTTCGAATGGATACATCCATATGTATTGAACCGGTCCATCAAGCCTAGCTTCATGTGCAAGATGCCCTGGGAGATGCTCCATAGAGTCAAAGAAACCAGGGTGAAATACTCTCTCCAACTTACAAAGAATGACTGGTATGTTCTGCTCCATCTTTATAAGATCATCATTTCTCAAGGTTGCAGAACACAAATCTTTAAAAAATTGGCTGAGTTCCGTAAGTGGATTTAAAACATTTGACGACAAGGAACTAAATGCAATAGGAAGTAAACACTCTATGAATACATGACAATCATGGCTTTTCATCCCAATCATGGTTCCTTTGTTCATATCGGCACATCTTGCCAAATTAGAAGAATAACCGTCTGGCATTCGAAGTTCTTTTATCCACTGACAGACTGACCTTGCTTCCTCAGCAGTTAAATAGTAACAGGCTTTGGGTTTCAGGGTTTTCCCGTCCGACCGAGTTGTCAAATGCAAGTCCTTTCGCCTACAGTAAAGCAGTAAGTCTAGTCTGGCCTTATCGTTGTCTTTCGTTCTTCCTCTAACGTTCATCATTGTGAGAAAAACATTGTCAAAAAAGTTCTTCTCAATGTGCATAACATCAAAGTTGTGTCTCAATAAATTATCTTTCCAATATGGCAGATCCCAAAAAATACTTCTTTTAGTCCAATTATGCCATTGTCCATATCCTTCAAATCGATCCAATTTACCATAATATGTGATTTTTGGCATATCCATAACTCTGCTCCAAATCTGTTCGGATGTCAACCTTGGGGGCGGGCCATCTAATTCAACTTCCCCCTTCTTGAAGGCGTTCTTATTTCGTCTAAATGGATGATCACCTGGTAAAAACCTGCGATGTAAGTCAAACCAAGAACCCTTCCCCCCGAATTTTAAGGTAAAGGCCTTTGTATGCTCCATGCAATGGGGACATGCCATTTTACCATGAGTACCCCAACCAGACAACATGCCATATGCAGGGAAGTCATTAATGGTCCACATAAGAGCTGCCCTCATTGTAAAGTTCTTCTTTCGTGCAATATCATAAGTCAAAACGTCATTCCACAACCTTTTGAGATTGTCAATGAGAGGCTGTAAGTATATGTTAATACCATCTATTGGATTATCTGGACCCGGCATAATACAAGTCAAGAACATATAAGGCTTAGACATGCACATTTCGGGAGGAAGATTGTATGGGGTAACAATAACTGGCTAGCAAGAATAGGGTTTCACCGTTGATTGAACATACGGGGTAAAACCATCAGAACATAAGCCAAGTCGTACATTACGTGAATCTGTTGCAAATTCGGGATGCACACGATCAAAGTGCTTCCAAGCTTCACCGTCACATGAGTGGTGTAACATACCTGAAGTGCTTCTATTCTCATACTGCCACGTCATTTTGTCTGTAGTCTGTGTTGATGCAAACATTCTCTACAACCTTGGAATAATTGGCAAAGAAAACATTGCCTTCCGTGGAACTGGTTTTTGTCTACCCTTCCCATTATCAGTGTGTGAAATATACCTTGGCTCACCACAAAATTTGCATTCAACCAGCGCGCCATCGTTTTTACCGAATTCATTGTCGTAATATAATATACACCCTCTCACACAACTATCAATCATTTTAGATTCCTACCCCAACTTGGACACTAAGCTTTTAGCCTCGTAATAACTTTTTGGCAAACCATCTCTGATATGTGACGAGTCCAATATCATCTTCGTTACGAGATCCAAGCACACATCCGTAGCACCACAGTTGGACTTAAGAGCTAAAAGCCTCACACACATTGATAACTTAGAGTCTGCAGACCCTTCAAACAACGACTTATTTGTTTCTAACAAGAGATTATAATATTTTTGTGCTGTTTCATTTGGAAGTTCATCTGTGTCATCATACTGTTGCTCCTCGAATGACACGTTGACCCCAAGGCATCACAAACCATATCTTGCATCAATTCAATTTGCTCACCATATCCCGCATCTATGCGACTGCTTGAAGCACCTGTGCAATTGTCGCCAACCCCTAAATCAACCCGAGGCAACTCTTCACCATGTCTAGTCCAAATCCAGTAATTAGGCCTAAATCCAACTGTCTACAGGTGATATATGACGTCACCTGGGCTCTTGATCCTTCTGCAATCGCAATTAAGACACAAACATCTAATCCTTCCATTAATTTCGAAATCTTCATGTGCCATTGCGGCTTGGACAAAGTGATCAACCCCATCGCAAAAAGATTGTTTCAATCGCCTCTCCCTAGATACAACCTATCGTACATCCAACTACGACTCGAAGGGAAAAATTTCATCTTCTGCATGTTAAAAAAATGACAATTTCAACAGCACGACGTTCTTACATCCGCTCTATTTCTTTAAATGGTATGACCATATCCCATTCGAGGAAAAACTTTTTCAGAACTCGTATAATGGTCATTCCTTAATTCTCATATCTTATACTTAACAAAATTTTGACAGCATTTCTCATTGGTCTATGAGTACACTAAATGATCGCAGTTATGAATACCGCGATCAAGTATGCACCTAGAGAACAAAAGGAAATGAATCGAACCGAAATTTCATCAAATATAAAGATACGAGAATTAAGCAACAACTATTATACGAGTAAAAAAAAATTCTCAAACTGTCTGACTTGGACAATTCAAGGTTCAATATACAATGAGCATGTGGTACCCTAAAAGAGTACACACACTCAATAATATATTGAACCTTAAATGGGAAGCTAAGGCTTTTCTCCGATACTAATAACAATAATCAAACATCTATTTCAACAATAATTAACATAACAATTAGACAAGCAGAAGTGGCAAGGGTAGAATTAGAAATTCGACCGGGTCATTTAAAAAGAAACATGTTGGAAGTTGACATCCTCTTAAAGGATAGAATTAGACAAGCCGTTGGTAACCCCCAAAAGCCGACGGTAATGCGATTTTTCCGACAGATTACCGACGGCCATAAGCCCATCAGTAAAACGGGCGTCGCAAATGCTTACCGACGGGCTTTTTTTAACCGTCGGTATATCCGACGGGTTAAACCCTTGTGGATTTCTGACGGCCTTGCCCGTCGAAAAAGCCGCAGATGCTTTTCCGATGGCTCTGTCCGTCGGTAAAGTCGAATTTATTTTTTTAAATAATTAATTAGTTTTTATATTTAATTTGATTAATTGATTTATTTAATTAATTTTTAAATTAATTAATTTCTATAATTAATTTATTTAATTAATTTAATTTATTAAATTAATTAATTTTTGTAATTCAATTTATTAAATTAATTAATTAATTAAATTATTAATTATTAAATTAATTAATTAAATTAATTATTTATTTATTTAATTATTAAAAATAACTTATTCCCATTTTAAAAAATGTTTATTTATTAATTTAATTAACTATTACTAGTAATTTAATTTAATTTAATTTATTACTTTTAATTATTAATTCATTCCGATATTTAAAAATACGATAATGTAAGGGCAAAAATGGGCAAAAAAATAGGACACCAAAAAACAATTATCAATAGGTGTTCTCTTTATATATTGTTATAGATTAGCATATTCATTCCTCTTGAACCTAAGTTAAAGTGAGAGAACCAGTGTGATCTAAGTCTAACAATGATAGCACTAGCAGTCAAGGCATAACTTATACCACCCTAAGAAGGAGGAGAATCTGTAAGATCTATAAATAGAAAAAAAAACCACAATCTAAATTGTTATGCTAGGCTGGCTTAAAAAACAAAAATTTATATTGTATTTGTATGTATTAAATTACAATGAGACAGTTGTAAATCATCAACATTGGTAAGAAACATAAAATGAAGTAACATGTGAAACTCCAAACTATTACCCAGAGCCAACCTGATCTAATAATGACAGCAATCCAGGGAGGAAATATAGTACCAATCAGTATGCTCTAATTATCAATCAAGACACTACAATACTTTCAAAACTAGCATATCAGATGAAGTCAAAATGCATACTTCTTGCTCAATGCTATCTCTCTCCTGTTTGGTTGTGCGGTGCAGATCTGTATAGTCCTTAACAAAAAATGTTCCAACTTTCCAATACTCTCAAGCTACTAACAACAAACAAGGAGACGAAATATCAAATCAAATATATATTAATTAAAAGTAGTGCTAGTCAGAATAACAACAAACAAGCAGAACAATTAAAAGTTCAAGCCAGTCAGAATAACATTGATCCAGCAACAACAAATGTGCCATTTTCAAGGTTCATGACATTGATGCAATTTACCTAGGCAGTGGTGCGGTGGTGGGGCCAGTGGTGTGGTGGTGGGGCAGTGTCGCGGTGGAGGCAGTGGTACGATTGCGGGGCAGTGGTGCAGTGGTGGGGTAGTGTCACGGTGGGGGCAGTGGTGCGGTGGTGGGGCAGTGGCACGGTGAGACAGGGCACGGTGGTGTGGTGGGGCGTCGCCAGAGAAGAAGAAAGGGAAGAAAGGTCGTCGGAGAAGAAGAAAAGGAATAGAGAACGGAAGAGAAGTGGTGGTGGCGGCGACACTGGGATAGGGCGGACGGAAGAGAGGTGGTGGTGGCGGCGGCGACGCTGGGAGAGGGAGGACGGAAGAGAGAAAGCAGAAAAGATAAGATAAGAGAAGAGAAGTAAATCTGGAAGGGGAAGATGGCCTCTGGTTGTATCCAAAGATTACCGACGACCAAATTAAAATTACCGACGGCCTACACCCGTCGGCCAACTGTCTCGGGATTACCGACGGGCATATTCAAATACCGACTGGCAAGGCCGTCGGTATTTGAAAATTCAGCGAGAATCACACGCGTATACCGACAGATTTGACCGATGGCCTCTACCCGTCGCAAAAAATGAGGCTTTTCCGACGGCTAAAGCCGTCGGTAATGCCAACCTGTTGTACTCTGCATGTTATCGACGGTCGAAAAACCCGCGTTTTTTGCGACGGGCAGAAGCCATCGGTAAAATCCGTCGGTATACGTGTGTTTTCTTGTAGTGAGTGATATGTATGAATTTTACCTTGTATAGGTTTCACTGAGCAATCTTGTAAAACAATCTTGATAATGGAAAAATATTTGAAGAGGAGATTATCATCAAATGAGCAAGAAGCATGTGGATCAAGTTCACATCAACAACACATTGATGTTAATTTATGAGGTATGTAAATTATTTGATTAGATATATTAAAAATTTATTACTTTAACATTTATAACAGTGTGTGAATTTAAATTTTTTTTGCACCCAGTGACCTAGGATCCTAGGTCCGCCACTGGTATCAAAGCCTATCTCAAGATCCGTTGGGCCGCCCGTAGATGTTCAGTCCTACAAACTTCACACTCCAGATGTCTATTCCTGGGCGTGAGGGGAGTGTGTTAGAGTCCCACATTGGATAGTGATATGGCCTCAATAGTGATTATAAGTGGGGGGCAACCCTCACCCAATAAGCTAGCTTTTGGGGTTGAGTTAGGCTCAAACCCAAATTCTAAGAAACATTACACGAAGTGCAACAAACAATCCACTATTTGGGGAATAGTACAATATTCATGCAAACTTTTAGATAATACCTTAAGCATGTGAGTAACTCTTGACCATAAGGCAAAACATTAAGACGCCAAGACACGGGATAAACACAAACATGAATTCTAACAAACCAAGGCAAGCGAGAATATGCTCCCACTAAGTGGGTCTGTTTCATTAGGTTTTAGAATGGACCCGATTTCAAAAGGACCAATATTATGCCCTACAAAGCTTGTTCTTTGCGTCGTTTCACTGTAACAAGTACCATCGTGCAAAGTTTGGAACCCTTTTCAAAATCAGCTTGGCTTTCTTTAGGTTTATCAACCCAATACACGAGGATCAAACCAACAAGTGAAGCAACTCTTAGAGTACAAGTTGATAAATTGAAGATTGTAAGGAAAAGTGTGTCTCCAACTTAGAAGACCACGGAGTTGACCTTTGAAGAAAAAGAAACCTATTGAGGTGGTGCTGGTGAAGTTGATAAATTGAAGATTTGGACAAAACAGCCGGAGAGAGGCGCTCATAACATTTGAATGAATTCAAAAAATTTATGAAATAAAAAATACAATTTATTTGACAAATATTACAATTAATGTATTAATAGAAGAAAAAGAAACCTATTGAGGTGGTGCTGGTGAAGTTGATAAATTGAAGATTTGGACAAAACAGTCGGAAAGAGGCGTTCATAACATTTGAATGAATTCAAAAAAATTATGAAATAAAAAATATAATTTATTTGACAAATATTACAATTAATGTATTAATATATTAATTTTGCACTAACACTAGTGCAAAAACTACCTTTAATCGCGGTTTTTTTGGACTTTTAACGCCGGTTTTCAATCCGGCGTCAATGCTTCCGACGTTGTAAGTGTAAACATGTAACGCCGGTTTTTAAACCGCGATTATAAGTAAGTTTTAATCGCGATTTTTAACAAAAACGGCGTTAAATCCTGACGTAAAAGACCAAAAAATTGAAAAAACGGAAAAAATACTTATAACCGCGGTTTTTCAGTGAAAACCGATGCCGTAGGTCACTTTTGACCGCGGTTTTATAACAAAACCGGCGCCGTATGTCACTTTGAAAATTTGAAAAAACGAAAAAACAGTTTTAACCGCGGTTTTGTGGAAAACCGGCGCCGTAGGTCACTTTTAACTGCGGTTTTTAACAAAACCGGCGCCGTATGTCACTTTGAAAATATGAAAAAAAAAGTTATAACCGCGGTTTTTTAGTGAAAACCGACGCCGTAGGTCACTTTTGACCGCGGTTTTATAACAAAACCGGTGCCGTATGTCACTTTGAAAATTTGAAAAAACGAAAAAATAGTTTTAACCGCGGTTTTGCGGAAAACCGGCGCCGTAGGTCACTTTTAACCGCGGTTTTTAACAAAACCGGCGCCGTATATCACTTTGAAAATATGAAAAAAAAGGTTATAACCACGGTTTTTTAGTGAAAACCGACGCCGTAGGTCACTTTTGACCGCGGTTTTATAACAAAACCGGCGCCGTATGTCTGAAAAAACGAAAAAACAGTTTTAACCGCGGGTTTTCAGAAAACCGGCGCCGTAAGTCGCTTTTAACAGCGGTTTTTTAGGAAAACCGGCGCCGTAGGTATAATTTTTTTTTTTATAAATTTTTTTAAATTTCCCGATACCAGGATATAAACAATATCCACACAGAATTCACAAACATAACTGGTCAAAAGATTTATCCACACAGGATATATACAATATTCACAAACAGAATTCACAAAACATAACTTCCAAAACAAATAAAGGCATTGATCCACAAAGGCATAACACATGATACATTTATCCACAAAGGCATTGAAGGATGTAAACTATGAAGAGCAATTAAAGGCAAAACAATTATCTAACATAAGCAATAGTACAAAAACAATTCATTCAAATTTTATCGCACCATGTCATTTTTTGTATTGCTTTTCTTGTTCGGCGTCTTGGTGGTTCTGGGTTTAGATTTTGCTCCTCAATCTTAGTCACAAAAAGCGTGCCCAAGTTTTGAATCTCAACAATTTCTTCAGAATTTGTATGGGTTACAACCATCGAATAACTACAAGTTCAATTCAAAAAAGATCTAATTAACTAACTTCAAATATTGTAAGGTATAAAAAAGATCAATTAACAAGTTAAGAAATGTTTTATTACCAAATCCCATCCAGATGTAATCCTCATTGTGACAATGGACAACATGGTCTTCATGACATAGTAGCCACACGCCCATGAGTTGTCTTGGTGAGGCCCCTACAAATGACAATATAAATTACTACAAATTATGTATACACATAACTAATACGCCTTTTAATACGTAAATATCATATAAACACAACCTACTTACCATGAGTATGTTCCAATTAGGCTTCTTTTCTTGTCCCAAACCTTTTTTACTATTATAATCCACCATAGCTCTAATAAAATAATATAAGTTATATATATAAGATAAATACATATATGACATCACAAGTATGACAACTAAATTAAAAGTTTACCCCTCAAGGACACGCTTAATCTGTAGGCTTGGCCTTTGATGAAGTGAGCATATCCAGACAATGAGATTATGTTTAGGACAAATGACAATCAACTGCCAATGATTGCTAGGTAACAACAATAAATGTATATTAGAAACACATAAAGAAAAACGTATGCTATGAATAAAAGTGTACTCACTTGTGCACGTGCGGTCCTAAGAAACACTTCCGCTCGACCCATGCTCTTAGTTTTTAGACCTAGTGTGCCCTTACCTTCACATCTTCCCTCATGACGAGACTTGGGAAGCCCTACAGGTGCCGCTTCTGACAAATAATCTGAACAAAACTCAATGGCTTCTTCTGTTACGTACCTTTCAACAATAGATGCTTCGGGACGATATAGATTCTTCACATACCCTTTCAATATTTTCATGTATCGCTCAATAGGGTACATCCACCTTAAATAAACCGGGCCACATACTCTAATCTCTCTGACTACATGAACAATTAAATGAACCATGATGTCAAAAAATGACGGAGGAAAGAACATCTCCAACTGACACAAAACGATAGCAGCCTTATTTTCCAACTCGTCCAATTTCTGAGGGTCAATTGCTTTGCTACATACTGCATTGAAAAATAAACACAATCTAATTATGGCATGTTGAACATTTTTTGGCAAGATGCCACGAATAGCCACTGGTAGTAATTAATTGTTGCATCAAGACGTGACAGTCATGAGATTTTAAGCCAACTAATTTGAGATCTGTCATTGATACAAGACTCTTTATATTTGAAGAGTAACCCTGTGGCACTTTCACACCACGTAGACACTCGCAAAACCTTTTTTTCTCTTCCTTTGACAATGTATGACAAGTTGGTGGCAAATATGTCTTGTTACCTCTTGGCTGAGGAGCTAACTCCTCTCTTATACCCATGGCAACAAGGTCTAGACGAGCATTCACTCCATCCTTTGTCTTGCCCTGAATATTGAGAAGCGTACCGATTACACTATCACACACATTTTTCTCCACATGCATCACATCAATACAGTGTCTTACATCAAGACTTGACCAGTATGGAAGATCAAAGAACACTGACCTTTTCTTCCATATGTTTTTCACAGAAGAATGTTTTTTCCTCTTGTTTTTCCCGTACTTAACATTGATGGAGTTCACCCGTTGATAAACTTCTTCTCCGGTTAAAGCTTTTGGAGCAATTTCGTTCTCTTGACATCCATTAAAAGCCTTTTTCAACCTGCGATACGGGTGATCACGTCTCAAAAATCTTCTATGCCCAAGGTAACAAGTCTTCCTCCCATTTTTCAGTTGAAAGAAACATGTGCCATCTTCACAAATAGGGCATGCTTTATGCCCCTTAACACTATACCCGGACAAGTTCCCAATATGCTGGAAAGTCGTTGATGGTGCAAAACAACATGGCACGCAACTTGAAATCTTCACCTGAAAACCTATCAAAGACATCAATGCCTTCTGCCCACAATATTCTCAAGTCATCAATCAAGGGTTTTAGATAAACATCTATGTCATTTCCCGGTTGTTTTGGACCGGAAATCATCATAGATAGCATAACGTACTTGCGCTTCATGCACAACCAAGGAGACAGGTTGTAAATTACTAAGAGAACAGGCCATGAACTATGGATGCTACTTAAGTTACCATATGGATTCATTCCATCCATAGCAAGTCCAAGCCTAAGGTTTCTTGGCTCATTGCGAACTCAGGAAACAACGACTCAACTCCCTTACATTGCAAAGAATCGGCGGAATGGCGAAGCTTTCCACCACATTTCCTATCATTTCCATGCCATCTAAGGTTCTTTGCATCATTTATATTGGCGACGATCGCTTAAACCTTGGAATAATTGGAAGATACCATAACACCTTCGCAGGAGGACCTTTTTTGCTCACATCATCACAACTATCATCACTGTCCTTCTTTTTGTAGCGTGGTGTATTACACTCGACACTCTTCTTTGTCTTCATGCTCTTTCCAAGACAATATGCAATCCTTCGGGCATGCGTGTATTTTCTTATACTCCACTCCCATCGGACATAATATCTTCTTCGCTTCATAATTACTTTTCGGCAATGTGTTCTCTATCGAAGCATGTCATTCAACAGTTTAAGTAATTCAAGAAAGCTCTTGTCACCCACCCATTTATCGCCTTCAGATTGAACAATTTCAAAGACAAATGACAACCGTGTGAAATTTTTGCGGTCAGGATCTGAGGTTCTTCCTTATCGCTACATAGAGTTTCATACACATGTGCCATTGAAAAGACTCTGGTCCAATATCACGAATCATGTCCTCTAGTCGATCGTCCATATCTACATCAACTTCCTCTCTTGTGGACACACTTGGCTTGTTTAACACTTCACCATGCCAGGTCCATGTCGTATATCTTTGCCAAATCCCAAAAGTACGAAGATGATTCCGTATCTCCTCAACATTTAGTTTTGGTCCATTCAAACACTTAACACAAGGACAATAGAAAGTTGTTTGATTGGGAAAATTTGCTTGGGAAAATTGTAAGAACTCTTTGACCCTGCTCTTATACTCATCACCTAAACGATGTTTTTGCATCCAACTACGATCCATAACTGTGTTCTGAAATAATATACACACACTTTAAAATGCTTAGATATTTAACTAATATTGACATGTTTGTATATAGTGTGCTATTCACAAACTCATCCACATCAATTAATTGTTCATCATTCTGAAACTTAATTAACAAAACTCACCCCAAAACCAAACCCATCATCAATGTAACCCCACAACCCACCAAGCCAAACCCAAAAAGCTTTTCAAAAGAAGATCGAACCAACCAAGCAAAGAAAAGCAAAAGCAGAGATTATAGGAAAAACCCACATACCTAATCAGCAGAAGAACAACCCCATGATGGAAAAATCAGTGAGAACGATTCAGCGGTGATGAAGCAAAAAGCAGCAGCGAAGTCAGGGATTCGATGCGAATCCGTGCAGCAGTACGGAGTGTCGCGACCTCACGGCGGAAAGGCGAGGAGTGACCGCCTTCACGGCTGGAGACCCGCGACGAAGGAAGAAGCAGCAGCGGAGGAGAGACAGGCCAAGCAAGGTGCAGCGTCGGTGGGAGAGAGACCACGAAGCAAGAGGTTCTTTCTCCTCCCTTGATGCGATCTCGACGAAACTGAGAAAGGTGAGAGGAAAACAGATCTGTTTTGGTGCAGAGGAAAGGGACGGCGCAGAGGGAGACGAACGGCGCGAGGGAGACGAACGGTGCGAGGGAGAGGACGATGCGACGAAAATGGCGGACGATTCGCGAGGGAGAGAGAGGTGACGGCGCGAATGAAAAGAGGGAGTGAGAGATTAATAGATATGGAGGGAAATTAATTTTTTAAGAAAGGATACGACCGCGATTTTTAGCTAAAAACCGGCGCCATATGTAGAGATACAACCGCGGTTTTAAGTTAAAACCGCGGTCGTATGTAACGCGAGACATATGGCGCCGGTTTTACACTATGTAACGCAAGACCTATGTTCGAGATCGAGGTGTTGCTTCCATCGACGTAGCAGATGCTGTCGAGGTGACGTCTTCGGCCTCGAAGCGAGTTCCTGACAAAAGCATTGAGGAACCTTCAAGCAAGAGATCTAAAATAACTCCTTTGCCTAAGCCGTCGGCCCCTTCTGTGATCTTGCCGAGGACAAATCCTTCATTAACACTGAAGATTGGTGGCAACGGAGGTAAGGGCAAATAGACTGTTCCTTCCACTGGCGAGGTCCCCACAGTTTGGTCCAGGGGCGAGGTTATGACCTCGGATCAAATTAGGGCGATGATTCCTCCAGTTGACGAAGCTTACTTCAGCGAACTTTTTGAAATTGCTAAGGAGAACTCGTTTTTGGAGGGGTCGACCTAGCAGCTGTGCAACCAGCTACTCACCAATTGGGTCTTTGAGAAGAACTGCCACTTAGAGGTCGAGCTTACTAGCCTTCGGGAGGGCAAGTTAGAGTTGGAAAAGATTATGTCTCTGGAGGGGCTCGAGGTCGACCTCCAAGCGCAGCTAGAATCAGCTAAAAAGGAGACTACCAAGGCCAAGGGTGCGGTGTCTAAGCTGTCGAAAGACCTTGAGAGTCTTTCTGTTGAGAAGAAGAAGTTGGTGGAGGAGCAAGAGAAGCTCTCACTGAGGATTAGCAACCTCGATAAATCTGAACAAAAATTTGAAGTTGGAGGTTCTCGAGCTTCAATGTAAGGTGGAGGAATTGAGTACTGCAAATCAACAACTCTCCAAAGAAAATCAAGAACTTATCGAGGAGAACAAGGTTATGAAGGTCAAGAAAGAGGAGATGGACGAGTTGTTGCTGAAGGTTGGGGATGAGTTATTCGATAATGTCATCGCCCAAGTTCGATTATTGAATCCAGGCGTCGCCCTCAACTTGACCGGGATGACCCCTTCGCGGTCGTATGTAACGCGAGACATGTGGCGCCGGTTTTACACTAAAACCGGCGCCATATGTCTCGCGTTACATACATTCACGGATCACAACCATCTCTGTTTGCAAGTTGGCATGATCCCTGTCGAGGTTTCTGAACCGAAGTTGTTGTCGAAGTGGCGATGTCGTCGGTGACTTTGGCAACCGAATAGGTGCACCGGAATGCCATAACGAAGTTATAGCCTCGGGATGTAGTCGGGACATCGATTACCTCAGGAGTTTGAGATTTACGTGGATGCCGACAAGATATGGTGCTCCTGAAGTCGGACTTGGCGTCGATCAATACTTGTTAGACATCAAAACTTCGGTTATCACTCACGAGTCAACTCATAGAATGAAGTTGTGGGGGCAAAGATGATAATGTTGCTCTCGGACATTGCTCTTTCCTGGATTTGTGATTCATATTCGCACGAAACTTGGTCGGCCACCTTCGTCTTCGTTGACCTCGGTGCCAAAATCCAGATTCGTTCATCGCTTCATCTACGCCTCCGTCTTCTTTGACGTCGACGCTCGAATTCATCATGAACAAACGAATTAGTCACAAATAAAGGAAAGGTTTGAGTCTTACATCGGATCTGACGGCGGCGTCGGTCTCAAGCATAATGACATCGTGTGCCGTTGTAAACATGATCGCACGCTAAGGATATGGAGGACAGATCCTTAGAGAACCACGGTTTTACCCTAAATCAAGACATATGTCTCGCGTTACATACGACCGCGGTTTTACCCTAAAACCGCGGTCGTATCTTCAACACCTATGGCGCCGGTTTTAAGTCAAAACCGCGGTCGTATGTAACGCGAGACATATGGCGCCGGTTTTACCCTAAAACCGGCGCCATAGGTCTCACAATTTTTTAACACTGGGTTAAACATATGGCGTCGGTTTTAGGGTAAAACCGGCGCCATATGTCTCGCGTTACAGACGACCGCAGTTTTAACGTAAAACCGGTGCCATAGGTGTTGGATATACGACCGCGGTTTTACCCTAAAACCGGCGCCATAGGTACCGCTTTACATACGACCGCGGTTTTTACTTAAAACCGGCGCCATAAGTCTCACAATTTTTTTAAACATATGGCGCCGGTTTTATGGTAAAACCGGCGCCATATGTCTCGCGTTACATACGACCGCGGTTTTACCCTAAAACCGGCGCCATAGATCTCACAATTTCATCATTTAATTTCAAAAATGCCACCGTGTTATATGTTACGCCGGTTATCCGCAAAACCGGCGTTATAAATATGTATTTTAGGTATATTTCGCACTAGTGTAACATGGTAAACTCCAAAAATAATTTGAATTCGAAAGCAACAAGCGCAAGTCAAATCCTACCAAAAAAAGTGCAAATCAAATCATAGATGAGATGCTCCCCCAAATGTTTACAAAACAAGCAACGACAAAACCACTAACCAAAAATATACAAAATATCGGCTTCATTTTTCATTACCCAACAAATTAGACTCACCAAAAAAAAAAATAGATTAATATGTTCAAAGTTAAGATGAAGTAAACCCAAATAGTTAGCCTAGTGGAACATGACAAAATTTGTAACTGATATGTCACGAGTTTGAATACCCACTAATTCTCTTGAAGTGAGATAAATATAATTATTTCTGTAAGTATTTAAAGAGCTCAAAAGTTTTTAGAACTTTTTATTGAAGGGTCATCATCTCACCTTTGTAACCAAAAAAATTAAGTGGAATAAGATGCGAAGAAGTTAACACGTAAACAACAAACCTCTAATTCCATGCACCTTGGTCGTACGGAACCCTTGGGTTGGGACTTGTGGAGGCCCCGATCACGTGGCCCCTCTTTCCTCCGTAGTCACTAACTTTCAATTCCAGATTTGCCCTTCCTTCTGTTTTTCTGAATCTTAACAAATACTTGCCATGCCTCTGCTTAATGCCTACTTTTTTCTAGTTTTCCCACTCATCCCAAATCTGTATAGGTATAACCCATGAGACCATACCAAAATTTCAATTTTTCTCACTTAGAATGCTGAATTTTTGTATGTTGAAATTTTATAGTTATCCCTTTGTTTTGTATTGTACATAATTAATTAGGCAAAATACTATTAAGTTTTGTGAATATTTATAAAGAGACGTAAAAAAAATTCATTCTCAGTCCAACAACAATGCGCGTCGATCTCCTATCTATTTTTATTGTTTGTGTCAGTTTTATCTGCCTGCAAACCCATACACGCATTGCATGCATATCCTTTTCCGAATTCCAATGAAATTGAGCTTCAGAAAAAAAGGAACAAAAAAATCACGTATCCCTGTCCTATGCCATTGAATTTGAAATTAGGGTATTGTTAACGAGTGCCCTTAAGACACTAATTAAGAAATCAAAAAATAAAAATTTTGTATTGAAAAAAACAATATTTAAGCTTTCAAGTAATTGAATGCAACACTTCCTGTACAAAATTTATATATATGATTCTTTAACTAGCGCCCTTGTGATACTTGTTAGCATTTGCCTTGAAATTATACAGAAAAGAGATGAGATCTTTCGTCTGTCTTGAGTCTCATCACACACACATAGCCCCCTTCTCTGTTTTTTCTCTAAGCATGCTTGCCATTTTCATTTTCATTCTCTTCCCTTAACCCGTGCTAAAACGACACCCACAATCACTTTCTCCAGGAGCAAAACGACGATACCTGCATTTGCTGGCCTGGCATTGGATGGTTATGATATGGTGCTGTGCTGTCCTACACCAGCAGCATGTTCTTCTGATTGGAGGCTCACCATTCAATTAAAAATATACAATATACGTATATCTGTATGTGTGCACATACACACGTGCACCTGGTTATTTAAAAACAAGAGCCATAGCCAGCTAAACAATTCATACAACACAATCAAGCAATTAAAGAAAATCACAAAAGACACAATAGTAGGTAAAGTAAAAATAAAACCATATACTGTACGTAACAGCAAGAGTAGCAATAAGTGAATGATAAAGGTTTTGATCAAGAGATTCATTTAACTGTAACCAATAGTATTTAACCGTTGATCATTTATCAAGTACTTGTTATTTTATATATAAGGATAGGATAATCATGAACATGTAAATTTGAACTATTTTGTGCACTTTGTTTCATAGTACAACGCGTTTCCCCCAATTCCTCGTCGTTTCTTACCCAAAAGAGGGAAAAGTGAACCCTGAGATCTTAAAAATTAAAAAGAAAAGAAACAAAGAAAGAAGTAAGAAAAGTGTTCATCCGGTTCCAACTTCCAAGTAGTATCATGACCGGGAAACTGACTGAGCCAGTTTCTCTATTCTTTCCACAAGTTCCGGCGCCAGCTTCTTAACCGGTTTCCTTTCCTTCCCGGGTCGAAAATCGAATCCCAAAGCTTCTGATACCTCCTCGGTGCTCCACCCGGCTTTTCGGAGCGAGTCCGAAAACGTATCCGCTTTCAATAACAGAGCATCCAGCAGCGCTTGATTATCCAACACCACGATCTCCCCTTCAAAGAATCCAGAAGCCGAAACCTGCACCATTTCGGATATATCCGATTCGTTCCACCCACCCGCTCTCAAAACCGACCCTATTTGCCCTATATATTCCTCCACCCAACCCGGGATATTAGACCGGGGTATGTCGAAAAACCTCTCCGGAGACGACGCCGTCGACGACGAAGAATTCCTACGGCGGCGATCGGTGGCTGCGTCGGTCCAAAACTCCACCCACCTAGGCGTCCTCCCTCCGGCGTCGAGGCTCCTCCGAGAGAAAGCCGTTGAGGAACCCGCGGATTTCTCGCTAACGGATCGCTGCTTCACGAGAATCTTCGGGTCGGAGTCGGAGCTCCGAAAGAGATGCTCCCGTTGAAAAAAATCTGCGAGATCGAAACCACAACAGAAGATCCTATTCTCGTCGACGTAGAAAATAGGGTTTCCAGCAAGAGAAGGGTTAGAGGGAATGTAGCAATGGTTGAAGATGGGAATCAATAAGGGAGCTCTCTTCAGCGCATTCCTCGCTACTCGCAGTGCCTTCTCCGGTTCGGAGGGTCTTAAGCCCCAAGACTTGGACCAGAAAGCATTCCTCGCGATCTGAAACGAAATCGCCGCGATCGGAAGGTCCAGCGAGGAGCGAAGGTGGAGGCGAGCACCGCCGGATCGCCAGTCAGGGAATCCGGGACCGACAGGCATGCCGGCGGCGAGTACGGCTCGGAGGTCCGGTGGGAAAGCGAACCCAAACTCAGCCTCGGCACGTGCGAACTCAGCGTCGGAGAGACCCGGTTGCACCTCTACGCCTGACTTGCGAAGCTGTGTTATAACCTTCTCTACCACTGAAGAGAAAGAGACCAAACCGTTACGCACTGGGAAAGACGATGAGGAAGAGGAGGAGGAAGATGCGGCTCGGGCCGATAACCGGCGCAGACCGGCTACGTGAGCCGGGTTTAAACCGGTCATCCTCCGGTCCACGTCGACCATTGTAGTGTAATTGAGGAATGACGAGGTTGTGCTAATATGTGTGTTGTTTTGGGTGTATCATGAAGAGGAGAGAAGTGGTTGAGTGAAGAAGGTGAATGGAGTGTGCCTTTTCAAGAGCCAGAGACAGAGACAGAGGAGGGACTTTCGCTTGTATACAAACCTTCTTGATTTATAGCACCAAAAGTGTGGACCCCATTTCGGTTTTATTTTGGTGATTTAGAATTTTTCTTTTTCCCCTCAAATTTCATTTTCCTCATTGCCACCCTCTGTCCTTTCGTTAAACAGTAAATATAACGCTTTGTCGTTTGTCAAAAAAAAAAATAACGCTTTGTCGTAAACGGTACCGTCTCTATTCCTATTTATTTATATAAGAAATAATGGGCTTTTTCTTGGTAATCAATATAAATGCAATACAAGAATACAATAGGAGGGTGAAAAAATAAAATTAGGCTATTATATTTTTATCATCTATTATTTTAAAAAGGGTAAATATATCAATTTAAACAAAAATAAATGAAAATAAAAATTAAATTCATATAAAAAATTAATTTTTTTAAAAACTTTTAATTTTTTCCTCTTACCTTTCACTTTTTTTTCTCTCTTTTCTTTTTCTTTCTCTTTTTTTTCTTTCACTCTCTCTTCCTCTCACGTCTGTCACTCTCCCTTTCTCTATTTCTCTTTTTTTTATTACTCTCTTTCTTTCTTTCTATTTTTTTAAATTTTTATAGTTTATCATTATATTTTTTTATTTATAAATAATTATTTTCATTTAAAGTCTCAAATATAATTTTATCATCTTTGATCACGTATCAAAATTTATAAATATCTTTATTATATATTATTTATAGATGATTATTTTGCTTTTAATTCTTAACAGGGGAAACATTACAAACTATCGGTATAAATGATTATTTTTATGGGTCCAAACGGAGAAACATAAAATATTATCGGTATAATTTCATCGTCTTTTAGAATATATCAAATTTTATAAATATTTTACTATTTATAAATGATTATTTTACTTTTGAGTCCCAACAGAGTTTTGTTTTTCACATTTTAATTTTCTATTTTATTTATATTTATATTTTTATTAACATTTTTTAATTTCATTTTTTTATAAACATAAATTTTTTTCCTTATAACATCAAAATTTATAAATATATTTATTATATATTATTTATAGATGATTATTGGCTAAATTACAAAATTGGTCCTCTAAGTTTATTTTAGGTTTCAATTTGGTCTTCTACGTTTTATTTGTTTCGTTTTGGTCCTCTACGTTTTATTTTAGTTTTCAATTTGGTCCTTTCCGTCACTAAAAGCCAATTGTCCGTAGCAAAAAGCCAAATTCTAACTACGGACAATTGGATTTTAGTGACGGCTGCTACGGACAATTGGCTTTTAGTGACGGAAAGGACCAATCTGTTGTAACTTTTAAAACGTAAAGGACCAAAACGAAACAAATAAAACATATAGGACCAAATTGAAACCTAAAATAAACATAGAGGGTCAATTTTGTAATTTAGCCATGATTATTTTACTTTTGATTCTTAACGGGAGGAAACATTACATACTATCAGTATAAATGATTATTTTTCTTTTGAGTCCAGACGGGAATTTTTAAATATATTTATTATATATTATTTATAGATGATTATTTTACTTTTAACTCTTAACGGGGGGAACGTTACATATTAATTTTAGACCTCTTATTCTAATGACACATTGTATGTTGTCAGTATAATTACTTTTTATATTCTGTTTTTATGAATGCTATTATTTTTTATAAATGATTATTTTACTTTTGAGTCCTGACGGGAGAAAATAACATGTTGCTATAATTTCGTTATCTTTGAGCACATATCAATTTTTATAAATGTTTTTATTATTTATAAATGATTATTTTACTTTTAAGCCTCGTCAGGGGGAAACATTACATGTTGTTGGTGTAATTTTATCATCTTTGACACCGATTAACTTTATAAATGTTTAAGTTATTTATAAATGATTATCTATCTATCTAATCAAGAAAACTCTAACCATGTTTGTTTTATCTTAGCTATATATGATACACAAGTCACACAATTACATAAATAGTACTCCCTTCATTCCAAAACATTTGATGTTTAAGGTTGTGACACACCCATTAAGAAATCATTAAATGGTATATACCTAGACCAAAATACCCTTATTTAATTATGCCTAGAAACTATGTAATGTGATCATTCTCATTGATGAATGGTTAGCTATTGACTTGGTAACTACAAAGTACATAGTATTAATTGGAATCAAGAGTATGTTTGGAAAAAATGCATTGATTTAGTCTTGAATTTGTAAAACATCAAAAGTTTTGGAACAAAACTAAAATGCTAAAACCTCAAATGTTTTGGAATGGAGGGAATAATATTTGATACACATTTAATATTTCTTTCACATTCACTATAAAATTAGTTAATTTTTAATACACTGAATCAAAAATATCATTTACTATAACAATTACCGTATTAAAATATTAATCGTAATAAACAACGAGCGCCCCATGCAAATGCATAGGTATCATACTAGTAAGTATAAGAAACAAACTCTCATTTTCAACCACATTAATTATATTTTTTTCATATTTATCCTTATTTACTATGAGACCAATTTATAATATTTGTTAACTTGTCATTAATTATCTCTCTCTTATTTATTACAAGAGGTAATTTTAGAAAAAATTTAAAATATGACCTCATTAACCGAGATTTATCCATTGCAATACACCTTCTTCATTTTTGTGATTTTGTCCTATATTTTTTATATATAGGATCGGAGGTAGTAAATGGGAAGAGATGGAGTGATCCATAAACTTTGTAACGTGGATGTGAAGTGCCCAAAAAATGAGAAAATGTGATGACAATATCAAAAGGGGATAAAAGTGTAAGCTAGATGAAAAAATGGAATGCAAATAAGCACTGATCAGAAATATAATTTGCAAATTGCAAAGCATGATATGATATAAGTATAACTTAATAGCTGTTGAGCAACGGCTCCTTCAAGAATCAAGAAACAATTGTGAGTGTTTTTTTGTTGGGAGGTTATCCCTTTATTAACGGGAACGAGATTTTTTTTCCCACTAAAAAGCTTCCATGCGGTGCAATTTGCTTTTTGTTTAAGGTAATCCCATAGTCTTTTTACTTTATTGCCATGGAGTATTTTATTCTCTCCATGGTCGGTTAACTTGTGCTTTGTTTTTTTTTTTTTTTTCAGTGACCACACAGATTAGATATTCCGATTTTATACTATTAGCCTGTTTTTATAGCTTAGTTAACTGATGCTTCTCGACTAACATTATTATTTACCACCAAAAAAGAGATTATTATTCTTATTAGTATGCATGACCAATCTTTGGCCCACAAGCAATCATGCATTTGTTTGGCAGGGGATTTTTAAAGCTAAGCACACCATCATAATGGCACATTGTTGTTGTACTCTAACGTTAATCTCCCCTCTTATCTCTTTTTTTTTTTTGCCCCTCATTTCTTTCTTGCAATCTTTATCTTATCCAACTAATCATTAGTTATTTCTGTCAAAAAAAAAACTAATCATTAGTTATTTCTAACAATTACTACTAGCTTAACGAGAAGGTGTCCCTCAAATAGAAGGCATGGTTAATTCTGTAATTAATTGGCCCTCCCATCCCAAGTACAATTATCTATCTTTACACATGGATGATGAAATTACTAGTAGCAAGTTTTGCGTTGTTAACTCCCATGGTACTACTAATTTAATTACTTCAAATATTGTTGTTTTTGCTTGGCGCCAATATTATAGGAGTAAATTGGACCTAAAATTATAAATTGATTAAGCCTATGATGAGGAGTATATATATTCATAATAAGCTTTGACAAATTCAACTGCTTTTTTTTTTCTTTTTTCCTATCCTTAGAAAAAAGGTATTGGTGTTACCTTCAAGAGCTAGCTGCTCTGCTACCGTTTTGCAGAACTCCACCTACTTAAAACATCGGTGAGAAGTTACTATCACTCACCCTCTTAGCCTCTTCATTAATGCGATGTTTCTCCCCAAGTAAACAATGCATTAGTATTTGGAGGTTAGGCACGGGTAACCTCAACGGCTCAACCTCAACCATATAACTATCACAAAGTCACATGACAGGATTGGTGCAGTCACGTGGGCCTACTTTTTTTATCCCCAAAGTTTCCACAAGCTATTAAATTGCTTTATAGGTACAAAAATACATATATAGTGAATCAAATTGTACTGATTAAGCAATTTAAATTGTTCCTAAAATCAACAAATTTCAAAATAATATCTGAAATTGAAAATTCTTGACCATATTAGTGTATATTAGACAATTTTAGAGACTAAATTGAGTTATTCAAAAGGATTAATGTGACAGAGTATTTTTAATTTTAAGAACTATTTTGAAATATTTTAATTTTAGGTAGTGTTTGGTGATTCAATCAAAAACTAAATGATCCCCCAAAATTATGAAAGTTTCTTACAACCTTATAAATTAGGGCTTAGTCTTTGCACTACAGTACTACTCTACATTACCAAACTTCCATTGAATTGACTGTAACGGGTAGGTTTGTCTAAGTAGTACACACAAGTTAGGGGAATCCTAGAAAATGTTTTCAAAATAGTAAAGAGTTATTTAACCACCGCCTATGCTAGCTAAGAAAGCCGGCACTTGATATTTTCCTTTTGTTGTTTTTCTTAACGTCTCTTTGCAACATTGGATACATTCACATCACATGGACATGGTGGCATCCTACAAGTACTTGTGACACATTTTGATGATGGCCGCCGCAAGTGTTTTGCCCATGCCACTATGGTTGAGTTTTTATCAAGTAGAAAAAAAAATGCTTGTACTTAATTGTTCTATTTAAGGGAGCAGCATCAACCGTTGATTGGAATTTAAAGTGATAATCAAGGACAGGCCCCACTGGTCAAACTTAGATAGGTGTCAAAAAATGAAGAACTGTGCATTCATTACGATATAATAAAGATATTGAATAATTGAATTGAAAAATAATACTGTCATTGAAAGTGTACATGAAAGAAAAAAGATAGAAAAAAAAATGAAAAAAGTGTTAAAATATAAAAACCCAATTGAATATAAATAAAGCCTTTGCACATGCTGTCTCTTGTTAATTTTCCTCGTATTGTTTCAGCGTTGAACCTCGATTACAAAAGCCCTTGATGAGTGAATATAATTCGGGAGAAGTTATCTTAATTTGCCTGGCAAGTACCTATAATGTGCGTGCAGTGCGCAAAATAATTTATTTGTAAAGAATTATATTCGTATTTTTTAGATTTAAATAACATGTCAAATTGCATATTAACGGTCACTTTTCTGGCCCTGAACACGTGACCAAAACACTGATTTTCTCCCATAGTACGCATTATACTATTAATAGAGCTGTAAGCCCCCAAAGACATTGGCGCAAAGGGAGGAAATTAAGGAGGGGAAAACACCTTGTCAGGTGAACTTGGCATTAAACTATTTATCAAAAAAAAAAAAAGAAGTTGGCGTTAAACTTGGTCCATTTTCTTGAAAGAAATTAAATAGGTTTTAACATTTGACATGATCATTTGGTTGGTAAAGATGGAATTGAGTCACCCAACGACTTTGCGTTATGAATTATTTTTTTTAACAGTTGAACCGAAGAGAATATTCAATTATTTACAATCATCATATGTAAAATAATACCCACTGTATTAACAAAAACCCGAACCCCCACCTGCACAGTGCACATATCATTCATTTACTTCATTAAGTAAACGATCCACATGAACCCGTCTTAGTTTGGAAGCAACTTCAAGTCTTCAACGCCACTCATTACCCTCTTATCATATGTGAAGAACATGACTTTGTTGGACTTTTGGGGGGTTTACATGGCCCATTTTTCACACTTGCTTTTAAAAGAAAAGACAAAATTGCTCTATAGGTCCCTTAACTTATTTTTTGGTAACGAATCAGTTATTTATCTTTTTTTTTTCGAATATGTCCTTTATGTTTTAAAATGTTTTCGAACCAGTCATTTATCTTTCTTTTTTCCCCGAATAGGTTCTTTAGGTTTGAAAAACATACTAAAAACAGTCTTACGTATCCATTCATTAAATAACTATTTTGAAATATACTAAAAACTTGAATGATATTTTTGAAACATATTAAAAACTTGAAGGACCTTTTCGGGGAAAAAAAAATAAAGGACCTATTTGAGAAAAAAAAAGATAAAGGACTGATTCGTTACCAAAAAATAAGTTAAGGGACTTACAGAGCAATTTTACCAAAAGAAAATCTCCTCTTTGGGAGACTTTCATCGACTTAATATTAATTAATTTTAATTTGTTGATGAAGATCCATATACAGCTTTAAATTATATATTCAACTAATTAATAAGTTTCGTGGGGTTCGGCTATCTTGGAAGTGAGCTGGTTCTTGACCAACAAGCTAGCATGGCCTTTAATTTGAACAACTACAAAGGTTTGGATTATATTGGATCGGGAGGGCTTAATTTTGAGGACGCATGGACCAATTGGCATGTTCGATCACTAACCTTATCGTAAGTTACAAAAGAAGAAGTGTATAAGGAAAGGCCAACAATATATGGTTGAGTGAGTGAGGAACCATTTGGAGATTCTCCATACTAGTTGTGAGAAAAAGATGAAATATTGAAATCTTTTTGTATATGGATCTAGTAGGCAATGTAGGGGTCCATGTTTCATATGGACGTTGGAGGTTGTCGGCTTGTCTTTCTCAAATTAACCTACAACCTGTATTTGCTTGTTAATTTGTTGATTTGTCAACAAAAGAATCCTCAAAATTGTTCGTCAATAAAATTCCAAAAATGTCTGTTTTGTTCTCATATTTCATTATATATTATATATAGTATAGGATACATGATGACCAGATTTGGTCACTCCTAATGAACATGACCAATATGACCTAAAAAGCACATATTCGATACTAGGGTGAGTAAAACTTAACCCAATTCAGTGACTGAATTTGGCTCTAGTTATTCAGGTTCAGGTCTAACTATGTCCTACAATAAAATAGGGCAGAATAAGGTCTCGTTTTATGGCCCGACATCAGTTAAGGATGGGTTTGGGTTAACATTTGGGTTGCCCAACCCGTCTCATGTATGACTTTTAATTTTAAAATTATTTCATATTTTCATTTTTTTGAAAGCATATTCCATATGTAAAGTGGGTGGCATCTAGGGTGGACCATGTAATAGATGGTTCATGGGTTGACCAGTTGATTAACGATTAGATTTTGAAGGTCTACCAAATCTTATAATGCACTACACACATCAATTTTTTTCCCTTTTTCTCTCTCTTTTATATTGTTATTAATTGTGTTTGTTTAAGCTTTTCAAGGATATCGTTTAAAAAAAATCATTTTTATGGATAAAATAAAAAGCTATTTGTGTTAACTTTTTGGGATAAGAATCATTTTTTTAAAAAAATATGATTTTTATGATGGTATATTAGAGATTATGTTTTAGAGATTTTTTAAAAAAGCAAAAGCCAAGAGCCCTTTATTACAGTTTTTTATTAAAAAAATCACTTTTTGTAAGTTAAAAATCATTTTTATTGTTATTAATTGTGTTTGTTTCAGCTTTTCAAGGAAATCATTTTTATGGGTAAAATAAAAAGTATTTTTATTAGCTTTTATGGGTAAGAATCTCATTCGTTAGAGTTCTTTTTTATGAAAAAATTACTTTTTTAAAGTTAAAAATCATTTTTAGTGCTATTAATTGTGTTTGTTACAGCTTTTCAAAGAAATCATTTTTTTTAAAAAAATTATTTTTATGGGTAAGATGAAAAGCTATTCTCATTAGCTTTTTATGGGTAAAAATCAATTTTTTTTAAAATAATTTTTACGATGGTAAACAAACACAAAATAGATTATGCCTTTCTTAAAAATCTCTAAAACACAACTCTAAAATCTTAAATGTCAAAATCACTTTTTTCTTAATTCATAACAAGCGGGCCCAAATTTTTTTAAAAATAATTTTTATGATAGTAAACAAACACAAAATAGATTATGGTTTTCATAAAAATCTCTAAAACATAATCTCTAAACTTTTGAATATCAAAATCACTTCTTTCGTAATCCGTAACAAACAGGCCTTAAATTATGTTTGTTTACAACTATAAAAATTGCTTTAAAAAAACTACTTCTACGTGGTTGTATCCAAACAGGATAAACTCATTTTTTTAAAAGTGATTTTTGTGGTTGTAAACAAACACAATTTATCTTTTATTTTTCTTAAAAATTTCTAAAAAAATAATTTTTAAATTATTTTTGATCAAAATCACTTTTGTTTAATTAGTAACAAACAACCCTTAATTTTTTAATCCATAAAAAAACCTTTAATTTTTTAACTAGTCATTTTTTTGTAGTTATAATGACAAATTCCAGCATTTATTGAAATAGATTGGGTGGGGGAAAACGCAGATGTTACTCATTTTTTTCCAAGTTATCTAAGTCATTGATTAAATCCAACGGTATATTATAAGTAGTTCATCGGTGAACCATATGGTGAAAAGTTCGCCCTAGAAGCTACCTGTAAAGTGATATATTATTTTTCTTAGAAATATTATAAAATTATAATAGAGTGAAAAGGACATAGCCTATTGGCGAAGAAGTTCTAATATGTGTGTGAGTATGATATGTTTACTAATTGCTTGAACTATTTTTCATTTGTATGTTGATATATGATTATTCTATAATATTTTTTTTAAGTTTCGGGTCAAGTCAGCCTTTTCATACTTAGCCCGATCTTAATTAGACCATATATCATTCGGGTTTTTTCGGGTTTAGGTTTGGGTTCAAATCTAAGAAATTGACCCGATCTAAATTTAAGTTCGAGTAAAAGATATGTATAACCCGTATCGTGTTCATTCCTACATAATACAAGACATTGATATGATATGCGACACAAATACAGGGACACAACAAAGTTTAAAACATGTAAGACACGGATACAATACATAAAATTAATTAATATAGAAAAATATATCTTACAGTGGGTTGGGGTTATTACTTCTCCTAACCTTGGTGGCTTGGGGCAGTTTTCATTTTTTTTCAGTTTGGTGGAAGGATATATGTAAGGTGGGTTTGCTTCAGGGTTCAACAACAGATTGGTTTATGGGGCATGAGAGTAGAAAGGTGAGTAATGGGGCTTTAGTGTCTTTTGGAGTGATGTGTGGATGAGTTCATCTCCCTTTAGGATTTCTTTCAAGAGGATGTTTGTGACTTTGGTTCAAGGATATAGTCTTGTCCAAGTCATGGGGCGTTGGGAAAGGGGTGTGCGGCAGTGGGGGGTTCCGGTGGAGGAGGAGGTTTTTGCCTAGGAAAAAGCTCTACTTGATGACTTTCTTCGACTTCTAAATCCAACACTCATGTTGCAGGAGAAGGACATGTGGTGTTGGGAGGGTAAGAATGAAGGTATGTTATCTGTTAAATCTCACTAGAAAAAGTTGAAATAGCGACGGAAATTAGATACAGAAAAAATGAAATTAGTCTCCAAATTTGGTATCGCTAACGTTTAGCGATGGAATTAGATATGGATTTTGACATTTTCTTTCTCTAAATTTTAGTCATTATTTCAACTTTTCTAGTGGTGATCTGCTTATGCGGTTTTATCCATTGAGTTTCTTCCCCCTTTGGAAGTATTTGAGGAGGAGACTATGGTGCTAGGTAATCAATGGAAGAGCTATGCTGCTTCTAAGGTTTTGCCTTTTCATGGCAGTTGTTGTTGAGTAGGTTCCATGCTCATATTAATGTGATTAACTTGTTTCACATGAGGGTTATTGTTGATGCAAATGCCACATTTTGTGTTTTATGTTTGGGGTTTCATGAAACTAAACTCCACTTGTTTGCTAGGTGTCAGTTTTCTTTTGACATTTGATATGAGGTGTGCAAGTGGTTAGGGATATTATTAGTCATGCCCAGTGGTTTGGTTATTCTTTTCTTGGTGATTGTTTCTTTCGAGACCCCGAGAAGGGGAAAGAAAGGTATAGCGCTGATCTAACATTAGGTGCTCTAGGTTATTTGGGGTTTGAGGTGTTGAGTTACTAACAAGAATAATGAACAAATATCAAAGGCAACCAATACTAGTTTAATAGCAATCACAACAGTGCAATAAAGTTAATCAAACAAGGAGTAGAGGGTAGGAAGAGTAACACCGCAATTTGGTTACGCAGTTTGGCCCCAAAAAGATGACCTACGTTTGCGGGAGAGAGCAGCCCTCCGTTTCACTATCAAAGAGTCTTTACAAGAGATTACAATTGCTTTGAACCCCTTTACAATGTCCAAGAAGAACAAACCCAAGAGTTCCCAATCCCTTCTCTCTTTTCCTCTATGAAAAACTCTCAAGAACAATAATAGAGAAAGCCTTCAATCCTCCCTCTATGATTTCCTAAGACCCCAAGGTGTTTAACAGTGTTTCCCAGCCCCTAAAACCTAACAAAGACGCTCAAGAACGGCTGCACACAACCCTAGAAAGACTGCACCTCTTCCTACACGTTTCTGCAGCGTCAGGTTTATAAAACCCGATTGTGAATCGATTCACAGGCATAGGTGAATCGATTCACCTAGTTAAAAAGGCCCCCTGCACGAATTAATGAAATGAATCGATTCATGCAGGCTTCCCATGCGATTCACAGAGGCGTACTTCGATTCACAGAGTCTCAAACATGCTTGAATCGATTCATATAGCTAGTGAATCGATTCCCAGTGTTCAAGAAACACTTTCAAGCAATTCCATGATCCTCCAAACTGATTTTAAGGCACTCTAAACTCCACAATTCTCCACCTTGACTTCAAATCAGTGGTGATGCTCAACTTTATCCATCAACCACTAGCTGCTCTCTCCATTACTGGAATTACGTCTCAACGCAAATGATCAAGTCCAAGTGATCCTTGAACCTTGATCTAGGAAGATACTTGGTGAACTTCTCACAACCATGCGTAATCCCCAATTCACCAATCATACTCTTCATTGCGACTCCACCTTGAGTTGTCTTCACATGCTTCAAACCGCCTTTCAAAGAGCCATACCTCCTTTTCCGGTTCTTCCCAATATTCGTTCCAAGTGTCCTTTCCACAATGCCGAGATCCTTCATCTCAAATCCAGAAGCTAACTTCCCCTTGAGCATACCAATCTCCTCCTTGCTGGAACTTGCCTTTTGAATATCATTCACACTCTCCAACTCAAGATTGACCTTACACACAAGCCTCTCCTTGTACCTTGGTTCTTCAAACTCCGGAATACCTTCCGTCTTCATGAAGTTCCACTTGCATCCAACTACCCTTGACTTTTCCGGTAGATTCACAAGTTCCCAAGTCCGGTTCTTCTCCAATGAATTCAAACCTTCATTCATTGCCTTCAACCGTTTCTGACTCTCCATGCTTCCCATTGCTTCACTGAAGTCCCTTGGTCCCGAGTCTTGAACCTCTTCAGTCACAAACAAAGCATAACAAACAAGATCAGCATACCCGTATCTCTTCGGTGCCATAGTCTCCCTCCTTTCCCTATCTCTTGCCAACTGATAGCCAGGATCCACTATTTGTTGTCTTCCTCTAGAACCTGATGGTGGAGGACTATCCTCCTCTTCATCATTCCCGGTCTCACTAGTGGTAGACTCCACCTCAAACTGAGTTTTTTCCACCTCCACTTCTGAGCTACTATCCTCCAGGTCTTTGCACTTCATCCCCATGCGGGTCTCATCGAAAGTGACATCCCTGCTTATGATAACCTTTGACCCTTCAGATTCCAAATTCCACAACTTGTATCCCTTCACACCCTCCGGATATCCGATGAAGACACATTTCACAGCTCTAACATCAAGCTTGTCTTGTTTGACATGAGCAAATGCCAAAGCCCCGAAAACCTTCAACTTAGAGTAGTCTGCCGGTCTCCCACTCCAAACCTCCATAGGTGTCTTGAAGTCTAACGCCGTTGATGGACATCTATTGATCAAATATGCTGCTGTACTCACAGCCTCGCCCCAGAAGCTTTTAGGCAACCCAGCTGCCAAAAGCATACTCCTCACCCGCTCCAAGATGGTCCTATTCATGCATGTTGCTAGGCCATTTTGATGCGGTGAGCCTTTCACGATCCTATGCCTCTTAATACATTGTTTCCTGCAAAACTTATCAAAATGCTCTGAAAGAAACTCCAGGCCATTGTTAGTCCTTAAAATTTTCAGTTTAGTTCCTATTTGATTTCCTATGAGAGTATGCCATTCCTTGAACTTTTCAAAGGTGTCACTTTTGCTTTTCAAAATGTAGACCCATACTCTCCTAGAGAAATCATCAACCATGGTGAGGAAATAGGAACCACCCCCATGAGTACTCACTCAGCGGACCCCAAAGATCCGAGTGAATGTACTCAAAGTGGTTTACTAGAATGATGCATGCCACCCCCAAACTCAACCTTATGATGTTTGCCTAGTATGCACTTATCACAAAATTCTAGCTTATCCAATTTATCACCACCTAGCAAACCTTGTTTAGCTAGTTCAACTAAACCCCTCTCACTAACATGCCATAACCTATTATGCCATAACATGGTTTTATCATGCAAGGTTTGGCTAGCTAATGATGCATGCCCAATAATAGTTGAACCCTCTAATATGTACAAACCACACATTTTAGTCCCCTTAGCTATTATCAATGCATCATGCAAAATTTTCATCATACCATGCTCAATACTAGTGCAATAGCCTAATCCATCAAACATGCTTATAGAAATTAAATTTCGCTTGAGTTTAGGAACATACCTCACATCTTGTAAAAGGAATTCGCAGTTGTCATACATCTTAAGACGAATTGAACCCATACCTTGAACTTTGCACGCTTCGTTGTCACCAAGGCGAACAACTCCACCTTGCTTGAGCTCCAAAGTTTCAAAATATTCCTTCCTTGGACACATGTGAAAAGAGCACCCGGAGTCCATAACCTAACTCCTATCTGGTTCCCAACTCGTAACCACTAGAGCCCCTGCATCCTCATAACCATCCTCCATAGCAATCGCAACCTCCACGGAATCTTCATTGCCCCCTCTCTCGGGACAATCCCTCTTAAAGTGACCAATCTTATGACAATTAAAGCATTTGTACTTAGCTTTATTGTCCCCTTCCGACTTGGATTTCGCCTTAGGCTTTCCTTTACTGTTTCCTCTACTCTCATTCTTTCCCCTTAAGACACTCAAGCCTTCCCCACTATCTTCCACCTTCAAGTCTTGAAGCTTGGTTAGCTCCTTGGTCCTAATTGATTGTTGGACCTCCTCTAAGGTAATAGTGGACTCCTTGCCATAGAGGAGTGCATCCTTAAAGTGTTCAAAGGACCTAGGCAATGAATTCAATAAGAGTAAAGCCTTATCCTCATCATCGAGCTTCACATCAATATTCAGTAGGTCATCGATAATTTTGTTGAATTCCGTTAGTTGCTCCACAATAGGTTTGGTCTCTACCATCTTGAATGAGTAGAGATGTTGTTTCAGACATAACCTGTGGGCCAATGACTTGGTCATGTACAACGATTCTAACTTTGCCCACATCTCCACCGCGGTCTTCTCTCTTGCAACTTCCCTCAATGCCTTATCGCCAAGGCATAAGATAATGGCACTTCTTGCCTTATCTATCATCTCCTTCTTCTCCGTTTGAGACAGGGTGGCCGGCATTCTTGCCTCACCCTTCAAGGCTTCAAAGCACTTCTGTTGAATAAGGATTGTTTCCATCTTCACCTTCCATAGACCGAAGTCATTATTACCGGAAAACTTCTCGATGTCCCATTTAGTACCCATGGTGCACAATTGAATTATTTGTTCTTCCCACAGACGACACCACTTGTTGAGTTACTAACAAGAATAATGAACAAATATCAAAGGCAACCAATACTAGTTTAATAGCAATCACAACAGTGCAATAAAGTTAATCAAACAATGAGTAGAGGGTAAGAAGAGTAACACCGCAATTTGGTTACGCAGTTTGGCCCCAAAAAGATGACCTACGTCTGCGGGAGAGAGCAGCCCTCCGTTTCACTATCAAAGAGTCTTTACAAGAGATTACAATTGCTTTGAACCCCTTTACAATGTCCAAGAAGAACAAACCCAAGAGTTCCCAATCCCTTCTCTCTTTTCCTCTATGAAAAACTCTCAAGAATAACAATAGAGAAAGCCTTTAATCCTCCCTCTATGATTTCCTAAGACTCCAAGGTGTTTAACAGTGTTTCCCAGCCCCTAAAACCTCACAAAGACGCTCAAGAACGGCTGCACACAACCCTAGAAAGACTGCACCTCTTCCTACACGTTTCTGTAGCGTCAGGTTTATAAAACCCGACTGTGAATCGATTCACAGGCATAGGTGAATCGATTCACCTAGTTAAAAAGCCCCCCTGCACGAATTAATAAAATGAATCGATTCATGCAGGCTTCCCATGCGATTCACAGAGGCGTACTTCGATTCACAGAGTCTCAAACATGCTTGAATCGATTCATATAGCTAGTGAATCGATTCCCAGTGTTCAAGAAACACTTTCAAGCAATTCCATGATCCTCCAAACTGATTTTAAGGCACTTTAAACTCCACATGAGGAATAGTTGTATCTTTTCCAACTCAATGATTGATGTTCCGACGTTAGTGGAGCAAGTTTATCTATTGTCTTGGAAATGGTTTTTAACCAGGGCGGGGAGTAATCAATGTCTTTATCATATGAGTGATGTGTGAATCCTTTGGATTGTATCCTGAAGAAGTAGCTCTTTAAGCTTTTGGGTGTTGGTTGAGTGTGGCAGCTTTGTCTTTATCCCCCTATTTTTTGCTTCTTCTTTGTTGTATATGGATTGAAGTACCCATTGTACTTCTTTAAGTATATATATTCGCTTAAAAGAAAGAAAGAAACATATATCTGAAATCAAAATAAAGAATCAATATTTTAAAGTTAAATTGGATCATTTTAACTATAATATAAAATATTACCATTTATCTAATTATTGTGGTAATTTCATTTTCACATTTGTATTGAAGTTCAAAAAAATTTAAAAAATACAACAAAAAATGTTGAAAATGTGCATCAGGTGTTCAATAAAAATGCTCAAAACATACATGACACGAGACAACTATTCTTTTGAAGTGTCCGTTCAAACTTTCTTCACCGCGACAGCTAACACACTGCTGGGTCAAGAAAATTGTGGGATTACTACCGAGACAATTATGAAGGGATTTAATACCACTAATTTTTTTATTATTAGACAGAGCAGCAATGTGGAGATTATAGGTGAGATTTTAAGCTTGTTGCTTGTTGCTAACATGGATTAAGAAATGATCTGATAAGTGATAAGACTATATCTTCATGGTATGTAGTTCATAAGTACATATTCATTACTGTTATGCTACAATCAGTGGCAGACCCACATAGCAGCCAGGGGCTGCAGCTGAACCCCCTGAAATTTTGAAATTTCTACTTACACCCCCAGTAAATTTTTTTGACCCCCAATTTTGACCCCCTGACGCACACTATCTCACTCAAGTGTCCTACATCAGACCCACACCACACTCCCCCTGACCCACTGCTCTGCGTCTCTGCTCTTCCTTACACGCCCATCGCACCGCTCTGCTCTTCTCCGACGACCACCACGACGCGTCGCTCTGCTCTTTTCTGACAGACCACCACGTCGCGCCTCTGCTCTGTCCCTTGTGATCGCGAGCCCACGACGCCTCTGCAGTCTGCTCCTCTCTTGCGACCGCGACGCCTCCCTCTGCTCTTCTCCGTTCGTAAGCCTTCCTCCTCCTCAGTGGGCAAGGTTTGAGATTTTGATTTGTAAACCCTCTTTCCATTTTCCCCTAATTTCTAAACCCTATTTCAGATTTCCTCTTTTTGTTTGATCCCCCCATTTTAATTTGTATTGTATTAGATGATGGAATGGAATTGGGGATGGGGATGTGTTCTTTAATTTGCATTACATGATGTACAGGGAGGAAGGAACAGAACCAATTTCATGATAGCAGCATTTATTAATGATATACTTCATGTGCCTATTAGTTTCTCTTTAATTACATATTTGAAAAAAAGGGTTCCCTTGTTTAGGCATTTGTTAATTGTTGATTTGGTTCCTAGAATTGTTTTGGCCGAGAAAGGAGCATGTTGGTTCATTGAAATTTGTTAATTGTTAGTTTGGTTCCCTTGTTAATTGTTTTGGCCGAGGAGCATATTGGTTTCCCTTGTTAATTGGTAATTTGTGTTATTGTAAGAAAATTGTCATGATCTTCTTGTGTTATTGTTAATTTGTTAATGTGATTAATTTTTTTAGATTTTAAGAGATAATGGAAAAATATTTGAAGAGGAGATTGTCACCAAATGACCAACAATCTTGTGTATCAAGTTCCCATCAACAACGCGTTCAAGTTAATTTAGAAGAGTTGTCATCCGATCTGGAGAAGCGAATTAAAGTGTCGACATATCATCCTAATAATCGAGAGAAGATACGAAGAGCATATTTACAAAAAGGACCATGCCAGCCTACTCAACACAAATTTCCCCAAAGAAAAATTGGAAATTCTTTGAGAAGATTTAGCCCCTCTAGGTTTAATGAATTTGGCAACTGGTTAGAATATAGTATAGAAAAGGATGCAATATTTTGCTTGTGTTGTTATCTTGTTAGGCTTGATATTGGAAAGCAATCGGGTGGTGATACATTTGTGACGGAGGGATTCACTAGTTGGAATAAAAAAGAGAAGCTCCCATCTCATGTTGGAGGTCCTAATAGTGCTCATTACATTGCTTGGAAGAAGTGTGAAGATTTGATGAATCAAAATCAACATATTGAAGTTGCAATATCTAGGCAATCTAAACAAGTTCGTGATGTATACCGAAGACAATTAACAGCATCAATTGACTGCATTTGCTTTCTATTAAAACAAGGATTGGCTTTTCGTGGTCATGATGAGTCAACCAGTTCTGGTAATCAAGGTAACTTCCTTGAACTTCTTAAATTTCTTTCTGAGCACAATGAATTGGTAAAGAGTTTTGTCTTGGAAAATACTCCTGAAAATCATCAATTAATTGCTCCAAAAACCCAAAAGGATATTGCTAATGCTGCTACATTGGAAACCACTACTGCTATTATTGCTGATGTTAGTGATGAATTATTTGCTATTCTTGTTGATGAAGCTCGTGACATATCAAATAAGGAGAAAATGGGTGTTGTTTTGCGTTATGTTAATAAAAATGGCAGTATTGTTGAACGTTTTCTTGGTATTGTTTATGTTAAAGATACTACTGCTTTATCATTGAAAATGGCAATTGATGAATTGTTTAGCAAACATGGACTTAGTATATCAAGAATTCGTGGACAATGTTATGATGGTGCTAGCAACATGCAAGGAGAATTTAGTGGTCTCAAAATAATTCATCTGCATTCTATGTGCATTGTTTTGCTCATCAATTACAACTTACTTTAGTTGCTATTGCCAAAAATCACATTCAAGTTGCCTCCCTTTTTAATTTAGTCTTCACTTTAGTAAATGTTGTTGGGAGATCTTGCAAACGACATGATATGCTTCGTGAAAGACAAATAGACAACATTAGAGAGGCATTGGGAAAAGGAGAAATTCCTAGTGGGCAAGGTTTGAATCAAGAAACTAGCCTTAAATGAGCTGTTGATACTTGTTGGAGTTCACATTATGCAACTTTGATCAACTTGATATTGATGTATTCTGCTATAGTTGATGTTCTTGAAATTATAAGAGAAGATGGATCAAATCCATATCAAAAGTTGAAGCCAATGGTCTTATAAATCTATTACAGGGTTTTAATTTTACATTCACATTGCATTTGATGAAAAATGTCTTGGGTATTTCAAATGAATTGTCACGGACATTGCAAAGGAAAAATCAAGACATCATCAATGCTATGAACTTGGTTAAAATCGCAAAACTAAGGTTATAAACTTTAAGGGATGATGGATGGGAGCCTTTGTTGCAAGAAGTGTTTTTATTTTGCAATAAACATGCCATTGATATTCCTAATATGAGAGATATGTTTTCTAAAGGGAAATCACGACGTCGAGGCTAAGCTCAAGCTATGACAACAGAGCGTTACTATCGTGTTGAGGTATTTTATACTGTTGTTGACATGCAGCTTCAAGAACTTAATGATCGTTTCAGTGAGACAAATACCCAGTTGCTCATTTGTATGGCTTGTTTGGATCCAATCAATTTGTTCTCTGCTTTTGATAAGGCGAGACTAATTGAATTTGCAAAGTTTTATCCAGGTGAATTCTCTTCATTTGATTTAGTGACTCTTGATAATCAGTTGGAGACTTATATCGTTGATATGCGTACCAATGTTGCATTTACATCTTTGAAAGGAATAAGCGATCTTTCAGAGAAGTTGGTTGAAACTAGAAGACATATTGTTTATCTCTTAGTTTATCTTCTTCTGAAGTTAGTATTAACTTTGCCTGTTGCCACAGCAACCGTAGAAAGATTTTTTCTGCTATGAAAATTGTGAAAAATAGATTGTGTAATCAAATGGGAGATGCATGGATGAATGATTGTCTAGTTACTTATATTGAGAGAGATGTATTCAATAACATTAACAATGAGTTGATTATTCAACGATTTCAAAACATGAAATCGCGTAGAGGACAATTATGAAGTTTGTAATTTATTTGATTATATGTATTAAAACTTTATGATTTTGACATTTATAATAATGTATAATTTTAAATTTTTTTGCACCCCCTGACCCTAGGTCCTAGGTCCGCCACTGGCTACAATTCTTATATAAAAAAAAATAGTACTTGTATGTTACAATCACAGACCTTAATTACCAAAGTTAGTCCAGAGCAACTGTTAATAATGACAGAAGTTAAGCTGTAAAATTTCTCAATTTCTATACAATTAATAAGTGACAGTATAATATTCTATTGAACTCATGAGGATTTTGTCTTATATATTCCAGAGCCAACTCATTTTTTTTCTTTTGTAGGATATTATTCAGTACAATTATTTATAGGAAACACATGCTCTGCAGTTTTGTTAGATATGGAGAAATTTTGAACCATGAAAAATATGTTTTTATATAACACAAAATATTGATGAGAAATATAACTCCACACTCGTTTGGATGAAGGACCACACCTTCTGAACTTTCTTGTGTCTTTTTTATGTAAAAAAGGGGATTACTTATTTAATCATGCCTAGTCATAGATGTCCTTATAGAATTGTAGAAACTTTCAAAACTAGAGAAATTACTTTGGTTGTTAAATTGAACATGAGATGTATCATGATGAAGAGTAAATTGAAGTCATGTCATTTTCAAAATGATTTTAAAATTACTTTCTAAAATTGCCAATTCCTTCCTTTGCAGCTCATCTTTGGATAATTAAAAGAATGCTTTAAAATTTCATTGAATAAAAATTCCTAGACTAGTACAGTTTGAAAGGGGAGCGGGTAGTATATAAAGGTGGAAATTTTATGAGCACCATGGAAGCTTTTTATTGATTCCATTTTATCTGTAAACTATTAAAGTTAAAACCGGCAAATTAAGTGAAAATGATGAAGAAGAAGAAGAACTTAGGTTTTGGTTACTGAAATATTTAATCAAAATGATCAAGCAGGAGCCTCGTCATGCCACAACAACAAAAAATTGACGCCAGAATGATGTGAATGTTCAATACTCAGATAGAAGAAAAGGGAAGGTAATTTGAAACAAAGGGGTTTTGAAGTTTGAACACAAAACAAATAATTGAGATATATGCCCCAATCAAAAGTACTCTCTTTCTCAAAACAGATAAAGCATGGAAATTCTAATTTGTATTGCCTATATACTAATAGAGCTTAATATATTTATTGGTTTAAGAGTACAAGCATATGATAATAGGTGAGATAATAGGTGTGAGTGCATGCGAAAATATTATATACAGTAAGCACCTTTACCTACTTTTAATAATTTTGACAAATATTATATCCCATTGTATATTAACTGGGACATAAAAAATACATTAATTAAGCTGTCCAAGAAAAGATACATCACGCCATGTGCTTCACTTATATAACTATGAGCCTAATTTATTTTAATCAAGTGGGTCAAGCTATGGCTCTGCAAGAACATATATATATTAAGTTGAAAGTCATTCAGAGATATATAATTAGTAGATTGTGATTAGTTGCTTCAGGTATATTATATATTACATATAACCCAGAAAAAGGCTTAATCATTATGAGTGGGGGAAAGAAAAAATAAACAAATGAATAAATACTAATACTAGTAGCCTAAATTAAGATGCAATCCCTCGATAGGGGATTTTTTAAATGAGACTTTTTTCTTGTCCAAGAGAATGTTAGCTATCTAGTTATAGATAGGGAGAATAGGGAATTAGAAGTCTAAACATAGTTGCTAGATTAGATTTGAGTTTAAAACAAGATTACTGACCCCTCGTGTGAGAGTAAAGATATTGTTAAATATTCCAAAGGGGATGTGTCACTCAAAGTAAAGTGGAGAGGGAATCAAGTAAAGGTGAGAATAGAAGGTTAAAGGTGAGAAGAGATCAAAATATATAATATGAGCATCGATCCCTTTCACTAGGGGAAGACGCGTGCGGTGTGAAAAGGATGGAATAAAGTGTAGTTTTAGATGTGAGTTAGTTTGATGGCCTAGCTTTTATAAGATCAGATACTGGAAAAATCCCGTGTGGTTCAAGAAATGCTCAAGAGATGCAAAAAGTGCAAGTGTCACGAAAAGAAGCACGTAGCTATAGCAATTTGCAAGATATATAATTAGACACAGCGTAGATAGATAGATAGCTTTCGGTAACTTCATTCATTAGTATTTCCATATATAAATAAATAAATATCTTAAAGTGTTCCATTTGCTTGGCCTACCAATTATTCACGATAGAGGAAGAGGTAGAGTAGAATCTGTTTACTCGATGACAGCTTCAAATGGATGGCACGCTGGTCCACACAAGAAAAAGAATATAGGGGTTGTTTGTGTGTATAGTTTGTGTTTAGAAGAAGAAGTTGCGTGAAATATTTACCTTATTGTCAATTTCAAACTATTGTAAGAAATAGTTCAGTGCACTCTCTTCTGGATTGATCCCACACCTACTCAATAATGATCGCTGGAACAAAAATGGAATGACAAAATTAATACCTTCAATTTACCTCTCATTTTCTTTATTTTTTAAAACCAAATTGATGAGTAAATCACCAAAATCATCCATGAAATTATAATGCGATGTCAATTTAGTCCCTTAAATTATTAATGTTTCAAAATAGTTCTTGAAATTATAAATCTTCAACTACATTAATATTCCTTTTGAGTTGGTCAACAGGATTTTTAATTTTAAGAATCATTTTAAAATTTCATTACTTTCAAGGACTAAATTGTCTGATTTATAGAATAAATTAGTGATTCACTGTGAATTGGCTTTCAACAAATTAAGAATTGTATTTTCTAATAAAAAAATCAAAATATGTCTAAAATGGATACTATTTGAATCTGGAAGCTGACATGACTGCAACAACACTGCTTTCAATTTTGTGACTTTATCATCCCAGGTTACATCGTCTTTGGTCTACTTCAAGGCGGTTTACAATGAATCATGTGATATATGATGAACCAATGGTTGAAAATAGCTCAAAACTTCAACAATGACCGATGTCGCCTCTCGTATGTAGAAGCTCACGGTCCTCTACGTCCACAAGAATGAGACAGTGACCCAATCGGTGTCGATTCAACAAAAAATAAGAAAAAACAAATATGTTGAGTTTTGAATCACAATCTCAGTCGTGTGGATATGGAGGACTATAAGCTTCTACATACGGAAAGAGGCATCGGTCGTCGTTGGAGTTTGAGCTATTTTCAAGCATCGGTCCACCGTAAACCACATGATATACTGTCCCACCCTAACCATAGCCCTACTCCAGTCTTCACTGATCTTCTACTCTTTTCCTTTCTTTTCACCTTCGGTCAATTCCATTCCAACGTTAAAATAAATATCAATTAGTATTCAATATCACATGTAATTTGGTCAAAAGCAAATTCACCCTAGTCATAGCCCTACTTCAATCTTCACTGATCTTCTACTCTTTTCCTTTCTTTTCACCTTCGGTCAATTCCATTCCAACGTTAAAATCAATATCAATTATTCAATATCACTTGTAATTTGGTCAAAAGCAAATTGCGTGACCTTTTGTTTGGACGGCACTATGTATGAACATCCGCAATTCAATAGGGAAGGGAAGGGAATACAACTAATTAGAACTCTCAGCTATTATCTCGGACACTGGACACCGACATAAAGCACTCACTTATTTAATGTGCAATTGGTTTTCATCAGATGTTGTTAACGGTCGACATCATCGATCAGCATCGAACCATCAACAAAGTTACCATGGCCCAATAGGAGGATAAGAAACAAATAATTTCCCACTTATATTATTTGGTGAAAAGCGTTTTTTTAGTCCAACTCAGTTATTCCAAGACTCTACTCAGTTAATTTTACTACAATTCTATCGTAGATAGACAGCAAAAACTAAAATTATGTAGGAAAAAAAAAATATTCAGGCCCTGTTGAGAATATGTTCCAGTATTCATTATTGAAGTTTATAACTGTAGAGTTTTTACCGTTATAGGAGTATATGAACATTATTGGTAATAATGGTATGAGTTATAGACAGTAAGGTGGGTAATAATTTTAAAGGTTATTTATAAATTGTTACATATTTATGGGTAGTTGTAGTTGCTATTGGGGAAATTGTCACAACTAATGTAATTTCCAAATAAAATACTTTATTTTTTAATTACTGGTTTCGGGTAAGTCGTGGTCCTTTGTTTTATTTTTTTTAAAATTTTTTTTGGTGAAGCCAGATCTACGATTCATGACGCTTTCTTTTTATTTTATTTTATTTTTAATTTTTGGTTAAAATCGTGGCTATGATCCCCAACTTTGCTTTTTTTTTTAATTTTTTAAAAACCCTAATTTTATCCCAAGGGATGTTGACCGGCCACATTAATTTTAGTCAAAGTTGAGATGACAATGCCCCTTTACTTTCAGTTAAAGGTGGGTTAGGATGCCGATCTTCCCTTTTAGGGGTTTTTAAAAAAAGTAAAGTCGTAGATCATAGACATGACTTTGACTAATTTTTTTATAAAAAAAGTAGGTCGTGGATCATAGATCCGACTTTACCAAAAATTTATAAAATAAAAATAAAACAAAGGGGTGTCATCGATTGATACCACGACTTACCCTACCGGTAATTAAAAAATAAAGTGCACCAAATGTATAATTTCATTTGGAAATTACACTAGTGGCTTCAATTTCCCTTGTTATTGATTTTCAAAATTTATAATACTTATCATTTACAAATTTCTTATCTTTAAATAGCGTTAGTATCATCCAGTCAAAAAAAAAATACCGTTAGTATCAATAAAGTTAAATGTTTCAAATTTCACAAAAAAAAACTTATCAAAATTCATCTAGTAAAAAAAAAGTTTGAAATTCATCCTCTATTTTGCACAAGTTATTGGGAAAAACATAAGTTCCACATATACTAGAAGTAAGTCTTTAAAAGAGTTTATAAGTGAATGATACCCCTCACCTTACAAGTCGGTTTTGTAAGGATGAATTAAGCCCAAAATCTTAATATGGTATCAAAATCCATCTTATATCCATTGGACCACCCATGGCACCACATAAACTATAGGTAAGGAAGAGTTAGGCACAAAATCCTAATGCAAGTGGTATAAGAGGTTAATTGTTCTTGAAAGATCAAATGCAATCTGATAAACCAGTCATAGTACTACCAATTTTTTAGGGTGAGAAATGACAAACAGTAATAAAAACTTATATTGTTGCAAGTGATCTTTGGGAGGTTGTAGAAGATGATTATGAGGTTGATCCATTACCAAAAAATCTAACACTTCATCAATTTTGGGAAACATAAGGAAAGAAAGTAGTAGAATTTAAAGGCAAAGTTGTGTTTATATTTTGTTGTTTCTCCGGCAATCTTTGTCAGAATCATGACCCTGAAGTCAGCAAAAGCCATATGGGAATTTCTTAAGCAGCAATATGAAGAAAATGACAGAGCCAAAGGGGATGCATGTGATGAATTTGATCAATGAGTTTGAGATACAGTGGATGAAGGAGTCGGAAAAAATTAAGAAATATTCTCACAGACACTAAGCATTGTCAACAAGGTGAGGTTGCTTGGAACTAAGTAAATTTCCTTAGACAAGGATAGTTCAAAAGATCAATGTAACTGTTCTTTACAAGTTTAAATCATTATTTCCTCTATGGATATCAAATCTTACTTGGTAGAATTATTATATGCTTTGCAAGCCTAAGAACAAAGAAGGCTTGTGAGGAAGGATGACACTATTGAAAGTGTTTTATAATCCAAACCAAAGCTCAATTAAGGTCACAAAAGAAAGAAAAAGAATGCGCAACGGGAGAATTCGAACAAAGGGAGCAAAGGAGAGGATGGAAAGTCAATCCTCTGCGTGTTTTGCTAAAATCTGCAAGAAAAAAAAAACTAAAATTGAATCTCAAATGGCTATATAGTAGAATGAGGAGAAACTACTTGTAGCAAGCTATTTTGCCACCACCAACAATAGTGGAAGTCGGTTGATTAACGGTGGAAGTATACATCATATGACCAATGATGAAAAGGTTTTCAAGGAGTTGGACAATGCAAAGTGTATAGTAGAAAAAGGAAAGGGCATTATTGTAATTGAAAGCTGATCAAGTATTAAGATTATAATTGATATGCTTTAATACTGAACATTAATCAAAATTTGTTAGGTGTTGGTCAGTTACTTGGAAAGGCTGAGACTTGAAAAGAATGCAAGATGGTTTACTTATAATCAAATATTGTCAACCACTGAATTAATATAACAAGAGACCACCAAACTTATAATTAAACCAATGCTTGTCCAAGTAGAACTGGTCAACCACATACAAAATCACAACATCAATAGCCATATGAACTTTTCTATTTAATAAAAATTGAAAAAAAAAATCTCTATTATTTATTTATTTTAAAATAAGAAGCAAATGGTCAATAATAGAAGATCGCTTGTGTGCCTTTTGTAATAGCTTATATATTGGCCCTGTTTTCACCATTCAAACTAATGAACTGAGACAGTTTTGTATCACTCAAGTCAGCTTGATATGTTTAGTTTACCAATGAAAATACTGCAAACATACGTTTGGACCCCATAAACTATCTATGATGGAGTTTCTTAGGCAGTGGTGGCCCTGAGGGTGTGCGATCGCACAGGGCCCCATTTTTTAGGGGGCACCAACAATTTTTTTTTTTTACTTAGGAATGCTGCTATATGTTCGGGTTGATAGATACATATACAACTACTTTTGCTATAATTCTATTGTAATTTTCTGGTTTTGTTTGAACTTTTCAATGTTACAGTAATATTTAACTTTTCTTCTGCAATATTTATTTCCTTGAGGTTGTATTAAAACAATTAATGGCTAGCTTTTTGGACCTATCGTGTGCTGAATGCTACCTGCTTTTGATAATCAACGTATATATTTGACTTATAAATAATAGGACACAAATTTTTCAGTTTGCACGTAGCATCCAAAATGTCAGAGATGGCCCTGTTCTTAGGGGCAAATGTATGTTTGGGCTTTGGATTGCAGGCAATCTGATCCAAAGTGGATATGTGAAGTGGCCGGAGTAGAATCACGAACGGCGGAGTACGGCGGAGACGACGATGGGGGTGTACCTGCACACACTCCGATGCTTAAGTCAGTATCGGAATAAGGTGAGGTAAGAAACGAACAGTGTGTACCTTTATTGATTAGGTCATGGACCTTTTATAGGTGAGGTCAGGTTGTTGATGTGTGGATGTTCTCAGATAACCCTAGATCGATCATCAGTCGTAGGATGTATCCGACGACCAATGTAGTTTCTAGGGCTGTGGGGCTGGAAGGTTGCTTTTAGGTTTAGTGCCGCAATGCTTGCATTTTAGGGTTTCGCACCGTGGCGAAGTGATCCCTAGGGTTTATTACCCCGAAGGTGGAACTCCCGGGTCGGGTCGGCTGCCCGAATTTCGGGTCAGTATTGTTTCGGTGTGGATCCTTCTCGTTGGGTCGGATCTGCCTATTGCAGAGTTGGCCTTTGGCTACTCCGGATCAGTTGCCCCTTAGCCGATGTCATCAGTTATTGATAACTTCGGATATTGTCTAGTTAAGGGCATTGTTCGTCGAGCGTCGTTCTGTTTCAACTCCCTAGTCTGACATAGGGATTGCTTACTTCGGTTACGTTTGTCGTGTCTCTTCTGAGGGGATTTTTTTAGTTCGAGGTGGTTCATTTTCAAATTCGAGGCTTTGAAAAGACGCGCTCGTTTCCCAAGACAATTGCGGCAGAGATTTGGTGACGATTTAATAGAGAATCGCCTCGTTTCCAGCGCGTCTCATCATTACTCTTTTTTGCATTAATTACTGCCCGCTTCAGGATCTATAAATTCTAAAGGAGAGTTTATTTTTGCCTCTTTCGTTTTCGTTTCTCCTTCGTTTTCTCTGCTTCTGGTTCCCTAGTTTTTCTCTGCAAATTTAGCCATTTGAGTGTTAGGCTTTGGAGTTCCTTCCCCCTTACTCGTGTCTCCTCGTTATATACCCAGAGGTATTTCTTCTTCCTTGCTTGTTTATTTGCTTTATCAGAAGCTACTAAGGGGGTATTTGAAAGTTTTTGAATCCTCATGGCCTCTCAAAGGTTTTCCCTGGAGGATAGAGCCTCTCCCCCCCTTTTAATTCTGGGTTTTTACCTGGAGTAGGTATTTCTGGTAATGGGGGGGTTTCAACAGAAAACCTCCCCTTCTGTTTCTACCTCTGCGGCGGTGCCCAAGGTGGCACTGCCACCTTCCCGTGAGAAGGGTGGAGGAGCGTTTGAAACGCAAAGTAGAGATTACTCCCGAACACTTAGATCATTTTCGGGTGGTTTTAGAAAACAAGTTACAACGTCCTTGTAACCCCTGTGAAGTGGCTCAATGATATAAAGAGGTATATGACACTGTCTCTTACCCTGAGATGCCCATGGACAGGTTCGCCGTGGGAAAGCTGCCGACGTGGAGGATTACATGTGAGTCTAGCGCGAGGTGCTCAGCCTTCGATCTGAATATTCAACTGACGAAGACATGGCCGACTTGGAGAGTCGGATTCGAATAGGTGAGACGGTTGAGTCCGGAGGGGAATGGGCTTTCCTAGCTCCAGGGGGGAGATCATCAGATTTGTTCCGTGGAAAGTGGTGGTATGGACCACATATCGATGTACGAAGTGTTGTTTACTGAGCTTCAGGTTGCCCTTCCCTTCTCGTCCTTCGAACTCTCTGTTCTTAGGCACTTGGGTGTGGCCCCTTCTCAACTTCATTCCAACAGGTGAGCTTTTGTAAGAGCGTTCGACTTGATTTGTTTGTATATTCGGATACCGGCCTCTTATAGCGTCTTTTTCCACTTGTTTTCGCCCATGAAGACCTCAGAGAAGGCCGACCAGAGGCAAGGTTGGATCTCATTCAAGCCAAACGGCAAAGTTTTTGATTTGTACAGTGAATCCCTTAAAAGATTGAAGACAAAATATTTTTTTCTTCTTCCGATGGACGACGTTGCCCGGAGTGTGTTTTTGATCTCGCCGAGGACGGTTCGGAAGTGCTCAAGTTCTCTTTTTACTGGTCGAAGTCGTTCTTCCACCATCCTGTTGGGTCTTATTCGTTCAAGCTATCTGCTCTCAGCAAACTCAAGCAGGATTGGGTGAAGAGCATCAGAGATTAGGTTAGCGGCTTTGAGCCTGTTGTTTATACTGACCCCCAAACCCAAGAGCAAACATTGATTAAGCGGTTTTTTCATACCCAAACTCTCCTACAATGCCCGTCTTGTGAGGACGCTCGACATTGCTTAGGTAGGGAAATATTTACTTGCGTTATTTTCTTTTGTTTGCCAAGTCGTTGTTTGATATGTTTGTTTCTTTTGTACAGAATCCATGTCGAACATTGCCAAGTTTGATGCAGCTCAAGCCGCCCTGGCCAAGAAGTTGGAAGAAAGCTCGGACAAGGGGAAGCAAGTTCGACCCTCTCTTGTTGCTGCCGATGTCGTCGGGGCTTCCAATTCTGGCACGTCCAAGAATGGGGGTTCCGACCGGCTGCCTTGGCTCCTGAAGTGACTTCGGTGCCTTCAGCTGTGCCTCAGTGCCTCAACTGTCCAGTGCTACCGTCGACATTGTCGACGTGGAAATACACAAAAGGCCTGCTTCTTCCGATGTCCCTCCACCTCCGCCAAAGAAGTCGAAGTGAGCGACGCAACAATTGTTGCCCTTTGTGAGCAAGGACTCTACCCAAACTTCGGGGGAGGTCGGTCGTCCCCTTTGGCAACAAGTGGGCGAACAGGTGAAGATTCTGGAGGAGGAAGTTGTGTGCTTGCGCAAGGTGAAAGGGCAAGCCGAGAAGGCCCTCAAGAAAGATCGGGAGTTGCGAGATCGGATTCGAAAACTGGAAAATGATAATTAGGACCTCCGCATTAAGGTGCAGAATGCGGTGGGTCTTCAGACCGAACTTTTGGAGGAGTCTAACCGGACCGATGAGGCCGAGAAGAACTTTCGCGAGTTGACTTCTGCAAATGAAGAGCTTAAGAAGGAGAGGGAGGACTTCAAGTCCAAGGCGGAGAAGGCTACCAAGGAGAAAGAAGCCTTCCAAAAGGAAATGGATGATGCTCGCTCCGAAGTCGTCAAGTTGAAGAAGGCGTTGGAGGAGAAAGACCAATAGTTGAAGACTGTCGTGGCTGCAAAGAAGCGGAACAGTTTGAGAACGGCGTCCAACATGTGGTGTTCTTGAATCCCGGTGTGGTAGTTCGGACTGGGGCATCACGAACCTTGGAGTGGTTTCGGGTGACCACATCATTCATGCTGAAACCGAAACCGTTCTTGTTGTCCGCCCTTCCCCTTCTTCGGTTGATGCTTAGCTTCTTTAGTTGTATTTTTTTTTGGTCGTTCTGCACTTGCTCCTTTATGCCAAGGGCATTTTGTACTTGATAACAATTTGAATGAAATCTTTGTTTTCCTGACCTGCTTTGGTGGAACAATGTGTATGTAACTTGTAAATTCGCAAATTAGATTTAACTTGCGAGGTCGTCATCTCGAGAAGGGAGCCCGGCCAGGGGAACCTTCTTTCTAGCCCGAGAGCTTAGACTTGTGATCAAGCTCAGGTGGCGATGTAATGGAAATGTCCATAGACCGATGTGGTGGCTAGTCACGTTGGTTAGGGCTCCCAAAACGACTGGTGTGACAATGCGGCACCCCGTTGTGGTCGGGGTTCGCTCGTCTTCCCAATATGATAATGGTATTACAACCTTAACAAAATCGCGATAATAAAATGTTCATGTGCTGAAGTCTCGTTTTATTATGCTAGAAATTTGACAAGTGGATTTCCTTTCATGAGGGAACTACATGAGTATTTAGCTGTAATATTTTCTAAGTTTTGTAGCATTCCATGTTCGTAGAATTGCTTGGCCTTGAAGTGTTTCTAGGGTGTAAGCGCCAGTTCCGGCCTTTGATGAGATCTGATATGGGCCTTCCCAGTTCGGTGCCAGCTTCCCTTGGCTGGCATTTTTTAGGCTACATCGGCTCTTCTTAGGACAAGGTCGTCCTTTTCGAACTCATGAGGAATGACTCGTTGATTGTGTCTCGTTGCAATTCATTATTTCATAGCAACTTCGTTCAGGGATGCTAGCTCCCGCTTTTCTTCGAGGAGGTCCAGTTCCTCTCTTAGGTATTGGTGATTGGATGAAGTTCGAAGCGGGTGGAGCGTTCTCCAGCTCAGTTCTCCGACTTCGACTGTGATCACTGGTTCAGATCCATAGGTAAACAGAAATGGCGTTTTTCTGGTGGAGGAATGAAGCATGGTTCGATACACCCACAACACTTGTGGGAGCTCTTCTGCCCACATCCCTTTGGCTTCATCGAGTCTCTTTTTCAGACATCTCAGGATTACTCTGTTTGCTACTTCGGCTTGCCCGTTTGTTTGGGGATGCTCGACTGAAGTGAATATATGTTTTATCCCGAAGTCAGCTAAGGTTTTTCGGAACCTCTTATCCGCGAATTATGTTCCGTTATCGGTCACAACAACTTCGGGAATGCCGAACATTGTGAGGATTTGCTTTTTGAAGAACTTGGTAATGTTTTTGGCTGTGATCTTTGCAACTGGTTCGGCTTCGATCCATTTCGTGAAGTAGTCTACTGCCACAACCAAGTATTTGACTGGCCTGGGGCCATTGGGAACGGCCCGAGGAGATCGATTCCCCACCAGGCGAAAGGCCACGAGGAAGATAGAGTTGTCATCTCGCAAGGAGAAGTGATATGTACATCGGCATGCTTTTGACATTTCTCGCACTTCTTTACATAAGCAATGGCATCCGCATCCATGGTCGGCCAGTAGTAACCGGCTCTCAGTGTTTTCTTGGCCAAAGATCGACTTCCGAGGTTGTGACCACAGACGCCCTCATGGATCTCGGCAAGTACATACTGGGCCTCAGCTGCGTCATGGCACTTTAGAAGAGTTGCTGAGAAACCTCGCCAATATAGGCGGTCTTCGATGACGGAGTGAACACGCTCTTCGGTGAATTTTTGATGCTGCCTTATCATCGAGAGGATGTTCGCCTTGGCAAATGTATTTGAGAATCGGCGTCATCCATGAGTCGCCGAAGTGAGTGATGGTGTACATTGAAGGGGTAATGAGGGCATGTTCGAAGTTTTGGTCGATTTTCTTCGGAGCATCCGGTGTCTCCGTGGTGGCCACAATACTTAGATGGGAAAAGGTCTCTTGAATGACTGACCTGTTATTCCCCGTTGTTTTTGTGCTTGACAGTTTAGAGAGTACATTGGCTCCCGAGTTCTGCTCTCGAGGAACGTGTAAAATTTCTATTTTTTGGAAGCTTTTCATTAATTCATTGACTACGGCCAGGTACTTCTGTAGCAGGGGATCGTTTGCTTGATATTCCCCATTGGCTTGAGAAGCTACAAGTTGGGAGTCGGTGCGAAGACTGACCTCGGAGGCTTCAAGATCGCGGGCGAACATCAGCCCAGCGATGCATGCCTTGTATTCAGCCTAATTATTAGACGTGGGGAAGGAAAAGCTTAGAGAGAATTCGATTGTCAAACCTTCGACATTTTCCATGATTAGGCTCGCTCTGCTTCCCTTCGAATTCGAGGATCCATCGACATGGATGGTCCACTTGGTGCTCGAGTCTTCTGTCATTGGGGTCATCTCTGCTATGAAGTCGGCTAAGCTTTGGGCTTTGACTGCTTACCGAGGTTCAAAGGAAATGTTGAATTCTGATAGTTCTATGGACCACTTAATCATCCGTCCCGCCAGATCGGGCCGGTGGAGGACTTGTTTGATTGGTTGGTCTATCTGAACTGCTATTTGGTGAGACAAAAAAATATTGCCGTAATCATCTCGCTGTGATGATCAGTACTAGAGCGATCTTTTTGATTTTCTGGTATCAAAATTCGGGACCTTGGAGCGTTTTACTTATGTAGTAAACCGGCCTTTGCCCTTCAGCGGTTTCCCTTATCTGAACGGCACTTAGGGCCTCTTTGGTGACCGCCAAATATAGGTATAGGGTTTCCCCGACACAGGGCCTTGTTAGAACTGGCGGAGTTGACAGTGTTGCCTTTTAGCTTTGTGAAAGCTTTTTTGCAATCCGATGTCCATTCGAAGTGTACCCCCTTCTTCAGTAATTTGAAGAAAGGAAGCGCCCTCTGGGCGAACTTGGAAATGAATCTGGTTAGGGCGGCTATCATCCCTATTAGTTATTGGACATCTTTCTTCGACTTCGGTTGTCACATTTCGGTGATGGCGCGACATTTATCGAGATTGGCTTCGATGCCGCGCTCTGTTAAGTAAAAGCCCAGGAACTTGCCCGTTTTGACGCGTTAAGCCTCATGTTGTGTCGACGTGCCTGTTCGAAGACGTTCGAAAGGTCGGTGACATGGTTTATCTCTTCGGCTGATTTGAAGATCATATCGTCCATGTACACTTCGAGTATGTTCCCGATCTGGTCCTTAAAGACCTTGTTCATTATACGTTGATAAGTTGCTCCGACGTTCTTGAGACCGAACGACATTACTTTATAGCAGTAGTTGCCGTTGTCGGTCATAAACGCGGTTTTTTCCTAGTCGGCAGGGTTCATCGGTATCTGGTTGTACCCAGAGTACGCATTCATAAAGGACAGTAATCGAAAACCCGATGAGTTATCCACAAGTTTGTCAATATTGGGGAGGGGATAGGCGTCTTTTGGACAGGCCTTATTGAGATCGGTATAATCAACGCACATCCTCCATTTTCCATTAGCTTTCTTAACAAGAACAACATTTGAGAGTCAAGTTGTGTATTTGACTTCTCTTACAAAATCAGCCTTAATTAAATCGCTAACAGCTTTCCTAGCAGCTTCGGCCTTCTCTGGAGATTGCTTCCTCCTCCTCTACGCAACCCACTTCGCAGTTGGATCCAGGGCAAGACGATGACATGCGACGACGGGAGAGATCCCAGGCATATCGGCTGCAGTCCATGCGAAGAGGTCGGCGTTGGCTTTGAGGCACTTGATCAGCTCCTCTTTTACCTCGGGGGGAAGGTCGATGTCGATCTGGACAGTCTTCTTCAGGTCGTTCCCTAGTTGAATTTTCAGGAATTCCCCCTCTGGGATGGGTTGCTTTATCTTTTTTGGAAGTTCTCTTGCAAGAGGGTCAGTCTCCTCTTCGATCTCGTCTTCGTGCTCAATTCTGGCATCGAAGTCAGCGAGATTGACATCAGAGGATTCGATGTTCTTTTTTGGAGGGGTTGGTTTCTTGTCTCGCCTTTGATTGACTAGGCATGGCAGAACCGAACCAGCGGTACCCACGACCTCAACCCGATTTTGATGGGAAAACCCGCTTTGGGGTGGGACGGGGTTGGGGATGTCGATACCCAACCCGCTTCGACTAACCGCCCAATTAAATATAAATTGTTAATTTTTATTTTATTTTCTGCTTTTTTACTCTTTCTTTTTGTTTTTTATATTTTATTTATTTTTAATTTAATCTCTTTTCAATAGAACATTTTATTTTAATGTTTTTTTATTTTATTTTATCATTGTATAATAATTATGATTTTATTTTATTAATTATCATAACTATAATTTTTCAATTTTTCTACATAGTTAGAGCCGAGGTGGGGACCATGGAAACCACTTATCGGGGATGGGGAAGGCAAACCCCGAACCCGTTAGAAATGGGGACGGGGACGGGGGAGGCAAAACCCGCCCCCGACCCGGCCCGTTGCCATGCCTATTGACAGCAGATAACATTTTCTGGCTGCCTCGAGATCGCCAAGGATCGTGATTATCTTCCCATCGGATGAGTGGAACCTCATTTTGAGGTGGACGGTGGAAGTGACTGCTCCGAGCTCTCCCAGGGTAGGTCGGCCTAGGTTGCAGTTGTAGGGCGTTGGGCAAGGAAGGACAATGAATTGGACTTTGACAGTTCTAGTTTCGGGCTAGTCGCCGAATGTGACCATCAGTTCAATATAGCCCAGGGGTTTGGTTGTGGAACTATTGAAACCCTGGAGGTTGGAGTCGTGATAGGGAATCATGTCTTTTTCGGCCAGCTTCAGAGTCTTAAAGAGACCAACAAACATGATGTCGGCGGAGCTCCCTTGATCGACCAAGATTATCCTTACGTCGAAATTGGCCATATACGCGCAAATCAATAAGGGAATTTGGTCGTTTGGGCGACCATTCAGCAGGTCTTCATCATAAAAGGCTAAGGGTGGTCGGCTTGACCTTGGTCGGTTGGTAGGTGGGTAGACAGTGTTGATGGACATCGCTTCTCGCACCTTTCTTTTGGCAGAATTGATGGAAGTTTCACCTCGACCTGTCAAACCACTGGAAATTACTAAAGCCACATGTGGGGGCCTAGCTTCTTCTTCGTCGGCCTGATGATGGCGACTTTCTGTTTGAGTCAGTGCAGAATAGTTGTCGCGCTTAGATCGGGGGGATTGAGATTTGGTTCGTTCTTCGCCCGTCTTGACTTTGTGTACTACTGCAGCTTCCCCTTCTGAATGAGGGTTTCAATGGCGTCCTTAAGCTGAACGCACTCATCGGTGTTATGGCCTGTACTTTTATGAAACTGACAGTACTTCGATTTGTCTGTGCTCAGCTTCTCCTTCAAAGGCTTTGGGAATCGGATTCCAGCATCTCGAAACTCCGCATTGGTACACTCATGCAAGATCCGTGATCGAGATGTGTTCAATGGGGTATAGTCTTCGTATCTTCCATGGGGACCTTTGGGGTCCTTGTCTCAACGGGGTCGATCTTCTTTGTACCCTGAACTCTTCTCCTGGGAGGTCTGCTTTTTTGACCTTGAGGCCATATGCTTTTCTTCAAAGTTAATGTACTTCTCCGTGCGTCGGAGGAAGTCGTTAAGGTCGGTGGGTTTGTCAACCCCGACATTGATGCTGAAGAGGTTATCTTCAATCAAGCCATGTTCCAGCAGGTATAGTTTCATCTCGTCAAAGGCTTGTTTGATAAACACCGCTTCTTTGTTGAAGCGCTCAATATATTCTTGGAGTGGTTCATCCTTCCTCTGGTGTATCGCTGTTAAAGTGGCCACTGACCTGGGTTGGACCCGAGAGGCAGTGAAATGGGAGCAGAACTGAGCGGTCAGTTCGGACCACGAATCTATTGAGTTTTTCTTCAATCCCTGGAACCACGTAAGGGTCGCTTTCTTCAAGGTGAGTGGGAAGATCTTGCACTTGACCGGGTCTTTCGCCCCGTGAAATCCCATGACGGTATCGAAGCATCTGATGTGTTCATCGGGATCCCCTATGCCGTCATAGGTTTTGAGCGAGAGAGGCTTCAGAATGGCTCGAGGTATCGAAAACCGAGCTACCCTTGTAGTGAAGGGTCCCGAAGCAAAATGGTCATCGTTGTCCTCGGAATCTTGAGATCCGGACTACGAGGGAGGGGAACTGGATCCCCGTCTCGGAGATATTGTTGTACGACGACGGCGAGGAGAGGAAACCCTCTCGTGGGAACGTCGGCTATGGGGGTGACGGTGTTGAGGGGACACGTCCCTCAATTGCCGAGATCTGTAGTGAAGGGCACACTCTCGCGATCTTCGAGGGGAGGTGGAGCGGCGGGAAGGCGGGCACTCGCTTGAGCCCGGGGGAGGAGATCGCTCATGGGATCTACGACGATGCTGAGATCGTGATAAGGAGGAACGTCGATGCTACGAGCGTTCCGGAGTGCGGCGTCGATGGTGGCACGCGCCTCCCGGGGAACGACGTCGAGGATGGGATCGGTCAGCGGAGCTATGGCGCATCCGAGACCTAGTGGGTGAGCGGTGCCTCGGAGGGGACGGCTCGGCCGACCTGACGCTCGGAGAAGAGCGGTCAATGGATCTAGGGTTAGAGACTTGGCGGTCCCCAGATCTACCCTCCGTTGGATTTTGATATTCAGAAGGCTCGAATCGGTCCGACAAGGTCCGCTGCAGAACCCGATGATAAGCGTCCACCTTGCTTGCTAAGTAGTTCTGTTGATCCTCCATGTGGAGGAGGCAGAGGTTTTGGGCCGCCATTGTCTCTGTCTGGTGCCGAACGAGGCTGAGGAGCTCGTTGACGGCGGCCGCGGTCGTATGAGTTAGCGACGGCTCGGCGGCCGGGACGGGCTCTAGTGCAGGGATGGGAACGGTTTCCACGTGTGGCTCTGACTGGGATTCATCTTCGACGGCGACAGGAAAGTCGTCGTCCTGGCCGGGAACGTCCATAGACGTAGGAATGCGTGTCGTGCTCCGTGTGTGAATGGTTCATCTGACTCCAGTCATGGTGAATCGGAAGATTCAAAGTGAACAGAAGAACTAGAAAGTTCCCACAGACGGCGCCAATGATCCGAAATGGATCTGTGAAGTGGCCGGAGTAGAATCACGAATGGCGGAGTACGGCGGAGACGGCGATGGGGGGTGTACCTGCACACACTCTGATGCTTAAGTCAGTATCGGAATAATGTGAGGTAATAAATGAACAGTGTGTACCTTTATTGATTAGGTCATGGACCTTTTATAGGTGAGGTCAGGTTGCTGACGTGTGGATGTTCTCAGGTAACCTTAGATCGATCATCAGCCGTAGGATGTATCCGACGGCCAATGTAGTTTCTAGGGTTGTGGGGCTAGAAGGTTGCTTTTAGGTTTAGTGCCGCAATGCTTGCATTCTAGAGTTTCGCGTCGTAGCGATGTGATCCCTAGGATTTATTACTCCGAAGGTGGAACTCCCGAGTCGGGTCGGCTGCCCCGAAGTGGGCCCTGGGCCATTTCAGGTCAGTATTGTTTCGGCGTGGATCCTTTTCGTTGGGTCGGATCTGCCTATTACGGAGTGGGCCTTTGGCCACTCCGAATCACAATCATAGCCAAACATATCCTTACTAGGCCAATTTTTCGGTTGACCAGCTGCGTCGAACGAACTCTTGTCGTACTCTTGGAACAATGCTGCTCACTGGCGAATGCTTTTCGTTTCATTGTCTCAGATGAACGACACTTTCACAACCACCTTAAGAATAGCGAATATTTAATTAAATACAACGAACTCTTTCAGGATATTGTTTAGCTTTATTTTAAGGAACGAAAAGTAACTTTTCAATATCAAAAAATGCGACACTAAATTATCCTGTGTCGATTTCTCATGTGTATGACCGTACATTCGTTTATAAAGTTGATAATGTAATAATAGCTAGTTTAACGATAACCTGGAAATAATAGGAACTTTTATTTTTGCTATTGTTTGAGAAGATCAAAATTAGTTTTTTCTGTCAATGGCTTTTTTTAGTCTACAGATTAAAATTAGAATTAGAAAGGTTTTTACATTTATTTGGAACACGAACGACATTAAGCCATTCTTCCGTTCTTCGCCGTGCACGTACTCTACAACTTCCATAAACCATTACTTCCGCCTGTGCAGATGAACTGCAGCAGTTCAATAATACAGACCACACACATTGGCAAACGTTAGTGTTGACGTTTGGTGCTACGAACGAGAATATCGCTTCTAAGTCGATGTTTGGAGCAGCCGTGACAGCAAACAAAGTATTCATTCTTGCATCCCAATGCACCCCCACTGTAAAAGCTATCTCTCTGAGCTTTGGGATGGACACACGTTATAAACAGCATACGAATGCGGTTCCAAACACAGGGTAAGTTAAAAAAGGTATCAAATTTACACAACATATAAATATAGATATATAATTTTCTTTCGAAGACTACCACTTCAAGGAACATACGTTATAAACTTTAATTCTACAAAAGGGAACCAAGGTTATCATATGAGAAATATGTGCCCGATCCAACCTTCGAGATATCAAATTAATCACAATCCGTAAATATGTTACATATACATTAGCAAATGCTAAAGACCAAAGTGACATGTTCAGAAAGATTGTCTACCGCAACTTCAACACAACTAAGAAAATCGGTGTTTCCCTTCAACCATTTGGGAGCAATAAAATCCATATATAAACAGATTGCACATCAACCTCATCGGCCTTTCATGCATACAGGTTCCATCAGTGCCTTGAACGGTTTCTTATCCTGAAATGTCAACTTTCAGAATCAGTGTTTCATGATTGAGATGATGCCGAGGCATAAACCTCAAGGCACAGCAAATGAAAGGCAAAACAACTTTACCTGGGAGAACGAGAATAAGGAGATCGTGAACGGGACCGAGACTGAGAATGGGAGCGAGAAGGGGACCGGGAACGAGAGCAAGAACTAGAGTAATATCTTCTGGAACCCCTGCTTCTACTTGGACTTCTGCTACGCCTGTATCTTCTGCAGTTAATAATATAATATCAATGTTAATTAATCGGAGGAAAAAACAAAGCAAGCCTCAATTTGCTAAAATAACATAATTTTACTAACTTGTAACCGTTCACGATTCACCAATTGCCAGGAAGTCTTTTAACAACTTAATGGTGTTACGATAAAGTTACACAAATTACAAATCCCTCGAGTATACAAGGTCGTCTTCTAAAAACGAACTATAGAACATTAGCCACCTGGCAACACACTTTTAGCAGGATTTAAAATGTATAAACAATTAACAGATAAAAATTAACAAGAATCACAACACCTTATGTCCCCTCAACCTGAGGTAAATATATTGCCTAGTTATCTAATGCAAATTAACAAAGACAAACATTGGATTTCCTCAAGGAGTTTGGACCATGCCAATATGTCCGGCTCAACTTGAGGCATATTTGGTCTTAATGACAAGTTTTGTATGCTGAACCACTCCATTAAACCAAAGGTTACTGATTTTTATCTTGTGAATACATTGGCTGTGCACAAACATCTAGCATGTACAAAGTGTGATGAAATACCTTGGTGGGGAACGGCTGTAACTCCTGCTGCGGCTGCGACGTCTATACCGACTCAATCGACTAGTTTCAGCAAGCTTTTCCTGCCTCTGTCGCTCCTGCTCCTTTTTCTTGGCTATTTCCGCAGCAGTATCTTTTTTAACTGCACAGGGGAACAGTAACATGTAGATATCAGGAAATGATATAGAACTCGCAAAAATACAGCTTCACTCACTCCTAAAAAGAATCAGTAGAATGCAAACAAAAAGTAATGCTCTACATCAAAAAATGTGTAAGCTTCTTTGATCTGTCTGCAATTGAAATAAATTATTCAAACAGTCATACTTTGTTTGTTTAGTTGCTTGTTCATGATCCTTTTAAGTCTTTCTTGAGGAGTTTCTTTCTTCTCCCCTTGTTGATGTTTCAAGAGACCTCCAGAACCACTTGCCTTTAATTTTGCTAATGCGGAGCCTGAAGATGTGCTGTGGAAAAGAGAATAGCAATAAACAAATAAATAAAGAAGAAAAAAAAAATCAGATATTAGAAAAAGCTGAAACAAATATCCCTTTGTAATAACAAAAATAGAAAGAAAGAAATAATATAATAATGAATAATTATATGGTACCGATGATCAACTGGCAATATTATTAACTATCGGAAGAATATGGAATGGATGTTGATGCAAAATCTAATGGTCAATAAAGCAGATGGTGCTAAACCGCTGACTCAGAATACTAAGCCCCGCATTTGGATTTTGGAGAAGAGTACATGAGGAAATCTAGGAATATGGGGCAGAAGAATAAACAATATGGAGCAGAAGAATAAACCAGCTATGGATGTGTCAGCCAGGGGGGTTAGCTAGTACAGGGTTGTTACAAAACTACAATTATTATGTTTATCTTTCTGTAGGCTGTTTATAGCTCCATTAAGGTTCCTAACAGATGGTACCACAAAAACCATATATGATAAAAACTCCATTCACATACACACTGTTGGGTGGTGGCATACCTTACTGATGGTTTCAAGACTTTAGTGCCCTTATCAATAGATACACCAGAAGCAGGATCAACATGCAATGCCTCGAGTATGCAACCAGACGATGGCCTGCAAGACAGTAGAGGTATAAGATAAAATAATTGCAATATTTCCATGCAATTCACAGGTAATTATGCAAAATCCATTTCAGGGAACAATGAGCTTCAAATAGGAAGCCTCCTCCCTCCTCCTCTTGGCAGTTACCCTGACAATCCTAGTCCTGATCTATTCTAAACCACAAAAAAATTGGCTCAGGCAACAATATGGGTGATATGCTGCGCAGAGAAAAGACTGTCCAATCTATCTTGGCAATAATTAAAGGTCCAGTGCTCCGACCGGTTTAACATATCAACTTGAGATGGAGGAGATCGCGGTGGAGAAAATCTTTCACGCCTGGGTTCATCTGCTTCTCCAGAGCCCCCAAATTCAGTTATGTATTCTATTTTAGGAGTTCTTGGTTTGCTTCGGTGAATATCATCAGCATGACTGCTCCGTGAATAACGCCTTGCATATGACGGGGAGTAGGACCGTGATCTGGACCTTGACCTGTAAATTGAAAATGTCAAATATCCCCAATAAAATTTCATTCATGAGAAGTATGAGTGGAATCGAAAATGAATACATCTATATAACACCATCCAAAGAGACCTAGAACAGGAGTGCTAATGCTATACCTTCTAGAACGAGAATAAGCTTCGTAAGTAGGACTTTGCCTTGATTCCCTGCATGTATATATTGAGTGCATCATTAAGACTAGTATGCAAGAATAATCAGCTATCCAGTTGTGAGTGGGAGCACAATTTCATATATTCTTCGCTCAATCTGAAGCACGAAAATATCAATATTTTCTACCGGTAGGGGTCATGATGCAGCACACGAGTTCCAGATATCCGTGTAGCTTCTCTCTCTTTCTCCCTTTCAATCTGAGAAGCCTTTCTTCTTTCCTTACGACTCAGCTTCCTCTATAAAATTTATAATATATAATTCAAAAACGTATACACAGGAATCTCGAAATAAAAGCCAAAATATAATCCATTCTTACTGTGAACATTTTCACTTACAATTGCAGGATCGCCTTTGATTATCTCCTTTTGCCTTTTTTCTTCCTCCTTGGCTTTCTTATCCATGTAAACAAGCCAACCATACCTTTTGACCCCATATTCTTTTGCAATTATCTCCATTCCTTCATCATTGCTATCATCACTGTTAAAATCCTCATCATCCTCGTCATCTTCATCTTCCTCGTCGTCATCATCTGAAATCTGGGATTCTTCTTTTCCATTCCCTTCATAAGAAAACCCGACCTGTGAGTAAGATCCTTTGCTTGCAGCAGGCTGTGACAAATTAGATCTGCAAATGTGCGTGAAAACAAACACAATAAGTTTATCTGTCATGAAGTATACCAACAACACATCATATAAAGTTGCAGATAATATATCTACAGACCAGACCAGACCAAACCAGAATTGAGGGACAAATTCACAAATCAGAAGATAGGTTCACCGCTATGCACACAAAAAAGAGCATAAGTTGTTCACAATTCATGGACAAACTGACAAATCACCAACTTCAAAATTACTAAAGACATAAGGATGGTGGGACTAAGTTCCCCTCGTTAGAGCTGGATTCAACTAGGTCGGGCTAGATTTCAAATCATTAGAGTTGGCTTCATTCACCTCATTGGCCTGTTGGATTCATTGCAAACTTAAACAATGGGTTTGTTCATGTTTTTTGGTTTGTGACTTCGTTTATGATGGGAGCCATGAGGCAGATGTGTTCATGTTAGGATGTTAGATGCATTTGTGGAGTCGAGTGCTACAACTATGAGGTTAATGTTTTGTACACTATGGGGCCTCATTCAACTATTGCATTTTGAGTGTTTTTTAACCACTGTCATTTTAGGCAAATCTGGGAAAAATAACCATTATGCTGTAGAGTCATTCAATTGTCCTCAACTTGCAATTCTATACGAGTTTATACAAGTCCAAGACTCTATGCCACTTCACCCGTGTTTACACAGAAACGATTCACGATTGTAAGCAAGTTAACTCGATTCTGATACCTAGATTCATAAACTCGTACAATTCTACACGTTAGCTCGAGAGTTTGACACTCATGAAAAATTGAAAATAATGACTTAATGAGTATTTCTATGGAAGGCTGGAAGCAAAATATTTTTAGCAGATGTTGCTTAACCATCTGATTATTTGCATTAAGAACAAGAAATAGACTCAAACCCACAGTTTTTTACAATTTTTTGTTTGCAAACCATGTATATGCACATATATGAATACATCAATGCTTTGCTCAGATATGACATGAAAAACAATTAGTTAAATATGAATGAAAGCAATCTTTCAACCTGTCTGATGTAAATGGAGCAGCAGCCTTGGCCTCCATCTCTTGATTTACATGTTGCAAAGCCTCCTCATCGGTAACTGTTAACATTAAAAATCCAGTTTGTAAATTCAGCTACAAAATTTTTCCCTGGATGTCAGGTTGGCTTTAAAACTCTATAACCTTTTGTCTTGTATTGCTTTATCAGGGGAAAAAAATGTTGAAGAATGAGAAGAGGTACAGAAAACCACAATAATCAAACTATTAAAGGTAATGAGAATCAAACTCATTGTCCAGAAATAAAAAAGTACCGACATCCTCTACGCCGATGCTTTATTAAATCCCGATAACGCTCAAAATTAACAAACTCTTCTAATTCTTCTTCTTCTTCAGACTTTTCCTGGCCACGCCTATAACTAGAATCCCGAATAAAATCAAGGAGCGCACGCCCATCAAATCTGCAAACGCATACGATTAGCAATCAATTATATATTTATTAATCAAATATATACAAAAAAATTCACAAGGATAGTAGAAAAACTGCGCACCTGTCAATCAAAATATCCTGTTTCCCATTCCAAGGTATCCTGAGACACAAACGAATCATAAGTCAACCTTAAACGAAGAACAAGTTTTGCCAAAAGTAAATTCAGAGGATATAGTTATCAGGCATAATATCTTTTACCAATTAACAAAAAAGGATAAGGTAAGCCTATCATCACCAGACATACATATTGATTAACTCACCATACTCTAGACCCTTAACTGTACTAAAAGCACCAAATTTTATGCTCCGTGCAAACAAAACACAAATAATTAGCGTCAACCAAACATTATCCATGCATTTTGCACAACACTTCAAACCAATGAACTTATTCCTTGTCCCGTGATCTTAAATAAATTGAGGCCTCCAGAGGTTAAAGAAGTGTATAATTTAATAGAACCAAATCCAGCTAACAGAAATGGAAAACATTAAAATAAATAAATAAACAACTGAACTTTACATGAACCCTCTAAAATACCATATCTTACACCATTAATCCCAAAACTTGATAAACCAATTTGAAACTTTCGAAATTTCCATAATCCGTGAAAAACGCTAGTTAATTAGAACATGTCCACAGAATTTCCACTTTTAATTTTTTATTCAAAAGAAAAAAGAGATTTGAAAGGGAGACGAAACGGAAAAGAGAGAGAGAGAGACTAACAGGCCCTGCTGATCCTGGGTGGCTTGGTAAAGTGCGTCGTCACGATAGGTTCGGGAACGAAAGCCAACGACCTGAATGGATTGCTGAGGATCGCCGCGCCGTTTTGCCAAGTAAACGGCTCGCCTCTGTGCTCGTTTTCGAGCCGCGTCCATCATGTCGTGCACCTTCTTCTCCGACCTCCTCGCCTCGTGCCACATCCTTCTTCTTCTTCTTTTTCTTTTTTTTCCAAATCACGTAGCAATGGAAAAACCTAGTTTTGATTCCAACTCTTCCACAGGATTTGATTTCCCACCAACCCGATGAATCCTGAAGTACGGTGCCACATGCTTCCTTTCCACTTTCCAGCGCTCTTCTCCCCTTCTACGTGGCCATTTCTTTCCTGGACCTGGACTCGCTGCTCTGTCCTACGTAAGGCCCAACCAATAAAACCGCCTAACTGATCTTGGGTATTAACTCAAAGGGAATAACTAAAGACACCTAGGTGTTTACTGAAATGCATCCCCCATCCGAAAATAAATTTTCGGCGTCAATTTTTTGCATTCTAATAGTTTATTGTAAAAATATCCAACGCACAAGAATAAATCTAATTTTTTTTTCAAAAAAGAAAAATTATTAACAGATTTAAATTTTTCAAAAAATATTATAGATAATTCATTATGAAATAGAAAATATATGTATTTATACATATACTTCAATTTTAAAATAAAACAAATAATATTGATTCTTTTTTCTTTATATTTAGGAATGGTTTCTCAACTATGTGTTTCAACAAAAAAAATATAAAGCACACAATTGATTGATTTATCTAAATTATAGTAAGATATATTCAAAATAAGTAGTATGAAAAAGAGATAATCAATTATTTATGTTGGACAACAAATTAATCCTAGAATAAATTCTGATTTTTCTCACATATAATACCGAAGCTTTAAGAAAAAAATAAAAATTCATATTGATTTAGACATAAACAATCATGTGAATGATGGAATGATGTAAATATTTATATTCCAATGGAATAGTAAAAAATTTTAAATTTTAATAATATGTAAAAGATAAAATATACAAATTATGAAAAAATAATAAATATTAAATTTAACATTATATTGTTATGATTTTTAAATTAAATTTCATGATGTGAATAGTAAAATTAATAATTCATGAAAATTTATAAAATTAAAAGTAACCAAATTTGTATGGTAAAATAATGATGAATAGTATTTATCAAAAAAAAATTGATGAACAGTACTAATAATTGATATAAATAATAAATAAAATAGATAAGTTACTAACATTATATAGTACCCACCACCACTGTTGCCGCTACCCAGCATCCTATATTGTTGCCACTACTATCACCCAACACCTTTCACCATTGTCGTCTGAACACGTTTTGAAAACAAATTTACCGCATGAGTTTGTTTTTATTTTCTCACTTAAAAAACCATTTTCAAATCAATATCATTAAACATATATTTTTTGGCAATAAACATCACATTTTTCTTACAATATTATGTGGGTGTGCATGTGGCGGTGGAAAAATAAATTATAATTGATGAACAAGCGATACCTATATTTGGTAGCTATGGTATGGGGTTCATATTACTTAGAGAAAGCTTCAAGAATTTTTCCATACACAATTGCAAATGGTGGAAGTAGAGTGTTCAAAAGTGGTTCATACATCCCTTGTCCGAGTGAATTTGAATGTGGAAGGTAGTTTTTTTTTTCCAGTACAACATATGTCATTAGGAATGGAAGTCTTATATTGCTAATGATTGGATCAGAGGATAAATTCACTAAAAACCATCCAACTTTTGATACCATCTTCATTTTATACTTGTTAAGGAGATACTTGTATACGCTGGCAAGCTAAGTAGTTTGTACACGCAGGGAAGCTAAGCAGTTTGTACACTTGATTATAGATTAAAAATACAGTTTGACTGGTGTATTTATACACGACTAACTGTATTTTTAATTTATGATCAAGTGGGTAAATTTTACAAAAGTAAATTAATATATCAAACCTATTATATCATAATAGATTATGTTTAAAATTTGGGTTTGATATTCTACCGGATTATTCCAAACAGCGTTTTGCACCCGATAGTAGAATCTGGAACATCTTTTGAACCCAAAGTGTATAAGAAAATTCTCAAAATTCATATTTTTCCCTTATTAAATATGGGGACTAGAATGGTAGAGTCACTTAGAAAATTATGGTTTTTATTAAAATTGGGAAAAATTTTAAAATAAAAATAGGATTTTTATTAATTAAAATACTTATTTTTCAAAAAAAAAGTTAAAAAATGCAAAGTCATGGACCCCACCCACGACTTTGCCCTTAGTTTTTTCAAAAAATATAAAAACTAAGTTGTGAATGTGATTCACGATTTAACTAAAAAAAAAAAAATTAAATGGGAAACCAGACTTACCCAAAAATGGTAAATAAAAAAAGTTACACCAAACTGGTAATTTTCAAAAATTACACCAGTTTGGTAAATTTGCCATACTTTTCTTCTTAAATAATATCACATGTTATTCTTAATTTTTATCTTTTACATTTTAAATTTATTTTATGAATTTATGTCTTGTTTTTATAATACTACTAAATGTTTTTTAATCTATGTATTAATCATGTATTTTTTTTGTCAAAAAAAATCATGTATACTTTTTATTTAATTTTAAGTATTATCTCATCCTAAATATTTTAAAACTGTATACATTTTATTTTATTTAGATTTAAAATACCGTATATAATAATTATTTGATAACCACCCATCACTGCTTTATTTATTAATTGCTTTATTTATTAAAGAAAACCCGTCACTCACGGATGCCCGGTTAAGTTAGAAACAGATAAGCTTTGCTTACGCTTAATCCCATTAACTGTTTAATTTTATGTTATTCCTTTTTTTATTATTAATTTTATGTTATTCTACTTGACAGGGATTTACATTTATTGTATTCTTACAAATGCTCCTTCCAACATGTGAATAAGGATTTCCATAATGCATGACTTGCTTTCCCATTTGTACTAGTTGAAGCTCTATTTTATATTTTTGTGATTACAAGCCGAGGATCTATGTTTTGATATAGCATGAAGCATATCCGTACGTATATGCTCAACTGATCAGCACCATGAGAAAATAATGGCATATGTAGGTCCAAATCGAGATTATTTCAAGTGGCTTCATGATTTTGTGATGTGTCTCTTAACCTACATGACTACCTTGTTGGGTCATGAGGGCTCGTGACAGAGAAAGCCTTAAAATTCAAAGAGCACTTATAAATAGGGATGGCAAAGCGGGTTGAGCCCAACGGACCGGCCTGCCAACCGGCCTTATTATCACACCAAATTGTCTACTTTTATAGGGCATTTATAGTACTTAATTACATCATTTTACACTATTTAAAGTATAAAAGTATTCATCTATGTCTTATTTTGCAGAAATATCATAAAGACACTACTCAGAGCAAAAGATGCGAGAATAGATTGAAAACTGACAAGTTTTGGAGAGTTTTAACATACGGATAAGCGATGCGGCTTTGTGATGTCTGATGCGGTAGTACCTATATCGTAGAAGCGATGAGGCGTACCTCCTTGGTTAGTACAGCCTGGCGCCGATGAGAAAGTTCAGTACGGTCGTGCCAAAGGTAGTACGGCCGTACACAGATGATGTCAGGGAGTGCAGAGTGCACAAGTACGGGCCAACATCGCAAACAAAGTGCAGTACGGTGGTAGTGTATATATCGATGGCTGCAGTACCCGATCTCAGTTATGCGGTTGAAGACTAGATGACCTAATCCGCATCCCAACCTATAAATAGGCCCTCTTAGCCTAAGCTTTGAACCTTTTGATGAATTTCTAAATCTTAGCCCCCTTTTTGAAAGTTCTTCACAAACATCTTGATATTGGAGTGAGTCTTGAATCATTGAAGCTTCTTGCCAATTCTGTTTTGCTACCAAAGCTCGTGAGGACGTGAGGAACAAACGAGATGATCACTATCATACTGAAAGGGTGTCCCGGTTCTATTTAATCATGTCTTTTAGGAATTTATGTTTAGATCTATTCTATTCTATTATGTTGAGAAACAGTATGAGTAGCTAACTCTATCACTAGGGGTGATGGGGGATCTTTTACGATGTTCTTGATATTTATCTAATTGCTAATATGAACTTCTTATTATCCTTATGAATGTATTTTTCCTAGCGTGCTTAATCCCATATGATCTGGCTAATCCTTAATAAATTAGTTAATTGGAGGCGATCGTACCACAATTAGTTAATGGAACTCTAGGATTAACAGAATTCACTTTTTATGCTCGGTCAGAGTAATTGCTTATTTCCAATCAGTCATTGAATTGGTAGGCTTACTAGTTCTTAATGTTCTTTCTTTTAATTACATTCTTTGACCAAACGGAGTAGTTATTTAGGAAGAAGGCTATTAAATGGGTAGTTAATAGTAGTTCAGAGTAAGTGGTTGGCTTTCAATAAGAAAATATAGTTCGTAATAGCAAGAAAATAGATTCAGGATCTAGTATTAGTGAACCTGGTTCCCCTAGGCTTTCCTATTCAATCTTACTCCAGTACTTGCGACTTAGTTTTATTCTGATTTCCTTAGTTCATCTGTTTTAATCCCAATCTATTAATTTCGATAGCTTAAAGAATTTAAGATCTATATTACGTTGGTACTCACGCATTCCCTGTGGGTTCGACATTCAGAGTCTTAAAAATACTCACTTTATTACGAGTTACGATCAGGTACACTTGCCTGAGCTACAACATTGGGCTACGATATATCAGCCTGCCAACCCATCCAGCCCAGCCCGCGCTAGCCCACAAACCCGTTGGGCCACAAGCGGGCCGTGTCGGGCCAACCCATCGGGTTAACATATATTTTTTATTTATTTATTTTCTTATTTTCAAACAATTTTCCATTTTTTTCATATTTCGGGCATATCAGTCCGCCATTTTGGTTCGTTTTAGGCGAGTTGGCCCGCCATTTTGGCGTTGTTTTAGCCCAAATTTTAGTTTTTATATTTATATTTGTTTTTTGATTTTTTAACGGGTTGACCCGCCAGCTTGTGACGGGGCGGGTTGTGTTCAATGTCTCAACCCACCACCGTTGGCAGGCTGGGTTGGGCCAGCCCGTTTTTGAGCAGGCTCATGGTGGGTTGGGTTGGGTCGGGGGGGCGGGTTGACCCGTTTTGTCATCCCTGCTATAAATGTACTTACATATTCCCACTGACAGCTATATTCAAATTCACGTCCTTGTGAGGTATGAATTGTATCATTATCAACTAGACAAACTTTCATTGACTATTATTATTCTTCTATGTGTCATATTTTTTAATAAAAAAGTATCTCCATTTTATCAGATATTTTATCGTGGATTGATACATGGTTATTTATCTTGGGTGTCCGGTTAATGTAAGGAGGCAACCCAGCCTAATTGATTATAGGACAAAACTTAAGTGCAGTTCTTTATGTAGAATTTTTATTATTCTTCAATCACAATTCAACACATGTAATAACTATCCAATAGTAAAAACATGATCATTTTAAATTTGAGGTGTAAGTGAAAAATTTAATCCACATGACAAGTTATAATTTGTGAACAACACAAACAACACATATTGAACGACGCTTAAGTTTTATCCTTGATTATATGTTATTACTGCATTAATAAAATGATAAATGAGGCATAATTTTAGCATATATACCTGCGAACGAATCCCAGGAAAATAGTAGGAGGCATCTCGATTCCCTATCGTGCTCAATCCTTTAGGAGAAAAGGCTTAAGTCGATTGTTAAGAGCTACAAATCAATTAAACTAAGCTCGACTTGGAATATCTATTTCTCGAATGTCAAGCTCAGTTGATCAACATCTGAACTGGGCCCAAAAGAGACACATCCCCTTGAGCATAGAGCAACAAGTGAAATGTGATTGATATCGGAGTTCGGCCGGACCACACGCGATTCTCTGCATTTGAGAATCATTGCAGTCTCGTGCAGTCAGTTAAAATATAGGCAAGTGAGGGTATGGAGAGAGAGAGAGAGAGATGATGGGTGGTGTAAATACAAAATTACTCTTCAATATTGCCTAAATGTAACGAAGTACAAATTTAGAGAATCTATTTCGAGTTTGGCCCTGGGAGGGCACATGCAATTATGAAATCTATCTATCTGAGTTGGGGAATGTTTTTTTAATGAAATTTGAGTTGGGTAATGTTGGTTAATTAGGATCATGTTCTTGTTATTGCATCTAATATTTTTCTAAGTTAGATCATTTTAGGATGTTCTTTTGATAATAACTAGTTAAGATAACTCATGCTCAACACAAGTGACAAAGAAAAACAGAACCTCCAATATAGTTAAATTTTTTTAGTGTAGTTAAGTTTTTTGTGGGAGAATAGTTTTTAGCAGAAAAATAGATAAATGAGTTTTTACCACGTGTATTAAGTGTAGTTAAGTTTCTTAAAACAAATAAACTATGAAAAAGTTGTACTCACCGTCATACCATAACTTCAAATCTGATTATAAAAAAAATCTTCAAATCTCTATTTTTGACCATTGGAACATGGATCATATACTCTACATGTATTTTCTTTCTTATAGAGTCTCATATTCTATTTATCATGAAGTCACATGATTTAAAATAAAGGCTCACCTAATAGTTAATAAAAAAAACCTCACTCTAATCTATTATATTATATAAAATAGAGTTTTGTCACGTAGACTCATACCACGTGTTTGCTCCACATTGATTCTTTTCCACCAAAATGAAAAATAATTTATTTTTTATTTTTAATTAACGATATTTCATTAATTAAAACATATCAATAACTTAATACTCCTATCTGGACTTTATCATTCAATCAAAATTGAATTAAATTAAATTCAAACTCAAATTCAAATTCAACATGTTATAAATTAAAGCATATCAATCAATTAATTATCATATATGGACTATTCAATCAAAATATTATCAAAGTCATATGATAACATAAGAAGCATTAATCTTTTTGCCTAAATGAATTTAATTTTTTAGTTATTATTTTAATTATATCAACCATTATTACTCATGTCAAACAATAATTTCGTAGTGTAGATCATTAATAACAAAGATGCGAATTCTTGTGCATATATTTTAGCCAACATGGATCACCATGGAGATTTTATGTGGACTATTGTAGACGTCTCTTCCCTTTCCTCAATCTTGTTTTACGTTCTCATGTAATGGGGTGTGCTACCCCTAGGCTTGTGTCGTAATTCTTCTGTTATTCCCTTTATTTATAAAAAAATGTATATCATTAATATATTCTTTAAATGACTTAAATATTTTTATTTATTAATTATATCAATTATCAGTCACTATTTGTCATAAAATTTTAATTATATAATGTTAAATTTTAATTTGTATAACTTTTTTTCATAATTTGTATATTTTATATCTTACATATTATTAAAATTTTAAATTTCCAACATTCCGTTGGAGTATAAATATTTCCAGTATTTCAGCGTTCACGTGATTGTTTATGTTTAATTATAATAAACGTTAAATCAATATGTAGTTTTTATTTTTTCCTTCCTAAAGTTTAAAGTTATCATACCTTAATTGAGATGAACATTCAATTTTGTGCTTTATATTTTTTTTGTTGAAAATCATAATTGAGAAACCATATCTAAATATAAGAAAAATAGAACCGATATTTTCTATTTATTTGTTATATTTTAAAATTAAAATATACGTATAAATATATATATATATATATATATATATTCTTTACTTCATATTGAATTATCTATAATATTTTTTGATAAATTCAAATATGTTAATACTTTTATTGAAAAAAGTCTTCAAATTTATTCTTACATGTTGGATACGTTTACAACCCGTACGAATGAGCTGAGATCTTCTCCATTTCTTTTATGGTCCATTACTATAGTTTTAGGTGTATAAATATACATAAATGCTAAATATATGTCACCTATTTTATGAATGTATATATTTATTCACCAAAAACTATATATAATAATGAAGTTCTTTTTCTTTTAAGAAATTGAAAAGATCTCTATTCCATACGAATAACCCGTGTGAACACATGTAAATACACTAGAGAGAAAAAATTATGAGTTGCCGTAAATTATTCCAAGTTCAAGGCTGTCGCTAATTTGACCAAGTCACGGATGGGTATTATCTTCAAAATTCAAACTGGATCATTCAGATAGGATATTGACCAGCTCCGTGGCTACTCATGCTATTTATTTGGAAGAAATGAACATTCTATTATAAATTCCTTTCAGGGTTGAACTTTTTAATTACAAATAAATTTGTCAATATCATGTTGATTATAATTTTTTTATAAATATACGTAAAATGTAAAAATATAAAATTACACTACAAGAAAACACTCAATTACCGGCAGAAAATTACCGACAGCCCCGAGTCCGTCGGTAATATTTTAGTTACCGACGGCTAAGCCGTCGGTAATCCGCCGGGAAAAAACCATACGAAAGTTTAAATTTTTACTGCTTTTACCGACGGCTTAGCCGTAATTGGCGCTAAAACTACGCAATGAAATTTAATTTTTCATTCTTATCGACGGCTGTTGTTTGCCGGATTATCGACGCTAGGCTTCAGAATCCGAAAAACCATATGAAAGTTTAAATTTTTATCAAGTTTTATCGACGCCAATTCCAGAATGCGCTGTTAGAAAACTACGCAATGAAATTTAATTTTTCATTCTTATCGACGCAATTTCGTCGGTAAAGTCAAAAAAGGGAAATAAAAAAAACTGAACCACCTCAGCTCCTCTCCCATTCTTTCTCTCGAATCTTTCTCTCTCCCTCTTGTGCGTTTCTGGCCGAGAGTAAGAAGAAGAAGGAGGAAAGAAGAAGAAGAGAAGAAGACAACCTTAGGTAAGCCTTTCATCCTTCCTTCCCTTCTATTCTCTCACGAGTTCTCTCTCTCACTCTTCCTTTCCCTTTTGTTGCTGCTGCTGTCGAAAATAATGGGGGAGAAAGACCCTCTAGGGTTCACGAAATTGAGGGAAAAAGAGGAAGAAGATTGGGGTTTGTTCCATAGGTGCACTAAATAGAAGAAAGGAGCTGAACAACAAGCCATCACTGCAATGGTGTAACGAAACCAAAGCATCGTGGAGGCAGCAGAGAGAGAGAGGAGAGCTTGCGATGGCTTCCGATAAAAACATTCGATGCCATCACTGCGCAGGACCCCTTTCAAAGGAGATGGTATTTTCCACTTCCACACTTTTCTCTCAATTCAATTCCCTTTTCCCTTTTGATTTCATTCTTCTTCTTTTTTTTCCTTTCAATTTTATGCAGGAAACCAGTAAATGGACTGTTGCTCCTCTCGTCAGGGACAGCTTTTCCATGGTTAGTTCTCCCCACCCCAATTCTTCTTTGTTCTCAAAATCCAAACTTTTTTAACCCGTTTTTATGTTTAATTTTTAAGCGTTGGATCTCGTTTGATTTTTTTTTTATATGGGTTGCTCAGCATTTAAGGGGTTTCTAACCTTTTTTTCAGATTGGTTCTGCTGTTGGTGGCACCACAAGTGCATTTTATGGATTCAACCATGGTATGTTTTTTTTATTTTGTTTACACACATACACATGAATATATGATATGATGTATCAGCTTGATATGGTAGCTTACTATGCTGCTCTAAAGAGTGATTTCTGTTTGGAGAATGGAAAAACATGCGTATATAATGCACAATTTCTTGTGATCATTCAATTTTTTTTAACCAATGCTCCACACTCACTGAACTGATTTTAGTTAGTTCACGCATTCTATATGCACCGCTTCAGCATTACCACACATTTCTTTCAGATAATGGGATACAAAATTTTTGTTCATGAAATCCACTCAGACTATGCTGCAAGGATTGATAATTTCCGAAGCTATGACACTGTCAGCAAGGATATAATTCATAGATGGACATATCCATTGGTACCAGATATTATGAATTTTGGCAACACAGCCACCAAACTTGAACGACAAGGAATATATCGTGCCTCAGGTATGGATGAAAGTTTTCATGTTGATTGGGTGTGCTGGTGAAGAGTTTATAACATTAAATGATAATATTGTGTGCTCATATATTGGTTCTAGTTTCAATTAATAATTATGTTTGTCTGTTTCCTTAATGTACATTGCTATTCATTTCCTATAAGCTTAAGCTTTTTGAATGATTCAATTATCAAGTAATTTTCGTATTATGACCCTTGTAGATTATTGGGTCAAAACTAATTTTTTCTTATTTTCTTTATTTCCATTTGTTTAATGTATTTAACAGTCTTTTCTTCCCTTTCAGAAATTTCGCAATCACAATCTGCTGTTATTGGCCCATTCACTGTCATAGGATATGGCACCAAAATTGGGAATAACACTAAAATTTCAAATTCTGTTATTGGAGAAGGATGTAAAATCGGGTCAAACGTACACATAGAGGGATGCTATATATGGGACAATGTCACCATAGAAGATGGCTGTAAACTTAGGCATGCAATTGTATGCGATGGGGTGACCATGAAATCAGGAGCTGTTCTGGAACCTGGTGTTGTTTTGTCTTTCAAGGTTTGTGTCCTGTACTATGTATACCATTTCAGTTGCCATAAATTCATCCTTCATGTTTCTCATACGTTTGGACTACTTTGAAATTGTTTACACTTCACCATGATAGTCATGTTGTCCTTAAATTTGAGTATCAGGATCTTTTAAACTAAAGGCTTTAGTTGATGCTCAAGAATAATTGAAGCCTTAATTTTTTGGTTTGGTATTATAGTATTATCTAATTTATCTAATTGCTTTTGTCTAGTAGAAAACTGAAAATACTGTCATTGAAACAACTGAGATGCACTGCATTCACACTTGAGTTGGGGGACTTGTGGCATTTAATTATAAGATGAACGAGAATGTATAAGTTTGACATTACCGACGGCTTGACCGTCTGTAATATACAGCGTGAATTACCGACGGCTAAGCCGTCGCAAAATCGATGAAAATTTTAATTTGGTCCTTAATTTTTACTGACGGAAATTCTATATTACCGACGGCTTGGCCGTCACTAATGCTACGAATTTATCAGTTTAAACCGTGAGATTTACCGACGGAAGTGGCATATTACCGACGGCTTTTCCGTCGGTAAATCTCACGGATTATTTAAAAATCCCACCAAATTTACCGACGGCTTTTTTTATATTTACCGACGGCTTAGCCTTCGGTAATATTGACGGATTCAATTGGCCGTCGATAAAAGATTTCCAACGAGACATTTTCCAAGGGACCCGAGGCTGTCGGTAATCCGTCGGTAATCATTATTTACCGACGGCTTTATTGTGTTACCGACGGAAAATGGCCGTCGGTAATGACGAATTTTCTTGTAGTGTTAGAATTATTTTAAGAACTCAATTCAATTGATAAGAATATTTATGAGTAATAAAAAATATTAAATAATAATATTTGAAGTTTTCAGTTTTGAAAATATTAGAAATTAATTTAATTCATAAAAATTATTTTAATTGTGATTTAATGATATCTCATCATATTTAATATAAACCAAATAAACTTGAGCGTAAATTCAAAAAAAAAAATTTGAATAATTATTTAATGAAAAGTATAAATTTAATTTAATACCACGAAATTTTTGAAAATATATATAACAAAATGAGAAATAAAATATTCCTGAAAAATAAGGATGTCATGAATTATTTAACTGCATGCATGATAAGAAGAGTGTGTCTAAAAAGTAAAAACAAAATGACACATAATTTAATAATCCGTGGATGACAGATGCAAATATGGCTAATTAAATACAAAATGACAGTTATAAAAAATAATTATGGTTATTATTAAATAATAAATATTATTAGTAAGTAACTCATATTATATAATAATTTGAGATTTTAAAGTTAGTTTTAAAACAAAAATATTTAAACATATATACAAGTGAGCTCGAATTAGAGAAATGAAGCTATATTTATCATTTATGTCTTTTAATTTGATTTGATGTGTTAAAATATAAATTTGTAAATTTGAAATTTATTATTGTACATTTTTTTAATATTGTTAATAAAAAATGATGTGATCGACTGTATTGAAATCTCAATATTTAAGAGAAATATGACAGGAGAAATATAAGAAATAATAAGATAAAAGGGGACATGTACCGACAATGTAAACCAGTTTTACACTAACATCCAACGAGAGCTCACTATTCTACAGTTATTTTTAAGTTGCAGTTATAAGAAAAAAGTGATATGACAGAATAATAGACTCTTAATAAATGTCAGTGTAAAAATGATTTATATTGACAGTACATGCTCATTAAACTCAAATAATAAAATGTTAATGAAAATGTATGATACATTGAGAAAAATAATACACTATTCATTAAAAAAAGAAGAATAATTAATACATTAAAAAAGTCATATTGATAATTCAAATTTAATACACAAACATAAAAATTTATAACAGAATAAAAACTTTTTTTTTGACACAACTAAAATAAAACTTAGCTAATTAGAAATTAGGCATAATTAAAACACGTTATAACTAGAGATAATGATTTTTTTTTATTAACAGAGATAATAATTTTTTTTTTGACCGAAAGATAATGATTTCTAAGGTGACGTATGCTGTCAATAATATAAATAATAAGAGATACGTATCGTAAATTTGAAGCATATTTTCTTACATCTAATTTTTTTTGACGGATTCTTATATCTATTAATTTTAAAAAATCATTAAGTACTCAAGCTAACTTCACGTATAATCTAGTCAAAAAAAAAAAAGCTTCACGTATAATAATCCTGATACAGGGATCAATTTCACCGAAGATCTCGAGCGTATTTAATTCCTATATGCCTGTATTATTGTAGTAGTTTATACTCTTGGTGGGCAAGGTGATATAACACTAATGCAATATTTATAATGCCGGAAAGAGTGGGATTCATTGGTTGGCCTGTTAAATGATAATTAAGTAAATTAATAAACAAGTACTATATACGATATTTGTACGCCAAGCAAAGAAGCAAACAAACAAAGAAGATGATAATAAAGGGTTTTTCTAGTATTATTTGCCAAGAAAATATATATAAAAAGAAAAAGAAAGACAGGTAATCATGACGTGGACCAATGAAAGAGAGGTAAGGGGTTCCAAGTTGATCCACCAGCTCACCACACCCTTAAAGCCTGCGCTCTCCTTTCCCATTCAAAAGCGCCGAAGAAGCAAAGAAAAAACCTAATAAGCCATAGCGTCCCCTAACCCATCGTGCGAGGTCCCTCGACCTCCGCACAACCCCACCACCCAGGGGCTGTGTTCCAAACCCATGTCCGACACCCACGCGCCACCCTCCCCTCCTCCCTCCTTCCTCTTCCACCGTCCGCCGCTTCTCAAACCGGACTCAGCTTCCCCGCTCCTCAAGCAGCGATCCTGGTCGCCGGACGCGTATCGCGATGAGGCCTGGCTCCGCCGTAAGGGGAACTGGAAAAACCGTCGCAGTCGCAGCAAGAGCGTGACGGACGAAGACGTGGATGAACTCAAGGCGTGCATTGAATTGGGCTTTGGATTCGAATCCTCCCCGGAGGTGGAGACCGATCGCCGTCTCTCCGATACCTTACCGGCTCTCGAACTCTACTACGCCGTCAACAAGAGCTACAACGACTCCTTAATCCCTAAACCCGCCACCGCAGCGACGCCGTCTTCATCCGCCGCCTCCGACCGCGACGGCACTCCTTCTCCCCGCGGTAGTCCCCAAACCGCTATCTTCGGCAGCGGTAATTAATTAATTCACATTAATTAAATTCTCAATCAACTCGTCTATTTTCTTAATTACTCTTACTAATCAACTTTTGATTGTTCTGATTTAATTTGTTGTTGTTGTTGTTTTATTAGATGATGATCCTCAAACGGTGAAGACAAGGCTGAGGCAGTGGGCTCAGGTTGTTGCTTGTGCGGTGCGTCAAAGTTCATGCTGAGTGGTGGTGATGATGATGATGTTGTTGTTGACAATGATGATGATGATTAATGGTGATTGTTGATTAGCTCGAAAACTAAACCAGGGTTATTTAACCATAGAACCCGATCATATGATATGACAACGATTCCCCACCAAACCCAACGGATCGCGGAGCTTTAGTTAACAACCCAGATTGTCTCGGTACCAAAAGTAGTTGGTGATATTATATTATATAATGGGGCTGTCGGCAGCTCTTGATTTGTACTTTTGTTGTCCAAAATATGACTGAGGTAGATTTATATTAATCATAAAGTAATAGTAATATAAGATGCTACAAGTACGGTAGTTTCTTTTTGTGTCAGAAACCCGGTTTGAAGGAAAACAGTCTAGATTTTCTTGTGTTTGAACTTTGAATCCTCTGCTGCTTCTTTTTAGTATTCGTTATTATTATTATTATTATTATTCCTCTTTTTTGTTTTGGGCCTGCTATTAAGCCGAGGAAAGAGGAGTATAGCAACGTTGTAACTTGTAAGGAACTCTGACAAAAGATTGACTTGCGGGAGAGATACAACTAGCTTTCTAACGTGGGCTGGGTGAGATGCGCTAGACATGTTTCTTTCTTTCTTTCGTGAAAGGCAAGATACTGAAGCTTGAAGCTTTAACTTGGAAGCGAACCTTGTAAATAGGACCGATTGGGAACATTGCGGTGCTGGCTACTGTGTGTGGTCGTACTTTCTAGCCTGTCATGACTGTGTGTTCCACCAATTCTCCAGCAACAGCAAGCTTTGCGGGAAATAGAACCCGCGTTGACTTTTATTTGGGATTTGGGGTTTCCGTTTTTCAAACGGAGACTGGTAGTAATTAAGTACAGGTATTACCTTCGCTAGCTGCAATTGATTATTGATTATTATGACTTAGAAGCAGCGTCATTAGCTACAAGGGGGTATGCGTGGAAAACATTAGAAGTCACTTGTAATAGCAAAAATAATGTGGGGTAGAAACTGCATATTCGCATATTTGTAGGCTAGTCTTAAAGAGCAAATTATGAAGATAGTACCAAAAATATATATATATATATATATATATATATATATATATTTTTTTTTTTTTTTTTGATGAGATGATAGTACAAATATATTGACGTTGCAATATAGTACAGTATGTAGTTTCTGATGTCGCTGTTATTCTTCTCAAAATGCCATCTTTATAAAAGTTATACGTCAGTAATGTTGAAGTGTTTTATCTCCGTTTATTTGTATGAGATATCTCCAAGGAGAAGGCGTCTCAATACTAGAACTCAAATTGTACCAAAATAAAAAAAGAGAGAGAGAGAGAGAGAACTTCAGCCACAAATTGTACCATTAAAAAAAAAAAAAGAACTTCAGCCACAAACAAGGCTAATCACATTTAGTCAAAAAAAAAAGAAAACAAGGCTAATCACATTAATCACATGACAAGTGAGGGAAAGGATCACGCCTTTTTTCTCGCACCGAGAATCTACTTAGCTCCACGCCGTCAAGTATGCATCCGTTAATTACCCCACGTTTAATGCACACAACGTCTATCAGTGCATAAAAGTCCTAGTTCAGGCTCCCCAAGGGACACTTTTGTTTCTAACTTTGGTTGACTGAATTAAGCCACACAATCATCCTATTTTTTTATAGACAAATATCAGTTGTTAGTAAGTTATGTTAGTAGTCAGAGCACCTTTAGTGCTGTTGCGATGGGTGTTTCTTAATTTCCGAACCAAAAACGAAACTGACGTGGATGGAGCAAATTTAGTGGACGTTGCTTATTTATCGGTCAAAGCAGCTTATTTGTTAATGTCTACTAATTTCGTGAAACGGGCCAGAGGAGAGAGACAGAGAGAGATAAAAATTGTGGTGGGCCAACATGTCAGTTTGCTAACCGAGGAAATAACGCGCGTTGTTGTTGCTCTCAGGATTTGAATCCTGGACCTTTTTTTTCTAACTCTTTCAAATGTCACAGTTCAACCACTTGAGCTACACCTTGGGTAATTCACCCTCTCTGACTTGTGTGAACAGTTTTCCAGGAATTATTTACGATCTCTTTGTTAAAAATTTTGAAGAAAGTGGTCACGAAAGGATTAATGTTAAAAGAGCAATGCTATTTCTTACCGACGGAATCATGTATAAATTGAACGTACGCACCAACACGCATCACACTTTTATGTAAAGAAAAAAAAAACGCCTCGATCCGTCTTTGACGGAATCATGGGGGTATTAGCCAATAATTCCATTTCATTTTCCTCCGTAAAATAACCATTTCGTAAGAAAAAAACATTTTCCATGTTAAAAAAATATTAATTTTAACATGACTGGTTTGTCTTTGTGAAAATGGTAGAAGATAAAATTACTCAAAAAGTCACGAACACTATGATAGTAGAGACCCTTTTTTTTAAGCAAAAAACAGGAAAAGAGCTTCGTTAAAAACCTTCTGATGCAAAACTCTCCTTAGAAAAAAAACATCTAGAACGAAAAAGAATACTCCTCCCTATATTTTTATTAAAAAAAGGAAAAAAGTAGAAAAAAAAATATGGAAGGACTAGGTCAAAACTTCCGAGTAACAAAACCTTGTTAATACTTAAAGGATAAAACATAGACACAATACCATACATGCAACACATCTCTCTTTTTTTTTTCCACGTCACCTCTTATGAAATGAAACCGCGTTAATACTTGGTTACTTTTCCCATCACGTTTCATCTTCTCTTCGTATGTCCCTGAGCAACTCTTCTTGTTTGTTTTAAATAAATTAAAATCGTTGCGGGTTAATGTTCTTCAGATGGCATTGACACGTGTTTTGATCTAATTTGAAAACAGTAGAAACAGTACATATGGGGCGGGGTACTGTATATATGCTTCCCCCATACTTAAAAGGTACAATACCCAACCAATTTATTCCTTTTCAAAGTTTTCATAATGTAAACAGTATTTCGAACACCTAAGAACATTAAGCAAATAACTTCCACATTAGCTTTTTCTTATGTAAAATTAGATATGGAGTCTCAACACGAGCTTTATTTTAGTTTCATGCCTCTACTTTCATAGACAACTAGACCTTCTCACCTTAACCGTCTATTTCTATCATTTGGCTACCAAAAAGACTTATTATTTTCCAAAAACACTTTTTGAATGAAGAACTGTAATAATATATGCTCCACAGAATATTGAACAATATTAAGACTGCACCTTGAAGATGGAAGGAAAATATATCCCAGAAGCTAACCTAGGAAGCATACATAATATCTACCTTATTTATCTTGGTATAGAAAAATTAACAGGCCCAAAAAAATGAAGAGGTATTAGCCAGCAATCCTAGTTTTTAAATACATCATGAGTAAATAGGCAGAACAATATTTTTAAATACACTTCCTGTATTAAGGTGCTTCAACCCTACACTTTCTGCATTAAGGAAGTGTAGTGTTGAAGTATTAGAAAAAAAAGATACAGTGAAGAGGAAGCTGATGTAGTTTGTTCCCTAAGATGATGGGGAAACCAAAGAGTAATTTTCTTGACACTATCATAGAATCCAGAGAAGAACTCATTGATTTCGCCATCATCTTGTGGACAAAATGCAACAGCTTCCTCCTTACCGTATCTTTTCAACTAATGCATCAACCTTAGAATTCCTGCATTATGTGAAGAAGAATCTTGAAGCCTATATTTCTTCTTCACATAATGCAAACGGTGTCGAAGCTAGTTTTGGCCACTAGACTAGTAATTAGGACAAAATCAAGTTGTAGATTCCTCCGAAAGAGTCGATGGAGTGTACTCGGGTGCAATGAGAGAATACTCCGGCATGGATGGGGTATACTCCGAGATCTCATCGTCATCGCTGGGAATCTGAACAATGTCTGGCCCTCGACGAACCTCACTGGAAGCTACGACCCTCTTGGGAGAAGGCGGTCTCCTCTGAACCATGCACATACGATTACCCCGGCCCCAATGACCAGTCCTGACACGGGGATCAGCATACACCCCAACCATCAAATCGCGATCCTCATACCAATGAGGATCGCGATGACGAGGATCGCGGTCCTCAATCCTCACGAAGCAAGCTCGATACTCCCTCACAGTCATCATCGACCTGCTAATAGACGGACGTGACCTCCTCGAAGTCATCCGAGTACGACGCCCCCCACGACCATGGTTTTTCTCTAAATACATCGTCTGTTGTCAAAATAGGAAAAAAAAAGGAGAAATTTCATCACTAGGAGTATCATCAAAACAGAAAAATAACTTAGTAAATAAAAACCTAAAATCCAAGGACATGCATTATCCGTGAGAGTGGAGGCGGTGGTTCTCCGTGAGAGTGACAGTGAAAGGGTTTCTAGAAGAAGAATGAGAATGAAAAGTTTTATCCGTCCCGCCAATAAAAGGTAGAAAACAACATTTTCACATCGATTTTTGACAAAAAACAGTGTAAAACGTTATAAAATTTAAATTTTAAACATTTCACACAAAAAACCGGTGTATAATGTTTTAAAAAAATTCAAGAGTTAATAGCAAAATTACCACTACGTTAACATTCGACACCGGTTTTATAAATAACCGGTGTAAAATGTTACACGTAAATTGATTAACTCACATATTAATTGAAAATTGCCACCGCGTTCATATTTTACACCTGTTATATAAGAAACCGATGTAATATAGTTAATTTTTATACGTTTCATGTACTAGTGATTTATATGCACGATAAGTATGCAAAAAGCTCAAGCCCTCTTAAACGTGTATCTCCGACTAGGGGTGGGAACAGACCAGGCCGCCCGACAGGGGCCTACGGCCTAGCCTACGTCAGGTCCAGGCCAGGCCAGACTTCTTTTTAAATAGGCAAGAATAAGACTTTTTTAAAGCCTATTTAGCTAAAAGGTCAGGCTTCGGGCCACCTAAAAAGCCTTTTAGGCCTAACAGGCCAGCCTATTTAAGTAAATATAAATAATAACTTTATATTACTATTATTATTATATTAGATTTTGTACATTCTGTTAAATCATATACTTGCTGCCTTTTTTGATAATTTAAGCATATTGGCTTACATAAATTTTTGAAATATTAAAAAGCCTTATTGCAAAATAGAATTTAAATATACTATCATATAAGGTTAGATTCTCTAAAAAGTCAGGTTAGACCTTAAAAAAGATTTGTATCATACGAATAAATCAGAATCAGACCTTATAAAATTCAGCTCGTCTTATTTATTTCAACTTCTATGTCTCATGTCTTTTAGTAGTAGTGATTTTAATTTTCTTTTTTTATAGTTTATTATAAATAGAATTTAATCTCATTGGCCTATCAGCCCGTTAGTCTATTTAAAGATAAGTCAGATGACTTATTCAAATACGTTAATATCAAATATGCTTTTAAGTAGGCTAATAGGTCATACTAGACTTTTGAAAAGGTCAAGCTAGGCCTGATAAAAAAGCCTATGATAGATAATAGGTCAGGCTTAGGCCTTGACATTTTTGATCAGGCCAGACTTAGGCCTTGCAAAGCCTAGATCGGCCTAGCCTATTTTCACCCCAATCTTCGACCTGACATTAGAAAGCTTAAACAGGTGCAAGATTGGTTATGAAGAGGTGTGTAGGCACTTTGCTTCACCACTGCTTATGTGGTCATATCAAATAGGCTAGGATACTCTTACACCAATAGGACCATATAATTAACCAAACAAGGTTCTAGTCCCTTAACTATGTCACCGCATGGGCAATTCGAGACTTGAAGCCCATGTGTTCCAATGGTCCAGCCCATAAGAAGAAATAGAAAAAAGGAAACTTCAACCACTTCCTTTAAAAACGTCAAACTTCAAATGATGAAATATAAACCCGAAAATTACAAGTGTTAATTATAGTGAGTGAAATTAATTGATAGGGAAGTTATTTTTTTAAGTTTTTTCATTAAGTAGACTTGATTTGAACGTGGAATCCACAAAATTATTTATACTTTTATCATTCAAATAAATAAATCATTTTAAATTTAATTATTTTTAAGATATAATTTTCAAATATAAATATAGATATTTTTAACCACAATGCCTTCAAAATCAATACTTTTAAATTATTTTTAAGATCATTTATCAAAATTTTATACAAATAGACACTTCAATGATAAAGTTGTTTCTTTTTAAAGTGTTTTCTGTTAAACTTCAACCTCCACAATTTCCTCAAGGATATCACCTAAAATATTTCCTTTTTTTTTTGGGTACAAAAAGAGGGCCCAAGGCCCAGCAAGAAACAAAAAAGACACAAACTACACCCTGGGTATGGTTACCCCAGTCGAATCATCAAACAATAGAGGCCTAAAAGCTGCTGGAGGCTGCTGTAGGACAGACAAATTCCAAGACAACAAGGATAAACTATAGTTGGCAAGCCAGTCCGCACTACGGTTTCCTTATCTCAGTGTGTGAAGAAACTCCACTCGCCACTCTTTGTGGACCAAATCCCGAATACGCCGAACCAAAGAGTGGGATCCTACCTGCTCGTGGCTAGTCACCAAATGGACAAGCACTTTAGAGTCACTTTCAACTTGAATGTTCCTAATCCCCTCTTTCCAGGCTAGATCTAGCCCCAACCACATACCCCCCATTTCAACTTGGAGAGCATCACATTGACTAAGCTTGCAGGAGTAGCCCTTAACCCAATTGCCAGCTGCATCATGAATTAGACCCCTACACCCAGCCACCTCACTATTCAACTTGCACACACCATCACAATTCAATTTTAACCAACCATTAGGAGGGGCATTCCAATGAACTTGGAGTATCTCCGGGCGACGGCTAAGCCCCTGAGAATGTAAGAGCCCAATGCTGGATACCTCTTGAGCAAAATGTAAAATAGTCATGGTTGGATTATGCGGCCTCCTAAAGCCCTCCTCAAAGATTGACTGGTTTTGCCATTTCCATAGAAACCAACACGCTATCATAAAGATCGTCTTCCAACAAGGATCAACATAATCATCCAGACGCAAATTGATACTCTTAAAAATACACTCCATGTCATTTGTCGAGAAAAAAGCATGTTGAATGCTAGAAGGGACTAGGCGAATCCATACCTACACTGCAAATGGATAGTCACGCAGCACATGCAGGATCGATTCCTCAACTCTCCCACAACCGTGACAGAGCGCTGAGATTGATGGATTCCACTGATGCCTCCTGTAATTAGTAAGCAATCTCCCATGGGCTGCCATCCACATGAACGTTTGGACTCTATGAGGCCCCTTCCATTTCCACAGATGATTCCATTCTTCAGCCACTCCTTGGGTGTCCGAGCTCAGGAGCGAATAGGCACTCCTAATAGAAAACTGGCGAGTGGATGAACCAACCCACCCTATCTTATCCTCTCCATTCGTGTCAATTGGGGGTGGAATGGAGCGAATCTTGGTAAGAATATCAGGGGGCAGCACTTGATTAAGATATTGAAAGTTCCAAGAGCTCTCACCTTGCACCACATCACAAACTTTTAGAGTGATATCCAATGGAAAGGCCAGATTATTGACTCTAGAAAATAAAGATTGCTCCCCTGGAATCCATCTGTCAAGCCAGAAATTAATGTGTTTGCCATCGCTAGGATCACTACAATAAAATTCGGATTTACCGACGGGCTTATACCGACGGTCACAGACCGTCGGTTAACGTGGGATTTTCCGACGGGCAAAGCCGTTGGTAAAACAAAAAGTCCGTCAGAATCGACGATTTACCGACGGTCAATGCTCGTCGGTAATTGCACGCAATTTTCATTTTGGTGCCTATTTTTCAAATATCGACGCCTTATACCGCTTGCAGAATTAACAAACCCGTCGGTAAGGCCGAACAGCCATCGACGGCCTACACCGTCGGTAAAAAGCCGTCGGTAATGCGCGATAATAACCAGAAACCGAGCCTTCCCTTTCTCCTCCATCTTCATCCCTCTTCTCTTTCACTTCCCTCTCTTCCTCCGCCACCACCGCCACCACCACTACGCCGCCACCACCACGACCACCACCATCACCACCACCACCACGCCCACACCACCACCAGGCCGCCACCACCACCATCGCGTCTCTGTTGCCGTCGTCGTGCTCTTCTCTGTCGCCGGCCATTCGCGTCTTAGCTCGCGTTCTCTCCCACCACTCCATCGCGTCTTCTACTCGCTTTCTCTCCGTGTCGTCGCCGACGCCGTTCGCCTTGGTGCTTCGTCCCATCCGCCATCGCCGTCGCCGTTCGTTGTTCCTCAAAAGCTCGCCTCGCTGAAAGCCATTGCCGCTTGCCAAAACCTAACCAGCACTGAACTGAACCAAGACTAAAACCCCCATTCCTCTTGACGAGATTTCCCTCGCCGTCTCGATGTTGTATCTGTGCGATTTTCCCTTGCCGTCACGACACTGAACCTGTGTGGTTCACCCTTGCTGTAACGACCGTCACCACGACAGTGAACCTGTGCGGTTTTCCTTCACCGTTACGACGCCGCCACAACATCAACTGTGCGCTCAAAGATTAACTGGTTTTCAAAGATCCCGTAGTTACGACATTCCTTTCCCCTTCCGTTACAACGCCCCTTTTATTGTAGTGTATCAGTATTCTAATAGCAAACATAAATTCCAAGTGTTTTTTATCCATGTTTTGTTGGTGATCTCCTAACTAGAATGCTTTAGATGACTGTGTTTCTAATTAATATGTCTATGCTTTCTTATACTATATTTTCTTTGTTACCTTATGAACCATTTATATGCAGCCTTTGCTTTGTCTTCTGTGCCTTGTAACCTAGAAAGAGCCTGAACTTGTGAACCATTCATATCAGGCACAGTTCTAGAATATGATGTAGCTGAAGTTAAGTCTAGTGTAATGCAGCATTGTTCGCTATCTGCTATGCCTTGTAATGCAGAAACAACCTGAAATTTGCCAAATGTATATTTGCGATGTCAATGACATAATGTTGAGTGTATATTCTTTTAGGTCAGGCAGGAATTAGATACTATACTGAATGCGATTTCATGCTCTCTTCTTTCTGTAGTTTGAATTTTGTGAATGACAAATAATTATTGGGGCTTACCATGTTCATGGATAATCCTTCCTTAGGCTTCTTTTTGAGACATTGTGTTGTTACTTGTACCAGCCAACGAAGTTGCTCTTCTTCATATGAGTTTCTGACTATTGGATCCCCCAACTCTGAGTACTTTTTTCCTCCTAGAAGTGGCTTTGCCTGAAAGTATAAAAAAAAGGGTAAGAAAAGAAAAGAAAAGAATATCAATTTATCTGATGCTCATAAGAAACAAAGTTAAGAATATGTATTCATTGATCACGAAGATAAAAAATAAAATATTCTGACAATCAATGTGTGAGAAACTGGAAACATAAAGGGTGATGAATTAAACCTTTTTTTCCAGATATTCTCAGGCACAAGCTTGTAGACAATTAAACTTACTATTGATTGTCATTTCAATAATTAAAATTACCAGCTGTTTCTTGTAATACGTGAAAGCTATATATGTCTTGTGTCTCTTACCCATCCAACAAGCCTTTTCTCTCCTGATATTTTATCTGCGTTTATGAATGGATGGAACAGTTTGTTCTGTTTAAGGATTGTGTTTGATCTGGTTTTTATGGCTTAGGTTCCCCCTTTTATGTGTTCGGTCAATGGGGTGTTTTGGATTATGAGGTGGCATTTGAAATTGTAAATGTTCAAAATGAGTGTATTTTTGCACTAGTGTTTTTTCTTACAAGTGTTTTTTGCTTTGATTTATCTTGTGTTGTGATATTATTTTAGCATTTTGTCCACTTTTCTTTTACTTAACTATTTTAATGGCTCTGAAGTTGAGGGGTTGTTTTGTATTTTCTCAGTGGCTAGGAGAAAGACACAAAAGACTACCTCAAGCTTTGGAAAAGGTCAAAGCTGGTAAGAGTATATTTAGATGTGTGACTTGTTTGCTAATGTATCAACCTTTGGTATTTCAAGTATAACTTTATAGAAATGCTATTGCTTGTTTGTATTGTTTGAACAGGGAATGACTTATTCTACTCTGTACCATGTTTTATATGATGAGATTAAATTCTCAGCAGATAATTTGCAAGAACTTGTACATTTATATTTGCTAAGTCTATAATATTCTTTTTTTTTCTTGACTTTTGACAGCTAATGTGAGATGAAGTATAGGGCATGTTATTAGATAAATATTTTGATTAACAATCTCTAGGTTTTGAACTTGATTATGTATTCTTAATTACTTCAGAATGTAGATATTGATCGTAATTAGATGAAAAAAAATCGCATGAGTGATGAGTATGAAAATCGTAGTTGATTTTGTGGATTGTTAGTTGTTTGATGGTTGCTCTGCTCTTATTGATTGGTAGCTTGTTAGTTAAAATTTTCTATGTTTTTTTAGTATTTTTAGTTCGAGGCCACTCACATCGAAGGACGTGGACACTCTCTTGTTCTGAGAATTAGATATGCACTCTAACGAAATGTCGGTTGACTCATTGGGTGGAAAAGGGTTGGCTGTTGACCCCCACACCGACATATTTATTTGATTTGCTTCATAGTTCTCTCCAGAGAGAGAATTTTGAGGTGATGTGTGTTTTGGCTAACAAAGGATGTTTTATGTTGAAGTGATGTATAGTTCTCTCCACAGAGGGAATTTTGTCTGATGTATATTTTATGTTAGAGTAAGGTAGCATGTAGATTATTCACTTAGCAAGCAACACATAAACTCAATTTCAGTAAGTGAATCTCTGATCCTATGTTCATCCATTTTTTGAATTTGTGTTGTCTTCTTCTTAAGTGAATCTGCCCACACACTAAAATGGGGCTTAGGGATTTTTATTTGAATTTCCCAACGATTAATTACGAAGTCAAATTGGTCTGAAGAATTATCTAAGCTCAACTCCTAGATTTGAAACTTTATCTTGTTTTAATGGCTGGTATAGGTGTAATTGTGATCTTTGTTGCCACATAATAAGAGAGTGTATGGGTTCTTGACACGTCTCACTATACTTATAGAAACTACTCTTTTCGCTATGCGTCTCCATGGCAAGAATTATTTTTTACCCAGCTGTTCCCTTTTACTTATGTTGCTTAGGGACTTTAACTATCACATTTCTAGTGTTTGATAGGACAAGAATTGTACCAAAGCTTTTGTTATTTAGATAAGTTTTGTTCTTTTTCTTCCTTTTTGTTGTGCCTTAGTGGGAAAATTCTTGATTGTTGTTGTTATTGTTGTATTCCTAAGCATATCATTTTGCACTTTATATTATATCTAATTTTCTTTTCTTCTTAGGAAGTTTTTATTTATGTTATTTAGAAATGGAGATAAATTTGAAGAATCATATTCTTTCTTTTCGCTACTTTTGCTTCTCGCTTCCCTATTTTGTCTCAGAAACAATTCATTTAATACTATAAAGTTAAAAGAAAAACAAAGATATGTCAAGCACTTCGCCTTCAAGTTATGAAGCCTTCACATAATGATCTGTAAATAATGTGATGATATGTATTAAGGTCATTGGAAACAAACAACATGTGGGAATGATAGGTCACTGATTTGGAACCTTTCTATTCCTTAATCATGGCCTCGACTAAGTTTCCTTGCCTTTAAATTGTAACCCAAGAAGAAACATTGCTATGAAGCAGGGTCTGGGCATATTATTACGCTTATATGTACCATGTTTGGAATCAACATATTCTTGATGGAAAAAATGATCAAGTTTCAATTCAATGGATGACTTCAACTGCTGCATTATTTGTCTTTTCATGCATGTTAGCATCTGGCATATATAAATGGAAATCAAGTGGTGAAAATTTCAGTTCAGTGGAGATTTTTCACTTATATTTCATTTTTATTTTAGCATATTGGAATTAGGAAGGAAACTACCTAAAGCGATGCAAAGACTACCTGGGTGTTACAATATCTTGATATAATTATATGGTCTTATAAAAGACGTTCTTTTTCAACATCCTCTTTTAAATTATGTCCGCTAGCACCTTGTAGTTTATTGGAATTTCCATTTATCAGAGCTATCATTAAAATTAGCTTTGAAGGATGATAGAACTCGCTATATGAAATGATTGTTTGTCTTTGTAAATTATGATTGATCTGTGTGTGATGTTAATGTTCACCTGAATTTTTTTGTTTACAACAATATTATGCATAACGCAGTTATTTTACAACAATATTATACAACAATAACAACAACAACAATCGTAAAAATATCAAATATAATAGAGGTTGGCGATTCGTTAGAAAAGTTTGACCTTGTGTGACCATCAACCGCCTTGGTTAATGTAGTAGATTACGGTGCTAGGCTAGTTTTTTAGCTGAAGCAGAAAATGATTGTTTTTTGGCGAATTAATGGATTAGGATGTATGGTAGATGTGGCCATATAGGAGCTCTAATTGCATGGCATATACCAAGCCAAACCACTATGAAAACAAAAATTGTTAAAAGGATTTATGCTTCCCTTGCTGTCGGTATGCTTGTTTAATTCTATCCTTTAAGAGGATGTCAACTTTCAACATGTTACTTTTTAATTATTGATGAAATGGATGTTTGATTGTTGTTATTAGTATCGGAGAAAAGCCTTAGCTTCCCGTTTGAGGTTCAATATATTATTGAGTGCGTGTACTCTTTTAGATACCACATGTTCATTGTATATTGAACCTTGAATTGTCCAAGTCGGACAGTTTGGGAAAAAACTTTTTCTTTACTTGTATAATAGTTGTTGCTTGATTCTCGTATCTTGATATTTGATGAAATTTCGGTGAGATTCATTTCCTTTTGTTCTCTGGGTGCATACTTGATTGCCTTGTTCCTAACTGCGATCATTTTGTGTACTCAGAGACCAATGGGAAATGCTGCCGAAATTTTGTCAAGTATAAGATATGAGAATTACGGAATGACTATTATACGAGTTCTGAAAAAGTTTTTCCTCGAATGGGATAAGTCATACCATTTAAAGAAAGAGAGCGGTTGTAAGAATGTCGTCTTGCTGAAATTGTCATTTTTTGACATGCGAAGATGGAATTTTTTCCTTGAATCGTAGTTGGATGTACGATAGGTTGTATCCGGAAGAGGGGTTTGAAACAATCTTTTTGCGATGGGATTGATCACTTCGTTCAAGTCGCAATGGCACACGAAGATTTCAAATTAATGGAGGGATTAGGTGTCCGTGCCTTAAATGCGATTGCGAAAGATCAAGAGCCCAGGAGAGGTCATCTTGCACTGCAGATAGTTGGATTTATGCCTAATTACTGGATTTGGACTAGACATGGTGAAGAGTTACCTCGGGTTGGATTAGGGGTTGGCGATAATTGCACAGGTGCTTCAAGTAATTGCGTAGATACAGGATATGGTGAGCAGATTGAATTGATGCAAAATATGGTTTGTGATGCCTTGGGGGTCAGCGTATCATTCGAGGAGCCACAGTATGATGACACAGATAAACTTCCAAATGAGACTGCACAAAGATTTTATAATCTCTTGTTAGAAACAAATAAGTCGTTGTTTGAAGGGTCTGCCGACTCTAAGTTATCAATGTGCGTGAGACTTTTAGCTCTCAAGTCCAACTTTGGTGCTACAGATGTGTGCTTGGATCTTGTAACGAAGATGATGTTGGACTCGTCACCTATCAGAGATGGTTTGCCAAAAAGTTATTACGAGGCTAAAAGCTTAGTGTCCAAATTGGGGTTGGAATCTAAAAGGATTGATTGTTGTGTGAGAGGGTGTATGTTATATTACGACAATGAATTTGGTAAAAACAATAGCGCGCTGGTTGAATGCAAATTCTGTGTTGAACGGTTACAAATTTCAAACTCAGTCAAAAACAGAGGGGAAAAAAACAGTTAACAGCGGAGTTTATGTAAAAGGTGCCACAGAGGGAGGTGAAGACGACTTCTACGGCGTGATTCAACATATATATGAGCTGGCGTACAATACTTTAGACTATACTAAAAGAATAGTGCTATTTTATTGTACACTACAAGAAAACTGCGTATTACCGACGGACATTCACCGACGGCTTTAGTCCGTCGCTAAAAAAGCGGGATTACCGACGGTCTTACCCGTCGGAAAACGCGACCCGTCGTATTCTGGATATTACCGACGGGTTAAGCCGTCGGAAAACCGCTTTTTAGAGACGGACTCATACCGTCGGTTAATGTCCGTCGATGGCCGTGAATTTTGGAAAATTCCCGCTTGTTTTTGAATACCGACGGCTACGGACCGTCGGTAATGGGGATTTTTTCCGACGGGTTGGTCCGTCGGTAATCCCGTGTCGTTTACCGACGGGTATGACCGTCGGTAAGTTTAAAATGGCCGTCGGTAAGCTCTTTATTTGGCCAGAACAGAATCCTTCTTCTTCATTCAGTCGCTTGGATCGCTTCTTCTACCCTCTCTTCGCATCCCCATCTTCAGTTCACAGCAACTTCACTCTCTTCACATCCCCATCTTCCCCGAGCTCGATGGTCACTTCCCCATCTGCGTAGCCATCAGTTTCCACTGCGTAGCCATCAGATCGCACGAATTGAAAACGGAAGCGAGAGGGAGAAGCCATCAGTGGAAGCCATCAGATCGCACGAAGTCAAAACGGAAGCGAGAGGGAGAACGGAGAAGCCATCAGTTTCCGCTTAAGCCTCCTCCACCGTCGCTTTCTGCTCCTCCACCGTCGCTTTCTGCTCCCAATCGCACCTCCTCCACCACACCCCTCCACGACACCTGCTCCACTGTCGTTTTCTGCTCCTTCTTCCCTTTCGCGTGGGTATGAAATGCTTCTGATTTGATTTGCTCCTTCATCTGATTTGCTTCTGATTTTCTTCTATATTGAGCTTCTGACTTAGGGGGGGTATGAAATTTTTATCGTTTTCCATATGTAGATCGTATAAAATTTTTATCGTTTTCCATATGCAGAATCTAACAAACCTTGAGGTCCTTAGTAAATTGGTACATATTGTGACAGAAAAGAAGTGAAACCTTTCCGTTACTTCACATTTCGCAATAACAAAAAACAAACGCAGCAGCGAAAGAAGGAGGAAGAAGCAATCAAGCAAAGAGGTTTTTTCCTCTCTTCAATTTATCAATTAATCTCTTTTTCAATATCTATCCATATTTGTTTATTATCATGAACATGCTAAACAATCCCCAATTTCTCTTGCATGTCTTGATTGATGAAATTTTGGAACAATTTTTGAATTTTATACTGGACCCCCAAATGCAGGTTTCTTTACTGGAACTCGGGTGTTTTTCAAATTTGGTACTTTGGTGTCCTTCATGTAGTTATTGTCATGTCTGATATAAAAAATAGTGCTAATAACAAGGGTTCCAAGAGAAACCCTCAGTTTGTTCACTAGCTTAGAGAAGCACGTGTCTGTCGATTGTTTTTGGTGGCTGCATTATAAATTATTACACTGAAGAGTTTGATGTAAATTCTAGTACCTTATGCAAGACCTGTGTTAATGAAGCAAGGCTACAAGGTCATAGGATCTATGTTATGCATATGTAATATTATAGTCAGTCAATTTTATTTTCAAATTTGACAGCTAGACATGAATGTCAATTCTTCCATTAAGAATTTAACATCTGCAACATTTTTTTGGTTCTTGCTTTTTACCAGTATATGCTCCGTTGAGATCAAAAGTCTTGCTTTGCCAAGTTTTGAATTCTTGTTCCTTATAAAGTGACTTTTGAGAAAGAATTTTGGTGATTTTTCTTAGTCCCCTGCTGTGATATGTATTAACAAAATTCTAATCATGAGAATTTTTATAATTAATATAGTTAATAACCAAGTAAAGTGGGGAATAATAAAAGGCAAACATTTACTTAACTTCACCCATAAGTAAAAATATTACGTTAGTTTCTTAATTAAAAAAGTGTTTTTACATGTCTGAAGGTGTTTAATAATATATATAATACATTTCAATTTCTCAATAAAAGTTATATATATGACACAAATTAAACCGTAAAGTACCCTCCTTTTATAGGCTACTATGCTATGACCAATGAATGCAAGTTTGGTTTTAAATTCCTCCCCAATGTGAGTATGATATCAAAGTGTTATGTCATGGCTTTCCTTTGTCCGTTAATTCTAATTCAAGTTATATGTTAAGTTAGTCATTCGCCCAGCACTGTGATTTTGATTTCAATTATGCAGAAAACTAAATGGATTATTAATTTCGTATGAGCCAAAACCTCAAAGAATGATGTAATCGCATATAGGTAAGTTAATGCAGAGTAACACATGATTTGGCATGAGTCAAAACCTCAAAGAATGAAGAATTTGACACAGTCATGACTTATGAAGTTTAGGAAACTGGGATCTTGTCCAGCTTCTACACTCCAATAGTGATAGAAATGGGATCGGGATTTAGGTTTGGATGGGAAGCCTAAGGCTTGGAAAGTTTATGTTAGGAGGAATAGAAAAGTGAGTGGGAATGGAGAGTTAGAAAACTGAATATAACTGATGTATGTAACTGCTTTGTCAAATGTAGTGTAGGGGTTATAATCCGTGTAGTGAGGGGAGAGAGAGGTACTTTTGGGAATTTGTAATTTTAGTTATGGGCAGAGTGCAACCATCTGAAGGAGCATTATGCTCTGTGGCAGTTAGGGAACTTATCCTTACTGTATTTGCTTTCTTCATCCATCCCAATTCTCTCTATTTCACTACATTCTTGTTTTATTTCTTGTGTGACTATTACGGTTTCCTAACATTGGTCCAACCTCCTTGGGGATCATTTTAAAATTAGGGAATGAGAACTCTTTTTTTTTTCACTTCACAACCATGAGCCCATCCAACCCAACCCGGTCAACAGGTTCGGTTCGGTTCGGGCCATTTAGAAAAACTGCGGATTTTTTTTGAAATCCAAACCATTCAAAGTGATCGGATCGGGCATCGGATTTGGCCAAAATCCATCCAAACCGGCCCATGTTCACCCCTAACTAAATTATTTATACAAAAATAATTAATAAAATTCGGCATGTATATTGGATTTTCTACTGGCTATGCTTATACCTAAGTAAAGGTGAGGCGTTTCTTGGTGATAGTTGGCTTTGTGTTACATAATATAATATATGCCAATTGCTAAAGCTGTGAATTTAGTTGTTTCATATATATCCATATTGTCAATGTCAATATTATAAGAGCACTCTTGTCCTGGTGAGGACTTATATCCATATTGTCAATGTCAATATTTTAGAGTTTGCCTCCAAAAGTGGCTGATTGTATTCGAAGGTGTGGACTTAAATCATGTTATTATTTATATATGTTCTTAATATGATTGTTCTTAGTTTTTAATTTTAATGGTGTGGTTTTGATATTCTTGTTTATATCTTATTAGTTTACGCTAACACAAAAAGCTCTGTTTCATAGGCCTCTGAGTTCGCCACCTCCACCAGTTCGCCACTTGTACCACTAGGTATGCACTCTAACTCATGTCGGTTAACTCATTGGGTGGAAAAAGGGTTGTCTGTTGACCCCCACACCGACATGTTTATTTGTTTTCATTCATAGTTCTCTCCACAGAGGGGATTTTGAAGTGTATTGTGTAATTGTCTAAATGATATGTACTGTGTAATTGTGCCGATTCTCGTATTACTCATCAGTCACAATGCTTGTGAGTAAAGAGTGCAATTTTAATTTATGCTTGCCATTTCATTCATGGATATGGATATTGGTGATGTTGCTTGGCTGCAATTTGCTTTGCACATCTATCTGTACTTCTTTCCTTTGCCACTTCTGCTTGTCTAATTCTATCCTCTTTAAATGACCAAGTCGATTTTCTAATTCCAGTGTTGTTAATCGAGGATCGCGAAAAATAGCGTAAAATTGGTAGGATAGCGTAAAATAGCGGGCAGATAGCGTAAGCTAAATAGCGGGTGAAATAAATAAAATTATAAAATTATATATTAAAAAGTGACATATAATATTTAACGTTCAGCACAAAATCTGAAATGACATAATAAAATATTTATTTAATGAGCTATTTTTAGAAACTTAAGTGATTATTTATTCATAAATTACTTTAGAGGCTTATTAAAATAAAATGAAGAGAGCAAATGAATATGTTTTATGTTGATATATTTGAATATTAATATCAGCATTTATTTTAAGTGATGTAAAATAAGTTTAAATAAACCTTGAATGAATAAGTAGCTCTTCCGTTTTAAGAAAATAAAATATATAAATTAAAATTGCAATATTGATTGAATTGTTAATAATTATTATTTATTGAAAAATAAAATATTTTATTTTATATATGGCGGATGGCGTAGTGGCAACTAAATGATTAACAAAACTACACACACAGTAAATGGACCATTGCTCAAAGAAACAAGATAGATTTGAATTGGAAAGGACAAATAATAATTGAATTAAAAAATAGATTTAAAGATAAAAAATAATTAAAAAGCAGAATTTTTAAGAGAAGAATTAAAAAAATTTCAATAAAAAAGAAATAAAAAATAACAACATTAAAAATTATCATATAATAAATTAAATGAAAAAGGAAAATAAAATATTTTTATTATATATATATATATATATATATATATATAATAAAACTAATTCTACCCTTGTCATACCTTGTCTAATTGTTATGTTAATCATTGATCGAATGGATGTTTGATATTTGTTATTAGTATCGGAGAAGCCTTAGCTTCCCGTTTGAGGTTTAATATATAATTGAGTTCATATACTCTTTTAGGGTACCATGTGCTCATTGTATATTGAACCTTGAATTGTCCAAGTCGGACAGTTGGGAAAAACTTTTTCTTTACTCGTATAATAGTTGTTGCTTAATTCTCGTATCTTTATATTTGATGAAATTTCGGTTCGATTCATTTCCTTTTGTTCTCTGGGTGCATACTTGATTGCGGTGTTCATAACTGCGTTCATTTTGTGTACTCAGAGACCAATGGAAAATGTTGCCGAAATTTTGTCAAGTATAAGATACGAGAATTTAGGAATGATTATTATACGAGTTCTGAAAAAGTTTTTTCTCGAATGGGATAGGGTCATACCATTTAAAGAAAGAGAGCGGTTGTAAGAACGTCGTGCTGCTGAAATTGTCATTTTTTTTGACATGCAGAAGATGGAATATTTTCTTTCGAGTCGTAGTTGGATGTACGATAGGTTGTATCCAGGGAGAGGGGGTTTGAAACCAGATTTTTCTTGTTTGGGGTTGCGTACTTTGTCCAAGTCGCAACGGCACATAAAGATTTCAAAACTAATGGAGGGATTAGATGTCCGTGCTTTAATTACGATTGCAGAAGGGTTAAGAGCGAAAGTGAGGGCACGGACCACCGTATTGATTGGATTTAGGCTTAATTACTGGATTTGGACTACACATGGTGAAAAGTTGCCTCACGTTGATTTAGGGGTTGGTGATAATTGCGAAGGTGCTTGGCGATTCACGTAGATTCGGGATGTGGTGAGCAGATTGAATTGATGCAAGATATGGTTTGTGATGCCTTGGGGGTGAACGTGTTATTCGATGAGCAACAGTATGATGACACAGATGAACTTCCAAATGAGACAGCACAAAAATTTTATAATCTATTGTTAGAAACAAATAAGCCGTTGTTTGAAGGGTCTACAGACTCTAAGTTATCAATGTGTGTGAGACTCTTAGCTCTTAAGTCCAACTGTGGTGCTACCGAAGTGTGCTTGGATCTCGTAACGAAAATGATGTTGGACTCGTCACCAATCAAAGATGGTTTGCCAAAAAGTTATTACGAGGCTAAAAGCTTAGTGTCCAAGTTGGGGCTGGAATCTAAAAGGATTGATTGTTGTGTGAGAGGGTGTATGTTGTATTACGACAATGAGTTTGGTAAAAACGATGGTGCGCTAGTTGAATGCAAATTTTGTGGTGAGCCTAGGTATATGTCACATATTAATAATCAGACGGGTAGACAAAAACTAGTTCCAGTGAAGGCAATGTTTTATTTGCCAATTATTCCAAGGCTGTAGAGAATGTTTGCATCACCACGCATCGCAGACAAAATGACATGGCACTATGAGAATAGAAGCACTTCAGGTATGTTGCGCCACCCTTCTGATGGTGAAGCTTGGAAGCACTTTGATCGTGTGCATCCTGATTTTGCAGCAGATCCACGTAATGTACGACTTGGCTTATGCTCTGATGGTTTTACCACGTATGTTCAATTCACGGCGAAACCTTATTCTTGCTGGCCAGTTATCATTACCCCATACAATCTTCCTCCCGAAATGTGCATGTCTAAGCCTTATATGTTCTTGACTTGTGTTATACCGGGTCCAGATAATCCGACAGATGGTATTGACATCTATTTAGAGCCTCTTATTGACGATCTCAAAAGGTTGTGGAATGGTGTTGTGACGTACGATATTGCACGAAAGAGGAATTTTACAATGAGGGCAGCGCTTATGTGGACCATTAATGACTTCCTGCATATGGCATGTTGTCTGATTGGGGTACACATGGTAAAATGGCATGTCCGCATTGCATGGAGCATACAAAGGCCTTTACCTTGAAATTTGGGGGGAAGAGTTCTTGGTTTGACTCACATCGCAGGTTTTTACCCGATGATCATGCATTTAGACGGAATAAGAACGCTTTCAAGAAGGGGGAAGTTGAATTAGATGGCCCGCCTCAAGGTTGACACGAACATATCCGGGAAAGGGTTATGGAGCGCCCAAAATCACAGATTTTGGCAAATTGGATCGATTTGAAGGATATGGACAATGGCATAATTGGACAAAAAGAAGTATTTTGGGATCCGCCATCTTGGAGAGATAATTTATTGAGACACAACCTTGATGTTATGCACATTGAGAAGAACTTTTTGACAATGTTTTTCTCACGGTGATGAACGTCGAGGAAAAACAAAAGACAATGAGAAGGCGGACTAGACTTACCACTTTCTTGTAGGCGAAAGGACTTGCATTTGTGAATCGGTCGGATGGGAAGACCACGAAACCCAAAGCCTGTTACTCTTTAATCACGAGGAAGCCAAGTCGATTCTGTCGGTGGATAAAAGAACTTCGGATGCGGATGGTTATTCTTCTAATTTGGCAAGATGTGCCGATGTGAACAAAGGAACCATGATTGGGATGAAAAGCCATGATTGTCATGTATTCATGGAGTGTTTACTTCCTATTGCATTTAGTTCCTTGCCGTCAAATGTTTTAAATCCACTGACTGAACTCAGCCAATTCTTTAAAGATTTGTGTTCTGCGACATTGAGAGAGGATGATCTCATAAGGATGAAACAGAACATACGATCATTCTTTGTAAGTTGGAGAGAATATTTCCCCCTGCTTTCTTTGATTCTATGGAGCATCTAGCAGTGCATCTTGCACATGAAGCTAGGCTTGGTGGACCGGTTCAATACAGATGGATGTATCCATTCGAAAGGTACTATAATAAAGTATTCTCTAAAATAAATATTTATTTGAAGGGTTAAATGTATCAATTTTTATCATCAACGTTGTTATTTTGTAGATTTATGGGTGACTCAAAGCGGTGGGTGAAAAATAAGGCCAGGGTTGAAGGATCTATTTGTGCAACTTACTTACACCGTGAGACAATCCATTTCTGTTCCCATTATTTCTGAACTTCATGTTGACACCAACAAATAGTAGGAGCAGTAGAAATTGAAAGTGAAAGACACCCGCTTGCCTTATCAGTATTTTGCCTTTCCTAGTCATGGTGGAAAGGAGGTGGATAATTGGATAGCAGGCGAAGTGTGGAAGTCACCACGTTCACGTGTTGATCAAGCTGCGTAAGTATCACCGTATCTAACGTATGTATCATTTTGACCACTTTCAATTTCTTTAATCCACAATTGCTCTTGATCATTTGTTTGATAATGACTTGGTCAGGGCATTCTTGTTAACTAAGCCCACAAGCGTACAAGACTCTTCTGCCTATATTCATGAATATTTCCCAACGTGGTTTAGGAACCAGGTATGTTTTTTGAGTCGTCATATATATATTATTATTATTATTATTATTATTTATTGTTTGAAAATACAAAAATATTGTTTGAAAATAGGAACCATAATTTGTTTGCACATGGTGTGTACACAGGTGTATAGCGAGGCAGAATCCCCTATAATCCAACACTTGAGAAATTTCTCTCATGGTCCTAAATCACGTGTAAAAGAATGACACACATTTTTTGTAAATGGATACAAATTCCAAACCCAGTCAAAAACAGAGGGGGAAAAAACAGTTAACAGCGGGGTTTATGTAAAAGGTGCCACAGATGAAGGTGAAGATGACTTTTACGGCGTGATTCAACATATATATGAACTGACGTACAATACTTTAGACTATACTAAAAAAATAGTGCTATTTTATTGTAATTGGTTTGATCCGTCAAATAGAGGCACAAGAGTGGATCGAAAATATAATACTGTTGACATACACATGAGCAGAAGATACCAAATGTTTGATCCGTTTATCATGGCACAACATGTAAGACAAGTGTATTATGTCTCTTATCCATCAACTCGAAGGGACAAACAAGGTTGGTGTGTCGCAATAAAGATAAAACCACGGGGTCGCATTGAAGCGAGATGATCTGAGAGGAAGAAGTGGTTTATCAAGTGGATGAGATGTCTCATGTCAATGTAGTAAATGAAGTGGAACCCATTACTCGACTACGTGACAATCCAATCACATATGAAGATGTAGATGGGGATGAGGAATTAAATGAAGAAGTGGCAGAACCATCAGGATCTGAAGACGATGCCGAAATTGAGTGGGCAGAATGGGCAGATTGAAATTGTTTAACTTTTTACAATTTGAGAAATTAATGTTTAACAATATATTTTAATTTCTCAGTTATTTTCATAACTTGTTTATTTTTATGGAATTCATTTGTAATATTGTTATGTTTAAATATAATATTTCATGACTGTTATTATTCAATTGCTCTATAGACAGATATGGCATCGGGAGGTTCAGAACAGACTTCCAGACCACCCGGTGGTGGTAAATGGAAGGAAGGGATCGCCTCGACCCCCTCGTCGTCGAGGCCGACCATCATTAGGCGTGACCTCATCGGGTTTTCGACGTTGTCATCTACACGTCGTCCTAGTACATCTACGCCGAGAGCGACTGATACACCTCACGCACCTAGGCGACCTTACGCACCACCTACACGGACTCGGGCACATTCGACACCAGCGACGGACTCGGGCACGTTCGGCACCTTTGCCTCACATTGACATGATCCCCACCGGGGTTCCAGCGACCACATGGCGCTTGAGTTCCCATGTGTTGTGCCTGATCCGGTGGCCGATGTTCATCAGTCCGACCATGATTATAGTACGAGCCATACACCTGATGACACTGATGTTGGGCAGGACGGGGAGGAGCGGGAGGTTCAGCGGGAGGAGGTTCTTGAGCAGGGGAGGGCCAGGAGCGACACTCTTGAGATGTTGTATGATGGTCGAGTTCTTATCAGGCCATCTGGTAGAGGGTAAGTATTTGCAATTTTTTCGAGTTATTAATAATTTACATGTATATATATATATATATATATATTATTTAACATGTTTTTATTGTTCAGTTTCTTCCCTCAAAGCTTTGCGTTAGCTATCACAAAGAACAATTGAGGAGAATTACCAGGAGTTTTGGCCCACCTGGGGACAGAAGGATTTTGAGCGGGACCATATGTTTAATTCTTTGAGTAAGCTGCAATTTTTATTTTATTGCATATTATTTTATTTTCGTAAATTTCAATTATGTTTAATAATGTCTTATATTGATCTGAGCGAGGGTTGCTTGGGAGGAAAAAGATGAGGAGGCGATGGAGAAGAATTTTCATATGAAGGCCTCCCACCGCTTTCGACATGCTTCGAGATGCGCATTAGGGATCGCTTGACCCGATTGGATAGGGACGAGCTCTGGCGTGGTAGCGCCTGCTGGAACTCCCACGAGTTCCAGGCGACCAGCGAAGGCCAAGAAAGAATAGGGCCTCGAGAAGGGTGGCGGCTTGCACTGGAGGCGATGTCGGTCGGTAGCGACAGATTAGACTTATGCGTGTTATAAAATTGTTATTATTATTATTATTATTATTATTATTATTATTATTATTATTTATTTAAATTTTTTTATTAATACAATCTCAGTCGAGGAGGTTGGGGAGAAGTTCGATTGCACGAGCTTCATCTTGCAACTCATACGAAGAGAATCTTGGTGATTTTGTTGATGAGCGTTAGGCGGACTCAGGTAATTATAAAATATAATAAATATTTTTTAATAATGTTTATATTGTTTTGTTAAAAAAAAAGATTTGACTTATTTGTTTGTTTAACGGAGGAGTTTGAGGCGAGGATGTCTCGGCTTAGATCTCGAGCTCATCATGTTCTCCATCTCGAGCCACGACGATCTATCTACACCGTGAGGTTTGGGCGAAGTGGTTGGCGGAAGAAGAAGGGCCGCTATGGTGTTGGCGACCTTGCCAAAGAACTACAAAGGGGCCCGCCGCCTACACACTGGAGAGTCGTCGAGTAGTAGTGCCGCCACTGGTCGCTCTGCCGCGGATGACCAGGAGGTAGCCGCGGGGAAGCGGACCGTGGCCCAGCAGCAGGAGCTTTTGACTTCAGTCTTTGCGGCCCGGCGAGGAAGCGAGATGTACCGGTTGCTAGCTTCGCCGGCTGACCTACTCGCCTCGGCCTCAGCCTCAGCCTCCGCCTCCGCCTCCGCCTCCGCGTACTCATGGTCATGTTGATGATCCAGATGATGTAGAGGATCTCGATCATGATCAGGAGTACCAGGACTATTAGTTCTGTTTGTACTTATATTTTTTCATATTTTTGGATATCATTTTTTTTCGTTTCGGATATTATTTTAGTTACTGATTTTTATTCGTTGAATTTTTTTATTTATTATGTTTTCTTTTTTTAATTTACTTTTTAGTTTACGTTATCACATTTTTATATATGAAAAATCAATTAATAATTAAATTAAATTAAATTACAAGTAATTTTTAATTAAATTAATAAATAAATATTTTTAATATGAGAGTAAATTATTTTTATAATTAAACAAATAAATAATTAAATTAATTAATTACTTAAAGAATAAAATTAATTTGGTTATTAATTAATAATTTTATTATTTTTATTAAAAATTCCCGATTACCGACGGCCTAAGCCGTCGGAAATATTTCAGATTTACCGACGGTCACGTCCGTCGGAAGTCCAACGACGGCTTTACCCGTCGGTAATCAACCTCATTTACCGACGGTTATACCCGTCGATATTACCGACGGTAAAGGAGAGTCCGTCGGTAATCCTTTGCGACGCCCATATTTCCGACGGGTTTTAGGCCGTCGGTTATCCGTCGGTAATACTGGATTACCGACGGTTTTTATGGATTACCGACGGCTTTAGGCCGTCGGTAATCCCGTGTTTTCTTGTAGTGGTAATTGGTTTGATCCGTCAAGTAGAGGCACAAGAATGGATCGCAAATATAATACTGTTGACATATGCATGAGCAGAAGATACCAAATGTTTGATCCGTTTATCATAGCACAACATGTAAGACAGGTGTATTATGTCCCTTATCCGTCAACTCGAAGGGACAAACAAGGTTGGTGTGTTGCAATAAAGACAAAACCAAGGGGTCGCATTGAAGCAGATGATCCACAGGAAGAAATGGCTTATCAAGTGGATGAGATGTCTCATGTCAACGTAGTAAACGAAGTTGAACCCATTTCTCGACTACGTGACGATCCAATCACATATGAAGATGTAAATGGAGATGAGGAATTAAATGAAGAAGTGGCAGAACCATCAAGATCTGAAGACGATGCCGAAGCAGAGTGGGCAGAATGGCAGAATAAATTTGTTTAACTTTTTACAATTAGAGAATTTAATGTCTAACAACATATTTTATTTTGTTAGTTATTTTCATATAACTTGTTTATTTTTTGGAATTCATTTTTAATATTGTTATGTTTAAATATAATATTTCATAGCGAGTATTATTGAATTGCTCTATAGACATATATGGCATCGGGAGGTTCAGGCTCGACCCCCCACCACCCGTAGTGGTCAGCGGAAGGAAGGGCATCATTGCCAACCCCTCGCCGTCGTCGGAGGCCGAACATTATTAGGATTGATGATGCTGGCTATGCGATGTTGTCATCCACACAGCGTCCAGCGAGTTCGGCCCCTACGCAGCCTACGTCACATTGGGCACCTACACAGCATGCAGGACCTTTTGCATCGACACCCATTTACATGATGCCCACCCCAGGGTTCCAGCAGACACTTTCCGCTTCTTCCTCTCATTTTGTGTCTGAGACGGTGCCCGACACTCATGTGTCCGATCAGGAGTATAGTGTGGGCCAGGCACCTGATCAGACCGGGGTTCAAAGAGACGAGGAGGTTGAGCGGCAGCAGGATGAAGCGGAGGTCGTTGATGATATTCAGATCTTTGCATGATGGCCGAGTGGTAGAGGGTGAGTATGTAGGTTGAATACACATTTTTGCCCCTTATCTTTTTTTAGTTTTCAATTTCGTCCCTTATCTTTTTTTAGTTTTCATTTAAGTCCCTTAAACTTCAAAAATCACATCAATTTCGTCTTTTCTGTTTAATTATTCATATTTTCTTAGACGAATCACCATCGACACGTGGCGGAAAAATAAAATAAAATAAAACAAAGCGCCACGTGTAAGATGGTATTTCGTCTAAGACAAAAAAAGAATAATTAAAAAGAAAGGACGAAATTGAAGTAATTTTTATAACTTAATGGACTTAAATGAAAACTATAAAAAAAGGATAAGGGACGAAAATTACAGTTTAACCTATATTTTTTTAACTTGTTTGGTATGTTGTTATTGTTTAGGTTCCTTAGTCAAAGCCATTTGCGAAGGCTATCACTAAGTAATTGAGCAAAATTACCACACCTATTGGCCCACCTGGGGGACGCTGACGGTGGATGAGCGGAGGCACATGTTCAATTCTTTCAGAGTAAGTTGTTTATCAGATTATTTTGTTGCGTATTATTTTTTTATTTCATGAATCTCAATTATTTTTAATAACGTATTATATTCATACAGAGAGGTTTCTTGGAAGGAAGAGCGGGAGGAGCGGATGAAGAAGAACTTCCATATGAAGGCTTCCCACCGCTTATCGATATGCTTAGAGATGCGCCTCAATGGGCGACCACTTGGATAGGAGATGAGATCTGGCGTGACTACAAGCGCCTTTGGAACTCCCCGAGTTCAAGGTCAGAAGCGAGAAGGCGAAGAAGAATAGAGCCTCACGAAAGGGTGGGAGCTTGCATCTTTGGAGGTTCGGTCGGTCGAGTAGCGACCGGCTCGACTTGTATGTTTTATATTATTATTATTATTATTATTATTATTATTATTATTATTATTATTATTATTTAGTTAAGCTTTTTTATTAAATAATTACAGGTCTCGTGATTTGCAAAGGGAGGTTGATTGCACGAGCTCCATCGTGCAACTCATATTAGGAAAGTCTGCAGGTGAGTTTGTCGATGAGCGGTCGAGGCGGACCAGGTAATTATAAAACATAATGAATAGTTTTTAACAATGTTTATATTGTTTTATTACAATAAAAATTGACTAATTTGTTTATGTTTGTGAGGAGGAGTTTGAGGCGAGGATGTCTCGGGTTAGATCTCAAACATCCTCATGTTCCCGTCTCGAGCCCAGAGGATCCAGTGCGTCAGCGATGGTTTGGCGAGATGTTGTTGGCGGCAGAAGAAGGGTCGCCTATACGGTGCTAGCGACCTTGCCAAAGAACTACAAGAAAGGGCCATTGCCTCTCTGCTGGAGAGTAAATCCGGCGATCGTCTTTGCGCGGATGGGCGGGAGATAGCAGAGTTGAAGCGGGCCATGGCGGCGGCGGCGGATCGCGGCCGTCCGGCGGAGGAGGCCGCCGGACGGCTGCCATGTTGGCTCAGTCTTTGCGGCGGTGAGGATCTGTACCATTTGCTAGCTCGCTAGTCGCCTCCTCCACGGCCTCGCCTCGCCTCATAGTCCGGTGATCATGTCGATGATGCGGATGGTGATCATGATTATGATTATCGGGACTATTAGTTATGTTTGTATCGATATTTTTATATTTTCGAATATTTTTATCCTTTGTTTTGTTAAATCGAATTTTTATTTATTTATTACGTTTCTTTTTAATTTGTTTTATAGTTATGTTAGCATTGCATTTTTAAATACAGGAATAAATTAATAATTAAGTATGTTTGTATCGATATTTTTTATATTTTCGGATATTTTTATTCTTGTTTTGTTAAATCGAATTTTTTATTTATTTGTTACGTTTCTTTTTTTTAATTTGTTTTATAGTTATGTTATCGCATTACATTTTTAAATACATGAATAAATTAATAATTAAATGTGATAACTAGTAATCGTTAATTAAGTGGATAAATAAATTAAATTTATTACAGAAATTAAAATTAAATAATTTAAAAAATTAAATAATTTTTTAATGAAAATTTAAACAATTTTCAATTGAAAAAAAAAATTTAAAGTCCGGCTTTACCGACGGTCATGGCCGTCGGAAATGTCATCGGAATTATCGACGGGTTAAAACCGTCGGAGAAGCCGTCGGAAATTTACCGACGGGTTAAAACTGTCGGAGAAAACAGTCGGAAATTTACCGATGGGTTAAAGCCGTCGGTACGTATTTGCGACGCGCACTTTACCGACGGACATTAGTCCGTCGGTAATCCGTTGGAATTTTTTTATTACCGACGGTATTTGTGAATTACAGACGGCTTTTGGCCGTCGGTAATCCCGCGATTTCTTGTAGTGGATGCCACACAATATTCTGCTAGAATTTATCCCACAGAGAAGCTAAAGCTCTCCACAAAGAAGAGTCATAAGGTTGGGCTTACATCACACTCAGGACATCATTCCCACAGCCATACTTCCTATGTAACACGTGACACCACAAATCAGTGGGTTTTTGAACTAAATTCCACATAATCTTCATCAAGAACGCCTCGTTCATGATACCTGTCTTAAGAATACCCAGGCCTCCTACCATCTTCGGACTACAGCAGATATCCTAGGAAACCAGATGGGCTTTGCGAGTTTGTTCAGTGTCTCCTCATAGAAAATTTCGTTGGAGCTTTTCCATGGCTTCACAAGTAGACTTTGGTAGCTTGCCATACTGCATATGGAAATAAGGTATCGAACTCAAGACAGACTTTGTGAGAGTAAGTCTCCCTACAAAACTGAGGCATTGTTGCTTCTAACCACTCAGCTTATTCTGAATTTTGTCAATGATATGGCGATACTGGCCCCTGGTACTTCTCCCATGAGTGATGTTAGCCCCAAGGTAACGGCCCAAACTAGGAGCTTCAGTGAATCCTGTGTGCTGCAAGATGTCCTATTGCAGCTGAGCATCAATGTTTTTAAAGAAAAAAATCTGCGTCTTTTGAGCATTGATCTTTTGTCCTGACGCTTAGCAAAACTGGTCAAGACAGTGTAAGACACAATACACCTGCTCTATAGAAGCTTCTGCAAAAAGAAGAAGATCATCAGCAAATAATAAATGAGAAATTTGAGGCCCTGACCTCCCTGCTTTCATGGGCTTCCAATATCCCGCTTCAACTTGGTCATCAATAATATGAGAGAGTCGTTCCATACAGAGAACAAAGAGATAAGGGGATATAGGGTCCCCTTGCCGAATACCCCGAGAAGGCACAAACTTATCAGTCTTCTCCCCGTTCCATAAAATCTGAAAGGATGGGGAGCTGATACAATGTTGAATAATATCAATGAGCTTAGGGGGAAACTTGCACTCTTTCGGGCATTGAATAACAAAATTCCAATTAAGCCTATCATATGCCTTCTCAAGGTCAATTTTGATAGACATGAACATCTTAGTACCCTTCATTCTTGCCATGGTATGGACCATCTCCTGAGCTATGATAATATCATGATGAATGTTCCTACCCGGAATAAAACTTGACTGGTAGGGAGAAACAATTCCATCCAAGAAAGGCTTAATTCTGTTGACAATGATCTTTGTGATGAGTTTATATGTTACATTACAAAGAGCTATGGGCCGAAATTGTGTTATAAACTCTGGTTTATCCACTTTAGGGACCAGGATAAGCAGAGTATTATTAACCATTGCAATGAGATTAGGAATGTCCCACACTTGGTTGACAAACTGCATGAGAGTTTGCGCTACTATGTCCCAGCACTGCTGATAAAAGAGGCCAGGATAGCCATCTTCGCCAGGAGCTTTCTGAGGCCCCATATCAAATAGAGCCCGCCTTAGCTCCTCCACAGTGACACGGCCACTAAGACTGTCAACATGATGTTCCAGACCATCAGAATAAGTAGCAAAAGAGACAATTGTACCCCGATAAGCCATATCATCGTGAAACAGCTCCACATAGTAGTTCTTCACCATATTCTGTAGGCGTATAGGATCATTTTCCCAGCATGTATTATCATTCCGCAGAGTAAGGATTTTGTTTCTCCTCCTCCTGATAATAGTCTTGGAATGATAATACTTGGTATTCCTATCTCCATCAGTGATCCACTTGCCCCGAGACTTCTGGAACCAGAGACACTCCTCTTGGTAGAGGGTCATTGCTAGCTGCTCCTGTAAATCCGCTTCAAGGGAATCTAGAAAATTATTGTGCCTATAGTGAGGGCTATTTTGAATACTATTCAATCGATCAAGAAGATGCGCTTCTTTCTCTTGAACATATTCCTAAACGTATTAATGTTCCACTGTTTTAGGTGAGGAGTCAGTCCCTCCAGCATTGAGACCAGAGTACCACCACTTTCCCAGTGATCCTTAATGAAATTGTTGAAATCACCATGAGTAAGCCAAGCAGCTTCAAACCGAAAAGGCTGGTTCTCACCTGCTCTGGGCTCCCCCTCAGAAAGAACTAAAATGGGATGATGGTCAGATTGTGTCCTTGGCAGAGTTTTGGCAAACCCTTCATGATATTTTAATCTCCAATCAACATTACAGAGTACCCTGTCAAGCTTCTTGAAAATCCTGTCTCTGCCATTCCATTTTGGGCCCCTCCAAGTGAATTTGGACCCCATTGTTGTTACATCAACTAGTCTACACTCATTAATCCAGTTAGAGAACTCCAAGCAACGCCTCAAGTCAGTAGGGGTGCCCCCTTTCTTCTCTTCAGGACCCGCAATATCATTGAAATCTCCCAACGCTAACCAAGGGATGGAAATAGAAGTTGAAAGATTCCTAAGTTTCTCCCAAGTGTCATACCTCTCATTCTCTCTGGGGCTGGCATATACGATTATCAACAACCAGCTAGAGGAATCATGCTCCGTAACTTTAACATGTAGAAAATGAGTGTCAGTAGTAAGAAGTTGAACCTGCACATCCATTCTATTCCACATCAACAGATGCCTCCCGAATACCCCTGTGCCTCAACCAGCAGGCACCTTCTGAACCCAAGATTTCTAATCGCATTTCTAGCCTTAACCCCACTGCAGCGAGGTTCTAGTAAAGCAACAAAATCAGTTCAATGACAACGACAGTAATTTATGAGAGCTCGTCGGAAATCTTTCCCTAGAGCCCCTCTGCAATTCCAAGAAAGAATAATGATTAAAAAATACAAATCCATCGTGGTACCTCTAGCCCAGCACCCTTTAAGTGAGCTCCATCACGGTTGCATGAGACACACCTCCAGTAGAGCATTGCTCTATTACAACACTCCTAATTTGCACATTTCCAGTAGCAGTGTAGTCCTTGGTGACGTCCACTATCATCTCCTCAGATACGTTGTCCCATCTTTCCCGAATACCCTTTACCGAAACCCTAGCAGACTGCACTCTTTGTTGGTGCTCTTTTTGAATAAATTTACCTCCAATAATAGTGCCAATTATCACCTAAAATATTTCGTACGTGGAAAGATGGGACAACTGTAACCATTAAAAAATGTTTTTTATGATCACCATTAAAAATCTTGAAAATGAATAATCTTAATTAAAATTTTTATATAATTAAACTTCTCAAATAAATATTCTAGGTTAATTTATCGATCTCTCTCTACACACACGTAAATTAAATATGTAACATTTAATTTATAAAAAGTCATTAATTTATGAATCTCTATCTCTATAATATACAAATGAAAATGAGCTCATTAAATATGCTCCAAATGGCATCCTCTTAGCAAATAATCATTTAATAAGGCTAACGTGTCAACTTAAATAAGAAAAAAAATGAGGTGTTTAAAAAAACAAATGAGATGGATGAATGAAGTGGAATTTACATGATTAAAATTATTATAAAAAAGAAAGAGACGGAATGCATGTCAACTAAAATAGGAAACAAACATTAAATTAAAATCTTTAAAAGCAACTTTTTCTTTTGACCAATAATATATGGCAACCTAATCAATAATAATCCTCGGCTATTAATACAATATTTGCTCAATAATATGAAACCAATCGTAATGTTCAATGAGAAATAAAAAAGGAAGAATACAAAAGAAAACATTGAAGGACCAAACGTAACGCTCCCATTTTCACAATGAAAAATAAAAAAGGAAACAAAACGTAACGTACAATTATAGAAATCATGACGTGAATAAATATTATCAGTAAAATCGTGAAACAATCCCAAAATTGATACACTGCACTATGACAAATAATTTTCTTATATTATCTTAAACCGGACAAATGCATAAACGTGATGAAATTTGTTTTATGGAAATCAATACATTATTAAACCAGCAAAAAAATATTTAATGTCGTTCACATGTATACAATGCCTATAAATGGTGGATCGAAACATACATGCTCATTGTGTGTTTTATTCCTTTGATTTGTGCCTTTTTTTCGTCCATATATTCCGTGTTTGTATATTTTTGATTTATTTGATTCTAAAAAAAAAAAAAAACCCAACTATGATCATATTTCTGACATCGACTCTTCCTCAAGTCGGATTTGGAATTCTGTAGGTGAGGTTTATCGTATGTGGTGCACCAATACATCAGATACACAAAGTTTTCCTTTATCGATTGAAGTTATTCTTTTGTTCTTCCCCTATCTCACTAGCTATTTTGGAGATTATTTTGTCTGATTATTTTGTTCTTTGTAATCTTAAATATTAGCGTGATATGATGTGAAATAATGGTTAGTCATACACCACTCAAGATATAACCTATTTTTTTCTTTTTTCTTTTTTCAGTTCGATGAAGATATAAGCATAAACATGTATGAGATAACGCTCTCTTTCTCTCTCTCTCCTATCCACAAACATGAAGAGGAAAATCAACTAAAACACAAGAAAAATCAAGATGATCTTTGATATTTTTGGGTAGTTAAATTTCTTTACAAAGTCCTTTCCTATTCAGCTATACCCGTAAATATGTTCTTGAAAGATAGAGTTGTACAACATTTGCAACTTTGTCTGATATTTTACTACTACTCAAAGGTGAATAAATTTTAATCATGATGTTTCCGTGTCTGATTATAACAATGGCTCTACAATTGGGTTTCTATGTATTTTTCTCACTCCAATGTTCAACACTGTAGGTTAGATTAACAAATATGACCCGCTTAAAAGTTGTATATATAGAGCATGGCATGAGTGGAATTGTCCTAATTTAGATTCTCTTTTATAACTATATATATATGTGTGTGTGTGTGTATCTTTTTTTGAAAGGATTTAAATTTATATCAATATATAGATTGATTTATATATAAATATAAATTATATAAGAAATATAATACACGGGAATAAAAATATTACATGAATATCTATATGTAAATATAATTTTTTCATTTAATATATTATTTGTAAATAGAATATATTATATAAAATTATAATATTTTACTCACACAAAAAAATATTAATATCTATATATAAATTGATTAAGATAAAAACTCATAGAAAATAGAAAAAAAAACATTACATTTTTAATAAAATAAAATTTTACATGAAAGAAAATTTATAATATATAAATTTAAACTTAACAAATTTAAATTTATATCAATATAAAGACTGATTAAAATATAAATATAAATTATATAAAAAATATAATACACGGGAATAAACATATTACATAAATATCTATATGTAAATATAATATTTTTTTATTATATTATATGTAAATATAATATTATATATAAATGCAATATTATACTCACAAAAAAATTTAATATCTATATGTAAATTGATTAATATAAAAATCATAGAAAAAAATTACATGTTGGAATAAAATAAAATTTTACGTAAAAACAAATTTAGATTTTTTAAGAAATAAATTTAAACTTAGCAAATTTAAATTTATATCAATATATAGACTGATTAAAATATAAATATAAATTATATAAAAAATATAATACACAGGAATGAACATATTACATTAATATTTATATGTAATATAATATTTTCATCATATTTTTTAATGCTATAATTTTGTAAATATTAAATTGTAATGAAATTACGATACAATGTCATGAGGAGATGATTCTGTATTAAATTATTTTATGTTGCCTAATAATCCGGACTTGATTGTTTTGTATTTATTTTTAATTTTTAATTTAATTTTTAATTGTTATCTATTTAATTATTTAATGCTTTTATTTTTTTTTCATATTTTTATCTATGGATCTTTTTGATTTGATTCATCTCCATTTACTTTTCCTTAAACTTATGGCCTTTCAATAAACAAATAAAACTTTAAAGTAGTCTAATTTTACCAGTCGAACATGAAGCTAACTCTCGCTATAAGATATATTGTCAACTAGATCTAGGTAGACACAATTCCAACACAAAGTATAAAAGAAAATAGAAAGCAAGCCAATATAATGCTTTTGAATAAATGAGTGGGTGATGTAATAGGAAGTTCAAGCTGCTGAAATATATTGCCAGTAATCTATCAGAGAAACATAAAAAATTGATTCTAAAATAACATATGAATAAAAAAATAGATAATTAACATCAAGAAAAGGTGACAAAATTTATAAGAGCGTTCAATAAACATATGACTAAAATGGTAAAAAGAAAGATAGAAACATTATAATTTTATAAGAAAATATAAACTATATTAACATCTCAATTATAAGGGGAAAATACTTATAATTGTAGTGTGTGTATATATATATATATATATATATATATATATATATATATATATATATATATATTAGATGTAATGTTTATCTAAATATATGCAAAATGTTGCTTCTTCTAAATCCTATGTGTATGATTATATTTTTTTAAGTATATATTGTGCGTAGTACAGGACCAAAGATGTACTGCAAAAAAAAATTGTATCAAACATTTTTTTTGTCTAAGAGAAATACAATACTCATTTAGTATAACACGAGGATGGACATATTACAAGAAAATATAGGGGAAAATTGCATTAAACACAATATTTTACACAAAAAATATTAATATCTATAAATCATAGATAATACTACGTGTGAGAATAAAATTTTACATTGAAACAAATTTAGATTTATTAAAGTTTTAGTTTAATCTGAGTAAAATGTTTTTTTTGATATATAGATTCTCTTTTAAAAATTTATATCTATATATATATATATATTGATCAATATATAAATATAAATTATATATAAAATATTGTGTACGAGAATGAACATTTTACATGAAAGAAATAGATAAAATATAATACACGATAATGAATATTTTTGCATGAAAAACCAATTCATTACAAACATTTTATGTATATTTTAGATTATTTCTTTTTTTTATGCATATATTTTAGATAATTTCTTATGAAATCCTCCATGATCTTTTTTGTTTATATTTTTTTAATGGGCGAACAGACAATATATATTGTGTTACTATAGAGTACATCTCATTCATACTCCAGTTTATAACCCGTGGGAAGATTTAGATCTATATACACATTGCTAGTTATATAATAATGTCACTTCTTCTAAACCCTAGATGTATGATTATAATTTTTCTTAATTATATTGCGTGTTGTAATGCGAGCCTACAGATATACAGTAAAATAATTATCAGCCATTTTTTCATCTAACAAAATTCAAATTTCTTTTAGTATAACATGGGGATGAGCATATTACAATAAAATTATACATAATATTTTATGAAAAAAATATTAATATCTGTATGTAAATTGATCAGTATAGAAATTATTGATAAAACATTATATATAGGAATAAAGTTTTATATGAAAGCAAATTTGAATTTATTAGAGTTTTAGTTTAATCTAATCAAATTTAGAATCTCTTTTATAAATTTATATCTACATATAGATTGATCAATATATAAATATAAATTACAAACAAAACATAATACACGGGAATAAACATTTTACATGAAAGCCATAGATAAAATATAATACACGAGAATGAATATTTTATATGAAAAACAAATTTTTTATATACATATTTTATGTACATTTTAGATAATTTCTTATGAAATTCCCCATGATCTTTTTTGTTTATATTTTTTTTACATACACCGTGCGTAGTATGGGTCAACATACAATAGATATGTTGTTAATATAGAGTGCATCTCATCTATATCCTGATGCATAACACATGGGTCAAATCTATTATATTTGAAATTTTCATTTTAAAAAATGTTTTTTTTTTGGTTTTTTTACTAAGAACTCCCACATTAGTTTGGTAAAAATATAAGTTCATAACAATTCTTTATTCTCTTAAGTCGGTAATAATTTATATTTTAATCCACTATATTCAATTTTAAATATGATAATCGATCACATATTTAACCAATTCTTTATAATGGACAATAGTAGTTACTATGATAAAGATTACATATTTTGTGATGTATAATTGATAATAAAATACTTTAATTTAATTTTTCGTAAATATTGCCTCAAATTCACTTTAACAAAAAAATTATATAAAAAGTTAAATAAATTTTATACAAGTGTTCAAAAGCTAATATACACCCGTGCATGGCACGGGTTACTAAATAGTCATACTCACCATAATTATTATAAAATAAGTTATTAAAAATTAGTAAAAGTTATTAATTTAAACAATATCAATATTTATATATGGGTTTATATCTAAAATAACAATTTATGAAATGAGATTTGTTAACTTACACCCACCTATTTTTAGTTGATGTAAGTTAACAAGTTATAACTAAAAATTTGTCAAATACACCCTAAAGTGTAACTTGCTAACTTACACCAACTAAAAAATAGTTGGGTGTAAGTTAACATACCCTATAGGCATTTGCTAACTTACTCCTGCACATTTTTTATTTGTTGTATGTTAGCAAGTTATAACTAAAAATTTGTCAAATACATTTTAAGGTGTAACTTGCTAACTTAAACCAACTAAAAAATGGATGGGTGTAAGTTAGTAAATGTCTTTTTATATATATATATATATATATATATATATATTTTTTTTTTTTAAATATGTATATATGTGTATATGATATAATTAAATATAATAAATGTTATTTTTTATCAATATTTATATAAAATTTTTTTCTGATTTATATACCCGTGTATGGCACGGGTTACATACTAGTTTTTTTTTTTTTGAAAAGGCACATACTAGTTAAAATAAACACAAAAATTTTGCATTCCATGATATTTTCAACATAGATCCATTTCTAAATTAAATATGCTACGTACCAAGGATAGTACTGCAGTAATCATTAAAAAAACGAGGAAGAATATGCGTACGTAACAATAAGAAAGTAAGTGGATGTAACAAAAAAAAAAGGAAAGAAAGAAAGTAAGTGGATGAAGTGAATGACAACAGTGGTTAGCTGCCGCCGCAGCTGCAAATTAAGCATCAAACGAACACCATATCAGGTCGTTTTCCTTTCAGACTAGACAGAAAACGCTGGGTGGAATTTTTCTCTATGCGTTTCAAATACGTCTTTCACTTTGAAATGTGATAGTGGTCTCGATACGCGTAAATACCAAATATCCCAAAACCTGCGCAGACGAATGTATTTGTCAACTACATGCATCTCATGCTAGCATGTTTTAAAGAACGTTGGAATCTCTATATTCCAATCAAGGTTATCAAAACCGGACCGGACACTGAACCGGTGTAAGTATTGGTTGAGTTAAAAATCGGTGAAGTCGAAGGGATTGAATGAAATGAATTAAATTATATTTTCAAAATTTTTAATATAACATATAAAGCACTAATAAACAAAAAATAACATAATATTTATAACATCACGATATAAAAAATTAAACTCCGCTTAAAATGTTATAAGTCAACATATAACATATAAAAATTACATATTAAACTAAAACAAATATGTTATAATAACATTATAATATTCAATAATCACAAATATTGTAATGTAAGTACTCTCATAATAATATTAATATATAAATTAATTTTAAATTTTATTATAATATTTAATTTAATCCATCAACATGAAAAAAATGGATAAAAAAATCTCTTATGTGTCAAAGATAATGCCATTTACCATTTTCAAAAAAAAATAAAAAATAAAAATTAATTTTTTAAGAACAGGCAGTTCGGTTTTGGCGGTTTTTAGCGGTTTCCAGTTTGGCGGTTTTTACCGGTTTTCCGGTTTTTAGGCCGGTTCTTATACAGTCCGGTTTTCAGGTTCAAACGGACCGGACAGGAGTCCGGTTCCCGGTTCAACCGGTCGGACCGGCCGGTCCGGTCCGGTCTGGTTTTAACAACTATGATTCCAACAAGATAATATAGTCAAAAATAACAAGACAATACTAGTACTGTAGTACATATTCCGTCTGATAAGCACATCGATTTAATTTAATTACAATGTTTGTTATGTCCCTTTTAAATCCATAGTCTTTAATTTCATGGCTTAAATCAACTTTTAGTCCCTTAACTTATTTTTTAGGTTCAATTTGATCTTTAACTTTATTTTAGGCTAAATAAATCCTTTAAGTTTTTAAGTTGGGCCAAATAGGTCTTTTTCGGCCAAATAAATTCTTTAAGTTTTTAAGTTGGGCCAAATAAGTCCTTTAAGTTTTTAAGTTGGACCAAATAGGTCCTACGTGACAATGGCTCATTTAGTCCAACTTAAAAACTTAAAGGACCTATTTGGCTCAACTTAAAACGTAAATGACTTATTTGGCCGAAAATAAAGTTAGGGGACCAAATTAAACCTAAAAAATAAGTTAAGGGACCAAAAGTGGATTTAAACCTAATTTATTTGCAACATTAAATGCATAGGAAATCGTCCCGCGAGGAATTTGTCACCGTCGGATTGCAGAAGGTAAATCCTTAATAAAAATAATAAAGACTTGATTCACTATGACAACATAAACCCTATGTAGTGGACAAGGGTGGATTTTTGTGATGACATAAGGGAGCTATGACTCTCCCAAGCTTTTTTGTTTTTTCATTGATATATAGACACATTGATATTAAATGTACCTAAATTATGCAATGGCACAGTGGTCAGGGTTTTTTTTTTTTTTTTAACTAGAAGGGCTAAGGATCGAACCATAGTTTGACATTTTTCATCATTTTTGTAAGTCCATTTAATTGAGATTTGAACCCAGTCTGGGTAGCTAATGCAAGCGGTCTAAACCATTGAACCAAAGAGCAGGTTATGCTACATTTGTGAAATAATAGTATATGTATATTACATAACTATCTGGCTCCCTAAAAAATATGAGTGAAGATCCGCCATTGGGTGACCGGGTGAGGATAGGTCAGACCAAACTTATCTAAATCTGATATATTACCTGACAAATGCTACTTTTAAGGTCGACCTGACTTTTTTAAAATTTTGATCTGGCCTGAAAGCCTATTTAAAAGTCTGTTTTATTTAAAATCTTCAAAATAGGTCTCCCACTAAAATAGGCAACATACCTTCACTAAATAAGCCTCCCACTAAATTTTTTTTGGTTACCAATGTCTACCACTAAATAGGCCAATGAGCTAACAGACAACATTACAATAACAAGGAGATAAGACAACCACTTTTTCCCAATAATAATAAAGTTATTGGCAAATATAAGGACTTAGCATCAACGTTTAGAAGTTGTTGAAATAAATAATTTTTTTCTTGACATTAACTTTTTCGCTGGAAAAGCAGACTTAACTCAACATTAATAAAAAATGCAGAAAACTATGTGAAGTCTGCTGGCAAACGTATAATTGCTTGACATTTTTTTACGGAATAAATCTATTACATTTTATTAATAATCAGTAATTCAACACATGCCGGAATAATGTAAAAGAAAAGATAAAGATTAACTTTATATATGGTTGTCTTTGCTAAATTATGAGCAATCATATTAACATGCCTCATAGTGAACTCTAAATCAGAGTTTTGAGAAAAGGATGCATCCTTTACTAGAGGACTGCATAGCATCAACAAGTTTGGAGTTCATTTAAAAACCAATATATTTAAAGCCAGACTCTCTCACCCAATCAATAGCTGCCTTAAGACCAACAGCTTCACCCACCTTAAGATCAACAATAGGCTGGAACAATTGAGTCTTGGCACCAATAAAAAGATCACATTTATCTCTAATGCATAAACCAATCCCTACACAAATATGTTGTTGAAAAAAGGATGCATCTATCACTAGTACAGAATGAGAATTTTACACCGGTTAAAATTGACATTTTATACCGGTTTTGGTACTGGTGTAGATGCTTCCGGTGTTGTATGTTGGAGTTTTTACACCAGTTATTCAACCGGCGTAAAATGTGGAGTTTTACACCGGTTGTATATATAATGGGTGTAAAAAGTTGTCCCCAAATATCATTTAAAAAAAAAAAACTTTTTACACCGGTTTTATGTATAACCAGTGTAAGCTATACGTTTAACCGGTGTAAAAAGTCCTTTTTTTTATAAATACTACTAGAAGGAGCTATTATTTCTCATTTCTCATTTCTGGTTCCACTTCTAAGATAGAAGGATAAATCACTAGAGAACCCTCTAGAACTTGGCATTTCAGCAAAAAGTGTAATACCCATATCTATGTGTGAGTGTGTGAACAAACTAAACAACACCTTAGACTGTGAAATTTCTCTAGCAACATTCTATTTTAGAACAAAGACAACTAAAGTGAAAACTTAATAAAATTAAATAGCCATCCATGATTTTTAAACATGGAACCCAAAAAACATCAATAATACCTACATATTTAAGGTTATTGAAGTTGAAAGTTTTTATGGAAAAGAACATCATCTCTGGATGAATTGGTACATTGTTTTCTGAATAAGAGAAAATCATCAATGAGGAAACCTTACCTATTTGACGTCTACCATTGTTAGAGTTGTAACTGCCATGAACAATATTCCTGCAATAGAATCCAAGCATTCCTCTCCAACCAGATGCACCACAAAACAACAAACAATACTCTCCACAGTAAAGGACAGCAAACGGTGTCAAATATAACAATGACAGGGCTCAAGCTAGGGGTGCTCATGGTTTGGATAATCATGTAACCAAAACCAAATTCAATTAAAATCACATAAATGGATGGGTTTTCAAATCCAATTTTATAAAACCGGTTCTCAAATATGGTTATGGATATATAGCCGGTTATTTCTACATATCCGGTTATAAAACCGGTTTTGACTCAAAACAGGTTTATAACCGGTTTTTCCCTAAAACCGGTTATGGATCCCGAAATCCGGTTATAAAACCGGTTTTCGCTATTGAAATCCGGTTTTCGCCTATAAAATCCGGTTTTCACATTTCAAACCTTTGCTTGTACACCACAATCCCTTGGTTTTGAGTACATTGGCTTTGTTATTGAGGCAACAGAACTCATATTTTCAAGCCTGAAAAGATGATTCCATATATGATTGGTTCTGACCATAATCATCACAAGAATTTGAAATTGAGTTTAAAAAAATAATAAAATGTGATTTTAAACTGCTACATATATAAAGATATGAAATTGAAGTAAACTGGTATCTCCCCACAAAATTTCCAGGCTGTTAACAGTTAACAAGAAAAAGTTGAACTCAAATATAGCAAATATTTGATGCGAGCATTACAACTTTTCTCATTCATATAGCATTACGCAAGCTTGCAGAACAATCTGAAGGCATTGTCACAAGAAAGGGTAAATAAAATATGCAGCACATTCTAATAGTTTCATATTTGCCTTAATTTATTTTAAAAAAAGTTTAAAAACAAAAATAACTCACTTAATTCTGCAAATCACTCCTCCAATAAATTAGATGCACAGCAACATTTGGAATAATACAAAGGTAACCACACACCTTATGTACTTGCTGGTTTACATCAGCTTAAACACTTCATTATTGATAGATAGAGAACCACAAAAAATCGCTTGAAACAGAAAAGCAATCATAGAAACAGTAGTTTTTCATAAATTCGTAAATTCAAGTGACATTAAATTAGAAAAGACAGATCTTGATACTATAATTGCATACCTCATACTATTTCTTGAAATATCTTTATTTACTGTAGCTTCAAAATCAGTAACCATTGACAATAATTTATAGATGAGATTGATAGTTGATTCCATTTGCTTCGTGTTTTCCCTTTCTTCTGCCTCAATACACTTCAATGCAACTTGTATTTGACAAACAAAAACAATTTCCACAGAACACACTACTCCCTAAAAAACTCCAGAATACAGTCAATAGTTTTGACTCACTTGTATTTGACAAACTGTGAGAAGAATAACTAACGGCCAAAGTTTTCAAGAACCATTCAATCTCTAAAGAATAAACTAGAGAATTGATTTAATGGACTGTGTGCTGGCAGATACTAGCTAAAGACAACAATGGTTCAAGTAGTAAACTAATCTTCAAATGGACAAAATTACAAACCATAAGACTGTTCTCAAAAGAGAGGCATATCACATAAGCTTGAGATGCATATATCACAATTCACTGTCATCAACAGCTTTCCCTTTGCTCTCTGAAATCATTAGAAAAGAAATCATTAGGATTCTAAGCTTTACACAGTCTTTTTCAAAAAAAAATGGATGAGCAACAAAGAAAACCAGCATCTCTAAACTGTAACAATTGGATATGGATATTTAAAAAATGTCATAATCATGATAATGCAAATAACTCCTTCAAGTGCCATAATCATGCTGCCACATAAACCACTAACCATGATATTGCTAGTACATGCAGAAAATGCTTCAAACTGGTTGCCATAAACCAGAAAATGCTTCAAACTGGTTGCCATAAACCAGAAAATGCCTCAAACCAATAAATATAAACCAGTAATGCTTCATACCACTAAACATAAACAAGTAAATTTTGAACACTTGGGCTTGAAACCCAGTTCCTTAATAATTAATAACAAAAAATAAAAAACCAAGTAAATTGAATAACCCCTACACATCATAACAGTTGCAACATTATACTAATTGCAACTTTGTAGCAGAGAAAACATAAAACTAAGACATCATTTTTCTTCTCAATTTCTATGACAGAAGCAACAATACTAAACTCAAAAGCCTCCCCCCAACCCTCAATCTAATATCACCAAGTTTCATGACAGTGTAAATCATTGAGCATTTAAACATAATTTAGCAACATCAAATCAACCCTCTAAGACGACCCCATGTTTCAGCAACCAAACAACATGTTTCAAAAGGAGCACAAAACATGTCGAAATCCAGCCCCAAAACCAGAAGAAACAGAAAATAAAGAGATAGAGGGAGGGAGAGAGAGGCTTACAGCTTCAATCGAGAACAAAACGGTTGCTTCAGAAATTCGTTGTAGCTGTGATATCTGAATCTGAAGCTTACAGTGGATCAAAGCCCTTATCTGAATCTGCACAGAACCGTTGCTTCAATCGGGAACAAAATCGTTGTAGCTAGAAGAGCAACAATTAGCAGTTCAATATTGATGGAGCTCGCTAATCGCGTTGAACTTCAGCTTCTCTTTGCAAGTCTTTCACTTCAAATAGCTACGATTTGGCGTCCACGAGCACCGATTCGGTTGATTTCATGAAATTTAAAGAGTGATTTCGCAACTGAGAATCGATTTGGGAGTTGGGGTTTACATTTGGGGGTTAGGGTTCCTGGTTTCCACGAGAAAACGAGCAGAAGCTGCAGAACGAGCAATGATTCTGAGATTGGGTTTGGAATAAGAAATGGGCTTGATAATTGGATATCCTAGTATTCAACCGGTTATAAAATATGGATAACTAAAACTGGGTTTTAAAAATAAAATGGATTTGGTTTATATCCATGTCCAAAAATATGGATATTTAAAAAATGGTTATGGATATGGATTTGGATAAATCCATGTAACCGGATATTTTGAGCATCCCTAGCTCAAGCCAGTTTTGTTTAATAAACATAAGAAAACAAACAACATTCCTAAACAGCATATAAGGAGCTAGTTAAACAATAATAAACTCGGTATTTACCCATTCCTAAACAGCGTGCAAATTTTGCATAAATTGTCTGTAAATATTCTCTACATAATAAACAATATAATTACATAAATTAATTGCATCGTAATTTTGAACCCAACTAAAAAAGAACTTAGAAGGCTTTTGTGCAAAAGTTCATACCTTGTCAAGAAGGAAATCTCCACTATTAAACAAGTCACCTTTCTCTCTTAATGCATTTGTTTAATTATTCTTTTAAATCCCTGTTCTGCAAAATCTGGTAATGAGGAGTGATAAGATTATATAGTATATAGTATACTAATATGATGTCAAATCACCTCACCTGAAAAAATGGAGGAAGATCAATTTACAGTCTCTCGTGTACTAAAGTTGACTTAATTAATAGTATAGTATAACCTACATACATCATGATTTTAACTTCTTTGAAAGTCAAAAAATAAATTCATCTTCTTTAACACATCCTATTCATACATTAAATTAGTAGTAACATGTCATTGAGTAAAGAAAAATAATAGTATCTGATCTGTAAACTTAAACAATAGTCCTGCCATGCCATGCCATTTAGCACCAGCTACTTGGGTATAGGTCCACATCAGAAGCCAAACAGAGCAAAATAAAACCCCCCAACCAGTTGATTCCTAGCCAATCATGTAAACATAGGTCATCTCTTTGTTCAAAGATAGTCTATAGCCTACTAAATAAGTAGTAGACTCAATTGAATTATGCATAAAGCATGTATAAAGATTATAACTTACCAAGTAGTCTAAACAATATCATTGATCAAACGCTTATGGCAGTGATAATGCTTTCCATGAAAACTTCTACAGTTCTAAGCCATGCCTGCAAGAAGCAATGGACAAAATAATAACAAGGTGATGAACTTCTGCCGCACTATTATGCTTTTATTGGGAACCATTAGTCAGTGACACATTAATGTAATAACTTGCTTTATTAGACAAATTTAACAAATTGATTCCAAAGAAGAATACCCATCATAACTCTGTCTATAGCTTCCAATCTTAGCTTTGAAGCTTCAATGTCAGGACAACAACCTAGAGCTTAAGTATTCAAAACCAAGAAACATCTAAGAACAACTTAAGTTTTATGATAATGTCAAGTCAAGGTAATCCTTAGCGTTAATGTCCATGGATCAATAACATGCCTTCTTTGAATAATGTCAATTGAATATTGGGATCTCACCCTGTGAATTATTCCCAAGAGTGGTGACATGTTCCTGATATCTCTTGCCCTGAGCGACACCAACCTTCTCTCCACTTGTGAATGGCGACACCATAAAATTTTCTGATTGAAGCATACCATACCTTATCCTTTGAATTTCAACATAACACACACACACACACACAGCGAAAGAGAGCACAAAAAATATATTCAAACCTCATCAAACTTTCAGGACTTGATCATGGCAAAGCTCAACATATAACAAAAATAACAACAATCAAAATCAAAGAGTGAGAATCAGAAACCTTGTCCGCAATCTTAGATTGCATTTCCTTGGATTTGTCGCTGCTCCAGAAGATTAGGGAGAACGTAATCATGGCAGAACCAGATTTGTTTTCGTTCAAAACAAAAACCTAAATTATTTTGTTACAACTCAGGTGCTTCTTCCAATCCAACAAACACCAAAGGTTGCGCCGCCAGAAACCACCACAAGCAGCACCAGCCACTAAATGTAATATCGCCATACGACCCCTCCGCGAACAGTGACAACCGCTAACACCCGCCTCCACCGAGATGCGTTTCTCCCGTGAGACCTTCCGCGCAACATAGTTGTACCTCGTCGTGCGCTACGCCACGGACTACTGTAATCCCCACGGACTGTTGCCGCTACGCTACCGTGTGCTGCCCTTCCATAGCCTTTATGGGAGGTAGATCGCCTCCATCCACTGCACCCCATGGCTGTCCCCTTCCTCCTTTCTCTCTCACTCGGCATACCTCTAACGCTAGGAGAGGGAAAGGAGGGCTCACCAAGGTTATGAATAGGATTTTTTGGACGCGTTCGAGAAAGGAAATTGGAATAAGTTTTGAAGCTTGGAGAGTGAGAGAGAGGGAGTGAGGGTTCGATCGAGTGAGAGTGAGGTGCTCGCGTAGTAAAAAATATAAAACACTGTCAGAAAGGTTTTTAACACCGGTTATTTGAAGAACCGGTGTTTAAAGTGACGTGATATTTATAAAATTGCCACCGTGTTTATATTTTACACCAATTTTATGGATAATCGGTGTAAAATGTGACGCGTAAATTGACTAATTCATATATTAATTGTAAAATTGTCACCGTGTTCATATTTTACACCTGTTATATATGAAACCGGTGTAAAATGGTAAATTGCTTTACATTTCTTGTACTAGTGTATGTTACATTTAACAAACCTGGTGGCACCAAACTCTCTCCTATTGCTTGTTCCAAGTTTTCGACCATTCTTCCAACGGTGATTGGCCACGACAAATAATAGAGGAAGGTCTCTCATAAACACCCTATCATATTTTTTTGTTCATTCCTCTCCAAATGCTCCAAAGTGTCATGGCCCATATTTTCTTTTCCTCCTCCAAAAATTGTTGCAGCACTTGGAAAAATAGCACTATAAAGCAATCAGTACCATTCAAATGACGTTCAATTATGCTGCCACAAATTGACCTTTCTCCAGTAGCACATACTCCTTGGACATGCAATAAGAATATGGCACATAGTTTCTATCTCAGCCTCGCACCAAGGGCAACTCTCATTGACATCCCCTCCACGGATCACAGCTGTGTTCGCGTAGGAATGCAGTCATGACAAATCCTTCGTATTTTTTTTTTTTTTTTACTTTTGGAGGCACATGATCTTCCACAAAGCATTCCAATCCCCTTCAGCTTTCAAATGAACAGTCTCCAAAAGTTTATCCATGCATAATCTATTGGCTGACCTCACCGTATACTGACCTTTAAGATCAGGCCACCAAATCCTCACACCATTCTTCACAGCGTGCAGGATAAGTGTGTTCAACGCAACAGTCACCCCTTGCAGTTCAACCCATCATCTCATTCCTTTTTTCCTTGCACGAATAGATTACTCACACGTAAAAACAGGTTCTCGTAGCGAGCATCAACTGGTCTAACTCGAGCCATGATAGGCGTCCAAGTATCATAGAACACCGAATCTACTCCCCTAAACCAATGCTACAACGAGTTCCCTCCATCAAGATCATACTCGCCTCATGCAAACTTTGCCACACATAACTAGAATTACTGCCTCTACTAGTTTCAAGGAATTGACACTTCAAATAATATTTGGCTTTGAAAAGTTTGAAAACAAGTGTGTCTGGATGAGTCATAAAACGCCACCCTTGCTTACAAAAAATGACAATGTTAAAAAAGACTGTTTGACATCGCTTCTATGAAAAAACGGCTTGACATCGTTTTAACTCCACATTTGTTTTACCAAAATAACTCTACGTATTTCTACCAACGTCGCCACCAATCCACCATCTCAAAAATGATGTAAACACTTTAATTTCATGATACTTGAGTGAATTTCCTAAAGGGTCAAATACATTTCACCCCCTAATTTATTACTTTAGGCGCATTTTCCATCCTCATTTATTAAATTAATCATTTTACACCCTAATTTAAAATTAGTTATTGTAGTTCATTCCTTAGGGTGTGATTGGTTCACGAGAGAAAATATGAAGAAAGAGTATGAAAACAGAGAAAAAAGTGATAAATTTGGTAGATTTGAGGTATTGATTAGAATAAGAGAAAAAGAGAAGAGAGAAGTGTTGACTATTTTTTAAAAGACATCGATATCCTTGACTAAAAATTTACATAATTTGAGATATAAGGAGAGAATAAGGGGTACAAATGGTAAAAGAAAAAATAAAGCGAGTGGATCCCGTTTTCATGCCACTTCCGCGCAGAAAATTAAAGGTGGTGGGCCCCATCATTTTTCTCTCTCTCGCATCACTGTTGAATGGATCCAATCCGGCGAAATTCTTATTTTCTCGCCATTCTCTCTCTTGGTATTCTCTCTCGCTTCGTTTTCGTCGCAATTCATGCTCTGCCAATCACAGGCGTAATGTAATTTTAAAGTTAAATTTATAATTATTGCGAGTCCCACATCGGGTGGTTAACGAGCCTGGCTGTTGCTTATATAGCTGGGTAGACCACCCCCTCACAAGCCGGTTTTGAGGGGACCATTCGGATGCCTGAATTCTAACATGGCATCAGAGTCACGTTCTACCCGGTGGTGTGGATAGTGCCGCTAGCCCTCGCTTATGATGACGAGCCCAGGCCCGAGAGAGCGTGTTGCGAGTCCCACATCGGTTGGTTAACGAGTCTGGCCGTTGCTTATATAGCTGGGTAGACCACCCCCTCACAAGCTAGTTTTGAGGGGACCATTCGGATGCCTGAATTCTAACAAATTATCGGTAAAAAATGTTAAATTTATAATTGATAGAAAAAGTTATCAAATACATGTGAAATGACATATTTATCCTAACTATTAAGAGACCCATAAAAAGACACAAACGTGAGATGTTTTGTCACATTCAGGAGGGAACGCCTGCAAAAATTAACCATCATGCCACTAGATTGATTAATTTAATATATATACTTGGTTCGAATAAGACGGGTAAATTACTTGCAGTTAACTCAGCCATAAAGGTATTAGTTGTTCTTGATAGTTCATAGCCATAAAGATATGGGAAATACTGGTTGTCCCGAGAAAGTTAGATCACAAAAACTCGCGAAAGTTTTTCACTGTGCAGTAAGGTGTGATTTCCGTAAAATATGGATTAAAATATGGATGTAGCCACTACAAGAATTACAGGCGTTATTGGGAGCCAAAAATCCTCACTAACACTGAAAAGTCCTCATTAACGGAAGTTTTACCAAAGACCTACCGTCCGTAAATTAATCGTTCATCGATAACTCATACTAAGGGCTCCCAAAAAAAAGCTCAGGTAATTACCGAGGGCCAAAAAGGGCCATTGGCCGCAATTAATTACCAAGGGTATCTTTTTTCAAGGCTCTCTGTAATCCAAGCGTTTTTATTAAAAAAAAAATTACAAGCCAGACTCACTGCGTATCCTCATTATGCTTGCTAATGGCTTCAAGAATTTCAACAAACAGAAGCAGAACACCTATAGGCTGGACAACTAAAAAGAGACAAGAAAAACACCGAAAAAGAGATAGACTTTGCAGCGCCCCATTTTATTTTCACACCCAAATACTATTTCTATTGAAACCCAATCCCACCCATGATCCGCAGGGACAAGCTCCGATTCCAAAATATCTTGCAGCAACACAACCACTCAATCTTCCAAATTTCTTTATCAAGTCAACACACCAAGGCATACCAATTTTGCTAGACCACGCCCAGAACAAATTCCAGCAGAAAGAGAACTGTTGGAATGGTGTACACCAAGGTAATGGTTAGACATGTGCTACTGATAAACAACAAATCCACAAAATTTAGCCCAAAAAATCGACTCACAAACAACAAACCCAGTTCTGTAAACACCAAAATTAACCCACAAAATCAGCAGCTACATCGTTGCCTTGTCCTGTTGCAATGTGGAGGTCGAGAACGCCACCAAGCAAACGACGTGATGGAGACGTCGCAGCAGTGGAGCGACGCCGGAGAAGGAGAGAACGAGGGAGACGATGGATGACGTAGAAGGAGAAAACGTCGCAGCGGTGGAGCGACGCCCGAGAAGGTGAGAGTAGACGCCGACGAGGAGAGAATGTAAACGCACAAATCGAACCCAACAAGCAGAGAATGAGAAAACAAGGGGAGACGATTGTGGTATTGAGAAGAAAAGAGACGAGCTTGAGAGGGAGAGCGCCGCTGAGAGTGTTTTGTGAGGAGTGAGGGTTAATGTTTTAGGTTTTTAATCATCAACAGGTATGTATATCTGATGTTGGAGCTTGGTTTAATGATAATTGGGTATGGCATTTTAATTGGTTGCGTGAATTGACTGAGGAGGAACATATTTGCCTTGCTGATTTACTTACACAGTTGGATGGTTTTCAGCCTGTTATTGATTTGGTTGATGAATGGGAGTGGACAAGCTCAACACTCCATACCTTTTCTACAAAATCTGCCTACGAGGGATTGTTATCTTCTGTGGATATTGGTATTTTGTAGGAACTGGACGTAGCTTTTCGTAGATTATGGAAGACATCCATCCCTTCTAAGGTGGCGGTGTTTATCTGGCGTGTGTTACAACACAGGATTCCGACTAGGGATGCGCTTATCCGTAGAGGTATTATTCCAGCAGCTAATAATGAACACTGTTTATTTTGTGGTAACATGCCGAAAACTGTCGACCATTTATTTTGCCACTGTGAATTCTCTTGTAATATATGGCGTGCCGTATATGCTTGGGTCGGTTTTATGGGTCATTGGCAGGAAAATGTTCAAGCCAATTTTTTGCCAATAATAGGAAAAAAGGGGAGGAAATTAAGGCATCTTATTTGGTGTGCGGTGGCATGGATTTTATGGCGCCTTAGGAATGTTATTATCTTTAAGGGTGAGAAGTTGGAGTTTACAGCTACGGTGGCATAGATCAAAGCAGTCTCGTGGGAGTGGTTTATTTCTAGAGAAGGGAAACACTCGGTTTGGAAGTATTCCGATTGGTGCTTGAACCCGATTGCATGTTGCAACAATCTGTAACAATCTGGTTAGAATATGTGCTGCAGCAGCATTTTCTGCATGGTGGTTGGTTATTAACCTTCTTCTTATTTGCATTAAGGACTTGCAGGGACAAATCTCTACTGTTTGCACATTACATAGCTAGGTGGGTGGTGGTTGGCCTGATTCCAAGTTGTTGCTGGTTTTAGTTTGTTGGGTTGCATATCCTAGGTTGTTGTATTTCTCTTTTTTGTATCCCATGGTAGGTGTACTTTTTTCCTCCATTTGTCTTTTTCTCAATGGGTTTTGGCTTAGGGGGTTTTAACGAGGCACCTCCATGTCGTTATGGGTTGGAGTACCCCTCGTACTCCCTTTTATTAATAAATTTTCTCTTTGCTTATCAAAAAAAAAAAATGTTTTAGGTTTTTAGTCTTTAGTATTAGTAGGTGGGTGTTGGCCATGCGGATCAATAAGTATCATTTTTCATTTTATTTTCTGTCTTCTTATTTTTATTTTAAGACAAAAATAAAAATATGACAGGCGTACCGAGGGTCAAAATCCCTCACTAATAAAGGCGGTGAAAATGATGCATAGTTATCGTGGGCCACAGGCCCTCGCTAACTGGGCGGTGAAAACGAAGCAGTTACCGTGGGCTAAAAGCCCTCGCTAACGTCATTAAGTGCCGACCTAATGTTTTCTACGGCCTAGGCTCTCGCTAAGTGCTAGCATAATATTTCCTGCGGCCTAGGCCATCGGTAATAAAAAAAAATACCTACCGTCCTTTGGCCCTCGCTAATAGTCCCTAGATAACTCACCATATTCTTGTAGTGAACCAACTCCCAGCTTTTTTCTCTTAAAACTGACGCATAGTGATTCGCGATGTTGGTGATGCCTTTTGTTCGTGATATATAGCAATGTTGTAAATATATATGCATGCACACACACTTTTTACATCTCCTAGACTGACTGACTCTAATCGTCCAATTATTGTAACTATTGTAATTAGATAGAGGATTAGATGAAATAAAACCAAAATTATTTTTTTTTAAAACCAAAATTAAGTTAAATACAAATAAGTAATAAAAATGCATTGCGTTAGTCTTCGTTTGGCTTCCATTGCCCATACTTTATTCAATATAATCGTGGGGCGGTCATGAGAGCCAGAAAGGTCTAAAGAAAAGAAAATGAAGAAACTAAAAGGAGTCGACCAATTGACGAAAGATGACAAGAAAATAACTATAATAATCAAAATAGCTCCTGCGATATAACGATGAACAGAAGCAATATTTATTTGGAAATGGAAAGTTAGGTGACAGCAAAGAAAAAGCCTCCTTACCCACTTCATCGTGCTTCTAAGTTCTAACTGATTACTCCCGTTCTTTCTCCTGTCCTTATCCATACTATAAAAAATCTATTCAGCCTATAATTAATGAATTGCAGTAACTGTTTCTTTCCCCTTTCCATAACGTTTATGTAATTTTCTTTTGTAAATTGCGGACATTTAATTAGACGATTTTTTTGGTGTTTTCCGTGCAGAAGCGCCATACCGTAGAAGTTCTAATTACTCTTGTCCTCCCTCCCTTCCCATTTTCTCCAAAAGAAAAAACACAGATAATGCTAAACACACGCGTCTATCTATCCATCAGGGGAAATAAAAAAAGTCGAACGCACTTTCTTATATTATTATTAAAATAAAAAAGAAAACATATGAAGAAAGGTTCTTCAACGGTGAAGCGTATTAGAAGCTTCCGTTTAGAAAATCTCTTATGAGGAAAGAAACGCATTTTTCATTCAGGAGAAAGAGCCAACCACGACACTTGCAAAAAGCGTGTTGTAATTTCCTCGCCTCCCTATCCACTGTTACTATTACTACTTTATAAAATCCTATTCTCTGACGCCTTTAAATTCAGAGCCTATTTAGATTAGAAAAACGTAATTTTCACATAAAATAAAAAATTGATTTTTGCATAAAATATATATTTTTATGCAAAATAGAAGCTAATTTATATTTTTTGTAATTACATAAATTACTTTTTAAATATATTTTTTCATCTATTACTCTCATTAAAATCAAATTCTTTCTCATAAACTACTCCAAATATCTTCATGATTGGATTTTATATTTTTTTATATGTTTTGGTTTTTTAAAAATTGAAATAAATAGATACAAATTCTAAAAAAAATTATTAACTTTTTAACTATTTTAATTTTTCCATAAAATAACTTGAAATACACTAATAAGAGATAGAAAAAATAAAAAGTAGGATGAGTGATATAAATTGAAAAAAAAAATAGATAAGGAAAAGAAAAGTGTAAAAAGAATTAACGGGAGTTGGGTCTAGCGGAAGGGGCTAGTCTCCCATAACGTGGCAAATCAAGGTTCGAATCTCGTTGGAAGAGGTTTTCATATTTAGTATCCGATGCGCTTCGAACAGGATTACCTCCGTTGGAGTAGACGTAGAAAAAAAAAGTGTAAAAAGACAGAAGAGGAAGAAAGTGCGAAAACACTATTATTGTCATTATGTATTTATTAATTGAACTAAACTAAAGTGCCATTATGGGTACGTGTGGATTCGGTTTCGTTTGGTCCAAATTAACTTTAGATTTTAGTGCTTCTCAAAATTTCTAGAACCCACGTCACTTATTAAGGTTTGGAATATGTTTGGTTCCGTAGTTATATATAAGAGTCCCGCAAGGTTCCCCTAAGGAAAATATTAACTACTCATTCAACTTTCCTTTGTATGGGGAATTATGGTTTTTGTCACCCAAATTGATTTCGTAGATCCCGTTGATGTGGTTTGTACCAATGGATTCTGATCGTACTAGAAAGCCTTCTGAAAACTTAGTTCACTCTCGCTTCTTCCTTTCGGGCTTCTATTGCTGGGGTTGGGAGTTCTTGACCGCTCTTCTCCTCTTTAGTTGTTCTTCCTAGGCTTCTTAATTAATTCTTAAAGAAGTTTTTCCTTTTGTTTTGACGGATTATATCAGATTATACAAACGGGCTTTTATATTTTTGTTTTGAGAATATTAGTGATTAGAAAAGAATTGTGAGGTTGGTGAAGGGCAAATCGGGAAAAGATCATGTCGCAGCGATCGGTGCCGGCACCGTTCTTGACGAAGACGTATCAGTTGGTGGACGATCCGGCGACGGACGAGGTGGTATCATGGAGTGAGGGTGGCAACAGTTTCGTTGTGTGGAAACATGCGGATTTTGCAAAGGATTTGCTTCCCAAGTATTTTAAGCACAACAACTTCTCCAGCTTTGTTCGCCAGCTCAACACCTATGTATGTTGCCCTTTCCCTCCCTCTCTCTTTACATTTTTATTACCAAAGTTTGATTTGGATGATTTCACATATGAGCTTGTTTATATAGTAGATTGTGAAACCAATTATTAATGCTTTTTTTAATAGAAAGTTTTAATAGCTCAACAATTTTTGTTCAAAACTAGGTAATTTCTTTGTTTTTGATTTTGTTGTTTTCCAAATATGCAAATAGAATGGTAAGGATATGGATGCTATTATGCTACCCACATATATGAAAAGATTCAAAAATAAAAAGCTTTTTTTATCTTTTACTCCGGCTTTATTCCACGTACGTCTTTTTGGTTTAGATTCTGGTAAAATATATCGTGTAGAATCTTGTTTAAAAAACTGAATTTTAAAAAATAGAGTTTAAAAAATGATTTGTGTTTGGTAATGATATTTTAAAACTGAGTTTAGAAGAATTGATTTGTGTTTGGTTGACAAAGTAGAATCACTTTTGAAGTGTTAAAATATCCAAACAGAGTTTTGCAATCGGAAAAACATACTCAGACTACCGGCAACAAAACGACGTTTTACCACTTTCAAACTAGATTTTGGCCACCACCAAAATTAACCAAACGACTAAATATAAAAGCAAACGTTGCCACCGAAAATAATGTTGCAAACGGCAGTTTGGTTTGTAAACCATACAGGCACATAGAATACATCAATAATTGCCTGTAGGCTCACCAATTTGTGTTTCTAAATTCTAATAATTGCTCATTTTTTTAATAATATTTGATTATTTATTAATAAATCTTTTTTTTTCGGGAATATTAATTTATCTGTTAAACAGCTATCAACAATATTTATTATTCATTTATTATTAATAAATCTTGTTGATTGTTGTTTAACATAAATATTTTGAATTATTTTAAAATAATAAGTATAATTCAATATTTTCCAAACAAAAGGAAGGGAAAAAAAATCATCATGGAGAAATTCTATTTTCCGTAATTTTTACACTTATAATTTACCCTTTATAAATTCAGTATATTTATTTAAAACAAAAAAAGATAAACGTTAATAAGTGTTTTTAAGAAATTCAAACATTAAAGTTTTTTTAAGAAATTCAAACATTTTTTTTAAAAAAAAAAACTAAAAATTATACTCTCTCCGTCGGTTTTTTAGAGAAATTTTGTTTCTAATTACTTGTCATTCTCAAAGTTTAAGGTTATATAAATTACTTGTTTGTCAATTATACCTTTAATTATTTATTATAGAGAGAAAAATGTGTTCTAAATGGATAGCCAAGAGTATCATAAAAAAAAATTAATAATTTCATTAAAAACAACCAATTTATTAGTTATTTCGTTTATGTAAAACAACCTATATTTAAAAAGGTAAATTCTTCCATACCCAGGAAGAAAAGTGGGTATCGATACCCATCCATTAAACAAACAAAAATAATCTCAATAAAAATAAAAAAATTATAATTCAAATATAAATTATAAATAAAAAACAAATAAAACTTACAAAACAAACTCGAAATAAAAAAATAAATTGAAATATCAAAAGAAATTGAAATCGTGTATGAAATAAGTAAAACAATAGAAGAAATTAACAAAAATATAATTTTATTATTAGGAATGAAATAAGAAAAGAAGAAAAAGCTAAGAGTGAAATTAAATAGCTTACACAAACATTAGAATATTATCTAAGCAGTGATCTAAATAATAAAAATAGAGAAAAAAATTTATAAAAAATGAAATAGAAAAAGAATAAAAAGACTCATGAGTGAAAGTCAAAATTTATTAATAAATATAGAATTTTTTCAGGAAATTTATCCTATACACTTATACTAACAACAGGTATGGAAACTAAGCATTTAATTTCACTTTAAAAAAATTAAAAAATAATGTGGCATCACATAATTAGTCATTGGGTATTCATACCCAATAAAACTCCTGAGTTCTCACCATTTAAAAAAGAACAAGGGAGTTAGTATATAATTTAAAGTTATGAGTGTATTAAATGTTGTGTTTTAGTATAATAAAAGAATGTGTAGTAATACTCGCACTATAAGGATGTGTCTTAAAAACGTTTATCTGAAGCCATAGAAAAATAAAGGTGAGAATGTGATAATTGGGTTGGGTGGATATACTCGCGATGTGATCTTCCTATGATCGTCAATATTGATAATAAATTTGGTGTTTTATGAATTTGCAGGGATTCCGAAAGGTCGTACCAGACAAATGGGAATTCGCAAACGAACATTTCAAGCGAGGTCACAAGGAGCTCCTCTCCGAGATCAAACGCCGCAAAACCGTGTCCCAACAGTCGGTACAGTCCACGGAGGCCGGAAAATCCGGTGCCGACGGCAACTCTCCGTCGAACTCCGGCGGCGGAGACGACGCGGGATCTACCTCCACCTCATCATCTTCGTCCGGTTCGAAGAACCCGGGATCGGTGGAAGGCGCAACAGTTCCTCAGTGCACGAACTTATCTAGCGAGAACGAGAAACTGAAGAAGGATAACGAAACGCTGAGTTGGGAGTTGGCACGTGCGAAGAAGCAGTGCGATGAGTTGGTGGCTTTTCTGAGGGACCGTCTAAAGGTGGGTCCCGATCAGATCGATCGCATTATGCAGCACGGAAGCTGTGAATCTAATGAAAATGCGGTAGGTGAAGGTGAAGTTGAAGGTGGGAGAGAGTGTTTGAAACTGTTCGGTGTTTGGTTGAAAGAGGAGAGTTTCGCAGACAAAAGAAACAATCACAAGAGAGGCCGCGAAGACCAATTGGGCTTTGGTGGGCCTCGCGCTAAAGTGTCAAACACTGTTGTTGACTTTGGTGCTGTCAATGTCATGAACATGATGAAGAGCGGCAAGGTTTGCAACTGAAATAGGACTTAATAGCTTGCCACGCAATCCACATTCTGAAATAGTAGATTTTACTTTTTACAAAAAAAAATAAAGAAAAAAGAACATCATGATTCATGAGAGACGAAAAGGCTAAGCCCATCATCATCACCACCATGAATCATGATGGTTGGGTAGAAACGCCAAATGTGCTACTCTCTGTTGCTTTCACGTGTTGAAGTTGCGTTAATCTTAATGTAGGTAAATGCTTATACGAATAATAATTGTATTCGTAGTTGAAAAACAGATACTATGGCTTTTTAAGTCAATGAATATATATTGTAGTTGTTAATTCAATCAATCAATACTATTGTGTCGTCTGGTTTGGTGATACAGTAGGTAGTAGAGCTGCTGGATATCTTTTTCCATTTGACTGACAGCACGTGGACAAAAAGAGAGAAATCCTATCACAGTAAAAAAATGTCATTATCTCTTGGAAAATGCCAAACAGTACGAAACTGATTTTAGAGCAATATTAACGATTAACGAAAATGGCGTAAGCAATTACTTTAATTTTCTCTAGTCGCGTGGCACACTGGTGTAATATCCGTTGTCTTATTTTCTCTCTCCGTTAACTTGTAGAGCAATGGTTCCTAACAATTTTTTCTAACAAATCCCATATGTCCTCGTATAAAAAATAAAACAACTCAAATTAAAGTTCTCCCGTTAAAGTTGCCCTTATGAAAAATATGAATGATGTGGCATTCAACGTGGAAAAAATGTGAGGGATTTCCAAAATAATGGAATTCAATTTTGGTTCTAAAGGTTGTGTCTTTTCATGGAATTGAGATTCAAATTAATAAGGTGTGTTCCTTCATGATTGAATGTGTTTATTCATGAATCAATACATCTTTTCTTTGAATTAATTCACGAAAGAATGCAATACTTTGTGAAGAATTGCTTCTTTTTATCAAGTGTTATGAGTTGCTCTATAAATAGAACAACTCTACATGCAGAAAGAACTAAGAAAATATCACCATTTCATCTATTCCAAATCATTTCCTCTCTTCTCTTATGCGCAAATTGAAGTTAGGGAACTATTGTTCTATAAAATACCATTGACGATACACTTGGTGTGGGGGTGCAAACCATATCAAGGGAATTTCATTGTATCCTGAAGGGGATTCGCTGTTCAACCATTTACATCCAATCTAAAGGGATTGGTGGGGGGCGAATCGAACCTAAAGCCTAGTGTTTACACACGCCTTGAAGTCTTGCGCAATCATCTTCTTCTTTGTTCTTTAATTTATAACATCTTATCTTTATTTGAATTTATCAATTTTTGTTGTTTGTTCTTAGTAGTTGCAGCATTCCCACCACGATATCACCAACAAAAAACCCTCTCTCTCTTTTCTTCATTTAGCCGTCTCTAATTCACCCCAACCAAATCCACTCAGTCGTGTAGATTCTATGCAATAACAATCTTTGTACCTTCATCACCTACTTATCTCTTGTTTTCTTCCTCTCACTCTTTGCCGTCGGGTTCTCAATAACCTGTTTGATTCTGAACCTCACTCTGGTTCTGAGTAACCTAAAAAGATAGTGTGTTCAAGGCAACATGTTTGGTTTACTGCAAATATTCCTAGATGTGTTGGTGAACGTCTTGTCCCTTGTCACTTGTTTTGATCCAAATGTATGAGCTTCTGTTTATATTATTTGGAGATTGACACATGAAATAATTTAGGGGGGGGGGGTGTTTGGATGAAAGGGTATAAAATCTGTTGCTTTCTATTGTTCTCTATATACTTACCTAAAAGTGTATTAAAATGATCTTCTCTCCAAATACATGGCTTGCTTTAATTGAAGGATAATCCTTTGACAGATGATCGAGAAAAAAAAACCGTGTTATAGAGAAAGGGATCTAATGGCCATAATTTTATTTTATTTTTATCTTTTATTTGGAAAAAGATAGCATAAACTCGCACATGGGAGAGCGCATATGCAGGCGCTCGTGCGATTCGTGCAATGTCACTTTTCTTTCTTTTCACTTTCTTTTGCAAACCAAACATAGCTTTAGGGAGTTTAGATAGATTCATAAAGTCACCAAATATTTCAGCATAAAAAGATATAAATAGTAAAAAAGTTGCATAAATAAAAAATATTTTCTAAACTTATTATTTTTTATATTCATTTATGAAAGTTTGATTACCTATTTTGTTTAACATACTTCTATAGAATATCACTTTTTATATATTGTTGAAAAGGATTTTTAAAAATAATCATTACTTAAAAAAATCTCCCCAACATGCCCCAATTCAGACACACATATAGTTAAAGAGCTTGGGAGTAACTATTAACGTCTCCAGTTTTTGCTAGGCTACACCCCTATTAACTTTTGGATGTGTATTTTTTTGTATTTCGAAAGTTTATTTCCAGACAATTTTATGTCATATAAAAATAAACTTTGGGAAAATAAAGAGATTTGGGAAGTGTTTTAAAAAAAAACACGGTGTTAATACCAAAGAGCTTATGTCACGAGGCTTAGCAAAAACACAAATGTTCTGATTGGTTTACGAGAGAAATTGTGAAGAGAAAGTATGAAAAGAGGAAAAAATGTAAGAAATAGGGTAGATTTGAGGTATTAATTGGAATAAGAGAAAGAGAAAAAAAAAGAGAAGAGAGAAGTGTTGATTTTTTTTGAAAAGACATCAATGTCCTTGACTGAAAATTTAAATAATTTGAGACATAAGGAGAGAATAGGGGTAGAAATGTAAAAAGAAAAAAAAGCGCTTCTGACACGCTCTCCCTCTCGTTTCTTCGCTCACATGCGAAGATTGAAATATTCCGTGGAACCCACTAAATTTTAACCTTTTCCCTCTATTTCTCTGCTTTCCAAACGAGGGAAATGCAACATCTCTCCTCTCTCTCTCTCTTTAGTCTCTCTCTCGCCCCAAAGTCTGCGAAACAAACAAGCCGAAAAGTACATTTTTTGCACGAGGTTGGGTCGGGCCGAAACAACCGTGCTTCATTAAACTTAACGCGCACCCATTGAGCCAAAAAAAAAAAAATTAACGCGAATTATCGAAAGTTCGAAGGCAAGAAAGGAAAGAAGCATTCTGGTTCGAAATTCCAATCGTGTTCGTGTTGGTGCCCTAGCTAATATGACGATGGTACGATCTCCCTCTTTGTCTTCTCTACTCTTTGCTTTGCCTCAACAATTCCCTTTGCAATTTGATAACTAACTGTTAATCTATCGACTACTTGATTCACTTTATTTTCAAGCTTCTTCTCAATCAAAATCTATAATCTGATCTAATCTAATGTCTCACCACACCGAATTGCTCGTATTTCCTGATGCGCTATTTATTTTTCGTTTCTTTTTATTTTCCATGAAACCAATAGATCGTTGATCATTAGTCATTATTAAAGAAATTTAATTTCTAGTATCATTTTGCAAATTTTTACTTCTTTTTCTCTAAATGAGTAGATTCCCTTTATTTGATATATCAAATTTAGGGTTGAGAAGGGGAAAAATAATTTTCATCAAACAATCACTGACTCTCTTTTGGCGTGCAATTTCCTTATCAGTCATCTATATATAGAGGGGAATCCAGGAGGTTCAACAATAAACCAAGAGGACGACATCATTTGACCCCACAGAAGAGGCAGGAGATTAAGGAAGCTTTCGAGTTATTTGACACTGATGGATCAGGTTGAATAGACTTTGGCATCAAAATCACACTGTAACCAAGCTTTTTCCCCCCTTTATGCTAATACTTTGATGATTTTTAGGTAATATTGATGCCAGGGAGCTGAATGTGGCCATGAGGTATTGTTGTAATTCTTGAGCTTAAAATTTTTGTCACGTTAAATGCCTGTGTTGTTTTCATTTCAGTCATTTTATCTTGACAGGGCCCTTGGATTTGAGATGACAGAAGAGGTATTATCGATATCCCAGTTCATTCATTCAATTCTCTTATGATTGAATGGAGTTTGCAAGTTACAATGATTTTCTCCATTGGCTGTTGTCAAGGAATATAATTCCTGGTCTTTGTCAATGTCACGAGGAAGGGATCTAACTCTCTCCCTCTCTCTGATTGTAGCATAGCAATGATTTATGTACAACATTACCTGGATTTTCTGATGCCATTCTTTGTTAGAGTTCTATATGCATCTCTAATAGATTATCCACTATGTCCTTTCAGCAAATTAATCAAATGATAGCAGATGTAGACAAGGATGGCAGTGGAGCAATTGATTATGACGAATTTGAGCACATGATGACGGCTAAGATAGGAGAAAGGGACACTAAAGAGGAGCTCATGAAAGCTTTCCATATTATTGATATAGATAAAAATGTGAAGTTCTTCACTGCTATACATCATTTAGACCACTGCTTCTTGATTCTCATTGCAAATTTGTTATTAATACAGGGCAAGATATCTGCATCAGACATCAAGCGCATTGCAAAAGAGCTAGGTGAAAATTTCACTGACAGAGAGATTCAGGAGATGGTTGATGAAGCAGACCAAAATAGTAAGTTACAACAATCATATCCTTGCTAACTTTCTAATTTTACAGCAAAACTTTCACTTCCTCCATAGTGTATTTTTATAATATGGTGAATCGGTCAGAGGTGTGTGCGCTTTAGATAATGCTGACATGATGTTGTTTGTATGTGAAAAAATGTTATCATTACTTTGAACTTCAAATTTGCAATTTTCTGCATTAGAAGTACGTGTACAACTGATCATATTTTCTGCATTTGCTATCATGTGGGAAATAGTGATTTTCTTTGCCTTGGTGTTGTTTATTAGGAATGGTGCCTTTTTGTTATATACCTTCCCCCTTTTAAGGATAACAGTTCAGGACAATATATTTGGTCTGAAACCCACCACCACCAGGTGCATACATATGTGAGCAATAAAAAAACAAAAGTTAAATGGAGAAAACGAAATTGAAACATATTAAAATGAAAAAGGGTTTACGGCCATATCACATGGCATTTGTACATATTGTGATATTCACAACCATATCACCTGTTGGACATCTCAGCTGGAAAACAAGGCAGAATAAACAATAGGGGGCTAGTTGGTTGTTCAAAAGTCAGTTACGCTGGCAGTTAGGGTGTTAGAGGTTAAATTGCAGGAAATGTGCAGCTGTAATGGCATCCAATATATTTGATAACTGAGTCTCTCAGTTGTAAGGGGCAAGCCTTGTAAGGTGGTTTCTCCACCTTATTCTGTCTCTCTCTATTGCAGAAACGACAGAGTTCTTTCTCTCATAGTCTTTTCCTGCTTTTTCTACTTATTATGTACCTGTGTTGTTCTCTGGTTCCTAACATAATGACAATAGGTTCCTGAATTGTATACACATACAGTATTTATTGAAAAAATGAGTAGTTTGTCATTTGTTTTACTTCAATTATTACACTAACCTCCTCGAGGTTTACCATAAATTTTTTACAAAACAGTATGTATGTTTGGAAAGTTTCAATGGGAATATTTACTTAGTGAAAATTCGAATAGCAAATTTTTCAATGTACATTTTGAAAGTAAGAGGGGGCGGTTTTATTTTTTAATATTTTTTCATAGTTCTTAAAGGGAGTTCTATGTGTTATACACTTATACTCTTTGTTTGCTGGATGAAAAATATTTGCAAGATAAATGTTAAGGGAGCAATAGAAAACTTGCCATTCTTTTTTAACTGTAAATTTATTAACTAATTCTGACTTGCTCATTTTTGTAAGACATCCTACGGGTTTAATCACTGACAGTAGGATAATAGTTTATAGAAGGCTACTAAACATTACATTTGGGCGTCTCAAAAGAACATCAAATGCAGATGCTAGTAAACTGTTGTGTTTTTTTAGAGGGAGGGGTGTTTGCATTTTTCCTTGCTTTTCCATTAGTCTTGGTAATTTCTTTGTATGATTGTGAGATGTTTGTTACACAAGATTGTTGGCTTCAAAATGTGCAGATGATCGAGAGGTTGATCCAGAGGAGTTCGTCATGATGATGAACAGAACTGGCTTCCGTCACTAGTTACATCGACATGGAGTCGTTGTTATCTTTGTTTGGCTAGACTATTAACATGCATATTAAGAAAAAAAATCAGATGAAGCCGTACTCGTGCTCTTGTGCAGATTGTATGTTATGATTGTATGAATGATGACTCGAATGTTATGATTATGCATTACCTATGAGCATTGATGTATGCTGGAATTTCGGTGTGTTCACAGTTCACGTTTGTACCGAATGCAAATGGGAACAGTTGGGCAGGGCATTTTCTACCACCTAAAAAAACAAATTATCAGAATATGTTATGCGATTTATATGATGTTTTCAATGAAAAAAGCCGGATTTAGCGTATATCAAAATGCTGGTTAGCACCAACATGGTGCGACACAAGTGGTAGATACTTGGGTCCCTTAACTATCTGGTCCTGGGTTCGATCTCTGGCCAGTGCGTATGGAAAAACATCTGTTGGGAGAGGTCAATCCCTTAAATGGATCTCAGTTACCTCGAAGGATTAGTCTCTGCAGTTGTACGTAGAGGATATCTTGGTTTACCAAAAAAAAAATGCTGGTTAACTATATAAAGTTTAGAAATGTAATAACTCAAAATTAAACAAAAGATGTACATTGAAAGTTAATTTTGGAATTTGGGTTGTGTTTAACTGAATCCCACAAAAACTGGTTTGTAAGGTGAGAACTGCCCAAATTTTATAACCACTACTTGGGTCATATCCTTAATCGTTGTGGGACTCTCAACACTTTTTCATACGCAATACTGGACATTTGGGCCTAGGGCTTAACTTATTCCTACAAAACCTGTTAATAAGGTGAGGATCACCCAAATTTTATAAGCATTATTTAGGTCATATCATTAGCCGATGTGAGACTCTTAAAACACCCAATCAAGACTGAACAAGCTTGGATTAATGTGTGTGGAACTCAGCAGTTATTAACTTAGAACTGTACCAATCCGCTGACACAAAGGACTTGATGATCGCAAGTTTGTTGCCATATAGATGCTGGACATGAATATCCTTGCTCACCAACTTCAATGCATGTTTAGAATATGAGAAGCACACAATCTTTCTGAAGCCTGACTCCCAATAGATTTTAATACCATGAAAATGAAAAATAGCCATGGTTTTCGCACGAAGGATATTGGAAAGTCCTATATTTTCAAAGGAGTGAGATTACATACGTGTCTCTTTTTCTCTCCAAACTTGTATTTTTTTTTTAATATTTTTGAGTTAAATAAATCAATGGTAATGATAGTGAAGCAGTCAATCCAATAGTGGAGATTAGTGTGACTGCAGGGACTGTTGGAACTGTTGAATGGAGTGAATCCTAGTCCATTTCCAAAGAACCCTTTGATGAGATGACCTGTATAATCCCTCAAGATACCTCAGATGCAGATTCTCTGCATTCAGTTATTCCTATCTCTCTAATTCTATCTCTATCTATTTTTTCAAGACAAAGCCAATGAAAGGTGGAGGATGTGGGAAAAACACATCCAATGGCTCTCAGTCCTTTGACTGTAGTGACTGCAACATTTCTTGACTCCAGCTAATCTTGATCCAGATACCTCCAAGTCTCCAACCCTGCTTGTCTAGGATTAGTGAGGGAGCTACTATCTACATTTAGAGCTACAAAATCAGGAGCAGGTTTTGTTCAAGCAATTTCCCTGGGAACGCTTAAATCAAATGTAGGATTAATATCGGATCTTTAAGCCTTATTATTATTAATGCTACAATACAAGGCAGAGGCATCGTTCACCAAAGATTGAAGGTTAACTATATAACTATGAAAGATCCTCTTATTTTTGTTACACAAAACAAACCATTTATCTATTATTCATCTGATTTATCCATATAAAAATCCATCTAATTCATCAATTACAAAAAATAATATTAATGGATCGGATCCAATCCATATATTTAATTTTATGGACGGTTAGTGATTTATCTTTTATTTTTCTAAATTCATTGAATTTTATTAAAAAAAATTAAAATCCATTGAATTAAAAACAAAGTTTTTTTTTTTTAGAGGGACAAATAATTTCTCTCTCTCTCTATCTCACATCAAGACACATAGGATATATAAGGGAACCTGCCACCCATCTCTACACGAGGATAGCCCGGGTAAAAAAATAGAGGCAAGATGTAATAGCAAAAACAAAATAGAGGCAAGAGTAGCAAGACACACTTATCAAATGGAAAACTAAATGTTAAGAGAGACTTTGAACTTCCATATCCAATTCCAGTTGTTTTTTTTTTGGGTGAATAATCCCAGTTGTTTGAATAGTAGAACACAACTATTATATTTTTTAAAAATTTATAACTCTCACGCGCATAATCCATTATATTTGATGAAAATTAAGAAAAATTCAATTCTTAACAAGGCTATACTATTTTTCAATATTTAATTTTTCACAAGTTTATTACATATCTCTTTACATCTTTATATCTTTTTTTACCGTCATATTATTTTTATTGAGTTTAATTTATACGTACCGACAATGTAAAAATATTTTACACATACATTCAATAAGGTGTTACCACATCATTTAATGAATTTAAAAACACACGACTTGTCATACTTATTAAATGACGTGACAACACATCATTAGATGTATGTGTAAAATATTTTTCCATTGCATATATATATATATATATATATATATATTTTTTTTTTTTTTTTTTACACTTCTCACATTTCAATGCGAGAAATTATTATTTCCCAATTTTTTAGGGTGGAAACGTAAATTTGGGTAAAGCCAAAGAGGCTAGGGGATGGGGGACTCTGCAGTAAGGAGGATGGGCATGGATAGCATCGATGCTCCGTCTCCACCGTCTCAGTCGCAGTCTCACACCGGGTACTTCTCAATTCATTCTCCTTCTTTTCTTCATTACAGGCACTATTGCTCTTCTGTATGTAAACCTTTTCTCTTTTTTCATCTTCAGTCACCCTCGCCATTTCTACCTCGCAGTAGACAGGCTTCAGTTCAAAATGGTATCATTTTATCTTTATTCATAATATTTGATTTGTGAATAGAGATTTTGAATTTGATGATAATTGCAGCAAACTTTGGTTGATCTTCTGGATTTAGTGGGTCGACGTCCCTGCTTGCCCATCGTAGTCTGTTGCAGCACCCGCGACGACCTTGACTCTCTCTGCTCCTCTCTCTCACCCCTCCCCTTCATTTCCTCTTCTGCTTTGGTATTAAATAATCCCTTTCATTTTCTATGCTTATACCTTCTAATCAACTGATTCGTTCCTAATTTTTTAGTGTACTCTCTCGAACTTGATTTATATTTAACCGTGTTTTTAATCTCAAGTATAATAATGAATATTAGGTTTCTTTATCTGTATTTTAGGTTTTGTTTCAAAATTCCTGCTAACTCGTTGTTCTTCACTCAACTTTGTTTTCTTTTCCATATGCGTCAGTACAGTGACCTTGGTGAAGATGAACGTGCTTTTGTAATAGAGAAATTTAAGCAAGTGGCAACAAGGTGGAATCACATTAATCATGCAGGAGCAGGGAATGAGGATGAAGTGGGGAAAGATGACAGATCTCATATGATTATTGTCACAGACGCTTGCCTTCCTCTACTTGCTTCTGGAGAGCCTCCTATGAATGCTCATCTTCTCATTAACTACGAGTTACCGGCAAAGAAGGTTTTCAAACTTTTTTTTACTTGTCTAATCATATTATTACTCATTGTTGTGTCACTTGGCCAATGTCCTGTTGCTTGTGTGGAAGATCCTTTGTCGATTAACCAACTATACAAAATCGCAAAAACTGCCTACCGGCTGATATGCTGTTGTTTCTTTTGTTCCTGAGATTGTACTAGTTGAAATTTGTGATGATACATTTTTATTCATTGGATTAATTCATATAGATCAGGTGGACCCCGTAAACCATCCTATAGTTTCTTCATTCTTGCTATATAAGGTTTCTTTTGTCTGCAGCCACTACTTGCTAGTTGCTAGTGAGAAGAGAACCTGTTTCCTTTATATTATTGAAATTTGTTTCTCCAGTTATAGATTTTTGTTCTCAAGAATCATCCATCTTTTATACCTGGCTGCATTTTACTTTCAAAACTGATGAAGAATGCTGGTCAAGTGATTTATGTGTTGTGAAAATGGTGCCTGTGTGTATCCCTTTTGTCTTTTCCTGCTACCCTAATGATTCTCTTCCCATTTTTCTCATCTTTTTTTTTTTTGTTTTTGTTTTTGTTTTTTGTTTTTCGTACAGGAAACATATGGAAGGCGTTTGGCAGCTTGTTTAACAGCTGGTCCTTGTTTTTGCTGCCTTGTTCTATAGTTTGTTAAGTGAAAGTTTGGATTTTTGCATTGTTGATAAAATTCCTTACTAATGTGCAGACGGAATTGTCATCAATATGGTTGTTGGTGGGGAAGTGGTAACTTTAAAAAGTATCGAAGAAAGCACTGGTATTGTCATGCAAGAAATGCCAATGCAAGTAAGTTTGCTTGCTAAGTCTTATCAAATTTGCTTAACTATATCATTATCACATGACATTCATCCTTCTCTGAAATGGCTGAATTTTGTTCATATGTATGAGTATCTTTTCAGACCAAGAAAGTTGGTCTTATATGTTATTGGATGAAACACACTGTTGATTTTGTCTTTTATTAATATATCACTCCTCTTTTTGCATCTAAAACGATCCATTTCATAAGCAGATAATATAATTTTTGTTAAAGAATCGAGAAAAGAAATAAATGAAAAGTTATAAATATGGAGGCAAGTCTTGGAAACACATGACTTTCGTCTATGTAGGAGTAAAACAAAGTATATGAAATACGGATTTAGAAAAAGATGCTCAAATACGGATTTAGAAAAAGATGCTCAAATCATGGCTTAGAGTTAGAGGTGAAAATTGAAAAACATTAAAAGATGCACAAATCATGGCTTAGAGTTAGAGGTGAAAATTGAAAAACATTAATACCACAATTTGTATGTTTGAAGTATCTTAGATCCATCATACAAAATGACGGGGAGGTAAAGGGAGATATTAACCATACGATTCATGTAGGATGGATGGAATGAAGAGATTCTTTGGGTGTAATTTGTCATAGAAAAGTACCACTCAAAGTTAGAGGAAGATTTTATTGCATGGTTATTAGACCTACAATGTTGTATGGACTGAATACTGGGCAATAGTCGATAGTAAAAATTAGTGTTGTAGAGATGAGCATGTAATGTTTGATGAATGGTCACATACGACAAAATAACATTATGAATGAAGTCATTTGAGAAAGTCGGGATGGCTTCCATCTAAAAAAAACGGGTAAAGTCTTGGACATGTGAATTAGAAATGTAGAAGCACCAGTAAGGAGAGTATTTTGAGGATAAAACTATAGGACAAAACAATCAAGAGAGATCTATAATTGAATGGTCTATTTGTAGATATGGTCCATAACAAAACATTATGGCGTCGTTTGATTCATTTAAGTAACCATATCTGATGGAGAAAAGGCTTTGGTAATTGTTATTTTGGTCCTCCTCCTTTTTAGTTAGTAACAATTTCTTGTATGGTTCTTTAATTGGTCTTATAGATATATATGTTAAACATATTGCAGATTCTTGACATTTTATGATGTTTAGCCTTTGTCGTTACTTGATACCCGAAGAAAGCAAAGAATGTGATTGCTTGCTCTCATGAATGGTTGAAAACTTGGAAGATCTCCCATTGCTTTGAATATTGTATCAGTACAAACTAGACATTTCTACAAAAAATGTACTGATAAGGTTTTTTTCTTTAATTATTACTATTTTGCATATGAGGACATCTATGTTCTTTTTTTCTTTAATTATTATTATTATTTTATATATGTCTATGATAGATTGACTGCTTAAAATTGGAGTATAGAAAATTTGGTAGAAATGGCGAATTTCTTGTCCTTTTCTTTTTGGAAATGTAAGTCATATATTGTTGAACACTGTAGGGGACAGAAAATAATGATATGCACATGTATGATAAATTATGAAATTATTTAATTTTAACTATTGATTTTCAAATCAATGACTATAATTATTTAGTTTACCCTCCAAACTATAGAGCACTTAAATTCGAATGTTCAGATAATATTTTTTTTAAGATCAATAAATATTCAGATAATATTATTTTGACGGGTTGTTTAAGAGGAACCATTTTTCCACCTGAGCAACATTCTAGGTGCTCATTTTAGGGGTGTCCACAGATTGGACCATATCAGTTTTGAAGAGAGGGGGGGGGGGGGGAGGGGAATCATCTGATCCAATCTTTTCGACTTTTTTCTGACCATTCTTGATTTGAAAATGAAAATAGAATCCAATCCAATTTATTTTCGTTTGAACTGGTTTTTGGTTTTTTTTCTTCTTTCAAAAGAGACTACAAATACTAAAATAAATTATGAAATACACATTATTCTAACTTCAAACATCACATCCCTATTATAACTCACAACATAGATCAAAATATAAATTGTAAATTGAAGATATTCTTAAAATGTCTCAAAGAACAAATACTTAACAAATAGTTGTACATGTATATAGGAGTATGGTAGGTCCGATTTGGATTGGATTGATTTCAACAGAGAAACCAAAATCCAATTCAACCCAATGTGAAAAAAAAAATAAAAATTTCCCCGAGTTATTTGAGTTATCAATCTTTTAGTTCAGTTACTGCGGTTTGCATTTTCTACAATGGTCTTTTAAATTGTTAGAAATTATATTTATCTGTCAAAATTACTCTAGAGGTCTTTTATTTTAATTTAAAATTTCAAGTTAGTCATTTATCTTTTTTTTTGTTTCAATTTAGTCCCACATGTTTTAAAACATTAATTTCGAGACAAATTATTGGCTGATCTACAACGAGAAATGCATGTGTGCCATAAGGACAATCTGCCCTATCAATTGTGCCACAAATTAGAACCCAAAAAGCTGTTGTAAAAAACCGAAAACAAACCAATTTGGCCGACATTGTTAACATTTTAGAACATGTGAAACTAAACTGAAACTAAAATTAACTTTAAAGGACTAACTTGATACACAAAAAAAGATAAATGATTGAAGCGAAACTTTAAATTAAGATAAAAGACTGCTGGTGTAATTTTGCCTATTTATTTTGTAGATGGTTCAAATAGGTTACTCGCAATTTATACTAAAGTTGGATTTTGTATTACGATTTACCCCATGCACCTCGTTCAGAACAATCCATGCTTGTTTCACCCAAATTTGAACCCCACCTTTTTGCCTTTGTCCTCTACAACTCATTTCCATCAGAGAATGGGAATGAAAAGCTGTGCGACTCAGAGCTCTAATGGAGTCCAAGTTTAGAAGCTCCAACAACTGCAAGTTAGCTCTAAAATACCCAAGCAAACCCAACGTTTGGTCCCTGAGTTAGAGGCCATATGGGAGACAGTGACCTCCCTCAACATCCTATGCATTTCCAATTAGAATAATGTTCTCAAATTGGAGCCAGCTCTTGGAACCATCTCTGTCCAAGTTCCCCAGTTGGTTTGAGAGTGGATTGGGCCTCCCTCGAATGATCCATGTAGCGTCTCCTTGAGCCTGGATTTGTTGAGTGGAGTGGGTTGGGTACGTACAAAGGCACCCCAACACTCAAGTCAATAGGTGTATCAACTTTAGCTAAGAGAATGGAACATAATGCATATATTTGCATGATGCTATGATCCAATTTATATAGGGGTTGACCCGAGGGCCTTCATATTTGTCTTTTTGTGCCGAGGTCTTACCTTGACATTTGACTTCTAACTCAAGACCGGGTGGGCATCTTCTGTTGTCGTGATACACCATCAATCTTGGGTAGTGTTCTTGGTCAATCAAAAGTTTTCTCTATTAGTCTTATTAATGAAGATGTGAGGGCCTCATTCAGTGAGGTCGCATGTTGAGCTTTCTGCTTCTTGTACCGGAAGATTCCTTAATGATGACCTTTCTTGATGTGGAATGAGTCTCTTTAGGAGCCCATGTTGTGATGTGACTGTTTGACTAGCTGTCTCAATTTCTCTTTCATTGAGCTGTTAGTTACGCCAAGATCAATTGCCCCTCATCTTGGTGTCGGGTCGGAGTAAATTTGTTTGATTTGAAGCTTTGTATTGTGATATTTGGTACAAATTTTCTCTACAAATTTGAGATGAGGATCCAATGTTGATATTCTTATGGTAAAGATTTCTCGAGGTGACATATTGAGATGAGGAGCCATTGACAAATAAATACTGTGTGTATCACTTATTAAGTTATTTATTGTTTTTCTTAATCTTTGTGAAAAAACCTTAAACGTAGGAACTAATATGTATTGTGTCAAAATGTATAATATTAATACATATAATTGGATTTAGCGAAATTTAAATGAACTTAATATAAAAAGGAAAATTAATAAATGAACTTAATATAAAAATGAAATTGGAATAACATGATTATTTGTGTAATAAAAAAAATAATGATATTTTCCAAAGTGCTTTTCATGAAAACTTGTTTCCTAAGAATACAAAAGCTTATTAGAAAACGAAACCTAAATTGGTTTTTTTTTCTATAGGTGAAATCAAAATTAATTAAAAAGTATTTTAGGAATGCTATCATTAAATATTGTATAATTTGTTGAGATTTACTTGTATTTTGTATCACCAAAGTTGAAATTTTTGTTGTTTATATTCGAAACAGGAGGGAATATCTCTTAATTACCTTTTAGTAACCTTAATACCGGTATTTCAGAATATAACCTTTTAGCAATAATAAAATTCTATCCAGAAGTTTAGTCTTTAAAGTCAATTATCATATTACCAAAAAAAGTCAGAGTACGGCATAACTTTTTCATATCTAGACCAAAACACCAAGATTTACTCTACCTACATAACATAACACAACAAATTAACAAGTGACATAAGAATGAACAAATATCTCTTGTCCCAAAAAATGGTGTTTCCCTGTCTCCCACCAATCAAAGGTTGGGGATATGCATATGTGTTAATAAGTTATGATTTTATTTTATTATATGACAAATTGTCATTGGTGGGAGACAAGAATGTGACAGGAAAGTGAGACAGGAGATTTTCATCCCATAAAAATAGGATTCAACTCTGCATGCAAGTGGAGAATATATAAAAAGCGTTTGCAAGTGGAGAACCTAGATGGTGCTGAATACACGGTTTTACAAAAAGTTCAAAAGGAATCGTCCAACAAATATACATTTCACATTTCAGTTCAGCCTAAGCAACACAAAATATGGTTTTGCTCGCCGTGAGTCATAAGTGAACCTTCATCAATCTCTTCCACCAGAAAGTTATTCCAATTTCACCAAACTGGTGTCTATCAATAAACAGCTTAAACAAGGAGCCAGTCACAATCCCAACACTAAGAATGTAGGATAAAGCATATGCTCAACTTTAGTTTGAACTCTTGGCTTTAGATTGAGTCTTTATTCAGATTCTATTCTACTACTTTTCCTCTACAAACCAATCATATCTAGAGCCTTCCAAAGGAGGAAGTTTATGATATCTATATAAACAAGCACAAGCCATAGTTAAGTAGCATAGCATTCATAAATCATCATAATCATATATACTAAAACCATATATCTCTGTATCCTTTTGTATCGAAGTCCATAAAAAAGACCATGTCGAATTTGAGTTTCCTCAGGTTTCATGGTAGCTTTTCAAAGAAGCCAACCTCTCCATGCAAAAATATTCTACCCCAGAAGAACAGTTTCAAGTCAAGTCAGACATCAAGTCCTGAAATGAGTTTCCAACCCAAAAAAGAGGAAATGAAATGGGTGTTTGAGAAATTTGACACCAACAAAGATGGAAAGATTAGCCTTGAAGAGTACAAAGCAGCTGCAAGGGCCTTAGATAGGGGTATTGGGGACACTGATGCAGTGAAGGCATTTAAAGCTATGGACTCTGATGGAGATGGGTTCGTAGACTTTAAAGAGTTCATGGAAATGTTCAGTGGAGAGGGTAAGATTAGAGAAGCTGAGATTAAGAGTGCCTTTCAAGTATTTGATTTGAATGGTGATGGGAAAATTAGTGCTGAGGAATTGTCCCAAGTTCTTAAAAGGCTAGGAGAGAGTTGCAGCCTTAGTGCTTGTAAAAAAATGGTGAAGGGTGTGGATGGAGATGGGGATGGTCTTATAGATTTGAATGAGTTTACAAGGATGATGATGAGTGGCAAGAAACAGGCCTAAGTGATCTTATATTTTGGTGAAATTAAGCATCATTTGTGTTTGTATTAGGACTTTAGGATAGAGGAGGATAATCTTGTTTAGTGTTTCTAAAGTTTTGTTTCTTTCTTAAATTTTGGCCTTTTTTGAGTACTAAATAAATGGTTTTGTTAAATGTATGGTGATTATCATCCTTTGATAGTTACTGATGGTCATGTTATGATACAAATATGTTGATTGTTATTCTGTCTTTGATTCCCTGAACAGAAAATTGCTACTTAGAAAAATCATAGCCACGGCAAGAAGAAAAATGAAATCAGAGAACAGACATATAACAAGCACGAAAAATTGATGTTGCTGATTAACTTTTATTTTACTATACAGAATCAGAAACAGTGCAGCTACCTCTAATGAGTTTCCCTCAAAGCTTTACTCCACCGAATTTGCTTGACATATTTCATTTTCATGTGCCCCTCAAAGCATGAATTAGCAATAAGAAATGCCACTATGTATTATAATTAAATTGAAAAAAATGGATCTTGTTAAGATGATTGGCCCTTGGCAATTAGAAATATCGATTAAAGAGGTAAGGAGCCAGCGTCAGAGCCAAGTATTAGAAAAAACTCAAGTCTCACATAGATTAGAGGTAAGACCTCAAAAGAGTTTATAAGCAAAGGACACCTCCCACCTTACAAACTGGTTTTATAAGGATAAATTAGGCCCAAAATCCTAATATCAAGCAATAAAACCATTTACATGCATTTGGAACTTTGAAACGATGTTAATTAAAATTTGATCTGAAGTATTAAAATTTGTACATATTTTTATTTTTTTACTGCATGTAACAGATTTAGGAAGCATCCTCAATTACATAACTATATATTTTATTACACATATTCTCATAATAATTTACTAATAAGTAGTAATAAATAGAACACTACTTGGGAGCTTGAGCCTTGCATAAAAATGCTCTTCTATTTAGTTTATTGATTAGTACTATTTAGATTAATACTAGAATTGACGTTCGTGTGACCTTGATATCCTTGAGAATGAGATGCGCATACATTTGCCTTTGCCCTCAATAAAGGGATACATCTTGTTCTCGTTACGGTTTTTGAGGCATAGAATTAACCAACAACTGAGCTGGAGTTGCGTACAGACAACTCATGGTTAAAACCTCACCGAGAGGGACCAAAATTTACAAACAATAATAAAATCACATTGAATGAACATTAGTGTTGTGAACTTCGAACAGAGTGAATCCCATCCCAGCATACTAATAGTTGTTATTATCTGTTTATTACAGCTGCTGCCACCCGTGTGAGTTTTGAAATTTGAAAGCATATCGCTTCTTGTGGCGTTTTATTCTATCCATGTACAATACGTGTATGCCAAAATAAAAAATGAATGAACCGCATACAAATTCTGCATTCTGGGGAACCTAGTTGGTGTATTTTATTGTTAGCTTAGCTCCACACATATTGAATCTTCCACAGCTAAAATATTGAAATATTTTCTTTGTAATATATTCTGAGTTTCTTAGATATAGTCACTAGATAATATAGTAATTAGATATGGTGACTTTTGTTACACGGTGTTTGAGATTCTTAATTCAGTTGTGTTATTTGAACATCAAATTGGGATATCAAAAATCAATATCAATGCTGGTTAATACAGTTCACGCACGTGGTTAATGAAATGTTGAACTTGATTAATGGATAGATATATCAATGTGTTGTAACTCATTAACCATCAACTAAACTTTATTAAACATGAATTTGAACTTTATTAACCACAATTTTTAGGTGTACAAATATATTTGACGTTAAAATAACATTTCTCTTCTTAATTTATTCGCTTTGGTTGCTTCTCTTCTTTATTCGCTTTGGTTGCTTCTCTTCTTGTCCATTCGTTTTACGGTGTAGAACTAGGGATTAGCTCATGAGACTTAATGTTTGTCCGAAAGAAAACTTCTTATGTAATTTAAATTAAATCAGAATGCATGAGATGTTTCACTTCTAATTACTAGATTGAAAGTTAAACGCATTTGCCATCTTTACTTTATTAATGGACAAAATTCTAATGATCTTGCGGTCCAAGAGGGTAGAAATTTCTTCTTTTTTTTTTTGACTCAGAGGGTAGATATTTCATGTAATGCAAAGATTTGAAATTTATTAAAAGCACCTTTTTTTTTGAAGGCTTATTAAAAGCACCTTAAAAACTATGGCTAAGCATATCTTGGATATGAATTAAATCAGTGGTCTTAAAAAAGGGAAGAGAAGGGGGGGGGGGGAGTGAACACTTTTTGTTTTTTTCTTTTCTCTGCGAACTAGTTTTTTTTTTTTTTTGAACAGCTCTCATGTGAACTAACTCGTGTCTAGCAAAGAATGGCATGGACAGATTTCTGATTTCATAATTAAGTATGGAGTAATGTTATTTATCATAGAAATTTTTTTTCGTGATAGACTTGGTCTTCCAAATTATAGGTTCAGATAATTGTTTGACACGAGTTTTGGCCTAGTCCTCCATGTTTGTTCTTCTTTTTCCTTTTTTCTAATAAATTAAGGCATGAGTACTCTTTTTCCTTCTAGATATTTTTCTTTCTAAGAAAGATTTTGAATTAGAAGGTTTTAACGGGCTCCTTTCCTTCTTTACCTTTTAAAAAAAACATGAATATTGAATTGTATTATTAATGTACAATCACCCTTTTCTTAACACATTTTAGTGATACAATCTTCACACCTTTTATACAATCCCATCAAATTAATTTACTTATTTTATCTCTTTTTCTCTAAACACACTTTTTTCTTGCATCAAATGGTTAAAACACCTCCTCCGTAGTCTCTGTGCTTGACTCATCTTTGAAGCATTATTTCCCTATTTTTAAGGGATAAATAGCTAGATAACGTTGTGCTGTTTTTTTTTATTTTAATTTTTTATCAGTTTTGGGGCCCCGGTCTTTGTCTAATTAGCTGCTACATTCTGGTACATGCCTGTACAATAGTGTATCCAGTCGTTGACAGGAGTCACAGGACTCGTGAAAAAAAAGAGAGAGAAAAACAAAAACACACTAAACATTTCTATTTTTTTTTTTGACAAAAAAAATTTCCATTTATAACAACAAAAAGTTAAATCTAATAATGTTATTAATACTGCTTGAATTTTGCCCTGGTTGTGCTCTTGGTGTAGTGATTTTGATGTTATAGGGAATAATAATACTACTAATAAGAGCTTATCTCTACAATTCCTTGGCACATTGAAGCTCCATCCAATTGACCTATTATTAATGGTTACAATTAATTCCTTTTTCTTTGGTATTATGATATTATTATTATTATTATTATTAACTACAAAAATAACGGAGTGCACTCCATCCCTCACATGGAGCAACGTACAATTCATATGCGTTTTTGCGTCTTGTTAGAAACTCATATTCTGTGACTAATGTGGAACGCAATGCAACTGGCGCAAGCCTCAAAAAGTCAAGATAATAAATGAATAGATTGAGCAAGCGTGACTTGCCCTATTTTAACTTATATCACAGTGCAAGTACTGGCTGAAAGAAAGGCTCTTCACAGCATTAGGACTTTTGGAAGCTGTTCTTTAAAATCTAGGTCCACATGTTTGTCTCCAAAACATTTTTATATACATATCTAAATTTTATTTCAAAAACAAAAAACTTCCCAAAAGGATCATTACTCTTCAGAGTTCAGACATTTGTTTTATCTCACCCCAAGCCTTCTGAATAGTTACGAATTTCAATGATGCTAATGAAACAGTGTATTACAACTATGTGTCCAAATTTACATCTACTACAAGCAAGGGAATTAAATTCACTACTGTCGTGCACTTCCGTACGCTAGTAATTTAATTGGCTAACTAAATGGTACCCGCCGCATGGGAAGGATTAAAATAAGTGAATTCATAAAATAATATCCTACTAATATTTAATAAAAATAATTGATAATTTGTATTTAGTATATTAAAAACTTAAAAAATTGATGTTAATAATTCTATAGTTACAATATAGACGGTTTTTCTATCTTGTCACCTCGTATATAATATCATCTTCTTAAAACTTGTTTAGATCGTGATAAGATACTAAAATATGATTAAATATTTGTGTAAAATTTGTTTGCTTTTTTAGTGTATATTTAGGCTCTATTTGGTAAGGTCTTTCAATTAACTTATGGTTTACTTGACTAGCTTGTAAACATGTTTCGAGTTTATCTTAGTGGCTTATAGTATTTTTTCATATGGTACTTTAAGTAATGTTTGATTTTTACAACTTATAGTTTATTATTATTATTATTATTACTACTACTACTTAAATATTTGAATCAAAGTCCTTGATGAAATATTAAAATTACAGTTAAAACCAATAAATATATTTATAAACAAATTTAATGTCTAAAATTTGAAAATTAATTTAATTAGTAAAATGTATATTTAAGGATTAATTTCACAAACTAAATATATATTTCGAATAAAAAATAGAGAATATATTTTAATTACAAACAAAAATTAAATTTATATAAAATCATATAAACATGTCATTCCGTTTATGTCATCTCATTTTATTTAAAAATAAGAATAAAATAAAAATTTAATATTGTAATTTCTTAATGTGATAAATAATTTGAGATAAATTAAAGTCTTAAGAGGGATAATTATTTAAAATTAATAATATATACTTTAAGTAAAAATTATATAAATATTTTTTTATGTTATTCTGCATTTATTTACTAGTTTAATGAGTAGTTTAGGGATTAATTTTGATTTATTTAATTTAAATGTGTTTAATAATAAAATAATAATATTTTTGTTAGGACAACCGTTAGCCACATAAGCAAAAACTTAACAATAAGGACTAAAGTTGCTGACGGAAAATTTTTTAGGGACTAAAATTCGAAAGAATTTTTTGTAGGGACTACAACCAAAATTTGCTAATTTTATAGAGACTAAAAACATATTTAACCCTTAATAAATTCTTTAATTTTTAGTAAGTAGGAAGAACCGTTGCTATATATAGGGTTTTTTGTTCTAATTATCTCAAATCAGCCTCAATATATTGACACTGGCAGCCAAACGATAAACATGAGGGAATCAACTAGTCCTTCCTTTCTTACATCTGATCTGACATTGGGAAACGAGCACACACATTAGTAACTACAAGAAAAATATGAAATTGATTAATTCGGTTTAGATAGTATCGCAGCCAATAAGATGCAAGTAGTTGCTAACAAGATGGGAGACCAAAACCGGTATCAGGCTAAATCCAACAGTCTTTTATTACTAACTCTCCAAGAATTTGCCGATTGCGTTTGACTGGTCCCTGTTCGAAACCAGCCACGTGTAATAACCCCATTAGGCCAAGCACTTGAACCACGTGAGTGACAACCATGTCCTTTGCTGCAAAATTTAATTTAAAAAAAATAATTAGTACCCTTTGTGCCCTTTCCTGCATGTTACTATACCAGCCTTTCCTGGTTCCGGGGACTGAGTAATTCTGCTTCTAAAGAGTAAAGACTGATACAAGAGTTCAAGACTATGGTATATATTAGAAGCAAAGAAATTTTTTGTTGATTTATGAAGGCTGCGTTTGTGTTCCTCCGAGTTTGGATAGAAAGACGTTTAGGGTCTATTTGGTAACGATGGAAGGGGATTAGGGGAGAGGAGGGGAGGGATTTAATTTGCTTTTGTTTTTTAGTTGAGAGGAGGGAAGGAGAAGAGATGCGAACCTTTACTTGTTTGATTCAGGAGGGGAATGAAGGAATTGTAATGAAAGAGAGAAATTAATTTACTGGTATATTCTTATAGTTTTTTATATTATATTATATATAAAAATATTTAAATAATTTTATTTTAAATGATTTAATCTTCCACCTCAATATTAGAGGAAAACTAAGATTGAGTTAGGCCGGATTCTAGTCCCCTCCATTTTCTCTCAAAAAGATTGAACCAAACATACAAAATTTAAAATAATCTCTTCTTTTCCTTCTATTCTTCTCTAACCAAACATTATCTTAGTAAACTTAGTAAAGATTCGAACAATTCTATGAGTTGGTGATTGGCCGGGGAAGACGAGAGTTGTCTAACTTAAGAAAGCGAAGGGATCGTGCCACGTGAATGTGATTCCTTTCGGTACACAACATGACTTGGAAAGGGGACGCAAATTCAAATGCCTCACTCACCATGGCTAGTTAATGCATAAGGGGAAGAGCAATTCTTACATGTGTACTTCAAAGTTTTAGATATGTTAAAATATTTTAATACTTCTATTATCTTAAATAATGGTAGTTAAACATAACAGTATTGTAACCACTTAATTAATCACTCAACTAGCTGCATCTGATAATTACACTAACAAGAATGAGGAATAATCGTGGCTCCAATAATTGGTCAATAATATTTCCAGTTTTTCTTTATTTATAAGTAAATTTATTTTAAGCGCCAAGTGCCCTGAATGTTTCTCTATTGCGGGTCTAAATAAAGTTTCAATTTAAAATGACATATTTTGTCTTTAAATTGAGTTTTTATGATAAAATTCAAAGGCAATCACCGGTCGCGTGGTCACTAACTTTGATCCATCAGTGTCGCCAGCTCATTCCTCATTTTGGAGTCAAAGCTCGGTCAATTAGCAGAGCTGTCTGTGCATGCATGCCAATACCGGTCCTCTCTGTAAACTGTAACTCTGCCACTTTACTGGAAGCCTTCAATTCTCTATAAATAAATCCCAATTAAAGGTTACATAATTTTTTTTTTGAAGCATTCTGTTCAATTCTCTATAATCCCACTACCCCTTTATCAAAAAAAAAAAAACCACATTACCCCATTCCTTTAAATGCCACTACTGTTGCTTTCTCTGCCACAAATGGTAACTGCATCAACTTACCTTCTTCATAACCTGCCTAGTAATTTTAACACCTTTTTTTGGTTTTGCAGCAACACTAAATTTTTCACTCTTTTGTCATGGCCCAATGAGAAGACCGAAGACTTTTTGGATTATCCACGTTGTTAAAAAGGATAATGCATATTTTGTTAGTACTAATGCATTGGGTGTGGAGAATGAGATCAGATAGACCAGATACGTGAGTTATTCAATAAACTTAAAAATGTGTTTATTGTTTATAAATGAAACCGGAAGGAGTACAATGCATTGGGTGTGGAGAATAAGATGAGATGACAAAGTTAAAACCGCAAGTTCTTCGAATCTTCCCAAAACTTTTTTTTGTTTACAACATGAAAAACAAGGGAATGGCCTAAAAAGGAGAGCTTTGCATAAGTTACCACTACCCCCCATGAGGTAAAAGGTAAAGAAAGAAAGCAAAAAAAAAAAAAAAAAAAAAAAAACACACACACTTTCTTGGCAGTTTCCTATCACTTGTGTCCAAGGGAAAGCAGTAGTATAACTCCAGACAGTACTTTGACCGTCATTCAATGCCAAATTAACATGTCATGACAAAACATCATGTCACGGCATGCCATGCAATGCAAGTAAATACTAATGAATTATTTATTTGTAAAGATGAGATGAAAAAAAAAAAAATTTCAAAAGAAGATCCCTTCTGTGACCATATATAAATACAAACATAAGCTGTAAGTGGGGTTATAACAGTGAGAAAGAGGGGGTCCCAAGTTGAATTTATTGTTCCTTCCTACACTACTTCTCTCGCATATCCGTTTTGTTTTTTCTTTTTAATTTACATGTTGTTCTGAAATCTCATGGCATGCTTAGACATGTACAACTCAGAGCACAAGGGTCATCACTACATGAGTCCCAGGATCTCCTTCTCAAATGATTTTGTTGATCTTCAACAAGCCATGAAGCAAGAAAGAAGCTCCACCAGATCAGACGCCCCAGCAGCAGCAGTGTCCTCAGACTTTGAATTTTCAACCACAAACTACTCTATGATGAGTGCTGATGAGCTTTTCTCCAAGGGAAGGTTGTTGCCTTACAAGGATAATTGCAACAAGATTCAAAGGACCACCACCACTCTCAAGGAAGAACTCCTTGTTAATGATGATGAGTATGAGGATTTTTCCCTTAGGCCACCCAAGGGAAGGTGGAAGGGACTTTTGGGTCTTAGAAAAAGTCACATTGGTTCCAAAAAAGTTGAGAAAAGTGAAGGTTCTAGGCCTGCATTGGTCAATGAGGGAGCTCAACTTAATATCACTTCTCAGGTCACAAATCATTTTCTTTTTTTTCCCCCCAATTTTATTTATTTATTTATTTAGCTTTTTCTTTGATCTGATTATTTGCACTTTGTTTTTTTTTTTTTTTTTGCTTTGTGTAATACAGGAGCTGCTGAATGAATGAGATTTGGATATTGGCATATAAGCTGTGGATGAAGGAAGTGTTGAATTTGTAGAGGGATGGAGCAATTTTTTTTTTTGCCTTTCTTTTTGTTTTCCTTTAGAAACGTCATTTTCTCTTCTTAATTGGATTGGGATAAGTTAAGTGAATTTGTGTTAGGATTAATGCTTGTTAATTTCGATTATTGTTTTTTTTTTTTCTCTTAGATCCAGTAGGATTAATTAGGATCTGGCTACTTGCTGTGTGTACAAATGATTTGCTTCTACTAGCATTTAAGTATTTGACAACTTGACGCCAAAAGAATAGTAGTATCCTTTATCATCATTGATTTCCCTAACCAGTTGTCTTTTTCCTGAATGAAAATGCAGATCGTTACGAAAAAAACTGTTAAAAAGTTTTATGTTTGTGTGCAGTGACTTTTAACTCCTTTTCATGTTTTGACAACAATCTATGTATTTGTTTCTCGTTAAATTTGTTTGATTAACTGATTAATTATCTTCCGTGATAGATAACAGTGTTATTTCTTGAATCTAAATATCTAAGTTTAGCAGCCACTTCTGGGAACAAAGTCGTTGTCTCAGGCTGTATTTTTTTTTGTTTCGGTTGATATGGTACTCTTTCTATTTTATTTTTGCCTGTCGGCAGAAGGCTTTAATTTATCTCCAAATTTTGAATAATCCTCCAATTTTGTTTCCAGTATTGTTAAGAATTTTCATAACATGAGTAAATGTCCTCAATTTATTTTCTTTTAGTCATGTTAGTTCCGAAGACTAAATGTTTGACAAAAAACATAAGTTAAGGACTAACGAGATTAATGGAATCATGGATCGAGAATATTTAGTTTTGTAATAATAATAATAATAATAATATAGAAAAAATCTATATCACTTTCCCATATCTATTGATGTTTTGACCCAAAAAAAAAAATTCTTACTAACTATAGGAATGAAAATGAGAATTTACGATCTCAAATTCCATTTCAACGCTTTCTCATTGCTACTTGAGATTACACATAAACCATATTATGGGGAATTGATTGATGATTAAGATTTAATTCTTAACTAACAGGCCTATACATAACCCGAAAGGTTTTCCTCTTAAAGGGGGGTTAAACTTGCAAGTCTTTAGAGTAGAAATAGACCTCCTAATAAAGCATCTCTTTTTCCAAAAAGGTTACTTAAGCACCACCCTAGTAATGGACTTTCCCTAAGCTTTAACAGGTCTAAGTGTGAGTAAAAAACATATAAAAAAGAAAAGCTCTTTTAGCTAGCTTCGGTGAGTCCCACGGCTGGTGATATTGTTATATTGTATGCTGTTGAAGCACTGTTATAAAGCATATATAAAAAATGTGTAAACTACAGTACAGCAGAGAGAAAAATACAAATCCATGTTACCAAAAAAAAAAAATACAAAATCCAGGCCCGACAAAAAGAAACAACCAATCAACCATTTTGTCCGATAGCTGCAGAACAATAGATATTTCTAGACGAGAATGGAGATTTTACGAATACCGAAAAATTTCATGAATCTACCATCAAAAAAAAAAAAAAAAATCCACTAATTTGTTCTTCTGGGTTCCTTTTCTACTGTTTATCCATTCCCAAAGGCTATGTTTAGCCCATAAAGATTCCTCATTGAAAAATGAGTAGAATTTCAATAATTGTAGATGTGCCGAAAACACTAGTATTCTGATGCTTTTGCATACCTATCTTGTTTTAAAAAGAACACTAGACGTAGGAACAACGCAAAAATTATAACGTTGAACAAAAAGGATCACCTTTCCCCCTCTTCCTAATAAATAGTTGAGCGACATCGTAATCCTACTTCAAAACTAAGCCCGGGTAGTTCATTTTATTATTTCGGGGAAGCTAAGCTACGTTAAGCCCAAGATGTTCCTTTTATTTTCTCGGATAAGCTAGGCCCAAACAGTGGCGGAGCTAGACAAATATTTCTGAGGGGGCCAAATTAGTTAAGTTATATACTCAAAATTCAAAGTTACACATAATTGTGACTATACATAGATGCTATATATGTTTATACCACTACAAGAAATTTGACATTTAGTGACATCAAAAAACCGTAGGTAAAACCCGAAAAACCTACACCGGCGGTCGGTTATCTCCGTGGTCAATAGTTCGCTATACCTACAGTTCATTCTCCGTCACTATATGTTATAGTGACGGTTTTCGCGTCTGTTGGAAGAAATGTCGAAGGTATACCCACGGTTTCCGGTCTGTGGGTATAAGTTTTAGAGACATCACAAGATTTGCTATAGCAACGGTTTAGTCTCCATCACTATAGGTTTTAGTAACATTTTCGTTTCGAAATGAATACCTAGAGAGATACCCACCGTTGGTATAGGTTTTAGTGATAGTTTTTATGCCCATATACCCATGATTTTTCTTCCATTCGTATCAATTTTAGTGAAAGATTATAATTTGCTCTATACACAAATTTTGCATGTCATTGCCGCTTTTGATAATTTAGTATTTTCTTTTAAAACATTAATCTAATTATAAACCATATACACAATAAAATAAATCAATTTAGAAAACAAAATAAAATAAAATAAAACTTCAGTCGTATTGAAAATTAACATAAAGTATTACAAACATGTCAAGTTACAATCTTATAACAATCTCAAAAGTTACAAAGAAATATAATCTTGTTCACTTAATTTCTAGGTTTGTGTTGTCAAGAACAAATTAGCTTCAAATCTTCACATGCAAGTAATAAAAAGAACATATGAATAATAGCATAACTCAAGGTAGGTAATATTATCAATTTTAGTGAGAACTAGTTAATAATAAGTAAATAGTGAATACCATATGCATCATCTTCATTAGTGTCTGAATTGGAGAACTCAAATGGTCAGGTGCACTAGAAGCATTTGGAACCTATTGAAACCTATTGAAAAATAAAATAATACAACTTATAGACACTCTTAATAGATGTTTTCATACTTCATTCATAAGAAAAAAACTTCTCCCTCAAACAAAATGTATCGAGCAACATAAAAAATAGCAGGCATTATATATGGAAAACAATAGTATTAAACATATGAAAAATTAGTAATAAACACAAAAATATCTCATACAACTCATAACATGAGCATTGAAATATGAACTTCAGGAGTAAAATGATATACCTGATTGCGGTCTGTATTATGTCATTCACATCTTCTCCAGAAAATTGATTTTGAATTAATGTCATAACATTTGCCAACAAGTTTTCAGATTTAGGAATCTATCCCATGCAACGCACACATTCCCTTAAACATAGTAGGTAATACCTGATGATACACTACAAAAAAACAGTCAATTTGCGGCGGTTTTTTTGTCATTTTGCGGGGGTTTTCAACCCCCGCAAATTGATTCGTGGGGGTTACGAAAACCGCCGCAGTTACGTGTGCCGCAACCTTTTTGTGGGGGTTTTTAGAAAACGCTGGTATCGTACTTATTTGAGGTGGTTATTTTGCGGAGGTTTTTAACCCCCACAGTTAGTAGCGGTTATATTGCGGGACCTAAAAACCTCCTAAATGTGAAGTGATTTTGGGGCGTTTTTGTTGCGGGAGTTCTAAACCTCCTAAAATTTGAACTTATTTTGAGGGGGTTATTAACCTCCTCTAAACGTTCTGTAAAATTTCAAAGAGACTTTTTTTCTCCCTCATCTCATTGTTAACACTTTTATATACCTTACAATTTGGAATGATTTTGTTACAAAATATTTCCATTTTTGGTTTTATATTTTCCTAATTTATGACAATTATAAAAAATTCAATAAATTTAATACAAATACTCAAAATTCCATTAAAAATATAACCATGATAACATAAATGTATTTCAAACATTTGTAGCTTCATCAAAAGAAACATTTGTAGTTCAAATATCTAATGTAATACAACTCAAAACTTATAATATCTTAAAAGAAGTCTTATACTAAAAGATCCTAAAAAAAGATCAAATGTTGCTAGCACCAGATGATCCTCTTGCATCCATAGGTGAATTAGGATCACTTGTATCAACACTTGCCTGAGATAACAAAAGAAAAATAATGAGTTAATTGCAGCAAGTTGGTAATTATTTAGCATGCTATTTCAATAGATCCATTTTGTGTCATGAAACAATGCAAGTCAGTTCATGAAGCCGCATCATCCAACTAAAGCAAAAAATTAGATTTAAGTACACCTGAAAGTCTATTCTGCACATCCCTCGGCATGAAATGAAAAGTGAAAATCATTCATTATGCATGACAGTATTGAGAATGAATCATGAATTGAAAAATATTACCAGATTAATAAATCATTCCACATCATGATTATCAATGCACAGTTGAATACTATGTCAGTCATCCCTCCCCTTACCATCCCTATATCAACACATTAGCTAGAGATCTTAATCATACAATCAAGTTAATGAAAAGGCTATAATTGAACACAATCACAGATACACATAAATATATAGCAGACCAAAATTAAACCAACGAAAAATTGAAACAAACCTCATTCCAAGCGTACAGAGTACGCACAAAAATATAAGGCAAGACTAAAAAAAATTGAAACAAAAAGAATAAAATAAAACTAAAATGGGGCTGTGAGTAATAGGACTGGGAACACAGAACATATTTTACCAATAAATAATCCCAAACTTGCTTAAGTTTAGTAAGGAAAATGATTGGAGGTTTTTTAGCTTGAGAAGTAATTAAAGAAGCAGGTCATCATATAAAAATGAACTAAACTACCATTTCAGGACTAGTCTAAATCTAGTGACTGGTTTGTGTTTTTCCTTTGTTCAGATTTTCTTAACAGACTCATAAACTCTTTTAGTTACAATTTTAGAAGGCCAAGTGCAGAGAAGAACTAATGGGTAGAAACACTGAGTTCAAGCATTTTTTTTTTATTCCAATCACTGAAGGTTATTAGGCTCCCCATGTAACCAGTTTGTTACTACTATGGCTAGATGATCAAACACGTGAAATATATCTCTTTTTTAATTTTGCTCTCTTGTTTCTCAATTTAACATGTTCATAATGCAAAGGAACCAAAAACTACACCTTTCAATCGCATACATATGACGTAAAAGACTCCAGCAAATTTCATATTTATGAACTAGAGGGGAAGTACTTACATTTGATGAACCAAAGACTCCAAAGAAATTCTTCGAGGATCCTTCCTTCTTTCCTTATCATGTAAGCTTTAAGTGCACCCAAGGTGCTTTGAACTTGGGATTCTAAGTTTGTGTACTTCTCTTGCCATATGTTAGAAGATGATGTAGCAGCACAGGATGAAGAAAGACTCAAATCCGAAAGTCGAAGCCTGGTATTCCTAAATGTATTAGTAGGAGCTGCACCCATACCCATGCATCGCACTCTTCCAGAGTGTTCAGGCCCCAACACTCTACCAACAACATCATTGGGAGAAACTTCAGCTTCATCATTACTGATTTGGGTCAAACCCACTTCGATTTGTTCCTATGAGCATACAAGATTTTGAAGTTAAAAACTATTATGATTAAAATCCAAAATGCAACCTAAAGACAATATTTTTCAAGTTAAACTTACCACTATAACTTTTGCTGCATCATTTACAACCGATCCATCCTTTTTTATGGGTTTCAATATATAATTTTCCTCATTTGGGATGTTGTCCAGTTTCCAAAAACTAAAATAGGAAAAATGTTACAATAGATAAAAAACTATAATATAATAAAATTTATTAGGTTAATTAATATAACTACTTAATTAATATAACTACCATCTCATGTCTTTTTCTCGAGAGAGGTTTAGAACCACCAGTATGAGGAATCACTTGCTTGCTCCGTATTTCTTTATTTCTTTGACTAGTCTCCTATGAATAAACAAATAAAAGTTCACGTATTAATCAAATAATTTACTACGCCAACAATAATAGACCAAAGTAATTTAAATCGTACCAGTGTTTGTGGTTTTAGACGATAGGTAACAAATTGAGCCCATTGAATTTTATCTATACCAACTGGCACGTTACTTATGATTTCATCTCTAGTTTTGGTTTGATCATAGAACTCGTACCACAATTTCTGCCTACTTGCAGCCCACTTCTTCCCAAGGCTAAGTTTGCAATATCTCTTTGCAAGGGCTTCAGTAGTCTCAAAACAAAATCGAGGCTGCCAAAAAATTCCAAGTCAGTCTTTAAAGGTCACAATGCAATCTTGGAGACTTTGAAGGTCTGAAAGACTCAAACTTTTACCACAAAGAACTCTAAAAAATGAACAGAATTCCACCAAGACTGCTGTAACATGGTTTGGCAATAAATTGCGAATTGCTAATGGTAGAAATTGTTCCATTATAATATGAGAATCATGACTTTTCAACCCAAATATCTTTTGTTTTGCCTCATTAACACATCTAGAAATGTTACTTGAGTAACCATCTGGTACTTTAACATTCTTCAAAGTTTTAAGAAACAACTTTTTGGTATTAGGTGTTAGTGAAAACAAAGCAAGGTGATACCTCCCCTTTTCATCAGGCCAAAGATCATGCCTTATACCCATATCTTTCAAATCTTTTCGAGCATTGAGATTAGACTGAGGCTTCTCATGGAGCAAAGTATACAAAACATTGTCACATACATTTTTTTCAATATGCATGAAATCCAAATTATGACGCAACAAATTAGACTCCCAATATGGAAGTTCAAAGAATATGCTTCTTTTATTCCATTGCTTAGTTTCTTGTCTAGATCTTTTTCTCCTACCATCCAACATTAATCCTCTCTCAGATGTAACATTAATATTTTCCACTTGCTTCAAAACGTCAGATCCTGATATTTTTAATGGTGGACTTCGTTCCTCTGTGCTTCCATCAAAGCGAACACGGTTCAGTCTAAATCTATGATTTCTGCTCAAAAAACGACGATGACCCATAAAACACCACTTTTTACTATGAGGGAGACGACATGGCTCTGCATCAAAATTACAAGTTGGAAACGCCAAACCTGTATGAGTGTTCCAACCAGACAGATTTCCTAGGCCAGGAAAGTCACTAATTGTCCACATAAGAGCCGCCCGCATTCTAAAATTTTCATTCATTGATGCATCAAAAGTGACCACACCATCATTCCATAGCTCATTTAGCTCATTTATAAGGGGTTGTAAGTAAACATCTATCTTATTTTCGGGCATCTTCTTTCCTGGAATGATCATCGATAAGATGAAGGAAGTGTGATTCATACACATCCATGGAGGAAAATTATATGGAATCAAGAACACTGGCCAAATGCTATAGGAAGAACTCATGGTACCAAAAGGGTTAAAACCATCACTGGCAAGGCCTAAGTGAACATTTCGAGGATTTAAAGCAAATTCAGGATGCATCAAATCAAATGTCTTCCATGCCTCACCATCCCTTGGATGCCTTATCAACCCATCCTTATTGCTCTCTGTGGCATGCCATCTCATATGCTCTGCAGTCTTACAACATATGAACAATCTTTGCAATCTTGCTTTTAATGGAAAGTAACGCAAAACCTTTAAAGCTTATTTTTTCTTCTTCTTGGGGTTCCATCTGGATGTTCCACAATGCTTGCATGTTTGCAAGTCTTTTTCGTCGTCTCCCAAATATAGCATACAGTGATTTGGACACGCATCTATCTTGGTATAATTAAGACCAAGTTTGTTGATGATTTTCGTCGCCTCATAAAAAGAAGGAGGTAACTTTGCTTTTTGAAACGCATCTCTCAACAAATCTAGTATCATAGTCATTGCCTTGTCACTCAATCCACACAAAACCTTTATATGATATAATTTGATTATAAATTCTAGTTCTGTGTACTTGCTCCCTTCATTCAATATCTGATTTCCATCATTCATAAACTCATGAAAATCACTACAACCCTCCCTTGACTCTTCGTTTAATATTTCATTTGCGCCTAATGGTTGTGGTTCATCTATATTAGCGGCTTGTTGCCTATAGTGCCCAAATGCATCATTGACCATTGTTTCTATTGGATTTTCATAATGAGATGCCTCTTGCACAAGATCTTCATTCCTAGAAGACTCTTGCACAAGATCTTCATTCCTAGAAGACCCTGATACTTGTTTCTCACCATGACGATTCCATATGACATAGTTTTCGGGGAATGGTCTGACCTTTAAGTGATCCTCGGCTATCTCTCTAGTTTGCCAATCTATAAACCCGCATTTAGAACATGGACATTGTATCCTATTTCCAACAGCCGCCTTCTCAAAAGCAAAATCCAAAAATTTACCTAAGCCAATTTCGTATTCATCTGTAGCTCGTGGCTTAGAAATCCAAGATTTATCCATACTCAAGATACCTAAACAAGTTATCAATGATAGTTCATAAAACCAAACTTCATAATATTCCAATACAAAATCATCATCATGATTGAAGCAATGCTTCTATATAAACAACATAATCTAACTAAAGAAAAAAAAATTTCAAAACCTATTTTAAAAAGTCTATTGTCTCAACGATGGAAAAAGTGTTCAAGCACATGATTGTGCCAGGCTTTTTCTGTCTATGTAGCGCTAATTTATTCAAGCAAATCTGTAATTAGACTATACGTGGAAAGGTTCTCATCAAATTTTCATATATATGGTATAAATGCATAAAAAAACAAAGTAGTACCAAATATCTTTACTTCCAGAAGAAGACCGGATGTGTAGTCCTTCAGGTTGGACATGGTAGAGTAATTATTTTGCCTTAAATCTCGCAGCCTTTTCTTCTTTCAGTATTCACTTCCCATCTTCAACTGCTCTTACCCTTTGTGTTGTTGTGCAAGCTATATCCTTACCATAGCTCTAAAAAATGCTCCTATAACTTGAATTATTATTTTAAACTAATTATATAAAGTTGATGTTCATCAATTTAATATACACATCTTATCATTTTTCCTCCAAGTCAATGACATGTGGTTGCAATAACTGCCACTTGGGGGTGGGGGAGTGGAAGGAGAGGGGAAGAGTAAACTCTCCGATTCTAATTTTTCGTAATGGACAGGATCATGATCATTCTGGTTCAAGTTCAAGATCCTCAGATATTAGTGAAGAAATTAAAGTCAATCAAATGTCAATGAAGTCACTTGAAGGCTCACCGACTCGACATGAAACTATCAAAAGCGGTGAAAATCTCATGAGCCCAAAGAAGACTGCTTATGTAGATCAGTTCAATAAGTCCACTGATATAGTTGGAGAAGTTTCTACTGATCAGGCTACAATACATTACTCAAATTCTCCCAGCCCTTCATGTATGAAAAAATCTGCAACCATGTCCAATGGCCCAAAATGTATATATACTAACATATATCTGTTAGTATATGTTTCAGTGATGTCATTGTGAATCTATGTTTTAATTATTTTTAATACATTTTCCATGTATATTATTTTTTGGGAACTATTATACAAATAAAAAATTGTATTTTGGAACTAAGTATATGAACCTATATATATATGTATTTTGGGAACTGCATTGTCCCCATGTAGCAGCTGCTGCTGGAGATGTAATTCAGCTTTAAACTGTTGTGGTATTCCCTAATAGTATCCTTTCTGTGTTGAGTTGTTTAGGTGTGGTTTTCTGGACTTGCCTTGGCTTTTATATATACAGTTGGGTGTTTCTAAATTGTTTATATTTGGTCCTGTACACAATAAAGAATCTTTAACCTTGGTCTCCCTATACAGATATGCATCCCTAAATGGACATGCATTTCATGATTTTACAAAGCATTTTAACCTTGTATTAAAAACTGAAAATACATTGAAGCTATAGTAAACTAAAAAATGAAATCATATAACACAATGGAAGGTGCCTTTAGGAAATAGCATTTCAGTCGTTGAAAGCATTGAAGCACATAAGCTTGTTAAACCAAGGGAGTAGAACATTCATAAGGTGCATAATATAAAACAGCCATAAAAGATCATACCTTGTTCTTGATGATTATCCAACAATGTGTTCTCTTGTTATGCAATGAGACTTCAATTTTACTATAGGATTTTGATGCCTGTAAGCAAAATCTGACAAAAAAAACTTCAGCGATGTCGATTGACAAAGAACTCAGCAGGTTCAGGCTCTTTCATCAATCTCAGTACAAATATTTCTTAATTAGGCAAAAAAAGAATATGACAATGTAACAAATGCTATTCTGTTTTTCTTCCCTATAATAAACAACATACATACATACATAACTCATTACGTACACACATCACTTCATACATAAAAACTGTGCAGCCACTAACATAAAAACAAGCTTGCCTTTAGAATAACAATCAGCAAGCAATCAGTATATAAAACAATGGTGATTCTTTTCCTTCTCTCTTTGAAAATAAAGCAAGAAGGAACCATGTTCGTATATACATAGATACAAAGCAAAGGCCAAACCAATCATGCCAAATAACATTTACTTATATCCAGAAGAGGAAAAAGGATAGAACATATGAGGAGACTTTAGCTAGGGATTTTCCTGAAGAGAAAGAATGGAGGCAACATTCCAAACAGTCAATTCAATACTCCTTCCCCAACAATAGGAATGTGCCAAGTTTTAACTTCAATCATTTCTTCCCCCGTCACTAAAAAAATCATAACAATCATAATCATACCTAAGATATAAGAATTAGCCTCAAGTTATAGTACAACAGACTAGAACTAATTTGATTAAAAAATTTCAATATCATATACTATTTTAAAATTTCGTTAATTTTATGTGCTAATATTGTCTCACCCATACAATTTGAGCAGCTAAATTGGTGATTCAGTGGTATAATGCACTTAAAAGATTTGGCTCAATCTAATTACCGGTAACTCCAACATCCTAAATTCTTAGCAAGTGTCAAAAAGCATTACACTTGATGGAAAACGTATAAAGTTTATCCCACTGCATCATGTTATAGTATACAAATCAACCTTTCAAGAATAAGGTTATGGTATAGTCACCCTGACATTGCTGTACATGAGATAAAAAGATACGATTGTGGGTGTTCTGCTCTCTGTAAGTATAAAAGCCAATGAAATGAATGGGCCAGCTAGACTCAACAAAAAAATAAAATTAAAAAGAAAACCTACCCTGGAGGGGCAAAGAAGGAGCCATAGGAGACAAGCATTCCAGCAGTGGGGACGCAGTGAAAATGTAGGCAGAAGAGGAGACGCAGTGAAAATGGACGCACGCGGAGGACGGCTTCGTCAGTGGTTGATGCACGTAGAGGGCTCGCGAACTGTGATTTGATTTTCTTCACCCAAAATCCCTCATCTGCGCCCCCAAATCTTCTATTTGCAACCTCAGAAAACTTTCTCCTCCACAACAACGATTACTGGTTTTGGCAATGAAAACAAAAACCGTTGGCCGCGTGTAGGAAGGAGGCTGGTGCTTTGCCAGTTCGTCTTTCGTGAAGGTTGATGGCGAGAGAAGGAGGTTGCAGCGACGGGAAGGTTGCGGCGAGAGAGAAGGGTTTTGAAAGGAGAAGGGTTTTGAAGGGAAGGTTGCGGCGAGAGAGGAGGGATTCTGAGAGAAAAAGAAAGTGGGGGTCGTACGCGTAGTGGAGAGTGAGGAACAAAAGGAACAAAAGGGCAAGGGAGATGTTCAATTAGAGGGGGTTTTTAACCCCCTCAATGTAATCGAATTTTTTACACAACAAACCATGAATGTGTCTTTTTTTAAATTAATTTGGGGGGGTTCGAAAAACCCCCTCAATAAAATCGCCCCTATTTCGCCCTTTTTTGTAGTGATACTATACCCTATTCACCAAAGTTTATGTCCATTTAGACTCTCATGTCTTTCATCAACAAATATAAGGACATAGATAGATAGATGGAGAGAGAGAGAGAGACAGACAGACAGACAGACAGACTTACAACATACGATGCAACTAACAAGTTCATGTCCCAGTTAATGCTCCAAACAGATGATGCGTGTACTGAGCCCCAAGAAATTAATTTCTTATCGCTTATAGAAAAGTTGTTCCACCAAAGCTAATTGTGATTGAACCCCAAACAAGTATCATATTTAGTGTTACAGTAACATCAACCCAAAATGAAAAACAAAAATAACCAAACCATTTTCATCATATAAAAACAAGAACTCACATAATGGGGATCTTAATCCAAACAGGATAAAAAAAATGGTGTTACAGTAGTCACAAAGAAATATGAAATTACCTATTTGCTATGAATTTTAATTCATACCTTACACATTAGTTCCTTCAAATGAACTTTAACAACAACAGCAGCAGCAGGAGGAGGGAAAAGAAGAAAGAAAGAGAGGAGAAGGTTTACCCCTGGTCGACCGCTGCCTGCTCCAGACCTGGGCCTCTAGCCGCTGCTTGTGCAAGGCGAAACTCCATCTCCGCCGCGTTCGCGAAGCGCAATTTTCCTGAATCAGCCGTGCGGCGCGACCTTCTCTTTGACATCCGCTATGTTCCAGCCGTCGCCTGCTCCGATCGTGGGCCTCTAGCCGCTGCTTGCTCAAGGCAAAACCCCATCTCTGCCGCGTTCGCGAAGCGCAATTTTCCCGAATCAGCCGTGCGGCGCGACCTTCTTTTCGACATCCGCTGTGTTTCGGCAACCCCTCTCAACTGTGCAAGTGCGTAGCCTTCGTTGTGAAGCGTTGTCCCATCATCCCCCTTTTTCTCCTGTTACTGGCCATGGCTGCAGCCTGCCTCTCCCCATTTTAGTTTGCATACGCAAAGACTAGGGCTCACATGAGTCCTTTATCTACTTTTTTTTGTTGATAAAATCTACTTTTAATTTTTATAATAACTTAATTCTTTTTGTTAGCTTCAAATTTCAAAAGAAAACTTAATCTCTTCTTTTTTCAGAATTATATAAAATGTTTCCCCGATAATAATAAGCCAAATATATCGTCGGACAAGCCGATGGTAAATGCCAGTTTTTATAATGTCAAATATAGCGTATGTCCACTAATACCAATACCCATGGTTCGTCGAAATTTGTAGGTATACGATACTTACACCTACGGATTTGGTGATCGTCGCTAAAGTTATCCGTAGGTATATGACAAATTTCTTGTAGTGTACGTGGCATAAGTTAGATGATGTGTGATAGTTTCAAAATATATTTTTTTATACGTTTGTAATGAAAATATGCTTGATGTTAATATACATTTGTAATACAAAGTATAATTAATAAAAGTAAAAACTAAAAAAGACATTAATCATTAAATTGATTTTTAGTGCATAAAAAATATATAAAGTGATAATGGATAATGAGTGATATTTACATTCAGTAAATCAGTAAATGGATTTGAAAAAAAATTAATTTTTAAACTAAACTATATAAAACTATCAAATAGCTTTATTTTTGAAATTCTTATTTTAAATCTTTACGTTGAAACAATCTAAAATTATTAAAAAATATTACTGAATTTCATAAGCAATATTTTGAGTCCCCAACAGCTGCAAGCAATATATATTGCAATCATGAGCCACATGTTGTTTTCCTTTTACTCATTTTTTTCTTTTTTTTATGTTGTGCCTGTTTTTTCCTAATTCGATGCGTCATCACATATATATAGGATATGAAGTTTGAAAAAAATTAGGGTAGCCATTACTACCCCATCACTAGACTACGCTCTGCCCCTAAGCCCAAGGGACATGAGCATGACCTCCAACTAAACATCTATCCGCAGTAAAAAATAATTGGCTATCTGATTGCACTCAGGGGAGTGTTACCTGCACCCTTCACTACAAAAAAAAAGGGTAAATTACGGCGGTTTTAATACGGCGGTTAAGCATAACCGCCATTATTTACTGTATATTGTGGCGGTTTTTGGATGGCCATAATATTATCTTATAATACGGCGGTTTTAACCGCCCTTATTTACTTTGTCTTTTGCCTTACCAAGGGCGCTAAGTTTTCAATCACCCGCCTCTCTCACTCTTTCCCTTCTCTCTGTCCTAATATTTCATTTGTCTCTGCTCTCTTGGTTGTGCCTCTCATGCCCTAACATTCCTACGTCCTTGAGACCAACGGTTCTGACTATATCTCTGTTGGTCTTCACCCACACAATTTTGTGGTTATGATTTTTCGATCTTCTGCGTCTTCATCTCGGTGGGTCATCACCCACACAAAAGTTTGTTTCGATTTTGCGATTCTGACGATATCTCATCCCTTAATCTCGGTGGGGTTTGATTTAAAGGGATCTATTTAGGGTGGGGTTGTCGTAACTCACATTATGGGTAGGGGACTCACGATTTTCATTTGCGGTTGGAAGCAAGGTCGGCGGCGACGCGGCTGGAATTGTAGAGACAGAGACGTAATCGTGCAATGTGTGGTGACCGGTTGGAGGTGTTGTTGTAGCGATGGGGTGATTAGGTAGCTCGCGATGGGCGAATCGGTGGAAGCGTCGCTCACGGGGTTTGCGCCGTTCTTCCACTTTCGCGAGTTCGCGCCAAGGGGGTTAGTTTCTATGTTTCTCTTTTCTTTCATTTTACCCAATCTCCATTTTTCTTATTACTTCGTTTCCTAACTTTTGTTTGTGTTTTGGGCGGTGATAATGGTCACAGAGGATGGGTTACTGTTGGCTTACCCTCTGTGGTTGTGAAATGTGCTTCAACATCTCCCACAAGCAGGAGGAATACCTTTACATATAAGGAATATCTGTCTCCAAAGCTTTCAGGTGAATAAATTATTATAATAACACATTGATATTCCTCTGGTTGTAAGTGTGTTTTTATAAGACTAGTGATGGCACAGGAGGAGGAGATATTGGTGCTCACAAATCTTTAGTCTTGAGTTGTGTCTAGAAATCCACCATGGACAAGTAATTGGATTGAAGGAAATGTTGTGTTCTTATTATCAAAGAACCAGTTTGCTGAGTAGATTAACTTAAAATTGAGATATCTAAACAAAATAACAGAAACATCAAGTTTATTCTAGGCACATAGCATGTTACAAAGATAATTAGTTCATTATTTATCAATGATTACACACAAGTTTTCTCTAGTATTTCTCACCTTTTTTTTTCTTTACTTTTGAAGGAATTGCGGATGTAAAAGCTGCCACAAGGAGGAGGACCCACCACAAGAGCACGTCAATGCTCACCAAATCTGCAACGATTAGATATGTGGCTTTGATGGTATAGTGAGTGGTTTGATTGAGCATTTAGTTGGCTAGGTTAAGCTTTGTTAGTATGCTAAGAAAATTGGAATTTATTGCTATTTGCTACTGAGTGAATTTTGAAGTTGTTATAGAATTCCATGTAGGTGTCATATATGCTTTCTTTAAGGCATTTTATATTGCGTATCTTGTTGCATGTTGTTTCACGAGGTTACATTGGCGTCAACCTTGACATCGTTGCCGCTACCAGTTGCTGAGCTCTCTGTCAGGAACAACGCCGTATCATTCACTAATTGAGATTCTTCCAAGGTTCTCTCAATTCTCAACTATTTTTGGTAAATCTCAATCCCTATTTGTTTTGTCATGATTATTTTTCAAGAACGTTCATGATTGATAGCTATGCAGTTCTTGGATGCATTCAAGAATGCTTGGTCAAGAGTAGGATACAAGTAAATATTCAAATAATAAGCTTCCTTTTTGTTCATGGCGGCTTGTGTGGTATGGCCATAGCATTCAAGTTACTTTTAACGAATAACGGATAATGAATACTTTTAACGAAAGGAACTATTGTCATCTCATCAAATCTGCGACTACTAAACGTGCAACAACCTCCATTCCAGAAACTTAATTGTTGGTGCCTTCTATTGCCTTTGTTCTAGTTTTTTGTAATTAAAATTTTTATAATAACAATTGTGCGTTGAACAAAGTAGAAACACTAATACTAATATTTAGCATTCTGAATATCAATTGATTAAAAGAAAAGAGTATTTATATCATTATCATTATATGGTACTAAGTAAACTGAAAAAAATTCTCTCTACAATTATTGTGTATGTGTATAATTTTTTAAGATTATACTGGTTTTACTTTATTTTTTTCCCAATAGAGATTGGAGAATTTGGGATAATGATTCATCAGGTGTGTTTTCTTGTAATTCTTGTAATTCCTATGTCTCCTTGTTTTCATAACAGGAAGAAGTCTGAAAATGCTACTGTTCTCATTTCTCTAGTGGTTCTAAATCTGCATAAACAAAGGTGGAAAGTTATATTATATTCTTGCTACTGTTCTATATCTGCATACATGCAAGTAATGTAATCAAACATCTCTATTCTATAGGAGGGTAAATTTGCAAGTTTCAAAAAGTCTAAAAATCTCAGGATATAATGTATACAGTGATTACTATAAAATTGACAAAATTCAATAACTTAGCTTTTTGTTTCACACGACGAGGGAGTCCATTTCCTCTTCTCTTCTTTTCTTGCACTCTATATCCTTATTCTTGCTATTATGTTGTTGATTCTGATTCTCTCTTTTTGTTTCAGCAGGGATACGATGGTGACGGAAAAAGGAATAAATCTTCTTCCTGTTCCTATCTTCTTGTAATAGTTCCATTTTGATCAAATTGCATCGTTAAATCTTGTCAATTAGTGTATTTGTAAGCTCAATTTTGGTCTTCAATTATAATAGTTTTGGTCTTAATTTCATTTTGTATTTGAATTGGTCTCAGTTGTGGGTTTTTCATCAGATTTTTTTTTTTGTGAAAAAAATTGAAAATTGTGGCGGTTCAAACCGTCATAATTTTCCAGTTTTTTTTAAGAATACATGTAAATAATGGCGGTTTCAACCGCCATTTTTTTACAAAAATTGAACCGCCATTTTATACAAGGTCTATTGTGGCAGTTAATCATGAACCGCCATTTTATACCGAGTGGCGGACGTAATTACGGCGTTTTAGGGAACCGCCATTTGTGTAAATTATGGCGGTTCAAAACGCCATTTTTTACAATTGTAACCGCCGTTTTTTACACGATTTTTTGTAGTGTCCTCCCAGTTTCACCCTCCCTTTTACTTCCTCTGTGCCCACTTAGCCAGTTTTGCCACCCACTCCCCTTTCCTCATCCATCCCTTGGTCCATGTTATATATTTTTTTTAATTTTTTATCTTTTTCAAAATCTAATTTTTGGAAGCAAGTTTTTTTATGTATTCAAAACTAGTTTTCAAAAGTAACAAATTTTTTTTTATCATCCGCAAACAAGTTTCTGGAATTCAAAAAAGTTGGTGTTCTGAAAACTAATTTTTGCTTCCAAAAACTAGTTTATGGAGAAGATAAAAACAAAAACAAAAACAAAAAAGGTGGGAGTAAAGGGTAGGTGCGAGGGAGAGGGGGATAGCCGATGCCGTTGTTGTGCTAGTCGTTGATGCAAGAGTTAGTATTGGTCAGGGCGATGTTGGCCCATGTGTGAGAATTGCTTATCTGCCACTCGAACACTGTTCCAGGTGCCATAACTCATTCAATGTTTAACTCGATCAATAGGTCAGAAATCAGGGGTCGGAAAGGTGGGCAACGACCAAGGGAAACGGGGAAATAATAGTGGGATGAGGTGGGAGAAGGGAAGGGAGAAAGGGAGTGAGGAAGGGAATGGAGAGGGGTATTTTTCGGAGGAAAAGAAAAAAGAAATGTGAGAAGAGATGTGGGTACAAGGAAAGAAGGGTGTAGCTAGCACTATGTTCCGATACACCAAAAGTCTCATATTGCTTGGGAATTGAGGCTAAGGGTAGTCTATAAACACCCACTTACCTCAACCTACCTAGATGCCTTTTAAGGACAAAACCGTGAAGGCCTACAGGTGGGACAAAATGGACAATATCTCGGAAAACAATGTTGCGTACTTGAGGTCGGAACATTGGCGCTAAAAGGAGGGCCTAAGCCACACATGAGGGCTGATATGCCCCCTAGCCTCGACTGGGGGGCTACTATTCCAGTACACCAAAAGTCTTACATTGCTTGGGGCATTTAATATTTGTTGAAGGATTTAATATTTTAAGTTGCAGAGGTTGTATTTATTCACTATATAAGAGCCAATATACGTACATTTTACTGCATTGAGTACTTTGTAATCATAACACTTTTATGAGAGGAGCACCTCAAGGAACATAGAAAGGCAGGTTCTAGAATGATGCAAACCCTTATTGCTCTGCGACACAGGGGAGACCCTAGATTTGGGCCGCCGCAGCACTGTGCTCAGCAAGGCCTCTGCACTGGCTGCCTTTGTTCTGCAAACCGATCATTGTTGCTGCTCTGTTCCGCATTCGTTGCTCACTTCAGTGTCCTCTATCTTTCGTTCCACTGTGCGTTGTCCTCTGCCTCTAGTCTGTGCGACTCTGGAGATTTACATCATCATGGCCTCTCCACCAATAGTGCCTTAGTCTTTCCTCTTTTCTCTGCCTCGTCCTTCCTCTCCTTTGTAGACTGATGCTCTTCTCCTTTGTGGAATGCTGCTCATCAAGCTAAAACCAACAAACTCTCTTTTGCTCAGGCAGTCTCCGCCAAGATCGATTTCCTTGTGTCTCAGTTGCCAAAACCATGCATCAAGGGTGATGCTTTGTCAATTAAAATATCCGAATTAGAATATCAAAAAGGGGTTGCAGAATGTACGAATCTTGTTCATGGTAGACTCATCTTGGTTAAAAGGGATGCTCCTGTTAAAATTTCTGATTTGTGCAACAAACTAGTGCAATTATGGCAACCTAAGGATTTTTGGACGATTGTGCCTTTGAGGAAAGGATTCTATGAATTAAGTTTCTCCTCATCTTCGGATCAATCTCGCATACAGTCACAGATTTCGTGGAACCTCTCTCCAGGAGTGCTGCGACTGTCTTCCTGGTCTCCTGACTTCAACCCATATTCGTTCAAGCAAGTGCATGCCCATGTATGGATTCGTTTGCATGGTCTGTCAAGGGAGTATTGGAGGCCCAAAATTCTTTTTGAAATTGCTGCTGCCTTTAGTACTCCATTGGCATTGGATCAAGCTACCTTGAAAAGAACTTTTTGTCACTTTGCTAGAGTGTTAGTAGAAGTTGATTTAAGAAGGAGTTTACAAGATCAAGTGCTTGTTGAAAGGGAAGAATATGCTTTTTTTGTTGATGCTGAATATGAAAATCTTCCTTTGTTTTGTGATTATTGTCACACTGTTGGTCACTCAAAATTAAATTGCAAGAAAACATCCTCTAGGGATAATGGTAGCAAGCTAGTTGAGAATTTGCCTGGTCCTCGAAAACAATTTGTCCCTAAAAAGGATTGTGTGCCCGAGAGTGCTAAGCCTGTTAGTGACAAAGTGGTGCACCGACTGTTGTTGATGAGCAGAACAATATTTCCATTGAGACTCATGGAAAAATTTCTAATGTGGCTAAAGAAACTCTTGCTATTGATAACGAATTGGATCAGCATCTTGCGCCAACTCCAGATGCGACAGCAAATGTTAAATCAGTTGACAAAGGCAGGGCAATAATGGTTGTGGAGAATGGTGAAGAACAACTTGAAACTCAAACTTTGCAACTTCAGGGCGTGCCAAAAGAAGGGGCAGAGACTCAGCATTCTAGTGAAACTACTCAAGACAACATCAATGAAGAAGTGCAATCACAACATATCCGACAGAACACCATGGAGGCTGCAGTAGTTTCTGCTGGTGCAAAGGATACAACAACTAGTAAAGATTTGATCACATCGCAACTTATTGAGCATGGTGTCCCAATTGTGATTCAAAAAGATCTTCAAGTCCCTAGCACAAATTTGGGGGAGAGTCCAGTTGTTGTCAAAGATCTTAGCTCTTTTTCAGTTGTTGTTCAGAATGATTTTAAGGTTTTATCTGATTTATGGGCAAAGCAAAATGATACAAGTACTTATAAGGAAGACGAGCAGAAAAATGACAATGCTGCTGACGACGATTTTACAGTGGTTAAGTCCAAGTCTCAAAAGAAGTATCAACTGAGACTAAATAGAAAACCTAATTTAAGATTTACTTGATTCATGTTTATTTGCATGAGTCTTGGTTTATGTCCCCCATGATTTTGTTTTCTTTTTCTTTTTTTGTTTGTTTGTTTTGTTTTTATCTTTTTTAATAAAATTATGGTGACTTGTCACCTTGCTTGAAAAAAAAAAAATCATCACACTTTTGCCAGCTTTGTCATTTAAGTAGGTGAATTTTAACACGGACCACCAGTGCACCACTTTATCCACTACACAGAACTTGAAATTAGTTACAAATCAACTTATAGATTGTTTCATTATAAATTATCAACTAAATTTTACTAGCTAATTCATAGCCAATTTATAGCTAATATCAGTATCCACCGTAGACACGAAGTGGTGATGCATGTTCCAGTTTTCATTCTTTTCACTTTATGACTTACTTTAGTACTTGTTATTCAATCTTAACTACTAAAAGGTTTTATTTTTTCCTGTTATTTTTAATTTCCAAAGTGAATTTGGACGAGGGGTGCTTCAAATTTTCATTAAATTCTGTAGGCTATTGTGTGTCGTATTGCTCCTCTAATACTGATCATAGGGAACGTTGGCGTGATTTTGTAGTATCTCTTTCATTCACTTGTCGCTTAAACAGTTTACACCCTTTTAAAGAATGTTCATGTTAATGAGTGTCCTAAGAACATCGGTTAAAGAATTCGTAAAAAAAAAGTTTGTCTTAAAAATATAAGTTAAACATTTTTTGATGTAATAAATATATTATTTTTCCAAACAAAATTACATTTTTTGATTCCTTAACCAATACCTTAAGAATACTTATTAGCATTTTTCTTAAAATATAATACTATTATTCTGCACCTTCGCTGCTTCCTCTTCGTAATTTAATTTCCAATCAGTATTCAATTGGGTCCCTAACAGTTTAATGTTTCCCGGATCCAAATATTTTAGCACCAGGGTGTTGGAGCAGAAATTATATTTCTGCACTTTCACACATAGTGTTTCACTCACACACACAAATGAGATTAAGAGAGATAGAAAACTAAGAGAGAATGAATAATATGAAAGGTAAAAACTGAATTGTATTAACCAAAGACATGTTTATATACACACACTAATAGGCCACAAGTTGGACCACATTAGGCCCAATACAATAAGCCCACACTTAACTAAAAATTAACTAACGCACTATTAGTTACACCAATTAACTAACTCTATTTGTTTGAATTACTTCCAACACTCTCCTGTAATTCAAACACCCTAATTACACCTTTTATTATTCACTAAATTGCATTTTTAAAATGCACACATTATTGACACAAACAATTACTAGTACCCAACACATTTCTCACTTGAGCAACACTTCCTGGGTCCCAATGTTGGAAGAACCAACAAATTTCCCATGCTTTTGCTGCCTTGTACAGCCCAAACTTCAGCTACCTCTCTATTCTTGCAAGCTGCACATAGCCCATTAAGCCCACAATTTGGGTTTGATCCATTGAAGTTTCCACTTGGCCCATTAATTTCGCCACACGACGCAATATCATAAGCATCAGGGAGAGGCCCATTAGGTCAACAGCTTGACCCAGCTTGGTCTTCTCGTGCCTCCCCTTCTGCCTTGCGAGTCTCAAAATCGACCAAACCCTAATTTCACAATTTCTTCTCTTCCCTGTCATCTTCTCCATCGCGACACACACCATGGCCATTTCTTGCATCTTCGTTCTCGAAGCTTTGGCACACACATCACTACGGTTGCTATACCGCCATCGCGAGCTTCCACCCTCATTTCAGTCACCAATCGATCAAGCATCAGCTTCTCCCTCACCACCGCGATCTCTTCTTGATCGCGTGAGTCGAAAACTGTTTCGGCCACCGTCTCTCTCACTGGAATAGCATCGACTAGCGAGCACTTCAATTGGTGAACCACATCTTCTCCCCGTCTTTGCGTTGCCTTGGCCATCAATGGCCGCGCCACCATACCCAGATTTGGGACCCACGATTCCTTTGCGTTTCCAGCAAATGGCGTATTTTTTATACGAAGCTCTTTTTTCGTTGTCCCCACATCTCCGTGCGAACCTTTACCAGCCACAACACTGGAATCCTCGCGCTCTTCTCTCTGATCTCCAACCTCCTCAACTTCCACCTCTTGCAAACTCTCTCTTCTCATCTGCGAAACTCGAATTTCCCAAACCCTAATTTCAGGAAATTCCCCCAAATTTGAAATCTTGGCATCCACAGGCACAGTAAACCCTACTCCATTGCGTTCTCCAATTGGTACCACACAAGGATCTGTGGTTATCTTCACTCTTCCTCTCTGCTTCACTGTACTTAGCAATGGAGTTTCAAGATTGCTGGCTGATGGAGTCTCTTTTGAAGGTGTAGCCTTTGACTCTGCCTCTGTTTTTGCTTCTACCTTCAACCTATCAGATCCTTCTGTGTTGATTCTGTGTTGCTTGATTTTGGGTCTTGATTCTGATACACTTTTCTCTGACTCTTCGATCTTTCTTGAAACTAAAATGTCTGTTTGATCTTCTTGCACACAGGGACTTTTATTTTCTGAAGCTAAACGATTTGATTCTGCCTTCACCTTAGCGGCACAGCTCTTGTTAGCCACTGCCCCAGCCACACTTGCTTCCACAAACTCACGATTCTCTGTGATTTTGATTATCTCTTTCACTTCTTGTTCTTTTTCATTTCCTTTTTTGCTACCACCCTCTTTCGATTCTTTTCCAGAACCATGATAAGCATGCTTCAGCATATCCCATGCTTGTTTAGCATTCTTGGCAGCACCAATCTTTCCAAGATCTTCACAGTTCACACTCCGATGAATCAAGGAGAGAGCCAACAAATCTTTCTCCTTGGAAGCACTTCCTTCCACTTCTGAAATCCCCTCTTGTACAATTTCCAGCACCTCATGGAAATTGAATAACAGACCCATCATCACACTCCAACGATGGAAGTTCTTGATGCCATCAAGAACTGGTAAAGGAATTTCCAGATCTCCAACTATGCTCTCCACCTTCATTGAATCTCCCAAGATCGTTATAGCTCTAGATACCATTTGTTGGAGCAGAAATTATATTTCTGCACTCTCACACATAGTGTTTCACTCACACACACAAATGAGATTAAGAGAGATAGAAAACTAAGAGAGAATGAATAATATGAAAGGTAAAAACTGAATTGTATTAACCAAAGACATGTTTATATACACACACTAATAGGCCACAAGTTGGACCACATTAGGCCCAATACAATAAGCCCACACTTAACTAAAAATTAACTAACGCACTATTAGTTACACCAATTAACTAACTCTATTTGTTTGAATTACTTCCAACACAGGGTCGGCCCAACATGTGTTGGTCTAAAGTGAAATTTGAAGCGAGACAAAACTAACAACAGAAAAATTAGAGATTTTTTAGGCCTATTTAATTTTTACAATATTAAACAATTCAAAAATAAATATTAAATATATTCACGTGATTGATTCATTTTTTGCTGAATTAATTAGTAGCAAAAGTAGTGAGTATAATTAATACCATGGGGCCTAAAAAATAAAACTAATATAATTAATACTATTATTTAAATTTAAAAATAAATTTGGGGACTAAATAAATTTGAGACCTAACACGGTTGCATCACTTGCCACTGCAACCCCTTGGGCCGGACCTGTTTAGCGACACTCTATATTCGCTCCTAGGTTTTATTAAATCACGGTTAATAATATTTTAACGCGACTTCATATGTAGGGATGGCAACGGGGCGGGGCGGGCACGTGTAGTAGCCCCCCACTACTCGCCCCGTTGGATAATTTGCCCCCCCGCACCCGCCTCATACCTGCGCTGGTACCCGTGTGACGAGTTTTTAATGGATTTTTGAGAATTCGCGGGTACCCACAGGTATCCATGGATACTTAATAAATTCTTAAAAAACACACTTATTTTTAAAAAATATTATTTTTTACCTAGATTTCTAGACAAAGTTTCAAATGAGAATTTACAAAATACCACCTCATGCTCCTAAATTAAAAAGTTTATGGAAATTACAACCAAATATCCATAAAATTTAAGTAATTACATATATACGGGTACCCGCGGGCACGGGTAGTATGATACCCGCCCCCGCCCCGTTTATACACGGGTAATAAATATCCGCGCCCGTTATACCTGTGGGTACCCATTTAACTGCTCGTTTAAAATCCATGGCGGGTTTTACCCGCGAATACCCATGGGTACGGGTTTTTTTGCCATCCCTATTCATATGCCTTTCCTCTCAAACTGAAAAAGAACTAAAATGTTTCACCAAAAAAAATAAAAAAATAAAAAAAGAACTACATTGATACTCCAAATATTGTCACACAAAATGAATATTCATCATTTATAGTCATTTGCATGGCTTACTCAGTGCACACCCTCTGAGCATATAATTTTTGCTTCTTTACAGCTAGTGAGTTGTCAGCTACAAGCATGCGGGTTTCAGTTGTTCACTACTTTATGCTTAAGCCTTAAGTACTATCCTTGGTTGATGCTTGAATTTCATTTGTCTCGTCCCATTCTGTTGATTCTACAATGGCAGTCAGAGTTACTGCCAATGTCACGTTATCCTAGTGCTTCTATGAAGCTCTACTTCATTGTATTCATGAATCAAACAAATTCAATTTTGGATGCTTACACAAGCAATCAAACAAACCAGAGAATATTAGAATATATTGTTGTATTTTAAGTATTTCAAAAGTTTTTAGAAATTAATTTAATTAATTTTATTTTAATTGTTTCTAATTAATTTGTATTTTTATTGGTTGTTTAGTGGTGGCTTTACATTCATTTTTTGTTGAAATCTTATAACACAAATTATAAAAATGTTGTCAGTACTTTTCTTTATGTTTGCGACAGCTATATATCCAATTGTACGTTTCTTTGGATAATTGTACGTTAATGTGCTAGCAAAAGAAAATAGCCTTAATTATATGATATTAATTTGACACTTCAACTTGTTTCCGTTTTCTTAACGTTACTGTTGCAAATGCCTTTATGGCTTGTCATTTTAATGGACATTCAATTGGCTATAAAATATTTTTCATTACTGCATGTTTAGAAACGTAAATCCTTTTAATGGTTTTAACGTTGGTTTTTAAGGGAGTCTATCATTTTGAAGAGAGTCACTGCTCATATTGTCATATAATGTTATTATAAATATACTAGTTGATGGGCAGCACTGTGTGACTTCTTTTTGAGTTAATTTTTCTTATGGAGACTGATAACACGTTTTCAGAAACTCATTGGTTTTTCAATTTTTCATCTTTTTTTTTCCCTGGGTTAACGATGAAAATATTCTCGTAATTCTGTTACCCAAGACATTTTCGGAAGGGCCTGTTAAATCTTGAGGATTATCGTTTTAGACAAATAAAATCCTAAAGATAGTGTGATTTCACACGCCTTAAGCTATGTTATTGTGTTTATGGCACGTGACCAAGGGTCGACAAGAATTTTCCAATATATATTCTTTTGTATTAAATTTTTTGGACGCGCATTTTTTACAAAAGTAGTTTATAAGGGGTAAAAAGGAAAATTATATTAATTGATTGACATTAATTATTTACATAGTATACATAATTTATAATTTATTATAATATATTAATTCAAGTGTTACTTCTTTAATATATGAACGTAACATTTATTTATATTTTTGGTGTGAAATTTACTTGGGAGGAATCAATTAAAAAATAATTTTTTGTGCGATTTTGTTATTAAAAAATTATATTTATATTTTTTTATAATATTATAAATTTAGGTTACACTTAAAATTTAACCTAACACCAACCCCTCCTCTAGTGAACTTCTTATAAATGTGTGATTTCATTCACTTTGAAAATACTAGCAAGGACCAGCGCCGCTTCCCCAAAACTCCATCTCTCTATCTCTCTCTCCGCCCTTATTATCTAGCGTTTGTAGAGAATTGTAGAAGTACCATTTCACTATCTATCTATCACTCACTCATATATAAGATATGTTCGCACACATATATACTTTTATGATTGAATTGATTGTGGTGATACGTTAGGGAGAGGTACATCAATTGAAGTTGCATTATACTCAAATCAGTACTATATGTATGGAAAATCTCAGGTCATTCATTTTATTCTGTCATTGATTAATTGAATATTTTTTTGTTGGCTTCTTTTCTCCTGTTTAATCTCATGTTGTGTTTTCTCCACCAGATCCACGAGCCGGGCAACAAAACCTAATTCAAGGACAATCATTTTAGGCTTGATCAAATGGAAATCGTTATTGTTGTCTTATATTTCTACGTCTTCTCTGTTATGCTTTGCTCTGTTGTTCATAATGTCTGACATAAATCTCTAACGACTGTGATTTCCTTGATTAAATATGAGCAAAATGGCAGAGAAGGGAGATATGATTTATTCTCATTTTTAAAGAAGGTAATAATTATGTAATTAATATATATATTCTCTTTCATATTTACTATTATGGTTTATTTTGAATTAATTGCTTTCATTTTTTGATTTGAATTTGTAGGTTTTTCGTGATAACATGGTTTAGTGATTAGATGGTAATATTTTATATATTTTCTCTTCTTGATATATAATTTTTTACGTTTTTAATTTATTTTTTAACAATTGCAAAAATGAGAGATTTATAAAGATATACTAAAGTGTGACCCGCACATTGCATTGTAAATATTAAGCATGAAGATTTATTTTTTGTTAGATTTGTAAGTGATATAGTATGCACTGTAAAGATAAAAACTTTTGGGAATTTTGTATTAATGAATCGCAATAATTGAAATGAAAATATTACTATTAAGCTGAATTAAAGAGGCAACTTATTATAATCATTGAGAGGTTGTTGAAATAAGCATTCCGAATCTGTGAAATTATAATGAGGGAAAATCATTTTTGTCAATGTCGTTCGCAAGATTTGTTGATTTTGATGCAATCATTATGTCTTTGTTTTCTTTTGCGCTAATTAACCATTAAAATTTTGGTATATGTAACCACTTTTTATTCTATTAATAGAGCAAATAGGTGTAGAGACAAAATATGTGATACAATAATATCGTTTGCATCTCCTAATTGCTTTTTCCTTACTAACTTTTGATGTGATAAGGTGTGAATTGTTTGGCTGCAGTATTTAATAGGTTTGTTTGTTTATTTTCATTTAGTAGGAACAACCAAACTTTGAATGGTTAAACTATACACTAAAAAAAATCCAAATATTTAATGAGTTGATGGACATATATAAGAGGTCTAATAGCTAACATAAATCCTTCATCCGATGTTGAATATTGACATTTGATATCTCATCTTCCTCTGAAACCAAGTTTAGCTGGTCCTAATTGGTAATTTTACAAGGAAAAAGTTGATGTCAACTTTCGAAAAAATTATCTTTTGTGTCTCAGGTTTTAGTTATAGTTTTAATGTATTTCAAGTATTGATTCATTGCATCAAACCTTAAGTTATTCAAGTATTCAGGTATATATAGTGTGGATTTCTAATATCAATGTACGTTCCCATGTCATTGTAGTTTGTAGAGGCAGATCTTGCCCTTGAGTCCGGGTGCACATACAACTTGTTTTGAATGTAAGACATTTGATATTGAAGACTCAAATGCATTCATGTGAGTTGTGCGGATTCAAATTCCATCTTAACAGTTTCCCTATGTTGGAGAAACTCACATTAGAGATAGGTACACGAGTAATATTTTGTGAGTCAATTACTTTACATTTCATGTCTCCCTCGCTCTCTCAATTAATATATAGTTAATGGTGGTGGATAATGGAGCTAGCTTTTGCTAACATGTTTTTTATATGTGCTTGTGTATATTACAGGATTATACACCTCCCTATATATGATGATAAGAAATTTTGGGAACAATATACAGTAGTTTGTCAATGCTAGCTTGAGAACAACTCTCAAGGTGCATGGTGGAAATAAATGGATTTAGAGGGACTATGGATGAACTTTGGACTTGCGGCTATCTGATGCAAGCTGGGAGAGTTTTGGAAGAGATTAATAACAATATATGGAAATGGAATGAAGAAGATGGTAATACGGAAATGCATCGTGGATTGGCACAATGATACGATGCGTGGTGGTAACATTGGGTCACAGGCTAGGGGAGCTGATGAGGTGGGGCCTTCAAACATTATTGGGCCGAGTCAACCACCAGGGGGTAACCAGAATAGGCCCAAGCGCAAAAGAAACCCACCAGCTTGGCTCATTGGATTCGTTTGATGCTGAGCAACGATGCACTAAGAATTCTAGAAGATTTCCATTCGGTTACAATTGAAATAGCTGTAGTGAATTGCTGGCAAGATTCTATTTTTCTGTTATGATTTAATGCTTTAGATGTTTACACCTGTCATTTGATCCGTATGGAATGGCAAGTGAATAGTATTATAAATTAGCAAGTTTCTAATTGAATAAAGCAGAAAAAAATTCCCCAATTTGTTTTCTTTTTTTTTTTCTCCTGAATTTCTCCCTAATCCTTCTGGAGCTTTTCCCTGCTCGAAAGGGACAGTACCAGTGACTATCATTGGTGCTCTCATACCTTGTCTCAATGCCTCCAAAACCCTCTGACAAACCTGACAAAGTGGGTCCTTCCACTGATGAAATTGTTAGTCACTGCCTTGCTCAAATGAAGGAATTACTCCAAACCTACGTCAATGATCAGCTCACTACCGTCTCTGCTGACATTTCCACCCTTCGTGAACAGATCCTCTGTGCCTCTGTTTCGTCTGTCACCAACCCGACCTCTAACCAGATCCACCCCAAAACACCCAAAATTACCCTCATTCCCTTCGATGGCTCAAACCCCTTGGACTGGATTTTCCAAGCTGAGCAGTACTTTGACTACACCCAAACACTGTCCAACCAGCGTCTCACCTTAGTACCTTTTTTCATGAAAGGACCTGCTCTTGCCTGGTACAAGTGGATGCATAATAATCATCAGCTTACAACTTGGGATGTTTTTACCCGCTCCTTGGAGCTGCGTTTTGGGCCTTCCTCTTTCACTAACCATCAGGCTACATTGTTTAAATTACAACAAACTAGCTCGGTGGTGGACTACCAGTTGCAATTTGAGACCCTTTGCAACCGCGTGGATGGCCTTTCTGCTGAAGCATTGCTTAACTGCTTCATTTCGGGCCTGCGCAAGGATATTCAAAATGAGCTAGCCTTATTTCGGCCTCACACACTTCCTGATGCCATTGGTAGGGCCAAACTCATTGAGTCCAAGTTGCTAGAAGCCAAACCCTCTCACCATCCTCACCAAAAAACCACTCGACCAACCCCTGCCACTCCTCCCAACCCCCCACTCTTGGGCGTTTCCCCCTCGGCGTCCTTACCTATACGTCGTCTCTCCGCTGCTGAAATGCAAGAGCGACGCGCGAAGGGCCTGTGTTTTAACTGTGATGACAAATTTGTTCCTGGCCATCGTTGCAAGACTAAACAATTTCTTCTTCTGTTAATTACAGATGATCCACCACCTCGTCCGGTGGTACTTGCTGTCATTGATACTGCCCCTGCAGCGGACACCCCGGCTGCTTTGGTCACTGTTGATCCGGCTGACATCCCCTCTATCGGCGAACATTTTCAACTATCTCCGTCAGTTTTTCATGGACCCCCTTCGCCTCGCACCTTGAGAGTGCACGGCCACATTCAGCAGCTTCCTGTCACGGTGCTCATTGATTCTGGAAGCTCCCACAACATTTTACAACCCCGTGTCGCCGATTTCTTACACTTACCCATCACGGCAGTCCCTTCATTTTCTGTCGTCGTTGGAAACGGAGACTCGATTTCTTGTGACGGTTACTGTGCGGAGGTGCCTCTTTCTTTGGCTGGTGAGCTGTTTCTCATCCCATTTTACGTGCTCCCGATCCATGGAGCCGATTTGGTGCTAGGTGTCCAATGGTTACAGACCTTAGGTGCCTTCTTATCTGATTATAGTGTGCCTTCAATCCAATTCACCTATAATCACCGCCCCATCACGCTCATTGGATCTTCACCTTCAAGCATTACCCCAGCATCCCTCTCTCAGTTCAATCGCTTCTTGTTTACCAAGGCGGTTGATTCGGTGCATACCGTTACTATCACACCCTTGGAGGATGTTTCCTTCCTTCTCTCGGCTGCGGTGACCCCGACATTGGACACCAACAGTTTAGACCCTTCCCTTGCAATCCTTTTGCAACAGTTCTCTTCTGTTTTTTATGTTCCTCATGGCTTACCCCTGCCTCGCCAGCAAGACCATCATATTCACCTCTTGCCAAATTCTAACCCTGTCAATGTCAAGCCATACAGATACCCGCATTATCAGAAGGAAGTTATCACTCAGTTGATACAAGACATGCTGAAGGATGGTATTATTAAGCCTAGTACCAGTCCCTTTTCTTCCCCAGTTTTGCTGGTTCGAAAAAAGGACGGTTCGTGGCATTTTTGTGTTGACTATCATGCCTTAAACTCTATCACAGTAAAAGATAGGTTTCCCATACCGACAGTGGAGGAACTTTTAGACGAGCTCCACGGGTCTCAGGTGTTCTCAAAGCTGGACCTTCGTTCAGGATATCACCAAATCCTCTTGGCATCCTCTGACACACTCAAAACGGCGTTTCGCACGGTAGATGGCCATTTTGAGTTCCTCATCATGCCGTTTGGCTTGAGCAACGCCCCAGCAACTTTTCAGGCCATTATGAATGCAATTTTTCACAAATTTCTTCGCAAATTTGTGTTAGTCTTCTTTGATGACATTCTCATTTATAGCCCTGATTGGGATTCTCACCTGGAACATGTGAAACAGGTACTCAGCTTGTTAACTCAGCATCAGTTATATGCTAAATATTCTAAGTGTCAATTTGGGGTTTCTAAAGTAGATTACCTTGGGCATATTATTTCTTTTGCGGGTGTCTCTGCGGATCCATCCAAATTGGCTGCTATACAAGAATGGCAGCAGCCTACTTCTGTATCAGCCCTCTGGGGATTTTTGGGCCTTTCGGGGTATTATCGCCGGTTTGTCAAGAATTATGCTAGTATTGCCGGCCCTCTTACAGACCTACTCAAAAGAAATTCATTCCAGTGGACTGAATCCGCTCAGGCTGCGTTTGAACAGCTTAAGACATCAATGACTACACTCCCAGTTCTCGGTTTACCTGATTTTTCTTTTCCATTTGATGTTATTACTGATGCTTCTGGTTTTGCAGTTGGTGCAGTGCTTTCCCAGAATTCTCACCCAATCGCTTATTACAGTGCCAAACTTTGCCCTCGAATGCAGGCGGCCTCTGCATATGATCGAGAAATGTTTGCTATCACAGCGGCGGTGAAGAAATGGCGCCATTATTTGTTGGGTCGACATTTCCGCATCTACACAGATCAGAAGAGTTTGCGAGGCCTCGTGTCCCAAACTATTCAAACCCCAGCACAACAAAAATGGCTCTCCAAATTACTCGGCTATGATTATGAGGTACATTACAAACCGGGGCACACTAATGTTGTTGCGGATGGCCTCTCCCGCATTGATGCTTCCCCTGAATTCGCAAGTCTGACCTCTTGCCAACCACACATCATTCAGCAGCTTCGCCAGTTTTATGAGCACCATCCCAGTGGACAAGCCTTGGCGGCTAAATTTCTCCAGTCCACCCAGGGTGTATCCCCTTTTTCCTTCCACCATGGTATTCTCCACTACAAAGACCGCTTGTTTGTACCTCTGGAATCAGGCCTGCGTGACACCCTAATTGCTGAGTTTCACAGTTCTCCAGTGGGTGGGCATTCGGGTGTCAAGGGTACTCTCGCCAGACTTGCAGCTTCTTTCTCTTGGCCACGCATGCCCAAGGACGTCAAGCTCACAGTTCGCCAATGCAAAGTTTGTCAGGCTAGCAAGTACTCTACACAAAAACCCCTTGGGCTCCTTCAACCCCTGCCAATTCCAACACAAGTATGGGAAGACTTGTCGATGGATTTCATTACACATCTGCCCTTATCACAAGGCAAAACCACCATCTGGGTAATTGTGGATCGCTTCACTAAATTTGCTCACTTTGTTGCCCTCCCAGCTAAGTTCACTGCCGCGGCCCTTGCTTCCATTTTCCTGGTGGAAATATATAGGATCCATGGAATGCCCAAATCAATTGTTTCTGATCGAGACAGACTCTTCATTAGTAAATTTTGGAAGGAGTTGTTTCGTTTGAATGGCACCTCACTAGCTTATTCCAGTGCTTTCCACCCTCAAACGGATGGACAGACAGAGGTCACTAATCGAATTTTGGAGACTTACCTTCGCTGTTTTGTTAGTGATGCTCCCCGTCGTTGGGTCTCCTACCTCCGCCTAGCAGAGCTTTGGTATAACACTTCTTACCAGTCAGCAATCAAGATGCCCCCTTATCAAGCTTTATTTGGCCGGCCACCACCCACGATCCGCTCATATGTATCCAGATCAACTGACGTCGCTGCGTTAGATGAGACTTTAGCCCAACGACACCAAATGTTACATGTGATCCGTGAAAATCTCACCAAGGCTCAACTCCGGATGCGTTCCATGGTAGACTCCCATCGCCAAGATCGTTCCTTCAACGAAGGTGACTGGGTTATGTTGAAGCTGCAACCCTACCGCCAAGTGTCGCTCCGTGGCCGTACGCCGCCGAAGCTGGCCCCCCGCTATTTTGGGCCCTATCGGATCCGTCGTGCCATTGGCGCCATTGCTTACGAGCTGGAGTTGCCACCAGAGGCAAGGATTCACCCGGTCTTCCATATGTCGAAGTTGAAGCCTTTTCACGGCTCTCCTCCTTACGAGCTGGAGTTGCCACCAGAGGCAAGGATTCACCCGGTCTTCCATATTTCAAAGTTCAAGCCTTTTCACGGCTCTCCTCCACCTCAAATCCCACCCTTATCTCCTCTGCTGACGGGAACCCGCATCGATCTACAACCTTCGCACATTTTGGGAACGAGGGTGATTACTACGGCTCAAGGGGGCCAACGTCAACTCTTGGTGAACTGGGAAGGATTGGCGGAAACTGAAGCCACTTGGGTTGAAGTTGCGTGGTTTAAGGAGACTTACCCTAACTTCAAACTTGAGGACAAGTTTGTTGTCGATGGGTACGGCAATGATACGATGTGTGGTGGTAACATTGGGTCACAGGCTAGGGGAGCTGATGAGGTGGGGCCTTCAAACATTATTGGGCCGAGTCAACCACCAGGGGGTAACCAGAATAGGCCCAAGCGCAAAAGAAACCCACCAGCTTGGCTCATTGGATTCGTTTGATGCTGAGCAACGTTGCACTAAGAATTCTAGAAGATTTCCATTCGGTTACAATTGAAATAACTGTAGTGAATTGCTGGCAAGATTCTATTTTTCTGTTATGATTTAATGCTTTAGATGTTTACACCTGTCATTTGATCCGTATGGAATGGCAAGTGAATAGTATTATAAATTAGCAAGTTTCTAATTGAATAAAGCAGAAAAAAATTCCCCAATTTGTTTTCTTTTTTTTTTTCCTGAATTTCTCCCTAATCCTTCTGGAGTTTTTCCCTGCTCGAAAGGGACAGTACCAGTGACTATCACACAATGTTTACTCACGGCTTCAAAGTCTTCAAGGAATTTGCAAATATCAATTGCATAATAGTTTGAGCATGTTTGCTAATATCAATTGGAAATACCGACTCTGCCTTGTGGTTCGACGATAAGAGGGCCATTAAGATACTTGTAGTGGTGTGACCAGTTTGGTGATAGTGAAAATTCCTTAAGGATCTATTTGGGAAGGGGTTTTAGTGGGGGAGAGGAGGGGATGGTCTTGGAAGGCTAAGTCAATATGTTGATATATATTTGAGATTTTAAAAAAATTGAAAGAACAATTTGATAGATGATCAAATAATGTTTCAATCACTCTTCATTCGTTTTTAGAAACATGTTATAGCTTCCTTCATTTTGAAAAGAAAAATAAGCCCTCTCCTCCCCCTCCTAAAACCCATTCCCAAACAGATCCTAAAGGACGAAGGGAATAGACTAATCTTTAGGCTGGAAAGTAAACTAGTATGAATCTATGTGTGATTCCCTCTTCCTTACTCTTTTAGGTTATCGTATTTATTTGTGATTCACTATCTGGTGATTGAATCTTAAAGGATGTTTTATTTTCAGATTTATAAAAGTTTTTAGCTAACCAAACATTATAGCTAACCTGCGTCTGTTTGTTACAAGTGCGTTTGCACTAGCTCAAAACTTGCTAAGGCTATTTATTGCTCTTGCATTTGCTTTCTAGTGATCTTTTGAAAAAGACTTCGTAAAAAGATTTTGAAAACACAATTCAACTCATTTCCTTGTGTTTTACTGTTGTAGTTTTTTTAGGGTGGACCATGATCCATCATTGGTTCATTAATCCCAATAATTAGATATGTATATTATTATTCTAACACATAATTTAGATTCACAAGTCAACCACGTCCACCCAGACACACTCTTAAAAAGGAGATCAAAAGGAAATTTTATTGTGGCCTAATGACTCAATAAAATTTATATTAATTAAATTTCTTTGTTTTGCTATAGTAATTAAATAAAGGTAATGCAAAAATTTTATATTTTTTATGTTTATTTTAAAAAATTATTTTTTCACTTTTTTGGATTTATTTTTTTCCAAAAAAAGTTTTTGATGGAGGACTAAATAGTTTTTGTTGAAAAAAATAATTTGTTGGAAAAATATTTCTTGTGAAAAAATATTTTTTTTCGAAACAACTAAATTTTCGGAAAAAATAATTTTTGAAAAACTACTTCGGGGAAAAAATTTTGTTGAAAAAGATAATATTCCGAAAATAAATTATTTTTTGAAAAAAAATTTCAAAATATAAAATTAGAATGGGAAGTAAGGATTGAATTTCAAATTCTTAATTTTTATGTGGTATTTCAAATTTTCTAAATTTAATTTTAATAAAATACCTCGGTGGCGTCTAGAGTGAACCATCACTTAAGTGGTTCATCATGAACTATGAATAAGAGCCATTGGATCAAGCAGCTCAACTAGATCTTACCATGTACCGTTCGCATTGAATAATTTTTTCATCTTCCTCCCATGGAGCTGTTGCAACACGGTCACCTTCAACTTGGTCCATCAGAACACCAGCACCGTTGAGTTCATCCTGAGTACACCTCAAAAGATTCCTTTTTGGACTGAACTTTGTCCATCTCATCGCAAATTTTAGAGATAGAGATAGATCATCATATTTTCACTTTTTTTGTGAAATGAAATGATTGTTTTCTCTATAAAACCCTTGTTCACTGTTTTTGTCGTCTCATTCACTCTCCTTGTTGTTTTGACATTGCCATTGCCTCATTACCCTTTCTCCCTGAATTGGATTTCTGGGAAACCCTGTTCACATTTTCAATTCCCCTCCTTTTCTGGGTTTAATAAGCCAAGAAGTTTTGAACTTGGCATCTGGGCATTTTCAATATGTAATTTTTAGTATCATGGACGGTAACAATTTTTTTTTAATTTTCTTTTTCTGGTTATTGGTCTATGAATTGGTAGGACGCATAGGGGAGTTGGATATATAAACTTATAAAGTACTTAATCAATTATTATTATTATTATTATATAATAAAAGCAAAACTCAATTTTAACTTAAGCATATAATTCACGTATTAAATTTCAAGTTCAAAAATTTGAGCAGGAGCACGTATGAAAACCCAATCATACTGTTTACTATAAGTGCACGCGAAAGTAAACTCAGATTTTAATAGAGCGGATATGAATTGTTCTCCGTCTCTCTCTGATGGTCTTGTTCTTCGGTTTTAAGTCCATTTTGTATTTTTTGTGTATCCTGCAACTTCCAGAGGAGAATCTCACATACGCGTATTTTCCAATTTAACAGAATAGTGGTTGCGACAGAGGGGTGTTCGAGAGATACATAGAGAGGGAGAGGAGAGAAAGAAGAAGAAGAAGAAGAAGAAGAAGAAGAAGAGAGAGAGAGAGAGGGATGAGGGAGAGAAAGAGCAAACGAGGAGGAGACGGTAGCTGAAAGCCCGAAAAAAAGGAGAGATATGTTTTTTGGGAAAATATTGGGTGCAGAAGTGTGTAATAAGATCCGGTGGAACTCTTTAATCTAATGGCTGTTAATAATGGTCTACCCATGAACTATTTGATATACTTCTCCATCCTAGAAGCCACCAAATACCTCATAAAATCTTTTTATTTTGAAAATTCTCGACATTTATTATCCAAACAAGATAATTTGATTTGATGTATTTGAATTACCCTTTGAAATTATGTTACCTTATTAAATCTCTCATCCAAACACACACTTAGAAAATAAATAGAAAAGAAAGGAAAAATATGGTGGTTCTAATATCTGTTTCTTAAAATATCTCAAAAATTTACCTGAAATGACAGTTGATCATATTCCCATTCACAAAATTTAAGTACAGTTACATTAGACGTTAGTAGCGTTCTAACGAGATGTCTTTCAAATTCATATGATTATAATTAGACAATTTTAGGTGACAAGGAAAAAGTAGATTGAGGAAATATATATTTTAGATTTAAGTTGAGGTAATAATTGTTGTTATAAAGTAAAATTTAAAGACTATAGTGAAATGCAATTATAGTTTATTTGAAGTTTTTTAAAACTTACCTTCTAATTTATTTATGTGTAGCTGTTTAAACCCAAAATATTCATCAGAACCAGCCGAAGATAGTCCCAGTCGAATAGATCGAATAGCCGATTGGACGTCAGCCGATGTGCTTACCAGTCGATATGGCATGGCAGCTGATAGAGTCGAAGCGAAGCGGAAGCTATACATGGGCCTTGGACTTATTGGGCTTCAAGGAAGATATTTAGGCCCATGGGGATAGCATGGAGTCACGTATGGGATCAGATTCTTGCTCCACGAGCCGAATGACGTGGAAGTGATTTTGAATTAAATAAATATCCAAGGGAAAACCGGTCAAGATTGTTCTCCATGGTTTTAGGAGCTGAGCGAGGGAATCTGAGGAGATATTTACATAAAGGTGATCGTTGGTTGAAGTGACGTGGCCACAATGTACTAATGCGCCTAGATTTTAGGATCGTGGTTAGTGGAGCATGGCACGACTCAGCCGAATAACTGCCAACTAGGAATGTATCAGTGTTAGCCAACTGAACGTGGTAGATAGGAGTAGTTCTTAGTTGGTACTATAAATACCTAAGTTGTACATACATTTAGAATAATCAATCAATCAAACAACTTATAATTTTCGCTCAAGCTTTTATCCGCATTTTAGTTTACCTTTATGTCCCAGTTTTTATCTTAGTTCATCGACTTAAACCTTTCTGGAGTGAGTTAAGGGACCCATAGCTAAGGAACAGAGTTCCTTCCTTGGCGTAATCGCTTGAAGAAAAGGGAATCACCGTTTTGAAAGTTAGCCGATCTGCGGCTAATTGACATTCAAGACAACAAAATTGGCACGCCCGGTGGGACCAAAGGTGAACGAATCAACACGTTCGAATCCCCAGGTCAGGATTACCAGTGGCGTATGCACTTGCGTTCGGGCAAGAGTTTGAGCAATATGACGGCAAAGAGCAATCCCAGAAAACCGATTGAGGGAAGCCCATCCCGTGGAAGCAATGTTCCACCAAAGAAAGCAAGTACTGGCGGAAATAGAGGTGAAACTCATCCCAACGAGCTCAATGAGACCGGTGGTGATGACCGCCGTTTATACGCCAACAACTCGATTTGGGAATCAATGATATCATGTACCAAGTGTCACAACAATTGGCCGATATTGTGAAACCCATGGTACATAACGGCGTGAAGCCAGGAGATAGAGGCCAGGAGGGCTCACGCAAGTGAAGGCTCTATCAATTCGCTATCCCAACGCAAGTGGGTACCCTACCGAGCAGGACTCGTCATCGGTAGAGTGCGACCGGCGGGACCAATTCAGGTTCAACCGAACATAACTCAGCAGTGCACAAAGAAGTTGACTACCTACATTCATGTAGGACCTACTCAGGTTCAAATTAATATAGAACAGGTACCTTCTAATCCAATTAATTCCCAGCATGGTGCTTTTGCCACGTTGAACACTGGAGGGCAACAGGTGGCGAATGACGCGAACAACCAGGCTAATCTTCATTTTGGACAGGTGCAGATGGCTAGGAGGCCACCGGATGCAGTGGGACCAATTGGTATGCCACAAGCTATGCCATGTGCTCAGCTTTATGGTTCTACTGTGCAGGCGACTAACCCACAGCACACTAGGGGGCAAACTCTTGGTACAGGATTGGGTGGTATAAGACTACCTGGGGGATATGCAGGTCAGCAGCCATGAAACTATGTTCCACCTGTATCGGCTAACCTTCCGTTCTACCCATCCTATCCTGAAGTATCTGCAGGCGCTCAAATGGGGTCAACTCCTCCAAGGGCACCTGGTTTGATGGTAGAGCAGTCATGGGGGCAGATCCCACCTCTACCATTTAACATAAGTGTGCCTGGAACTCAATACAGGGTACCTGGTGAAGGGAACATGGAGCAGCCATGGGGGGTTTACCCACCTCCATTGTTTAATCAACCAGGCTACCCCAATCCTCCAGAACAAGCATCTCAGGCACATCCCCCAACTTGGAGACAGCAACCACAGACGACTGCTCCCACTTTGGGAGAAGTGAGGCCAGGGGGTTCACAGCTGCTAGACCCGGCCGTCATTGCAAACACCATCAAGAAATACTTTGGTGTGCAGTTGAAGCCTTTGGATCGTCCAATCTACAGGAAACCATACCCTGAGTGGGTGGATAGATTGGTACCTCTGCCTAGGGGATATAAGACTCCAGATTTCGCTACTTTCTCTGGGGAAGATGGCAAATCGACTATGGCGCATGTAGGCAGGTTTACTGCCCAATGTGGTGAAGGGAACCAGAATGAATACCACAAATTGCAGCTGTTCCCCTTGTCACTTACCGGGACAACATTTACATGGTATTCCTCTTTACCACCTAATTCCATACAAACATGGTCAGACATGGAGAGGTGCTTCCATGACAGATTCTACTGGCCTCAACCCGAAGTCACTGCGGCTGATCTCATGAACCTGAGACAATAGGTAGATGAATCGGCTGCCGATTTTGTGGAAAGGTTCAGGAAAATGGCTGGGAAATGTTCAGTGCAGTTCCCTGAGACAGAATATGCAGCCATGGCTATTAGCAGCATGCATCCTCAACTCAAGGAAAAACTAGTAGGCCAAGCTTGCACTGACCTCAACCAGTTGGTCTCAAGAGCTATGCGCATTGAGCAATTTATCCAGGAGAAGGAAAAGAAGCGAGCCAGTAGGGGGAGAGGCCCTCAGTTGGTATCCATTGTAGAAGCTGAAGACTCTGATGATGATTCAGCCGATTCCACGGCAGACATCATGGCAGCCGAAATAGTGAAGGGTAAAGGCTATACTTGCCCTGCCCTAAGAGCTGCCAAAGGAAAAGAGCCAAGTTCAGGAGATGGCAGGACAGAATACTCCTTTGATATCTCCAAGGCAGACCAGATCTTTGACTACTTGCTTAAGGATAAGCAAATTCGGCTGCTGGATGGGCATAAAATCCCACCTGCAGAGGAGTTAAAGGATAAGAAATACTGCAAGTGGCACAACTCTTATAATCACGCAACTCTAAATTGCATGGTTTTCAGGAAGGCCATTCAGAAGGGGATAAAGGAGGGGAGGTTCAAGCTTGCAGACAAAGGAATCGCGGAAATGACAGTGGATACTGATCCTTTCCCCGCCTCAGGGATAGGTATGGTCTCATTCTCGGGGCTTGATGACGAAGGGCTGACCACAAGCACATAATATCGTGCAACAAGTCCGGAGGCCAAAGGGATCACCGATTCAACCCATATTGATCGGCCGAGACCTCAGTGCCAGGGCTGTCTTTGACAGTTGGGAAAGCCCCAACCAGAGGTAGGACACAGGCAGGGGGGCAAGCCACCCAAACCAGGTAGGCTCACCCAGGAATTAGTGAAGCAATACATTACACATGGCCAGGCCCTAACAGGGAAGCCTGACAAAGAGAAAGGCAAGGCACCTATCGCAAAAACTGGGGGGCAAGATCGGCTAACCATTAGAGAAAGTGGTAGGCTATCTTTACCCAGGATTGATGAGGAGCCTATTCCCAAGGATAAGAGAAGGGTAGCCGAGTTCACTGTAGAAGGAGGAATGTCCTCCCTAAAGATAACAGTGAGGAATGATGAGAAGTTAAAGACACAGAGAATGCTGAAACCCCCGGCTAATGTCGCAGAAGGACACTGGTTCTTGAATAAGTATGCCACGGACAAAAAGGCGATACCAGCCGTGCTGTCAAGAACCCAAAAGAGAAGGATGCAGAGAATGAGGTCTGTCCAGAGGATGAAACAAACTCTGCAGATGATAGCCGATGTAAAGAATAGTGAGAAGAGGGAGATCCCTTTAAAAACTGTTAATGAAGCATTGGATAAGGCTTTCCCGAAGTTAGAGGCTGAAGAGGCTGGGAAAGAAGAAGTGCCCAAAAAAGTAGAGCCAATGCGAACAGAACCTATTCTGGGCGAGAGGTCGATCGCGCTGATCGATGTAGATGAAGAGGCGATCACTATAGAAGGTTGATGATCCCGAGAGATGCACTGGGAACAAGATGATATCATGGAAGACTCCTTGTTGGATCTCCTGTTCAATGAAGAGGCTGATGGCCTGTTGGCTGAGATAGAGGCTATCAGCTTATTCCCAGAAGAATTCTGGGCAAACAACCCACAACCAGGAGGTTTGGAGGGGGACGTGTTTGCTGAGGAGACAGAATGGGCTGCGTTAGCCGATACACCGGCTGATGAGGTCACCAAGGTAGTGTTTGAGAAACCTACAGAAGAAATGATGAAACATCTGAAGCCCCTTTATATCAAAGCCTATATCAACGGGAAGATTTTTGGAAGGGTCTTCGTGGATGGAGGGGCTGTGCTAAACGTCATGCCTGTGACAACCATGAGAAAACTGGGGAAGAGTCTCGAGGACCTAGTTCCCACCAACATGAAAATGTCCAACTTCTTGGGGGAACCTTCCAGGGCACTTGGAGTCTTGATAGCCGAAGTCACAGTAGGCCGCAAGACTATCAAAGCAGCTTTCTTTGTGGTTGATGGTAAACCTTCCTATAGCGTGATCTTGGGAAGGGATTGGATTCATACAAGTCAGTGTGTCCCCTCCACTCTTCATCAGAAGCTTATGTTTTGGGTTGGAGACAACGTGGAGACAGTCGAAGCATATAATAACCCCTTTTCGGCTGAGGTAAAAATGTTGGAAGCCCTGTTCTATTCCCCACACCTAGGTCCTATTGCCATCCCCGAGGATTATGAGGAAGGGGTATGGAAAGCATGCAACCTTACTAATGAGGGATTCAAGCTAAGATCTCAGGCCGAACCACGGCCCAATGCGCAGGTAACTAATGAGTAGGGCATCTCAGGTACTCGAAGACCTTTTGGGTCGGCTAGAAATCTTTAAGGCCGAGTCCAAAGCGATGGATGCCATGATGGAAGATTATGACACTGCAGAGGAAGAGGAGGTACTACTCTCCAGGGAAGAAGGTGTGGCAACTAAGCCTGATAAGGTGTGTGCAGCCGAGCCTATGGAATTGGACTCCCCTCTTCACAAGACGACTCCTGCGTTTGAGGCAGAGGATCCTTTAATTGAGATCAATTTGGGTACGCCAGAACAACCCAGAATCGTGAAGGTGAGTGGGTTGCTTGAGGAAGACAAACGGGGCAGGATAGTCGAATTAATCCAGCGGTACAAAGATTGCTTTGCCTGGAATTACTTCGAAATGCCTGGTTTGGTGAGAGGGTTGGTGGAACACAGGTTGCCTATCAAAGCAGGATACAAACCGTTCAAGCAGGCGCCTCGCAGGTTCAATCCCCAACTGATGCCTCAAATTAAAGCTGAAATTGAAAGACTACTGAAGGCAGGCTTTATAAGAACGGCCAGGTATGTCGAATGGCTATCTAATATAGTCCCTGTTGTCAAGAAGAATGGCCAGATAAGAGTATGTATAGACTACAGGAACTTAAACTTGGCCACTCCAAAGGATGAGTATGCTATGCCTGTGGCTGACATGTTAGTCGATGCGGCAGCCACACATGGTATTCTCACCTTTATGGATGGATACTCAGGGTATAACCAGATCTTTCTAGCGAAAGAAGATACTCACAAGACAGCCTTCAGGTGCCCAGGAGCATTGGGGATCTATGAATGGGTGGTCATGCCTTTCGGGCTCAAGAACGCAGGAGCCACTTATCAAAGGGCCATGAACTCCATTTTTCATGACTTGATCGGCAAAACCATGGAAGTATACATAGATGACGTGGTGGTCAAGTCTGAGGGTTTTGAAAGCCACCTAGTCGATCTAGAGCAGGCCCTAAAGAGGATGCGAGCCCATGGGCTGAAAATGAATCCGGCCAAATGTGCTTTTGGAGTGGCAGCTGGCAATTTCCTAGGATTTTTGGTCCACCATCAAGGAATAGAAGTAGACAAGAACAAGGTGAAAGCTATCTTGGAAGCCAGACCGCTTAGGAACAAGAAGGAATTGCAAAGTTTGATTGGCAATATCAATTTCCTAAGGAGGTTCATAGCCAATTCGGTTGGAAAAATGAAGGCTTTTTCCCCTTTACTGAAATTAAAGGATACGGATGATATGGTATGGGGGAAAGAGCAACAACAGGCCTTTGATCAAATTAAGCAAGGGTTGGCCAGACCTCCTGTGCTAACACCTCCGGTGTCAGGAAGGCCACTCAAATTGTATATAGCTGCAGAAGAAGAGTCAATCGGCTGCCTGCTCGCGCAGGATGCCGAGGATGGGACTGAAAGAGCTGTATACTATCTCAGCCGCACCTTGAATAATGCAGAAACCAGATACACCCCTATTGAGAAATTATGTTTATCATTGTTCTATGCTTGTACAAAACTCGAATATTATTTGTTACCTAAGGAAATATTGGTTTTGTGAAAAATTGATATTATTAGGTATTTACTTAATAGGCCTGTCTTACAGGGTCGACTGATGAAGTGGGCCATTAAGTTAAATGCTTTCGCGTTAAAATACGTTCCATTGAGAGCAATGAAAGGCCAGGCAGTAGCCGATTTTCTGGCTCAACACCCTTGTGTCGAAGTCAATGACCCATTAGCCGAACACGTTGCATGTATAAACTTGAAACCTTGCGCCGACGTTTGTGGTCAAGAACGCAAAGGGGGGTAGTCGCGGCATCACCATTACGGACCAGTGAGGAAAAATTGGAAATTCATGTGTCAGCTGGATCTTGGGAATTCTAATAATCAGGCAGAATACGAAGCCTTGATTTTGGGGCTTAAGATCTTGGCAGCCATGAAAGCAAATTATGTTCAAATTAGAGGAGATTCACAGTTGGTGATAAAACAGCTAACTGGGGAATATAGATGTAATGACCCTAACTTGAAAGAGTGCTATGAAACGGCTAGCAAGCTACTGCGCTTGTTTGTTGATGCAGTAGTACAACACATCCCTAGGGAAGAGAATGAAGAGGCTAATGATTTGACTCAATAGGCCTCAGGGTACAAAGACATGATAGTCGAAGTAAAACATGAAGAGTACCCAATCTGGGAATGTGCACCAATAGGAGCGATCGACTCTTGGAAACAAGAGTTAATCGACTATCTTAAAGATCCTTCAAGCAGTACTGACTTCAAGCTCAAGCAGAGAGCACTCAAGTACGTATTGGTAGACAATGAAGTTTACAGGAGAGCCATCAATGGAGTGCTACTTAAGTGTATTGATAAAGAGGAATCCATGAAGGTCATGGGGGAAGTACATGAAGGAATCTATGGATCTCACAGGGCTGGACCCACAATGAAATGGCTAATATACAGACATGGATACTATTGGCCTACCATTACGGCTGATTGTTATCAATATGCCAAAGGATGTGAGGTGTGTCAGCTGCATGGTCCAATTCAAAGGGTTCCGGCCGAAAACCTCCACCCAGTGATAAAACCTTGGCCATTCAGGGGATGGGCAATGGATTTAATAGGTAAAATCTATCCACCTTCGTCCAAGAGGCATGCGTTTATCATAGTTGCGACTGATTACTTCACCAAGTGGGTAGAAGCCCAGCCGATGGTGAATGTGACTCAGGAGGAGGTGATTAGGTTTATACAATGCCAAATCATCTATAGATTTGGAATACCTGAAACCATCACCACAGATCAAGGCACTATGTTCACTGGGGAGAAAGTGGTGGCCTTCGCACAACAATTTGGGATTAAGTTAATTCACTCATCCCCTTATTATGCTCAAGCCAATGGGCAAGCTGAGGCAACCAACAAAGTTCTTATTGACATAATCAAGAAGAACATTGAGGATAAGCCAAGGAAATGGCATGAAACACTGAATGAGGCATTGTGGGCCGTGAGGAATTCCAAGTGTAGTGCGACTGGATTTACTCCGTATCGGCTAACATATGGCCAAGATGCAGTGTTACCCTTAGAAATAAATGTTACTTCACTAAGAGTATCAAAGCAAAACCTGCTAAGCCTGGATGAATATCAACAGGCCATGTTAATGGAGTTAGATTCGGTTAACGAAGATCGACTCATGGCCTTAGATCAAATTGAGCATAGCAAGCAAAAAATGGCTAGGGCTTACAACAAACATGTGAAGCCAAAAAGGTTTGTTGAAGGAGACCTTGTTTGGAAAACCATACTACCTATTGGGATCAAGGATCCTAAGTTTGGGAAATGGTCACCAAATTGGGAAGGGCCATTCATTGTTAGCAAAGCTTATCATAGTGGTGCTTATCGGCTAGTCAACATGCAAGGCGAAGAACTAAATAGAAGCATCAATGGAAAACATCTTAAGAGATATTACCCCACTATATGGGAAGGCATATTGGAGGATTAAAAGCAAGTGCATTAGCATAAAAGTAAAATTGTTTGTGGTGACCACAGGCTGGCCACCTAGCCAAAATTACGAAAGCTTAAATGTGAAACTAGGGAGCTGCAGCCTCAGGTGCATCACTTGATTTTTCTTCAACCTGGGTAGGACCTGGATCGGCTGACGATGCAAGAGCATCAGTCGTAGCCGAAGCTACAGCTATATCTGGGGTAGGTTCTGCTGCTGGCACTTCAGCTAATGCCTCCACTGGGGAAACAACAGCACCTTCAAGATCGCCTTGATGACTGGTTGAAGGATCGGCTGCTACGACAGCTTCCTGTTTCCTAACCTCCTCTAGCTGATGCTTGAAGGAGTGCCAGGTTTGATTGGCCTCAGGTAACCCAGCGTTGCTAGTTTCAAGATCTTTTTCTAGGCCTGTCTTCTGAGCGCGTAGTACCGCCAAATCACGATCCAAAGAGGAAGATTGCTTGAACAAATCATAACGTTGTTGAGAGTTGGAGCGGAGTTTCTCAGTTAAAGCAGCCGATTGAGGGGTCAACTCTGCTATCTACTTCTTGATCCTCTCCAGCTCAGCCGATAGAACGGCTAGCCGATTATCTTTGTTCTGGCGCTGGCTTAGGGCTTCCTGACGCTCCTTCTCCAACAATAGGAAAGAGGTTTGGAACTGAGCCTTTTGTTCCTGAAGGTCCTTCAGTCTTTTGATATCATGAGATGTCACGTCATGAACCTCCTTGGAGCGCCCGTATTGGTGAGACAGGTTGTTCAGTTGAAGAGCCAAGGTATTGTACACCTCTTGGCTAGCGCGAGGATGTCGGCCAGAATTAAACGGCTTGAACAAAGAAGTTCTCGGATGGCAACCCGCTCCTGCTGGTTGGTATTTCCCCCATTAGTGCTGCATCAACTCTCTCCAAATGATTGGAAATAGGAGAGGAGACCACTGAGAAGGGGTCAGCAGAGGTGAAATACTTCGTCAGCTCTTCTTCTGAAATACGCATTGCGGGAGCTGTAGGAGGCGAAGGCATCTGGGGAGCTTCATAGCCAGTCTCTTCGGCTTGTGATTGTGGGTCCTATGGAAAACAATGGTTAGCTGATTGAGTAAGCAAGCAATATATGTTGAAAGGATAAGAAATCGGCTGTACCGTTGGGGGAAATTGAGAGCTAGTGCCTTCGGCAAACTCTTGGACAAAGGAGTTGGGAATTTCCACACGCGGCTTCTGAAAGTAAGGTGTTTAGGTTCAGGCTAACAAAGGATATTAAGGAAAAGGGTGATTTGACTTAAATCATTACGCCGCCCCAGCCTAAACCTAGGGTGTTATAGCTAAGACAGCGTAGGGGGGCAATTGTTTACACCCAAAATATTCATCAGAACCAGCCGAAGATAGTCCCAGTCGAATAGATCGAATAGCCGATTGGACATCAGCCGATGTGCTTACCAGTCGATATGGCATGGCGGTGATAAAGTCAGCGAAGCAGGAAGCTATACATGGGCCTTGGACTTATTGGGCTTCAAGGAAGATATTTAGGCCCATGGGGATACCATGGAGTCACGTATGGGATCAGATTCTTGCTCCACGAGCCGAATGACGTGGAAGTAATTTTGAATTAAATAAATATCTAAGGGAAAACCGGTCAAGATTGTTCTCCATGGTTTTAGGAGCTGAGCGAGGGAATCTGAGGAGATATTTGCATAAAGAGGACCGTTGGTTGAAGTGACGTGGCCACAATGTACTAATGCGCCTAGTTTTTAGGATCGTGGTTAGTGGAGCATGGCACGACTCAGCCGAATAACTGCCAACTAGGAATGTATCAGTGTTAGCCAACTGAACGTGGCAGATAGGAGTAGTTCTTAGTTGCTACTATAAATACCCAAGTTGTACATACATTTAGAATAATCAATCAATCAAACAACTTATAATTTTCGCTCAAGATTTTATCCGCATTTTAGTTTATCTTTATGTCCCAGTTTTTATCTTAGTTCATCGACTTAAACCTTTCTGGAGTGAGTTAAGGGACCCATAGCTAAGGAACAGAGTTCTTTCCTTGGCGTAATCGCTTGAAGAAAAGGGAATCACCGTTTTGAAAGTTAGCCGATCTGCGGCTAATTGACATTCAAGACAACAGTAGCTAAACAATTTGGGTTTAGTATTGACAGAACTTTTTTACTGTGTTAGGAATTCAAACTCATGAAATTTCTTAATTTTAATTTAGCTTTTCTAGGTAATTGGAGATGGAGAATGAAGGTGGATAAAATTTCTTTGTGGTTTGCGGTAGAGCGGGTGGGGTTACAAAGATAATTGGGTTTTATAGTCTACGGTTAAAAAGGTGGTGGATGGTTCCCTCTGTCTTTGTGGTTGACATCTCTAATTGATGGATGCTTGTGGAGATTGATTGTAGCAGTAAGGGGATGTTACTGTTTCCTATGAACAGACAATTTTGGTGTTTGAGTTGGGAGTGATGTGGTATATATAATGTCTTTTAATTATACAAGTGGCCTTGCTTTTCTGATCAACAGTCTAGAGTTGTTGTATTGAATTCAGAGAAGAGGCATAGGAGCTTTGAGGTGCTAAATTAGGGGTTTTTAGCCTTATGCTATCAATGCAGTTTATGCTTTGAGCAGAGATGGATTATCTTTCAATTGGCATTTTAGTTTTCTTAGATATTCTTTAGTTTGTTGATATAGTTAAATTGATTTAGATGGTTTAGGATAAAGTTTCGTATCTTATCTTTTTGTTCATTTGGCAGGGGGGATTACCAATTTTCTCTTAAGTTTGACAGCTGTGTTCTTAGTCTCACTAATGATGTAATACGTTCAACACTTCTTGTGTTGTCATATCTTGTAATGGTTTTCTCCCATTATTCTAGCGATGTGTTTGCTACGACTAATTTTGCGAAGGGAGAAGAACAACGAAAGAAAGAAGAGAGAAACGATAAACTCACCTCGTTTGCTACGACTAATTTGAGCAAAGAAAGTCGAGTAATGCAATGTGACAATCACTTCATAATATTGAATCAAACAAAACTCAACTTTAGATGCTTACTTGAGAAATCAAACAAACTAGAGAATATAAGAATATATCCTTTTGTATTAAAACTAGCAAGTTACTCGTGCGTGTGCATAGGCCTATTCGTTTTTACGCATGTGTGGAAACACCTTGTTTGTAAACAGTTTGTTATATATTTAAAAGTTTGTTTATAGATTGAAACCTCTCATTCCTGATATAGTGTCACCATATCAGACTGGCTTTGTTCCAACTAGAAGCATCCATGAAAACATTGTTGCTGTGCAGGAGATGGTCCATAGTATGAACAAAATGCGTGGTAGGACGAGGTTTTTTTGCCATTAAAGTTGACCTAGCTAAGGCTTATGACAGATTACGTTGGTCCTTTATTCGGGATGTGCTTGAGGAAGTGGCTCTCCCAAAGGTAATGATTGATTTTATCATGCATTGTGTCACTAGTGTTCGAACCAATGTTATGTGGAATGGAGGTCATTTTGATTTTTTCACCCCTGAGAGAGGTATAAGGCAAGGAGATCCTATCTCACCTTCTATTTTTGTTCTATGTATGTATAAACTTACTCACCTAATTGCAGAGGAGGTGGATAAAGGTGAGTGGATTCCTTTGAAGGCTAAAAGGTTTGGTCCGCTTGTTTCCCACTTGATGTTTGCGGATGATTTGCTCCTTTTTGGCAAAGCTACTGAGAGACAAATGAGGTGCCTCTCCTCAACTCTGAGTAAGTTTTGTGAATACTCTGGGCAGGTTGTCAGCATGGAGAAAACTTCTATTTTTTTCTGCAAGAATGTGCCTAGAAGTTTGAGAAGACTGCTAGTTCGTCAATCTGGTTTTAGAGAAACCACTAGCTTTGGTAAATATTTGGGAGTCCCTCTTATTGGCAGATCTCCTCGCATAAAGGACTTTCAATATTTGGTGGATAAGGTTAAGGGCAAGTTGTCTGGTTGGAAGGCGAAGCATTTGTCTTTTGCTGGTAGAGTGACTCTTTCTATATCTGTAGTGCAAGCCATCCCAGTTTACTCCATGATGACTATTCCAATCCCGAAGACTTGCCTTGTTGATATTTAGAGGATGCAGAGGCAATTTATTTGGGGAGAAGAAGAGGGGCAGCGTAAGTTTCATTTTGTTAATTGGAAGACCGTGACTATGCCGAAGCATCTTGGTGGTTTGGGTATTAGAGACTTGCCTCGTATGAACCAAACGTGTCTTATGAAGATGGGGTGGGCCTTAAAAGAGGGTAATGATAGTATGTGGTGCCAAGTTCTTAAGGGTAAGTATGGTAGAGGAAACTTTGAGAATGGTAGGGTGGAAGCTAAAGTGATCGATTCCTTTATTTGGAAGGGGGTTGTCCGCTCCTGGCAGGATATTCAAGATTCCAATCTTAGGTTATTGGTGATGGGTGCAGTGTGAGTGTGTGGAGAGATAGCTGGTTGGGTGGTGGCTTGAAGCTTATAAATGAAGTAGAGAGCATCCCTGATCATATGTTGGAGTTGAGAGTTGCTGACCTTGTGAATTCAAATGGAGGTTGGAATCTTAATGTTCTGCATAATACATCCCTAATGATCTCGTTAATAGGATGCTTGCGATCCCTCCTCCTTCTCTTCAGTGGGGTGCTGATGTTGTTTTTTGGCCGGGAAAGAGCAATGGAATTTTTTCTATTGCAAGTGCTTATCAATTGCTGAGTGGTTTTGATAATTTGCAAGCTAATGATATCTGGAAGCAAGTGTGGAAGTTGGAGGTGCTTGAGAGGGTTCGGTATTTTGCGTGGCAAATTCTACATGGTAGAATTCCTACCAAGGTTTTGTGTAGGAAGTGGAATCTTGGTCAAAATAGCTGTCATCATTGTCATGGGGATGATGAAACCATCCTCCATGTTCTAAGGGACTGTTCGAAAGCTGCTTTTCTGTGGACTCATCTCCTTCCTTTGGAGTATCGAGTTGGTTTTTTCGCAGCTGACTTCCAGCATTGGGTCATGTTCAATTTGAGCTCTCAGGTGCAGCTTGCGAGTGGTGGAAGCTGGAGATGTATATGGGTAACTGCTTGCTATTTCCTTTGGTTTTTGAGGAATAAGGAGGTTCATGATGATGAGTATGTGCGGCCCCCTCACCCTTCTAGTGTCATCTTGCAGTATGTTGACTATTACTTGCATGGGAATAATATGAATGTTCATCGTGAGTTGGGTGGCAAGATTGAGTTGTTGGTCAGGTGGTATCCGCCGGATTATGGGTGGATTAGAATCAACACAGATGGGGCAGTGAAGGAGAGTATGTATAGAGCTGGTTGTGGGGGTGTCATTAAGAGCCACGATGGCCGGTGGGTGTGTGGTTTCTCTAGTTTTCTTGGTGCCACTAGTCCTCATATTGCTGAATTGTGGGGTGCTTTTACAGGATTACAGATTGCTAAGCAGAGAGGCTATGCCAAAGTAGAGCTTCACATGGATTCCACTGTTGCTGTGCATTGCCTAAAGGAAGATGCTTCTGGGAGTGGCCATGCGTGGGGTATTGTTAGAAGGATTAAAGCTTTATTATCGGAAAACTGGCAAGTTAAGGTGGATCATGTTTTTAGAGATGCTAAAAGGTTGCAAATGGTCTAGCTAGTTTGGGTTGTCAGATTGATTCTGGTCTCCAGTTGTTTGAGGAACCGCCAGATAGTTTGAAGCATATTGTGTCTGCTGGTTTGTTGGGAGTTACTACTCCTCGTTTGATTTCCGTGTAATCTCTTTTGGGCTTAGTCCCCGTTAATTTTCAAAAAAAAAGTTTGTTTATACACTATTCATGTTCTGTTAAATTCAAATAAGCTTGAGCATAATAAATAGATGCATAAAATTGATATATGTTCAAAGATAATAAAATTACATCGATAACATGTAATGTTTCCCTGTAGGACTAAAGCAAAATTATCATAAATAATAAGATATTTATAAAATTGATATGTGCTCAAAGATGATAAAATTATACCGACAACATGTAATGTTTCCTTGTAGGAACTAGAAAGCAAAATTATCTTTTATAAATAATAAAGAGATTTATAAAATTGATATGTGTTCAAAGACGATAAAATTACACCGAAAACATGTAATGTTTTCCAGTAGGGAATAAAAAGCAAAATAATTATTTATAAATTGTAAAAACATCTATAAATTTGATGTGTTTAAAGACGATAAAATTACACCCACAACATATAATGTTTTTTCGTACAGACTAAAAAACAAAATAACCATTTATAAATGATAAAGACATTTATAAATGATATGTGTTAAAAGACGATAAAATTACACCCACAATATGTAATGTTTCCCCGTAGTGACTAAAAAGTAAAATAATCATTTATAAATAATAAATACATTTGATATGTGTTAAAAGATGATAAAATCACAACGACAACATTTAATGTTTCACCGCAAGGACTAATAAATAAAATCACTATTTATAAATAATAAACACATTTATAGATTTGATGTGTTAAAAGATGATAAAATACAATGACAATATGTAATGTTTCTCATAAGGACTAAAAAGAAAAATAATTATTGATTAATAATAAAGAAATTTTTTCACATATAAAAAATAAATGAAAAATAAAAACTATTTTAAAATAAAAAAATGAAAAAAATAAAGAAAATGAAAAAATGAAAAAAGAATCAGAAAATAAAAAATGAAAAGAAAGTTAAGAAAATTCTAATTATAAAATACAAATTAAAAAAAATAAAAAAGATAAAATAACATTAGGAAAAAGAATATTAAAAAATTAGAGTTAAAAATAAAAAAATAAAAAGTAAGAAAAAACAAATTAACATTAAAAATAAAAAATACAATATAAGAAAAAATAGAAAATGTAAAAAAATAGAAAAAAAAAAAAATAAAAATAAAAAGAAAGAAAAATAAAATAAAGTTTAAGCAAAAATAAAAAAATAAATTTAAAAAGTGAAAATAAAAAATAAAAGTAAAAAATGAAAAAATAAATAAATAGGTAAATAACTAAATAAAAATTAAAAAAGATAAAAAGATAAAATTATAAAATTTAAAATTAAATTTAAAAAATTTAAAACTAAAAATAGAAAAATAAAAATAAAAATAAAAATAAAATAAAAAAATTATAAAATGCTAAGGTTGACGAGGGACTGACACGTGTCACTAAAAAACCTAGTTTTATTATTATAGATAGATAGATAGATAGATTTTAAGACTTGCATTTTTTTATAAAGTAGTCTAGAAGGGGAAAAAAAGAAAAATTATATTAATTGATTCAGATTAATTATTTAAATAATTTATAATTTATTATACACACGTATGTGTATGTGGTTATAATTTCAATTTTTAATTCTTTAATATATAAGTGTAATATTTATTTATCTTTTTAGTATTAAATTTACTTTGGAGGAATCAATTAAATATATTTTTATGTGATTTTTTATCTATAAAATTATATTTATCTTTTTTCTTTATAATAGTATAACTTTAGATAACGTAAAAACTTAACCTAAATTCAATCCCTCCTCTAGTGAATTCTTTATAAATGTGGTTGCGTTCACTTTGAAAATATTAGCAAGGAGAAGCGCCGCTTCCCCACAATTGCATCTCTCCACCCCTCTTCCCCCCTCTCTCTCACTCTCAGTCTCTCTATTTCTTTGCCCTTATTATCTTCCGTTTGTAGAGAATTGTAAAAGTGGTCTTTCACTATCTTATAATTTCTTTACCCTTATTATTTCTTTGCCCTTATTATCTTCCGTTCACACATATACCATTTTACGATTGAATTGAATACGATGATATGTTGGGGATGGGTACATCAATTTCAGCTTCATTATACTCAAACCAGTACTATATGTAGGGAAAATCCCAGGTCATTCGTCTTATTCTGTCATTGATTAATTAAACCTTTTTTTGTTGGCTTCTTTTCTCCTGTTTAATCTTGTGTTGCTTTGTCTCCACTAGATCCACGAGTGAGACAACAAAACCCGGTTCAAGGATAATTCTTTCCAGGCTTGATCAAATGGAAATCATTATTATTGTTTTATATTTCTGCGCCTTCTCTATGTTTTTATATATTGTTCGTAATACTCGTCAAAAATCTCCAACGAATGTGATTTCCTTGATTAAATATGATTATAATGGCAGAAAAGGGAGTTGCGATTTTGTTTCATTTTTAAAGAAGGTAATAATTACGTAATTTATATATATATATATATATATATTCTTTTTCATATTTACTATTATGGTTTATTTTGATATAATTTCTTTTATTTTGAGGAGTACTATCTTAATTTTTTTTTATTTAAATTTTTAGGTTTTTTCGTGATGGCATGGTGTAGTGATTAGATGATAAAGTTTTATGTTTTTTCTCTACTTGATATATAATTTCTTATTTTGTTTTTAATTTATTTATTGACAATTGCAAAAGGAGAGGTTGATAAGGATATACTAAATTGTGACCCGCACATTGCACTGTAAATATTATGCATTGTAAATTTATTTTTTGTTAGATTTGTAAGTGATATATTATGCATTGTAAATATAAAAGCTTAATTAAAGAGGTAACTTATTATAAACATTGAGAGATTGTAGACATAAGCATTCCAAATCTGTGAAATTATAATAAGGAAAAATTATTTTTGTCAATGTCCTTCATTAGGGTTGTTGATTTTCGATACTATAATTGTGTAAGCTTTTTTTTTTTTTTTTGCACTAACCATTAAAATTTTGGTATATGCAACCACTTTTTACACCATTAATAGAGCAAATGGGTGTGGAGGCAAAACATGTGATACTGTACTACCGTTTGCAATATGCTCTCTTAATTGTTTTTTTCTTACTCACTTTTGTTGCAACAGGGTGTCAATTATTTGGTTACAATACTTATTAGGTTTGTTTGTTTATTTTCATTTAGTAGGAACGACCAAAGTCTGAAAGTGGTGAAACTATACACAAAAAAATTCAAGTATTTCATGAGCTGATGGGCATATATAGGAGGTCTAATAGCTAACATAAATCCTTCACTTAATGTTGAATATTGACAGTTGATATCTTATCTTCCTATAAAACAAAATTTAGCTATTACTAATTAGTAATTTTATCAAGAAAAAGTCGATGTCAGTTTTTTAAAAGGCTTAAATATGAAATTGGTCCCCAAAAAATTCTCAAAGTTCGTTTTTAGTCCAAAAAAAATTAAAGGTTTTTAATCCACCAAATTTCAAAATGTTTTTCCGTTCGTCCCTCACTCTGACGCCGTTATGATTTTAGTCCCTCAAAAATTCTAAAAGTTCGTTTTTAAGTCCCAAAATTCTAAAAGTTCGTTTTTAGTTCCCGCCACATAAGCGCCACGTAGGCACTACAAAATGGCGTCAGCGACAGGGACCAACGGAAAACCATTTTCAAATTTGGGGGACTAAAAACCTTAAATTTTTTTTTGGGACTAAAAAAGAACTTTGTAAATTTTTGGGGGACCAATTTTAAATTTAAGTCTTTTTAAAAAGTATTTACCTTTTGTGTCTCAGGTTTTAATTATAGTTTTCTTGTATTTCAATTGCACCAAACCTAAAGTACTTCAAGTATTCAGTGATAGTATGGATTTCTGATATCGATGTACGTTCCTATGTCATTGTAGAGGCAGATCTTGACATTGCCTTTGAAAAGGGAAATGAAATTTGAAAAATACTAGAAGGTTTCTGCCTTGTTACGGTTCTAACATTTTCTAGTTTCCTACTTCAGGTACTCTTCTATTCTTTTCCCCCTTCCTATTCATTCTCTGTTAGCGACTTGCGTTAATCATATATATGAAACTGATTTTTTATAAATAACTAATTTCGCATAGCAAACTTTTGCTCTTAATTAAGCTTGAGAACCCATAAAACTTTTGATTAGTTCACACTCGTCCCATATTAACTAGCACTTGTTTTTTTGGCAAGGAAAATTGGAGCTTATTTCTTGGTGAATGCCAAATCCTTGTGGTGTAAGAGATACCTATTAAAATATGTAAATAATCTTTTATTTTTAGAATTTGTATAGGAGATAATCTTTTGCTAAGTAAATCAAGAGAGTATCTCCTATACAAATCGGGACGGTGAGTCAGCGATTTGGGCAGGCGAAGATTGGGCTTCATGAGTGGTGGTCGTGGGTGGAGTAGGTGAGTGAAGAAGGGGTGTCAAGCCTGCATCCAAAAACTCATAAGTAGAAGATGTATGAGTATGTAATGTTGGAACCTAAACGATTGAGAAGTTTAGACCCTCATTAATTTTGATGATAACAAAATATTCACAAGAGAACAATTTATATGTTCTAACATTTCTTGAAGTGTGCAGATACTAATATTACACATATTTCTAAGCCACTTAAACAAGAAGGAAGAAGCTCTCAAGAGAAGGATACACTTCATGTGTCAGCATCCGGCTCATCCTAGTATATTGTCCTTTGAGCGTCTGGAATTATCTTCTCGCGACACTAGTCTTATCCATTTGCTTTGAGCGTCCGATCTTCCGTTCTGAGCGAGCGTCTGAACTTCATTTTATATCACGTGATGGTCACGTTGTTGCTCTTCCTCTCAGAAGTATCTGGAACGGATTTTGAATTTGATCTTATGCGCCAAAATTGTTGTACGAGGTATCAAAGGTGACACCTTTAGCTACAAGACAAAAATCGTACAAGCAATTGTGAAAAGCAAGGTAGTACGAAAACGGTAATATGTACTACTGAGATATTCTCTGGAAAGGAAGAAAGAGACAGCTTTTTGAAATTACTTCACTCAATGGAAAGGAGCCATTTTTACTGTAACGGTAATATTCTTTATAACTCCTATATATACCCCAAGGTATCCATTGAAGAAACTGCCGAAACTTTACAAGAGAATATTGCTTCATTTACTGAGAACAAGCTCTGTTGCTATACACTACAAAGAGTCAATACTTTGAAAGCACTACTTCTGTAAGCAATCAAGTTTCGAGCCAAGTCTCTGGACTACAAGAACTGAACTCAGCGTCCGACACTTTCTTTTAGAAAGCATTTCTATATTGAGCTTAATTTTTATCCTCTCTGTGAGAGTTATTTATACTTGTATTCAACTTAACTTGTAAAAAGTTGTTTTGGCCTAGTTAAGGCTGTTTCCTCAAAGGCTCGACTGTACTGAGTCGTTTTGAGAAGTTGAGAATATTGTCAAGCTTGTGACAGAAGAATACTCTTGAGGAAATTGTAATCAGTTGATTATAGTGGAAAATCCTTCAGGAACAAAGGGGCTAGACGTAGCTACCAGTTTGGTAGTGAACTAGTATAAATCTCTGTGTCTCTTGCTTTACTGCTTTCTATTTATCTTTATCTTGCTCTGTTAAAAAAAAGTTTTCACAAACTGCTTTTCAGCGTCCGATTTATTTTCAGCGTCCATTTAACAAACTGTTTTGAAAAACCTGTGTTCTGAGTGTTTTAAACTTAAAGTTTGCGAAAAGTTTTCAACACAATTCAACCCCCCTTCTTGTGTTCACGTTCAGTTGGTACCAGAGCTCGGCCTCTTGGTTGAGCACTTAACATTGTTAAGAGTAAAGATCCTACTGTGAACATGTCTGCTGAAGGTGGTCATATGAACCGTCCTCCTCTATTCAATGGAGAAAAATTTGATTACTGGAAAGATAAGATGAAAGCATTCCTTGAGGCACAAAATCTTGATTTGTGGGATATAGTTGAAAGTGGATACATTTCTCCCGCTAATGCCCTTGGTGTTGCAATACCTAGGGAAGCTGGGTGATGATCGTAAAAGAGATATCAAACCAATCGGAAGGCTAGATTTATTCTCATCCGTGCTATGACAGAAAGAGAATATGATAAATGTGGTAAGTTTGATATCGCCAAAGAAATCTGGGATTCTCTTGTTTTGTCTTATGAGGTTACGCCAAGTAAGAGAAACAAAGGGTAGCATGATGGTTCGCCAAGATGAGCTATTTAAAATGGAAGATGGAGAAAACATTGAAGCTGTGTTTGGAAGGTTCCAAACACTTGTTCATGGGTTGCGTGCCCTTGGAAAAAGTTATACTACACGATCATGTGAGAAAGATCTTGAGAAGTTTGACTAAGCGATGGAGACCCAAAGTCACTGCTATTCAAGAAGCAAAAGATCTAAATGTCCTTCGGCTTGAAGATCTTATGAGTTCTTTGAAAGCTCATGAACTTGAGCTAAATGAAGAAGAACCTACCAAGAAGAGTAAGTCTATTGCTTTAAGAGTTAATCAACATAAACCTAGTACTTCTAAAGCTTTTCAGGCTGAAGAAGAAGAATCAGATGATGAAGCTTCAGAAGGAGATTATGATGGATCAGATGATGAGCTAGCTTTCATATCTAAGAAGATCCAGAGAATGTGGAAGAAGAGAAACTTCAGAAGGAGGTTTCAGAAGAAAGATACAAAGGACAAGAAGGAAAGAAAAGACAAGGACAAAGCCCAAGTCATTTGCTATGAATGTAAGAAGCCTGGACATTTCAAGTCTGAGTGTCCTAATCTTAAGGAAAAGTCCACAAGAAGCTCCTTCAAGAAAAAGAAGAAAGGTCTCATGGCAACATGAGAAGATCTTGACTTATCCTCCTCTGAGGAAGATAAAGAAGAAGAAGCTCACATTGCCCTCATGGCGCATTAATCGATCTTGATTGAGAAGAAGAAGTTGAAGAGGTAATAATATATGACTCTTATTACGAACTTCAACTTGCTTTTGATGATCCGTTAAAGGATTACGCCACTCTCTATTGAGTATAAGAATTTGAAAAAGAAATTTTCAAAACTATCACAAGATTTTCATTCTTTACACAATGAAAACTCTGTACTCAATGAAGAGAACTAGAAGATAAAAACTGAAAATCAGCGTCTGGTGGATCACCAGCGTCTGGAAGCCAACAAGCAACTGTGTCGAGAGCTCTCAAGTTAAAAGCTCTGTAGTTACAAGCAATCCTAATTGCAAATCAAATGACTATGAACATGCATTTCAAAAGTTTCTTGCGAGAGAGTGTAACTTCAAGCAAGCAGGCTTCTCTGATTTGGGGTGTCAGTAAAACGACAACTCATGGTCTTGGTTATATATCAGATGAACCTATTTTGGAAAATGATTCAGCATCTGATAAATCCAATAATCATAGTAAATGCTTGCATTGTACTTACTGCAATAAATCTGGTCATTTGAAAAGTGCATGTACTGTGTTTACAACTAAGAAGGACAAGTATCCTTCAAGAACTAACAAGAAAGGACCCAAAAAGACATGGGTACCTAAAGATAAAATAGTCTATGTTGCAGACTTGCTTAGCAACAAAGTCAACACACCAATCTTGGTACTTAGACAGTGGATGCTCGCGTCACATGACGGGAGAAAAGCATATGTTCCAAGAACTAAGACCTAAAGAAGCTGGATTCGTTGGTTTCGGAGGAAACCAGAAAGGTAAAATAGTTGGAATTGGTCGCATAGGTAAAGGCTCTCTTCCTTCTATTGATAATGTTTTATATGTTGAAGGACTGAAACATAATCTACTGAGCATAAGTCAATTATGTGACAGTGGTTATAATATTTGTCTTTACAGAAAATGGATGTTTAGTAAAAAGCAAAAATGATGGATCTATATTCTTTACAGCAAAGAGGAAACAAAACATTTATAAAGTTGATCTTTCTGAACTTGCAAAACAAGATGTCAAGTGTCTTATGTCTGTTGAAGATGAGCAATGGATTTGGCACAAAAGATTGGGTCATGCCAATTTGAGGTTAATCTCAAAATTAAACAAGCACAATCTTGTTAGAGGCTTACCAAATCTTAAGTTCCAATCTGATGCCCTGTGTGAGGCTTGTCAAAGAGGAAAACAAGTTAAAACTTCCTTTCATTTAAAAAATGTTGTTTCAACCTCGAGACCACTTGAACTTTTACATCTTGATCTTTTTGGTCCCACAAGGATAGCCTCTTTAATTGGAAAGAAATATGGATTAGTCATTGTTGATGATTTTACTAGATGGACATGGGTTAAATTACTTGCCCACAAGGATGAGTCCTTTAAGGTATTTACTGTTTTCTGCAAATCAGTTCAAAATGAAAAAGACATCTGTATTTCTTCTATTAGAAGTGATCATGGGGGAGAATTTGAAAATGAAAACTTTCAAAAATTTTGTGAAGAAAATGGCATCTCCCATAATTTCTCCTCTCCTAGAACACCTCAACAAAATGGTATTGTAGAAAGGAAAAATAGGCCCCGCCAGGAAATGGCCAGGACCATGATCAATGAAGCTGATATTGCGAAACATTTTTGTGCAGAAGCAGTAAACACAGCCTGTTATATTCAAAATAGAATTCTTATAAGACCTATTTTGAATAAGACTCCTTATGAATTGTGGAAAGGTAGAAAACCAAACATTTCTTACTTTCATCCTTTCGGTTGTATTTGTTATATTTTGAATACTAAAGATCAGCTTGGTAAGTTTGATTCCAAGGCTGACAAAGGAATCTTTTTGGGATACTCTGAAAGATCTAAAGCTTTTAGAATATACAACAAAGAAACTTTGACAGTTGAAGAGTCCATTCATGTCAAGTTTGATGATAAGAAGCCTGACACTGCTATGTCAGAGCTAGATGAGTTATTTTCAGAATTAAACCTCGGTGACAAGACAGACGGTGAACAAGCATCTTCATCATCCGGTGGTGACAAGACGAAGAATTCTACTCAAGCTGAAGCTGAAGCTAGAAAAAGCTGGAAGTACAAAACCAATCATCCAAAAGATCAAATCATAGGAGAACCTGGTGATAAAGTTCGGACCAGATCCTCTTTCAAGGATCATGCTGATTTTGCACTTCTTTCTGAGATGGAACGTAAGACGATTGATCAAGCTTTGGAAGATGAATGGTGGATTCTAGCAATGCAAGATGAGCTAAATCAGTTCCAAAGGAATGATGTATGGAAGCTAGTCACTCTACCAGAAGATAAGCAAGCTATTGGTACTAAATGGGTATTTAGAAATAAGCTTGATGAAGATGGTAAAGTTGTGAGAAATAAAGCAAGGTTAGTTGCTCAAGGTTATTCACAAGAAGAAGGTATTGATTTCATTGAAACTTTTGCACCTGTTGCAAGACTAGAAGCTATTCACATTTTACTTTCATTTGCAGCACATCATGAGATAACACTATATCAAATGGATGTGAAAAGTGCTTTTCTAAATGGTTTTATAACTGAGGAAGTTTATGTTAAACAACCTCCAAGTTTTGAAGATATTGTATTTCCAGAACATGTTTTTAAACTTAAAAAGGCTCTATATGGTCTTAAGCAAGCTCCCAGAGCATGGTATGATAGACTAAGTTCCTTTTTAATGGAAAATGGATTTACAAGAGGTTTAGTTGACACTACTCTTTTCAGAAAATCCTCAAACAAGCATTTCATACTTGTTCAAATCTATGTTGATGATATCATTTTTGGAGCCACTAATGAAAGCCTTTGCAAAGAATTTTCTAAGCTTATGCAGGCTGAATTTGAGATGAGCATGATGGGAGAATTGAAGTTTTTCCTTGGAATACAAATCAAGCAATGCAGTGATGGTATTTATATACATCAAAGCAAATATATCAAAGAATTATTGAAGAAATTCAAGATGCTAGATTGCAAGCCTATGTGTACACCTATGCATCCTATCTGCACTCTTAGTAAAGATGAAATTGGTAAGAAGGTAGATCAGAAAATGTACAGAGGTATGATTGGATCTCTACTTTATCTTACGGCTTCAAGACCTGACATTATGTTCAGCGTCTGCCTATGTGCTAGATTTCAATCAGATCCTAGAGAATCACACCTAAGTGCTGTTAAAAAAATATTCAGATATTTGCATGGAACTACTAATCTTGGTTTGCTTTATAAGAAATCAAAAGATTACAAATTAGTAGGTTTCTGTGATGCTGACTTTGCTGGAGATTGAATTGAAAGAAAGAGCATAAGTGGAGGCTGCCAGTTCCTTGGAGCTAATCTTGTGTCTTGGTCAAGCAAAAGACAAAGCACTATTGCACTCTCAACGGCAGAAGCTGGGTATATTTCAGCAGCAAGTTGCAGTTCTCAACTTCTGTGGATGAAGTATCAACTTGAAGACTACCTGATAAAAGAGAGTAACATTCCTATCTTCTGTGATAATGCATCTGCCATATGTCTTACTAAAAATCCTATATTGCATTCTAGAGCAAAGCACATTGAGATTAAGCATCATTTTATAAGAGACTATGTTCAGAAGGGTATTCTAGAAATAAAATTTGTAGACACTGATCATCAGTGGGCTGACATATTTACAAAACCCTTCTTGAAGATAGATTCAATTTTTAAGAAGAAATTTAAACTTTCATCTTATAGAAGAATGATTAATCTCAAAGATCCGATATGACATAAGCATGTATGTGTATAAGCATCTTATTTGTCATATGCATCATAACTCATCGTCTGGTGAATCGGTTGCGTGCGTCCGAGCACACCCACACGTGTCACACGTGTTAAGGACTCAAGCGTCTCATCATATCTACTGAGTCATGATTATTTACGTTTTCAATAAAATCTTTTACTTTTCTTTTGGCGTCTGCATTTAATGAAAAGGCGAATCTTTATTTTCTTTTCTTTTTGATTTAATTTTTATGTGGAAATACGAAGCGATATTTTGAAAAAAAAAGGACTGTACAATTCTCTATTAACTTTCCCAATACTCCACATTTTTCGCTCCACTCTGCGTTTTCTGCAAAACCGTGTTCGTTCTCTCTTTCTCTCTATCTCTCTGTGTGTGTTTTCGAACCCTAAAACCTCTATCACCTTCTCTTCAATTGCTACAATGGCCGACAGAAAGGTTGGACAATACACTACTGCCTTTGATGTCTTCTCTGAGGCAAAACTTCTGAATAAGAACCAGGTTGATTTCGAAAACTTCAAACTATATGGTTTTGATTTTGAGGAAGGTCTTGAGAAACTGGGCTGGAAGAACTACTTCATTTGGGAACCAGTGGACATACTGAGCTACGCTATTAAGGAATTCTGGGGAAGTGCATACTTACTTCCGGGGGAGATCATAGAAGGTCACATCAGAGGATTCAAACTACGGTTCACTATCAACTCTATTGCTCAGACAATCAAAGAAGAAGAACATCTCTCCCACGGCTAAAGACTTGAAAAGCCACTACCGTGTACTGCACAAGATCATCGCCAAGAGCGTGATTCTGAAGGCTGGGTCAAGCGACATAGTGAACTACGAGCAAAAGTTCATTATGAGGAACTACATGGATGGGAAGAAAATCAATCTGCCAAGGTTGATTATCAACAATCTGATAAATGCCCTTGTCTTCTCAAGGAAGAATGTTGATAAGAAGAATATCGTTAAGACAATCCCATATGGAGTTCTTCTCTCCATTATGATGATCAAAGACGGCATTGTAAGGAAGCTGACTGACTCCATCAACACAGAGGAAAAGGAAAAATACTTTGGTGTTGGTGCTGTTGTTCGTCCAGAAGTTTTTGGAGTCAACAGTCTGGTCAGGATGCAGCTTATTACAGGCTCCATGATCAAGAAGGTGAAAATAGAGCAACAGGAAGGAGAAGCTGAAAAGAAAACCACCAGAAGCTCAATAACTGGTGTGAAAAGACCTGCTGAGTCCCCTTCAAGGGAGACCAGAAGAACAAAGCAGAAGGTGGCACCTGCACCTACTGTTGAAGAACCAGAAGATGAGGATAGAATTCCCATCAGAAAGGTCTTGGAGAAACAATTTAGACCAGCAGCTGAAAAAGATGCTTCAGCGTCCGGTCAAGGGAAGCAAATCCCTCCTCCTCCTCCTGCTGTTGCTGTCACCAGAGGGTCCAAAAGAAGGTTGGTCAAGCCATCAGAAGTTGACCCAAAGGTACTTGATTTTACTGCTGATGAATCAGTATCCGTGTTTGATGCTCATGATATTATTCCTGCACCACCTTTGTCTGTTTCACAACCACAAACACAAACCAGGAAAACCAAAATGAGCCTCCAACAAACCTCAACTCTCTCTAAACCTACCCAATCATCATCCACTACACTCAACCTTAACCTACCACAAATTTCCTCAAATACTTCACTGACTACATATATTTCCAAACTTCACTCTCATCCCTTTAATCTATTATTCAAAATACCTCCCATTAATCCCTTCAAACCCTACACACCTAAAACCTACAAAATCACCAAAACTACTCCCACCTTACTCACCATTACCCATAAACCTACAGACGCTGGTGGAAGGAAGAATGTCTCATACAAACCACAGTTTGTTAAGTATGAGATATATCATAGCATCTACAATCGTCCCTCCACATGGCATTTGAAAACCTTCACCTCTGGAGCTGCCAGATTGGAGATTGCCTCTCCAATAAGTGCTACCTTCAAGGATGGAGAAGACCACTTTCAGATGTCATTTAAAGGAGGATTGAGACCAGCATCTGGAAGCAGAGCAATTCCCTTCTCTGTTGATCTTCCTAGATCCCTACCACAAAATGAACCGCTCACATTGGAAGAATGCGGAAGGTGGATCACAGATGGAGAAGCTGCCTTCATGGCACACTGTCTTGAGATGAAGAAGATTGAAGTAATCAGACAGTACAGGGATCCTTCTTCTGTTTCAGTAAAGATAGTACCAGATAGACAAAGGTGGCTACCTTGGTCTATCCCTGGGAAAAGGAAAGAATCTGCTCCGGGCAAGCAGCCATTCAGCAAGATCGGGCTCAAGGAATATGAGAAGGCTCCTAAAAAGTACAACCTTAAGGAATTCTCTAAGCTTCCGATTGCCAAGATCTCTGAGGATCATGCCAGAAGGTTTTACCTGAATTCTCTGAAGGAAGATGAATGGAGAACTGGCTCCTCAAACTGCTGCAATGCTGAGAAGGCCACTATTCCAACAGTTGGCACAATCAGCAGAATTACTGACATCAATCTTAGAACAGTCTATTTCGATGATATGTTCAGATGCTCAGTAATCAGGCCTTTTGACTGCATGAAGATATATGACCAATGGGCTGCTGTGACCAAGCACTTCGACATTGGATTTACTTGGAGTCAATGGTCTGAGTCTTGGAAAGACAAAGCCATGTTACCATGCCTCGTCCCCCTAGTGCTAGAAGAAGATGACAGGGAAAATCTGCGAAGAATTTACCTGGCAGAAAATGAAGCACTCTCTTTCACTTGTGAAGCCTTAAGTGTCTTTATCAGAAGTATATGGGGAGAAGAAGCTGGAAATAGGTTTGATTCTTTCACTACTGATGTTGTTCTACACAGAGAAATCATCTTCATGAATTTGCTGTTTCCAGAAGATGTTAAGTATCAATGGGAAATTCAAACAGAATCTGAGCTCAGAAAACTTGGAAATCTCATCAAATGGTTTTTACCAAATGATGCATTTTTTCTAAGAGCTCTAAAGAAGAAGGAATTGAGACTTAAGCTATCCAACTGGGTGCTAGCAGAGCATCAGAAGATGAAACCTGCACCGTGCGAAGTTGGACCCTCTACTTCTACTGCGATTGAGATGGTCACTATTCCCAAGCGAGTTTGAAGAGATGAAGGCCACCAACATGAAAGTCACTTTCGGTGGAGGCGCTCTGAAATTACTATATGAACGTCTCAACATCCCTCCACCACCTCTTCCAAACCCTTAAACTTTGTTTTGCTTTATATTTTTTTTGGTACTAAGTGATATTTCTTATTTTTGTTGATAAACTTATATATATATACACTATTTTTGCTCTAATTATCTGCCTTATATTTAAATTTTTTTAAGTCTTATTTTGACTATGATGTGTTTTTACACTCTTTTTGTCTGATGACAAAAGGGGGAGTAAAAGAAAGGTATGATGAACACGTGAAAATCTGACTAACTCACCATCCGATGTTCACACTCCGATAAATACGCTGGAACTGAAGTATCATGCATAGCATTTCATACATAGCATTTGTGTGGTTATTCATTAATGCGCTAATATTCATTGTTCTAGTGCTCTTATAATGATAAATAAATTTGGTACTAGTGCGCTTATAATGATCAATAAATTTGGTACAATTTGATTAAATCAATCTTTTTGATCAGCATCCGATCTTACTCTGATACATCTACGTATTTTGTTTTGCGATCACTTAATTGAATTTGTTTATCAACTATCGCCTAAATACTAGAATTATCTTATATATCTAAATTGTTAAATTCAGGGGGAGACCCTTGATGTCATTTTGAAACTAAATTGTTCATCAAGCCTGCATCCAAAAACTCATAAGTAGAAGATGTATGAGTATGTAATGTTGGAACCTAAACGATTGAGAAGTTTAGACCCTCATTAATTTTGATGATAACAAAATATTCACAAGAGAACAATTTATATGTTCTAACATTTCTTGAAGTGTGCAGATACTAATATTACACATATTTCTAAGCCACTTAAACAAGAAGGAAGAAGCTCTCAAGAGAAGGATACACTTCATGTGTCAGCATCCGGCTCATCCTAGTATACTGTCCTTTGAGCGTCTGGAATTATCTTCTCGCGACACTAGTCTTATCCATTTGCTTTGAGCGTCCGATCTTCCGTTCTGAGCGAGCGTCTGAACTTCATTTTATATCACGTGATGGTCACGTTGTTGCTCTTCCTCTCAGAAGCATCTGGAACGGATTTTGAATTTGATCTTATGCGCCAAAATTGTTGTACGAGGTATCAAAGGTGACACCTTTAGCTACAAGACAAAAATCGTACAAGCAATTGTGAAAAGCAAGGTCGTATGAAAACGGTAATATGTACTGCTGGCGAGCTAGCATCTGGTACATCTACTCCTGGCGCTGCAGCACCTGAGTCAAAACCTCCTGCTGCTGGGCCACGGTGCGCTTCAACTCGGCTATCTCCTGGTCATCCACGGCAGAGCGACCAGTGGCAGCACTACTACTCGATGACGCTCCAACGTGTAGGCGGCAGGCCCCCTTTTTGTAGTTGCTGGCAAGGTCGCCAGCACCATATAGGCGGCCCTTCTTCTTTCCGCCAACCACTTCCGCCCAAACCCTCAGCGGTGTAGATAGGTCGTCAGGGCTCTGAGATGGAGAACAAGATGAGCTCTGAGATCTAAGCTGAGACATCCTTGCCTCAAACTCCTCCTGTTAAACAAACAAATAAGTCAAGTCTTTTTTTTTAACAAAACAATATAAACATTATTAAAAAAAATATTTATTATATTTTATAATTACCTGAGTCCGCCTCGAACGATCATCAACGAAATCACTAGTACTCCTCTTCATATGAGTTGCAAGATGGAGCTCGTGCAACTGAACTTCTCTCCCCAACCTCTTCGACTGTGATTGTATTAATAAAAAAACTTAAATAAAGAATAATAATAATAATAATAATAATAATAATAATAATAATAATAATAATAATAATAATAACAATTTTATAACACGTACAAGTCTAACTGCGTGCTGCGCCTGACTGACAGAACCTCCAGTGTGCAAGCTGCCACCCTTCTCAGAGGCCCTATTCTTCTTGGCCTTGTGGTCGCTTTGGAACTCAGGGTGTTCAGTGCGCTACCTTCTTTGCGAGCTCATCCCCTATCCAACTGGGCTGGCGATCCCTGATGCGGGCATCTCGAAGCATGTCAGAAAGGCGGTGGGAGGCCTTCATATGAAAATTCTTCTCCATCAGCTCCTCATCTTTTTCCTCCCAAGCAACCCTCGTCTGTATCAATATAAGACATTATTAAACATAATTGAAATTTACGAAAATAAAATAATATGCAATAAAATAAAAATTGCAGCTTACTCTGAAAGAATTAAACATATGGTCCTCAAAATCCTTGGCGTCCCCAGGTGGGCCAAAACTCCTGGTAATTCTCCTCAATTGTTCTTTGTGATAGCTAACTGACTAGCTTCGAGGAAGAAACCTGAACAATAAAAACATGTTAAATAAAAGAAATATATATATATACATGTAAATTATTAATAACTCGAAAAAATTGCAAATACTTACCCTTTACGGATGGCACGATAACAACTCGGCCATCATACAAAGATCTCAAGAGTCTCAGGCTCCTGCCCCTGCTCAAGAACCTCCTCTGCTGAACCTCCTGCTCCTCCCGTCCCGCCCAACATCATGTGATCAATTTGTATGTCCCGTACTATAATCATGGTCGGATGATGAGCATCGACCACCGGATCGTGCACAACATGGGAACTCGAGCGCCATGTGGGCTGCTGGAACCGGGGTGGGGATCATGTCAATGTGAGGCAAAGGTGCCGAACGATGCCAGTCTGTGTAGCTGGTGTCGAATGTGCTGAGTCTGTGTAGGTGGTGCGAGAATTTGTCTAGGTGCCGGGAGGTGTATCAGCTGTCTCGGCGTAGATGTACTAGGACGGCGTGTAGATGACAACGTCGAAAACCCGATGAGGTCACGCCTAATGATGGTCGGCCTCGACGACGAGGGGTCGAGGCGATGCCCTTCCTTCCATTTACCACCACCGGGTGGTGCTGGGGTCGGCTCCTGAACCTCAGGATGCCATAAAAGTCTATAGAGCAATTGAATAATACAGTCATGAAATATTATATTTAAACATAACAATATTACAAATGAATTCCATAAAAATAAACAAGTTATGAAAATAATCGACAAATTAAAATATATTGTTACACATTAATTTCTCAAATTGTAAAAAGTTAAACAATTTCAATCGCCCATTACGCCCACTCAATTTCGGCATCGTCTTGAGATGTTGATGGTTACGCCACTTCTTCATTTAATTCCTCATCCCCATCTACATCTTCATATGTGATTGGATTGTCACGTAGTCGAGTAATGGGTTCCACTTCATTTACTACATTGACATGAGACATCTCATCCACTTGATAAGCCACTTCTTCCTCGTATCATCCGCTTCAATGCGACCAGTGGTTTTATCTTTATTGCGACACACCAACCTTGTTTGTCCCTTCGAGTTGATGGATAAGGGACATAATACACTTGTCTTACATGTTGTGCCATGATAAGCGGATCAAACATTTGGTATCTTCTCGCTCATGTGTATGTCAACAAGATTATATTTTCGATCCACTCTTGTGCCTCTATTTGTGGATCAAACCAATTACAATAAAATAGCACTATTTTTTTAGTATAGTCTAAAGTATTGTACGTCAGTTCATATATTGAATCACACCGTAAAAGTCATCTTCACCTCCATCTGTGGCACCTTTTACATAAACCCACGTTAACTGCTTTTTTCCCTTTGTTTCATTGGGTTTGGAATTTGTATCCATTTACAAAGAATGTGTGCCATTCTTTTACACGTGATTTAGGACCATGAGATAAATTCCTCAAGTGTTGGATTTTAGGGGATTCTGCCTCGCTATACACCTGTGTACACACCATGTGCAAACAAATTATGATTCCTATTTTCAAACAATATTTTTGTATTTTCAAACAATAAATAATAATAATATATATATGACGACTCAAAAAACATACCTGGTTCCTAAACCACGTTGGGAAATATTCATGAATATAGGCAGAAGAGTCTTGTACGCCAGGGCTTAGTTAACAAGAATGCCCCGATCAAGTCATTATCAAACAAATGATCAAGAGCAATTGTGGATTAAAGAAACTGAAAGTGGTCAAAATGATATATACGTTAGATACGGTGATACTTACGCCCGGTTGACCAACACGTGAACGTGGGCTGACTTCCACACTTCGCCCGTTATCCAGTTATCCACCTCCTTTCCACCATGACGGCCAGAAAGGCAAAATACTGATAAGGCAAGCGGGTGTCTTTCACCTTCAATTTCTACTTCATTCCTACTATTTGTTGGTGTCAACATGAAGTTCGTAAAATAATGGGAACAGTAATGGATTGTCTCACGGTGTAAGTAAGTTGCACAAATAGATCCTTCAACCCTGGCCTTATTTTTCACCGACCGTTTTGAGTCACCCATAAATCTACAAAATAACAACGTTGATGATAAAAATTGATACATTTAACCCTTCAAATAAATATTTATTTTAGAGAATACTTTATTATAGTACCTTTCGAATGGATACATCCATCTGTATTGAACCGGTCCACCAAGTCTAGCTTCATGTGCAAGATGCCCTGGGAGATGCTCCATAGAGTCAAAGAAACCAGGGGGAAATACTCTCTCCAACTTACAAAGAATGACTGGTATGTTCTGCTCCATCTTTATAAGATCATCATTTCTCAAGGTTGCAGAACACAAATCTTTAAAAAATTGGCTGAGTTCAGTCAGTGGATTTAAAACATTTGACGGCAAGGAACTAAATGCAATAGGAAGTAAACACTCCATGAATACATGACAATCATGGCTTTTCATCCCAATCATGGTTCCTTTGTTCACATCGGCACATCTTGCCAAATTAGAAGAATAACCATCTTGCATCCGAAGTTCTTTTATCCACCGACAGACTGACTTGGCTTCCTCGTGATTAAAGAGTAATGTGCTTTGGGTTTCGTGGTCTTCCCATCCGACCGATTCACAAATGCAAGTACTTTCGCCTACAAGAAAGTGGTAAGTCTAGTCCGCCTTCTCATTGTCTTTTGTTTTTCCTCGGCGTTCATCACCGTGAGAAAAACATTGTCAAAAAGTTCTTCTCAATGTGCATAACATCAAGGTTGTGTCTCAATAAATTATCTCTCCAATATGGCGGATCCCAAAAATACTTCTTTTTGTCCAATTATGCCATTGTCCATATCCTTCAAATCGATCCAATTTGCCAAAATCTGTGATTTTGGGCAGTTCCATAACCCTTTCCCAGATCTGTTCTGGTGTCAACATTGGGGGCGGGCCATCTAATTCAACTTCCCCCTTCTTGAAAGCGTTCTTATTCCGTCTAAATGCATGATCATCGGGTAAAAACCTGCGATGTGAGTCAAACCAAGAACTCTTCCCCCCAAATTTCAAGGTAAAGGCCTTTGTCTGCTCCATGCAATGCGGACATGCCATTTTACCATGAGTACCCCAACCAGACAACATTCCATATGCAGGGAAGTCATTAATGGTCCACATCGGTGCCCTCATTGTAAAATTCCTCTTTCGTGCAATATCGTGACGTCACAACACCATTCCACAACCTTTTGAGATCGTCAATAAGAGGCTCTAAATAGATGTCAATACCATCCGTTTGATTATCTGGACGGGTATAACACAAGTCAAGAACATATAAGGCTTAGACATGCACATTTCGGGGAAGATTGTATAGGGTAACGATAATCGCCGCAAGAATAAGGTTTCGCCGTGGATTGAACATACGGGTAAAACCATCGAGCATAAGCCAAGTCGTACATTACGTGGATCTGCTGCAAAATCGGGATGCACACGATCAAAGTGCTTCCAAGCTTCACCATCGGAAGGGTGGCGCAACATACGAAGTGCTTCTATTCTCATAGTGCCATGTCATTTTGTCTGCAGTCTGTGGTGATGCAAACATTCTCTGCAGCCTTGGAATAATTGGCAAATAAAACATTGCCTTCACTGGAACTAGTTTTTGCCTACCCGTCCGATTATTAGTATGTGACATATACCTAGGCTCACCACAAAATTTGCATTCAACCCTACCACCATCGTTTTTACCAAATTCATTGTCGTAATACAACATACACCCTCTCACACAACAATCAATCCTTTTAGATTCCAGCCCCAACTTGGACACTAAGCTTTTAGCCTCGTAATAACTTTTTCGCAAACCATCTTTGATAGGTGACGAGTCCAACATCATTTTCGTTACGAGATCTAAGCACACTTCGGTAGCACCACAGTTGGACTTAAGAGCTAACAGTCTCACACACATTGATAACTTAGAGTCTGTAGACCCTTCAAACAACGGCTTGTTTGTTTCTAACAATAGATTATAAAATTTTTGTGCTGTCTCATTTGGAAGTTCATCTGTGTCATCATATTGTTGCTCCTCGAATGACACGTTCACCCCCAAGGCATCACAAACCATATCTTGCATCAATTCAATCGCTCACCACATCCCGAATCTACGTGAATCGCCAAGCACCTTCGCAATTATCACCAACCCCTAAATCAACGTGAGGCAACTTTTCACCATGCCTAGTCCAAATCGATAATTAAGCCTAAATCCAACCGAATACGGTGGTGCATGACCTCACTTGGGCTCTTAATCCTTCCGCAATCGCAATTAAAGCACGGACATCTAATCCCTCCATTAGTTTTGAAATCTTTATGTGCCATTGCGACTTCGACAAAGCACGCAACCCCAAACAAGAAAAATCTGGTTTCAAACCCCTCTCCCGGATACAACCTATCGTACATCCAACTACGACTCGAAAGAAAATATTTCATCTTCTGCATGTCAAAAAAAATGACAATTTCAGCAGCACGACGTTCTTACAACCGCTCTCTTTCTTTAAATGGTATGACCCTATCCCATTCGAGAAAAAACTTTTTCAGAACTCGTATAATAATCATTCATTAATTCTCGTATCTTATAGTACTTGACAAAATTTCGGCAGCATTTCTCATTGGTCTCTGAGTACACAAAATGAACGCAGTTATGAACACCGCAATCAAATATGCACCCAGAGAACAAAAGGAAATGAATCGAACCGAAATTTCATCAAATATAAAGATACGAGAATTAAGCAACAACTATTATACGAGTAAAGAAAAAAAAAATTCCCAAACTGTCCGACTTGGACAATTCAAGGTTCAATATACAATGAGCACATGGTACCCTAAAAGAGTATATGCACTCAATAATATATTAAACATCAAACGGGAAGCTAAGGCTTCTCTCCGATACTAATAACAAATATCAAACATCCATTCGATCAATGATTAACATAACAATTAGACAAGCAGAAGTGACAATGGTAGAATTAAACATGTTCATTTAATTTTTTATATGATAATTTTTAATGTTGTTATTTTTTATTTTTTTTATTGAAATTTTTTTAATTCTTCTCTTCTTCAGATATTTTTTCATTTTTGTTATATCATATTTTTTAACGATTGTTTCCCTTGTTTCTGTTTTTTTAATTCTGCTCATCTCTTAATTATTTTTTAAATTCTGTTTTTTGAATCCTTCTACTATTTTTCAATTCTATCTAATTTCGTTTTGTTATTCTCTTCCTTGCTTTTTAAAATCTGCTTTTTTATTCTATTGTTCTTAAAAATTATGCTTTTTAATTATTTTTTATTTTAAATCTATTTTTTAATTCTATTATTATTTGTCCTTTCCAATTCAAATCTGCCTTGTTTCTTTGAGCAATGGTCCATTTAATGTGTGCCTTGTTTTATTAATCATTTAGTTGCCACTACGCCATCCGCCATATATAATAAAAAATATTTTATATATTTTATTTTCTTAAACTTATTCAGATAGAGCAAATATTTAAACTTATTTTACATTTCATTCAGAGTTTATTTAAACGTATTTTACATCACTTAAAATAAATGCTGATATTAATATTCAAATATATCAACATAAAAAATATTCATATGCTCTCTTCATTTTATTTTAATAAGCCTCTAAAGTAATTTATGAATAAATAATCACTTAAGTTTCTAAAAATAGCTCATTAAATAAATATTTTATTATGTCATTTCAGATTTTGTCTTTGAACGTTAAATATTATATGTCACTTTTTAATATATAATTTTATAATTTTATTTATTTCACCCGCTATTTAGCTTACGCTATATGCCCGCTATTTTACGCTATCCTGCCAATTTTGCGCTATTTTTCGCGATCCTAGATTAACAACACTGGAATTAGAAAATCGACTTGGTCATTTAAAGAGGATAGAATTAGACAAGCAGAAGTGGCAAGGGAAAGAAGTACATAGAGATGTGCAAAGCAAAATTGCAGGCAAGCAACATCACCAATATCCATATCCATGAATGAAATGGCAAGCATAAATTAAAATTGCACTCTTTACTCACAAGCATTGTGACTGATGAGTGATAAAAGAACTGGCAGACAATTACACAGTACATATCATTTAGACAATTACACAATACACTTCAAAATCCCCTCTGTGGAGAGAACTATGAACGAAAACAAATAAATATGTCGGTGTGGGGGTCAACAGACAACCCTTTTTCCACCCAATGAGTTAACCGACATTTCGTTAGAGTGCATACCTAGTGGTACAAGTGGCGAGCTGGTGGAGGTGGCGAACTCAGACGCCTATGAAACAGAGATTTTTGTGTTAGCAGAAACTAATAAGATATAAACAAGAATATCAAAACCACACCAGAATCTAAATAAGGATAGAATTCAAACAAGTTCGAATGCAACATACCTAAAAGCGACTCACGAAAATTTGAAGGCTGAAGCGAAAAAAAAATCGAGAAAGAAAAGCAAAAGTGGGAATATTAGAAAATAATTTTAATCTGACTAGTTGCAGATATTGTGAAGCGTGCTATATTGTAAATATTATATTTTTTTTACAAATAAAAAATATTACAACTATAGAAAATAACCTAGCATTTATCACCTTTCTATTATATTTTTTTTATGAATTTTTATAAAGCTCATATTTTAAACTTTAATTTTAAAGTAGCTTTTAAGCTAAAAAAAAACTGGGCCAAGCGCTACCTAAGTATAGAACAAGAAAAAGAATCCCCACTCCACCCGCTCAACAATCTATAGCTTGTTTTATGACTAAGAAATACTACTCCCACCACTTATGCTTAAACCTTTACAACTTCAAAAGCATACTTTAGTCAATTATGAATTTTCTGATATGAACAATTAGAAAGACTTGAGAAACTTTGAAGGGCTGTGATACACATGAAGATGGAAGAGATAGAGTAGGACCCTAAAAACTTCACCAATCATAATAACTCTAGAACCCAAAATTTTAGCATCACGGTTCACTGCTGTATCCATTTGGCTCGATTCTATTCAACAAGCGAACATATTCATGATTAGTATACATATGGGGATCATATAAGCAGTACAAAGCACCTGATATGGGGATCATGATCATCAACATTGTTTCAGTCGGTGACAGGGTAAAGGAAATATATACAAATCTGATTACAATCATTCCAACATCAAAATTACAACTTTTCGAAAGTGCATGTTATGCACAATTAAGATCCTGCAACCAAGAATGAACACAGCGCACACAGTAGCAGAATAGAAGAATCGAAATACAGAGAAACTTAACAAGCAAATGTAAATAGAATTGAGACAAACAGTCAATCTAGAAGAGATTAAAGGGAAGACTAAGAACTATCCATGTCTGTGATGGGATAGCATACACCATTCATTCGATATTGGGAAGACTAAGAACTATCCATATATGGGACGGGATAGCGTACACATTTCCTTCGAGATTAGGAAGATTAAGAACTATCCCCATATGGAACGGGATAACATACACCTTTCCTTTGGGATTGGGATGATTGAGAACCACCCAAGCGATAAAGAATATCAAATTGTCACAACAATCACTTAACTCTTATTCAAAATAAACAAAATGGTAAACTTGGCTCAAAACGACCTTACAATCCTTTCCAAAATGAAACACAAGCGATAAAAGGGACTTCAGAAACACTAGAGCATATCTAAATAATAAAAATAAGATTCCCAATCGATGTCACATTTATTAGATCCATACAACCCAAAAAAAAAAAGTAATAACAAACGTATAAAACTAAAGAAAACAATGCGAGAAATGAGAAATGTGTTTGTACTCCATCCTTTTGGACGAAGCATCCAATACTACTCATTGACATCCTTCTGAGGAACATTTGCATTCAAAAGCATAGGAGACAAACACACATAAAAGTAAGGGGATGAGTATGTCTCATCTCATGTTTTAAAATGGTACAACGATCGCATTAGATAAAAAGCACACAATCAACAAACATAACATCATCCACATCAAGCACACGATACCTCACCTTCCACACATGTCAATATAATGTTCCTTATACTCTACTCATATATCCATGTATCATACAGTACACCCAGAATGTGCTCTCTTTTCCCTGCAAGGTTTATTGACAAACACTAGGGGCATCTGACTGGATTATCATAAAATTGTAAAAAAACATGTATGTGTGTTTGAAGGAATCAAATTGAGCTTTTAGCACCTGGATAGGATGGTAGTCATATTATAAAGCAAGCACGGGCAAGAAACGTTTTTATTGTATTGTAAGTTTAACTTTTAAAAGCAGGGATATATATGTAACTGCAAACGATACTCTAAGCAGGTTTCAAATGGATCTAAACATGTGAATAACTATTCTAAAAATTATTTGTGCCTCTACATTCTATTATTCTAATGTCATGTCCTAATTATAAAATTTCTACATTTAATGTTTGTGTTTTATTGGATCTTTTAACTAAATTTAGGGATAGTATTCTTGTTCTTATTTTCCTGGGCAATATTTTTCTTTGACAAAGTTTGTTTATATAGTTCACATGCATCTTAACTGACTTTTGAAATTAGACTATATCAACAGCATCAGCATAATTAAGGAGATATGAATGATGACTGAATTTATTTATCTGTTTTCTTTTGAATGGGAAACCACAATGTTCAGCAGGTTCTCCCAACTGAATTCCAAATCATCTTCCAGAATGAAAGTGAAAAAAATGGTTCCAAAAAAAATGGCATCAATTATCAATTATTTCAGATGGAAATGAACACAGAATACAATTGGATGACTCTAAATAAAATATGAACTCAATATGTCATAAGCAGGGGAAATGAACTAAAATATACACAGAATACAATTGGCTTTTAATTTTCGGTTTCAATTGTGAGAAATTAGTTAATCGGGGGTGAGTTAGTTAAGTGCGGTGCTGTATATGTAAAACTTTTCATTTTAATTATGTGTTTTCATATTTTGAAGATGTGTTTGGAATTGGGCGTGTGTCTGTGTTTTTTTTTTTTTAGTTAAAATTAAATGGATAGATCAGAATGTCCAAAATTGAAGAAGTGGTGACTAGTACCCGATCGATCGACTTGGCTTGTTGTGTAGTTTTCAGAAACTTGTTACTCAGTACTATTGGTTATTAATTAGCCTTCTGTTCCTTTATTGAAAGTTAATCATAGCTTACATGGGCTTGGGTCTAGTTAATTATAACGTCGTAATTAGCTTGTAATAGTATTGTTGAGATTCAAACAAGATTAATGGAACAAACTTCAATAGCAACCAATAACTAAATAATATCCAGCAATCAATCAATCAACAAGATGTAATAAAACAAACAAACAGAGGAGATAGAAGGAAGAGAAGAAGACATCGCAATTTGGTTACGCAGTTCGGCCCCAAAGAAGATGGCCTACGTCTGCGGGAGAGAGCAGCCCTCCGTTTCACTATCAATGAGTCTTACAAGAGATTACAATTGCTTTGAACCCCCTTTACAATGTCCACAAAGAACAAACCCAAGAGTTCCCAATCCCTCTCTCTTTCCCTCTATGATAAACTCAAGAACAACAATAGAGAGCCTTCAAACCTCACTCTATTCTCTCTTAAGATCCCAAGGTGTTTAACGGTGTTTCCGCCCTAAAACCTCACAAAGACGCTCAAGAACGGCTGCACACAACCCTAGAAAGGCGCACGTCGTCTTTGCGTTCTGCGGCGTCACAGGTTTATAAAACCCGGTGAATCGATTCACAGACATAGGTGAATCGATTCACCTAGTTAAAAAACTCCCCCTGCACGAATTAATGAAGTGAATCGATTCCTGCAGGCTTCCCATGCGATTCACAGAGGCGTGCTTCGATTCCCAGAGAGCCAAACATGCTTGAATCGATTCCCATAGCTAGGGAATCGATTCCCAGTGTTCAAGAAACACTTTCAAGCAATTCCATGATCCTCCAAACTGATTTTAAGGCACTCTAAACTCCACAATTCTCCACCTTGACTTCAAATCAGTGGTGATGCTCAACTTTATCCATCAACCACTAGCTGCTCTCTCCATTATTGGAATTACGTCTCAGAGAAATTCATCAAGTCCAAGCAATGCTTGAACTTTGATCTAGGTAATGACTTGGTGAATACATCCGCCGGGTTGTCCTCTGATGCAACCTTCTCAACCACAATTTCCTTAGATTCCACGACGTCTCTAATGAAATGTAGGCGGATGTCAATGTGCTTTGTCCTTTCATGATACACTTGGTGATTTGCCAAGTGGATAGCACTTTGACTATCACAATGTACCTTCACACATCCTTGTGTAATTCCTAGCTCCCCAATCATACCTTTCAACCATATGGCCTCCTTCACCCCTTCAACTAGGGCGATATACTCACTTTGAGTAGTAGATAGCGCCACAACGGACTGTTGGTTAGCCTTCCAACTTATTGCCGTTCCAAACAATGTAAATACAAACCCAGATAAGGATTTCCTTGTATCCACATTTCCTGCATAATCTGCATCTACATAACCCTCCAAAGCGTCTTCTCCTTGAGTTGCTCTTGTGTACCTCAAACCACCTTTGAGTGACCCATTCAAATACCTCAAAACCCACTTCAGTGCTTCCCAATGAGCTTGGCCCGGATTTGCCATAAACCGACTTACTATGCTGACTGCATATGCTAAGTATAGTCTGCTACAAACCATGCCATACATGATGCTTCCTACCCCACTAGCATATGGAGTAGTATCCATCTTCCTCCTCTCCTCTTCGGACTCAGGAGCTTGTGTCACCGAGAGCTTTGTGTGATGACCCAAAGGAGTGCTAACCGGTTTAGCTTCATGCATCCTAAACCGCTCCACCACTTTCTTTAAGTACCCATGCTGAGATAAGAATAACTCACCCTTCTTCCGGTCCCTCATGATATCCATCCCAAGTATCCTCTTAGCAGCCCCAAGGTCCTTCATCTCAAATTCTGAATTTAGCTTCTCCTTGAGAATGTTAATCTCCTCTTTGCTAGAGCTTGCCATCAGGATGTCATCAACATAGAAGTAGGTAGAGAACCACTTTCCCATCCTCTTCAAAATGTACACACAACTGCCGTACTCCACTTCTCACAAATCCAGTCTTCGTAAAAAATCGCCAAAACGAAGATACCATTGCCTAGGGCTTTGTTTCAACCCATACAAGGATTTCTTCAAAAGACATACCTTAGACTTGTCCTCTACAAAACCTTACGGTTGTTGCATGTAGATTGTCTCTTCTAGGTCTCCATGTAAGAATGCGGTCTTCACGTCCATTTGTTCCAACTCAAGATCGCATCGATGACGATTGCCATAAGAACCCTTATGGAACAATGTTTCACCACGGTGAGAAAATCTCGTTGTAATCAATTCCCTCAACCTGTGAAACCCTCGCCACAAGTCTTGCTTTATATCTTGGTTCTTCAATTCCGGAATGCCTTCCTTCTTCTTGAAGATCCACTTGCATCCAACCACCCTTTGCTTCTTAGGTAGTTTCACAAGTTTCAGTGTCTGGTTCTTCTCCAATGAATTCATTTCCTCATTCATCGCCTCTAACCACTCGACCCTCTTTGCTCTCAATCGCTTCCCTGAATGTCTTTGGTTACGAGTCTTGCACATCTTCACCGCATTTAGAGCATAACAAATTAAGTCTGCATAGCCATATCTCTTAGGTGCCACGCTTTCCTCCTTTCCCTATCTCTTGCCAACCGATAGCGGGATCCACTGTTGGTTGTCTTCCTCTAGAGAACGATGGTGGAGAACTATTCTCCTCTTCACCATTCCCGATCTCACTAGTGGAAGGCTCCACCTCAAACCGAAGTCTTCTCTACCTGCTTTACGAGTTACTATTCTCCGTGTCCTTGCACTTCATCCCCATACGAGTCTCATCAAAAGTCACATCCTCGCTTATTATGAATCTTGATCCCCAGTGCTCCATCTTCCACAGCTTGTACCCTTCACACCTTAGGATAGCCAATGAAGACACATTTCACGACCACGGCTTCAAGTTTGTCTTGTCGACATGAGGAAACGCCAAAGCCCCAAAACCTTCAATGTAGAATATTTTGTCGGTTTTCCACTCCAAACTTCCATAGGTGTCTTGAAGTTTAAAGCCATTGATGGGCATCTGTTGATCAAGTAAGCTGCTGTGCTCACAGCTTCACCCCAGAAACTTTTAGGTAGCCCAGCTCCCAAAAGCATACATCTGACCCGCTCCAAAATAGCCTTGTTCATGCGTTCTGCCAGACCATTTTGTTGCGGTGTCTCGCCACTGGCCCTATGTCTCTTAATTCCCTGTTTCTGCAAAACTCATTAAAGCGCTCTGAAACAAACTCCAGGCCATTGTCGATCCTTAAAACTTTCGGTTTAGTTCCTATTTGATTTCCTATGAGAGTGTGCCATCCCTTGAACTTTTCAAAGGTGTCACTTTTGCTTTTCAAAATGTAGACCCATACTCTCCTAGAGAAATCATCAACCACTGATGAGGAAATAGGAACCACCCCATGAGTACTCACTCTAGGGACCCCAAAGATCCGAGTGAATGTACTCAAAGGGTTTACTAGAATGATGCATGCCACCCCAAACTCAACCTTATGATGTTTGCCTAGTATGCACTTATCACAAAATTCTAGTTTATCCAATTTATCACCACCTAGCAAACCTTGTTTAGCTAGTTCAACTAAACCCTCTCACTAACATGCCCTAACCTATTATGCCATAACATGGTTTTATCATGCAAGGTTTGGCTAGCTAATGATGCATGCCCAATAATAGTTGAACCCTCTAATATGTACAAACCACACATTTTAGTCCCCTTAGCTATTATCAATGCATCATGCGAAATTTTCATCATACCATGCTCAATACTAGTGCAATAGCCTAATCCATCAAACATGCTTATAGAAATTAAATTTCGCTTGAGTTTAGGAACATACCTCACATCTTGTAAAAGGAATTCGCGGTTGTCATACATCTTAAGACGAATTGAACCCATACCTTGAACTTTGCACGCTCGGTTGTCACCCAGGCGAACGACTCCACCTTCTTTAAGCTTCAAAGTCTCAAAGTATTCCTTCCTAGGACACATGTGATAAGAACATCCCGAGTCCATGACCCAGTTCTTTTCAGATTCCAAACTCGACACCACTAGAGCCCCCGCACTCTCATAACCATCCTCCATAGCAATTGCAACATCCACGTAATCACCCTGCCCTTTCTCAGGACAGTCCTTCTTAAAGTGACCGGTCTTGTGACAATTGAAGCACTTATACTTCTTATTGTTCCCTTTGACTTGGACTTCGACCTAGAATTCTTCCCTTTGTTGTGGTTTCCTCTACTCTCACTTCTTCCCCTTGACACACTTAAGCCTTCACCACTATCATCCACTTTCAAGTCTTGGAGCTTGGTTAGCTCCTTGGTCCTAATAGATTGTTGGAACTCCTCCAAAGTAATAGTGGACTCCTTGCCATAGAGGAGTGCATCCTTAAAGTGTTCAAAGGATCTAGGCAACGAATTCAATAAGAGCAGAGCCTTATCCTCGTCATCGAGCTTCACATCAATGTTCTGCAGGTCATCAATAATTTTGTTGAATTCTGCTAGTTGCTCCACAATAGGTTTGGTCTCTACCATCTTGAATGAGTAGAGATGTTGTTTCAGACATAACCTGTGGGCCAATGACTTTGTCATGTACAACGATTCTAACTTTGCCCACATCTCCGCCGCGGTCTTCTCTCTTGCAACTTCCTCGAGTGCCTTATCGCCAAGGCACAAGATAATGGCACTTCTTGCCTTATCTATCATCTCCTTCTTCTCCGTTTGAGACAGAGTTGCCGGCATTCTTGCCTCACCCTTCAAGGCTTCAAAACACTTCTGTTGAATAAGTATTGCTTCCATCTTCACCTTCCATAGACCGAAGTCGTTGTTACCGGAAAATTTCTCGATGTCCCATTTAGTACCCATGGTGCTCACTTGAATGATTTGTTCCTTCCCACAGACGGCGCCACTTGTTGAGATTCAAACAAGATTAATGGAACAAACTTCAATGGCAACCAATAACTAAATAATATCCAGCAATCAATCAATCAACAAGATGTAATAAAACAAACAAACAGAGGAGATAGAAGGAAGAGAAGAAGACACCGCAATTTGGTTACGCAGTTCGGCCCCAAAGAAGATGGCCTAAGTCTGCGGGAGAGAGCAGCCCTCCGTTTCACTATCAATGAGTCTTACAAGAGATTACAATTGCTTTGAACCCCCTTTACAATGTCCACAAAGAACAAACCCAAGAGTTCTCAATCCCTCTCTCTTTCCCTCTATGATAAACTCTCAAGAACAACAATAGAGAGAGCCTTCAAACCTCACTCTATTCTCTCTTAATATCCCAAGGTGTTTAACAGTGTTTCCACCCTAAAACCTCACAAAGACGCTCAAGAACGGCTGCACACAACCCTAGAAAGATCGCACGTCAGATCAAGACGTTCTACGTCGGGTTTATAAAACCCGACCGTGAATCGATTCACGACATAGGTGACTCGATTCACCTAGTTAAAAAACTTCCCCTGCACGAATTAATGAAGTGAATCGATTCCTGCAGGCTTCCCATGCGATTCACAGAGGCGTGCTTCGATTCCTAGAGAGCCAAACATGCTTGAATCGATTCCCATAGCTAGGGAATCGATTCCCAGTGTTCAAGAAACACTTTCAAGCAATTCCATGATCCTCCAAACTGATTTTAAGGCACTCTAAACTCCACAAGTATTTCCCTGCAGATATGGTAATGAAACTGATCGCGAATAACGGGATATGACGATAAACGTGGTGAAACATTGAGAATTTCGATGACGATAGAACAAATGAATCAGAACAAAAAGCATAGTATAGCACCAATCACATAGACAAGATCATATAGCTGTATCCACTTGTATGCAACTTCTTAACTTTTCCTCATCACAGACCAAACCAAACACCCACTATCCCTGTCCATAATTTGGATCGGATTATTATTATTCACTAAAAGCATCAATCACAACACTGTGAACAGTAGTGCCCCTTTTCAAAGATGTTGCAAGACCGGAATAATTAGCTTGATATGTCAGCAACCTTTTTTTTTTCCTAAAGGTTTAGATTAGGAAAAAATTTGCTCCGGTACAAAATCTTGGAAGACAATTAGTGTCGGCAAAAATTTATATTTATCATTCATAAATATGGGTCATTCCAAATCAAATTGAAGTTCGACTTTGCAAGAATGGGAGATTAATAAAATTAATGGGTCAATTCGGTTTGCTCCTGTCAACAATTAACCTCTAAAGTAACGTAACACTCAGATGCATCACAAACAAACAGTGAAGACAATAATATAGCAGTCACTTTGATTCTATTATGAACTAAAATATACACCTGTCACCGTGCTTGGGTTTGGCCGGCAGTGCGGCGGAGGGAGGCGGCGGCGATGAAGGGCGAACGACGGAGATGAAGGGCGAACGGAGATGAAGGGCGAACGGCGAACGGAGATGAAGCGGCTAACGAGGAGCCGTGACGCAGTGAATGAAGAAGAAGGTTCTGCTCGCCAAATAAAGAGCTTACCGACGGCCATTTTAAACTTACCGACGGTTAAACCCGTCGGTAAACGACACGGGATTAGCGACGGGCTAACCCGTCGGTAAAGACGGTCAATGGGCGTCGGTCTTCAAAAAAAGCGGGAATTTTCCAAAAGTCACGGTCTACCGACGGACATTTACCGACGGCTTGAGTCCGTCGCTAAAAAAGCGGGATTTCCGACGGCTTAACCCGTCGGTAATACCCAGATTACGGCGGGTCACGTATTCCGACGGGTAACACCGTCGGAAATCCCGCTTTTTTAGCGACGGCCTCAAGCCGTCGGTAAATGTCCGTCGGTATCTAACCTATTTCTTGTAGTGAATTAAAAAAAATTTGGTAGAAATATTTTTAAATTTAATTTAATTGCAGTGATTTTTGAATTTATTTAATTTAATTTAAATTTAAATTTTTTTGGTAGAAATATATTTAAAAAATTGCAGTGATGTTTGAATTTATTTAATTTAATTATGTTCCGGACTGGGCCGAGGCCCAATCCGAAGAATCATACTCCAGCCCATTACCAACGTCGGTTCCCACCGCCTTGCCACGAGACGAAATCGACGTGGCCGATCCAACGGTCAACGGCATTCCGCCCATCCCATCACAAAGCCCAGAACGATCTGACGGCACCCCGGGTTCCACGGGAACCGCCCTCACCGACCTTAAACTCCTATAAAAGGAGAGTCACTTCAAACGATTGAGGTATTATTCGAATCATCACCTCTTCACTTACCTCTTACACGCACTGACTTGAGCGTTGGAGTGTTTGCAGGTACACCACCACCACGCGCCGTCGTCATCCGACCTGACGCCGCCGTACCGCTTCTCTCCAGTCATCCTTTGGAGTTCTATCCAGAACAAATTATAACCAGAAATTTACCCAAAAGTTACAAAAGTATGGAAATACTTAATATCAATCATAACCATAACCAGAAAATTACCCAAAAATTACAAACTACAAATTTACAAAATTACATAACCATAACCAAAAAATTACAAAATTACAGAAATACAAAACAACAAGAAATACAAACAAAATAAAAAAAATACAAAATACAAAATAAAAAGAATGAGAAGAAGAGCCCTGAGATGCAAGAAATAAAAAAAATACAAGAAATACAAAATACAGAATACAAAATAAATACCAAAACACAAACAAAATTAAAAAAAAAAGCCCAGAGATGCTCATCTTTTGCTTCTTCATATCTCCATCATACCTAAAAAAAGTATTCAGAGTTAAAAAAAATTAAAATCAAAATAAAATACAATTTCGGTAAATAAAAAACCAATGTCTGTGTGGGGAAAGCACTGGCCTTTGGAAGGCGTTGTCGGTGGTGGTGGTAGCTGAAGGCATTGGTGGCAGTGGAAGACATTGTCTCTTCTCATCCTTCAATGTTCGCATTTGACAGTGAGAAGGGTGAGGAAGAAGAGAAAGAAAAGAAAGAAGAAGCTGAGAGAGGGGAGACAGAGAGAGAGGGGCCGACTCCGAATAGGGGTTAGGGAAAGGAAGAGGATGACTGTGGTGGTTGTTGGTGGATGGTGGGGGACAGACATGGTGGAGGGTGGTGGTGGAGGAAAGAGAAATAGAGGGGAGATCTAGAGATAAAGAGGTCGAATGGGGGTGAGGGAATGGGGAAGGGGACGGTCGTGGGCGGTGGAGAATGGAGGACCGACGACATGAGGGAGGGTGGTGGTTGATGGTGGAGGTCTTTGGTGGAGGAAGGAGATGCAGAGAGAGGGAGACAGGGAGCGTAATGTGGGGGGAGGAGAGGGAAGCTGCGCCGAAAATGGGGGGTTTAGGGTTGGAGGGGATAATATTGAGTTTAAATACTCAATATTAGGGTTTAATTGGGCTGATTTTAATTGGGTTGGGAATAAGTGGGCTGCGTAGGTTGTAAAAGTAAAATAAGAGGTGTGCATAGTAAATGTATGTGAGCTGAACTAGCAGATTACTAGTGGCACCCCATTGTTTGCACTTTGCACCCCTGTCTTTATTTTATAAATTTTTTTATTATGTAATTTTATTTTTAACCATAAAATCTGATATATATTTATAAATAAATTAATAAATAAAATCTAATTGCCTGTTTTTTTAATTTTTTATTCAATATTGTTTTTTAAATTTTTCATTTAATATTGTATTTTTCAATATTGAGTTTAAATACTCAATATTAGGGTTTAATTGGGCTGGGAATAAGTGGGCTGCGTAGGTTGTAGAAGTAAAATAAGGGGTGTGCGTAGTAAACGTATGTGAGCTGAACTAGCAGATTACTAGTGGCACCCCATTGTTTGCACTTTGCACCCCCTGTCTTTATTTTATAAATTTTTTTGTTATGTAATTTTATTTTTAACCATAAAATCTGATATATTTATAAATACATTTATAAATAAAATCTAATTGCCTGTTTTTTAAATTTTTTATTCAATATTGTTTTTTAAATTTTTATTTAATATTGTATTTTTCAATATTGAGTTTAAATACTCAATATTAGGGTTTAATTGGGCTGATTTTAATTGGGCTGGGAATAAGTGGGCTGCGTAGGTTGTAGAAGTAAAATAAGGGGTGTGCGTAGTTCTGAACTAGCAGATTGCTAGTGGCACCCCTATGGTGCCAGTAGAAAATATACTTTTATATTTTCTTTTACCGAAAAATTATTATTATAACATATTAAGAATCCTCTCTGCCTTGTCATCATTCAAGTCAATGTAATTTTTTGTAGCGCGCCCAATTTCTACGTCGTTTAGCGATTTAATGTTATTATGATATGAAATAATAATATACTTATTTATAGTGTTTTCAAAATGACTTTTTTGTTACAAATTGGGTGAATTTTTTTTCTAATAATAGCATAAAATAGTTAAAGTCTTTTTTAATAATATAATATAAAAAAGCGACTATATCTAAACTAATAATAATAATCGATAATAATAATAATAATTATTAAATTCATGACAAACAGGTGTTTGCATATAGTTATAGGATAGCAGAGTTACAAACATAATAGTGAGCATGAACATGTCCGATGAATATGAAAACACATAGTCTAAACACCATCTCGCCCATCGGTGTAATAATCATCGTGGGGACTTGAAAGTAAGCTAGTAAAATCACCAGCTATATCATCTGCGGGTGGGGTGCCTTGACCTGCCTGTGTTGCCTGCTGGGGCATGACTGGCTGTAGGCGGCACAGGAGGTGGTGGTGGCCCTGGCTGCTGTTGTGAGTTTGGGACTGATGAGTGAAGGTCGTAAGGGAATGCAGCTGCTTGTGGCTGCTGGCCTAGCAGCGGCCCGTAGTAATACTGCTAACCAGGCGATGGCTGTGGAGAAAAAAACCCATGCTGCTATGATGGCAATGACCCACCCTGCTGATGTGAATCGACGGGCCATGTCGGTGCCCGGTAGAACTGTGGAATTGGCTATGAAGATGACCCTCCCTGTAGCTGTGAATCGACGGCCCACACCGATGGCCGGTAGAAGTGTGGAATTGATGATGGGTCTAGCTTCCACTGTTGTTGCTATTGCACTATCTCCATCACCTGTCTCATCTGCTGCTCCATCATCTGGGTCGCCTGTCGCTGCTGCTCCATCTGCGTCCGTAACTCCTGATTTTCTTTCATAGCCACCGCCGCCATACGACTTGCTTCATCTATCTTTCTCTGCCACTCCGCATCATTAGAGCGACCCGTACTGGCGGCAGAAGAAAAAGAAGAAGGCTCATTAATATCCAGGTAATAAACCCCTTTCCTGTAACATGAGGAGAGGGACCCAGCGCCGTACACCCGTCTCTTCTTCTTGCCACCATTCATATCCACCCATGTGCTAAGCTCAACACGGCCCAGTTCCTCATGGTTAGACTGGGAGTCTGACCCGCTGGCTGCCTACTCAGCATGATACCGATCCATCGCCAACTGAAATTGCTTATGATATATGTGCGTTATTAGAAACAAATAAGTCGATACTGACAATCGTATAAACATGAGAATTAACAAAGTTATATGTTTTCAAAATTACCTGAACTTCCCTCTTCCGCTGATCAATAAATCGTTCCTCACCACTGTCACTGTCCCTCCAAACATGCATATGACGATGCAGCTCGTGCATCAGTACGCGTCGCCCGTACCTTTTCTCCTATTTGAAAGTAACACAACATAAATTAGTGGTATACTTGATGGCATGCAGCCAAATTAATATTAATTAATTAAGTTTCAATTAACAATAATTATATATATAAATATACCAAGCTAGTCAGGATCTGTGCAGTGTTGAGGGAACCTCCTGTGTGCAGACTTCCACCCTTTGTTGAGGCCCTGTTAGTCTTGCCACGCTGAGATGCTTTCTTCCAATCGTCTTTGTCACACTTTGGTAGCATCTGATCCTAAATGTTTTGTCCAATATAATTGGGCTTCACTCCCTTCTCGCAGACGTCCCTAAGCATATCAGACATCCGACGTGCGGCCCTGTGGTGGAAGTTTTTTTTTACCAACTCAATGTCCTCTTTTCTCCAAGCACATTTGCTCTGTATCACAACAATATATGCATTAATTGAAATTATAGATTGCAACTTATTATAGTTAAGTTATTTAAGTTTCACCTAAAACAACAATATATGAATGGAATTAAAAATCGCAACTTACACTACAACATAAAACAAAATAGATAGCGCTTATTTTTTGCCTTCGCTAGCGCTTAAAAGCACTACCTATTCAGCCACTAGCGATCTTAGTTCGAAAAGACAGCATTTTAAAAGCGCTAGTAAAAACTGGAAATGCTAGCACTTCCTTGAGAAAGCACTAGCTATGTTTGAGAAAATATAGCGTTTTTTCAAGGAAACGCTATCTATTGTCAAGAATAGATAGCGCTTTTTAAAGGAAGCACTATCTATTTTCAATAATAGATAGTGCTTTCTCGAGGAAGTGCTAGCTATTCTTTTTTTTTTTAAGTAGCAGTGTAACATAACTAGCTGTATAACAAATTATGACAAATGTTTCAAATATATTAAACAAAAATTATAAAAATCATAAATTGCTTTTAATTAACAACAAATATTGATATAGATAGTCACCACAGGTCAGGTTTTCTACTTCTGACAGAGAACAGATGAAAAACTTCACTTCTTAGAACAGGTTGCACTCGAGTAACATAGATACCAGAGAGATCCTTTGACATACTATAGATAGTCACCATAGGTCAGCCAGTTGATTAAGTCTGTCCCTCCACAAAGCCGGAGTTACATCTTCATCATCTATGTTCCATATCCATTTGCTTTTTATGTTCAACGTTTTTAGAATGCAATTGTTCCTATTTTAATTAAAATAGGAACAAATGCATTCTAAAAACGTTGAGCATAAAAATCAAATGGATATGAAAAATATAGATGATGAAGATGTAACTTCAGTTTTGTGGAGGGACAGATTGGCATCCATTCCAATGTTGTGTCATGATTTGATATGTACCTGTGACCACAAAAAGTAGTAGGGCTATTTATACTATTATAGGAGGGCTATCAAAATACAGAAAAATCTAGAATCATTTAAAACATTTAGTGATTACAAGAAAATTCTGAAATGGTTCAAAGTAAGTGGTGGACGGTGTATTTAAGTGTGGACAGTGGGGGGTGAACGGTGCATTTAGTTTGGAAAGATGAATTTCTGTATCAGTTGCATTCCAAGAATATAATGAAAATAAGAAAGTTGAATCCATCTCCAAAGTGTCTAAACCCAAAACATGCAAGTATACAAACATGCAAGTATATAGTAAAATGAAACAAGGAGCTTCTGACAAAGATGTGCTACCTACATACCAAAACATCAACAAAATAGTTTTCCACTCAATCTATAATTTGACAGTCCATTAAATACTAAAATTAACAGTAGCGATAGCAAGTTTACTTAGGGTTTTGAAGATTGAGTTTCTAATTCAAATTCAAATACAATATAGACACTCACAGAGGTGGTGTCCACTCAAAGCTGCGAGACGAATCCCAAGCTAAGAACAGAGCGAATGCCTATCACATGAGTTGGGTTCTTGTTGTCAGTTTCTCACGCCATCCACTGGAAATAAAACAAATAAATTTCTTAATCCAACAAATAAATAATTCCCAAAAAAAAGGAAACCAAACTTGCTAACAAATGAACAAATTTCTACTATTACTCATAGAGGTGGTGTCCACTCAAAGCTGCCAAACGAATCCCAAGCTAAGAACAGAGCGAATGCTTATCACCTAAATTTGAATAAATTGCCTATCACATGAATTATAGGCAATTGTGTCTAGTTGTCTCAAACATGAACATCTTTTTGTAAAATTCTAATAGTTTTAGCCAACAAGACACAATTCCTATACTTTATTAGCCAACAAGCTGTGTTGTTTCTCTTGCTGATAGAAGAATAAAGGAGGAGATGAGAGGAAGGGGGAGTGGTTGTCGCGGCCATCTGGATTAGGGTTAGGGTTAGGGTTTAATGGTGGGGGATGAAGGAAAGAAGAAGAAGGGGGAGGATCCGAAAATGGGAAAGAGAATGGGGGGAGTGGCTTTGGATTCGGGAGACCCAATTTGCAAACGGGTGATGAGGAGGACTCCGTTGCGGAAGAGGACATCGCAGTCGGTAAGATGGCAGTCGAGGGTGGTGAGGAAGGAGTCGGGAGGCTCTGGGAGTGGAGGAAAACGGCGTCGTGGAGGGTGTGGGAGATGGAGTGCAGGAGGTCGAGGGAGAGATGGCGTGGGAGGGAAGAGATTAAGAGGAACGCGTGGGAGGAAATAGGGTTTCAGAGCGAGAGAGGGAAATTTAATAAGGGAACGCGTGGGAGGGAAGGTTAAAATATAGTAATCTGGTAAGATATTAGCTAGCGCTTCCTTGGAGAAGCGCTAGTGAAGTCCAGTTCTCAAATCATAGATAGCGCTAGCGCTTTCCTAGGAAAGCGCTAGTGAAGATCATATAAGTGGTAGCACTTCCTGGAGGAAGCGCTAGCGATATCCTCATGCGAATTTTTAATAGCGTTTCACCGAAGAAGCGCTGTCTATTTGTTCATTTTAACTAGCGCTTATTCTAGAATACGCAAGTAAAGGCCAACTCATAATTTTAGCTAGCGCTTTCAGAAAGAAGCGTTGTTTAAGATGTCACCATTTTTTTAATAATCTGTTGTAGTGTTACGCTGAAAGAACCAAACATCATTTTACTACCGGCGTCATCTTTTTTTATTTCTCCCCACGTTATCCAAGGTTTTTTAAAGTTTTTCCTGATAACACGAGTGATTGGATGGGAAGGTTGTGTAGAGTGCAGAGACCTGAAAAATAAAAATTATTAAACAACAAAATGAAACATCAGTTATTTGGTGGCAGTCAACGTGTAATTAAAATTAACTAAGACACACAATTAATTAATACTTACGCGTTACAGGCAGGTTTAATAACAACACGTCCATCGGGCAACCACATGGGCTCATCATCCACGCCACCCTCTAGTGGCTGCGTGGGTATGTCATCATCACCGGTATCAGTATCGTCATCAGTGTTTAAATCTTGTGAGGGCAGCTGAGCATCGTCATGTCATCAGGGCAGTGCGAAGCAGGCCCCGCAGAAGTACTCTCGTGCTCATATGTGGATGGAATATATGGGTTGTCATGCGTGGATGGAACATATGGGACGTGATCATATGTGGATGGAACAACTGGGTTGTCCTGCATGGCTGGAACAGATGCACTGGCCTGTGTGGATGGGCCATTGTCTGTAGTGGGGAAAGCCACATAAACACTCGTATCATGAGCAGTACGACGCGACAAGACCGATCATTAATGGTCCACATTAATGCTGCTCTCATCATAAAATTTTGGTTTCGTGTAATATTGTACGTCAAAATACCATCCTACAACCTCTTCAAATCATCGATCAAAGGCTGTAAATAGATATCAATACCGACCGTTGGTGAATTTGGGCCCGAAATGACACAAGCTAAGAACATGTAAGGCTTAGACATGCACTTATCAGGATAAAGATTGTATGGGCTCACAATAATTGGCCAGTAAGAATATCTAGTCGACGACTGGATATACGGTGTAAACCCATCAGAGCATAACGCAAGCCGGACATTGCGTGGATCCATGACGAAATCAGGATGTACCCGATCGAAGTGCTTCCATGCCTCACCATCACACTGGTGCCGCAACTGACCCGAAGTACTTCTGTTTTCAAAGTGCCATGTCATTTTACCTGCAGTCTGCATTGATGCAAATATTCTTTGCAGCCTTGACACGATGGGAAAATAAAACATTGCTTTCTTCGGAACTGGTTTACCCCTTCTCGTCCCAGTTTTGCGCTGGCAATATCTTAGCTCATTGCAAAATCTATATTCCGTCAACGCAGCATCATTTATGCCAAATTCGTTGTCATAATACAACATGCAACTAGTGACACAACAATCGATCCTCTGATCACCTAATCCCAGCTTCGACACCAACCTTTTAGCATCATAATAACTCTGTGGCAAACCATCTTTAACATGTGTTGCGTCCAATATCATTCTGGTCATAGCATCCATGCACTGTTTCGAAGCATTATAGGTTGACTTGATACCTAAAAGCCTCACACACATTGATAAGGTAGAGTCTTTAGACCCTTCATACAATGGCTTATTTGCTTCTGTCAAAAGATTATAAAATCTTTGTACTGCCTGATTCGGAAGTTCTTCCATGTCTTCGTGCTGCTGCTCCTCAAACAACACATTCACGCCGAGAGCATCAGAAATCATCCCCTGCATCACATCAAACTGCTCATAACGTTGATATCCCATATCCGGTGGGCATTGCTCAAGCACAGGTGCGACTCTTGAGCCGTAGTAAATTGATGTTGGGAGCTTTCTTGCCATGACTAGTCCAAATCTAATAATTAGGCATGAACCCATACTTATACAAGTGATGTTTCACCTCACTTGGAGTCTTAATCGGTACACACTCACATTTCTCGCATGGACTTCTTATCCCACCTTCAATTGTGAAACATTCCTGACGCCTTGCGTGGCGAGCAAACGCTTTAACCCCTTTTCACAAAATCTTCTTTTAACCCCTTCTTTCAGGAAACAACCTATCAAACATCCAACTACGATCCATTTTCTGTATATTGAAAAGACACAGATCGATATAGGTAAACAAGATACATCGGCCTGACGTACAACTGCTCCCTTGTTTTAAATGGTATGAACCTATCTCATTCATCAAAAAAAACTTTTTCAAAACTGGTAAAATAGTTACTTCTTATTTTCTCATTGAACCTCAAACGGGAATTACAACTAAGGTTTCTCTCCGATATACTAAGATAATATACAATACAAACAATTATAACAATAAAAAATATTGTTATAATTAAGTAATCTAATATTATAACTTAATATACATTTTCTCCAACATATAATTTGAAATTATCCTAATATATAACAATTAACAAATATCATCATTAAAATATAATTTATTAAACTATTAAACACATATATGTTAATATATAAATCCATTCAAAAAAAATCTCTATTACAACTAATTGTTAACATATATTAACTTATTTTAATTATTACAACTAATCTAAATTTTTCATAACATGTATTTTTCATAATCATAGCATAATAATAATATTTAAAATTAAATATAAACCTTAAAAATAACATATATTCATTAAAAATAAATATAATAAACAATTAAACACATATATAAGATTATCCTAAACTATATTTATATAATCCAAAAATAATAAAATTTATGTCAAAAAAAATACAACTATATAACAAAAATACAACATATATTAACATATTACTAAAAATATAATAATATATTAATAAAAAAATTCAGAACATAATATATAATATAGAATTCAGAACATAATATATATATATATAATAAAATACAAAAAATATAAAGTAACTTATCTGATAAAAAAATTAATTACCACCAACCTGTGAGTGAGTGGTTTCGATAGTGGTCAGACTGCCAAGGTGACTCCAGATCTGTTACAAAAAATTTGGTGAATTGATGAATTTTTTTTTAAAACATAGAGAACTGGAAAAATATAGAGACAGAAAAAACTTACTATAACAATATCTTGATAACAATAGAGAAAAATGGAAGAGGAAATGAATATAAGGAAGAGGAGGTAAAAACTAGGAGAAGCAAAAATTAAGTAGAAGAGAAGAGAGGTAGAAGAGAAGAAAGGGAGAAATAAAGAGAAAAGAGGAGAAGAAGAATTATATAGCAGGTGGCCGTCACGGTAAAAAAAAAAAGTGTTGCACAATTCCTAGGGTCATTGACCCTCGGTGTCTGAAATTATTATAAAAAAAAAAAGATTTGTTGGCCAAACCGAGGGCGTTGCTCCTGGGTGTCCGCAAAAAAAAAAAAAAAATAGCTGCGCTAAACCGATGACGCCCACCATTGGTTTTTTGAATTTTTAAAAAAGAATAAAGAAAAAACGAATCTCGTGTCCCGTCTGGCCGTTTCTGAGCTGTGGAATTTAAAAGCCCTAGGAGCCATAGCTATGGGTTATTTCCTACTAACTTGGCCCTAGGTAAAATTTGTAGCAAGTACACAATATTCTTGTAGTGTTATGATGATTGTTCATCTTGTGAAGTTGTATTTTGATTGGCATGGTTATGAATTGATCCACTCAATTGTGTCTCTAATGTTGATATAATGTGCTTATAAGGGTGGAACTTGTGTTTGTATTTGGGAATGATATACTGAACTGGAACATCGAGAAACCATGACTTTAACCTATTAAAGAATACCTTAACTGATTAAGAATATCAGTTAATCGATTAAAGCAGAATAAATCACTATATGACTAACTATATGTATATATTATGTACATATACATAATACATGCATACATACATAATATTATATAGAAACATGAAAAGAAAAAATATATATATATATATAGAGAGAGAAAGAGAAAGAAAGTTGGGAGAGAAAAAGAAACGAGGGAGAGTAAGAAATTGAGAGTGAAAAAGAAATGATGGGGTGTGTTTATATAGAGGAGATGGAGAAGAGAGTAGGTGTAGATTAAAAGGACCAATCAAGAGGTGGAGAGCAGTTAGCTAAGTTGCACACGGATCGCCATTGCTATCGTCATTAATCACCAACGGTCACCGTCGGTAATGACGTGAAAATTAGGTGCCATATTATGTCACTTGTAGCCTTACCTATAGACACGCCCGTTGTAATGGGGCAGGAAATTAAGGCGCCAGACCGACGATTTCAGTAACGACATACCTTACCGAGGGCTAGGCCGTCGGTATTTGAAAGTGAAATTTACCGATGGCCAGTGGCGGATGCACATAGTGTGAGTTGGGGGCAATTGCCCCCATGAGTTGAAAAAAATTTACTTGACTATACTTAGTAAATTATTTGTTTGCCCCCAAAGTAAAAATAGTAATGCCCCCAGAGTCTGCCGCTGCGCCGCATCGAGTGGAGAGAAAGAGGGATAAACTCTCTTATTTTTATTTAACATCTTGAATGCTCCTTAAAATAATAAGACAAGTGAGTGTGTATGGTCGGTCAGTATTTTATTGTCCTTTTCTTTTTGTTTTCTTGTCTAAGCACTAAGCATCATGAATAAAATATATGGCTGGGTTACTTTACTTTTTTTTTTTTGCTGGGTTACTGAATAAAATTGTCACTTTCCATTTGTTTTCTTTTGCTGGGTTACTGTTACATACTGTTACCTATCGCAGAGCATTGCTTCTTATTCTCTTTTTATGCTAGCTATCCTCAATGAGTTTATTTAAATATTAATTAGTTTGTATTTTTTTCTAAGGTAATAGAAATGGAGAAGTATTTTTTCACAAAAAACAAAGAAATGGAGAAGTATTTTAAAAGAAAATCCACATCAGAGCCGAAAGAACTTATTGAAATTGAAAATTCACCGGCACCATTGGGGTCATATGTGGAAAAGAGATTTTTAAAAAGAGATATGCATTTTGATAGTATTGACAATGAAAAAATCATACAATAATTTCAGAATATGAAAATTCGTAGGGGACAATTGTAATTTGTAGAAGTTTAAACATTTTGGAGAGGTTTGTGATGAGATTATGTATTTTGTAAAACCTTATGATATTTTTGCTTCAATGAAATTATTATTAACTATTTTTTTGCCCCCACGAACGAAATTTTCTAGATCCGCCAATGTCGATGGCATTGTCCGCCGGAAATTAAGATGCCAATATAGCGACGATCTTACTGATGGGTGCCCGTCGGTAAAGTTCACTTTCAAATACCGAAGGTCGAATATTTACCGACGACCAATCATGTAATTACCAACAAGTTTCCAAGTCGTTGGTACCAGGTCGTCGGTAGTACCATGATTTCTTGTAGTGATCACTGCAAGATCAGTGTATCGCATAGTTCGATTGTGTGAGGTTCTTAGTTTCGTTGGACTTCACTAGCTTTTCGGTTTGATAAGCTGAATTGTGATGGTTCGGTGTGTAATTTGGGTGCCAATGCAACTGCGGGTGGGGAGCTCAGGCGTGACTCAAGTGCTTTCGTTGGTACCAATTTGCGGTCTTGTTCTGTTACTGAAGCGGAATTGCGGGCAACTGATGGCTTTTAGTAAGATAATGATTGAATCAGATTCCTTGGTTGTGGTGAGACTCATAAAGGTGGTGTGCTTTTCTTAGCATCTGAATTACAACTTGATTTGTGACATCTGTAACCCCATGTGGTTGGTTGATGATTCCGCCACTACTGATATGGTGCATGAAGCAAAACCAAGTTGTTGACGCGGGCTCTCCAAATTTGGTTTAAGCTTAGATTCGTGTAGTAGGTGTCTTGATAGTCTTTTTGTTTTTCTTTTGTCTGCATTTAATGTCGACCTTGCTAAGACCTTGTTCACGAGATGCTTTTAGTTGTTTTGTTCTTCTTTTTGCTCCTACAGGGCTTGCCCCCTAGTGCTCAGAAAAAAGTCTTCATCTTTAATCTTTAACACGTGATAGTACCCAGTATTTTAAGAGATTAGTATATGATTTATCATATGAAAGGATATTATGCGCAACAAAAATATTACACTGCATATAATTAATATCGAATACTCATATTCGCAAAAATTTTCAAATTGTGTCAATTAACCTTTAACAAATTTGATTGGTATCATTTACCTCATAAAGTTCACATTAATAGTAAACATGTTACAATTTAAATAATTTATTTTCTGATTGGTGTAACACCTAAAATATTGAATCATATTATCAGTTTTATGTTCACATGAAATAATTACCTTTATTAGTGATTGTATTCATAAGCTTAGCTCTCGCAGTGGGATTTGGATCCTCTCCCACATTTGTATCTCTCCATCCCTCAATAGAAACAAATACCAGCTGTAAGATTAATCTATTGGCTCAAAAATTAAAAACAAAAATATAATAAAAATTGAAAACGAAATAGGGGTTAACGAAAAAGACGCGAAGTTGTTTGTGGCAACAGTGCGGTGGTGTCTATGTCCACTACCATGTTTCTTCACAAGCTATTGAATGTCGATGGTTGTTGAGCAATTATTATTTGATCAATTCTAAATTTATGCACAAGCAGTCATCACTGTCCTTATTATTAGACGTTGTTTACATAAAACCAATGTGTGCAGTTTGAATCAGAAATGGCTTTTATTTGTTGGAGGTAAACATATAGGGACTAATAGAAATGACTTTGACAAAAGAAAATTTTTAAGGAACCGTTTTTAATTTTCTCAACTGCTGTGTTGATTTAACAAAGGTTAGGGGAGAAAACAGCACTGCAAGAATAAATAGTTTGATTTTAATAGTAGAAAGATAAGATGGCATGGCACTGAGAGAAGCGAGGAGATGAAGAGTGACAAATGTAAAGACAGGACAGCAGTGAGAGAGCGTGGCTGTTTTGTGTGGTTTATTTTTTTCCAAATTTTTTATCTATCAAGCATTAGATTAAATTTACGGCTGAGATGTTTGCTGCAGAAAGATGGGGATAAATGATCGTGGGAGAGGATCCGTTTCCCTCGCGGAGACTTTAGGGTTAAGTCTATTAATTAAGAGATTAACAAATATTGTTGCTCACAATATTGTAGCTAGAGTAACTTTTTTTTGACAAATATTAGAGTAACTTTACTCTTACTTGTATTGATCTTTTTATAGCAAATGAAACTATATAAGCATTCTTTTGTAAAAAATAAAAACATAATTACCCTAATATTTATTTTCATTCTTATATTGATTAGTTGTTAAGTATTTAATTAATTATTAAATGAATTTGTAACATTTATAATGATAACTAACTTTTTTAAAATGAACATATATCTTGAATTTTGTTTCTTATTTAAGAAAAAAGAAAATTTATATTTTTTTTAATTTTTTTATTTGGTTCTCACGCAATCTAAAACTAGGGCAATTAATAATATTAGATATTCAAAACTCATTAGTAATATTGCATTAAAGAAAAAACAATGTAGTGTTGGGTATTCAACTGCGAGGTATGAAATAAAGAAGTCTCACGTCGCCTAATAATAAACAAAATGAAGAGTATATAAGAGGCTAGATTCATTGACCTAACACAATTAAAGTTTTGGGAACAAATATAGTTAAAATCTTTTGGTGCTCCCCTAGAATTCCCTATAAGTGGTACTTGGAGGCTAGGTGGCGTGTCCTATTGAATAATAAACAAAATAAAGAGTATATAAGAGGCTAAACTTATTAATCTAACACCTTAAAGTTTTAGGAACAAATATGGTTAAAGTCTCTTTGTGTTCCCCTCTAGAATTCCCTGTAACTGGTACTTGGAGGCTAGGTGGCGTGTCACATTGAATAATAAACAAAATGAAGAGTATATAAGATGCTACACTTATTTACCTAACACCTTAATGTTTTGAGAATAAATGTGGTTAAAGTCTCTTGATGCTCTCCTCTGGACTTCCCTACAAGTAGTATGTACTTTAAACACTGCTAAATTTCAAAAAAATGAGTTATATATAAAATAGATTTAAAAGTACTTTTCTATAAATTCTCACAAAATAATTGATTTCTCCTAAGTAAAAGGATGCTACTCTTTTTTTTTTTTTTTATGAACTGAAGGTCTAAAAGCCCGGATGCTACTCTTTAGCACTTCTATAGTTCTATACACATTACCTCACGTAATTAGGTAATTATCAAATCTATTTAGTTTATTAATATAATCAAAACAATTACCCTCTCAACTAATAATTAGTCACAACCAACAAGAAAAAAGATATTTGATCCAATTTTTTTACACATTGGTTACCGTAACCCAACCAACAAAACCATATTATGTCAAAATAAATAATACTACAGGATATGTACCCAAAAAAAAAATACTACAGGATTGACAGGGTGGATGGGAAATAATATTTTGGAGGAACACTTGGGAAGTCAAAAATCCACGTGGGTAAGGAGGGACCAAAAGTAGCATGGAAAAAAAAATCGAGAAGTGAAAAAGAATAGGGCACATGATCCAAGAAGTATGCTGCCGTACGAAAGTGACGCCATTCTATTTTGTGTATCGTTGTACACCTTTCGAAATAAATTATAAAAAAAAGTATTTGTATCTGGCCTATATTTATCGTACTTAAGTGATGCCATTCTATTTTATGTAATGTTGTATTTCCTCTTGAATGAATTATAAGTAAAAATATATATGTATCTGGTCTATTTTTTTGTTTATAATTTATTCTGAAAAGAGTAGATGTTTGTGCCCATTAGGTTGTTCCTTCTTTAATGTAACACCATTGTAGACTTCACTGTACTCATCACTCACTCAACAACACTATTCAACTCAACTGCCACTCCATTGCTTCCCTTTTCTTCTTCTTCTGCTTCTTCCCTATATATAGGCTGTAGCTCATTCACATTCACCGTACTTTTATTATGCCTATAACCGCCCCCAACCCAAAACAGATACAGCTCCTATTCTTTATCTTACCTTAGTCACTGACACGCATTACACCATTTTAGAACGTTTCGCTATCAACCGGTAATTGATAAATCAAATCAGCGAAACATTGAATGACAGGGCCCGCCACACCTCAACTCAATACATCTCTTTCTCTTTCTTCTTTATGATCGACAATTGTGTAAAATTTCACCGCTTCCTTCTTTTTCAAGTTCCCACATGCTGTTGTACCTTGAATCTTCGTTTTAGCAACGAATTACCATTTTAATCACATTTTGCATTTTTGGATCTACTTCCCACCATCCATATTTTCTTATATTAATGAGTGTGTTTGAATTGGTTCAACTCAAACATAATGTTAACCCATATGGCATTGTCTGTTACAATAGGATCCTACTTAACCACCTCTAATGATATCAATATCTTAGTCTTTTCCAATGATGACCACTATGTTATGCCCACATCTGTGATAATTCAAACTAAATGTTATCAACTAACAAGCAATATTGTCAAGATTATTAATTTATTATCATACGGCCGGATATGTCTACTCTCGACTACAATAAAGACGCGCGCCTAGACAAAAGAAAATAATTAGTGGCGATGAAGTCTACAAAAGAAAATTAGTACTGATTTTTAGATCGGTTTTACGTACATTGTACCAAATGTTGCAAATTGTAAGGTTAATTACTGGTAGTTACTAACACGGAATTGGGGGTGACGACAATAAGAGGTGTTGAGTTTGTGTTGATATGCAATACTATTCCATCTGTGAATTACATTTTGTATCATCAACTTGTCGCGATCGGGGGGCCCCTACGTGATGATTAGAAGAGAGAACTATCTTGCATTAATTTGAATTAGGTTCTTGTTTTCTTGTCTTACCTATTCCTAGTTAGTGACAATGGTATCGCTGTTCAAAAATATAGTATATGATGGGAATTGTGTTCTGAAAGACACGCACGGGCAATTGTGACCTAACAAAATGATTAATTTATAATGCCACACAGCCCGATGCTCAGATCATATTTATACCCCCTGAAACTTCAACGTGTGCTTTAATTACTATCCTTGTAGCTAAGGAGGCTTCTAGTGCGATAGTGCATTATGAAGTCTACGATTGTTCAATGCTAGAAAATAGTTCGAAACTACGTCTAATGTCGCTTCCCGTAAGTATGAGTTCATGATTCCCATGTCCACAAGGCTGAGACAGTGAACTAACGTCGCTTTGGCAAAAAATAAGGAAAAACAAATATGTTGAGTTTTGAGATAATCATATTCATTTTTTCTTATTTTTTGTCAAACCAATACCAGTTAGATCACGGTCTCAGTTGTGTGGACGTGAAAGACCATGATGACATTCTATTTATTAGAGACGACGTCGGTTATCGTAAGAATTTCGAACTATTTTCAAGCATCGGTGCACTATAGACCACAGATATACTGTTTCATCCTAGCCATCACCAATAATTAAAGATGAGTTGAATATGAATATTTTTTTTTCCCCTTCTTTTGGGAGGAGGAAAAACACATATATATCTATATTCGTACAAGTTACCGGGGGTAAAAAGGGAGGTATAAACGCCCCTTCAAAATTGAAAAAGTTTCCAAGAATCAAGATCCTCCTGGCGATGGAGATCTGATATCTCACCCGAATCATACCCTCTGATTCGTAAAGCAATGATTATAACATAACGGAAAGCAGCAGTGGTTCAGGCAAATTGCTTGCTGCAAAAGTATCGAGTCGACTCCGCTTTCACTCTGACTCGCCCTCCAAAACCACATCACATCATGAAATCCACACGCTGCAGGAATCTTTAATCCTAACACCATGTGCTGCTGCCTGCAATAAACCATTGCCTTAATATGCCTTGCCGCTTAGCTAGTACGACGTGACTAACACGTTCCTCCCGCACTACATTGCAAAATAATTGAAAATTGCAAAACCAAAACGACGGCCAAACAAGGTTACCATTCTTCTCTACCTCCCTCCTAATATGCAATTGCTATGAGCTAGCAGGACCACAAATATATGTCCCATTCTTCTCCTCTCATCTTGATAACGGCCATTCCAACCTTGGTTCCTCATCTTTGCCGTAATTTATAGTAACTAAACAAAACAACTGAATTTATGAATAATGTGACCTGTTCCGGAATATGAATTTTGATATTAAATCAGATAAGAATAGTGAAAGAAGTATATTCGGAAATTACAAAAATAATATTCCAATTTTTGCTCCGGTACCAAATTTGTTGTACTTGTGAAAGTGGAGTGGATTTGGTTCCAAGATTGGAAGACTCTTTTCACATGGGTGGGGGGATAATAAGATCAGCTTTCCCACCCTCTCAAACACGTGCCCGTAACTTACACGGCATGGAGCGTGTCCTGCCCCTTCCAAGCCCCAACAATCAAACAAAACCATTACCTCTCTCACTCTTCCTACCCAGCTCCTTCACTTCTCCATTTTCACTAATTCACCATGCCTTGGTTAAATTTTCTTCATTTTTTTTTTTTGTTTCTTCTTTTTCGTAATTTTTTATATATGTATCTTGAAAAAATCTCAAAAAGAAAAGAAACAGAAAAAGATGATGCAATCATACAATCACTGACTTTGTGGTACCTTTTTAACGGCAAAGTTAAAATAAAGAAACGGACACGGATTTCAAGGGAGAGCCAAGAGAGAAAATGAGAGTGGTAGAGCTTTGTTACGGAATCGTTTGTTCTTCACCAAGGGAAGTTACAACTTACAGAAATTCTGCACAAGCTAGCTCTCTAAGCTGCTTCTCCGTATGACCCATTCAAAGAACAAACGAGCTGATTTTTTCTTCACCTTAACCCACACCAAAATAAAATATAAAAAAAAAAAACTATACACTAAATAAAAGAGTACCGGCTTACGTAAAATATAGATTGAATTCAAATACCTAAACTAAACGTAAGAATAATGTCAGCAAAGTTTCGAGTTCGAATCGATCAGTTTCTTCGGTGGCGAGAAGAAGAACCAAAGTGGAAAGCATACATATTCATGAATCATGGCTTCAGCTGAACCCACTCGTAACGTCCTTCCAAGGGGACATCCTTCACAATATCATAATTATACCTGCAAAAGATATTTGGGAGGAATAATCGTTCTATACAATACACTAATTATGATGTGATTTGTGAAATTTAAAAAAAAGAAAGAAAGAAAGAAAGCGCATAGAGAGAAGAAATTCCGGTTGATTTAACTTACTTGTCTTGAAACCGTTTCTGAATGTCTTTCTCCGCGGTAGCGAAAAATTCTTCGAGCTCCAACTCCGTTGGCATATTTTGCGCCGTTGAATTAGGACGGCGAGAATTGGTCTCCGTTGACTCCACCTCTTGCAAATTTTCTGGAAGCTCGCTTGAATGGCTCATCTCTCTCCTGCGCGTACCAACACAAGAAATATTATGTTGAGAATTATACATTTGAGTGTGTGTAATATATAAAAGTGAGGAGGAGTTACTATAATTTTGAACGGAAAAAAATGTGGCTGTTGAAACACCATTTATTTCTTGCTTTTTTCCGAACTCAAGAGACTTGAACTAGAATTGTTGAAGTATTTGAAAAGAGAACAGTACGAACTAGCTTGGAGCAAATTCAAATTTGAAAAAATTAAATGGAGAAATAAATCCTTTCAGTTCAAAAACCTTTCAAATTCTTCACCGCAATTGCACGTCGACGTTTCAACTTGCGCGCTCTCCACCTGTAAAAAAAAAAAAAAAAAAGGTTCAATGCGGTGCATTAAATTTGGTGAAATTAATAATGAACGATTGAAAAGGCATGGAGTAGTAGTAGTTAATAACGGAGAGCAACAAAACGCAGGTTCAACAAAATCTCTAACGGCATTAAATTGTTCAGCACAAATATAATTCAGAAAACGGAAACAACTCTTCAATTTCTCTCACCTCCAGATCTAACAAATTGATCCTCTCCTCATCGAGCTTAACAGATCCATTGCTCGAACAACAAGACGCCGGCAATTCTTCATCGGCGAAGGTAGGGTCCGCCGTCTCCGGCAGAACTGTCGCCGTCTCCGGTTCGGCAACGGCAGTACTCCTATTCTGACTCTTGAGGTGAGCGAATGTGGACGATGATGTCGTAGAGAATTTTCGGTCTCCGTTTCTGTTGTTGATCTTCCTTCTCTTAGGTGTTCGTGCAGCCGAACTGGCAGCTTCCATGGCTAATGCAGCTCGAGATCGTGTCCTGACACCGACCTGAGCCATCTCCATTGATGCAATCAATGAATCTCTCTCTCTCTCTCTCTCTCTGCAAGTACGTGCTGCTCCTGAGAGACTGCGATTCCACACACCTCACCCTCGCTTTTCAGGTGTTGATGCTCGCTGCTGTGCGTTTATTCTGATTTTGTTAATGTAAGAGAGAGAAATGGGGGGAAGTGTGGTGTGAGAGAGTAAGTTGGTGCGCGCGTGTAGTACGGGGACGACGAAAATTGTGATAATGATGAAAGGGATTCAACGGTTGGGATTGGGTAATTGCTTTTTCATAGTGGTGCGGGTGATGTTGTGTATATGTGTGTGTTGTGTGGTGGTGGTGGTCCAGTCTCCGTTAATAGTGACGGGGGAATCTCAAAACGGGGAATTTGACGGCGCCGTTATGCTTATCGGGTGAGGTTGAGGCCCGCGCCGAAACATGGCCAAACGAGGGAGTGCCACGTCATCATAACTGACGGGGAACTGAAACGGAAGATGGTGTTTGTTGGAAGGATCAAGGTTGGAACAGGGGAAGGGGATGACCGTGCAGACTGCGCAGGGATTACACCGCAAGTAACGCTGATTTAGCAGTGGAAACAAGAATCATGCGGTTACGATGAAACGATCATCATATCTTTGCGTTTGCGTTGGAGAATTCCGTTTGGTGGAGAACCGGTCTTAAGCAAAATAATTGTGTTCAAAACCCAATTACGGATTTATCCCTCCCCTCAATGGTGAAACGCAAAAATGCCATTCCATATTATATTCCCCATCGTTCCTCCTGTTTGTGTTGTGTGTCGTCACACGCACCAGGCACACGAGGATAAACGCCGTAACAAATGGTATTTAGTACACCATATAGGAGAACCGTAAGAAGCACCGAGTGTAAGTTTCGTCCATTAGTATAATGTACAATTCAATGATTCATTTTTCATTCCGCCCCTCCCCCTTTTCCCCCTTATTACTGTTTTAAAATAACTCCAATATTGATTAATGAAAGTATATATAAAATTAAATGAAGAGTCAATATTTACTGATTTACATTTAGTTTACAAGTTTCTTGTGATCAAATTCTTACACTGCAACAGTTAAGGTAAATTCACAGTAACGTTAATTTGGGAAGTCAGCCGCATTTTGTAATTTACTATTAACATTTTATTTAATTTAATACTACCAAGACATGTACATGTGAATGCGTCGCTCCTGATATTTCTTTTGATTCTATGAAGTTTCAAGCAACACTTTTTTTATCCCTCAAAAAAAAAAAAAAAGCAACACTTTTTTTATAGTTGTCCGTTTCCCGATATAAATTCTTCTAGGATAAAATAATTTGCCGAGTAAAGAAACATGAAAAATTAGTATATATTGCATAAATACATGCACGTGTACCACAAATAATCTGGATTTTACTAAATAAATTAAGTACGTTATAAAGTATATCTCTAATAATTCCCTACTTTGGTATGGTTTCGTTTTCTTAGGGGTGGGGGTGGGGGTAGGTTTTTATTTTCTTCAAGCTCGTATTTCTTCTCCACGCTTAATTGAAGACAAATAAATCTTGAAATGTTGAAAAAAAAAAAATGGAAGTGTAGGAGTGGAGCGCCGGGGAACAGGTCACACATGATCATTTAATTTAGGACCATAACGGCTATGGAGGTAAGTACAGAAATTAAATGTAGAATAAGATGTATTCCAACAAAAAAAAAATATATAGAATAAGATACGGTTGAGATATATATGTTGCAATGTGCGTTTACGTACACGTGGGCGTGGGCCACAGAGATCAATATTGCAAGGAAGATATGCCTACTTACGTATATCATCCATCCGCCATGCACCTCTTTTATACGAAAGGAGATCGTTAGTGTGACAAAAAAAACAGTAGCTTTAAATCTAAATAAAATTTACCGTAAAAAAGTTGCAATGTCTTGAGATCATTGAACGGTTCTTGAAAGAATTTGAACTTGCTTAAGTTACAATTTTTTCTTACAATTATTTTTATATTTTTATGTCCCTGTAAGGTTAATTAATTACACCTTAAGTTTCCTATCACTCTATATATCCTGTCTATTTTGAAAAATTATATGAAATTCTGTCACAAGGATAATTTTGTAATTTTATGATTCTTTAAAAAACTAAAAAACATAATAAATATATTAACAGATAATACAGTGTGAAAATATTTAAAATAAAAATTAATAACTAAAATTTTATCATAAGTTAAAAAAATTTAAAAATATTTAAAATTAATTTTAAAAATTTATTGTAATTTTATCACAAGGATAATTTTATCATTTTGTGTGATTTAAAAAAATCAAAAATTAAAAAAGTAATTTTAATAAAACAAAAACTGAAGTTTAAAAATTCATATTAAAAATTATAAAATTTTATTTAAATTTATTAAAGATATTAAAAGCTAATTTTAAAAAATTATATATAATTTTGTCACATGAACAATTTTGTAATTTTATATGATTTTTATTTTATGGTTCAATTATTTGGCCTATCTCATATACGATAATATAATGCTATCCTTTTTTTACAAAATAATTTAATGTTATCTAGTTTGTTATCAGGTACGCATGAAACACATAATAAAAAAATGTGCTCTGGTCCATATTATAAGAGACAAATGAGTCCAATTTTTTGGTCTAAAATATAATAAGCAAGCATCAATTTGTACATACATTAAATACTAATTTTTAATTATGTCCTCATTTAAGTTAGTAAAATTTGTGTGAATTAACTCTCCTTAATTATCAGTCACCATTTATGAAAGGATATATTTGGAAAAAAGTTAAATTTTTAGGAGTATTAATTAGAATCACCTGATTTCAAAGCATTTACTTGTTATGTGTAAATTAGGGTTTTGTCTCTTATAATATGCTTATCCAACTCTCTAAACCTAGCGCCTCTCTCTCTAAACCTTCCCTCTACTTCTCTATTCCTTCTTCCTCATCCACCAGAGAGGGTAGTTTTTTGCCATTTTTTGGCCTGGAACCACCCGTCTACATCGTTTTTTCTTTCCTTTTATCTAAATAAATAGTTTTTTCACATAGATCTAGTTTTTCTTTCGTGTTTTTTTTCGTGATTTCGTCGTCTGAGTGCGGCGTTGTTTTGTTCGTCGTCTTGGTGTGGCGTTGTTTGGTTTTCCGTCTTGTTGCGGTGTTTTGTTTGGTTCAAATTGGCAGATCAGCTTCAATCCATTACAGAGTCAATCAAGACGTGGACGTCAACGTTACAGATCCAGAGTGCTAATGGTGGTCACCGCCAACCTCAGCATCCTTTTCTCCCTATAAATGGCTACTGAGCATGTGGTTCAATTGGTCATATCTGAGACCACCTATAGTCGATTTGAGACTGCACGTGGCAAAGTAATGACCCGTAACTGGATGAGATTAAAGACTGTGACTCCTCATTTCTCTTTGGTCATTGACCGTACTTGAAAGCTTTTGTTTTGGCTGTTAGGATTAAGATGGCTTGGTAATGCCATATTGGCTTATGTTCTGATTAAGTGTTTCATTACCGTGTACTTGGCTGGCTTAGATATTTGTATTGGTTTTCAATTGCGGATGGGGAATGCCCCAACACAATCTGTTCAATCTGGGTGTATGGATCTTTTTTCTAATTATTGAATGAAGTTTGATTACCGTAAAAAAAAAAATCTCTTATCTTATTCGTCCTTATCATATTTTGACCATCAAACAAGGCCTTAATCTCTTAACATCTCCTCAATCTCTACATTTAAATTTACTTTTCAAACATTACTAACGAGAATTCTTTTTTTCGATTTGGAACCTACTGTATTTAGGGTCTTTGGCACCCCAGTGAGTCCACCAATGTATCCTTACAGCTTCGACTCTTTGAACTAGATATGAGACTAATTAATCCCAAATTTGGCCACATAAAGGCATGAGAGTTAACCTGCTTTTGTGACCTCCCAACCGGGACACCTCCTAAAAGTTGAACTTGAGTTCCCTTCCTAAAGGTCGGCGCGTGTTGACACTCCAACCAAGTATTCAAGATAAAAGGTTAAAAAATATTTAATAGATTCTATAAACTCTTTTTTACGGAATATTCTATAAATGATTTAAAATAGAAAACATTCCTATCAATTAATTTTTGCAATAAAATGCGACAAGTATTTTTATTAAATATTTTCTATTTTTATTTTTTCAAGAAGTATTCTAAGAGTACTTATTAGTTTTTGTCTTACTTTATTAACCAAACAATTATTTATGAATTATTTAAGTTTCGGGCTTTTGTCCATCAAATCTGGATCCTCTACTGCAAGATTTTCTACGGCCCTCTCTACAATACTCTATCTCTCTCTTGATTTTGTTCTCTCTCATCTTTATTTTCCCATTTTCTTTCATGTTACTCTTTCCACTCACTCTTGCTTTTTCTGCCGCAGATGCAACACTGCACCGGAAGATCGAAGGTGTTGTTTTTCACTTTTTTTGTGCTTTAATCCGGTGCTTTAATCAATATGTTTTATACATATACATATAAAGATTATTTAGTTCCTCTCAAAAAAAAGATTATTTAGATGTTTATAATTCTTTTACCTAAAATAATATTTACTAGATAGACCAATTGGGTATTGGTTGAGTGGACGTAACTTGCCCCCATATGAAGGGATCCTAAGGTACTCGGGCTCGAATCCTTGTCGAGTCACCCGCATCTGAAGGCAGAGAACCAAGGGTAAAATTCTGCTCAATCGGCTGAATCGGTGATTAGTTTCATAACAAACCTATGGAAATACTTTTGTGGATTCAATCGGCCCAACGGGCTAATTAGAGTGGATTCAAAAAAGAATATACTAGATATACTCGAGAGATTAGTACCCGTAATTGCGTGGGAGATATGCCATTTTATGAGAGAAAAATGCCTTTTGATACCAAAAAAATGCCTTTGAAAACCTGTGGGTAAATCTGGAAGTGTTTTAAAGGTGCCCCAACCCGCAATTCCATGAGGACATTTAGGAGTAAAAGGGCCACATCCTTTGCAATCAGCTTATCACATTTTCCACATCGATCAAAGCCAGCTTTTTCTTCCTCTTCTTTATTTTCGTGAAAATTTTAAAACTGATTTTATTTTTTTCTTTCTTTTCCCTTTTAATTTGACTCGAGAACCTTGCTGCGTGCTATATTTTTGGATGGCTCCAGTTTCCAGGGGCCCATTCCATGCATTCTCTCATGTGTGGACAGACACAAAGTACACCGTATGCATGCAGGATCTGTTACAAAGTGAAAGAAGACAAAGTCACGATAATTAAAAAAGTAAGTTGTAAGAACCAACAGTGTTGGGTCTATCGGAATGGGTCAGTCTCTCACAACGTGGTAAACCAATGTTCGAAATTCTACTGAGAAAGGTATCTATATTTAGTGTCCGACACGCCTCGAATAGGATTGCCTCCATTGAAGGAGACCTGTGAAAACCGAAAATAAATAAATAAATAAATAAATAAGTTGTAAGAAATTGACAAAAAGAAAGGCCGGTAGTCGATCAACTGGTTACTCTCCTTGGTAGAAGTGTAAGCAAAACCAGTCTAAGAAAAGTTGGATACTTGAAGGCAAAAAAAATGTCTTTGGACATATTTGTATGGTGCTCGGTTCTGTCTTTTTTTTTTCTAGCTTAAAAAATACTCTCAAGTTAAAATAAAAAATAAGAACTTCAAGTAGAAATTTAAAATTATTGTCAAAAAAAGAAAGAAGAAATTTAAAATTATTTAGTACTTTTCAAAACTTAAAAACTAATTTAAATTAAAAATTGTTTAGTAAAATATTTTAATAAAAATACTTTATTTTGAATTACCACAAACAACTCGGTCGGGGTGAGGCTGGTGAAGCAAGGGCTTTATGTCGCACCCAACAAACATATATACCTTATACACTTCAAGTCTCTCGACAAAAAAAAATTACTTTAGGCCTCAACGAATAATAATAAATTATTTAACTATACTGAATAAGCCAAAAAGATCAACATTTGCTCTCCAGATCAATTTAAGTGTACTAAATAATAATCAATTTAACTGCACTCGAATATTTTTTGCTATTAATTTAATAACACTGAACATGATTTTTGCATTTGGAATGCAAAATATACGAGATGTTTTGTTATATAACTTCATCAAATAAGCCTCGCCTTAAAGTCATTTTAGGCCTATACAAGGGTTGGGCCAGTCTGCCGCAAATGGTATAACCCAACTAATTTGATAATATACCTTAGACTAAAATACACACTCCTCCTCAAATATAGTGTTGTTACACACCCTTTCCCTCATGCTTTGAAACACACTCTCCCCTCCCTTACCAGATACAGGGTCTGCCCAAGGCCCAAGCTACTAATTAAAGCTAGGGCTGGAGGCCTCAAAAAAATTTAAAAAGGCCTCCCTCTTTCTCTCTCTCTCTCTCTCTCGGACTCTCCAGTTTCTGATTCCCTCATTTGCCTCTCTGCCTCCTGTTTCCCTCGTTTATCAAAAATAGAAAGGCCTCCCACTCTCCCTCTTCATCTAATTAATCATCTCTATTTCTCTCGCTGTTTGTCGTCTCTCGTTCTATGTGTGCAGCCTTTCTCACTCTCTATAATGGCGACGCAACCTCTCTTACTTTCTTTGACTGCACGCAGTCACGTTAGTTCTGTGTCTCCCGAGTGTTTCGATGTGTCGGGTCTTTAACGACCACTCTCTGTCATATGTCACGCCGATATCGACATGTCGTGTCTTCTGTTCTGTGTGTGCGCCTTCTCTCTGTGCCTCTACCACTGTGTAGTGTGTTGTCTCTCTATGGCTCTGCGACTCGACGCTGTGCGTTTGGTTTTGTTTTTCCTTTTATCAGGAATTACTTTGTTATTATTTTGAAGCTTTGTATATATATATATATTTTTTGATGGGCAAATGTTAGTGGTTTGTTTGTTAAAAGGGAGGGGGATTTTGTTCGTGGTAAGGATTTGAGTCCTGTACCTCCTGCTTGCAGCTTCTTCATGTCTTTTGGCTCAACCACTAAGCCACCTACATGGGACTTTAAAGCTTTGTATATGATGTGCAATCCGTCTAATATTTTAATTTCATGGTTCATTAAAATATTATTGGTTTCAACGAAAAGAGCAAGAGTTGGATTCTACATTGCTGTATTGGATTTTTCATATAAATTAAGGCTGTTTTGTTGTATACTAGTATGGAACCTGTGCCATACACGGGGAACATTATTATTATTTTTATTATAAAAATTATTTCAATCCAATAATATCATATAAGAAATATTATATTAGTAATTATTAATTTTTAATTATTTTATAATACAACACTTACTATTGTGTATAATTATTAGGTGTCTAACGTCCGATAAGTAACAAAACTAATATCAATCATGGTGCATACCACCTCGATTAGTCTGATGGTGCATACCACCCAATAATTTGTGAGATAATGTATAAATTAGATATTCTACAAATTATAGTGTTCTACAAAGTTTATTCACAATTTAGATTATGAATTAATGAAACATTATAAATTCAAAAAATTGTTTAAAAACTTAGTTGAATGAATTATTTTACAATTATAAAATTTTAATCAATACTTATGTAAAGTTATCATGAAAACAAAACTTTATATAATGTAAGTATGTAATTTTATTTAATGCATAACGTGTTCGTGTTTTCTTGTGAACTTGTGTCATGTGAAATAAAAAATATAAAGTTTTCTTGTAAAATGTTCATTCTCATTTTTTACAATATATCTAAAGTACGACCATTGAAATGTCATGCATGGGGTAGTTGACGTTAGTAGAATATAGATAATTGTTGTGAAAAATAAATTATTATATTGAGCATGGTTTATTAATTGTAGATATAAACAATTAAAACAATTGGAGTTAAATATAATCATATAGAGTAACAGTGAACAAAATTTTCATGTAAAATGTCGTGTTGAATGTAATTTTCTCTATGTATTTTCTTGTAAAATGTTCATCCTGTGTCTTATGCTTTATATATTATATTAAAAGAAAATTTATGTTTTCTTAGATAATTTTTTTTTATGTGTTCTTCTATTAAAATTTGTCTTCATAATAAATAAAATAATAGCGTTATTTCATGTAATATGTTCAATATCCATGTAATAAATCGTATAATTAAAGTATCAATTGATTTGTATGGAAATATTAATTTATTATCATGTAAAATATTCGTCTTTTTTTATACATAAAATATTCATCTATGAGAGATATATTTTTACGCTTAGGTTATCATGTTTTATTTATATTTACTTCCATGATTTAGACGTTACTGTGTCTTCCTAGGAATTAAGATTAAAAATTAAAATAATTTAAAATAATAGTCATATTCAATAATTGGTTTATATAACGTGTGTAACCTTGCATATATTAAGGATCATTAATTGTTCACTTTTTTTGTTATTAATTATGAACTTTCCTATTTAGATTATAGATTTACATTTATGTAATCTCTCTACCCACAAAATAGGAAATAAGGTAATTAATAAGGAAAAAAGTGGGTAATTAATTATTTTTATCGTGTGCATGGTTGCACACGTTAGAAAAACCTTTCAATAGTTTATATTACACTAAATAATAATCACATCATATTTGTAGTATGATGGCCCATGTACAATATTAAATTAATGCGTTATTTTTTTATTTCCTTGTCTTTATATGTCATAACTACCCACTGATATGATTAAAAATAGTTGAAACACTAATCCATCAAACTATCTTTCTCAATTAGCCATTGTTTAACTATTTTATTTTCCTTTTATGGATGTTTCAACATGGTTCATATATGTTTTAAATATTTTGAAATCATATTGAAATCGATTTGGATAGAAATTATAGATGAGCTAAAAAAAATTCGAAATTATATTTCTTTAATATTTTGTCTAATTGATACCTTTTTATTTCTTTAATTTGCTGCAATCTTGTCAAAAAAAAAAATTGATTGATTTGTTTTATAAGCATTAGTTTTGATTTGATCATATCTTAGAATTACATGAGAGAGGATAGTTTTATTTAAAAAAATTCACACATATACCAGTTATTTTAACACAACATAGTTAAAAACTAAATTTTATTATAATTTTACTTTATCAGTCATAGAATTGTATTTTAATTTTACTTTATTAATTATAGAAAAACTGTTTGTTAAATTAATTTTAAAAAAAATCATTTGTAGGATATTATTGAAAAAATTCAAAATATTTCTATTCATTTAGTGATATTTGGTACAAAAATGTTATCGCAATCTTGTTTGTGTGCTAGTATTTCTTATGCCAATAGAATAGTACAACTGGTGGGAAATTCAGCATAGCATGTTTAGATTTTTTGGGAAAGAGAAACTAATGTTATTACTTAAGGTTTGGGAAATTCAAGCTTGGACACGCCTCTGTCAACGTTAGCCAGGTGTCACCCATGTTTGAGTCTGACTCTTGGTGAAAACATAGGAAAATCGCTTGTTGAACCATCATGGTTTGGAGAAAGCTGAGTTCTGTGATAAATCATTTGGCACAATGATGACATAGTTATGCAAGAAGAAGCCTATATTAGTTAGATGGCTTACCTGACAAAAACATCTGCAAATCTTTCGTGCCACTCACAAGCAAAGGTAGGTATTATATTGATCACAATGTCCTCTATCTTCAATTGAACGGGATACGGTTTTCTACATCAGAAGATAAACTAAAATGATAACCAAACATAAACTGATATTAAATTCTATTATAGTATAGTTTTAACTGTAAGTTTTTCACCCAAAAAAATTGTAAGGTATTGTTGCCTTATTGACAGGTATTTGTAATGGCCTTTGGAAGCATCATTACATAACTTGTAGTTCGTTAAACCAAAAATCTGATACTTGAAACCCAAAAAAAATAAGGAGTGATAAAACGAACACCAATTGTGGAATTAATTAAAAAATTAATAATCCCATTCTCCATTAAATAGATCAAGAGGTTTTACACGTAGGAATAAAAAAACTAATTAGCCCACGATGCCAAACCATTAACCACCATTGTCGATCGACCATCTGCGAAAGCAAAGATGACCAGGTGCTTCCCCTTCTTCCATTTCTCCTCCTTCTGGATGACTGAAAATGGGATTCCTCAATGAATCAAAATATGCATTAGGTAAAAGGGAAAGAAAAATAATCAAAAAAGGATCTTATACTTTCATGGATTCAACATTCATCACATTTGTCAATAGCATTACTCTCCTTATAGCCACCATCATCAAACTTTAGAGTTTTCCAGTTGAAGATAGAACATTACCGCTAGCTATACGTCATTCTGCATGCAAAGGAGAAAAAAAGAAGAATAAACTACATGAACTAATGCTTCTTTGTTTGTTTCATAGTTTAAACTATATACAGGTGAATAGGAAATGCCCAGAATTAAAAAGTCCCGAAATTTCAATTTTGTGAACCTGCATAAGATGCAGGTGTTCTTGGAAAACACTATTGGAAAAAACTTAAAGAAGGAAATTAATTAACAAAAATTGTTAAAAAACTACATACCACAAATACTATGAATGCTTTTCCATGAACACGAATATAGAGTTTTTAGGTGTCTGAGTGAAGAGTAATAAAGGTGTGGCTGCGAACAATGAAAAGGAAGACTTCCTTTTGAGAGAGCGAGAGACGAATGGGTTCTGCAAGACTATAATGACTCAGATCTAGTGCAGTTCAATGTATGATACATGGAAGACGACCCATTCATCTTTGAGTGATCAGGAGGAATCAAAAGAATAAGAATAGATATGCATATCAATTGGGATAACAATTTCCGTTGGGGTGATTTAATAAGAAATAACAAATAAATTTAATTCCAAAAGCAGAACATTCAAACTTTTGCATCTCACAAATGGAACCAAGCGCTGATTCACGCATAAATGTCAATAGCAGTGCTTTTATTTGCTTTGATTAGTATAGATTCAAATTTTAAATAATTTCTATTCTTTCAAATTTGTTAACTTCTATGCTTATTCTTTTGATTGTTCACTGTAATTTGATTTGATTAAATTTGATTAATAAGTAGTAACTATTTTAAAATTCATTCCAAAAATAAGTTGTTGCATTGATTTGTAATCATCGATGATTTGATTTTATTTGTCAAAAGAAATAACAGCCGTATTTAAACACATTTATTGAATTACCAAATTGATGTTTGATTGATTAGTTGATTACTCTAATTAGGCAATTTATCTGAAGTAGGAAACTGTGTAATTTGAGAGTATTCTATATATTTTTTCCCAGTTTTAACGCATTCTTAATGCCACTTTTTTTCCCACGTATTAAATTTTTTGTCCACATTGTTGTCCACGTCTTTAAAAAACTGATTAGCTGGCTCTAAACATTTCATTAGAAAATGACATGTGTTAAACTTTCTTTTTTAAATTATTCATGTTTGTATATAATAAAGATAAAGATTAATGGAAGATACAAGTATAAAAATGAGGGGGGGGAAAATAGAACCTGGATTTTCATCGAATTTGATCCGTTTTGCTGTATCTGTTCGCTTTTATGAATTGCACCTTTCCAATGGAAGTCACCAAAAACTTTTTAATAAAATATTATTATCAACCTTGAAAATGTATCTCTTTAGAGTTCGCTTTAGGCCTCGATTAGTGTTGGGTCGACGTTGACGAGATAATAAATAACCATTTCATTTCATTTTGTAACTTTTCGTTAACTTTTTCATTAACCGCTGTTAGGAAAAAATTTTATTACAATTTTTTTTTTACCCGTCACCCTGTTTCGTCATTCACCTTGCATCATCTAACCCCACTAACCCACTTCCACTTGTATGCACACCACATCTCTAACACCCTCCACGGCATCCCTCCTCCAATTTCGTCCTCCGTCGTGCCTTCGACTCATGGGGTGCAGCTTAACCTTTTTGATAGCTCAAGCAACAGAGGTTGATGAATAATAAGAAGGCACCTTCATGCCTATCCCCTTGATGATTCAATGCTGAATCGAGCTATATGTCGCTGCCACTACCACTACAACAGATTTTGTAAAATATGACGCCACTTTAAACAGCGCTTTAAACTAAAGCGCTAGCTAAAATCGCGGAAAAACATTCACTAGCGTTTACCTAAGAAAGCGCTACTAAAAGTTCGTTAATAGCTAGCGCTTCCCCAGGAATGCGCTACTAATATTTTAGCGTCAACAATCACTAGCACTTTTCCAGGAAAGTGTTTTCCTTTATCAATATTTACTAGCGCTTTTCCAGGGGAGCACTAACGTTAAACAATAATCGCTAGCGCTTTCCCACAAAAGGCTATGCCCAAAAAAATATTATATCACATATTCTGTCTCTGTTTACTCAGTTTGCTCACTCGATATTTTGCTCTCTCTAGCTCTCTCTCATAGCGTCCATCTCGTTCTCTCTCTCTCGTCGCCGTTGAGCTCGTCGTCACCGTCTCTCCTTTTGAGCATTTCGTTCTGTTACTCGATCGTTTGCTCTCTCTCTCATAGTGTTCATGTATTTCTCGCAACGACGTGTCTCTCTGTCATTGGATTGGAGGGCTTCAAACTCGTTTTCTCTCATTATTATATAAAGGTTTTGTTCTGTTCATTGGATTGGAGCGGCGACATGTCTCTTTATTTAGTTATGTTCTTTTGGGTTTTGTTTTTATTGTGTTTCCTTGTTTGTGTAGGTTAAAGCCTGCTATTGTGGTTGTCTCTTTTGGGTTCGGGGTTTGGTTTCTCACTAAAGAAGAAAGGTTTGATTCTTGGAATAAAGGCCCTGTTTGGTTTTTCCTGTTGGTAAGTCCTCTTTCTCCTCTTTCTTACTTTTGCTGCTAGCTTTTTGTTTGCATCTCACTGTGAGGTAGAAAAAAGTAGGTGTTGTTTGATTTGTATGGTTTTATAGTAGAGTTTGTTTTGATGATGGGGCTGCTTTGATGTTGTTGCTCTGCTGGTTCTTATAATGTTCTTTTGGGTTGAAAGAATAGGAAATTTTGGTTACCTTGGTGGTGGTTTACAAAAGGAATAATTGTGTAAAAAGATTGAACATGTGTTGAACTTTGAAGTGTTTTATGTTTGATTGGATTGGATATATTTTGGAATGTCCATATTTTAGGGGAGAGTCTACCAAATTTTTGTTAAAAATTCAAACTATGAATTGAATACGAACTGTGAATTGTGGATTGACGGCATAGCATTAGCTATAGCCCGATGCGTTAGATTATCAAGTTTTGACCTTGTTTAGTGGTAAAATATTGATGTTTAATATGATGTTATATTAATGAGAATGACTGTTGAATTTGTAAAGGTTGAAGTTAGAATGGATCGGAAGTGGATGTCTGCCAATCGTTTGTCGAAGGAATATAGGGATGGAGTGCAAGATTTTATTAGGTTTGTAGTACAGCATGAAAAAGAACTAGACCTGAGTAGAATCGTATGTCCTTGTTTGAGTTGTTTTTATGTAGGCCGAGTTAATGTTCAGGAATTGGAAGGACATCTAGTGAGCAATAGAATTGATCAGAGTTATACCTGTTGGACAAAGCACGGTGAGAAAAGAGGTGAATCTTCTAATATGGGGAAAAGTGGGAGATATGCGTCAGATGACGCCGATACAAATGCATATTATAGCGACCGTTTTGAAGAGATGACAAATGCAGTTGAAGAAGATCTCTGTGATTATCCTCAAATGTTTAAGAAGTTGGTAAGTGATGCGGAGAAGCCGTTGTATGAGGGTTGTACGAAATTCACGAGATTATCGGCGATGTTAAAGTTGTATAACTTGAAATCCGGCAATGGATGGACTGATAAGAGCTTTACGGACTTACTCACCATATTGAAAGATATGTTGTCGGATGATAATGTGCTTCCTGGTCGGACATATGAGGCTAAACAAATGTTACGCTCTATTGGCATAGGCTATGAGAGGATACACGCTTGTCCTAACGATTGCATTTTATTTAGAAATGAATATGCATCGTTAAATTCGTGTCCTAAATGTAAAGGCTCACGGTATAAGAAGAAGGAAGCTCCAGAGAATGTTATGTGGTATTTCCTCATAATTCTCAGATTCAGGCGCATGTACCGTAGTTCAGAAGATGCAAAACACTTGACATGGCATGAGGATGAAAGGATTAAGGATGGCATGCTGCGGCACCCGGCAGATTCTCCTCAATGGAAAAAAATTGATATTGAGTATCCTGATTTTAGGAAAGAACCAAGAAACCTAAGACTTGCATTGTCTACTGATGGGTCTAACCCGCATGGTGTTCAGAGTAGCTCTCATAGTACATGGCTAGTGATTTTGGTGATTTATAACCTACCTCCATGGCTATGCATGAAGCGCAAATATATGATATTGTCTATGTTAATTTCAGGGCCCAAACAACCAGAAAATAATATAGACATATTTTTGGCACCTTTAATTCAAGACTTGAAGTGAATGTGGGAGTCGGGTATAGATGTGTACGATGGGTATAGAGAAGAAAGTTTCATCTTGAGGACTATGATCTTTGGCACAATTAATGATTTTTCGGCATACAGTAATTTGTCTGGATACAGTACCAAAGGCCAGTGTGCATGCCCTATATGTGAAGATGGTACTGATTGGATGCTATTAAAACATGGTAAGAAGAATGTCTTCCTTGGGCATCGTAGGTTTTTGCCTCAAAAGCATCATTATCGGTCGTGGAGGAAAGCATTTAATGGGAATATTGAAGAACGTAGAGCTCTTTTGTCTTTGACTGGTGCACAACTATTTGAAAAGGTAAAAGATTTGAGTATTGAATTCGGAAAACCTTTTGCAGGAGAGCTTGACACACGAGGGTGGAAAAAAAGGTCGATTTTCATTGAGCTGTCATAATGGGAGTCATTGTACATGAGACATTTCATTGATGTAATGCATATTGAAAAAATGTCTTTGATAGTGTCATTGGTACCTTACTCAATGTGCCCGGGAAGACTAAAGATGACATAAATGCAAGGCAAAACTTGATTAGTATGGGACTGAGACGGGAATTGGGACCAGTAAAAAAGGAAAAACTACGTACATATCTACCTCCAGCTGCTCATACTTTGTCTAGAAAAGAGAAAACGGTTCTTTGTAAGTTTCGTCATGGAGTTAAGATTCCAGAGGGGTACTCTTCAAACATTATGAACCTCGTATCAATGAGAGATCTCAAGTTAAAGGGTCTGAAGTCCCATGATTACTATGTTCTCATGGAGAATTTGCTATCCATTGGCATACGATCCATTTTGCCCATCAAAGTGCGTGATCAATGCATTTTAATGCGCTTTTGATAGCATTGCACTTTGTATTTTTAAATGTGTGTTATGCCTAATAACTACTTTTTAACATGGTTTTATATCTTTGGGTTTTAATTGGGCTTTAGTGGAATTCTTTGTTAATTTTTGGATTTTGTTACATCTTGACCCATGTTCCTTCTGCAGGTCATAACTTGGGCTATACTTATTCGATTGCAGTGATCTTGGTGGCATTGGAAAGCTAAGAAGAAGATCTACAACTCTTACATTGGCACCGAAGCCTAGTTCGAAAATGCAAATTACTGAGGCAGACGGAATTACTGCGAGTTTTGGATCATTTTCTCATGTGATTAGTTGTTATTAGGCTAATTAATCTCTTTTGGGCCTTTCTCTTTGGTCACAAACTTCAGATTACCTAGGTTAACCTAGGGGAGATTATAAATACATTTTTAGAGTATTAGGTTGGAAGCTTTGGATGACTTATGAATCTTTGGCCGTTTTTGATTATCTTGTTTTATTTTTCCATAGAAATATTTTGTTCTTCCCTTTTTACTTCTTAATCTCGTTTTTGGCAAGACCTTCCATGGAAGGCTAAATCTTTTAGATCAATTCACTGGTTAAGGATTTCCTAGAGGATCTTGAGGTTTATTATTAATGTTAAATTTGATTTTGTGTTTCTATTTCTTTTCTTTTTGATCTTTCGTCTCTTTGAATATTGTGCGCAAATTCATTTTATGTATTGATGCTTAATCATATCAAATTCGTTTTTGCTCTCCAGTTTGAGATTATTCGAAATAATTGAATGCTTGCTTTAGTTTATTTCGAATAGAGATCAATAGGATCTATAACGCTTAGTTGTAGGTTTGATTGAATTCGGTTATTAGATTAATTGTGTTCTTGTGACGCTTGTTCCTTGTTCATGATTAATTGAATTCTGTAATACTTAATCCAGTAGGAATTCTTATAAAATTAATTGACGCTTGATTAGTTAATTTTATGATCAAACAAGAATAGAATCATGAAATAGAAAAATCTTTTGAAACCTTGTGATAGATCCGAGTGGAATTTCCTATAAACCAGTGGATTGGTTGTTTGTTATCAATTGATTTTCATCCTTTTTGCAATATGTTTCTGAACCGAAACCCCCCTCCAATTTTATTTCTTCGCAAGTTCTTCTTTTTGGTTATGGTTAATTAGAGATCCTTGTGAGACGACCAAGGTTGAATTACCTTGTTACTACATTACTGTTTTGAATTATTTTGACTCGTGTGCGACAGTGGATCAAATTGGCGGCGTTGCTGGGGACCTCTGATCAAAATTAGCCAATTCAAGGACCCTCTAACGTCTCTAACCTTTGATTTTACGTTTTAATTGTGTTTCAGGTTATGACATTGAATTTTGCATTGAGCTAGTGGAAAAATCGGTTTCCAGTCAACTTGCTTGGATTGCTCCGAAATTTGGCCAGAAAATCCTGAAAAATTCAAGGATCAATACCCTTGTATCAGGTACTGATACCAGGACTACAGACTCAAAATCCAAAATTTCTTCGTTTAGACCACTTTTTAATTTTTTTTGAATTTTTCGTAATTTTTAAAAAATCCAAAAAAAATTTGTCTTAGCATTATTTTTTTTTTAGAGATTTTCAGTGATAATTTTATATTTTTTAGATTTTATTTGATAGGTTTTGTCAATTTCTTTCTTGTTTTAGCGATTAGGACATTGTTGGTATTTTCTGATTTGTTATTGTACCTTCTTATGTGCTCATGATGCATGACTAGGTCCAATTCTGAAATTATGCATTCTTTTGATTCAAAAATAGATAGGACTTTTCATTCACTCAATAGACTTAATAAGGCTAGTACTAGTAATAACATAGGTAGTGATCATATAGGTGATAGCGATAGTGCTAGCATTAGCATATTCAGTCATACTCTCTTTGATTCTGATTCTGATTTTAGTGTTGATAACATGGCTGCTAGAACATTAAGGGAACTTGTTGCACCTGATGTTACTTATAATGCTTTGTGCATTGAATACCCTGATGTTGAAGTACCTTTTAAGCTGAAATCTGGTCTGATACATTTGCTTCCTAAGTTTCATGGTCTTGTAGGTGAAGATCCTCACAAACATATTAAGGAGTTCCATCTTGTATGCTCTACCATGAAACCTCAAGGTGTTCCAGAAGACCACATCAAGCTGAGAGCTTTCCCATTCTCATTACAAGACATTGCCAAGGACTGGTTGTACTACCTTCAACCAGGTTCTGTGACAAGCTGAAATGAATTGAAGAAGTTATTTCTGGAGAAATTCTTCCCTACCTCTAAAGCTGCTTCGATCAGAAAAGAAATATGTGGCATCAGGTAGATTGATAGGGAATCTTTGCATGAATACTGGGAGAGATTTAAGAAGTTATGTGCAAGTTGCCCTCACCATCAGATTTCTGAACAGTTGCTCATCCAGTATTTTTATGAAGGCTTGTTGCCTATGGATCGAAACATCATGGATGCTGCTAGTGGAGGAGCACTTGTGGATAAAACCTCAGCAGATGCAAGAAGCCTGATTGAGAACATGTCCATTAATTCTCAGCAGTTCACTACTAGAAGCAATTCAGTGGTGCTAACAAAAGGAGTCAATGAGATACAAGCTGCTGAGCATAAGAACTTAGCGACCAAGCTTGATGAAATTACTTCATTGGTAAAAAAGTTAGCTGTAACTAAAACTCAGGCAGCGAGAGTTTGTGGTATTTGCACCTCTGCAGAGCACCCTACAGATGCATGTCCTATATTGCAGGAGAGTGACAATGCTAACACTCCTCATGCCTATGCAGCAAACATATTCAATGACAGGCCCCAGCCCAACTATGATCTGTCTTCCAATAGGTACAACCTCAATTGGAGAAACCATCCAAACCTAAGATGGGGAAATACCTCATAGCACCAGTGCCACAACTCGCTTTACAGCAAATTTCAAATAGAACAACACAAAGAAATGCAAAATCTGAACCTTCGTTGGAGGACCTTATTAAACAGATGGCAGTCCAGAATCTCCAATTCCAGCAGCGAATAGATTCAACCATTCAGAATATGGAGGCAAAAATTGGACAGCTAGCAACTTCCATTAATCGGATGCAGTCTCAGGGGTCGGACAAATTGCCTGCCCAACCGGTAGTGATTCCAAATGTCAGTGCAATCACTCTCAGGTCCAATAAAGTTGTTGAAACTCCAGAAATTCGTGAGACTCCTCCAGCAGAAAACACAAGTGGCATAAAAATGATAAGCCACCTTCTGTGCCTACCTATCCTGATGATGATAATGCACAACCTATACCACTTCCCTTCCCTCAAAGGGCTGTGATAACTAAGTAGATGGATGAGGCAGATAAAGACAAGGAAATCTTGGATACATTTTGGAAGGTTGAAGTGAATATTCCTCTCCTTGAAACGATTAAGCAGATTCCAAGATATGCTAAGTTCCTTAAAGAGCTGTGCACACACAAAAGGAGGCTGAAGGGGAATGAAAAGGTCAACATGAATTGCAATGTTTCTGCAATCATACAACCCATGATGCCCCAAAAGTGCAAGGATCCAGGGTTTTTTACTATTCCATGTACCATAGGCGAGAGTAAATTTGAAAATGCCATGCTAGATTTGGGTGCTTCCATTAATGTTATTCCTACATCTATTTTTAACTCTCTGGCTCTTGGACCTTTACATCATACAGGTGTTGTTATTCAGTTGGCAAACAGGAGCAGTGCTAACCCTGCTGGACTTGTGGAGGATGTACTTGTTAAAATTAATGACTTGATCTTTCCTGCAGATTTTTACATTCTGGACATGGAGGGAGAGACAAAATCCAGCAGGGCACCTATCATCCTAGGCAGACCATTCCTAAAAACTGCAAGAACCAAGATTGATGTCCATGCTGGAACACTATCCATGGAATTTAGGGATAGCATAGTCAGATTTAACATCTTTGATGCTATGAAGAATCCCATGGAAGAGCATTCCCTTTTCCAAATAGAATTGCTTACTGACTCAGTTGATGAGACTTATCCTGATGTGTTTACTGCAGATTTCCCTTCCTTGTCTGATTTTGATGATACTTACACTTGTGACACTTGCACTGATATCCAGTTGTGTTCTGTGTGTGCTAAAATTGGGGTTGTCCTACATTTTGATACTCATTCTGATGCTACAGATTGCATGGTTGTGCCTGTTAATGTTACAAATGATGTTGCTACACTGCAAGCTGCTGATGTAACTACTTCTACAAGAATACTTCCCTCCACTGAGCAGCCACCCACCCTAGAGCTCAAACCACTCCCGGAGCATTTGAAATATCCATATTTAGAGGAGAGTGAAATATGCATATTTGAAGCTGAGCAAGAGGGGAAGTTGCTGGAAATACTGAAGAAACACAAGAGAGCTATTGGATGGACCTTGGCTGACATTCCTGGCATTAGCCCTTCCATGTGCATGCATAGGATACTACTTGAGGATTAGGCGAAACCAGTGAGGCAACCACAAAGGAGACTCAATCCCTTGATTTTGGATGTTGTGAAGAAGGAGGTAACCAAGCTTCTACAAGCTGGCATCATATATCCCATTTCTGACAGTCAGTGGGTGAGCCCTATCCAAGTAGTTCCTAAGAAGACTGGCCTCACAGTGGTTAAAAATGAGAATAATGAACTTATCCCCACTAAAGTGCAAAACAGTTGGAGAGTGTGTATTGATTATAGGAGACTCAACCAAGCGACCAGAAAGGATCACTTTCCTTTGCCCTTCATCGATCAGATGCTTGAACGCTTGGCAGGTAAATCTCACTATCGTTTTCTTGATGGTTTTTCAGGTTACTTTCAGATCCATATTGCACCAGAGGACCAAGAAAAAACCACATCCACTTGCCCCTTTAGCACTTTTGCCTATCGGAGGATGCCCTTCGGCCTATGCAATGAACCTGGCACCTTCCAGCAGTGCATGATTAGTATGTTTGCTGATTTTATAGAAAATTGTATAGAGGTGCTTATGGATGACTTTACTATTTATGGTTCCTCATTTGATGTATGTTTGGATAATTTGGATAGAGTTTTGCATAGATGCATAGAAACTAATCTTGTTCTGAATTATGAAAAATGTCACTTTATGGTGGAACAAGGCATAGTTTTAGGACATGTGATCTCTGAAAAAGGGATGGAAGTGGATCCTGCCAAGATTGATGTGATTTCTAGTTTACCTTTCCCATCTTGCATACGCGAGATTCGTTCTTTTCTTGGTCATGCAGGTTTCTACAGGCGCTTTATCAAGGATTTCAGTAAGATAACCCTTCCACTGTCAAACTTGTTGCAAAAGGATGTTCATTTCACCGTTGATGATAAATGCAAGAAGGCATTTGACTTCCTAAAGAAGGAGTTGACTTCTGCTCCTATTATTCAGCTACCTGATTGGACTCTCCCCTTTGAAATTATGTATGATGCATCTAATCATGCATTGGGAGCTGTCCTTGTACAAAGAGTTAGCAGAGCTACCCATGTTATTTATTATGCTTCTAGGACTTTGGATTCTACACAGGCGAATTATACCACTACTGAAAAGGAACTCTTAGCTATTGTGTTTGCTCTTGATAAATTTAGATCATATTTGCTTGGTTCCAAGGTGGTTGTTTTTACTGACCATGCAGCTTTGAAGTTCCTATTAAAGAAGCTAGAGGCAAAGCCAAGACTCATTCTGTGGATGTTGCTGCTCCAAGAGTTTGATTTGGAAGTTAAGGATAAGAGTGGAGCAGAGAATCTTGTGGCAGACCACTTGAGCATAATAGAGAGGGTTGAGGACCTTCTCCCCATTCATGATGATTTCCCTGATGAGCAGCTTTTACAGCTGCGAGATGTTACTCCTTGGTTTGCTGACTTAGTTAATTATTTGGTTGCTGGAGTTTTACCTCCACAGGCATCTAGGGCACAAATAGATAAACTTAAAAGTGATGCCAAATATTATGTGTGGGATGACCCTTATTTGTGAAAATTTTGTAGTGACCAGGTTATTAGGAGATGTGTTCCCAACCATGAGGTTTAGTTCATTCTTCACTTCTATCATGTCTCTCAGGTAGGAGGACACTTTGGGCCACAACAAACAGCAAGAAAGGTATTAGACTCCGGTTTCTTTTGGCCCACCGTCTTCAAAGATGCATTTGAGACTTTTTGTACTTGCGAGCAGTGTCAGAGAGCAGGAACAACAATCACTCGCAGGAGTGAGATGCCCCAGCAACCTATGTTTTTTTGTGAGATATTTGATGTCTGGGTATTGACTTTATGGGCCCATTCCATGTCTCTTTTGGTTTTTCTTATATCGTGCTTGCTGTTGATTATGTCTCTAAGTGGGTGGAGGCCAAGGCCACTCGGACTAATGATTCTCGAGTTGTTGTGGATTTTATTAGGTCCAATATTTTCTGCCGGTTTGGAATACCCCGAGCCAACATAAGTGACCAAGGCACTCATTTCTGCAATCGCACCATGGAGTCTTTGCTTCGGAAGTATGGGGTTTTGCATAGAGTATCTACACCTTATCATCCCCAAACTAATGGGCAAGCTGAGATCTCAAATAGGGAGATCAAACAGATTTTAGAAAAGATGGTACAGCCAAATAGGAAGGATTAAAGCCGCAAACTAGAGGAAGCTCTTTGGGCTCATAGGACAGCCTACAAGACACCAATAGGGATGTCTCCCTATCGACTTTTGTTTGGTAAGGTATGCCACCTCCCAGTGGAGATAGAGCATCGTGCTTATTGGGCGGTCAAGAGATGTAACCTTGAATTTGACCAAGCGGGCTTAGAGAGAAAGCTTCAATTGCAACAACTTGAAGAGCTTCGATTAGAGGCTTATGAGAACTCCAAGATTTATAAGGAGAAAACCAAACACTTCCATGATAAGATGATATCTAGGAAGGAGTTCTCTATTGGGCAAAAAGTTTTGTTGTACAATTCTCGTCTTAAAATCATGGCTGGTAAGCTTCGATCTAAATGGATTGTCCCTTTTGTTGTTACTAACACCTTTCCTTATGGTGCAGTAGAGATAAAGAGTGAGGCCACCAACAAAGTCTTCAAAGTCAATGGACACCGCCTCAAGCTTTTCCATGAGAGCCCCACACTTGAAGAGGAGACCATAGAAGAGCTCTCTTTGGAAAGGCCCACTTACCCTCAAACTTTTTCACCTTGAAGAGGGTACCTTACTCTTATTTTATACTTGTTGCTTACATTGACGACAATGTATGATTTAAGTGTATGGGGAGATCTTTTTGTTTTCTAGTTGTTTTATTTTGTTTTCGTTTTGCATTTTTGTTTAAAAAAAATAAAATATTTTTGCATGCTTTTTCATTGAATTTCTTGGTTTGCGTGAGTTGGAAGTGATTTCACTATTCTAGGACTATAGGTCTTTTGGCATGATATGGATGACTTCCTTGCATTCTTAGTATGATAAGTTGGACTTGAATACTAAATTGTGCATCATTTGTGATAGATCATTGTCCTTGGTGAGATTTAGCCCTTATAATGAATGGAATACACTTAGTCATTCTCTTTCTTTCTTGTGTGATTTCACTCATGATTGTTGCTTACTCTAGAACTTGACTTGACTCTTGTTGAAACTCTTGTTCACATGCATGCATTGAAATAATCTAGGCAATTTTTTTTCTTATTAAACCACTAGCCAAATAAGCCTACCTTGCAATTATCCCTTTGTTAGCCCCTTTGAGCCTATTTATCCCATTCTTTGTTATATAGCTCATTACAAGCCTAAAAGTGAAAAACAATTTTATGACCCAATCTTAGGGGATAAAGGAGCTTTGCTTTGGAAGAATTTTGATAATAAATATTGCGTAAGTGTGGGAGTGTTAGAATATCAATTTGGCAATTTGGCAAGTGCAATAATAATAATAATAATAATAATAATAATAATAATAATAATAATAATAATAATAATAATAATAATATAAAAAAAAGAGAAGAAAAGAAAAGGAAAAAGGTGATAAGAAAGAAGGAAAGTGGAGAAATGGATTGAAATCATATTTGGTTGAATTGCCCCCATGATTATTTAGCAATTATTTCTCATTGCTCCTCTATCCTCTTTGATTTTATAGCATTGTTACCCCTTTCAATTATCTCACTTTGACCTTGGCTCCATTATAACCTTAATAAAGATCTTTTGATCTTTGTGTGCATGCGTTTCAAGTGTGGATATTAGAGGCTTGTCAAGCCTATAGTAGTGCTAGCTTTTATGATGTGCTTTGAGTGTAAACATTAGCCTTGACACTTGAGAGTTTGAGAGAACTTTATTTCTTGTGAGGATTCTATCACTTTTGATTCATTCTTTGGCTATTCTATCCTCTTGTTTGCTTTGAAGGTAATAAGATGTTATTCATGATTGTCATGGTTCCTTGAAACCTTGAATGAGCATTTCACTTGCCACTTTGCATCCTTGGGGTTCATTGAAAATGCATATTTGCTTTGTTTATTTCCTTTTGTCTTGACCGTGAGTTTTGCTCTGAGTGCAAAAGCTTAAGTATGGGAGAATTTGATCAATGCATTTTAATGCACTTTTGATAGCATTGCACTTTGTGTTTTTAAATGTATGTTATGCCCAATAACTACTTTTTAACATGGTCTTATATTTTTGGGTCTTAATTGGGCTTTCGTGGAATTCTTTGTTAATTTTCGGATTTTGTTACATCTTGACTCATGTTCCTTCTGTAGGCCATAACTTGGGCTATAATTATCTGATTGTAGTGATCTTGGTGGCGTTGGAAAGCTAAGAAGCAGAGCTACAACTCTTACGTTGGTACCAAAGCCCAATTCAGACGTTTTGATGGTGGAAAATGCAAATTACTGAGGATGACAGAATTACTATGAGTTTTGGATCACTTTCTCATATGATTAGTTGTTATTAGGCTAATTAATCTCTTTTGGGCCTTTCTCTTTGGTCACAAACTTCAGATTACCGAGGTTAACCTATGAGAGATTATAAATACGTTTTTAGATCTTAGGTTGGAAGCTTTGGATGACTTGTGAATCTCTGGCCGTTTTTTATTACCTTGTTTTATTTTTCCAGAGAAATATTTTGTTCTTCCCTTTTTACTTCTTAATCTTGTTTTTGGCAAGACCTTCCATGGAAGGCTTAACCTTTTAGATCAATTTACTGGTTAAGGATTTCCTATAGGATCTTGAGGTTTGTTATTAGTGTTAAATTCAATTTTGTGTTTCTATTTCTTTTCTTTTTGATCTTTCGTCTCTTTGAATACTGTTTGCAAATTTGTTTTATGTATTGATACTTAATCATATCAATTTTGTTTTTGCTCTCCAGTTTGAGATTATTCGAAATAATTGAACGCTTGCTTTAGTTTATTTTGAATAGAGATCAATAGGATCTATAACGCTTAGTTGTAGCTTTGATTGAATTTGGTTATTAGATTAATTGTGTTCTTGTGACATTTGTTCCTTGTTCATGATTAATTGAATTCTGTGATGCTTAATCCTGTAAGAATTCTTATAAAATTAATTGACGCTTGATTAGTTAATTTTATGACCAAACAAGAATAGAATCACGAAATAAAATAATCTTTTGAAACCTGTGATAGATCCGAGTGGAATTTCCTATAAACCAGTGGATTGGTTGTTTGTTATCAATTGATTTTCATCCTTTTTGCAATCTGTTTCTGAACCGAAAACCCCCTACCCCAATTTTATTTCTTCGCAAGTTCTTGTTTTTTGGTTATTGTTAATTAGAGATCCCTGTGAGACGACCAAGGTTGAGTTACCTTGTTACTACATTACTGTTTTGAATTATTTTGACCCTTTCTTCTTCAAGGCAATCTGCAACAGAGTGATTGACCCAGAAAAGTTGCCACCATTGCAAATAGAAATTGTTTTGATTTTGTGTGAGCTTGAGATGTATTTCTCACCTTCATTCTTTGACATAATGATTCATCTGACAATTCATCTGGTTAGGGAGACACAATTGTGTGGACCAGCTTACATGAGATGGATGTACCCGTTTGAGCGTTACATGAAGATATTAAAAGGGTATGTGAAAAACCGATCACAGCTAGAGGATTGTATTGTTGAGCGGTACACAGTCAAAGAAGTTGTTGAATTCTGTTCCAACTACCTATCTAACGTTGGATGTAGCATAGGTATGCCGACATCTCATCACACAGGAGGAAGCGAAGGGAAAGGGATTACTGAATGTAAAATATTGACTATATCAACGCAACTGATGGAGCAAGCACACTTATATATTTTACACAACACTGATGAGGTTGAGTCCTATGTTGCGAAACACAACGAAATTCTCAAGCGTATGTACCCTAATAAGAATCAAAATTGGTTAACAAGATAACACAATCAGTGTTTTATAACGTGGCTAAGAGATCATATTTCTGAAGAGTTTGAAGAGTTTAATGCAAATCCTAGCTCGGTTTCAGAAAGATTGAGATGGTCAGCTAAAGGTCCAGCTATACATGTTATCTCTTACACCGATTATTTAATTAACGGGTGCACATTCTATACAAAAGAACATGATGATCAGAGTAAAATGCAAAATAGTGGGGTCACTCTTGTTGCTCAAGCTATGCACATCTCAAGTGTCAAAGGCAGAAATCTCATTTATGCGAATATGTCATACTTCGGGGTCATTGAACACATATGAGAATTGGATTAGGCGATGTTTCGGGTGCCTATGTTCCAATGTAAGTGGGTTGACAATAATTACGGTGCAGAAACGGATGACTTGGGGTTCGTACGGGTGAATATCAATAAGTTGAGATATAACGACGACGCTCATATTTTAGCATCGCAAGCTCGACAAGTATTTTATGTCACCGATCCATCTGATATGAATTGGTCCGTTGTTTTGTTGACTAACAAAAAAATTGTTAATGGGATTGATGATCAAGCAAATGAAGATGTTGATATTGAAGATGACCCGTTTGTTGCGATACAATCACTGTTTGGTGAGGAAAGTACATCAACAAAGGATGATACATATATTAGACATGATCATAAAGAGGGGTTTTGGATCAGTCGGAGGAAAAGAAAAATGAAAGGTAGATTGTGTTTTTTTTAGTTAAATGACTATGAATTATGTATTGTTAAATTACTTGTGTGTCTAATTACTTGTGTCTAATTTTTTTTTTACAGATAGATAGATGGAATCAGATCCTTGTTTGTAATTGGTTTGCCGTCTCATGCACTTTGGTTCGATCTCATGTTATCAAGCTGTAAGATATATACCATCAATCTTTGGCTGGTGTTTTTTTTTCCTTCTTTTTTGTGAGGTGTATTGTTGCTATTTGACATAAATTTCTAAGTTACTATATAGTAGTAGTTAGATGTATTTTGTTGGCCCATGTGAGACATTATTTTGGTTGGCATTGTTTGTTGTAATTATACAGGTACTTATGTTATTTTGGAATGTCCATGTTTTAGGGGAGATTCTGCCAAAATTTTGGTAGAAATTGTATTGGTCGGGTTTTAAGAATTATCAGTAGCTATAATATATACTGCTACTGTAAAAAAAAATAGCTAGCGCTTTCTTGAGAAAGCGTTATGTATTGTTGATAATACATAGCGTTTTTTCAAGGAAGCACTAGCGAAGTTCCGTTAATAGATAACGCTTTCTTGAAAAAACGTTATCTATTATCAACAATAGATAACATTTTTTCAAGGAAGCGCTATCAATTTTGATTTTCGCTAGCGCTTATAAAATGATGTCTTTTTTATGTAAATCACTAGCAACTGAATAGGAAATGCATTTAAGCGCTAGCAAATATAAAAAATAAACACTATTTATTTCGTTCTATGTTGGAGTGTACTTTCTTTGCAATTCTTGGGGAATGGGTGATCTTGATTGCCACGTGCTCAGTGGCCTTGTTCTTCATTCCCCTCACCCCGGACTTCCCCTTCCATTCAACTACTGCTTCAGTTATAATGTCACAGGTGGAAACCACTTCACAACCAACTTGGGTGTCGAATTTCTCGTTGACAAATCCAATCCTATGGGAAGCACTACCCACTACAATTGTCTCCATGTTTCACTCTTCCATCACCAAGAAAGGGTCTCGATTTCTCTCTCTCACGTTCTTTCCATCAACACGAACCCTCCAACGAAACAGTTTTTTCCAGCCACACAATACATAATCCATATCTGACCCTTTATACACCTTATAATATATCTGAAGACTGTTTTGGATCAACAAAAACTTGAAACAAATTGGTAAATTATTCAAAAATCAACCAATAAAAGTTTCTCAAAGATCTCAGCTTCGTGATTATTGAGACAATAAAATCATGTAAAGGACTCGATTCAAAAGAAATTCTGAGATACGAAAAAAACTGATCAAAATCGAAGTTTTCAGAACAAATGGTCGATTAAATAGAACACAAAACTCTGATAATCGAAGGCTAAAAACCCACTACAGATGAGTTTGGTTGTCCGGGTAAGGTAGCGCTCGACGAGTCTGGCCGCAGAACTTGCTCCACTATCGGTTGTGGCTCCGAACGAGATCAGTTGCAACGACGCCACAGGCCGGTGATGCTCGCTGAGTTCACGCTTGGTATCAGTTCCATGGAAGACTACGACGTGACCCTTGTCGATGAATACAATCTCCCGACGAGGCAGAGCTATCAGTTGAAGGAGGGGAGAATGGAAGAAAAAGGAAAAAGGGTATTTTGGTATTTTCTGACGTAAGTTCATTGAGAATTAACAGAAAATGAAAAAAAATAGGGTATATTCACTTATATGACATTTTTTGGCGTATTGGTTCATGGCATATGTTATCATGAAAGAAAAGAAGAGTACGAAAATCATAACAATAAAGATACTATAATTGATAAATCTATAAATTTTTTGCACTATGCGCTTTATCTTTTTTCGCATCACATTACTTATTACATTTATTATTTATTTCTTTTTATCTTTCTTTTCTGGTTTGATTGCACTTTTGGTCTCAGGTATTATAATTATGCGATTTTGGTCCCCCAAGTTCTAATTGAGCAAATTGAGTCCTATAGGTATCACAATTGTGCAATTTTGGTCCCTCATGTTCTAATTGAGCGAATTGGATCCTCTAGGTATCGCAATTGTGCGATTTTGTTCCCTCCGTTCAATTGTCATTCGATTTATAACTGAAAATATTGTAAAGGTTTTTAATTTTTAAGTCAATTAACATGCAACATAGAGCAAATTATGTGTTAGGTCATACTTCACACGTGATACATCAACATTTTTTACTATAAATTGAACGACATGAGGGACCAAAATCGTACAATTGCAATAACGGGGAGACCCAAATCGCACTTGGAACTTGGTAGACTAAAATTGCACAATTGCAATACCTAGAGGACCGAATTCGCATAGTTCAAACTTGGGGACCAAAATTGCACAATCGTGATACCTAGAGGACCAAAAGCGCAATTAAGCCTTATTTTTTTAAGGACATATACACCATTTAAGGATGTGATTGAAGCATAATCCCAATAAAAATAAGGAATTTTTTAATATATGTACACTTTGCTCTAATCTCTAGCTATCATAAATCTTTGTGTCGTACTTGTGTATTTTTAATTAAAAAACTCGCACTCATATATTGACCAGTAGGGGTGTACCAAGTCGGTTTGATTTGGTTCTAGGTGGAAAATTCTGAACCAATCAAATCGATCGGTTTGGTTTGGTTTAGATAAATTTTCCTACAAAACCCAAACTAATCTAATCCGAAGATGAACGAGTTGGTTCGGATCGGATGGTTGGATCAGCTGTTTCCAAATTGGAAAAAAAAAATCATAAATCTAGAAAAAATTACAGTTTTTTCTAACACTCATAATTTCATTCATGAATCTGATTCATATTGAACAGTTGCATGTGAATCACTGTTAGAAGCATGGCGGTATCCATTCATTAGCATAATATCAAGACCAGTGACCATAACAATCCAAAACAATCATCATAGCAAAACAGTTCAAATAGTTCAGAACAATCACCATTACAATCCAATACAGTCACCATAACAATCCCAAACAGTAGGTGTGAGTGAAGGGATTTAGAAGCTTAAAGATTGAGACTTGATAAGTGAAGAATGGAGAACTGAGTGAAGTTTAGGTCCAGTGGAATTGCTATAATACAAACAAATCTCTAAAGCTTAATCGAAAAAAAATCAATATCTGAGAAGCCAAAAAGTAGATAACTCATCGGTCACCATCAATTTAGAAGCTGAGAAGCAAAGAAGTAAAAAGCAACCTGTAAAAAAGGGAGAACAATTGAATCAGGTATTTTGAAAAAGCAAAAAAAGAAGAGAACTCACGCCGTACGGCGGAGTACAGTGCGACCTTGGCGGAAGCGACGCGGGTGGCAGAGGACGGCACTACTTGGACAAAGCACGTCAGAGAACGCTCACACCACAACAAAGCATGACGGCTTGGATGGAGGACATTCACGCTAGGACGGAGGGTCGACAACGACAATCTCCAACATGACGCTGGTCACAACTTTGCAGCGATGACAAAACTCTAGAAGGTGAGATGAACTTATGAAGGAAGATGTGAGACGAGAGATGAGTGAGACGCGTTGTGAGTGAGACAGAGTGTCTTACTAATTAAGTTAGGTTACGAGAGAAAAAATTATTCAGGTTACTAATTAAGTTAGTGTACGGGTCAAGTGATCAGGTGACCAATTTGACAACTCAAATCTATTACCCAAACTAATGGAGACTGGTTCCTTTCGGTTAGGGTTTTTACCTGAACCAATGAAGACTGGATTTTTTGCGGGTTGGATTGGTTCGGGTGGTCGAGTTGAGTGGGGTTACCCGATCTGCTTACACCCTAATTGACCATACATATATAGATAAATTTTTGATCATTTAGTTTTTTTTATTCTTATATTTTTTTATTAGAAAATTAACAAAATAAATATTATTTTAACATTAAAGTAATATGCCTTATATATCTCTCTATATATGTATATATAAGTGCAAATATTAGTACTACTGCACCAGTAAAAAAAAGTACACTGTACGAGTGAATATTAAAATATTTGTCGGTAAAATATTTAAACTTAAACTCTGTTTGTTAATGGTTATTTTAGCAGGTATATCAATTTGGAGTTTGACTGTCATCCCTAATTTCATAGATCAAGTAGGTGGGAAGAAATTTAAGATTATCCAAATTATAATTATCATACAAAAATGGGAGATGAACACTTATGATTGAAGTAACGCTTAAATAGTTAACTCCATTTCGCAACTTTGATGAATATTTGTACATCCTGGTTCAATTTAAAGCTTACCTAATAGGCTAATACAATAGCATATTTTTTTTTTTGATAACAAATATACAATAGCATCTTTTAATCAAAGGCAACATAACTACAAAATAAGATTCCCGTGAGGATAATGAACAACGACAAAGGCACATGGTATCTAACCTTAATTTAAAGAGTGGGCATAGAAAACTCGAATTAGGCTAGGGTCTTGGGCACCACTCATCATTGCCCTCATTATATGGCTTATATTAATTTGAGAGTGCTTTACGTACACTTTATTTAATTGAAACTGAGCGCGGTGATTGAATCATAATGGGCCAACCATGGCCCAACTAATTTATATCGTAATTCTCTATGCGATAAATGCTTTATTTGTTGGGTGGCAATACGCGTTGGGCACACTGGATCGGTCTGTCGGCCAACCAAAACTGGGTAGAGTGGGGGTATGTCAGCCCATCACCCCACATAACCAGACCCACCTAGCCCCCCCAAACAAATATATCTTTATTTTATTTTATTTTTTAACAAAACTTTTTATGTAGTTTGGGTGGGTCAGCCTGCCACTTTTTTAGACCAAATTTTATTTTTTACTTTTTTATTATTATTTTTAAGACAGGACAACCCGCCGGCCCGCCAATCCGTGGTGGAACGGGGTGGGCTCACTTTTTCAACCCACCACCTCTTGACGGGTCGGCCCGACCCACCTCATTTTTTGCAGGTTTACGGCGAGGTGGGCCGGTGTGGACCGGCTTGCTTTGCCATCTCTATTTGTTATTGGTGGCGTCTAAAGTGAACACCTGTGGTGCAGTACTTAATAACCGTTGGATACATAATATAATAATCAGTGGCTTAGATTAATCACCATTATGTTCAGTTATCGGTTAGCTTTTGTTGTGAGTTTTCTTTGCTAATTCATCCTTTTTAGGGTTCTGAAATTGTATCCAGAAAAATGATTCATCCTATGAAGAACCGTGTTGAGCAGTCAACAATGTGGAGTCAATGACATACGTCCCCGACGGAGGAGCACACAAGCCAGTCCCCAGTTTGCAGCGGAGCATGAGGCACACGGTGGTTCATCGTAGGAGGTGGCTGGTTCTGGTGGTTTGCAAATTTGTGGTAGAGGCACGACAACAGAGGTTCTTTATCTTGGTTCTTTATTCTTGGTCTGTCAGTTAGGAACTTTATCATGTTTCCGAACACACCTATTCCAGGTTTTTGTTGTAAAGACTAATTGTAACTTTCATATCCCTTGTATTTACTGGATAAGGATCTACTTTTAACTTTTGTACCTTATCATCTCACTCTGCTTATTCTTTTGTTCGTTGCGTGATTAATTTAATATTTTCGGACGTCTATATTTTTCGTTATCTCGGATCTTAATTCCCTTGCTCGAACTTTTAGGAGTTTGGGGGAGATCTTTTGTCATCTCGATTCCTTCCTTACTTAAACACTTTGGAGTTTGGGGATCTCGGAACCCCAAAAAAAAATAAAAATTAATTAGTATGCATAGTTAGTGTAAAGCTTTTTAACACCGTTAATAAATTAGAAATTTACAGATTATTAAAAATATTTGACTTTTATTTTAATCACCTTAAAGTCACACACCATGATTTTGGATAAGGGTGTAATTTACACCGACAATGCATATATACTTATTACACTCAAAAAAAAATTTACACAAAAACTACTAAATGAAATTATGGATACCTCACGATTGATTTAAATTCAAAGCAGCAACTATATGCAGGTGGTGGTGGATCTGACGGTAGATAAAGAAATCCCACCTTATAAAAAATGGTGCATATAGTTGATATACTTTCCCATGGTCGCATTCCAAAACGACCAAAAACACTTTAAGTTCTGCCATGCATCTCTTTGAGATGCTAGACATTGTGGAAAGGTGTAACTATAGTTGAAATGCTAAAAGAGAAAGGAAAAAGAAGAAGAGAGAAAGTGGGGAGCAAAAGCAAATTGAAGAATCTCATGGTACTACAACAGTTAATTATTAATTTATTATTGGCCGAAACGAGATAAGAGTTTGGCTGTATGAAGGTTTCAGGGGAAGGATTCCTTTAATGTCCAAGACATGTTTGTTCTGTTAGTGCTCAAATGGTCCTCTTATTTTCCAAAAGCATCTATTTCCCTTTCTATGGGTAGGATAGGATGAGAGTCAGGACAGTTATTTTTCTACAGGACCCCTCTTTCTTATCACTTTTCTAAAGCTACGGGCTTTTGCGGCTTACGGCTTTTGCTTCTTTTTTTTTTTTTTTTCCTTCAAAAGTTGTGCGAAAATTTTGATTGCATGCATAAGTGACAAATCAGCTGTGGGTCTCTACTCTTTTACGTTCCTGCAACTGCGCGCAAATGGTTTTTGAAAGTTGAAACCTTTTAATCTTTTTTTTATTTTGGTAATAGAAACCTTTTAATCTGAAGTTCTGAACCAGAACGAACTTTGTGTCGATCACATGATGCCTTGTGTCATTCACGGAGTGGCAATTTTTAACAGAAAACATGTTTTCATTATGGAAAAGACGGGGATCGATTACATCAGTATTTTTTTATTTCATTAATTAGTAGTATAAATTTTATCATTCTTACACCATTGATAATTTTTAATACAATATAGTTTGCATTAACTAAATGATTGAATTATAATTATCCATTATCTTGATTAGTTATGTTAGATCTAGCAAAAATTGAAAAATAATACAAGTTTAATCAAATCCTTCTTATTTTCATGTTTTATATAAAAGTAAATGATATTAATATTGAAGTATAATGTCATAATAAAAATTTCATATTGATATAAAAATTTATATATATAATTTATATGATATATGAAACTCTAACTGAATGATAGATTTTGAAATAAATAAATTTAATAAAAAATTATCAAATGATATAAGTGTAATTTCTCCCATCTAAAAAATTATCAAATGATATAAAAAATTATCAAATATAATTTTAACTTATATTGATATATATAAACCAATTTCTCCCCTCTAAAAAATATAAGAAAAGGTTGTATGGGTATCGATGTTACTGCAAATTAAAATATAATATATAATATAACATAAAATTGGCGGAGCTGGGGCTCCCTCTAGGGTTATTGCTTCCTTTTGGAAGTTACTCTTGGATAGGATCTCTACTCCGTCCAACTTACTATGTCGCCGAGTCATCCTTGACTCTAGTGCTGCTGGTTGTGCTCTCTGTGGGGCTCCCCAAGAGACGGCACTACACCTCTTTTTGAGATGTGATTTTAGCATATATATGTATATGGTATGGTATCTTTGGTTGGTTGGGTAGTCAGATTGTGCTGCCTCCATATCTATTCCACTTGTATCTGATCTTTTGTTCTCTTGGAGAGGGGTCCAGGAGAAAGCGTGGACTTGCGTTGATTTGGCATACAGTTCTGTGGGTCCTATGGGATGTGCAAAACAAGCGCATTTTTTCGGATAAGATACCAATAGCAGAATAGGTGTTGGAGCACATTAGGGTCTTGTCTTGGAGGTGGTTACTTGGGAGAGCCGATGGTGGTTTCTGCCTCTACTATAAGTGGTTTTCGGGCCCTTAGATTGTTTGGATAGGCACTAGTCTGGAGTCGACTTAGGGGCTTTGGTCAGGCACCTGGCTGCGTCATCCTGTTGGCCAGCTGGGGTTTTTTTGGGATCTTACCTAGTCCTTGTGTGTTGGGGCCTACCCCAGTACATCTTGGCTTTCGGGTGCTTTGTAATTACTGTATATATCAATATATATTTAAAAAAAGTTATATAACATAAAACTATTTGTTTACACATCTAAATTTTATTTATATACTAAATGTTATTGAAAACATTCCCGTCAATTTTTTTTTTAAAATATTAAAACAACAATGTAGCTAGAATAGATAGATAGATGGAGCTTGATGGGTTTACCACATACCAAAGTAGGACATACCAATGTTGGCGATTATTTTTTATTCACTACAACATAAAACGAAATAGATAGCGCTTATTTTTTGCCTTCGCTAGCTCTTAAAAGTGCTACCTATTCAGCCGCTAGTGATCCTGGTTCGAAAAGACAGCGTTTTAAAAGCGCTAGTAAAAACTGGAATCGCTAGCGCTTCCTTGAGAAAACGCTATCTATTATTGAGATAGATAGCTTTTTTTCAAGGAAGCGCTATCTATTAACGTATAACAGATAGCGTTTCCTTGAAAAAGTGTTATCCATTCTCAACAATAGATAGCGCTTTCTCAAGGAAGTGCTAGCTATTTTCTTTTTTTTTCCTTCTTTTTTTTACAGTTCTGCTACAATGATGCTAACCAAAATAAACAATACAACAATGTCAACCAACAATACAATAAACAATGTCAACCAAAATAATGCATCACATGGGCCAATAGAATACATCTAACTACTACTATATATAATTTGTATACACAATGATCATAGTCTTAAAACAAACTTCTTAGCCACATAATGACATCAGTCTTCCTTGAGTTGAACAATTTGAATATCAAAATATGAATCGTATTTACATTCAGGAATACACTGCGAAATGATAAAAAAATCATATTAAAGTTTAAGTACGTAAATGGTCAAATGAAAGAGTAATTATTTTATATAAATTAGAACTGAAAATACATACCTCCTTTGGGATTTGCATTTGGTTATGAACCTTGATGAACTTGATAACGTAATAGCCATAATCATTGTAGTTTGGTTGGCGGGGGCATTAAAAAACCAAAAATATTATAAATAAATATTTTTAATTTTTTAAACTAAATAATTGCATAACAATTTTGATAATACCTCTATAGTTATCCACTTAGTTGTCGTGGTTGATTTAGAAAATTGGGACTTGTTTAGTGTCCGATGTCCTTGATGAATTGTCAAAGCCCTGAGTCATAACATACAATTAGATATATTAATTAGTGCAGAAATTTTCAACCTCAATTTCACATTCAGAACTCGTTCCAATACATGCATATATATACTTACTAATTGAACATATCCCTCATTTCTTTGCGGTTGCTCAAACTAGAACGCAAATGATCTAAATAGTACACTGTGTCTTCCTGGGGATTGATTGCTAACAATACCCAATGGCTCCTAAAAAATGTTGAATAAGGAAATCCTAATTAGCAGGTAATCACATTTCACAAAATTTAGTATCGTTAATTAAGTCATGTGTGTGTGTGTGTATATGATTAAATTAAATAAATGACTCACCCTAGGTTGCAAGGTGACAAAAACAAGGTGTCAACACCTGGCTTCGCTAATGCCAAACGTTCAGATATATATCCCACCATTTTCCCAGATTGAAATTGAAAATTTGTTTTCTCTGGCATAAGAACACAAACCTCTCGGTCCGTTCTTCTGGGATCAGTATCTCAGTATACAAGTACCTTGAATTAAAACGTATAAAAATTAATAGATTAATAATAACTTCAATATTTATATGAAAGAATAAAATAAAAAAACGTATACTTTAAAGTTGGATGTTGTACCTGATAGATACACTAACTACAGTTTGACTGATCCACGCTCCATGAGTAAAAACTTCTTCCAGCTCATCCTTAGCACTGAGCAATAATTCAGATTCATAACCGAAAATATTTTTACCCATTAGTATTTCGATTTGTTCTCCGGTCAATGTCATCCTTGTTTCAGCATGAACTTTAAGATAATTAAATAATTTTGCATCAAGAGGGGAATGCTGAGATTTGTCCGCAGGCTTTACTGGGGATGTACAAGACCCAACTGTTTGCTACTTACCCTTTCCCCTGTCCTTGTCATTGGCTTTGGATTTTATGGGTTTCTATATATTCTGCATTAATTAGTGACCACGTAATTTTATAAATATATTATGATAATGAATCATGTTTATTAAAAAATAGCACGCCACTTACAACGAGTTTTAATGGTCATGCCACATAAGTACCTATTGCATGTCCCACTGTCATGGTATCTGCCTCCTCAAGTAGTACAGGCAATGGTGCATCCTCTTCAATTGCAAAGTCAATTCTAACTTTGCAATGATGGATAGGTAATGGATGATTGTGCAATGTGACACTTAAATCAGTGTAGCAAATCCCCTTACCAACCATTCGAGACGGGCCTGACAAATATGGCGTACACTCTTTGAAGTCCTAAACCAATGATAAACAAAATATTAATATGATAAGTCATTGATGCAATACATATAAGTAACGACAATTTCTAATGATTTATTATCTTGGATGACTTAAGAATGCATCCATCCATGGGTAAACTAGGCTCGTGCACCTTCACCGGTTCCTTAAGTAATCAAGATCCACAATAATATTAAATTAGAATAATTGAATACTTCAATTTGAATTTCAAATAAAATTTTAGCAGAGTCTCCCCTAAAAATGGACATTCCAAAATTTTCTAGATTGGTATAATTTTTATAATATAAGGGATCATTTTGGAACAAAAAAAAGAGGGACCACATTGATATAACTCTTACACAGTTACACATAAGGGACTAATTTGAAACTTTTAATACATAAGGGACGAAAATGAAAATTAAAATAATCATAAGGGACTAAAAGTATAATTTAACCTTATTTTTATTATTTATACGTAAATTTCCTAAGTTTTTTTTACTGTACAAAATAAATGGGCTATAACTCCTCATAAAAATGTGTAATGAAAAAAATAACTCGATGGACTTAAGCCCGACTAAAATCTAAATAACAAAATAATCACAAAAAATAAATAAAACAGTAAAACAAACAGATAATTTAAACCTAAACCAACACACTGCAGACACCACATACACATTAACACAATTGGGGAGGTGGTTACGACGGGAAACAAATAAAAGGGGACTGGGCTAGAAAACAGAGAAGGGGGGAAGAGAGAAGAGGGAAAAGAGAGACAGAAAGCGGGGAGAGAAGGTGGAAGAATGCTACTCTTAGTCTTTGATTGTTTTATGCGAAAATACAACGTAAGAAAACGCGACGTAAGAAAATGGCATGAAAATGACATTTTTTCCTGCGTGGATGTCTAAGAAAACGGGTAGACAGAGAAAAAAAGCACTAGGTCCCACGAAAAAAAAAATTCATCGCAAACTTGCGAAGAAAACGCGCAGGCACATGAAAATTTTTTGTTTTTCCAACTTCTACCCCCAGTTTTCTCTTTATATCTCTAATTATTTAAATTTTTAGTCAAGGATATTAATGTCTTTTCAAAAATAATCAACACTTCTCTCTTCTCTTTTTCTCTTCTCTTTCACTTATTCCAATCAATACCCAAAATTTACCTAATTTCTCACATTTTTCTCTCTTTTCATACTCTCTCTTTACAATTTTTCTCTTCACATTTTTTCTCGTAAACCAATCGTACCCTTGCAGTAACAATGTTACCTAAAAGCCAAAAGGTTAGAGATGAGAGTGTGCAGTGAGAACATAATTCTTAAATGAGAGAGATCATAATAAAAAATTAAAGAATAATAAATAAATTTTTCTACTGGAATAAATAGTGTTTTTTAAACTTGCAGTGGGGCAGGTACCGCAGGTCCCCACCCTGAGGCCTGAGCCATACGTGTGTCTGCCTCTAAACACTACCCATTTAAACTTATAAAATATTGTCAATACAAAACTAGATAATAATATAAAAATATTGTATAATAAAATATATCAAAAGAATCCTTGCATTAGCATATGTATGAAGAAGTTATACTAAGAGCAACATTAACGCAAGTTTCATTACCAAGTTGCTGAATTTAAATTGTGGGTCTTAATTTCACTTTTAATATCACTTTTCTGACAACTTCTTTCATTTTCTCTCGCTTTCTTTCTCATAGTGGGTCCCAATAATATTTTAAGATGTGTACACTTAATGAGCTCTTTGGCTTAAACTAAAGACACGGTGTATTACACCTGTCATGACAAGTAGACTTGCTACGGCACCAAGTTCCTGCGCTAAAATTGCCCTTAGTAACCACTATGATATATGACACCTTAGACAACAATGTCCAGATAACATTTCAAGATAGAAGCGTTATCTAAAATAGTATAGAGCATTCCAATAACGTTTGCATGGGAAAACTTCATGCAAGGTAGTAATTTAGATAATCACTATAAGAAAACTGACTATTTGTGACAACAAAAAACCGTAGGTAAAAGACAAAAAGACATAGGCATAAACCCCCTAAATCCTATACTGACGGACAGTTACCTCCGTGGTCAATAGTTCGCTGTACCTATGGTTCCATCTTCACCTCTATACGTTACAATGACAGTTTTTGTACTTGTTGTAAGAAAACTTGAAGTTATACTCATAGTTAAGAATCTGCTGATATAAGTTTAATTAAGTGACACCTCATGATTTGTTACCCACGTATGGTTGCGTCTCAATCACTATAGGTTTTATTGGCATTTTTCACATCCAAAGGTGGAATACTTGAAGATATACCCACCATGTATATTCCGTTGGTATTAGTTTTAGTGACATATCATAATTTGTTATACCCGTTGTTATGTCTCTATCACTATAGGTTTTAGTGACGATTTTCATGAACATATGCCCACAATTTATCTTCTAGTGGTATAGATTTTAGTGACGGGTTATAATTTGCTTTATATACAATTTTTGTTTGTCATTAATGCTTATGATAATTTCATATTTTCATTTAAAATATTAATGCAATTATAAAATAAATACACAATTATATATATATATATATACACGTATGTATGTATTTCAAAAATAAAATAAAACTTCAATCATATTGAAAATTATTACAAAATCTTAGAAGCATATAAAATTAATTACACAATAGTTAAACATGCCCACCTAAGAGTACCACACTAACATATATAGTAAATGCTTATGATAATTTCATATTTTCATTTAAAATATTAATGCAATTATAAAATAAATACACAATTATATATATATATATATATATATATATATATATATATGTGTGTGTGTGTGTGTGTGTATGCATGTATTTCAAAAATAAAATAAAATTTCAATCATATTGAAAATTATTATAAAATCTTAGAAGCATATAAAACTAATTACACAATAGTTAAACATGGCCACCTAAGAGTACCACACTAACATATATAGTAAGCAAATATGACAATTTCAAAAATTACAAAGAAATCAGATATTGTCCACTTAGTTTCTAAGTTTACATGGTCAAGAGCAAATTAGCTTATAATCTTCATCTATAAGTGTTCTGAACAGAACTTCAGAGGATGACCGGAGGGAAGCAATGCGGTTGTGTTCGCGACGGATGACGACGGCGTGTTGGGTGGTGTACCTGCAAACACTCCGGCCTCAGTCGATGTGTGTCGAGGTGAGTAAGAGGTGGTAGAAAGAAGATTACCTCGACCGTTCGACGCGGTCTTCTTTAAATATGAGTTGAGGACGGTTACTGTCGATGTGTAACCGTCCCGTGAAACCCGGAAGTCGGCATTAAATTCCTTTAATACACAAAGCCGTTGGGTCGGTGTAGCGACCGAAAAATCCGGAGGGATTTTATTCGAGTTTCATGGAGCCGCCACCAATAATTTATTTTCGAAGGAAAAATATTGGAAAAAACCTTTTTTGAAGAAAAGTGGTCCTTAAGACCGGATTTGGGTTCGGGAGTCGATTATGCGTAGGGAAGGTATTAGCACCCCACGACATCCTTTCGAAAAAGGTTACCTCTAACTAATTGTGCAAAATTTATTAACTTCTAAAAAAATGTTTATTTCCCTTTTATAATAAAAAAAATGAAAATTAACCAAGGTAAAAAAAAGAGGACTTAATAAAAGTCGTTTATTTTTGCGCTTGACAGGAGTGGGCTCCTGCTCCTACGTATCTCCGGGTGCAGTGGAGAAATCAAAGGCTACGTAGTTCTTGGGTAGAAAATGATTGTGTGTTGATTGATTTTAATAAATTTTTTAATTTTTATGGTTTGCGTAGTGACCAAACCAAAAGTGGATTTGGCGTAATCACTACTAATATTTAAGATTTTTATTTAAGATTTGTGTAATGACCAAACCAAAGAGGATTTGGAGTGGTCATTGATTTTAGGAGTTTTCTAGATCGAAAAAGTTTGCGTAGTGACTAAACTGAAAGTGGATTTAGTGTTGTCACTACTAATTATTATTAGATTTTTATCAAGATTTGATGATGACCAAAGCCAAAAGAAGATTTGGAGTAGTCATCGATTTTTAAGTTTTGGAGATTTTTAAAAAAATTCGCGTAGTAGCTAAACCAAAAAGTAGATTTAGTGTTACCACTACTAATATTTATTATTTAAAATTAGTGAAGACAATAAAAATAACAAGTAAGAAGTACATCAAAAAAAAGATAAACAAATGGGGAAGAGAAAAAAAAAGTGGAGGCCAAGCCCAACGTTTCATCAATAGTTTAAAAATAACAACTAAAAATCGGAAGTTTATAACAATTAACGAGGATGCAAAAATAAAATAAAGAAAAGCAAAAAGTCAGTGACGGATACACTCATTCTTGGTACCAATTATTTTTTTTTAGAGAGGGGGCATAAATAAAAGGAACGAGTGTGAAAAGAAAAAAATAAAATAAAATAAAAAGGAAGCGAACATGAAATAAAGGGGGGGAATTAAGCCTAAACACACACACAACACAAAAACAAAAGGAAAGAAAGATCTGTGTATTCTTTGACAGAAAAGAAAAAGAAAGGCGAGAGTGAAGGAGGAAAGAGAGAAGAGAGAGAGAGAGTGGTCGAGAAGGAGAAGAGGAGGGAACCTGAGGTTGGGATCACGAGGAGATCGTCCTCCTTGGAGAGTGGAGTGCTTGTGTGTGTGCCAGCTCGATCCTGGCCTTGTCATGTAAACGAAAGCGGCAGCGAGGGCGTCTGCAGATGTGAAGAAAACAAAGAAAGGGGAGATCGTGGGGGCGATCCTGAAGGCTTGCTTTGCGTGAAACGAGCACCAGGGCGTGCGAGATGTAGAAGAAAACAAAGGAAGGAGATCGTGGGGAGAGAAAGGAGAAACGAGGAAGGTGAAGGAGGAAGAAGAGAAACCTTTTTTTTTTTTTACTTCTTCTCTTCTGTTTATGCCTGCGTTTTTTCTAGTTAACCTCTTTTTCTCTCAATTTTCTCTCAAATTGCTTTGTGTATAATTGGTACCAAGAATGAGATATCAATTCTGAAATTAAAATGCAATTTTTCCTCCGTTCCCCGTTATCACTTCTTGCTCTACTATTTATAAAAAAAAGAGTTCGGTTTGTCAACTTGAGGCTATGACTTGTATGCTAAGTGTGTGCTAAAATGATCTTTGAGGAGATGGTAACATGTGCAAAGTCGAGATGATATCAATGGTTTGAAAAAAAAATTGCAATCAGTGACTTGGTGCTCCTCCTTTTTTGATTAAATTGCATTGTTTGTCAAACTTGGTTGGCGATGAAGAAAAAGCAAGAGGCATATGGGGACATATAGTGTAAGACATAGTTTGTAAGTGGTGAGGAGATATCACGAGAGGACTTTGGTGAAGATATCACGGATGACTTTGTGAAGGGTGAAGTGTGAAATCGACTTTGATTTTAGTTTTGAATTTTAGGTTTTTTTTTTGTTAATAACGCTTGTAATGAGCGCAATTGGGCTAAAATGGCCCGGCTCGACTCTGATCTCCCATTTCGTCATCGACCTCTCCGCAGCTCGGCGAGCTACCTCGGCTCGTCTGCGACCTCCCGCGGCTCGGCGTCACGACCTCTCCACGGCTCATGGCGAGCTCCCCACGGCTCGGCGTCGACCTCTCCTGATTAGGCACGCGACCTGCTATGCTCGTGGCGTGACCTCACCCGCGGCTTTCGGACCGACCTCGGCTTCGATGCGCGACCTCTCCCGCGGCTCGACGCGATCTCCCCACGGCTCGGCGTCACGACCTCTCCACGGCACTCGATGCACGACTTCCCCACGGCTCGATTGTCACGACTGCTGCGACTTTCGGCGTCGACCTCAGCTCGATGCAGCGACCTATCCATGACTCACCTTGCGACCTCCCCACAGGCTCGGCCTTCACGACCTCTCCGCGGCTCGGCATCGACCTCTCCACGCTCGTCACGCGACCTCGGCAATGCGCGACTTCTCCTGACTCGACCTGCGACCTCGGCTAAGTCACCTCCCGGCTCGTGACAAAAAAAAAATGAAAATATGGCGGACAAAATTGGGGTATAACGTGTCCTCTTTAGTTATATTTTATTAGAAAATGCAAACAACAATGGTTGTTATATTTTGTCATAAATAGAGCTAAAGATAAATACACTAATTTTGTCTTGAACTTGGCGTGAGGAATGACAATGAGGATCAGCGCTTATTGCGTTTAATCGGAAAGTGATAAGGAAGGAATCTGCCCAGTCAGATGCCCTTGAGAGTAATCTAAAAGCAATAAAGAGGATTAACGCTTGTAGCGTTTATCGAAAACTATAAAGAAGGATCTCGCGGTCAGTCTTGCGGTGGTCGAGAATAATGAGGATTAACGGCAGCGCGTTTATCAAAAAACTATAAAGAAGGATCTCAGCGGTCCAGTCTTGTAGCGCGGTGATCGGAGCGATAAGAGGGTTTGGCGTCAAATAAGGTATTGGCGTCGATGGAAAGCAATAAGAAGGATCGCGCGGGTCAGTGCGGTGATCGGAAGATTCGGCGTAAGTAGGGTATTGTGCGCGTCGATGGAAAGCAATAAGAAGGATCGCGCGGTCGGGTGCGACACGGTGATCGGAAGGTTGACGCCAAGTAGGGTATTGTGCGTCGATGGAAAGCAATAAACAAGGATCAACATCGGTCGGAACCCGATATATTCGGTCAAAAAGCAATAATGAGGGACTACGCGGGTCAGTCTTGCAGCGGTGATCGAAAGCAATAAAAGGGGTGATGCTCGGTAGCATTTATCAGAAAATTATAAAGAAGGATTCGCCAGGTCAGTCTTGTGCGGTGATCAAAAGCAATAAAGAGTGGCGATACTTGGCGTGTAAGCAGAAAGCAAAATAAAGGACCAATGCTAGGCGCATTGTTTGTAGCGAATGAAGGATCAAATTTTGGTGCGGACCGGGTGTAACAAAGCGGTTAAGGTGGTGATATGAAGATGATGCGGATATATGGTATGTGATGCATGTATGCAATCGATTATTATTTTCTGATTCCTCAAATCGTGTGATCTCTAGTGCTTAAAGATATGGGACGGTGATTCGCCATTTAGTCATGCTATGCCTTCGGTGAGGAGGGAAGCGCGAGTTATCGATCTTTGCGCTAGTTACTTTTTAAAGGTAATCCCTTTGCCGCTTTTTGAAACTTATTTGTTGAGATTTGGCGTGTCCTCGTGATTCTTAAGATGTATATAATAAATGTAATGCTTTCAGTATCATCACATGCTTCACAATTGATGTCTATTATCATAAAACAACATTTTGAAATCTGAGCGGAGGTGTTTGGTATTCAAAAAAAAAGTCATGTGTACAAGAATTTGAAGTTACCGCAGGACTTGAAGATACATCAAGAAAAATGCGGGGAAGAAGAAAAAAACAAAGAAAGACAATAACTAAACAGATATTTTATAGTTTGTGTCTTTGTAGGAACAAATACCCACTTCCCATATCCATAACTTTGATTACTCATTCTTTCTATACGAAAATATATAGAAGCGCCCGGTGGATAAGAGCCCCTTGATCGTCGGCCTTCTTCAATGTCAGATTTCGGACCCTAACTTTTGCTTGGATTGCTCTTTCAAGTTTTCAATCAGCGAATCGCTCTAATTTTGCCTAGATTAAGCCGCTTCGGGTTTTCAACCTAGCGAGCTCACTTTTGCTTGGTTTTTATATGTTTTTAGGCATAATATTTTTTGACCGCATCGGAGTTCTTGGGAGCGGGAGATCTTCACCGTCCATCCTTGTGAGTTAAGGCTCCTCCAGGAAAAAGCTTTTTCACAACATACGGACCTTCGTAATTTGGAGTCCATTTTCCACGAGAATCCTTTTGGATGAGCAAAATCTTCTTGAGTACAAGGTCTCCTTCTTGGAATTCAGTGAACTTTCTTTTAAGCCCTCTTCATCCTTGTGATATAGCTATCCATGACATAAGGCCATCACTCTTTTCTCTTGATGAGGTTTAGGCTGATCGGTAGAGCACGGACCGTTACTTTCTTTTAGTTTCATTTCCATCGATACCCTTAGCGAGGGATTTTGACTTCAATGGAAGTCTTTGCTTCCATTCCATATACCCGGTTGAGAATGGGGTTGCCCCTGTTGAAGTGCGAATCGAAGTTTGATAACCGTGCAAAAGTAACAGGGAACATTTCATGCCAACCTCTAATTTTTACCACCATCTTTTGGAATGATCTTTTCGTTTGTAGCCTCATTGCCCACGTCCATCTTTTGGGCGGCATGGTGAGGAATTACGATGTTGGATCTTGAAGTCATTACACAAATCTTTCATCATCTTGTCATCAAGTTTGTCCATTATCGTGATGATCTTATTTGGCAGAGACCATGGCGGTGGATCAGATTCCACATTTTGGTAAAGCAAGCGCAGCAAGGAGTTTATTTGGATTTCCTCTTCCAAAAATCAAGTTTTGAGAAAACATGAGCAATTTGATTTTGATCGGAATGGACTTTATTAGGGTTATGCGTGGCCAGGGTTGAAGGGTCACAAAGAAAGGATATTTCAGGCTCAAAAAGTGTTTGAGGTATTTTTTCAACAAGGATTTTTAGTGCAAAGATGCACTTTGATGGTTGCTAACACATTGTCTTTTCTTGCTTTGGCATTTTTATTGATTTTTTTATTCTTGCAAGCGTCTTTTGTTTGCCCTTTTTTAACGAAATTGAATAGATTATTGTGCTAGTCTCCATTGGATGAGTGATCCTTGTTGAGGGTATTTAAAGAAAATTTTTTAGGCTCGAAAGGGTAGCAAGTGATGTATATATTTTTATTTTTTGGGATAGAAAAATGGCCAAACTTCATCTCAAAATCTTATTGCTCAAATTTTCACAAAAAATAATTTTTGGCAAATGCAATTTGCTTTACCTTTCTTTCTATTTTTATTAACTACTTTTGTCAACTTTCGATGAAATCGGTTTGATTATTTGATTCTTCCTCGTGGTTGTATCACTTTTATCTCTTGTTCCATCAATCTCTTGATTCGGAAGGGTTTCTCAATTGTCCTTATGGGGTAGTCAAAGTTATAGTATGAGTCACTGATATCGTCATTTTCAAAGACAATATTTTTGAATCTGCATTAGTTAAAATCGACGAAAAGAAAAAAATGAAAAAGAAGAAAGGGAATGGAAAAGATGAAAAAAAGGAAAAGGGAAATGATTGGAAAATTCAAAATGCATTTTATTGATAAAGATACTGAAATGAAACATATGCGCCCTTTTGACAACAAATTATCCTAAAGCCTTAGGCGAGTAATAAGTTTGCATTACAAAATTATTTTGCACGAAAATCACGGGAACCTCGACAATCTCCCGATTTCAAAGTTCTTCATTTGGAGGGCAAGAGTGGACAAGGTTGACATTGTCATTTTACGCTGCGATGCGTCCTTGATAATTTGCTATCTCGATCCAGGATTCAACATTCACGCACTCAGAAGGCTTTGCTGATGACGGAATGGGGATACTCTCATCTTTTGGCTCCTGCCTTCCAATCTAGTTATCGGTTGGTCCCAGACTCCTCGATAATGGCATTATTGCTTTGGACCTCCGTGACCTGGAAGGGATTATTAGGCCCATCCTCCTTAAAACTCAACCATTTGGCATTGATCGGATCTTGAACCACGTGCTTCAAAGCCTTGCAATTTTCGGTTGTGTGACCCTCTACGCCTTTGCATGAAATTCACACTTGGCATTTGGGTCATATCCTCTCGGGAAGGGAGGTTGAAGTGGTTTCATTGGCGTGGAGAGACCAGGAATTCTTGATGAAGTCTTTGGAGCAGAATCTGTATAGGTCATGGGAATAGGATCAAATTAATTTGCTTTCTTTTCTTGGTCATTTGGTTGTTCTGGTTTTGGTTAGGTTGGGTGGGAGCAGTGGTTGTGCTTGTGTTTGAATGGGAGAAGGTGGTTGAAAGTGCATCATTGGTTGGTTTGGTAGGGGCTGGGATTATGAGGCGGCGATGTATGGAGGTGGAGTAGTAGGGGGTATGGAAAAGGATGTGGGGAAATTGGTAAGAGAATGGGGTGTTTCCTTGTGCTTGTCCTCCAGGGCTCGTCATCACTGGCATTGGTTTCCCTTCTCTTCTTTCACGAAGTTTGTTGGGGGTCTCTTGATGTCATGGTTTCGACAAAACTTTGGGCAATCTTTCCATTCCTCATTCCTCCTTGACTCTTTCCCTCACGATGACCATATCTGAAAAGTTTGAGGATACACTGATCATGTTTGTCATGAAGAGTGATTGAAAGAGTATCCATGAACATAACCACCATTGTTCTTTTTCAATCGGAGAATTGGTTCCACTTGAGTGCCGATCCTCTCCATCGTTAGGCATATTCTTTGAAAGTCTCATTGTCTCTTTTGCCATGTTTGCAAGTGCGTGCATCGGAGCCATATCAATGATGTTATACTTATCTTTGTAAAAAGGCATCTTGAAATCTTTCGGCCAGAATATGAGATCGCTCGAGGTGTGTACCAACTCGGCGCTGCCCTGTTAAACTATCATGAAAAAGTGAATCGAAGTTTATCATCATGCATAGGGCGCCCGTCTTCTACGATTACATGGTCAGTGACTTTGGGCAAGTTGTCCTTTATACTTGTCAAAGTCGCTTGAACTGGCGGTACAACCACATCCGATGTCTGAGACAAAGATACGAGCGATACTTGAACCGAGATAACTTACTCGCCTACGACTCTTGCTTTATCTTGAGGATTTGCAACCGTGTCGGACGGTGATTCCCAATGGGATGCTTAGATTAGGTCTCCGTGGTGGAGACCAGGCAATGCGGTTAGTCTGGGGATTCAATGGATTTCCTTGAGTATAATGGGGGTAACCAAATGGTCGATGATTCACCACGGGAGTCTGCATCTTGATTCCTTGAGTATTCCGAGATGGGATGGTGCATAACCAGTGGAAAGGTGTATGTCGTAAAGCCGGAGTTGAGCTTTGAGTGGTATGGTTTGATCCCGGGCAGATCAGCCGAGCTACATCTTGCACAACAAGTGCTTGGGAATCGAGTTCTGCGAGTTATTGTTGCTTACCTGGTGGTGTGTGGCAAGGCGGGAGACAAATAGTAGGAAGCTATTGTGCACAATGGGCCTTGGGGTTATGGTTTGCGATATCATCATTGGCCATAGGTGGCGTGTAACGGTAAGTCCGTAAAGTGGGAGGCTGTGGTACTTGATTCAGGGTTGCTAACTGGTGAGGTGTAGGACCTGTGGGTAAAGTGCAAAGGTACCGTCATCCTTGAGTATTGAGACCATATTGCAGCGCATGGACCAAAGCCGGTGGTTGGGAAGGTGTAGCTTGACTTTCATCATTCTTCTTTGGAGAAGCCATCTGCAGCCTTGTCTTTGTTTAGGGAGTTGAAGCTCAAAACTTTGCTCATCATGTTCCTTAGGTTGGTTGGCGTCCTCTTTCCTCTTGGTCATCCATGATCTTTGATTGAGGCGAGTTCGATAAGGGTGTCGAGGAATCGGTTGTTTGATTATTTTTCGATGATTTAAAAAATGATATGAGTATGTAAGAAAAGAAAAATGAATGAATGTGGATGTATGAATCTATTTATTTGTGCTTTGAGAGCCGTAGGCCTCATTGTTTGACATGTATGAGTTTCTTTGAAGCTGTTTCACAATTGATCCATATTATTTTTGTTGTAGATACTTACGCTAGCTCTTCCTTACGATTCCCTAGTAAACCTATTCAAAATAAAATGAAATGATGATGAATGCCATATGTTAGAACTTTTATCATGTTTGATTGAAAAAAATGCATGAACATGACGGTGATGCAACTACTAGTGAGAGGGACATATTTTGAAATGTTTGTAAATGATGGAATACTATACTACTTTGAAAAGAAGCATTTAAAAAGGTCAACCAAAAGTAAGATTGCCTCCTTGTGTCCTAAACAAAGTCACTCTAAATTAGAGGATTTCTATTTACGATGATCTATAGGTCATTAAGACTTGTGAACACTTTCATAGTGGTACTAACACTTCCTCACTAAAGGTCTCTGAGCCCAGTACCATTTAGGGATCGACCACCAATAGGAAGAGGATCTCGTGTGTAGGCATCCTGAGGCGGTCGCACTCTAGGCGAGGTTCTCGTGATACCCAAATCGAAAGTAGATCAGGAAGTGACTATCACTAACAACCTCTCACTCCACTAGTGCACTCGGGCAGGGTATAGGGTCCCATTCATAAGTGTGTAAAAAGTGTGTAAGTGAAGGTGTGTGATGGAAGGCAACCTAAAATTACTGCTACAAAAACAAATGAAATATATAAAATATGGTCTTCTAACCTAAGGTTCAATATATATATAATATTCACAACAAATATTCACAAAAGAACAATAAATAAAATAAATAAATAAATAACTAAATAAACAAATAAATAAATAAATAAATAAATAAATAAATAAATAAATAAATAAATAAAAACAAGGGAAACTAAACATAGGAGTTAACTATTTACCACAATCAATTATTTAGGCTTGACTCTCTAAAAAAATATCCCAGGTGGAGTCGTAAATTTGTGTGACAGAAAAATCAGGAGGGATTTTATTAGAGTTTCATGGAGCATACCAATAATTTATTTTGAAGGAAAAATATTGGAAAAAACCTTTTGAAGAAAAGTGGTCCTTAAGACGGATTTGGGTTGAAGTCGATTATCGTCAGGGAAAATGTGCTTCACGCACATTCCTTTGAAAAAGGTTACCTCTAACTAATTGTGCAAAATTTATTAACTTCTAAAAAATGTTTATTTCCCTTTTATAATAAAAAAATGAAAAATTAACCAAGGTAAAAAAAAAGAGGACTTAATAAAAAGTCGTTTATTTTTCAAGCAGCGGGAGTGGGCTCATATCCTCGTATCTCCAGTGCGTGGAGAAATCAAAGAGCTATGTAGTTCTTGGGTAGAAAATGATTGTGTGTTGATTGATTTTAATAAATTTTTTAATTTTATGGTTTGCGTAGTGACCAAACCAAAAGTGGATTTAGGCGTAATCACTACTAATATTTTAAGATTTTTATTTAAGATTTGTGTAATGACCCGAAACCAAGAGAGGATTTGGAGTAGTCATTGATTTTAGGAGTTTCTAGATCGAAAAAAGTTTGCGTAGTGACTAAACCGAAAGTGGATTTAGTGTTGTCACTACTAATTATTATTAGATTTTTTTTTATCAAGATTTGATGATGACCAAACCAAAAGAAGATTTTGAGTAGTCATCGATTTTTAAGTTTTGGAGATTTTTAAAAAAAAAAATCGCGTAATGGCTAAACCAAAAGTAGATTTAGTGTTACCACTACTAATATTTATTATTTAAAATTAGTCAAGACAACAAAAATAACAAGTAATAACTACATCAAAAACAAGATAAACAGATGGGGGAAGAAAAAAAAAAAAGTGGGCCAAGCCCAACGTTTCATCAATAGTTTAAAAAAAACATAACAACTAAAAATCTGGAAGTTTATAACAATTACTTGAGGATGCAAAAATAAAATAAAAGAAAAGCAAAAGGGAGGTGAAAGCGGATACCTCATTCTTGGTACCAATTATTTTTTTTTTAGAGAGGGGCATAAATAAAAGGAGCAGGGTGTGAAAAGAAAAAAATAAAAATAAAATAAAAAGGAGCGAGAACATGAAATAAGGGGAAATTAAACCTAAACACACACACCAACACAAAACAAAAGGAAAGAAAGATCTGGTAGCTTTTGTGAGAAGAAAAAGAAAAGGCGAAGTGAAGGAGGAAGAGAAAGAGAGAGAGAGAGAGAGAGTGGTCGAGAAGGAGAAGAAGAGGAGGAACCACGAGGTTGGGATACGAGGAGGATCGTCCTCCTTGGAGGTGGAGTCTTGTGTGGCAGCTGTCCATCGATCCTGGCCTTGCCCATGACAGAAAACAGGGCGTGCGAGATGTGAAGAAAACAAAGAGAAAGGGAGATCGTGGGGGCGATCCTAGGCGCGGCCTTGTCCACGAAAACGAGAGGCTTGGCGAGGGAGCGTGCGAGATGTAGAAGAAAACAAAGGGAAGGGGAGGGGTGGGGAGAGAAAGGAGGAACAAAGGGGGAGGTGAAGGAGGAGGAGGAGAAACCTGTTTTTCTTTTTCTTCTTCTTTCTTCTGTTTGCTTCTTCTGTGTTTTTTTCTAGTTCTTCTCTTTTTCTCTCAATTTTCTCTCAAATGCTGTGTATAATTGGTACCAAGAATGAGATATCAATTAAGAAATTAAAATGCAATTTTCCTCCGTTTCCCCCGTTATCACTTCTTGCTCTACTATTTATAAAAAAAAAGGTTGAGGTTTGTCAACTTGCAGACGGCTTATGCTAAATGTGTGCTAAAATGATCTTTGAGGATATGGTAACATGTGCAAAATGCGAGATGATATCAATGGTTTTGAAAAAAAATTGCAATCGGTAGTGACTTTAGGCCGGTGCTCCTCCTTTTTTGATTAAATTGCATTGTTTGTCAAACTTGGTTGTGTGATGAAGAAAAAGCAAGAGGCATATGGGGAGACATATAATTGTCATGAGACATAGTTTGTAGAGTGGTGAGGAGATATCTGAGAGGACTTTGGTGAAGATATCGGATGACTTTGTGAAGGGTGAAGTGTGGAAATCGACTTTGATTTTTAGTTTTGAATTTTAGGTTTTGTTAATAGCGCGCTTGTAATGAAGCGCAATTGGGCTAAAAATGGCCCGGCTCGGCATCTGATCTCCCAGGCTAGTCACGACCTCTCACGGCTCGACACTACCTCATTTCGATGCGCGACCTCCCCTGACTGGCGTGCGACCTCTCCACGGCTACATGGCGAACTCCCCGACTCGGCGTGCGACCTCTCCACCAGTTAGGCAGCGCGAATTCTCTGACTCGGCAGCGACCTCACCACGCATTTCGGCACGGGCCACCGGCTGTGCGCGACCTCTCCCGCATTTCGACGCCGCGATCTCCCCATTTCGGCGTCGCGGCCTCTCCTGACTCGATGCGACTTCCCCAGCGGCTCGGTGTCACGACCTCTCCACTGACCGGCGTCGACCTCATTTCGATGCGACCTATCCTGACTCGACGCGCGACCTCCCGCGGCTCGGCCTCGACCTCTCCACGGCTCGGCGTCGACCTCTCACGGCTCGTCACGCGACCTCGGCATGCGCGACCTCCCAGCGCCGCGACCTCGGCTAAATGTGACCTCCCGGCTCGGCGGGACAAAAAAAATGAAAATATGGCCCGGACAAAATTGGGGTATAACGATCGACCGTTGAGGGAAAGCGGAGAGGCATGCCAGGCGGCGTGGCATCGAGGAAGGTGGATCGGCGGCGAGAAAGAACTGTAGTCTGGAGTGCCAGTTGGGCCTCGGCCCGGTCGGGTGATTGCCCCAGTGGCAGCTCGAATGTCGAGTGGAGACTTGTTGAGATCGTTGATGTCGGCGTTGGCGTCTTTGTTCCGTGAGAGCGCAAACGTCGTCAGATGCGTGCTTTGTTTGCTCGATTCATTGGGACCGCCGTGTTCCACCTCTGCTTTGGCGCGATTATCGACATGAGGCTTAGCGTGCAGCGGTCGGCGAGTCGATCTCTTCGAGCTTCGTGCCGCAGATTCGCCCGGCATGAGGTCGATCTCTTTATCAGGTGCTTATGCCAGCACAAGGCTTTATCACGGGCTCGTGCACGCGGTCTCGGGGACGAGGTCGACAAAGGCTTTATCACGAGCTCGTGCCGCGCGGTCTCGCGGTCGATCTCTTCGCCAGGTGCTTGTGCCAGCGCGCGAAGCTTTATCCGCGAGCCGTTGCCCGCGGTCTCGGCGCGGTCGATCTCTTCATCGGTGCTTGCGCCAGCGGCGAGCTTTATCACGAGCTTCGTGCGCGGTCGGCGACGCGAGTCGATCCACGGTGCTTGTGCCAGCGCCTGAGCTTATCACGAGCCGTGCGCGCTGGTCTCGGCGCGGTCGGTCGATCCGCCAGGTGCTTGTGCGCGCAAGGCTTTATCACTGAGCTCGTGCCGCGGTCTCGACGCAGGTCGATCCGCAGTGCTTGTGCCGCGCACAAGGCTTTATCACCGAGCTGCGTGCAGCGGTCTCGGCACGAGAGTCGATCTCTTCATCAGTGCTTGTGCCAGCGCCGAGGCTTTATCGCGGGCTCGTGCGGTCTCGACACGAGGTCGTGACGAGGCTTTATCACGAGCTCGTGCCGCGCGGTCTCGACGCGAGTCGATCTCTTCATCGGTGCTTGTGCGCGCAGGCTTTATCGCGAGCTTCGTGCGCGTGATCTCGACGCGGTCGATCTCTTCATCAGGTGCTTGTGCCAGCGCTGAGGCTTTATCACGAGCTGCGTGCGGTCTCCGACGAGGTCGATCCGCAGGTGCTTGTGCCAGGCGCCTGACAAGGCTTTATCACGAGGCTCGTGCGGTCTCGGCGCGGTCGGTCGATCCGCGGTGCTTGTGCGATGCCGCGAGGCTTTATCCGAGCTGCGTGCGCGGTCACCGACGCGAGGCCGATCTCTTCATCAGTGCTTGCGCCGCGCCTGAGCTTTATCACGAGCTCGTGCGCGGTCTCGGCGCAGGTCGATCTCTTCATCGGTGCTTGCGTAGCGCCTGAGCTTTATCACGAGCTCGTGCGCGATCTCAAACGACGGTCGATCCGCAGGTGCTGCGTAGCGCGATAGCTTTATCGCGAGCTCGTGCCGCGCGGTCACCGATGCGAGTCGATCTCTTCGGTGCTTGTGCCAGCGCCGCGAGGCTTTATCGCGGGCTGCGTGCCGCGGTCTCGACGCGAAAGTCGACAAAGGCTTTATCGCGAGCTCGTGCGCGGTCTCGACGGTCGATCTCTTCATCGGTGCTTGTGCCCAGCGCACAGAGGCTTTATCGCGGGCTCGTGCGCGGTCTCGACGCAGGTCGTGAAGCTTTATCACGCCAGCTGCGTGCGCGGTCTCGACGAGTCGATCTCTTCATCGGTGCTTGCGCCCAGCGCGCAAGGCTTTATCGCGGGCTCGTGCGCGGTCTCGGCGACGGTCGATCCGCAGTGCTTGCGCCAGCGAGCTTTATCACTGAGCTGCGTGCGCGGTCTCGGCGCGGTCGATCTCTTCATCGGTGCTTGTGCCCGACACGAGGCTTTATCGCGGGCTCGTGCCGCGCGGTCTCGGCGCGAGGTCGAGCTTTATCGCGGCTGCGTGCAGCGGTCCGGCACGCAGGTCGATCTCTTCATCGGTGCTTGCGCCCGATGCCGCGAGCTTTATCACGAGCCGTGCGCGCGGTCTCGCGCAGTCGATCTCTTCATCAGGTGCTTGCGTAGCGCTACGAGGCTTTATCACGAGTTCGTTGCCGCGGTCTCTGTTCAGGCATCGGTTTGAGTAGGAGCGATCGGAGCGGCGTCATCGCGATGCGGAGGCGAAGGTTATTCCTCTGTCACCGTACTCCAGATAAAATCAACGGAGGTTCATGGTGAGGTGGTTGAGATCTGCGTTTGCGGAGTGAACTGCTAGTCGCGACTTGATGCTTGACCCAGGTCATGCGTCGAGTGAAGAAGGGAGCTTACAAAGAAAATGAAATCGAAGCTTGATTCCCCTTGGTGGCGCCAATGTTACGAGGCGGAACTTGAGAGGATGGCCGGAGGAAGCAATGCGGTTGTGTTCGCGACCGGATGACGCGGCGTGTTGGGTGGTGTATGCAAACACTCAGCTCAGTCGATGTGTGTCGAGGTAGTAAGAGGTGGTAGAAAGAAGATTACCTCGGCCAGATTCGGCGTGATCTTCTTTAAATATGAGTTGAGGGCCCAGTTCTTATCGATGTATAGCAGTCAGTGAAACTTTCGATCGGCATTAAATTCCTTTAATGCACAAAGCGTTCGGCCCGCGTTGAGGAAGAAGCGGAGAGGCATGCGGACGGCGTGGCATCGAGGAAGGTGGATCGGCGGCGAAAGGGCTGTGAGTCTTTGGGTCTTCAGTTGGGCCTCGGCGTCCGATCGAACAATAAGTAATAGAATATGAGCCATTTTAGTGCCATTCACTGTCTCTGTTTTACCCCTACAACTTAAACTTTGTCTTCATTGCATTCGAGGAACTGGCGTTGCCACTGTACTACAATCGCATTGTCGCAAGCAGGAGATCCACTATGATCCATGCATCCACTAGGCGTCAACCGTCTGCAAGAAAAAGAATCATTCAATTAATGGGTACATCTGGGTTGAGTCAATACTATCAGCAAATGCATTACGCTTTTGAAAGAAAAAACATGGAACAAAGGGTTAAGTTTAGGCATTTAATCACACCTTGCATCTTTGCACACCGACAAAGTGAAGAAAAAAAAAATCAAAGCACAAAGGCAAACCTTCATTGAAAAAAGGATAAAATGGTACTGATTTACTTGATATTTTTAATAGAAACAAGCTACATGTATAGCCTATAACATTTGTTAAAGAATATACGTATACATTGTCGAACTATATCAAGCAACGAGTGAATCATCACTAGATAGATTCACTACAATATAAAACGAAATCAACAACGCTTATTTTTTGCCTTCGCCAACGCTTAAAAGCGCTGCCTATTTTGAAAACACAGCGTTTGGAAAGCGCTGATGATTTTGAGAATAGCCAACACTTCTTTGAAAAAGCGCTGTCTATATTTGAGAATAGTCAGCGCTTCTTTGAAAAAACATTGTCTATCTTTGATAATAGACAACGCTTTTTAAAAGAAGCACTGGCTATTTAGCTTCTTTTTTTTTTTTACTGTTTTAGTATTATACTGCCGCATACGCTTGCTAGAGGCCGAGAACTAACCAATGAACCTTAGAACATAAATATATATAAAAACAACGATGATATCAATTTATATTTAAAATGTTCAATATTAATTTGAAAGAAATTTCTAACAAAATTTTGGCATAATCACTCCCCTAAATATTGACATCTCAAAATAACATATATGTGTATATAACAAAACAGTACTAACCAAACAAAGCCTCATATGGGCCAATATCATATCACATACTACTATATATACATGCAACAACACAAAGATCATACACGTAAAACAAACTTTCTTGCTACGTAGGAGCACCACTCTTCCTTTAATTCAAGAATTTGACAATCAGAGTATGACTTGTATCTATAGTCAGGAAAGTACTGTGAAATGAAAAATAACTCATATTAGAATTAAAGTTGAAGAATGGTGAAATGTAAGAGTAATTAAAGTAGAACAAATTGCATACCTCCTTTGGGACTTCTATTTAGTCGTGAATAATAATATCTTTAATATACTTCATAACATAGTACCCACAATCATTGTTGTTTGGTTGTTTGGGGCACTATAAAATTAAAAATATTAAATCAATATAGATTTAATTTTTAAAATTAAATAACTGCATATGTATTTTGATAAATACCTTTACAGTTATCCAGTTAATTAATTGCAGTGGATGATTTGGAAACTCGAGACTTGGAACTTCCATGTCCTCGATGAATCATCAAAGCACTGAGTGCAAAAACAAACATCATTAATTTTGAATCATCGAAACTTGTAGAACCCAAACTTGTAGATGGGTTACCATCCTTTTTAACTCTTCATTTTCATCTTTTCTGGCGCGCTTTGGTGCACCAAAAATAGCCTCTTAAGAAACACCAAATCCCACACCCCTTACACGACCAGGATACTCTTTGATCGGTATGGCGTGGGTAAGGATGTCTGTTACACCCCCTGTGACATAGACTGTTGTGATAGGGTCTCCTGAGACAGACAAATATTATTAACAAAGATTGTTAAATATTATCACTATCATAAGAAAATTGCAAATGAAAATGTTAATTAATCTATCATACTTAAAATTCTATCAGCAACTTCCATAGTGGGGGGTGTTCAGTCTCACCATCCTTATTGCGGCGGGTATCTATCCACAAGAAACGGCAATCAGTTGATGCTGATGTTACATCTTCTCCAGACATCTTCAGCTATACATATTAACAAAGAAATCGAAATTAATCGGTGTTAATTAGGTTTAGGGTTTAAGGTTACATATAATTTAGGATTACTCTACATACTATATCTTCCTCAATATCGGGATACCCCTTAACCCCTCCTCTGTATAGGTAAGGAAATTTGATGCTCTTTGCCGATATGTGTTACTTATTCTATATATAGACATATAAATGTGCTTAAGAACAAACATATAAGTATACAAGTATAGACATATACAAGTACACAAGTAGAGACATATATAAGTATACTAGAAATTCAGCATTCCGGTGTGTTTTGCTACAAAGTCTCTCTAGGCATCCACTCCTATGACTGATTCATAATTAGGTGGAGGCTCATATCTAACATTTCCATTTTAATCTCTCAGCTAATTTTTGGACAACCATATTCGGAAATTCCGAAGAAATTTTCCGGCAATCTTAAGTATAATGTTTTTATGTGTGTCATCAACAACAAATGATTTCTACAAATACATTAACAAGTACAAAATGGTAGGGTAAGTATATTTACATAGTCATTTAAAAAATACAACTGATTGTGTATACCTCTATCTCACACCAAAGCTCCTTTTTCAATCTATCCAAAACTGGATTATCTCTCTCCCTCCAATTACTAAAAGTAATTGGAATCGTCTGCCGCACTTGAGATACAATGAAACTAATCAACTCTCTGCCACTTTTGCCTATGAGTTGACCTCTAACGTTCCATGAAACCTATACAAATTAAGTGTACAACATTAGATAATAAATAGAAGAAAAAACAACTAATTATATTAATTAGTGATGTGGTCCTCAACAATTAGTAAGTAACTTACCACTGGTCTCTCTCCTCTACTCCTAGCTCGGATGATATTCTTCTTTACAGTCGGTCCACAGGGACGACGCTTCACATTTTGGGCCACCGCAACATCACTATCATGGGCATCACTATCATGTTCGGAAGAAGCCATCTAGCTATCTGCAAAAAAAAAAAAATTAGACCCACAAGTAATTAGACATACAAGTAAAAGACAACAGTTCATAGTCATTTAACTAGAGAAATTTAACAATTACATAATTCACAGTTTGTATTCAATTTACAGTTTGAATTTTTAATAAAATATTGGCAAAGTCTCCCCTAAAATATGGATATTACAAAATATATCGAATCCAATCAAACATAAAACGCTTCAAAGTTCAAACTTTCACCAATTAGACAGACAACATGATAATAGCTAATAAGGTCTTAAACCTAATGTACATGTTTTTTGTTGATCAAAGTAAATGGTAATTCTAGAAAAAAAAACATGCAAAAGTGAAGTGTGATTTAAATGAATCATACATGCAGCATATATAATTGAATCTTGTAGCTTATAATGGAATATTTTCTCATGTTTCCTCTCTGATTCTTGATCAACATAATAAGCATGCAAGCTTATACTTCTCATTATTTATCATTGAATATGGCAACCTTAATTTCAAATTTAACTAAGTATAAACAAATACCAAATAAAGTGTGCCAGAGTTCAACAATACAAAGATAGAGACACCAACACCAAAATCCAAGGGTTATCTTAATAATCCCCCAGAAAGAAAGCAAAATCACAAAACCAAAAAAAGGAGCAATAGAGGTAACATAGCTACTGTCAACAGCATAAAACTAGCGCCCAACCCTCCAATAACCAACTCAACAACCCTCCTTTCATTTCTTCCTTCTTCAAGTAAAAGTTCGATCTCTGCTTTTATTATTTTTTATTTTTTATTTTTCAAACAACAACAACAACTTTCGCAATTCAAAAGTTATTGAACAGAAAATAAAATAAAATAAAAACTAAAAAAGAGAGAATAGAAACTAAGAAAGAAGTGTGAACCAAAACTTGTAGAACCTTCTCGCGACTGGACACGAGCTCCGACAGTAACGGGGGGAAGACGAACAGGAAAAGGTGGAGAGGAGGAGGAGGAATGACGAAGGACTGTAGCGGATAGGCAGAGGAGGAGGAGGAGGAGGAGGAAGGCTATTTTATGTATCAACGGTGCGCGCTTCAGTGAGGAAGAAGAGGGAATATTGGAAGCGAATAATGATCTAAGAGAGGGAGAGTCAAGTTTAATTTTTTTAGGTAAGCTACTAGCCAACGCTTTTCTAAGGAAGCGCTGGCGTAGGTTAGATAATAGACAGTGCTTCCTTGCTTTTCTAATGAAGCGCTGGCGTAGGTAGATAATAAACAGCGCTTCCTCAAGGAAGCGTTGTCTATTATCTAACCTACGTCAGCGCTTTCTTAAAAAAACGCTGTCTATTCTTGAAATACACTTAATTTCAACAGTGTTTCTTCAGGAAAGCGCTGGCTTTAATTGTACCTTCAATAGAGGAAGCGCTGTTTGAAGTCTTTAACTATTTTTCAGTAGCGTTTTAAACGAAAAGCGCTAGTGAAAGGGGCGTTGTTTAATTGATAATATGTCATAGTGATTCTAGGTTACGTGTGTGTATAGACTAAATATAGTTTTACTTAATACATAGGAAATAGTATAGTTGTTTAATAAAAAAATAGAGGGAAACAAAATACATGCCACTCATACACATGTCACCTAGCACACGATTTTTAAAAATCTGCAGAGGCCAATGCACCTGGAGCCTCTAAGATAGCTCCGCCTCAGTGTGGTATAGCTAGACTTTTATTAAGGGGGCGCGTCCAAGCACCTTACACACCTCTCAAGTCAACATGTCCTACAGTCTTACTCATATATTCCTAGCACTAGCAGCAGAAAGAGGTACTAAGTAGCAGAAATATTGTACGAAGATAGATAAGTAGTGGCACAATGAGTACTTTTTGAGGTAGATAAGAAGATACATAGGTAGTTTATTTGTTGGTTATCAATCATGTTTTTGTTTATTAGTGTGTGTGTGTGACAACAGCATATATTAGGGCATTTACATTTGCAATAATCTTGATATTACAAGTGGATCAAATGAATATGTTCTCATTAGTCGTTCTCAAGCTCTGTTTGACCAAACAAGAAGGTTCACTTTATTTAATGTTAATGGATATAAAATTTGAACATTGGCATGAGACAAGTTATTCAAATCTCAAAACAATGAACTTTCTGGTATGTTTGGAACAAGAAATTACTCAAGCAATAATGATGCTCAAATGAGGTTCGAAGGAGCGCTTTACTAGGAAAAAATGATGGACATAATTGAACCTAATCGCTTCACAATACCCATTTTTAAATATATGAATCAGCTAATACCACTAACTAATCTATAAAGACAAATAGGTTGGGTTTTATCTTTATTAACTTCGCAAGATAAATTGCACAATGGAGAACATGACGATGATAAGTCATATATTAAAACTTCAGAAGCTCAAATGGTTAATTTTGAGGAGAATGAGAAATAATAAAGTTGGAGCACACACGTTTATTTGAAGTTAAGAGACTTATATGACATGAATAAAATAAAAGATAGAGGGGTGTACCATGGAACTGAGTCCATATTAGGGGGCCACAATTTCTTCTATATGTATATTTTTTGCTATATGCTATATTTTTGTCTTAGTATTTCTACTAAATGAATTGAGATAAAGTATTAATAGCGTAAAATATTAGTATAGTCGAATATAGTAATATTTCTAAAAAGCAATAATATCTATCGGATTTTTACATAACGTCGGATAATATTTTTTTGATGAAATTGTTAATTTTAGGAAAATAAAGCTAAAATGAGTAGTTAACCAAGTTATTTTTCTTTTTATCAATATTTCCTTACATTCCAGTTGATGGAATCATAAACGTATAATTATTTTTTTAAAAAAAATTGATACTTTTAAAATGGAATGAGAATTATATAAGGAAAACTTAAAAAATTATTACGAATTTATATATAAATCAAACATTGTGAATATTAATGATTTCTTTTTTGATGAAATTGTTAATTTTAGGAAAATAAAGCTAAAATGAGTATTTAACCAAGTTATTTTTCTTTTTATCAATATTTCCTTACATTCCAGTTGATGGAATCATAAAAGTATAATTATTTAAAAAAAAAATGATACTTTTAAAATGGAAAGCGAATTATATATGGAAAACTTAAAAAATTATTACGAATTTATATATAAATCAAATAGTGTGAATGTTAATTATTTCTTTTCAATTATCATCAGAATAAAATAGGTCAAGTTCAAAAGATTCTAAAACCAAAAATCAGAAAAAAAAAATAAAATTATTACTGTATTTCTTTTCAATCGTTGTAGTGGCGGTGATTGTGATTTGTTGAGAATCAGAGTGCCACTCAGAGCCGGACAAATAATGGGATAGGAACAAAATAAATATGAGTAATTACTTATCAGTTTTTTTGAACAGGAATAAAAAATATTACGGAACCGAAAGAAGACGAAGAAATAATGAGAAGATAATAAGAAGGACACGGAAGAAAGAAAGTGTGCTACACTGTACTTGTTTCAGGTGAAATAGCCGAGAAAGAAAGGGAAGCGAGAGAATTAGGGGAGAAACATTGTAACTTTCACTTACGCTGCAAGTGACGCGAGTCTCACCTTCCAATACGTGGTGTGGACCTTCTGCTGCTGGAAAAGGAAAGAACAACTCAGAGAGGGTAATCTATTCATTCATCATTTTTCTAGTGGAGGGGAGGGGAGGGAAGGGGAAGAAAAGGGAGGGATTTACTTTGATTTTGTGTTTGGTTGAGAGGAGGGGAGGGAAGCCTTTGTTTGTTTGGTTCAGGAAAGAAGGAGAAGGATTTTAATGGAGAGAAGAGATTAATTTACGGGTATATCCTTATAGTGTTTTATATTATATTATATATAAGGATATTTCAGTAATTTTATTTTAAATAATTTAATCTCCTCTCCCCTCCCCTCTAAAACCCCCCACTTTGGGAGGGGAGCCAAAATTGGCTTAGGAGGGATTTTGCTTCCCTCCCCTCCCATTAAAAAAATTGAACCAAACAAACATAATTTAAAATATTTCTTCCCCTCCCCTCCCCTTCCCTCCAAAACCCTCCAACCAAACACATCCTAAATTAACTGACGGGATAAATTTATTAGAAGCATCTTTTAAATTTAAAAATTAAAAAGTTGAAGCAGCGAGAGAAAATTGAGAAATTGGTTCATTATGGTATGGTATGGACATATGTACCGGGACCCAATCCAAATTAAAATGGGTTTGTGGGGCCCACAAATTTTTATTTTTAAGAACAATAGCTCAGTCTGGCGATTGACCCAAAGTATCGAAGTGGGCATCGGATTCCAAAATTTGTCGCCAAAAAAGGAAAGGATTGGATGAGGAAAACGACTTGTCGTTGGCCGCATTTTGGGCGGGGGACCTTCGGTCACGAAGTTAACTAACAGTTACAAGCACCTTGATCAAAAAATTAATATTCCGAATATTGTCGCTTAGCGTTGCCATGCCATGCCATGCAATAATGGGAGTGATTTGACAAGCAGAGTGGATGCTGAGAATATACCCTTTTTGACCATTTCCAATAGAGTACCGAAAAAATAAGTTAACACATTCATATCACTTATTTTTATTTTTTTAATTTGAGTACTTATTACTTTCAACTCAGTAACTCTAAAAAAATTATTAAATGAGTCTCACAAATAATTCCACATCATCACATATTAACAAAATCCTATTTAATAGTTATCTGATATATTAAATATTAAATTATTAAAAATACGAAATTTAATTTTTTAATACGAAATTTAAATTAATATTTTTTAATTTTTAAATAATAATATTAAATATTAAATTAATAATATATCTGACAAGTGGGGCCTGTAGAAGATGAGAGAAGAGTACCAATAGAAGTACTCATTCCTAATAAGTACCCATATTTTTTTCTCACAATAGAGGTACCTATTAAATACTACTCCAAATAGATGCTCAAATATTAGGTACCCAATAGATACACTCATTCGAGATGTGATTTATGTGGACACTTCCGCGTACTCTCCTCCGTTATCTCTGCAATTTTATCTGTTTTCTGGTTATGATGCACTTTGAATAATTTCTTTTGTATGTGTGCGCATGTTTGGATTTATATTGGCTTAATTGTATTTTTGGTCCCCTTATTTTTTGCAATCCACGATTTTGGTCCCCCTATTTTATTTTTCACGAAATTGGTCCCCTTATTTTTATTTTTAACAAATTTGGTCCCCACACTTTTTTAATTGCACTTTTAGTCCCCAAAATCGTCATTTTCTTGCACTTTTAGTCCTCCACTTTCCCAAAATCCATAATTTTTAGGGACCAAAAGTGTAAGAAATTCACGATTTTGAGGACGAAAAGTGCAATTAAAAAAGTGTGGGGGCCAAATTCGTGACAAATAAAAAGTATGGGGACCAAATTCGCGAAAAATAAAATAGAGGGACCAAAATCGTGGATTTAAAAAAATAAGGAAACTAAAAATGCAATTAAGCCTATATTTTTGTAGGTAAAATTGTTCGAAAGCTCTTTTATTTTAATTTAAAATTTTATATTGGTCATTTATTTTTTTTCTCCTTAAATTAATTCTTTAAGTATTAAAATTTTAGATAGACTTTTTGATTATTTTCCATGTGCACCAGTGTTAACTTTTTAATATTTAAGGGACTGAGTTGACACTTTTTAATAATTAAGGGACTAAATTGACACAAAAAAATCCAATAGTGTTAACATCTTGATATTTAAGGGACTAATTCCAAAGAAAAAAGATAAAGAAACAAAATACAATTTTTAAATTTTGCCTATATTTATATTATATATTAACATTGTTGGTGAATTTGTTGACGGAAATTAATGCAACTAATAAGTACAAACAAACAATAAAATACAAACACAATATAAAGAAGACAATAATGTTAAAAATGTTACAGCCAGAAGAAGGAAGATGAAAGCGCAGAAAAACTCTGAAGCGTGTGTAAAACACTAATCTTTTTATATAATTTTTATTTTGACTCTTCTCAATTTAAAATTTTGCATTTAGACCTATATCACTTTCATTTCAACTAGAGACAGACCTATTTGTTGTTTAGAGTGTGCACTTGTATCCTCTGAAAAATTAAATATACTACTTGCCCCTATAAAACTTATATTTTGACCTCTCTCAAGTGTCATCACTTAGTCACCTCTTTCATCTCATTTAATCAGATCCAATCATCTCTCTCTAAAAACTAAAAACACTACTCCTTTTACTTCTCGCACCTCGACCCATTAAGCCTCATGTTGGTAAGTGTCATTTTCGGTATTTGTTTCCCCTTTTATTAGGTTTTGATTTTTCCTAATTTAGACTAATATCCTAATCTGATCCCTTTGATAATTGTCTCTTGTAATTTTCTGTTGTAATTGGGTCTCTGTTAATTTGGTCTATGTTGTTTTGTTATTTTCTCTTGTAATTTTTTTAATTCCAAAACATTTCTATATTTTTAAGTCCGAAAATCTATTTTGTGTTATTTTTGCAAGAAGAGTAAACATTTGCTGTTGTTATTTAAAAAAAAAATGTGTTGATACTCTTGTTATAATTTTGATGATTTTAAAATTTTTTTGCAACCGCTAAGCCAGAGTCCTAGGTACGACACTAGTTTGATTCCATGCCCTTTTGAGATCAGGGGCGAAGCCTTGTGTTGCAATGGGGTAGCCATTGCTACCCCAAAAAAAAAATTACTAAAAACCAGTGTAGTAATATGAAATTTCGCTACCCAAAAAAATACTCAGGTCACTATCCCAGTGTAGTAATAGAACACGTTTATCAGATAAAGTACTTACACTAAAAAAATACTCAGATTGCTTATATTTTAGACACTTTTTTTGTTTATATTTCAGACCGGAATAGTAGTTTATTACTAAAAAAAATTAGTAGTTCATTTTGTCTATAAAAAAAATTACTCTTTATATTTGGCCCCTTCGTAGAAAATGGGCTAGCTCCGCCACTGTTTGAGATAGTTGTCATTTTTTCTTATTTGGAATGGAAGTAATAGTTGTCGTGTACGTCTAGGATAGACAACATATAACACTCCTTTTCATTTTGCGGGTAGTATACGAGCTCGATCCACGGTGAAAAAATTGTTATTTACATGATCAATATCTATAACATCTTATAAAGAGAACTCCTTTCGATAACCACTTTTTGGCTTCCTAATTTGCTTTCATAAACTACCATTTGAACATTAACACACATTTTCACCCTTAACATAACCACAAATCAGCAGTTATGTAAGCTCCCACCAAGTCATGAAATGGGGTATAGTGTGCTAACTCATTTTGCACTATATAATACTGAACAATTTCTTTTTTTCTATTGCAATGTTAACTTTTTCTTCTAATTGGTCTCTCTTTTTCCGACAAAACGCGATAAAATAATACATACTATAGCGCAGTAAAAATGTGAAAAAATTGACACGATAGTGCCCGTCTTGTCGCTAGTCTATGTAATGAGAAGCACACACTCCTGGGCTTGCACCCTATTTCAGTGTTTGTATAATGTTCCACCGCGAAAACCACGTGGGCAAATTTAATCTAATGTAAGCTCAATATGATAGCAGTTTGACATATAAGTATTATTGTAAGAATAAAAATAAATCTTCACGAACGGTGATTTTGTTTCAGAATCACTACAAAATGTCAAGCTTTAATAGTTATTTATGAATGGAATCCATCACCATACCTATTTGTTTGATCTTGAAAAGTGCAGACTCATGATTTACGAAGGTTCGGGGACCAAATAGGAGCTTAAGTGCATGAAGAAACGCATCTCGAGTTGTAAGCCGGTGATTGGCATGGAGTCACTGAACCCAACCTAGTGCGAGGCCCTGCATGAAGAATGGCACTAATCGCAAACGCTGTGATAGGGGGTTGGTTGAGCTCAAAGAATTGTTGAGCTTGGAAGATCCAATCCAATGGATTGGTGCCATCAAGGGAGCAAGAGTCACTTAAGGTGTTTTGGGGAAATTTGTGGTGGTATTGTTTTGAATGGGGCTGGAAGACGAAGAGTTGGTTTGTTGTTCTTGGATAATGGAAAGTTGATTGAGTAGAAAGGTCTGGAGGTTGTGCTCAATAGTGTTTTGCATTTCTCGCATTTGATTTTCCATATCCTCGTGGCCTCTTTTTGAACATTTAGGTTTGGGAGGCATTGGATTAAAATGAAAGCACCACTTGATACCTTCCCCACCAAGTGTGATGCTGTTGAGCAAAAGCTAGCTCCAGAATTGAAGGTAGAAGCACGAAATCGAATTGTAAAGTTATTGAATATTCTTCTCTGCTTTCATTCATCATAATGTCAATACATATAAGCAATTATGTTTCCTAATTTAGTGCATCGGCCGCCAAGTATCCACTGATGATGAATAGAGAATCTAAGGTGCCCAAAGCGTGGGAATTATTCTACGAAATCCCAAAGGTGCACTATGTGTGACATGTGCCTAATCACACAGTCCTCCATCCAGCTAGGGACCTTCTTGTTGTGTTTGGGTCCGGGAGACTTGGGTCAAGTCCACTTGTGGGCTCAATGGTTTCATTTGGCCCGGTCCTTGTCTCGGTGCGTGTGATAGGATACGACGCAGGCATATTAGAAGCACAAGAGAGAGAAAGAGAGATGCAAGAGAGAAATAGCGCCGAGATTGAGAAATTCTTTCATTTGGCACCACGAGAAACAATGAATATAGATAAAATTTTGGTGGGGTCCAAGCTTTTTTGGTTCTACCCTAATTTGCGAAGAAAGGCGCGGGAGAAGGTATATTCTTTTTTTTTTCACAGTCGTGCCCTGATTTGTTTGGGACTAGTAAAGTTAATTAGTGACATTTTTGCCTATTCAAAAAATATATTTATCTCTTCTCTTTTTTTCCCCTCTTATACTAAACAATACATTATTTTTATTATATTTCTCGCCTCTTTCTTTTTTTCTTGTACTATTTCTCACGTATTTCTCTCTTTTTAGTTTCTTCTCACAGCCACAACCATATACCTTTAGGTCCAAAGAAAGATGATTGAATAAAACAAGAGAGCGGAAACACTGGCTCGATACAAGAGGGTATCTGTATTAAAGCTGAAGAGAGCCCAAAGTCAACACACTCGTTTTCATTTTTCATCAATATTTTTTATTCTATTTCTCGTCTCTTTCTTTTTTCTTGTACTATTTCTCACGTATTTCTCTCTTTTTAGTTTCTTCTCACAGCCACAACCATATACCTTTAGGTCTAAAGAAAGATGATTAAATAAAACAAGAGAGTGGAAACACTGGCTCGATACAAGAGGGTATCTGTATTAAAGCTGAAGAGAGCCCAAAGTCAGCAAACTCGTTTTCATTTTTCATCAATAGTCTCCGGCCATTATTAAATGCACCCCCCACCTGGTAGGTACACCCCCTCATTTTGCATATTTCCCAAAATACCCCTCGTATAAAATCATCAAAAATCCCTTTTTTTTTTTAATTCCGAACATGTTACCGGAAATTGTAATTTTCGGTATACAAATTGTATACCGGAAATTGCAATTTCCGGTATCATTGTGTAAAATTTGTTACCGAAAATTGCAATTTTCGATATACAATTTGTATACCGGAAATTGCAATTTTCGGTATACAATTTGCGAATTTCCCATAATGCCCCCTTAATAACTTAACAAAAACTCAACCTTCACCCCGATCCACTCACACTCACGCCTCCGGAAATTCTAAATCCTCAAACCTAAACGCCTGCTCTTACCTGAAATTGCAAATCTTCGCACGCTTTTTTTGTTATTTATCGTAGTTCTGAAATTGCAATTTCGGTATACAAATTGTACCGGAAATTGCAATTTCCATCTTTTATATTGCATCGAAATTGCAATTTCCGGTATACAATTTGTATACCGGAAATTGCAATTTCCGTGACAGAATTGTAAATCACCGGAAATTGCAATTTTCCGTGTACAAATTGTATACCGGAAATTGTAATTTCAAAGACAGAATAGCATCGAAATTACAATTTCAGATATACATTGTATACCGGAAATTGTAATTTCTATGATTTACATTCTGCTCTAAATTGTAATTTCCTGATGCAATTTATTTTATTACATTTGAATATAATTGATTTATTTGTCTTTCGGATATGCCTAAGTCGAGAGAGGAGAGGTAGCTTCCACTCCTGGTAGTGCGCTTACGTAGACAACGGCGACTGCGGATCGTCTCTGGCGTCGAGGCGTATTGCTAGCAGTTTGCCGCGACGAGGATGTAGTTGGCGACCAGGATCCACATTTTGTATACGAGGCTCCAGAGGATATAGCTGGAGGAGACCATGGTATAGTTGGAGACCAGGCTCCCTTTCCTGGAGGACCTTACGATGGGTCGTTGCTTACAGATTATCAGCATCACGTTGCCTATCAGATATGGCAGGGGCAGGTATATATCTGGTTGTTATTTGATCAAATGTTTATTTTTTTTATATGATCAATGATGTTTATTTGTGTGCAGGATCGTGATGCGCTTAAGGTGGCCTCTCACGGCCTGAAGTTGCAAAAATGGTTGAGTGGAAGAGTACCACCGCCTCCTCATGTAAATGAGCATCTTTCGGAGGCCGGCCTAACCTCCTTGCTATACTGTAGCTTCAGGATGGTTGACAGAGCCTTACTGTCAGCCTTTGTAGAGAGATGGCATCGGGAGACGAGCAGTTTCCATCTGCCCTTTGGAGAGATGACAGTCACGCTTGATGATGTGTCTGTCCTCCTAGGCCTTAAAGTGAGCGGCTCTTTTTATGTACCCCCAGTGATGGATCCGGACATTTCCATATCTTATTTACAGACATTGCTGGGGTGTACATATGAAGAGGCAAACAAGGAGACGACAACTATGAGGGGCGCTCATATGAGTATTGACTTCTTGATGAAGACATATGACCAGCGCGTTTACGATGGACAGTGGGACTGTGCAGCCAGGGCCATGATAATGTTGTTGTTGGCCTGTACCATTTTGGCAGACAAGAGCCATGTATATATTGACATCAAGTACCTGGACCTGGTACGTGGCTTGGGGGCGGTTGGGAGGGTGTCATGGGGTAGTGCTGCACTAGCCTTCTTGGACGGATATCCGGGAGACGCTTAGCTTTGCATGACACTAAGCAGATTGGCGGATACATGACACTTCTTTAGGTACGCAGCCTATTTTTGTAAACAATTATTTATTTAAAGTACATTGTATGGCGTGTTGATTCGTTATTGTTGTCACAGGCATCGATATATGAGTATTTCCCTCGTCTCTGCAAGAGGAAGGATAACGGCATCACCCCGGGCATGATACGAGCCATGAGGTGGTCGCCGGTTAAGGGTGACGGCCAGGTGGAGCCCTTTAGGAGAGCGCTGGATGCGTTGGCAGTCGATGACATTGTTTGGAGACCGTGGGAGGGCATTAGGGCGGGTTGTCATCCGGCGTGCCTGTTTTCGGGGTACATCCGGTGTGCCTCATTTATTGTGCCGTACCTGCCTGAGAGGGTAGTCAGGCAGTTCGGCTACATCCAAGACATTCCCCGGCCACCACCACCGCGTCCCACAGCTGCAGAGATGATGGATGCATGGATACAGTTTCCTATGCACTCTATCATGTCGATCGTCCCCCGATTTATACCTGGCCTCAGATTCAAAGAAAGTGCAATCGACAGGTACATGGAGTGGTATCGCAGGATGTCGCATCCACTCCTGATCAATCCGGATGCTCCTGAGGCTGCGGCGACTCCTGATTGTGTAAGTGTTTAGATATACATTATGTATTTTTTGTGTTTGTTTATTTTCTCTTATGTCTCTCTGATGTCTTATTATAATTTGCAGCCGCATTGTGATGATATGGCTGAGAGGCTGGCCTCAGTCACCAACATTCTCCAGACAGCTTCTGAGACCGACTATGAGATTATGGACCCCTCTCTGCTTGCCGAGTATATTTCCCAGGCACTACAGATAGCGCAGGGTGGGACAGAGGCGACCACATCCGGGGCGAAGCGTCGACAGCGAAGAAGATAGGGTTTTTTTTTATGTTTATTATCTTTTTTTGTTATATTTGGACATCTTTTGTTGTTATATTTACATTTTGTTATATTTGCGCTTCTTTTTTTATGTTGTTTAATCGTGGCCACTCGCTCGTTCTTTTTTATTCGCGTAGCCTACGCTCCCAACAATGAACCAACTTCACGAGGTTTATAGAGAAAAAAAAAATGATACATTTGGACTGCAAATTCAACACTAAAAAAAACCAACGTCACATCTAAAGACAATACATATGGAAGTCATTGTTTGAGTAACAATTTACAGGTTGACCTAGCCATTCCCTTCCTCAACACAGTTCACAAGCACACAAAAATTTGCCACAAATGTCACCACCAAACACACAAAACGTACAAATGCGTCCCCAAAACCAAGGTCGAGCCCGCCATGGAGCTCGGCACCCAGCGTCGGAAGAACCTCGACCTCGACACGACCCCCGTGGTCCTAAACCCAAGTCAGCATAAAGGCTTGGTGGGCTCACTCGCAGCTCGACCCCCGTGGTCCCGAAGACCCCAAGTCAGCATAAAGAGCTTGAGCTCGACCCCCGTGGTCCTAAACCCAAGTCAGCATAAAGGCTTGGTGGGCTCACTCGCAGCTCGACCCCCGTGGTCCCGAAGACCCCAAGTCAGCATAAAGAGCTTGAGCTCGACCCCCGTGGTCCTAAACCCAAGTCAGCATAAAGGCTTGGTGGGCTGGCTCGCAGCTCGACCCCCGCGGTCCCGAAGACCCCAAGTCAGCATAAAGGCTTGGTAAGCTCACTCGCAGCTCGACCCCTGTGGTCCTAAACCCAACTCAGCATAAAGGCTTGGTGGGCTCACTCACAGCTCGACCCCTGTGGTCCTAAACCCAGGTCGGCATAGAGGTGATCAATGCATTTTAATGCATCTTTTATAGCATTGCACTTAGTGTTCTTAAATGTTTATTTAGCCCAACAATTACTTTTTAGCATGGTTTTATATCTTTGGGTCATGATTGGGCTTTAGTGGAATTATTTGCTAATTATCGGATTTTGTTATATCCTAACCCATGTTGCTTCTGCAGGCCATAACTTGGGCTATACTTGTCCGATTTCAGTGTTCTTTGTGGCGTTGGAAAGATAAGAAGCATAGCTACAATTCTTATGTTGGGACCGAAGCCTAGTTCTGCCGTTTTGAAGGCCTAAATTCCACTTTACTGAAGCTGACGAGCTGCACTAGGAGTTTTGGGCCTATTTTTAGTTTGTTATCGGGCTTTTATCTTATAACCCGTTTAGGGAATTAGGTTTTCGTTAAGCTGAGACTATTAGATAGAGGATCAGCCGTTTTCTTTCATTATCTTACGTTTTATTATTCACTTGCGTACCCTAGCCTCCATGGAAGCCTAAGTTCCTAAGTTGATTCATCGGTGAAAGGTTGTCGTTCATGCATTTTGAGGTTCGGTGCTTAATGTTTAATACAATTTCGTTTTAATTTCTTAAATTCCATCTCTATCAATTTCGAATTTGGTTTAAATGTTTGCAATCTATCCAGTTCATTTTCTGCTTAGTTAATTGTTCTGTCTTCATTGCAAAAACGCGATCTCGCTTGTGTATGAACGCTGATTGTATGCATCTGCTTTCAGAATCATTAATATTTCGAATTGCTTGACTGCTTAAGATTAATTGATTCGAGTGGAAATTGATAGAGGGTTGATTAGAATTCTGTTATAATATTGGTTGCGTTTTAACGGCGCTTGTCCGCTCCCGTGACCGATTGAACCCGCTGTTTCGGCGCTTGCTCGGAACGGTGTGAATTCGTATAAACTGATTAACGCTTGTTTTGTTAGTTTATGTCAACTGTGAATTCAGAATTAATTGAATTGTTGTTATTTAGAACCTGTGATAAATCCAAGACGTGCACCCGGAAACCGGTGAATCAATTGTCTCTATAATCTGATAATTCTCTCAACAGAAACTGTTTTCACAAAACCCCCCCTTTTTCGTTATTGTCAATTTTCTTATTTCCTGAATTTGGTAATTTTGGTGTTAGAGGTCTTTGTGAGACGACCAAGGTCTCTTGCCTTGTTACTATATTTACTGTTTAATTATTTTGACCCGCGTACGACAATTTGATCAAATTGGCGTCGTTGCCGGGGATCTCTAATTAGAGATTACTAACTTCAGGACCCACTAATTACTGACGTTTCTTGCTTTGTTCTTGATGTGTTTCCAGGCCTTGTTACGAGTTGTCAGAGGCCGAGACTGGTGATTCTAGGATTGCTCCGTCAGATTCTGTAGGCGAAAATAATAAAAAAAAATCGGTTTTCAGGCAATCTCGTCAGATTGCTTCGAAACCACAGCTGAACAATCCGAAAAAAATCCAGGATCAATAGTCCCGTAGCAGGAACTGCTTACGGGACAACAGGCTTAAAATCCCAAATTCCTTTGTTTTCTATTTTTAATTAATTTTTTTAATTTTTCATATCTCCAAAAAAATCCAAAAAAAAATTGCATATCTTTCTTTTGATTTAATTAGATTTTTCGTGGTATTTTTATAATTTTTAGGTTAGATTTTAGTCGTTTTCCAATTTTTGCATTCATTTTAGCGGAGGGACATAGTTGGTATTTTTAGAATTGTTGCATTTTCCTATTCCTTGCTATATACAGTGCATGACTAGGTCCAATACTATTAACTTGCATCCTTTTGACCCTGAAATTGAGAGAACATTGCATCATAGACTTAGGGATCATATAGAAGTTAGTGGTAGTGATAGTGACAGCATCTTTAGCCATAATCTATTTGATTCTGATCCTGATTCTAATCTTGATTCTGATTTTGATTCTGATTCTGTTAATATGGCTGATAGAACACTTAGGGAACTTGCTGCACCTGATGTTACTTACAATGCTCTGTGTATTAATTATCCCGAAGTGGTTGTCCCTTTTGAATTAAAATCAGTTTAATACACTTGTTGCCAAAGTTTAGTGGTCTTGCGGTGATGATCCACACAAACATCTTAAGGAGTTCCACATTGTGTGCTCGACCATGAAGCCCCAAGGAATTCCAGGAGCACATTAAGCGAGGGCCTTCCCTTCTCACTCCAAGATGCAGCCAAGGATTGGTTGTATTACCTTCAACCAGGTTCATTGAAAATTGGAATGCTTTGAAAAAATTGTTCCTAGAAGTTCTTTCCTCAAGGCCCAGTGGTCGCCTCAATCGAAAAGAGATATGTGATATCAGGCGTAACCCCACCGAATCTTTACATGAATCTTGGGAGAGATTTAAGAAGTTGTGTGCAAGTCGCCTCATCATCAAATCTCTGAGCAGCTACTCATCCAAAGATTTCTACGAGGGTTTATTGCCCATGGACGTAAATATTATGGATCTTTGCTAGTGGAGGGCACTTGTAGACAAAACCCCAACAGATGCAAGAGCTTTAATAGAAAATATGTCCATCAACTCCCAACAATTCACAACCAGAAGCAATTCTGCAGTTCTAACAAGGGGAGTGAATGAGATACAGGCTAAGGCTACTAGTGAGAAGAACTTGGAACACAGGTTGGAAGAACTCACAGCTTTGGTAAAAAATTGGCAACAGGTCAGACAGCAAGGGTTTGTGGTATTTGTACCTCTGCAGAGCACCCCACAAATGCATGTCCTACACTGCAAGAGGACCCTGTCGCCGACATCCTCAAGCATATGCGGCTAACATCTTTAACCCTCAAGCCAATGTCGATTTGTCCTCTAACAGGTACCACCCAAACTGGAAGAACCATCCTAACCTTAGATGGGGAAATCAAGCTGCACAACAACAGCCCAGGTAGCAAAATAATCCACCGCAAGCTGCTGTCAGGCCTGAACCTTCATTAGAGGATCTAGTTAAGCAGATGGCTGCCCAAAACCTCCAGTTCCAACAGAGAACAGATGCCTCAATTCAGAATTTGCACACAGATGGGACAGATGGCTACCACAATTAATCGGATGCAAGTCGAGGGGCAAACCAATCGCCGGCTCAAGGGTCAATCCGAATGCACCAAACCCCAACGTTAGTGCCATTACATTGAGATCCGGGAAAGGCTGATACCCCAAAGGTGCCCGAAACCGTTGTTCTGAAAAATAATAAGGCACCTGAGCATATTTCTGATGAACAAAAAGTGCCCCTCCCTTTTCCTCATAGAGCAGTGAGTACAAAAAAACAAGATGAGGGAGAGAGGGATAAGGAGATCTTGGATACTTTTAGGAAGGTGGAAGTGAACATTCCCCTTCTTGAGGCAATCAGGCAGATTCCAAGATATGCCAAGTTTCTGAAAGAGTTGTTTACACATAAGAGGAGGCTGAAAGGGAATGAAAAGATAAACATGGGGCATAATGTTTCAGCCCTCTTCCAATCCATGCCCCAAAAGTGCAAGGATCCAGGGACTTTTGCCATTCCATGCACCATAGGCAACAATTAGTTTGATGATGCCATGTTAGATCTAGGAGCTTCAATCAATGTAATGCCTACATCTGTTTTTAACTCTCTTGCTCTTGGACCTTTGCAGGAAACAGGTGTTACCATTGACTTGCAAATAGAAGCGTGCTACCGACTCTTTGGGTAGTTGAGGATGTCCTTGTTAAAGTTGATAACCTTATTTTCCCTGCAGATTTTTATATTCTGGATATGGAAGCAGAGACTAAGTCCAGCAGCTCCCCCATCATTTTGGGCAGGCCATTCTTGAAAGCGCCAAGGCAAAAATTGATGTTGGTATCGGGACTCTTTCCATGGAATTTGGTGATAGCGTTGTAAAGTTTAATATCTTTGATGCTATGAAACACCCCATGGAAGAGCATTCCCTTTTTCATATTGGATTGCTCACGATTTGGTTGATGATGTTTATTCCGATGTTGTTATCGCAGATTTTCCTTCATTGGTGATTTTGATGTGTTACTTGTGATTGTTGCACTAACACTCATACTTGTCTTTGAAGTCGAGTCTGCTTTTGCAGGTTGACACTTTGCCTAATGTCCCCAATGACATAGGCTTTGTTGCGTATGTAGCTTCGCTACTAAGATTACGCCTCTATTGAAAAACCACCGGTTCTAGAGCTTAAGCCACTCCCCAAAGAGTTAAAATATGCATATTTAGAGGAGTGGTGATTTACCTGTTATTATTGCGGCTAACCTTGATTCTGAGCAGAAGAGAAGTCATTGCAGATCTTTGAAAAAATACAAAAAGGCCATCGGATGGACCTTAGCCGATATTCCTGGTATTAGCCCATCCATGTGTATGCTGATTTTACTTGAGGATGGGCGAAATCGATAGCGACCCAGGCGCGGCTTAACCCATTAATCTTAGATGTTGTGAAAAGGAGGTGACCAAACTCCTACAGTGGCATCATATACCCAATTCGATAGTCAATGGGTAAGCCCGGTCAAGTGGTTCGAAAGAGTGGTCTCACGGTGGTGAGGAATGAAAATAATGAACTCATCCCCACAAGGGTTGAATAGTTGGAGAGTGTGTATTGATTACGAGGCTTGACCAGGCAACCGTAAAAGATCACTTTCCTTTGTCGCTCATTGATCGGATGCTTGAGCGGTTGGTCGGTAAGTCACATTATTGGTTTCTTGATGGTTTTGAGGTTACTTTCGGATCCATATTGCACCAGAGGACCAAGAAAAGACCACATTCACTTGCCCTTTGGCACTTTTGCCTATAGGAGGATGCCTTTTGGCCTATGCAATGCACTGGGACTTTCGGTATTGCATGATTAGTATTTTCTCGATTTGATAGAAAATTGCATAGAAGTGTTTATGGATGATTTCTTTGTTTATGGTTCTTCATTTGATTCATGTTTGAGTAGTTTGGATAGAGTTTTGCAGAGATGCATTGAAACTAACCTTGTTCTGAATTATGAAAAATGCCACTTTATGGTAGGACAGGGTATTGTTTTAGGGCATGTGATCTCTGAAAAAGGAATGCAAGTAGATCCTGCCAAGATTGAAGTGATTTCTAGTTTGCCTTACCCATCTTGCATTCGCGAGATTCGTTCATTTCTTGCTCATGCAGCTTTTTACAGGCGCTTTATCAAGGATTTGAGCAAGATCGCTGTTCCATTGCCAACCCTGCTGCAAAAGGATGTTAGCTTTACATTTGATGATAAATGCAAGCAGGCCTTTGATTGTATCAAGAAGTCCTTGACTTACTCCCATCATCCACCACCGATTGGACCCTCCCTTTGAAATCATGTGTGATGCATCTAATTATGCATTAGGCAGTTCTAGCACAAAGAGTTGACAAGGCTGCCCATGTTATTTATTATGCTTCTAGGACTTTAGATGCTGCACAAATTAACTACACCACTACAGAAAAGGAGCTTTTGGCAATTGTATTTGCTCTTGATAAGTTCCGATCATATTTGCTTAGTTCCAAGGTGGTTGTTTTTACTGACCATGCAGCTTTGAAATTTCTTTTAAAGAAACCAGAGGCAAAGCCAAGATTGATAAGGTGGATGTTGCTCCTCCAAGAATTTGATTTGGAGATTAAAGATAAGAGTGGAGCAGAGAACTTAGTGGCTGACCATTTAAGCAGGATAGAGAGGGCTGAGGATTCCCTCCCACTCCATGATGACTTTCCTGATGAGCAGCTCATGCAGCTACGTGAGGTAACTCCTTGGTATGCTGATATAGTTAATTATCTTGTGGGTGGAGCCTTACCCCCACATGCATCTAAGGCACAGGTACATAAACTCAAAAGTGATGCAAAATATTTTGTGTGGGATGATCCCTATTTGTGGAAGTTTGGTAGTGACCAGGTGATTAGGCGATGTGTACCTTACCATGAGGTTCCATCCATTCTTCAATTCTGTCATGCTTCTCAGGTAGGTGGACACTTTGGTCCTCAGCGGACAACGAGAAAAGTCTTAGACTCGGGTTTCTATTGGCCCACCATTTTTAAAGATGCATTTGAGACTTTCCGCACTTGTGAACAAAGGTCAAAGTGGTCGGGACGGCAATCACTCGCAGGAGTGAAATGCCTCAGTAGCCCATGCTTTTTTGTGAGGTATTTGATGTTTGGGGGATTGATTTCATGGGCCCTTTTCCTGTTTCTTTTGGTTTTACTTATATCCTGCTTGCTGTTGATTATGTTTCCAAATGGGTGGAGGCAAAAGCCACTCGTACTAATGATTCTAAAGTTGTTGTGGATTTTGTCAGGTCCCAAATTTTTTGCAGGTTTGGTATTCCAAGAGCCATCATAAGTGACCAAGGTTCTCATTTCAGATCGCACCATGGAAGCTTTGCTTCGGAAGTATGGGGTGGTGCATAGGGTTTCTACACCTTACCACCCCCAAACTAATGGGCAAGCTGAGATTTCAAACAGAGAAATTAAACAAATTCTAGAAAAGATGGTGCAACCAAGCAGGAAGGACTGGAGCCCTTGAGGCTGAAGAGGCTCTTTGAAAGAACGACTACAAAACACCAATAGGGATGTCTCCCTTTAGACTTGTGTTTGGTAAGGCATGCCACCTCCGGTGGAGATAGAGCACCGTGCTTATTGGGCGGTAAAGGTTGTAATCTTGAATTGGAAAAAGCAGGTAAAGAGAGAAAGCTTCAATTGCAACAACTTGAAGAGCTTAGGCTAGAAGCCTATGAGAATTCCAGAATTTATAAGGAGAAAACTAAGCACTTCCATGACAAGATGATTTCTAGGAAGGAGTTCTCCATTGGGCAAAAAGTCTTGTTGTTCAACTCCCGGCTGAAAATTATGGCCGGGAAACTTAGATCCAAGTGGATTGGCCCGTTTGTTATTACTAATGTTTTTCCTCATGGTGCAGTTGAAGTTAAAAGTGAGGCGACAAACAAAATTTTCAAAGTCAATGGACAACGCCTCAAAGTATTCCATGAGAGTTCCGCATTTGAAGATGCACCCATAGAAGAACTCTCATTGGAACATCCCACCTACACTGCAGTTTGACCAGGGAGTCCCTCCTCCTTACTCTTGTTTTATGCTTGATGTTTTCATTGAGGACAATGCATGATCTAAGTATGGGGGGTGTCTTTTAGTAGCTTAGTAGTTTTGTTTTTGTTTTTGTTTTGAGTAATTTGTAAAAAAAAAAAAATTGCATGCATTTTCATTGGGTTTCTTGGGTTGTATGAGTGGGGAGTGATTTCACTATTCTAGGACTATAGGTCTTGTGGCATGATATGGATGACTTCCTTGCATTCCTAGTGTGATAAGTTGGTTTGGAATATTAAATTGTGCATCTTTTGTGATAGATATTTTCCTTGGTGAGTTTTGGGCCTTATAATGGATTGAATACATTTTGCTATTCTCTTTCTTTCTTGAGCGATTTCACTCATGATTGTTGGTTACTCTAGAACTTGACTTGACTCTTGTTGAAACTCTTGTTCACATGCATGTATTGAAATGATCTACGCAATTTTTGTTCTTTTTAGCCACTAGCCAAATAAGCCTACCTTGCAATTATTCCTTTGTTTAGCCCCTTTGAGCCTATTTATCTCATTCTTTGTTATATAGCTCATTACAAGCCTAAAAGTGAAAAATAATGTTATGACCCAATCTTAGGGGATTAAGGAGCTTTTAAAAAAAAAATGAGAATAAATTTGCAAAGTGTGGGGGGCTCAGAATTGTGGTTGTAAAAAAATATGTATTGTTGTGCTTCATTGCTTCATTGGGATTTTGGCAAAAGAAAATAAAAAAAAAAGAAGAAAAATAAATTAAAAAAAAAACAAAAACAAAAGAGTAGTGGAGCATATCAATTTCGAAAAAAATAATGGATTGAATTGTGGTTGAATTGCCTTCCCCCATGATTATTTGGTAATTGTTTTCCATTGCTCCTCTATCCTCTTTGATTTTATAGCCTAGTTCCCCTTTCAATTATCCCACCTTGACCTTGGCCCCATTATAACCTTAATAAAGACCTTTTGATCTTTGTGTGCATGTGTTTCAAGTGTGGATGTTAGAGTCTTGTCAAGCCTATGGTAGTGCTAGCTTTCATGATGTGCTTTGAGTGTAAACACTAGCCTAGACACTTGAGAGTTTGAGAGAAATGCTTTCTTGTGAGGATTCTATCACTTTTGATGCACTCTTTGGTTATTCTATCCTCTTGGTTGCTTTGAAGGTAATTAGATGTTGTTCATGATTGCCATGAGTCCTTGAAACCTTGAATGAGTATTTTGCTTGCCACTTTGTATCCTTGGAATTCATTGGAAATGCATCTTTGCTTTGTTTTGAGTGTTTTGCCCGGAGTGCAAAAGCTTAAGTGTGGGAGAATTTGATCAATGCATTTTAATGCATCGTTTATAGCATTGCACTTAGTGTTCTTAAATGTTTATTTTGCCCAACAATTACTTTTTAGCATGGTTTTATATCTTTGGGTCATGATTGGGCTTTAGTGGAATTATTTGCTAATTTTCGGATTTTGTTATATCCTGACCCATGTTGCTTCTGCAGGCCATAACTTGGGCTATACTTGTCCGATTTCAGTGTTCTTTGTGGCGTTGGAAAGCTAAGAAGCAGAGCTACAATTCTTATGTTGGGACCGAAGCCTAGTTATGCCGTTTTGAAGGCCTAAATTCCACTTTACTGAAGCTGACGAGCTGCACTACGAGTTTTGGGCCTATTTTTAGTTTGTTATCGGGCTTTTATCTTATAACCCGTTTAGGGAATTAGGTTTTCGTTAAGCTGAGACTATTAGATAGAGGATCAGCCGTTTTCTTTTATTATCTTACGTTTTATTATTCACTTGCGTACCCTAGCCTCTATGGAAGCCTAAGTTCCTAAGTTGATTCATCGGTGAAAGGTTGTCGTTACAGATTTTGAGGTTCGGTGCTTAATGTTTAATACAATTTCATTTTAATTTCTTAAATTCCATCTCTATCAATTTCGAATTTGGTTTAAATGTTTGCAATCTATCGATTCGTTTTACGCTTAGTTAATTGTTCTGTCTTCATTGCAAAAACGCGATTGATTGTGTATGAACGCTTGATTGTATGCATCTGTTTCAGAATCATTAATATTTCAATTGCTTGATCGCTAAGATTAATTGATTCGAGTAGAAATTGATAGAGGGTTGATTAGAATTCTGTTATGATATTGGTTGCGTTTTAACGGCGCTTGTCCGCTCCGTGACCGATTGAACCCATTGCTTTGCCGCTTGCTCGGAGCGGTGTGGTCGTATAAACCGATTAACGCTTGTTTAGTTAGTTTATGTCAATCGTGAATTCGAATTAATTGAATTGTTGTTATTTAGAACCTGTGATAAATCCAAGACGTGCACGAAACCGGTGAATCAATTGTCTCTATAATCGATAATTCTCTCAATGTAAACTTGTTTTCACAAAACCCCCCTTTTTCGTTATTGTCAATTTTCTTATTTCCTGAATTTGGTAATTTTGGTGTTAGAGGTCTTCGTGAGACGACCAAGGTCTCTTGCCTTGTTACTATATTTACTGTTTAATTATTTTGACCCGCGTACGACCGTTGATCAAGAGGCCTGGCTCAAAAGCATCTCGGAAGCATCTCTGATCTCTTTTTCCAAGTCTTGCCGGACTATAGGCCATCCGTCCTCAGATTTACCAAGTAATGCTGCAATGGAACGATATCCGCAGTTTCCATCATCTTCGACATCCACTATTTGCTCAATATATAGATGAAACTGTGGAGGAAATTGGCTCAGGTAAGGCGTTTGATGTACATTAGATGGCACATCAGATCGTTTCTTTTTCCTTGTAGGCACATTAGATGGTAGATTAGATGCCTTTGATGTATTCCCAGATGGTACGTCAGAATACATGTTGCCCACATGCTCGTAATACATGTTGTCCACATGCTCAAAATATGATGGGTCGCGCTAACATCATATCCATCCATTCTTTGGGCCTTACCTTTACCCTTTTTGGTGCTCCTTGGTCTTCACCTTTTGAGGAGGTGGACACATTGAAGTTGTGTCCGGAAATACAAGTTCACGCACTTTGGCAAACAAAGTGTCCTCTTGCCAATAACATTAAGTGATCGAAATCGATTTACCAATGCATCCCAATCAAGCGCAAGCTCTTCCTCCGACACCCGCCTTCGTCTCAACTTTGTGTTGTTGCGATTGGTATTCACCAAAATGTAAACTCCTCCAAAGTGCAAGTGAACGCCTCCAATGGAATAGGTGCAAACAGTCTTATGTAACCCGCCAACTCACAAGCACAAGGTAACCCATGTGTCGCTCGATTAGGCAACGACAAGTAGATTTATCGATACCCACATAATTCACTCGCCACACTCGCCGACAATAAGTTGTAGTGCGGTCCTTGATACAAATCCATGCAATCGATAAACAAGCGGTTGTTGTGCCTGTGCTCCACTCACGTTTATGCTTCTTTCGAATGATGCTTTTATCTCGGTGTGTTGCGGTGCAATCATATTGTTCATAGTTTCCCAACAATGACACAGTCACCCCTACTGCTTTGTAGATTCCTCTTCAATGTCCAATGTGCAGACTCAAATTTTAATAACAAACAAAAATTAAACCACATCAAATACCAATAACACCATTTAAAAACAAAATTATCAACATAATTTTATCTCTTGGTTTAAGCATACCTATTTGTTGTTGTATTTAGAAGTGCATGACTTGGTTGGTCCATGCCGCAACAAACTTTTCCTTAAAGGGGTTCAACCATGTATTCTTGACATATTCAACAAAAATAGGAAATTGCGAACATACACACTCAAAAGTCATCAACCGATTCGATACTCAAACTCGTCGATCGCATCAACAACGCCATCCCATGCATTCTTCAACGCCTCATGTTTGTCTTCATGAAATACCAACTTCTTGCATTTCGCATAGACATTCTTACCTATGTGCCATTGACATGACAAATTGGCCAAGTTGGAAAAACATACGCGAATTGCATTCATCGAGCAAGATCTCTATCAAGAAGAATAACTTGAGGAAATGATTCTGTCGCGACAAACAAACCTTTTAACTTTAAGAGTGCCCATTCAAAGTTATCCTGTTGCTCGAGAATCCAAATAGGCAAATGCCACAGTGTATGTAAGGGATGTCTTTGGTAACACCAACAATTTCAAACAAGGGCGTAGATATCCGTTGGTTTTGTAGGTCTTTGTCCATGAACAAGACAACGTGAAATGTATTCAATAAATTGACGGCATCTGGATGTGTCCAAAAAATATCTCTAACAACGTCAGAACCTTCATGTCTTCTATACCAGGACACATATCGATCACGTTGGATTAAGTTCAACAAGTGTTGCATTTCAGTTCTTGGACCTTTCTGTGTTGATTGAAACTTACGCCGCTCATTATATACTTGACTAATGGTAGTGAGATTGGCCACATTGCGACTTTTCAGTGTCAATAGAATGCTTCCTGGCCTTACGTTGTTCTTTGTCATATCATGAACAATTTCTTTCTCATTTTGACTTAAATGACCAACAAATGGATGACCCATCATGCTTTCAGGTATCCGATGGTTGTGAATTCCACAGAGGACCTTAAGTATCCAGCCTTCACCCATTGACAAGGGTCTTCATTTAAGCGCGAACGGACACTCACACTTATGAGATCCAGTTGACTTTGAAGAACTTGATGACTTTGATCTATACTTTCCACCCCTTTCACAACCCAGAATGACTTTTGTTTTTCTTCCTCTTTGTCCTGTTTCTGTGTCTGATCGTACAATGACAACAACTATATTGTTTTCCTTCCCAACCTCTCGAGCCCAATACAAAAGGTCATCTCGTGTAGGAAATATCTACAAAAAAGTATTAATCTTAATGTTTTGCAAAAAAAAAATACGACATATTCACAATATCAAACAATAATTAAATTACCTGCGTAGTAGTGAATACATCACTACAATCGAAATGTTGGGAAACGTCGGTCGGCTTGTCAGCTTCGTCAGAATTGAAGCCACTAAAATCATCCATTTCCAATGAAACTAAAATGAAACAAACAATAGATTATTACGTGGGAAAAAAAAGTTTGAAAAAAAAAAACGTACCGGAAATTTGCAATTTCCGGAAAAAGATTAAAAATATAACGTACCGGAAATTCAAAATTTCCGGTACACAATATTTTTAATCTTTTTCCGGAAATTGCAAATTTCCGGTACGTTATTTTTGTATACCGGAAATTGCAATTTCCGGTATACAATTTGTATACCGAAAATTGCAATTTCCGGAACAAAATTCAAAACGAAACAAAGTACGTACCAAAAATTCATATTGCTGGTACGATGAGAGCGTTTTACACCAAGTCTGCGTGCAAAAACATAAAAAATGAGTGTTTGACTACAAAATCCTTTAATGTAAAGGGGAATGAACCTGTCGTAAATAAGCTCTCTTGACCATCATAAGCTGGCATCTGTTTATCAACGATTGTCTCTCGATGCATTCGGACTAGCTTACTTTGCTAAGTAAGCTAGTCCTCGATGCAAAGTAAGCTAGTCCGAATACATCGAGAGATTGTTGACAGTATGGGTGAAGATCTTTAATCAAAGGATTCAGTTTCTCCCCCAAAAGAGAATTATCTCTTTCGGGTAAAATTGTGTGAAAAATTATGTTACCGGAAATTGCAATTTCCGGTATACAAATTGTATACCGGAAATTGTAATTTCCGGTAACATTGTGTGTAAAATTTGTTACCGGAAATTGCAATTTCCGGTATACATGTATACCGGAAATTGCAATTTCCGGTAACAAATTTTACACACAATGTTACCGGAAATTGTAATTTCCGGTATACAATTTGTATACCGGAAATTGCAATTTCCGGTAACATGTTCGGAATTAAAAAAAAAAAAGGAATTTTTGATGATTTTATACGAGGGGTATTTTGGGAAATATGTAAAATGAGGGGGTGTACCTACCAGGTGGGAGGTGCATTTAATAATGGCCATAGTCTCCAAAGAGTGGGCTTTGGACGCGGTCAACGAGGCTTTAGGGCCGAGGGCCGACTAAAAAATCAATAACAAATTAAAAATAGAAAATGATAATAATGATTAACAACAAACAAGAAATTTGGGAAAAAGAGAGAAATTTGAAGGAACAAAACGCATAAATAAAATGAACGGATAACAGAGGGAGTAGCCAGCCGCAGAAAAGGAGAAAGAGGCAGAAACAAAAATGTCGAGTAGTGTGTCGCTTTTCAAGTCTTCTTTCATGGGAGATCGACTACTACGCTGCTCAAGGCAGCAGTCCCTTCCCCAACTATTCCGTTACAACCCAGGTTCCTCCTCCTTCCCAGTGATTTCGATTTTCAAGATTGTAGTATTTTTTTATTTTTTATTTTGTTGGTATTCATTCATTTGCATATATATTTTACATTTAAATGAAGTTATCGTCGATTGTTTATTTCTGGGAATACAGGAAGCAAGCATGTTTCGATGCAGTTGCCTCGATCACTTTCTGGCTTGACCAATATCTTATTTAATAGAAGGTAAATTACGCAGCATTCTGTTTCTGCGTGTGCACATCTACTGTAAAAAGAATGGATGCAATTAATGATGTTTCTGTTTCTGTATATTTTATATATTTTTCAAGCTATTTATTTCTTGTTACTGTGTATGTAGAAGTAGTCATGTTGCAGTAGCCACTAGACAATTGTAATGAAAACGGATTTATATTATTTTACAAAGTTAATATGTTAACTGCAGAGAATCAGGGGAGAAAGAATCCATTTTTTGATATTGTGTGGGTTATTTCAAAACTTTGCTCTTCAGTTTAGTTTTTCGATTACTGTTGTTATTTGTTATAGACTTTAAACAATGTCAATCGCTAGCTGATGCTAGTCAGTTAAGATTAAACTCCTTGATTAAGGGGCATTTTCACATCTCACAATGCTTGCCTTTTGGTTAAACATTTTCATGTTGTATATGCAGGAATCTAGATGAATTATCTAAGCGTAAACGCCTGAGTCCTGGAATAGTTTCTCCGCGTCGAGAAGTACCAAAGGATATACCAAGGCCTCCATATGTAAAATCTAAGGTTCCAGCAGGAATTGTGAGCGGACCCGAAGTGCATGATGAGAAAGGGATAGAATGCATGAGAGCTTCTGGAAGGCTTGCAGCACAGGTTCTTCAATATGCTGGCTCCTTAGTCAAGGTGAGTTCTTTTCTTCTTTTTGGCCCATCAATCACAGATTATCTAATTGTATGTCTCCAACATAAAAACTTTGCTGCTCATTATGATTATGATATGATGTAAAATAAACATTTTATTAATGCTTTTAAGATGATTTAGTGTACTTTCTGCCTCCTGGCTTTTGTTTTCTGCTCATATTCTGAGGATTGTAAGTCCCAATTAGCTAAGAAACATTATGGGTTGTTATTGTTGGCTAGTGCATGCAAGGTAACCGTAAACTTTTGAAGAGTGAGATTTATATAATTTATGAAATGTTGATAAACTTAAATTACTACACTGATTGTATGTCTTTATTTAAAAAAGTAAAAGTTTTTTTTATGTTAGTTTTAACTTCTGTTGACAGTCAGGCATAACAACAGATGAAATTGACCAAGCAGTTCACCAAATGATAGTTGACAATGGTGCATACCCGTCTCCTCTGGGCTATGGTGGTTTTCCAAAGAGTGTTTGCACATCTGTGAATGAATGCATTTGCCATGGAATACCAGATTCCCGCGCACTTGAGGTCCTTCTACACAAGTTCTTATGAAATCAGAATCTCGCATGAAAAATTGTTTACACATTCTTTTATTTACAGGATGGTGATATAATCAACATCGATGTCACTGTTTATCTAAATGTAAGTTGTAGTTTTTTTTTTGGGTGTGCTTATTTTGCTTTTTTGTTAAGGTTGGGAGTGGACTAGTCATAGAATTTCATTTACTATGTACTTTGCATGGTCCCATTACTATGTACTTTGCTTACACTGTTATCTCCTCTGCTATGTTGTTGGAGCGGATGGAGGATAGGAATGATTTGTTATACACACATAATTCTGTTTTGTTTTTATAAAGCTTGGTCCAGTATCAATTTTTGTATGAATTTTAATTCATCTGGCATCTTTTGGCATGGGTATGCTGCATTAAGATCCCTTTTTTTCCCTTTCTTATTTGTTTTGCAATTGCATCTTTTAAGATTTGTGAAATTCAGGCTTTAATTTTTTGAATGAACAATATGAGCTGTAGGGCTATCATGGTGACACATCGGCAACTTTCTTTTGCGGTGATGTTGATGATGAGGCAAAAAAACTAGTTCAGGTACCAGTCTGTCTTCATGCCAACAATTGCTGTGTTTTGGTGCTTTTTGTATTCCATACTTCCATGCACACTACATTAGTTCTGCACCTAAACCCGATTCTTCACATGAATTGTTAATATTTAGCTTTTATTATTGATTTTTAATCCTACAAGAAATATAATATAGTCATTTCATATTAATTTAATTTTTTGTCTAACTTGATTTCTTAAAATTTTATGTTATTACTTATTATATTATATTAAAAATAAATATTTGATTATCACTGGTTCGACTATGGTTCAACCACGGTTGGACTAGTGAATCGCGAACTAGTATCTTCATCGGTTCAATGACCAGTCCGGTTTTAAAAAAATTGGTAAGAAATTTAATATTGAATTTTAGATTACTTGGCCTGGAAAGCTTATTGTTTTATGCACTCTCTGCATTGAAATTCAGGTAACTAAAGAATGCCTAGATAAAGCAATTTCAATATGTGCACCAGGAGTGGAATTCAAGACAATTGGTAAAACAATTCAGTAAGACGTTTCTATCATTTGTTCTCTCATTCATGCATTTCCCCTATTCTACAGAAAGCTGGAGACCCTGTGGCAATAGATCATGTATAGTAAATGGAAATTGCATTGGTTTAGAGTCATCGCCCTTAACTTTATACATTTTAACCAAACATGAACATCTTTAGGCTCCAAAAGAACCAGTCCCCCACCCCCGAAATTATGTTTCTAGTCCTTATAAGAAGCACGTTTTTAAATCTTTTTTCCTCTTAATAACTAAAAAATGTCAGTTTGTATCCTTTAAACTACAATTCTTTTTAAAAATATTCATCCCCACCGGGGTGTTAATTATTTAAAGATGCCATTGAATTAAATTCAAAACATTTTACAATAATAAAAATTTAACAAAATCTCAACCATTGTGATTTGTGACTATTACTCTTGAGTATAATTTTTCCAAGTGATGACTCACTCAGCCCCAATCTTCAAGATGAGTGTTGCTGTTTCACACAAACTGTGTTTTATAAAAAATGTGCACCGTTTTTTCCATCAATGTCTCCTAGGGACCCACAATATCAACCTCAACCTCTCTCTGGTAGGACTCACAGCAATCAACTTCACATTCATGTAGTTGCTCCATGTCCTCTGTGACATCTTTTGTAGAAAAACTCTTTGTGCTAGAAAACCAGAAGAGAGGAGGAGCTTACTTCCTCCATTGGCGTTCATAGTTCCCTCGGGCATACCATGAGCTTTTCCTCCTCGGGCCTTAACACGTCCTTTTGAAGGGTGGGGTTGAATAATTAAAAAAAAAAACAATTTGAAGGAAACAAAACAGTATCCAAGCAATTACCTCAATCTTGTATTAATATGGTAGTAGTTGATGACTGTGTTTTAAAATAATTGATTTGTGATTATATAATGATATATATTTGATATTTTTTTTTCTTCTTTAAGTGACCATGCAGATAAATATCGTTATGGAGTTGTGCAACAGTTTGTTGGCCATGGAGTTGGACGTGTTTTTCATGCTGATCCAGTTATTCTTCACTTCAGTAATTAACTTTCACTGTGAACTTCTGTCATTATTAGCTTTATTTCAATTCTATACTTTGCAACAAACCCGTGCTGAGTTTAGTTAATGCTTTTACTGCTTGTATGTGTGTGTGTCTGTTAATTTTTAAAATCAATCATTAATATTTTAGAAGTTATGTTTAACTTTTAAATTTATCAAATACTAGTAGTATTCTGCGTAGACTAAGGAATTGAAGAAGTCGGAGATTTGGAAGTAATGCTATTTCTTTGACTACAGAAATTAGCAATAATAAATCAAACATTAGTAATAAATCTTATATTTTATACACGTTTCTTCCATCTCTATAACAATATGCCAAAACAGAAAAGTAGAAGGTCCCTGGTAACTTGTTGTACATATATTCCACCTCTATCTGGAAAAATTGATTTAGCTGTTGAATTTCAAACTGCTTGTTTTGTCATGGATTAGCCACCCTTGTTTCATATTAAAAACTTTCGTATTCCTTGCGTATATCTTCCCCAAACTCAAGATACTTTATTGCCTGCCATATGTGATTTCTTTGCTATCAATGTCTCGAATCACTATAATGTTTGTAACAATTATTGTTATTATTATTATCTTCAGGAAACAATGAAGGTGGACGGATGATGCTAAATCAAACCTTTACGATTGGTAATTTTTTTACAATGTAGATTGTTATGAACCCTCATGCTTATGATTGATGTTTGTGGAGCTGGAAACTCTGCATACCTTAGGCCTGAATCTATGTTGCATGGATTGGGTTATCTGATATGTTACAATATGTCAATACAACATCTTAAAAAATAATAATTATGATATGGGTACAGCGAGGTATATGAAAAATATTTAAATATGTAAAAGATATTGTATAATTCATACTCATTCCTAGCGTCACAATTCAAAATCAGCAAATGTTGCCCTTTATCATTTCTCCCATCCTTGAAATTCTCTCTTTCCCTTCCACTTGAAAACTTCCTCCTTGCATAGCTTAAAAAAATACGGTAGTTGAACATTTTCATGCGTCTGCCAAAAAAAAATAAAATCAGTGTCCAAAAATATGGCCACACCGCTGGATTTAAATTTGGAAGCTGCTGTATGATACAAGTGTCCACATAACACATGGACATGCAGTACGATATAGGTACGCCACTGGTTTTGGAGAATTGATGCATAATTGCCTTTGAATTTTAATAGGATAAGTATATGATACTAGGGGTGGGAATAGGCTGGACTGTCTGACAGGGGTTTATGACTTTGCCTGTTTAAAGCCTAGTCAGGCCTATTTAGGAAAAAGGTTAGGCTTGGGCTTTTGAAAAAGTCTATTTACTTAAATAGGCCAGGCCTAAGCCTACAAAAGGCCTATTAAGCCTCACAGGAACCCACACCATTAAGCTATGTTTCTTCACAATTAGAAAAAATTGTGATTGAGAATGGTTTTCATATAATGAAGGCTCATGGTTGAACTTTCAGATCTATATATACATCGACTCATGACATGGTTATCATGAGGCAGTCATGATTTTGTTATGCGCTTAACAGCCTTTCAATTTACTTTAGGGTAAAAAATCCTCTTAGATAGGTATTGTTATATCTTTAACATTAATTTCCTTTTTTCTTTACCTGGTAAATTTTACAGAACCAATGCTGACTATGGGCAGCATCGATCCTGTGATGTGGAAGGACAATTGGACAGTTGTAACGGAAGATGGAAGTCTTTCAGCTCAGTTTGAACACACTATTTTGATAACCGCTGATGGGGCTGCGATCATGACTCAGTGCTGATAGATGCAACATTCAATATCATTGTGTAGCCCGCATGGAGAAACTTGTTATTGAGGTGCTATTGATTTGATTACTTCCAGTTCCAGATCAAAGTTCTTGCTGGAAATTACCCAAGGAAAAAGAAGTACTTGCAAGAGGAGGAACTGTATCTCCTGTCTGTTGTATTGTTTCTGTATTATATATAGTTTTTATTGTCTCCCGTGCTCCAATTAATAATTAATACATTTTTTTCACTTTGTTTTCATTGTTAAGGGGAGAAAATGGTGTGCCTGTGTATAGTTGTGCAGAGAGATTAGGAAAAGTTATAGGTTAAATCATTAAAAAGGAATTAAATTTATATAATGTCGGAGGCATGTCAGTAAATTAGAAAAGGAGTATTTTATATGTTAGTGAGATGGAAAGATATATAATTTTGTTTGTAAAGGCAGTATTTTTGTCTGAGGCATTGCCTGATGGGAAATACAACAATAGACTCTTGCATAAGAATAGTGCAATACATGAGTTACACTTGGGTTCACTGCACCAATCAGTTGCAAGTGACTATCATCATAATTGATAGCCAACGCTAGCAGGTGTAGTCATATTCTTGTTGGGACTCATTGCACTGCCCCTATCGCAGTTATTATCGTTGCCAAAAGAAAAATGGTTTTGTTTCCCCCTTGCACATTAGTGCAATAGATGAGTAATGATAACTTGAGTTAAAACCGTGTCAAACATACATTAAAAAAATTACTTTCTGTAAATAAAAGTAAAAATTCATCTGGCACAGGAAATCCCAAATGAAATAAACAGTGAGCTTCAAGTGAGTTGGAATCTCAATTCTCATGGTGATGCTGTGCACATCAATTTTACTATAAAAACAAAAAAAACAAAAGTTGATCAAAAGTTCAATAAAATAAGCACAACTAGGTAAGTCTATATATTGAAAGATGATGATTGAGAGTGGGTGAAGTGGGGCTCTCAACCTCTGTTTTGACCTATACGACACGTTAGAATCTAAACCTTGAAGGTGATTTATGATTTTAAATAAGCTTGAATTTGTAAAATTGATTTGATTTAAAATGAGTTTGAAGTATGGGATTTATACTTGAATGTTTTTACTTTAAAAATAAGTTTGAAACGTAGCGTGAAGTTTTCACCATAATATAAAAAATATTTTTTTTATCACTTTTAATCAAAACAACATTCAAAAGAAAAATTAATTTCTGACATTTTGTACCGTAAAACCAAACATATATAAGGGGCATTGTTTACGCTACAAATTGGAAAATTTAAGTCCAAAAGCTTAATGAACATTCAAATATCTGTATTACTCGTGTTTTGGGTAAAAATAGTACATATGCCTTTACGTATTTGGATCCTCTACATCCCTATAGCCTCTGCAGCACATTGGAAAGGGAGAGAGAAAACAAATGTGTAAGAGAGAGAAATATAAGAGAGAGCGAGGGAGGGAAGTCATGAGAGATATAGAGAGGGGATGGAGAGGAACTTGCCGCAGAAGATCTAGATTCATGCCTTTACAACGCCAACTAAAATCCCTATATAGACCTCTAGCCCCTCTGCTCCTACGTGCCTTCATGGCTTCATGTGCTTCCTTCTTGGCTTCGTGCTCCTCCTGCCTTTGCGTTGTGGGTGATTATTTGGGATCCAGATCCTCTCCTGCTAACCGCTTTCTATAGCATCTGTAGCACTACTATGTGTATCTATCTCTCTCTTAAATTTTCTCTCTCCCCTCAAAAAACTACCCATTTTCCCCTTATCTTACACATAATTTTACTGCTGTACAAAATACAACGCAAGAGAGGATCTAAACACGAATATTTATGGTTAGTAGTTATATAGGGGGAACAAGGTCGTAGTTCTCCAGACTCACATTGGATTTTTGCCTATTGGGCCTTATGATACTTTGGGCTGACAAAGATCGCTTGATGGGTGCTTAGAGGGCTTTTATTTCCCCACCTCCCCCACTTAATTTCCCCACCTCCCATATTTTTAAAAATCCAACTTTACCCTTGCCCTAAAATATGCATCTGTTGAATATCTTTATTTTTCACCTCCCTCACATCACATACTCCCTCGCCATTTCCCCACCTCCCTCACCATTTGTTAGCAATCCACCCCACCGCCGCAGAGCAAAGCAAGACCACCGTAGTTGGGTCCTCAGCATCGCATTCGTTCGCCATCTCCTCCACATTGCCACTGATCTGAGGTTCGTCGACCTCTTTTTTTTTTCTTTCTTTTTTTCTGAAATCACAGAGAGTCCGGATTCTTATTACCGGATCACTCCAGATATAAGAATCCGGACGTTTATTTTTTGGTTACTCTATTTCCCAAGTCCGGATTCTAATATCCGGAATGCTCCGTATTCTAAAGTCCGGAGGTATAAAATAGTCCGGATTTAAGAATCCGGAATATTCTGGCAATTAGAATCTGGACGCTATGTCTGTTAAAGTTTTGACTTGTCTTTTCCAGTGCAGTTTCAATGGAAGACAAATTTTCCAAAGACAACTTTCCCGACACCATAGTGCCCATTGTTCCTGATGTTCCAGAGGTCGTTTCCATGGATTGTACCAGTGCATTCACTACTGCTCGGGTACTATTTTATTGATCAATTTTGTTAAGATTTGTTAGATGAGTTGGTGAATGATACATGTTGTCGTTTCAGGTGTTTTCTACGCGGGATGACCTATTGGCATAGGCATGAGACGTTGGCAAATCTGTTGGGTGTGTGGTTATTATTTTAAGATCAGACCATGGGCAATCAAGCAAAAAGACTTTTGTGATGTTGGGTTGCGAGAAAAGTGGCAAGTATAAGCCTTACAAGACTATGGGAGTGAAGGCTACTGGCACTAGAAAATGTCAATGCCCATTCAGATTGAAAGGAAGGCTGGTGAAAGGTGCCGAAGGGTGGGTTTTGAAGGTAATGTGCGGTATGCACAACCACGGGTTAGTCGAAAACTTTGAGGGTCATCCATATATCGGTCGTCTAACTTCTGAAGAGTTGTCTAATCTGAGCGACATGACATTGAACATGATTAAGCCGAGAAACGCCTTACTCTCATTACAGCATAAAAATCCAAACAGTCACACCACAATTAGGCAAATTTACAACGCACAACAAAAGATCCGGTCTAGTCTAAGGCAGGGCAGAACTGAGTTACAACATTTGATGAACTTGATGCACCGTGATCGTTATGTCCACTGGCATAGAAAAGCCGGTAACTCTGATGTTATCACTGATATAGTTTGGGTACATCCTGAAGCTATCAAGCTTGTAAATTCGTTCAACATTGTTTTGCTTATTGATTCGACATACAAGACTAATAGATACAGGATGCCACTAGTTGAGATTGTTGGTGTGACCTCAACTGAGATGACATTCGCTGTTGCATTTGCATTTGTGGATTCGGAGAAAGCGGATAACTACACATGGGTGCTTGAGAAGTTGAAGGGTATGTTTGTGAGACAGGATTCGTTACCACAGGTGATAGTGACCGACCGGGAACTTTCTTTGATGAATGCAGCGGCTAACGTTTTTCCCCTGTCGCGTAACATGTTGTGCCAATTCCATATCCGTAAGAATGTGAGGCGAAGTGCAAGACTTATGTGTATCCACAAGAAAAATTGAATTGGTGATGGCTGCGTTTGATTGATTGTTGATTCACCAACGATGGATGACTACAGAATGGCTACAACATTTCGAGGATGTTTCAAAGACCGCTCAAGAACTTCATTGACTATGTTAAGAACACATGGCTAAATCAACACAGGGATAAATTTGTTTCTGCATGGATAGGCCAAGCATATGCACATTGGAAACAAAACAACCAACAAGTATGCATCTGAATTGTCGGTGACATCCGACATTTATCACTATTTTTGTGGAGTTACGAATTGTGTTTGTTACGATGAGCGAGGTTGAGTCTGCACATTGGCGGTTGAAGAAGTTGTTAGGCGATAGCGAGAGGAGATTTGTGTAGCTTGTTGGGATGCAATGAATAACATGATCGAGTTACAAAGACGAGTTGAAGGCTTCATTCGAGCATAGCATTAGTAGACAACAACATTGCTTTAATATTGCGATCTACAAGCACTTAAATGGCCTTGTGTCTAAGAATGCGTTCTGATACATTGCCGACGAAGCTTCTCGATCTAGCACCGTTGGCATAGATAGTTTTGCGTGTGGTTGTGTGCTAAGATACACGCATGGACTACCTTGTGCATGTGAGCTTGCCAGATATACGATGCACTACATCCCAATCCCGTTGGAGGCAGTTCATACTCACTGGAGGAAATTGAGCTTCGAGAACCCATGTGACACCGACAGTAGCCATGGTTCAGAACTAAGTATATAGGTTGAGCTAGAAGCATTGGCACGTAGGTTTCAGGAGCTTGATATTGCAGGCAAAATGGTACTGAAGGCGAAACTACGTGAGTTGGCATTTCCTGACACCACTTCTATCTGTCCACCCCCTTGTAATTGCTAACAAATGCCAGATGCAGGATATGTGATTGCTAACAAATATAAGGTAGTCCTGATATGTTTAGATCCAAGGGGAAGTACCACAATTTTCCCTCTCAGGCACGGACCACCGAAGGATTGAAAAACTCAGCGCGTCCTCTGCATTGGATTTCTGCATAGAATGGAACACTTTGTACAGGTACAATAGTTGTGTTAACTTTTTATTTTTTTTGTAACCTTTACATCATTTTTTACTTTGTTTAATTGGTTTCAAAATGACATGTTTTTAGGTCTATTTAAAGCATGATGCTTCAATACCTCAGCCGGATGTTCAATGGAAAAGGTTTAGAAGCGATTGTGCTAGGGATTGGGAGGCGCTATATCTTAGTCGCATGCAAGATTGGAAATCTATTTTTATTTCATCCGAATAACATGTAGCTGTAGATCATTGAATATTTATATATTGGATCTCTATATTTATGGTTCAATTTGTGTTTTAATTTGTGTTTTAATTGTATTTGCCTCTCAACGACATAATGGTACGACCAGGAGACGCAAAATTTATGAACAAACAAAACGCATATATCCCAAAATACAAATACATATATATGTCTGATCAAAATACATATGAAAACACTAAGAGGGTGCTGCTACTCATGTCTACGCCTGACCCGTCGCCGTGTATATATCTGCGGGAAATGGGGGCGTGCTAATCTCTGTAGCTCTTGCATCAGCTCCCAACCATCGGTGTCGATTTGGATGTGCGGCGTCCGATCCATCCTTTGCTGTGCAATCTCAGACACCCTAGCCCAACTAGCAGCCTACGACAACAACAAAAAAAGATTTAATTTTCGTATTCACAGCTGTTTAAGACAAATAAATAAGACTTATAAATATAACATACATCTGCTGGTGGCAGTGGTGGTGGGGATGGTGGTGGTGGTGGTGGTGGCGGCGGCGGCGGTGGTGATCCTGGATCTGGAACTGGTACATGATCAGGTATCCAGGCTCTACGTCCGGTAATCCAGGCGCCACCAGAGCACCAAGAACAATGAGGTGCTGATCAAAATGAAGCCACCTCTCGTCCATCTCCTCTGAACTGACCGACTGCCGTCTCAAGTCCCGGGGATCGTCGGGTATCTGTTGCACATGTCAAGCTGGCGCCAATACCCTGTTCGGCGGTATGGATACACGAGAGTCTGAAAGCGGATGAAGCCCAAGTGAGATATAGCGTAGAACTCGCGCTTTGCCGTGCGGAACATCTGGGTCCCAGGTAACATCGCCTCTGATCAGTAGATCCAGGGCCGCTATGTAACGACCCTCATTTTTTTAGTAGCTTGATTATTTTAATTAATTGCATTATACGTTTGTGCACAAATAGAGACTTTTAATTTAATTGAATGATTCTTGAGAGTTGTTAAAAAAAAAAAAAAAAAAGAGGCGTGGTAATGCCTTGGGCTAGCACCTTATATGCGAGGTTATATTTTTTCCACCTACCTAATGGGCCAACACTCATGGGCTCCCTCCAACCCAAATAATAGAAAAATTTACATGTGAAGGGTGTAAACCCTTGTCTCACCTGCGCCTCGGCCCATCTCTCTCAATTGGATTCATTTGTTTCTTCTCCTTCCTATCTCTAAACCCTAGCGCCACACAAGGTTGAAGGAAGCAATCCACATTTTCCTCTCTTGCATAATTCGGCCACCAAGGTTAGGAGCAACCCCATCTTTGTTCTTCATCGAAATTGGGTAAGTCACGGTTCTTTTCCTTCCTAAATTTCGCATCCTAGAGATTTCGAGTTTTGGGGATTTCCAATGTTTCTTATGGCCTCTTTTCTATTCGTGAGCAAACTCATCGTAGGTTTGGTTCGAGTCATCATCATCCCTCTTCAACAAGGGGATTTACTTAAGACACAAAGGTAAGGGGAGATTATTGAGGTTGAGGATATTTGAGGGAATAGGTGAAGGGGTTGTCCTTGAACCCCGTTGTTTGATTATTGTTTTAAAGAAACTCTGTTTTTAATGTTTATAAATGATATGATCATGATTTTAAATGAATTATGTGGCTGCCATGGTTGTATATGAATGTTATAAGTGTTTTAAAAAAATTCTGTTTTGAGGCTTAGGATATTATTGAAATGTTAGAGTCCTAAATTCATATATCCGTTAATGATTTAATTGATAAATTGTGAAGTTTAAGATTTTATAAGGGAATTTAAATGGTTGTTGTTTTGTGGCTACTATAATTGAATTATTAGAATAATTTAATTTACCTCGTTTATATTTAAATTATAGCGTTTCGTTGTAAATACAAGCTATTTCGTTGTTGTTTTGTTTCTGCTGTTGTGCAGATTTTTGTTGTGCAGATTTCCTGTTTTTCTGCAGAATTTCTGTATGTTGCTGTTTTGTTTTGTATGCAGGATTGCTGTGCGAAAATCATTGTTTTCTGCAGCATTTTTGTATGTTGCTGTTTCTGTTCTGTATGCAGAATTGCTATGCGAAAATCACTGAAACTGTACAATTTTTAATTGTTGTTTTTGCGTCGATTTCTTTTTCTATTGCTGTATTATGCATAATTTAATTATAAGATTAAATGCCTGCTGTTTTCATCTTTATGTTGTTGCTGTTTTTGAACGTTTAATTAAATAATTAAACACATGTTGTTGTTGTTTTATGATATGGCTGTTCTGCATGTTTTAATTAAATGGTTAAGTACATGCGATTGTTGTTTTAAGTTGTCCCTGTAATTTATTTTACATCCTGCTTATTATTTTGTGACGAAGATTGTGAAAAGTCCATGTTTGTGGCAATAACCTTGAAAGGATAAATGACCTGGTGTGCAAGTCACCTAGCTATTAGTAGCCATAATGGGACTTGAGTCATTCCTTGTGAGATGATCCTAGCCATAGGGGCCATGATGGATTATCGATGAAAAATTGAACTATGACGTTCGAGGAAACCCGACCTTGTGTGTTTGTTTGTCATACAACCCTTGTAATAGGATGGGGAAGCATTATTGAAATGAAAGGTGGAGGCCAATATGAGTGAGCTGCAGCAACACCTCGGCCTAGAGGGTGAGAAGCCGAGTTTGTGTTCACGATAGTTTGAGTGTCGCGCCTTGGACTGGGCACCACTTATCAGACTTAGCTACCCTGACCGTCACCGGACATTATCATCCCTAGTCGAGAGTATGCGGTAATAGAGTAATCACCCGCGAGGTGGTCTCTAATAAACTAAATATGTATTCCTAGGAGACTTCCCAGAGTAGTAGATGGTACCACATGCATAAGAAGTAGTGTCGTTAGCGTCTGCATTATTTTCTTTTGATAATTATGTGACTATGAGTAATAATGAAATTTTTCTGCGTGTATTCGTGGATGTTATGAGACGTTGTTACTACCTTATGTGAATTGGTTGCTATAGTGTGGTGTGTAAATATACATATACCTGTATACGTATATAAATATATTATTTATTCACCTTTCTCTCTAAATATCACTATAACTCGACTACAACGTACTCACCCCTCTCGTGGTTGTTTGTCTCTTGTTCTTCTATGTTCAATTGCAGACACTACTAATACCAGGACACGTAGCTAGTTGTGAAGGCTTCTTATGGAGAACTTTTATGGTTTTATTTCGAATATTTTTCTTATTGAGACGTTGAGTCATTCATGTATTTTGTCGCTCTTGTGTAAGCTGGGCTAAGTGAAGCTCTGAGACTATGTGACACAAGGTTTAATTTTTGTTTGGGGTTCAGAGGTCGTTTGGTTTTATTTTTATTTCACAAGTTCAAATAAGATCTTTGAAAGAAAAAATACTTGCTATGCTTGTTATTACGCAATACTTTCAAACTGAATGATGTCTGAATTCGATTTATTCATCGATTTATCTGTTGATCCTTTTTTTTTTTTATCGTTACCTCCTCTGGAAAATAGATAATTTATTTTCATTCCGCAATGACTATTTTATTTTTAATTCAGTTTACCAAATCAAGAGCAAATTGATGTGTTTACCTTTTTCTTTTATTGAACGATTTACGAAACGGGGTTTAGGGTGTCACATTAAGTGGTATCAGAGCAGTTCGGTCTTACCGGACTGTGTGTGTGTCTATTATGTTTCTCTGTGTGAACTCTGTGCTTCGTGCGTCAATGTTCGATTTATTTATTTATTTATTTACTTATTTATTTATTGATTTAGTTTGTGGGTTGACGTTGCTTGTTGCATCCAATTTGGTTCTGATTGGTGCAGGGAGTAATGGCGGGTAGGAACGATAGAGCTTTAGCGGATGCACTCGTTGCCATGGCTCAGGCCGTACAAGGAATTCAAAATAGGAATGCTAATGCCGGAGCCGCTGAATTTAGAGGATTGGAGCAATTCCAAAAGAATGACCCACCTACCTTTAGGGGTGGACATGACCCCGATGGTGCCTGAATCGGATACGGGAGATGGAGAAGATCTTAGTGCTATGGCGTGTCTGGATGCTCAAAGGTGACTTTGGTACCTTTAAGCTTGCTGAAGATGCAGAATACTGGTGGGAGAGTAACCGCCCACGTGTGGAAGCTGCACCCGGAGGAGTCACTTGGGAAGCCTTCAAGGAGATTTTCTTGGAGAAGTACTTTCCTGAGGATATTCGTAATCGGAAGGAAGCCGAATTCCTAGAATTGAAGCAGGGTAATATGTCAGTAGCTGAGTATATCACCAAGTTTGAAGAGCTGTCCAGGTACTATCACCCATATGTGGGAGAAGCTGGTGAACGTTCGAAGTGTGTGAAATTCACCAATGGATCATGACCAAGTCAAGCTAGCCATCAACTACCAGAGAATTCGGCAGTTCCTGAATTGATCCACGGTGTAGAATGTGGGATGAGGACAACAAAGCTAAAGCAAAGACACTACAAGTCGGTTGGCTCCCGGAAGGACAAGAAGAAAGACAATAAAGACTTCCAGAATCGGGAAAGCCATACCCAACTCCGAATGGGCGGTTTGGACATAACCGTAATGGTAACCGCAATCAATATTTCAACAAACCTGCGGCACAAATGTTTGGCGGAGGAGGTGGAGGGCCGCCGACCCCTCTGCGTTGCATGAAGTGTGGCAAATGCGGACATACCTACCGAGATTGTCCTGAAAAGCAAGTGATCTGTTTCAACCGTGGAAGGCCGGACATATCGGAAGGAGTGCGAATCGAAGAAAGAACCAAACGGGAATGGAGGCGTAATTCCCAACCCAACCGACCTAAGCCAACAGACGAAGTCTTTGCTCTCAACGTGGATCAAGCCGCGTCGGACAACCTTATCCAAGGTACGTGCTTCATACATGGAACTCCTTTAGTGGTACTTTTGACTCGGTGCTACGCACTCCTTTGTGTCAAGTGAATGTGTGAAAAATTTGAATTTGCTGTTTCACCCCTACCTGTGAGCTTGAGGTTGAGACACCAAAGAAATGGTAAAGTCCGAACTTCTTTTGCTTGTTTAAAATGTCCTTTGTCCATAGGTGACAAGAAATTTGTGGTTGATTTGGTTTGTTTGCCTTTGAGTCAACTTGATGTAATTCTTGGCATGAATTGGTTAGCTACTAATCAAGTCATCTTAAATTGCTTGAAAAGACTGCTTTGCATTCTGATTGATTGAACTCAGAGACCATCGACTCTTAACGGCGACCAAGTACAGGCATGTTTGAAACAAAATGCCCAAGTTTACATGATGATAGCCTCTCTAAAAGTCGAAGACCAAGTCAGGATAGATGGTATGCCTATAGTGAGTGAGTATTCCGATGTGTTTGAAGAAGTGCAAGAATTGCCTCCAGAGAGAGAGACTGAATTTACCATAGACTTAGTACCAGGTACTGGACCCATATCTATAGCTCCTTATAGGATGTCTCCCGCAGAACTAGTTGAGCTTAAGAAACAGTTGGAGGAACTGCTAGAGAAACAATTTGTGAGACCAAGTGTATCCCCTTAGGGTGCACGATCTTTGTTAGTCAAGAAAAAGTATGGGGGTATGAGGTTGTGTGTAGATTACCGCCAATTGAACAAGGTAACTATTAAAAACAAGTATCCCTTGCCTAGGATAGATGATCCGATGGACGATTAATTGGAGCCTGTGTGTTTTCTAAGATAGACCTTAGGTCAGGTTATCATCAAATCAAGTGAAGTCCGAGGACATCCCAAAGGCGCATTGAGAACCCAAGTTATGGGCACTACGAGTACCTAGTTATGCCATTCGGTGTAACCAATGCTCTGTAGTGTTCATGGACTACATGAACCGAGTCTTCCACCCATACCTTGATAAGTTTGTAGTGGTCTTCATAGATGATATCCTAGTGTACTCTAAGAGTAGGGAAGAACATGTGGAACACTTGAGTATAGTATTACAGACCCTTAGGGAGAAGCGACTTTATGCCAAGCTTTCTAAATGTGAGTTTTGGTTGGAGGAAGTGAGTTTCCTAGGACATGTGATCTCAAAAGGGGGAATAGCAGTAGACCCATCCAAGGTAGAAACGGTGTTGAAGTGGGAATCACCTAAATCAGTGACTGAGATTAGGAGTTTCTTAGGCCTTGCAGGATACTACCGTAGATTCATAGAGGGATTCTCTAAGTTAGCCTTGCCTTTGACAATGTTGACCAGGAAAGAAAAAGCTTTTGTGTGGGATGCTCAGTGTGAAAATGGATTTCAGGAGTTGAAAAGGAGATTGACTTCCGCCCCAGTTTTAGTGCTACCTAATCCAAGTGAGCCTTTTGAAGTGTATTGTGATGCATCTAAGTTAGGACTCGGAGGTGTGCTCATGCAAAATAGGCAGGTAGTGGCCTATGCCTCTAGGCAGTTGAAAACCCATGAAAGGAATTACCCCACTCATGATTTAGAGTTAGCCCATTGTCTTTGTTTGTGTTGAAAATATGGAGACATTACTTGTATGGTTCTAGGTTTGAAGTGTTTAGTAACCATAAGAGCCTTAAATATCTTTTTGACCAGAAAGAATTGAATATGAGACAGCGAAGGTGGATAGAGTTTCTTAAGGATTATGATTTTGGGCTTAACTATCACCCCAGCAAAGCCAATGTAGTGGCTGATGCTTTGAGTAGGAAACCCCTACATCTTTCCGCTATGATGGTTAGAGAGATGAGTTTGATCGAAGAGTTTAGGGATCTGAGCTTACTTTGTGAGGTCACTTCTAAGAGTGTGCGACTAGGAATGTTGAAAGTCACTAGTGGATTACTGGAGCAGATTATGGAAGGTCAGAAGACCGATCAACATCTTTTGGATCAGAAGGAGCTTATCGCTCAAGGTAGGGATATAGGTTTTAGTGAAGGGACTGATGGGATTTTGAGGTTTCGAGGTAGGGTTTGTGTACCTGATGTTCCTGAGCTTAAGAGAATGATTTTAGAGGAAGGGCACAAGAGTAGTCTAAGTGTTCACCCCGGGGCCACCAAGATGTACCAAGACCTTAAGAAAATTTTCTGGTGGCCTGGAATGAAAAAGGAGGTAGCAGAATTTGTCTACGCCTGCCTGACTTGTCAGAAGGCCAAGATAGAACACCAAAAACCATCTGGGTTCTTACAACCCTTGAGTATTCCTGTATGGAAATGGGACAGTATAGCAATGGACTTCGTATCAGGACTCCCTAGGACTCCTACAGGAGTAGATGCCATCTGGGTTGTTGTAGACAGATTGACAAAGTCTGCACATTTCATCCCTGTGAATGTGGAATACCCTTTAGAGAAGCTGACCAGGTTGTACATTAGGGAGATAGTAAGGTTGCATGGCGTACCTTCTAGTATTGTGTCTGACAGAGACCCCAGGTTTAGCTCTAGATTTTGGGGAAGCTTACATGAGGCTTTAGGAACCAAACTCAAGATGAGCTCTGCTTATCACCCTCAGACTGATGGTCAGTCTGAGCGGACCATCCAATCATTAGAGGACTTGTTAAGAGCTTGTGTATTAGAACAAATCGGTAGTTGGGATACCTTCTTACCTCTTGTTGAGTTTACCTACAACAATAGCTATCATTCCAGTATTGGGATGGCACCCTATGAAGCCTTGTATGGCAGGAAGTGTAGGACTCCCTTGTGTTGGTATGAGACCGGTGAGAACCTTGTGTTGGGCCCTGAAATAGTTCAGCAAACTACTGAAAAGGTCAAAATGATTCAGGACAAGATTAGGGCCACTCAAAGTAGGCAGAAAAGCTATCATGACAAACGAAGAAAGGATTTGAGATTTGAAGAGGGCGACCATGTATTCTTGAGAGTCACTCCCAAGACTGGGGTTGGCCGGGTAATGAAGTCGAAGAAACTTACACCTCGTTTTATTGGCCCCTACCAAATTTTGAAAAAGATTGGGGAAGTTGCCTACCAGATTGCCTTACCACCTTTCCTTTCAAACCTTCATAATGTCTTCCATGTGTCGCAACTCCGTAAATATGTCCATGACCCTACTCATATAATTGAACTTGATGAAGTACCATTGAAAGAGAATCTTACCTATGAGGTACTACCGAGGAGGATTGAGGACCGACAGGTCAAGCAGTTGAGAGGGAAGGAGGTTCCGTTGGTCAAGGTTATTTGGGGAGGAGGCAATGAGGAGAGTGCTACTTGGGAACTTGAGAGTCTGATGCAAGCCTCTTATCCACACTTGTTTGACCACGGTAAGTTTCGAGGACGAAACTTTTTGTAAGGAGGGGAGGATGTAACGACCCTCATTTTTTTTAGTAGCAGTTATTTTAATTAATTGCATTATACGTTTGTGCACAAATAGAGACTTTTAATTTAATTGAATGATTCTTGAGAGTTGTTAAAAAAAAAAAAAAAGAGGGGCGTGGTAATGCCTTGGGCTAGCACCTTATATGCAGGGTTATATTTTTTTCCACCTACCTAATGGGCCAACACTCATGGGCTCCCTCCAACCCAAATAATAGAAAAATTTACATGTGAAGGGTGTAAACCCTTGTCTCACCTGCGCCTCCAGCCCATCTCTCTCAATTGGATTCATTTGTTTCTTCTCCTTCCTATCTCTAAACCCTAGCGCCACACAAGGTTGAAGGAAGCAATCCACATTTTTCCTCTCTTGCATAATTCGGCCACCAAGGTTAGGAGCAACCCCATCTTTGTTCTTCATCAGAAATTGGGTAAGTCACGGTTCTTTTCCTTCCTAAATTTCGCATCCTAGAGATTTCGAGTTTTGGGGATTTCCAATGTTTCTTATGGCCTCTTTTCTATTCGTAGCAAACTCATCGTAGGTTTGGTTCGGAGTCATCATCATCCCTCTTCAACAAGGGGATTTCGCAAGACACAAAGGTAAGGGGGGGAGATTATTGAGGTTGAGGATATTTGAGGGAATAGGTGAAGGGGTTGTCCTTGAACCCCGTTGTTTGATTATTGTTTTAAAGAAACTCTGTTTTTAATGTTTATAAATGATATGATCATGATTTTAAATGAATTATGTGGCTGCCATGGTTGTATATGAATGTTATAAGTGTTTTAAAAAAATTCTGTTTTGAGGCTTAGGATATTATTGAAATGTTAGAGTCCTAAATTCATATATCCGTTAATGATTTAATTGATAAATTGTGAAGTTTAAGATTTTATAAGGGAATTTAAATGGTTGTTGTTTTGTGGCTACTATAATTGAATTATTAGAATAATTTAAGTTACCTCTTTTGTATTTAAATTATAGCGTTACGTTGTAAATCCAAGCTATTTCGTTGTTGTTTTGTTTGTGCTGTTGTGCAGATTTTTGTTGTGCAGATTTCCTGTTTTTCTGCAGAATTTCTGTATGTTGCTGTTTTGTTTTGTATGCAGGATTGCTGTGCGAAAATCATTGTTTTCTGCAGCATTTTTGTATGTTGCTGTTTCTGTTCTGTATGCAGAATTGCTATGCGAAAATCATCAAACTGCATACAATTTTTAATTGTTGTTTTTCGCGTCGATTTCTTTTTCTATTGCTGTATTATGCATAATTTAATTATAAGATTAAATGCCTGCTGTTTTCATCTTTATGTTGTTGCTGTTTTTGAACGTTTAATTAAATAATTAAACACATGTTGTTGTTGTTTTATGATATGGTCATTTCGCATGTTTTAATTAAATGGTTAAGTACATGCGATTGTTGTTTTAAGTTGTCCCTGTAATTTATTTTACATCCTCGCTTATTATTTTGTGACGAAGATTGTGAAAAGTCCATGTTTGTGGCAATAACCTTGAAAGGATAAATGACCTGGTGTGCAAGTCACCTAGCTATTAGTAGCCATAATGGGACTTGAGTCATTCCTTGTGAGATGATCCTAGCCATAGGGGCCATGATGGATTATCGATGAAAAATTGAACTATGGCGTTCGGAGGAAACCCGACCTTGTGTGTTTGTTTGTCATACAACCCTTGTAATAGGATGGGGGAAGCATTATTGAAATGAAAGGTGGAGGCCAATATGAGTGAGCCTGCGCGGCAACACCTCGGCCTAGAGGTGAGAAGCCGAGTTTGTGTTCACGATAGTTTGAGTGTCGCGCCTTGACTGGGCACCACTTATCGACTTAGCTACCTGACCGTCACGGACATTATCATCCCTAGTCGAGAGTATGCGGTAATAGAGTAATCACCCGCGAGGTGGTCTCTAATAAACTAAATATGTACTCCTAGGAGACTTCCCAGAGTAGTAGATGGTACCACATGCATAAGAAGTAGTGTCGTTAGCGTCTGCATTATTTTCTTTTGATAATTATGTGACTATGAGTAATAATGAAATTTTTCTGCGTGTATTCGTGGATGTTATGAGACGTTGTTACTACCTTATGTGAATTGGTTGCTATAGTGTGGTGTGTAAATATACATATACCTGTATACGTATATAAATATATTATTTATTCACCTTTCTCTCTAAATATCACTATAACTCGACTACAACGTACTCACCCCTCTGTGGTTGTTTGTCTCTTGTTCTTCTATGTTCAATTGCAGACACTACTAATACCAGGACACGTAGCTAGTTGTGAAGGCTTCTTATGGAGAACTTTTATGGTTTTATTTCGAATATTTTTCTTATTGAGACGTTGAGTCATTCATGTATTTTGTCGCTCTTGTGTAAGCTGGGCTAAGTGAAGCTCTGAGACTATGTGACACAGGTTTTATTTTTTCTTTGGGGGTTCGTAGGTCGTTTGGTTTTATTTTTATTTCACAAGTTCAAATAAGATCTTTGAAAGAAAAATACTTGCTATGCTAGTTATTACGCAATACTTTCAAACTGAATGATGTCTGAATTCGATTTATTCATCGATTTATCTATTGATCCTTTTTTTTTTTTATCGTTACCTCCTCTGGAAAATAGATAATTTATTTTCATTCCGCAATGACTATTATATTTTTAATTCAGTTTACCAAATCAAGAGCAAATTGATGTGTTTACCTTTTTCTTTTATTGAACGATTTACGAAACGGGGTTTAGGGTGTCACACCGCCGATATGGCCTCACCAGTCATGCGCCTCTGACCACATCCCAACGAGAGGCACAGGGTACTGCCTCGTCGTACTCCAGACATAAACTCCTGGATCCGAGGTCAGGTGTCTGGAAGTGCTCATGAATCCAGGCCTGCATGAAAATTAAAAACTCAAATACTCTTTAATTAGCGCTTTACAAGTATAATAACAGATTATTGAATACAACAAAATTTGTACCTGTAATAGCGTCGCAAATCCCGCCATCTGCTTCGTCTTAAACCTGCTCGCATCCCTGAGCTGGTCGTACAAATGTGCGAGGGCCATGGCACCCCATGCGTAGGTCTCGACACGGCTTAAGTCCCTAAACATGTGCAGCCATCCTATACGCGTCAAGGAGCTACTCTTCTCGGCGAATAGAGTGGTGCCGACAAGGTGCAATAGGTAAGCCCTGGCTGCCATGTCCCACTCTCCATCCTCGCAGCATCGCCTGTATACCTCGGTCTTGTGACCACTCGGTCGAGCAGTACATCTGTTCCTATCAATCTCCTCATGTCTTTGCTGACTAGGGGCGCTAACGACTCGTCAGCATAGCAGCAACTGTCTGCCTATCCGGCTGTGCAGCAGTGTAGAACGTCCCCATCACTGTAATATGGAGTAGCTGTGAGACGTCATCCAGAGTGACCGTCATCTCACCAATCGGCAGGTGGAAGTTGGAAGTGTCTGAATGCCACCGGTCTACAAAGGCACTGATCAGTCCCTTGTCGACCGCCCCATAACAAAGCCGCGTGAGTGGATCAAGCTTCGACTCAAGCAGAATAGCATGAATTTACGGATAAGGGGCAAAAGCAGATACACTGGTGCCGTGACTGATCACCCTAATCTCTCCCCGCAACTGACATCAAAGCAAAGACAAGATAAGTCAATTACATATAAATAAATGAAATTAATGTAAAAAACAAAAATAGTGTTTACTTACGTCGGGCTCAAGCCACAACCGTGTGGCCACATGTTCTTGTCCATAACTGACAAGAACTGATCTGTCGTATGGGCCCCCAGGGAATGACTCCGGCTGCTGTACCGGCTCCACCACCGGCTCCACTACCGGCTCCACCACCGGCTGTTGTACCGGCTCCACTACCGTCGCCTGTCCAGGCTGACGTACCGCCTCCACGACCAGCTCATGTGCTGCTGACGTACTAGCTGAAGTACCGACTCCACTACCGTCATGAGGTCGACGCAGCTCATCCTGACGCTTGCGCGCCGACATAGTCGGTCTTGTCCGATCAACAACAGGGGCTGATATCCGATCACCTGGTATCCGACCACCCCTAGCGGGTGCACAACCACCCCTAGCGGATCCACGACCCATCGTACGTGCCATAATCCTGTAAAATAAATTCATAAATAAAATATAAATAAAAATCAAATTAAATAACTACTGCAGTCATTACGAACTTAGGACTCTAGAATCAGGAACACTCGCTTCAAGAGTCGGAAGTAGGAATTGGAGTTTCTGTCATTCTGAACTTCCGGACTCTTGAAACCGGAGTGTTCCGGATTTTAGAGTCCGAAAGTTCAGAATGACAGAAACTCCAATTCCTACTTCCGGACTCTTGAAGCCTGAGTGTTCCAGATTCTAGAGTCCGGAAGTTCAGAATGATTGCAGTGCAATTTCTACTTCCGGACTCTTGAAGCCGGAGTGTTCCGGATTCTAGAGTCCGGATTTACAGAGAAACCAGGAAAAAAAATAACAGACGATGCTCGTACCTTGTAGAAAGTGAGAGGGAGAGAGACGATGCGAGACGGTGGAAATGTGGGGAGTGTGAGGGGCGAGAGTGAGATCGGGAGAGGGAACGGTGGAAATGAGGGGAGGTGAGGCGAGGAGGATCGGGAGAGGAGAGAGGAGGTGAGGAACTGTGGTGTGGGGGAGGGAGGTGATGAAATGAGGGGGGGATTAGGGTTAAGTTGAGGGGTATTTCAGTCTTTTCATTAGGTTGAGGAGGTGGAGAAATTAAGTTGGGGAGGTGTTGAAATAAAAAGCCGTGCTTAGAACAATAAAGAGGGTTCTAGGTCTAACGGGTCATAACGAACAGGTTCCCCTCCCTTCTCAATTCTCTCGCAATGTCAGCATGCTCATCTCGTCTTAGCGGGCGTGGGGTGAAATTGGTGATGCATGCACAGTGAAATTAAATAGGGCTTATTGTCTCTAATTCGACCTGAATTGCATGTAGCACTTGAAGGGGACATGAGGGGAGCCATTAAAATAATTAAACAAAGGCTTTACATTAAGCTTCCTTATTTTATTTAAACAGATTATAATATATAAGTTGCGTTGTATGGTTTGAAAAGTCATAATAGTATATCATTATACAATCAACACCAATTATTGTATTCACAATTAAGGTAGTAGAAAATTGTACACTTGCATCATAATTGTACAGGAATTATTAATTAAGCAAACCAGTGAAGAGAACTTCCACAATGGATTGACATGTTCAATCCAGTGATCATTTACTTTCCATTCCATCTTGTGGGTTGGACTTTTCCTGTTTTCTTGCCTCCGAGAGTAATTTCGCAAACCTGCAAGTATACTCCAGTTTTTAATTATCAGTGAGGAATTGAAGTCTTTTTTTTTTTCCCCTTCTTCCTTGGTTTGAACTGCCACAAAATAAACAAGTTATAAAATAAATGAACCTTTTGAGTTCTTCCTCGTTGCTGCCTTTATCTGGAGCTGCTTCATATATGCCCGTATCTAAATTCACTCGTGTAACTCTTTTCTTCAATAACTGCTCACCCACTTTTACCAAATTATCCAAATTCTCTTTGGTAGCTATATCCACAGAAGCTAATTCCCCCTGTAACGTATCGTCCTGTTTGAAGCAACCATTGTTAGTTTGTAACAATTTAACTAAAAGGATTATTATTATTAATTAGAACAGATAGGACAGTATAGAACCACAAAAGAAACGTAGCAATGTGACCATGCATGCACAGAACTAAAACTTATTACTTCAATTCGGAGGTAGTTGTCTTGAGACTGAAGCGCAGTAAAAAGCACACTGTTGAAGTAGTCAACCATATCAGCGGTTGCTTCATAGAAACAATCTATGATGGGAGTTGATCCAGAGTTGAATAACCAAGTAAATGTTCCCCATTTGGACACCATCTTAGCATTGTATTTGTGCTCGCTCCTGTTTGATCCGGTCCCTACCGACAGAACAAGAAAACGATCAAATCCTAATGGGTTCACACTACTTCTCCCTTCTGGGTTCCTTATCAGTTGCTTCGTCACTTCCCTAATTGCAACCAAAGTCTGCATGCATATATATATGAAGATGAAGAATTAATATTCAAATGTTTTATTATTATAGTATAGTAGCTTATAAAGAATCTTAATTAATTCTCAAGAATATATCTTCTTACCGGATTATTAGCCGCGACGCCACCATCGATGAGGTTGAATTCTTTTATGACATTTCCTTGTTCATCTTTTTTTGTAAAATAATGAGCTGGCAAAAGAGTTGGAGCAGCTGATGTGGCTATGCAGATGTCTGACAGTGCTACATCTAAAGCTGGTTCAGCTGCTATCTGCATACATATACATATATATATATATAATCAAGATGATTGAAAATTCACAATTTAAATAAATGACCAATGTATGTGTGTGTGTGTGTGTGTTTGTATATATATGTATGTACTATGTAGAAGAATTAATTGATGAATGACCTGGTACGAGGAAAAGATGGTAGGTTGAAGTTTCTGGACGTCAAAAGTAGGAATAACAACGTTTGTTAAGGTTTGGCTCAACACCGTGTCCCCTAACTTGTTTCTTAACACCTCGTGGAGATACTTCCCATCGTACTTAGATCCTGTCAAAGCTTTCGTTATGTTTATGAGCGGCGCACATATTCCCCTGCACGTGAAACAATAATATTATGTTTACCCTTTTATTAATTATATATATACACACATGTATGTGTAACAATATTGTTAGTACTAATACACCTTGTTTGTGGAAAAATAAGTGGAGCGTTATCTAGGTAAAATGGTACTATTTCTTTGGCAGCAAAGAAAGGGCGGTTATTGGCCGTTGGATTGGGAGCCGCTAACATGGAAGCAATGAGACCACCTGTACTTGTCCCAGCAATTACATCAAAATAATCTGCTAGCCTTGCATCCTCACCGTCTAACTCCTATAATCACACACATTTCAAATACATATAAACTATTTCAAAATATATTAAGCATTACTATTTAAGAACTTCGATATATATTTATTTATTATTATACTAACCTGAAGTTGGGACTCAAGGTAGGCAAGAATAACACCGGGAATGATTCCTCGGATGCCTCCTCCGTCGATGCTAAGAACCGTAATGAGATTCACGTATTTTGGAGGTGATACTTCCAAGGAAGATGTGGGGGGTTCCATCGATCGATGTTTTAAAAAAATAAAATCAACTCAATGACTAACAAACAAGCATGTGAGTATGGATGGAGATCGCTTCATGCTTTTGGTTTGGCTAAGTACATATATAAATATATATCCGAAAGTTATTATAGTGGCAATATTCAAGAACTTCACCATTAATTTAGGCTTTTCTTTATTTTTATTTTTTTTTATAATTTCATTTTTCGTTTTAAATTTAATCATTATTGGGTCTGGGGGATATCGTTTTTAATTTAATCATTATTAACAAGAATTGGACTAGCATTATCAAAAAAGAAAAAAAAATACATGAGTTAACCTAATATAATCCGCTATGATCGGTCATTCGCAGCAAGTTGTTGCTTAAATAGTTGGTTAAATAATTAAGTGGTGGTTTAATAAGTTTAATGTCGCTTTCTGATCCCTTAATTTATGATATCTTTCGTTCAGTCAACTACATCAAAATCTTTGGGAACGATTACCAAAATTACTTAAGAGAAACGATAGATAAGAAGACACGGCGCTTCCATAACCTGACAAACATCGAAATGGATGGTTAGGGATTTTTTTTTTTTTTTTGATGGAATGGTTAGGGATTTCTAATACGGTTGCCGAGATCTGAAATTAATACTTCCAAAGCCTCGTAATTTTTCATGATGTAGCAACTTGAAGAAACAAAAATATGAAAGCGCAGAAAACTAAAAAAACATGTGTGAAATACCAAGTTTTATGTCCAATTCACCCCACCAATCATTTTGGATCGGACGTATTTCCTCCGTAACAAAATATAAGTAAAGTACATATATTTGGTCCAAATTTGGACCAAATACATATACTTTTTTGCTTATATTTTGTTACAAAGGGAGTAATATATAGGATGAACAATGAATCTGTTTGATAATACTATGGAATGAAGTATAAATTTGAAGTAACTTCGGTTCGAAGGTTACACGTTTCCATGGCCGGCCTAATCCTAAGGCCACCAAGGCTATGGTTTTAGGCCTCCAATTTTATTTGGTTGTTTAATCTTAATAAAAATAATAATTTAAAACACTAAATGTTTAAACTATAAACTATAGTAAATTTTTCATGTGGTTGCATGTACGCACAACAAACATTTACATCGGCCTTAATAATTACGCTTCAGAAATTTATAACAAAGGTTTTACCTCAAATTTCGCTTTAAGCCTAAAATTACATTGAGTCGGCCCTGCACGTTTCAGGAGCAAACATAAGTTGCAGTTATCTAGAGTAGTTGCCAAAACCAGAACATGGGACATATGGGAAATGTTTAAGTAGGAAGTTATGTTTTCTAAAGACCCTACGAGTTGTACGGTAAGGATTAGTAATTAGGATTTTTAGCCTACAAATAGGTGTTTCTGTGATGTAATAAAGGTTAAATTTTCATTTTTTATAAAGTCTTGAAACGCTAAAAAGTCCCTAGAGTGACAAATGGCTAAATCAAGGATACTGAGAATGTAATGATACCACTTACTCTTTTCATCTAATTAAATTTACCTTTATGCAATTCTCTTCTCATCTTGATTCTATTTTTCGTCTTTATTTTCAAGCTCAAATTCTCATCTATTAGTCGATTGGTTTCTCACAATCTTCTTCAAATTCGCATATATTTCGTCAAAATTTTTATCCCTTTTGTCTCAACTTCTAATTTATTTTCAATTGTTTTCTCATTTCCTTTTTGTTTTTCTCATCTATGTGCTGAAAATCTACTTCTCATATATTTCGTTAAATCTCACATTGTTTCTTAAAAATTCAAACTCTCATTTTCAGTTCTTTAACTTCATTCGAAACACTTTCATTGTTGCGTGTAAAATCATTTCATTTATAATTTTGTTGTTTCTTTATTTTGTTTAGGATGGCCTAACGGTGATTGTAATTGAACGAAGCTTTGTTTTATGTGCATCTAATGTTTGTTATGTGTTGTTTGTTGATTTTAGCGTTAAGAGTTTTCACATATGTGTGTTGGATGAATACCTGAACCCATGCCAAGAAGGCGTTTAAATAGAAATAAGTCGTTAATTATCGAAAAAAATAGAAATAAGTTGTTATTGGGAGATTGTTCACCTTATAAGTACAATATTTCATTGGAGTCATGAGGGAAATTAGTAGATAGGTGCAAGAGCTTTATGGCTTTTTAGTCAACCCAAACACCGACCCCATTAGTGAAATCATTTAAATGACATGTATTGTTTATTGTTCGTAATTCATGATTGTTGAGAAGTTGTTAATTAGTGATGTAGCTTGAATTCATCTAATATATGTGTTGTTGATTTCATTGTCATTATATTTGTTTATTAGAGACCCAAACATCCAAGCGAAGAAATTAAGTAACCTTCAAGGAAGGCTTTAATTTGAAGCTTGTTTACTTCGTGCACTTAAAAAGAGTCCATTAATATGATTTTATCTTGTTCCCTGATTGAACTTATGATATATTTGCTTACCAAAACTCACAGTAAAGATTTAATATCTAGTATTTGTAAGAGCGTCTGTGAACACAAAAGGTGGCTCCAATTTTTGAATTGCTACTTGGTTTGGGGTAATTTGAAGGAGTTGGTATCTGAGGAAGAGGAGGCACATGGGTGGGCAAAAAGCAAGAGAGGGGGCAAGTGAGGAAAAAAGAGAATGCGACTATTCAGGTTTACAATCTAGACCATTGATAAATAAAAAATTCAAAAAATTTCAAATCTAATGGTGTTAACTCACTACAAGAATTTTGCTCATTACCTACAAAAATTTCCTAGGGCTTGTGGCCCTAGAAAATTACATAGGGTCACAGCCCTAGGAAAATACCCACATAAAAATTTCCCAGAGCTTTTTAAAAAAAATGCCTCGGAAAGGAACAATATATCTTTTTTTTTTATAATTTGTGCATTTCCGAGAGAGAAGCTCTCGGAATGAGTAAAGTTTATTTTTATTTATTTATTTATTTTGGGCTAACCGAAGGGCTTGCCCTCGGTTTTTGTTTGTTTATTTAAAATCATTTTATTAAAAGAAACAGAAGATTAAAAGAAACAGAAGCCTCAGAGATCGTCCTCCCTAGTCTTCCTCCCTCTCTCAACCGAACCACGTCTTCCTCCCCCTCTTCTCAGAGATCGTCCTCCCTGTCTTCCTCCCTCTCTCAACCGAACCGAACCACGTCGACCAAAAGGATCCGACAGCAAACAAATAAACAACAAGAAGGATCTACGGAGGAGCAAGGGAAACAACTCCAGGGTCAAGATCCGGACCCGACCCAACTCGAATCTGGCGGCGGCGTATGCGGCGGAGCGTCAGTTGCGGGTATCGCAGGAGGCTGAGGCTGTTTGCGGTGGCCATGGAGTTCCAATTCTGCTTCTTCATTTTTTTGGGTACAACTCTACTTCTTCATTTTTTTTTGGGTACAACTCTGCTTCTTCATTTTATTTTATTTTTGGGTACAACTCTGCTTCTTCTTTTGATGCAGTTCCAACGCGTGACTGGGTGTTCTTTCATTGCTTCTTCTTTTTGTTCCCTCACACTGAGATCTTGTTCATGTTCTTTAAGGAATACTCTGCAGCTCATATCAACACAGAAGATCTACCGTTTCTGAGTGAAGGTGCGGTTCTTGAATTTGAAGGTGTTGCTTCCACCACAGTAGCTACAAGCGCTTTAGTGCTCAAAATAAACATTATTCACTGAGGAATTTCATTTTTTTTTTGGGAACTGAAGAGTAATTTCATTTTTGTTGGTGTGGATTTGTGCTAAAGTATACTCTGATTATGGAAACTCTGTTTAATTCTTTGTAATTTGTAATTTTTTTGGTATTTTGTTTTCTTCTCCTTTTTGGTATTCTGTTGGAATTTTTGTTGTAAATTTTGTTTTCTGTTGTTTTTATTTGTAATTTGTAATTTTTGTTGGAATATATGTTGTTTTGCTTCTGGGTTATATGTTGCTTTGCTTCTGGGTGGTTGATGTTGCGTTCATTTAGGATGTGGTTCCCACAGATTGTTGTAACTTTTATTCTGGGTATTTCCAATTTTCAATCATATTTGAATCACTTTTATTCTGGGTATTTATAATTTTCAATCACATTTGAATTCTGAGTATTTCCAACACTGGGTATTTTCATCAAGTAACTGAAGCAGCGACGCTGCTTCACTTTTTTTTTTTAATAATAGTTGCACATTTCATAGGGCTCATGGCTGTAGGAAATTTCCTAGGGGTTTGGCCCTGGGAAATTTCCTACTGTGAAGCCCTCGAAAACTGTTTTCGAAGAGCGATTTCCCTACCACTTTGTTGCCTTCGGTGGGCCCTAGGAAAATTGCTCATTTCCTACAGCTTTTGCTCATTTCCTAGGGTTTTTGTCTCTAAAAAATATCAACAATTCTTGTAGTGACTAGGTCGTGTATTTGTGGACATTTTTTGCGGGTCCATGTTATATGTTGCCTTAATTTTATTTTATTTTTTGGTAAATTATGTTTTCGTAATTCAATATTGTAAAGTTTGAACTAAGTGAAAATTAGAAGTTTATTAAGGATATTTTGTTTAAACTTAAAAGAGTAAACTTTGTGAAACATTTTTTTGAAAAAATTTCAGAAGCTATTATTTTTAGTTCACGAAAAATTAGTTAAAACATTTTCTTGAAGTTATGCTTTTTATAAAAATTCTACGTAATCATTACAAAATATAAATACATCTCTTAATTTAAAAATATTTTTCTTTACAAAATATAAATAGAGTTTAATTTATAGGCTCTATCGGTGTAAAAATGAGGTATTATCACGCCATTTAATAAGTTTAAAAATACATGACGTGTCATACTCATTAAATGACGTAGCAACACATCGTAGGACACACGTGTAAAATATTTTTACACTGACAGTGTATATAAATTAAAATTCATATAAATAAATGGTTTCTAAATCACATTAAAAACAAGGCTTAATTAAATTTTTGGTTTTCTATGTATCGCGATTGTGCAATTTTGGTCGCTAAGTTTTAATTGAGCGAATTGAGTCTTTTAGGTATCACAAGTGTGTGATTTTGGTCCATCGGATTCTAATTGAGCGAATTGGGTCCTCTAGGTATCCTAATTGTGTGATTTTGGTCCCTCTGTTCAATTGACATTCAATATATAACTAAAAATATTGTAAAAGTTTTTTAATTTTTAAACCAACTAATATGCCACCTAGACCAAATTATGCGTTACGCCATATCCACACGTGATACATCAATAATTTTTATTTGAAATTGTATGACAAGAGGGACCAAAATCGCACAATTGTTATAACAAGAGAACCCAATTCATACAATTGAAACGTCGGGACCAAAATTGTACTATCGCAATACTTCGAGGACCAAATTCGTGCAATTAAAACTTATGAGACTAAAATCACACAATCGTGATACTTGAGAGACTAAAAGTGTAATTGACCCTAAATACAAAAAGAAATTAATTTATTCACACTATCAGTATAAAGATATTTTACACATGCATCTAATAATGTGTTACCATATTATTTAATAATTATGACAAGTTTTATATTTTTAAACTCATTAAATAATGTGATATATATCACCTCATTGGATAAATTAAACTAAACCAATAGTACTGAAAACCAAATTCTAAAACAGTGTAAAATATAATGTGATATATATCACCTCATTGGATAAATTAAACTAAACCAATAGTACTGAAAACCAAATTCTAAAACAGTGTAAAATAGGAACGATATGTTTTTTTAATGATTTATGCCGAAGATAAAACTGATTTGTCGTGGCCAATATTGTGATCTTTGTTTTGTTTTGTTTTTTTTGACAAATGAGCCATTGAATGTTAAACTAGGTTGGAACATACAACATCCACCAACACATGTCGGTCCAAGTATAAGGGGCTCGAATTCCCTTAAGCAAAGTTTCGAGTTCGAGCCTTGTAGATGGAAAAAACGTGTTTGAGAGAGGTCTAAGCGGTCCAAAAGACTAAACTCGTAGGGATACTTCGGGGGACCTATTGGACCAAAATGGCTAATTACGATGGGATCCATAAAACATACAACATCCGGTCATAATTATAAGAGATTTTTTGGGAGATTTTTTTTGTCCTAATTATAAAAAATAGACATATTTTTAGATATATTAATTGCTAAATTATACTTTTTATACTTTTATTTTAATAAACTTATATATTTAATAGACATGTATATTTTTTATACATATAATTAGGGATATATTTAGAAAAAAGGTACAATTTTATAACTTTAAATATATGTGCTTGATGTTTGTGTTTTTTTGTAATTTTTCTTTTACCAAGGAGCAGAGGCGGTAGTTCGAGTCAAAAGAAAAAAGAGTTACTTATTTGAGTCGATCGACGTATTCGGCACCGAATATCAATCGCTCCCCTCGTTTCTGCGAAACAAATTTACCACAAAAATGGAAACTATTAACTTTCATTGATAGATAGAAACTTGAAAAAGTATACTTCCTCCTCTCCAAAAACAAAACTTTAATTCACACAAATCAAAGAAATATATTAAAAATATATTTTTTCTAATTAATACTTTTAAAAATTTAATTTTCTCTCTAAAATTACTCTTTTTATAAAGCAATCCACCTGTATAAGACATAAGTCATCTCATTAATATAAGTCTCATTATAAATAATATTATAAACAAAAGTAAAATATTTAATGCATATAAAAATTGATATTATTTCTTATGGTTAGGACCAAGAAAAAAGACTATTTTATTTCTTTTAAAGGACTAGAGGGAGTACTTGTTAATTCAAATTTGAGTGAGTTTGATAAGATTATCTAAAAAAATTAAAAGTAATTTTTTTTTTATAAATAAAATTTTCGGGTGTAGGCATGGCGCCCCCAGTCCAAGGTAGAAAAGACTCACAGACTCTTTAAACACTTATGAAATGAATTACACTTACCTTACCGACTAGTGGGTACTTCACTCCAACCCGGGACATGTCGAATACAAGTTCTGTCATACTCTATTAGGTTAACCCTTTTGGGTTAAATTAAAAGTAAAATAACATCAATATCAAAACTTTAAGTTTTATTAATTAAAAAAAAAGGATAAAAATCCAATACTACTACGTTAATATCAAAGAAATAAATAATTTTATCTGAATTTGGCTAATAACAACATCATTGTCCTCAAACCAAAGTCAAGAGAGCTGCTCCGAATGGCCTCCTCCTTTTCTCGTTCTTCTCCGTCACACGCCCCATTCCTTCCCGGTTGCCTTTTGCTTTGTGGGTCCCGATCTGCATTTACTTATTTATTTAATTAGACTGCGCACCACCACCCTCACACGCGGCAAATTTCGTTTATTTTTTAACTAATTAATTAATACTAATTCCCTGATTTTGTTTAGTTAGTTCAGTCAGAACAGTTGCATATAATAAGAAAAATAAGGAGGAAAAAAAAATGAAAATTAATAAATGTATCTTTGTTTTCAGAATGAGAAGAAGCAAAAAAGAAATCCAACTTAGGTAAAAGCGCCTTGTTCTTCTCGTGTTTAGTTCAGTTCGTCTGGATTGGGTTGGAGGGTTTGGGATGCCATTTGGGGTTTATCTCTGTGGCAATTCAGCTCCAAAGCTGATCCCTTTCTCTCAGCTCTCACTCACACACCTTTTCCTTCTCTCATTCTGTTTCTAGAACAGCAATGGTAGGAGACATGTGTTTCCTCTACAAGGTACTTCTTTCTAGTTCCTCCCTTCTTAATAAATGTCATTTGGTCCTTCCCTACCGTTAAACACACATGCCCTTTTGCTATGTGACACAATGCCCTTCTTCTCTTGCTTCCCTTATTTGGTAATAGCTATTCTAAGTTGTCACACTTCGTGCAATTTTGTTGAAATGTTTTTGCTTTCAAGCATTCTAGGGGGGGTTTCTCTCAATTTTTTTGTTTCTTTTTCAAGTTTTATTTTGTGTGGTCATCTGTACTTTATCCCCAAATTAATGTGCTTTTACTCTGTGTGAACTAGGGGAAGAAATAGTCAAGTGGGTTTAAAGAAGAATGCTTTGAGTTCAGGAAAGAATTATTGACTACTAATTTGAGTTTAAAGAGGAACCCTTTGAGCTCATTTGCATGTTTTGGTCTGGTTTATTATCTGAATTTGGGGGCTTATTGTTCTTCATCGTATATGTTTTATTACTAAATGTGTGTATCTTCTCTGTTTGGTATAACTCCTGGTTTTGTGTTACATGCCTTATGGTTACTGGAACTGATGCTCTTCAAATTTTTGACTTCATTGTTTTCATTTATTTTCTTTGGAGTGCCAATATCTCAATAAAGCCAGAATAATACCTGGTCCAAGTTTTTAAATCGCGGTCACGTGTCGGGATCCTTGATATTGCGGAGAATCGCCGTCAAATATGGCTTATGCGAACTCAATCGCGGTCGTGGACCTTTATTTAAAACCCTGACCTGACCTATTTTTGAAGAAAAAAAAATTCCCCTATTTTTGGTATTAGATTGAACACCAATTTGATTATTTTCTATGTTTCTTCTTGGATTTGGATAATGGAGAGACTCCATAAGTTACCTAATTGACTCACTTCTTAGCAATGAAAATTGTCTCTTTATTAACTTTCTAGTGACTTTTTCCTCATATGTGGGTTGCATTGCAGGGTATTCTTGTTATAAAGCCTCCAAAGAAATCCCCAATGTTATTAAGGACAGCAGTCTTTATGTTTTCAATGGTCTGCGTCGTTTTCATCTTCTCTGTATGTCTAAAGCAGATAAGCACACAAGCAAGGACTAAATTTATGGACTTGAAAGTCATTGACAATCTTACTCAGAGTAGAGTGAAGCAAATGGATGTTCCTTACATATTACATTATCCCAAACCTGTATCCTTTAGCAGGTAATGTGAAGGTGTTTCTGTTAATCATTATTGGTTGGATTTCATTAGGCACCTATTGATTGCCTTGTTTTTTTGTCAGGAACGAGTGTGCTCATAATTCTGTCCGGTTCTTTGCTATATTGTCAAATCAGAGATCAGGCAGTGGGTGGTTTGAGACCCTTCTGAATAGCCATATTAATGTAAGCTCAAATGGGGAGGTATTTTCTGTTAGAGAGAGAAGGCAAAATGCTTCTTCAATTTTACAGACTTTAGATAGAGTTTACAATTTGGACTGGCGCAGTAGCGCTTCCAAGAATGAGTGCTCTGCTGCAATTGGCCTAAAGTGGATGCTTAATCAGGTTTGCGTACTTCTTATTAAGTCTTCTGATAAGTGTTGTCAACACATTCACACTTGTGTTGATACTCATGGGATTGGGAAATTTGTGGCTATTTTGCTGAAGAGACTGCTATCATACCTTTCTTAATTATCTGTCAAGGGATTGTGTGAGGTTTTTGCTGTTTTGTTTCTGCATTAGTTTCTGTAGTTGCGCATATACAGGTCTGGAGGCTGAAGGATTAGGAATGTCTAGATTTTTCACAGTACTATTCAAAATTCATTCCCCGGTCACCTCAAATCTTTATCGGAATACAGGCCAAATACAAATCATTTTTTACATTGCTGACTCATAGGTCGTGAACTAAACTCTGTATATCAAGTTCCCACGAGCTCTTGTTTTTGTTATAGTTATTTCAAGAAGAAACACAGTTTTTGTTATTTTTATGAGCAAGCAAAGTTGCCCTATGTATTAATCTAATTTTGTACCCCTTAACCCTTCCTTATATTTCTGTTGTGGAGAGGATTTAGTTTAGAGATATACCCAGGGTCTTTGACTTCAGGAGCACATATTCTCAGTTCTCACTCAGTATCTTGATTCAACTTTTTTTCTCATTTGCTGACTGCCTGTTGTAATCATTGGATAGAATAGAGCTATTTAGTTGCACATGAATATAATATCGGCTGTGAAATTTGCAGTGCAAATATTATGTCTGATAGAAGCACTGAAAAGTTCTATTAAAAGGAGGTGACATGGACTCAAGCATAATGCTATTGAGTACTTTTTATCAACTTTGTGAAAGTATTAGTATTACTACGTGCAAAAAGAATGGGGATCACAATGTCTGGTTCTCAAAATTTCCTTACTGACATCCCATGTTAAAATAATTTTACACTCAAACATTCTCTACAAGCTTCACTTTTAAATATTAATGACATTGTGCCTTCTTCTAGGTTCCCTAATTTTTAGTTTTTTCCATCCACCTTTTTGTGGGTTTCTGCTGAGAATTCTGTAATGTTAAGAAATAGTGTCAACAATATTTGGTATTGGAGCGCTAGTATCGGTAGAGTTACATTTTCTAAGGATATCATAAGCTAAAATTCAAGGCTGTCAGTTTGACAGATTTATTTTGCTCTGCTTTAGTCGCATTGTGTTTAAAATCCTTACTTTGGGAAACTTAAATACAAAAACAGTCACCTTTAGTAATATACTTCTGGGTTGGAATTTTGCTTATGGGTATAAGAATTGGTGGAATTTGGCATATGCTGTATACCTCACATCTACCTGCTCTTTCTTCCTTAACTTTCACCCTGTTTGCTTCCTTAAGTTAATGTTGATGTTTCATCTGACGTGTTATTATGAGTAACTAATAGAAGAATCAAGAAATCTTTTGGTTTATGCAGGGATTAATGGAGCGCCATAATGAAATAGCAGAATACTTCAACCGTAGAAGTGTTTCTATCATATTTCTTTTCAGGAGAAACTTATTACGCAGGATGGTTTCAATGCTAGCCAATTCCTATGATCGTTATGCAAAGCTATTGAATGGAACACATAAATCTCATGTACACTCTGCAAAAGAGGTCTCTCCATACACCTTTCCTTTCCTTTGATTTTTTATTTTTTTTTTATTTTTTATATATATATATTCATGAAATGAACCTCACATTTGGTATTTCAGGCTGATATTCTTTCAAAGTACAAGCCTATCATAAATTCTACATCATTGCTGGATGACTTGAAGGATATGGAGATTATAGCTGCAAAGGCTTTAGAATACTTCAATAGTACTCGGCATATGATCCTGTATTATGAGGATCTTATGAGAAATCACACTGTAAGGGCCTCATCATAAATTCCTAAATCTTTTACCAAAAGTTGCACCAAAAAAAAAAAAAAATTTCCTTTGGAATATAATACAATCACTATTTACCGGTAGAAAAATTCTATATATGTTAATACAAGGTAGAATATAGCTGTTTTGTTTTAGTTTTCGCTTGTCATTACATTATGAGATTAACTGTTTTTTGTTTCTTGCAGAAGCTAGTAGATGTGCAAGAGTTTTTAGGATTGCCACAGATGGAGTTAAAGAGCCGTCAGGTTAAGATACATAAAGGACCATTGTCAGACCATATTAAGAATTGGGACGTCGTTAACAAGACGTTGACGGGGACCGTTTATGAGAGTTTCCTTGAAGCTGATTATTAGTCGTAGTCTCTTCTAACTGTTGGAAATGTTGTACATACCAACTTCACTTCACTTCACTGGTCTATTGCCTCAGGAAAGCCTCAGAGTTTGGAATTCTTGGTTTTGGTTTTGTTCTGGAACGCTCACTCGGTGTTTCTGCTGCCTTTTTTTTGTCACTGCTCCCTAATCAACTAACACTCCGTTGATGAAATGAATGTGTTGTATTGTTCGTTGTAATCCCTTTTTTTTTCTTTTCCTCCTAGAGTGAACATGTATATATGCCACTGTCAGCTAATTAATTTATGTAGAGCATTCGTTTTACTCATAACGGCTTTTCTTTGATTTGTTTATTTATTTTTATTTTTATTTTATTTTACCCCCCCCCCCCTTTTTTTTTGAACATTTTAACCCCTTATTAGATAGAACGGGTCTAAGTAAAAAAATTTTAACCCTATTTTTATAACATTATAATTTGATGAATTTTATGTTGATCTCACTATAATATTAGTAGTTTTTTTGTCTTTCTAGTATGACCTATGTTAAAATATTGTGATATTTCCCTTTTTTAAAAATGAAACGAAATGATACAATTTGACAACTGAGCAACCGTTATAGTTTCACATGGTGCGCGTGAACTTTAATTTTAGGTGAATTCTACATACCCCGGAAGAAAGTTGGGTATTGATACCCTTGAAGTAAAAATAACTTAAAACTTATGACTAGTTTGTTATAGATTAAAAAAACTTTGATATAAAATAATTTAGTGATTATTTTTTTTTTTTTGAGATTTTTAAGAAAAGCAAATGCTAATTTATATTTGTTTACAATCATAAAAAGTTATTTTTTTTAAAATAAGTTATTTTTAACTTATTAAGATACAACCATATAAAAGTGTTTTTTTCTAAAACAAAAATCATAAAAGACATAAAAAAATCATTCAAAAAAGCATATTTATTTTAAAAAATTAATTTTTATATATATTTGAATATTGTGATAATTCAAAATTGTTTAAAATGGGATAAATTCAAAATGGGATAAAATAGCAATTCAAAATGGTTCAAAAAATGATTTTTATGAGAATCTAGTGAAAATAACTTCTCACTTTAATTAGTTTTTAGATTATTTTCAAATTCTCATTTTTTTAAAAGACGTAACAATCAGATGCAAAACTCTTAAAAGTGATTATTTTTGAAAAAAAAAATGATTTTTTTTACAAAAAAGCTATAACAAACGAGCTTTTAATTTCACTTAAAAATTAAATATAAAAAAAATTATGTAGCATCAAATGATTAGACATTGGGTATCATACCCAATAAAACTCTCGGGTATGGGAGTTGTCACCTTAATTTTATTTTTTTACAAAGGGCATCGAGAATCAATAATGAAAATAACTATTCAATCAAAAAAAAATGAAAATAACTAAAGACCCCTTCATTTTGCTAACATGCATCTCTTGAAGGGGATTTCGTTTTTTTCAAAAGGCCACTGTTTGGATATATATTTCCTGAAAAAGTGGTCAGTTATCTTTGGATATATATTTCCAGACAACATTCAGAAGTATATTTTCGAATACAATATAAGATTGGAAGTAAAGTTTCGGAGTACATCATCTTTCCTCTTCCTCCACGCTTAGGGTTTGTACAACCTTGCTTCTAAGGCTTACTAACCTTACTTACGAACTACTAATCAAAGTTATGAAAAGCAGGATGTTACATTACCACCCGTTAAAAAAAATTCGTTCTCGAAATTTCAGCATCTGTAGGATAGATAGGGATTCCATCGCAATGTGTCATGTTGGAGTTCTCGGCATGATCCTTAAGATATGGAGATGATATCTCAGAGATGAATAACATTTGCTAAGGGAATTGCGAGCTAGCGAGAAGTCGAACTAAGTCTTGATCTTCGAGTGTCTCAATAAATCTTATCATCTGTACAGGTTTCGTCTCGGTCATTATATTTCATTTTACCATTGACAAGTTATCGAGGTGAGCAGTCTCGTAACTTGTTAGCGGCTAGTCGGAACTTATAATAACAGTTCAAACCCAAAATCATCTCCTCTAAGCTTGAGAGAGATTAATAGTAGTTTCATCGGTGATTTTTTTCAATAGGGTTTTGAATGATAGTGTCCAGACACACTATCATTAGTAATGGTCTATTGAATTTCACCAGGGTAAAATGCTTTTCACTATATTACTATGTTTACTTATACCTTCTCCATCTCTCTATTCATCAAATCTTTCCTACGTTGTTTCATCTCTTATTCAATCTAAAGTTCTAAAGTATAGTTGTATAATTATCTACAACCCATTAATCCTATATTTTAGAGATTAAACCTCCGCGTGCTTTTCATTCTAATGCTTCCTCGAAAACTTATGCTTCGAGACTTTAAATATTAAATATTAAAGAGACTCTCAAACTCTAGCTTCAATCCAAAATTCTTTAACTCGAGAAGATTAATTCTTATTCAGTTCTATGCCTATTTAGTCTTAGAATTTGGGTTTGGGCCTAACTCAACCCCAAAAGCTAGCTCATGGGGTGAGGGTTGCCCCCCACTTATAACCACTATTGAGGCCATATCACTATCCAATGTGGGACTCTAACACATCCCCTCACACCCAGGAATAGACATCTGGAGCGTGAAGTTTGCAGGACTGAACACTGCGGGTGGCCCAACGGATCTCGATAGGCTATGATACCATCTTAGAATTTGGGTTTAGGCCTAACTGAACCCCAAAAGCTAGCTCATGGGGTGAGGGTTTCCCCCCACTATTGAGGCCATATCACTATCCAATGTGGGACTTTAACATTTAGCTATTACTCTTAATACCAGGGATTTACTCTTACTTCTTTCTATCCAATCATATAGTTCTTGCCTAATACCTCTTCCTCCTATCGCCTTTCTTAATCTTTCTCTCCATTTCCTTGCATTCTTCTAATGACGGTACTTGAAAACATCAAATCCTATGTCCTCCTGAACTTAAGTCCTAGCGCTGAATCATTCTAGTCTTGTCTTATTTTAGTCTATACATCATCACAGTCTATCAAACAGACCCTAGAATCCTTATATTCACGATCCACACTTATTCGTATATACTATATTTTCCATCTAGAATTCTTAACTTACTTCCTAATCCCTTCCCTAATATATAGTTACTACCTATTCTTTGCTTATCTAAGACATACAAAAGAAAGATTTAAGTCGGGAAGATAAGGGAACATACAACTGAAAAATATGTACATATATTCACATAGGAAAAACATGAAAAAGTACATTATAGATGATTATAAGACCTGTACATCCAAGGATTAACAAAAGATGGATTTACAAATGGAATAAGGGACTTAGATACATATTTACATCTATATATACACACACACACACACACACACACAAAAACTCTAGATCCTACCAGAACAGTGACGATCCTTATTCACTTTGCCAGTTATCTTTATTGTCTTCTTCCTTTATATTTCTACACAAATTTAGTTTTAGTTTTCACTTACCACCTACTTAACACTTTTTGGAGTAATTAAGGAACTCATAGCCAAGAAACAGAGTTTCTTTCTTAGTGTAATTGACTGATTTCGTGGAAATCATTGTTGATGCACTTAGCCGACTATTCGGCTAATTTGTCATCCATATCAACAAAGGGATAAAAATACTTCAAGTTTATTATTTCATTTAATTGTACTTTAATTATTGATTTAACATATTGAATCAATCAAATTATAATCCAAAAGATCCTCACTTTGATGTCACATTCATGTTTTAAAACATTATTAATTAAATAACTTTTATGATGTTCTAAAATCAATTAATTAATCAAATTATAATTAGTATTGTGTTTGTGCGTATATATGGATGCGAACCTCGTGCGGTGACAACCAATTGTACTTATGCAAACCTTCACATATTTGGAAATGGATTTCCTTCAGTTACGAATTGTCGCAGTTGTCGATCTCAATCGTCCGATTTTCATTGGACAGCTTGTATTTCGAGTTGCTTTTTAAAACCTTTTTATTTAGAACTTAAATCTGAGCAGTCCATTCTTCATTTAATGGTTGAAATTAGTTGACTCTGTGACTGCATGATTCCTTAACTGTAGGAAATCCGAGTTCGGATACATTTTTCCGTAGGGATGGCTTTATATGTAATATTGGACTAGTGGTTGAGGGATTTGAATAGTATGTATAAAATATTTGGTTCAAAAAATAATAATAAAGGACCAATATGTTATGTGTTCGAAGAAATAGCTGCTCTATATACAGTCTATGGTTTTCACATATCAAATTCAATTTTGGATTGGTTTGGTTATGTTGGGTATCTAAGTGTGAGGAGTAAAATAAAGAAGTCTCACATCCCCTATTAATGTACAAAATGAAGAATATATAAGAGACTAGACCATTAACCTAACATCTTAAGATTTTGGGAACTAATGTGGTTAAAATCTCTTTGTGCTTTTTTCAAGAAATTTCCTATGGGTTAGTGTGGTAATTCGAACAGCCGCAAATTTGAAAGAGTGGATGAGTGGATCCCATGCATTGGCCTATATATCTATGTTGCAAGCTAGATTCCTTTTAGTTTTGGTTAAAATATTGTTCCGATAGCTTAATTTATTGCCTAGCCCTTAACAACTCTATGTAGCTACAAAAAAGAGCTATGTCCAAGGACAAAAGGAATCGAGAGAACGACAATTTACAGGAGGTCAAAAAGAGTCAAAGCTCCCACCATGTGCATAACACTGGTGATCTTTACTCAGTCTTTGCATAGTTGCGGTTGTGCTGTGTGACACAGTGCAAGTTGCATGACAAAGCTTCCTTTGCGGTTGTATTTGATTGCACAGATTCTAAGACCGATGCTCTCTAGCTATTGTATTTAAATTTACACCGAAACACGACCGTAAAAAAAACGAAAGACATCTTCTCTGCACAGTGGCAGAGACTGAGAGAAATCGAATTTAAAACATAATCAATAAGCTCACATGGCCTTTTCGATTTTCTAATTAAAGTACATATTCTCAAAATCTTAAACCCTTTGTATATGTATATAGTACGTACGGCACGTCGTGCAAACACCAGCTATCTAAATATTAAAATTTGTTAGGCAAGGACCTGTGTATGTATGGATTTATATCAACGAGAATGGAAATGGTTTTCTATATAAGAATATGAAGAAGCTGCTACGTGATACATCGTGGTAAACCAAACTAAGTATTATTAGTTTTCTTAAATAATAAAAAGATAATAAAAGAATGTTACAACGTGGCACATAGGGTGCGTTTGATTTGCAATTGAGTACATGACAGTAGAACAGTACAAGACAAATTTTTGAGTTATTGGACAACTCTTTGTCTTATTTATTGTTTGGTGGACAATGGACATCACAAATAAAATAATGTGTATTTTACTGTAATACTCTTTCTATTATATTATATTATATTATATTATATTATATTATATATGTATATAATATTTTATATTTTATTTTATATATATATATAATTAGATTAAGCTATATAATTAGTATGTAAATAATAATAATAATAATAATAATAAATAATAATAATAGTAGTAATAATAATAATATTTTATAATAAGAATAATAACATTTTTATTGTATATGAAATGACTTTAACGAGAGAAAGAGAGAGAGTGAGAGTATTTATTGGGTGAGAAATAATTAAATTGTTGGTATTTTTGTCTTTTTACGGCTTGTCCATAGGACAACTTTTTGTCCTATAGTTTAGTGGGGGACAAAAAATTGGGTTTTTGTGCTGTCCAGTACCTCTGTTTTGTCTAGTCTCCTGACCATTTTTTGAATTAAACAAGGAATAATCAGTCTTGTCATGTCCAGTTCCTTATTTACTTGCAAATCAAACGCACCCATAGTGGATATATAGCCCAGCTAAATGTAATTAGTTTTCTTAAATATATAATATATAATAGAATAGATAGATAGATAATAAATTAATTTTTTTTTGTTATAAGACAACAAACTATTTTTAAGTACTTGTTTTTGTCCCAAAAAAAAGTACTGGTTAAATAAATTTTCATAATATCAATAATTTTGCAGATCCATATATTTAACAGTTTTACATCTCCTAGATGGAACGATATGTCCACTTCAATTTGCTTAATTAGTTTCGCTATATATCTTACCTTTTTAATGTTTAAACTATGAAGTTAAATAATGTGTATACTTTTTTTTTTATAGGCAAATGTTAGTAATTGTTAGATTAGTGGCTTGGGATGGGTTTGAACCCACACACCTTATGTCTCCCAACTCCTACACCCTTTCTTCCAAACCAAGCCAACCACCTTATGAGTCCCTAAATAATGTGTATACTAACACACAAACGTCAAACTCTTCACCCAGATTAGTCCAAATTACAAAATAATTACTAGAGGTAGCAAAAATTACTGTAGAACCTAATCCAGTAGATATGTGCTGAACTGGTATCCAGATACACCATATATAAGTTTCTTTTTTGATCTTGAGAAATCTATCTTACAGTAAAGGCTAACTTAAAGAATGGTGCATATTTGTTATTCTTAGACACATACATATCTGGCCATTCTATAGTGTGTTAGCACAACTAATGGTTGTAAGTATTCATTTTTGGTGAAATTGTCTACTCACCATTACACATTCTACCATCAACATAACAAAATCCCTTACCACTTTCCCCTGGCATGCAGCAGAGGAAGAAAGAAAATAAGCAAATGAAGTATATTGGCCTTCTCTAAACTTAAAAGGACTTTCTGATCGAATGTCCATGTTGCACAATTACTTTTTAATTACTCCTAACTTTTTGGCTGGTTATTAATTTAATTAAACTTTGAATTTCTAAAAAGCTGCATTGCGTGAGCACAAAAACTTGTGACCCATATATAACTTGTTTCGTTTCACCAACCACTAGGGCCTTAGTAGTTAATTTATCATTCTTTTGCGAATATGGTAATGGAATCTTCCTTGATGCTTGGCTACCTCTTCATTCGTTCTTTCTATTTATATAATTTAAGTTTCTTTTCACTCTTCCCTCAGTGTTTGGAGCACATGCTTATGCTTTTCATGGTCTATAAATATTAAATACCAATGAGAGGCGTAGTATACTGGCACTTCATATATCAATCTCTTCTCCTTCAATTCATACTATATTCTCCCCCGCAGCCTTTTAACCCTTAAACTCTCTTAACCTCTTCTTCTTAATTACTTTGTCATCCTAACATTTGAACCTAGCTTTGACCTCCATGGCACATTTCACTCGCACTTGCTTGCTATTTGTATTGTTATTGCTTTCATATGAACTACTACTCCCCATAGAAGGAAGGAGTTTGAGAAAAAGCATTCAGTCACGGAAATCTGCCTCCGTCAAGGGAGGAATAACAAAAAGTGGTGTTTTCAGCCCAAGACTGTTGCAGAATAATGCTAGAAGTTTAGAGGGATATGTTGAAGCTTTTCGACCCACAACTCCTGGCCATAGCCCTGGTGTTGGCCATTCTATAAACAACTAATCAATTAGGCAGCAATTGATCATGTTTGTTCTAAGTTTAGGTTCTCATTAATGATTATGCATGCATGTATTAGTGCGCAGTTTGTAGTAATTAAGCTTTCTGCCTTGTACTATAATAAATAGCATGTGTACTGTTTCTTATATAAAAATTCCCTATCTCTTTCCTTGTTTTTTTTTAATAGCAAAAGGAATCATTTTATTCGATATCCCGACTATCATTTTGGGTCTAACTCATTCTTATAAAGCCGATTTTGTAAGAATGATCGGTTAGACCCAAAATCCTAATATGGTATCAAAGTCTATCCTAAATCATTTTGGGGCCACCCACCATATTATACACGCACCAAGCTCAATAGTGTTGGGTGTAAGGGGGTATATTAAGAAAATCTCAAGTCTCACATAGACTAGAGATAAGATTCAATGTTTTAAAAATCAGACTGAACCGGCCGATTCAACCGGTTGAATCGGGAATCGGCCAGTTCGGCGGTTGGTTCAACTCCATTTGAACCGGATTGAATCGTGGTTGAACCGTTTTGAACCGCTAATTGAAACGGGTTGAACCGTTTTAAATTAAAAAAAAATTATTTATTTTTTCTCCCAAATTTAAGATTTTTTATTTATTTATTAATCATCCGGTTCAACCACGGTTGAACCAGATGGACCAATTGAACTATAGCTCGGAGGTCTAACCGATTCGATCTCTAGTCCGATTTTTAAACTGATTCACATGGTTTCATATCTAGGGTAGTAGGTCCTATGAGAATATGCCATACAGCTAGCTTGCAAACCATTTCATCAACAAAAAAGTCTTCTAGGTAATATGTATGTTTCATATCTCAAGTTTAATTCGTTTGTAAGTTTTTGAAGTCTCAATCGCGGCCTCAATTCCTCGGGTGAGTTTATATACTTGTTGGACAACTCCACTTAATATTAATTGGATTTAGAATGGAATCTAACTTGGTATCAGAACAAAAGCCTATCTTTATCGCTGTTGTGCTGTTGGAGCAGTCTTCATGTGTATCACATATGAAATCTAACTGTAACTTTGTTTTCTCCGTCAGCTATGGCAAATTAATAATTGAACACATTAAAGAAATGAACCTATTCTTAGGTTCAAATTTCATTAAGGTGGATGAATATAATTTAGAGAAATGCCATGGATATGAGATAGCCCCTCTACTAAAAAGAGAAGTGTTAACAACATACTCTTTAACACTCTCTTCTCAATACTCACTCTCTTATTGGTTGAAATTTAAATGAGTCCCACTAAATAATGGGGGTCCCACATAAATTTAATGGGACCCATATGAATTTTAACCAATAAAAAAGAGTGTGTTGAAAAGAAAGTGTTAGAAAGTGTGTTCCTACAATTTCTCCTACTAAAATCAAATTCCAAATGATATGTGATGGAAAAAATTACTAACTCAAGATTTGTTGACATGGATGCTATACAAGATTTAGTATCTAATTTATCTACGGGTGTGCTCGCAATCAACAGCTTCCTTTCTATTCCTTTTATCATTGTGGAAGTAATATTAGGAGGCTCTTCAATTTTTGTTACTTTTAGTTTTTAAGGCTTAATTGTACTTTTAATTTGTTCTCCTTAATTAGTACGGTGCATCGGCGATTTTGGTTCCCATAATTTTAATTGAGCAATTTTGATCCCAATATTTTTAAAATTAAGCAGATTTGGTCCACACGTTAAATCCTCGTCCAATATTGAACGACAATGGTGTTGCGGCACTAGGGAGTTAACGTGATATACAAGTGGCATTACTTGGGAGTTAACTTGGGCAATTTTGGTCCAAATATTTTTCAAATTCTGTAATTTTGGTCCAATATGTTATAAGGTATATTTGACACACACATATATACAATCTATTTTATATAAATATAATTTCAATCTATGTTAAGACTTAATTGCCCTTAATTTTGGTCTCCTTGGCTTGGATAATTTTTTTAAAAATTGAGAAGATTACTACATATATCTTACATTTAATTTAATCTTCCATGCTATTGTTTTTTTTTTTTAGAATTATGATACAAACTGATGTAAGAGTGTTATAATATGCATACTTTGTGGGAGCTTGTGGGGTGAGTAATATTCCATTTAAATTTCTTGGCATGCCTGTTGGGGCCAATCCTGGAAGGTCTTCGACGTGGTAGCCAGTGGTGGACTTAATGTAGAAAAAATTATCTTCTTGGAAAAGGTCACATTTACCTATTGGGGGAGGATAACTTTGATTAACTCGTTGTTGACTAGTTTGTCTGTGTACTTCTCTTTTTTTAAAGCTTCAAAGAAGGATTTACATACCCTCACAAGTATTCTAAGGAATTTTTATGGGGTGGAGTGAATGATAATAAAAAGATCTGTTGGGTGAGCTGGGATAATGTTTGTAAGCCGAAGGAAGCTAGTGGTAATTAGGGGTAAAAAATTTAGAAGTGTTCAACATTAGTCTTTTGACCAAATGGAAGTGGCGGTTCCTGAAAGATACAGAGGCGGTGTGGTTTAAGCTCCTATGTCATAGGTATGGATCTCACACATCGGGCTTGAGAGAAAGTTTTATTGTTGATAAGCATTCCTCAATTTGGTGGAGGGACTTATCTTCTTTGAATTATTCTCGGTTCAATGATGTTGTCACACTAAAGTTGGGTAAGGGTAACATTGCTAGATTGTGGGAGGATTCTTGGCAGGGGTCTGATGCCTTTAAGCTTATTTTTCCTAGATTATATTCTCTTGCTACTGATAAGAACGTTATGGTTGAGGAGTCTGGTGTGTGGGAAAATGGGAGCTGGCAATGGAAATGGTCTTGGCGGAGAAATCTTTTTGCATGGGAATAGGAATCTTTGGGTGCCTTGGAATTGTTATTGACTGATATAGTTCCGCAGCGATATGAACATGATAGCTGGGTTTGGAAATTATCTCCATCTAAAGACTTCTCTGTCAAATCCATGTATTTGCATTTGTTGTTGCAGGACAGTTTTGGGGGTGTAGAACAAGCATTAATGAAGTTAGAAATGGAAGATAGAGATGAGAGAATTCATTGAACTAAATCTGTGATTATGATTTATTGAATACAGTTAGTTACATTTCACCTATTTATACACAAGCGCTCAATACAGCTAAGCAACAGTAAGCCTAACCAACTGATGCCATATCAGCATTAGTATAACCAACTGAAGCCACATCAGCTTCTTCACAAACTAACTCCGCTGACTCTATTACTCCCCCGTCAAACACAAGGTTGGTACTGAATAAGGGAGAACCTTGAGTTTGGTACGCAAATCTTGAAAGGCAGTGGAGGAAAGTGGCTTTGTTAACACATCATCAATTTGAGTTGATGCTGGAACATGTTGCACAACTAGTGACTTAACAGCAACCTTTTCACGAACAAAGTGTGTATCCAATTCCAAATGCTTAGTCCTGGAGTGAAGGACAGGATTATGTGCAAGCATTACTGCACTTAAATTGTCACACAGCAAGGTGGGTGTCAAGAATGGAACATGAAGTTCCCTTAGCAACGATTGAATCCATAGCAGTTCAGAGGTTGTATTGGCCATACCCCTGTATTCAGCTTCAGCACTAGAACGGGCCACTAATGTTTGCTTCTTCGAGCTCCAAGTGATTAAATTGGGACCAAGAAAAATACAAGAACCTGAAGTGGACTTACGATCGTCTGGATCATTAGCCCAATCAGAGTCACTATAGGCTCTGAGAGAAAATTTCCCATCAATAGATGCAGGTTGTAGTAGCAAACCATGCTACTGAGTGCCACTGAGATATCTTAGAATGCGCTTGACAGCACACTAATGAGACTGCAAAGGAGCAGATAAAAACTGGCACACTTTATTGACACTGTAGGCAATCTCAGGTCGAGTAAATGTCATATATTGTAAAGCACCAACAACCGATCGATAATGATGTGGATCAGGTAAAGCATTTGAGCCAAAGTTGGTCAGTTTGCAATTAGAGAGCATAGGAGTGGCAATGCCATGACAATCCATCATATTTGCATTTTGCAACAAGTCCTTGATGTATTTTGATTGAGTGAGGAGTATTGAACCATTTGCAAGATACTTAACTTCTATGCCCAAAAAAATACTCAGGTTTGCCCAAATGTTTGAGAGAAAATGTGCCATTCAACTTGGCAATGAGATCAAAAATAAGAGTTGAGGAGGTGCCCGTGATTAATATGTCATCAACATAAACCAGTGCATAAAGAGATACTCCATTGGCATTGTAGAGAAATAATGAGGGATCACATTTGCTTGTATGGGAGCCGAAATGCAGTAAAGCTTGTTTAAGCCTTTCATACCAGGCCCGAGGTGCTTGTTTTAGACCATAAAGAGATCTATTCAATTTGCAAAACAAAGACTTGTCTTTCGAGATGAAACCTGGTGGCTGCACCATATATATTGCTTCTTGGAGAAAGCCATTAATGAATGCATTGTTAATATCAATTTGCTGAATGCACCACTTGTGAGTTAAGGCTAGAGTTAATAAGACCCGAATGGTGGCAGGTTTGACCACTGGAGAAAAAGTCTCATTATAATCACTTCCAAGTTGTTGTTGATAGCTTTTAGCTACAAGCCTAGCCTTGTATTTGTTGATTGTGCCATCTAGATTCTCCTTTACCCGAAAAACCCACTTGCAACCTATGGCTTTCTTGTGAGAAGGTAATGAGCTCAAAGTCCAGGTATTATTAGCAATTAAAGCTTGATATTCTGCCTTCATAGCATCAAACCAATTGGGATTAGCCAGGGCCTGTTTGACAGAGTTTGGTTCTGTTTTTCAGCTAAGAAAACCTTTGGCTTTAGATTACCTGTTTTAGACCTTGTGACCATTGGATGTGTGTTGACAACAACATCAGGTGCAGGCACAGAGGACTCAGGTGTTGGAATAGAAGAAACAGGCACAGGTGAGGGATTAGAAGACTCGGGAACTGTGTCAGGTGATCTATTTCCAGCAGATACATCAGATTTAGAAGACAAGTATTTTGCAGAATTATTGGAATTTGAGGTGTTTGGAGTTGTTGCTGTAACAGCAGGCACTTGATTAACTGGACTAGTGAATAGGTCAGTATTAGCATGTAGAGGCAGGGAATCAAATGACAAGTTTGGTAACACAGAAACTGAAGAATCACAAGAATTAGGTGATGGAACCTAAGAACGAGGATCATGAGCGAGAAACAAGCTTGGATAAGGATATCGAAATTCATTGAAGGTAACATCCTTGAAAATGTAAATTCGACCATCTGCACTAAGACATTTAAATCCCTTATGTTGTGGTGATAGACCTAAATTAACACATTCAGTGCTACGAAATTATAGTTTGTGTTTATTATAAGGTCTCAATGAGGGATAACAAGCACATCCAAATGGTTTTAGACTTTTATAATCGGGTAAGGACTTATGAAGTGCATGAAAGGGTGATGTATAGGTTTTTAGGCCTGATGTGGGTAGCCTATTAATAAGATAAGCAGAAGCTGTGAAGCTATGATCCCAATACTCAATTGGCATATTAGCATGAGCTATAAGGGTTAAGCCCATATCTACAATGTGTCTATGTTTCCTCTCAATGGTTCCATTTTGATGTGAAGTATGTGAACAAGTCAATCTATGAAGAATGCCTGAATCTGTGAGAACTTTGGTGAATGTCGAAATTCACCTCCAAAATCTGATTGAACAACTTTAATAGTGGTATTAAATTGAGTTTTGATGAGTTTTTGAAATTGATTGAATGCTGTTATTGCATCAGACTTGAATTTGAGGAAATAAATCCATGTATATCTAGGATGTGCATCAACAAAAGCTATATAATATTGATAGCCACAACTAGAAGGTGAAGGGGAAGGTCCCCACAAGTCAGTGTGAACAAGTTCAAAAGGTGTTGTGTGTTAGGTGAGTGAAGGTAGATCATGAATTCGATGAGTTTTTCCTAAACAACAGGCTTTACACAAATGAGGAGTATCTTTATTTATAAAGGGGATATTACACAATTGAAGTAAAGATTTGACAGCTTGAAAATTAGCATGTCCTAATCGACAATGCCATAATGTAAGATCTTTTACATTTTTGGAATTGAAATTGGAATTGAAATCAGTGGTGGTATGCACACTAATGTGAACTATTGGTGAAGAACAAGTCTTGATGCTCCACTAGACTGAGAGATACTGACTTAAGGCAGAATGCCAATGTCTTTGAGACAATAAAGGCCATCAGCAGCTAGGAGGCCTTCAAGAATGACTTGTCTAGATACCTAAGATTTAACAAAACAACAAGTAGGATGAAACTCAAAACATGCATCATTATCTTTGGAGAATTGAGACACAGAAATCAGATTTCTAGTGACGTTAGGAACATGAAGTAAGTTGTTGAGTTTTAGCCTGACATTAGGTTCAAGTTTAGAAGTTAAAACAGTTGAACCTATAGATTGAATGATAGCACCCTGGCCATTTCCCATATGTACTCTATCATTGCCATTATAGATTGTGCTATGATGTAAATTATGTGCAAAAGCAGTAAGGTGATGTGATGCACCTAAATCGATGAACCAAGCCTGAGATTCCAGGTCTGGAGGAATCATGAGATCAGTAGTATGGCCAAAGTGATCAGAATACTTGGCAGCAACACATGCTCGAGGAGTAGTGCTTTGCACTGAGTTTGCTTGATCTTGTGAAGAGGCACTCGGAACAGCAGGAGGAATTCCTTGATTGGACACTGCACCTTCATTTGGCACAATTACTGAAGGCACAAATGCTTCATCAAATCTGTACCAGCAATTGATTACAGCGTGGCCATATTTGCCACACAATTGGCAGGTAGGCCTTGTACCAGAACCACCATGGCCTCTGCCACGGCCTCTTCCTCTATAGTTTCTGCCTCTGCCTCTATTATAAGCAGGAACAAAGGACCGATGCAACTCAGGTTTGTGTGGATTAGAACTGTTATGTGAATTTGGCTGTGAAGCGTGTGCTACATTTGCTGAAACATTAGAGACAACTAATTCTTGTTTATACTTGTCTAATTGAGCTTCTTGAACCATTAACAAAGCCTCAATGTCAAAAAGATTCGGTGATTCGGATTTACCATAAATCATCATTACAAAACCATTATACTCCTCAGTTAAACCATCAAGAACAATGTCAATGAGATCTTGATCAGAAGTTGTTTCTCCAATTGCAGTTAACGACTTAGTAAGAGCATGAATTCTCAGAACATATTCAGAAATTGTTCTATTTCCTTTCTTTGTATTTTTCAGTTCTGACCTAAGTTGCCTGACCTTAGCCTTTAAATGTGCATAATAGTGTTTATGGATCTTCTCCCATACTTGCTAAGAATGGCGACAACCTAACACTCTAGGCTGAATCGAATCAGAAAAAGTTGAAAGTAACCAGGTAAAGAGAGTTTGATCCTGCAATAACCATTTATTATAAGCATCTGACACACGATCCAGAGTTCGATCCCCTTCAGAATCGTACTTAGGCGGAATTACTGGATTCACAAAAAGCCGATGCAATTTGTGCATCGTTATGACTCCTTCTACTTGTTGATTCCATATTAGGATTTTGGGCCTAACTCATCCTTACAAAACAGACTTATAAGGTGAGGATTGCATTGGCTTTATAAGCTCTATTTAGGCCTTATCTCTAGCCAATGTAGGACTTGGGTTTTTCCTAATACACCCCCTCACGCCCAGCACTATTAGGCTTGGTGCGTATATATAATGTGGTGGATGACCCATGGATCTAGGATAGGCTTTGATACCATAATGAAGTTAGAAATGGAAGATAGAGATGAGAGAATTCATTGAACTGAATCTGTGATTATGATTTATTGAATACAGTTAATTACATTTCACCTATTTATACACAAGCGCTCAATACAACTAAGCAACAGTAAGCCTAACCAACTGATGCCACGTCAGCATCAGTGTAACTAACTAAAGCCACGTCAGCTTCTTCATAAACTAACTCTACTGACTCTATTAAGCATTGACTGCAGCTCTTAAAGGGCTTTGGAGAACATCTGTGCCTTCGAAGATTATTGTATTTGTTTGGAGAATATTGCTGGAGCGCCTTCCTACAAGGTTTGTGTTAGTTCAGCGAGGGATAATAACTGATAACCGTAATGATAGCTGTGTGCGGTGCTTTAATCATGGAGAAACAATTAATCACATGTTCTTTACCTGCTTATTCTCATACAATATTTGGAGGCATATATATGATTGGATTGGTGGTGAAGGCGTTTGGCATGCCAACTGTGTGGAACATTTTCTACATCATGGATTTTGGGTCAAAGGAAAGAGAAGTAAGAGAAGTAAAAAGGTCAAATATCTCATATGGTGTGCAGTAGTATGGGTACTATGGCTGACACATAATAGAATTATCTTTCAAGGTGGGGTAGCTGACCATGTTGCTATAGTTTCACGAGTGAATTAAGATGGTCTCTTGGGGGTGGTTTATTGCTAGGGAAGGAAGGCAGTCGAATAGCAATAACCCTAATTGGTGTGTGAATCCTTTGAGTTGTTTAGAATCTCTCTAATAGACCGTTTCATATTATGATGTAATGGGTTAGAGTACTCTTTGTACTCCTTTGTTCTTAATATAATTTTTGCTTATAAAAAAAATATGCATACTTTGTAACTCTACGATATTTCAATGTATAAAATGGTTTCATCTTATGTAGAGATTTATAATTATTGTCTATACTAACTAATCACAATTAAATAATTATTTTCATTAATTAATAAATGATAACATCTAAATAATTGAATGTACGGTTATTAAGTCCCTTTTGGGTCCTCATGGTGGCCTTTTTTGGTTTCGTTACTTGTCTCTCCTAGGGTTGGAACACCCCTAATGCTCCCCTATTAATATACTTAGACACGTAGTAATGCATATATAACTGTGGCTCGAATATATTGGCCAACATTTGTAAACTCGATCGTGGCCAAAAACATATAGGCAACATTTAATTAGAAATATGTTGCATAAACTTTACAATCGTGGTCTGCACTGTTTGTCCACACTTGAAATGGTGTTGTCTAAAATATATGACAACACTTGTATAACCATGACCGATCGAAACATACAGGCAACATTTGCCAAAAAGGTGATTAAAACCATAGAGGTCCACAAAATTGTGGCCTATTTAAAAACTTTAGGCAGCGAGTATGAAGATTTTGTGGGCTTAAGTAACAAATCGTTGCTTATTTGAATAGGCAACAATTGCCTAGACTGCGCTCATAAAATTGTTGTCAAATCATTGTCTAAAGTTTATGTAATTATTTTTTGGCTTAACTGCAGTTTTGATCCGTTATTTTAACCAATCCGCGATTTTGGTCCCTCCATTTTTAGTTTCGCAATTTTGGTACCCGTATTTTTTAAATTACGCGATTTTCGGTCCCTCCGTTAAATTGTCATCCAATTGTTAACGAAAATGCTGATGTGGTAGTTAAGTGTTGACGTGGTAGGTGCACGTGGAGCTGACATACATGTTCGGTGCTGACATGGCTGGTATGTGTGCCGCTGACATGTGGCTGTACAATTGTTGGCCATGGAAATTTCGAAAATATTAAATCTTGGGTTTGAACCTAAGACCATGAGTTTGAAAGAACAACACTTTACCACTACACCAACCCACCTAATTGGAATTTGTAGTAAAACAGTATGATATATATATCTTGCAAATTAAACATAACTTTTCACATTTTTTATTTTTCATTTTATAATACTTGTCTTTTGCATTTTATTTAAAATCAACATATCAATACAAGATAAAATTGTTTTCAAATGCTTGTTTGTAGATGCTAAACTCATAATTCTTCATATTTTCATTTTAAAAGTGGTTTTATTTTATTAACAAAATATTTTTGAAATTCAATTTTTAAAATATTATTTTTAACAATACCACTAAATAATATATTAATAAATAAGCATTATATTAAAATAGTAAAATTTAGGAGAAAATGTAATAATATTTTAATAATATATGTAACATTATTAGACAGGTTATGATTTCAATTATTATAAATTTTAAACTGGGAGAAAATCTAGTAGAGTATTATAAAACTTTAATTTTTCAAATCAAATTGATTATTATTTTAATTGTAGAACAAATAAATTCCAAAATATATTAAATATTTCAAAGAATATATTAAAACTACACAATAAAAAATTAGATATAATAATACAAAATAACAATAATTAGTAGAATATGTTGAAAACTATTACTAATAATTATTACAAAAATTACAATATAGTGATATGAAAATTATTACTAATTAGTATTAGCAAAATCAACGAGTAATATCGTTGTATGTTAATTGATTGTCATTTTAAAAAATAGTATTTAAAAATAATTTAAAGTTTGGTGAGATATTTTTTAACTATTAATATTTGGGCTTGGTTGAACTTTTATTCCTCTATGTTTATTTTAAATATAGTCTTTTTTGAAGAATTTAAAATGGTATTTGTGATTAAAATGGTATTGTGAAAAACTAACATTAAAGGAATTATTTAGTGTTTAAAAATAATATTTTAAAAATGAATTTGTGAAATATTTTAGTTGATATGAAAAGTTATGCTTAATTTGCAAGATATATATATATATATATATATATATATATATATATATATATATATATATATATATATATATATATATATATATATATATATCATACCATTTTACTACAAATACCAATTAGGTGGGTTGGTGTAGTGGTAAAGTGCTCTTCTTAATTTCAAACTCAATGTCCTACGTTCAAACCCAAGGTTTGACATTTTTGAAATTTTCATGGCGAACAAGTGTACAGCCACATCATCATATCCGCGCCAGCACCGAACAAGTATGTCAGCTCCACGTGTACATGTCACGTCAGCATTTCTGTTAACAATATATTGGATGACAATTTAACAGAGGGACTAAAATCGCGTAATTTAGAAAATAGGGAGACCAAAATTACGAAAATAAAAATGGAGGGGCCAAAATCGCAGATTGGTTAAAATAGGGGATCAAAACTGCAGTTAAGCCTTATTTTTTCGTTTCTAGCCACTGAATTTTATTGTTTCCTAATCTGATTTTTTTTTTTGCAGTTTCATATTGATGATTAATGCTAATGTTGGTTGGATAATTAATCATAAATTTGTAAAATATTTTCTGGGGCAGTAAAATAATTATTCATAAATTTATTGGTCACTATTTAAAAGAATAAAAAATGTGTGTTTAAACCGTTATATGAAAAATATTGAACATGTGGACTATTTATATTAATAAACTTAATATGGATACGTACCCAACTAATTTACAGGATACTTAAGAATTTTTTTTTAAAAAAAAAGAAACTTGCTAGAGAGAGAGAGAGAGAGTAAGAGATGATAAAAAGAGGGAATGAATGCCTAAAGGAAAAAGTAGGCTGATATAAAAGAAGGAGAATTCTCAAATTACTATTTAGAATAACACACATGATATACTTTTATAATTCTATTTATTTAAAAGTATCAAAGATTTTTTTAGTTTTTAGAATATTTAACATTAACGTTTCACATTAGTTATTTTATTTAAAAAGTTTAATAACTTTTTTTAATAGCAAATATTAGTGTGTTAATTGTTATGTTAGTTTGTCGGGTTCGAAACCCGAACTTCCTGATCAAACTCTTTAAGCATCCCTTAGCTCACCAATCAAGCTACTCCTTAGGACTCAAGAGTTTAATACTATGTATTGACAGTGTAAAAAAAATTACATAGACATCTAATCATATTTCACCATAGTATTACGTAACATATTTCCTAATGTATTTTTACAAATGTCTACATAGTGAAATGTGTGTGTAAAAAAAATTACACTATCGGTGTATAGTGATTAAATTCTTATTTCAATTCACTAATTTACACGGTCAACTCGATAAAAACTATATAAAAGTAAAATAACAAAATCTTTTCCCATTAATGCCTAGCATATGTTCTAAAAATATTAATTAAGAAATGAGAAATAGAGACATGAACTGTCAGTGTAAATTAGTTTGACACAGCCATCTAATGAGAGCTCATTATTTAGTGGTTATTTTTAAAATGCGCTTACAAGAATGACTGACATGGTAAAATAATGAATTCTTATTGGATGTTTGTATAAAATTTGTTTATACTGACGTTGCATATCCTTTAAACTTTTAAAAAATATTCAATTACCAACATGGTGTTGGGAGAGTCGGCAACGTGGCTCTTCCCTGTGAAAAAAACCCAGGTTTGGTTCCTAGAGTCACCCATTTGGGTGTCAACCCAACTAATTCCATGTGTAAAAAATCGGACGTCCAGCTACAGACTCAAGGATTAATCCCATAGTGGGTCTAAATGACCTAAGCATGTGAGGATACCTTAGAACGCCCCAAAGGCCCTGGTTACGGTGGGACGGTGGGTTAACAACAAAAAAAAGAAATATTCAATTAATATTTTATCATATAATATTTTGTTTATTTAAAAAATGGAATGACTTGTGATCCCAATTTAATAAATTAATATTTAACCTCGTTTATTTTTACAACGCCTCAAAAGTGGACGTTACCAAAAAAAAAAAAAAAAAATCTATCAGCATACGTATATCATAAGCAGATTGAGAGACAAGAAGAATACAAGCAGACAAAGCAAACAAGATACGACAGCCTTTTATATGTACTCGAGGGGTTGGGCTTAAACAGTTAATACAAGCCATCCGCTATACTAGTAGTTCATAACATGTCTCCGCCGAATCTTTTCCCAACGATCAGGAGTGAAAGACATCACATGCTATGCTATGGTCGAAAACGCGCGTAAGTTAGATTCACTTCTTTATTTTTCCCCCCTTTCACACTCGTATAAGTATCAACGTATAGATGCAAGCTAGAGCTTTCAGTATAGGCTAGTATTTCATATATATATATACATAATCCTCGATCATTTTGAATCACATTAAATTGGCCGGTCATGGCAAACAGTTATAACCTCCAATTTGCCTGTGTTCTACTCCTGTTTTTGATTCTACACCAGCAGCAACAATATCTCTATGTCCAAGGAAGGCATTTGAGGTCTCGTGAAAACATCAGGAATGAATTATCAGCTCAAAGTGTTTGTGATCGTGGAAGGAGTTCCACTGGTCGTGACACACACCGAAAAAGAAAAAAGCGAGTAGATTACAAAGTGGACGATTTTAGACCCACTTCCCCAGGTCATAGTCCAGGTGTTGGTCACTCCGTCAACAACTAACTAACTGGCCAGACTTCTTAAACACATGAACACAGAGACAGAGAATCAGAGAGATAGATACACTGTGAAGTACGTACCAGCATTTTTAGTTGATGAGCTGTGAGAGAAAAAACAGTTTCTTTTTTTAAGAGAAAATTTAGGGCGAAAGGATAACGCCCTGGTCTAAGTTAAAAAGAGAAAAAAAAGGGATAGATTAATTAGCTTGAGAATTGTAATTTCTCTAACATCTATATATTGTTGCTCTCTGGTTTATACAATGTATATACTTGGTCTAGTAGAATTTTCCTATATTAATTTCTCTTTTATTTCATTGGATGCACATATTTATAGGCAAAGTGTGGTCACTACCTTTTCTATAAATGGTGTGTCGACCCATATGCTTGCATCTCTAGGAAGTAACATTTTGTGCCTTAGCTTTTGTGTTGGAAACAGATTCCCTGCGGTTGTGGTAGGAACTGCAGGGTGCCTTTCGGCAAAAAATGAGGCAAATTAGGAGAGAGAAGTGAGAGAGAGAAGTGAGAAATTAAGATGAGAGAGAGAATAAAGGGGAGAGAGATTGACACAACTGCATGGTGCAGTTGGCGCAAAAAAGTCAGAGGATCCGCGTCCTTTTGTGTTGTGCGTCTTAGGGATGGGGTGGAGTTTTGGTCCCCTCACGGCTTATGCTTGTATTTTGGAGTTGTTGGAATTGTTGAAGTTGTATCCGTAGTTTATTAATAATGATCCTTTGATATTTCATAAAAAAAAGTTGGATACACATATTTTACTTAATAAAAAAAGTATTTCTATGTGTCTCCTAAATTTATAATTCAAAATCCTTCAAAAGTAACTATGATATACCGTAATTGTTAGAACCAAGTCCCACATCGGTGGGCAAACAATTGGTTGGCCCCTTGGTGGTATATAAAAGGAGGCTAAGGGGTGCATTTATATTCATCCCAAAATCTCTTCCTTCTCTTGTATACTAATAGTATAGTATACTTTTTTATATTTGTGAGAGTATTTGTGAGGTATATTTGTGAGGGGTATTTTTTTTAATATTTTTTCACATAGTGAAATTCTTCTGGTCTTGTCCCGTGGTTTTTTCTTATTTGTTAAGGGTTTTCCACGTAAATTTTGTGTGTCTATTTCCTTATTTTCTCGTCTCTTATTTGACACCAATCCGATACTCTGGTACCCTACAGTGGTAGGTTGCTGATACTATTTCGCTGCGTCTCCCTGGGAAGGTGTTGGTTCTTAGTATGCTATGTGATTTTAGCATTGTCTGATCTTCCACATCAGAAAAGTCTGATCTTCCACATCAGAAAAGTCTGACACTATTCACAAACACGGTTACTATTCACACGTGTGGTTGTATACTTTTACAGTAATTGTTAACGTATACTAGATTTATTCTGGTATACGGAATACATACAATATTGTTCACGTATACTATGCTATTCACGGTGAAATAGTGTAATCTGGTTCGGTTCGTGTACAATCATGTCAGCAAAATTCGAGATAGAGAAGTTCAACAGGAGTAACTTCTCCCTGTGGAAATTGAAGATGGCGGCAGTTTTGAGGAAGGATAATTGCTTAGAAGCAATTGAAGGCAGACCCACAAATATGACTGATGAAAAGTGGAAAGAGACGGATGGCAATGCTATTGCCAATTTGCACCTAGTAATGGCAAATTCAGTTTTGTCAGGTGCTGCAGAAAAGAAAACTGCAAGTGAGATTTGGGATGTTCTTAACAAACTGTACGAGGTTAAGTCACTTCATACCAGAATATTCTTGAAGAGAAAACTCTACACTCTTCGAATGAGAGAATCCACATTGGTGACGGATCACATCAACACCCTGAACACACTAATTGCTCAGCTCACAACATCATATTTCAAAATAGCAGAAAATGAACGTGCAGAACTTCTACTTCAGAGTTTACCAGATTCGTATAATCAACTCATCATCAACATTACAAACAACAATGTTGCTGACACTCTTCACTTTGATGATGTTTCTGGTGCAATTCTTGAATAAGAATCCAGACGCAAGAATATGGAGGAAAGCTCAGAAAGTTTGAAGCAAGTAGAAACTTTAACGATGACGAGAGGCAGATCAATGGAACGTGGCTCCAATAGGAGTCAAGATCGTGGTAGATCAAAATCTCAAAGAAGAAAGAATCTCAAATGCTACAACTGTGGCATGAGAGGGCACTTGAAGAAAGAGTGTTGGAACAAGAAGAATGGAGAGAAGACCTCAGAAGCATCAACCTCTCAAGGTTGTGTTGCAAGTACCTCAAATGATGGAGAAATCCTGTATAGCAGAGCAGCAAGTTCTAAAGGTTGAAAGAAACTCAATGATGTCTGGATAGTGGAATCAGGTGTGACATGGCATATGACTTCACACTGAGATTGGTTTTGCACTTATGAGCCCGTCTCAGTAGGATATGTGTTTATGGGAAATGAGCACGCCTTAGAAATTGTTGGAATCGGTACTATCAGAATAAAGATGCATGATGGTACTATTCGCAAGATACAAGGGGTACGACATGTAAAGGGCTTGAAAAAGAATCTATTGTCCATTGGGCATTTGGATGACCTCGGGTGCAAGATCCACACTGAAGGTGGAATCTTGAAAGTAGTGAAGGGCAATCTTATGGTGATGAAAGTGTTAGAACCTAAACGATTGAGAAGTTTAGACCCTCATTAATTTTGATGATAACAAAGTACTTGCAAGTGAACAAATTATCTTCTAATAAGTCTTGAAGTGTGCATGTATTAAAATTGTTTACGCTTTATAAGTCACTTAAGTAAGAAGGAGAAATTCACAAGAAATTGAATACATTCCATGTGTGTCAGCATCTGGTTCACTCCAACGTATTGTGTATAGCGAGCGTCCGGTAGTGTTATTCTTTGACACGTGGATTACTCAATTGCTGCAAGCGTCCGTTCATTATTCTGAGCGAGCATCTGGTCTTTTAATGAAGCACGAGATGGTCACGTTTATGCTCTCCTATCTCAGCTATTTGGAACAGAATTCGAATTTGATTTTGTGCGCTCATTTTGATGTATGATGTATCAAAGGTGACACCTTTAGTATAAGACAAAATTCGTACAAGGCAATTGTGAAAAGCAGATAGTACAAAAATGGTAATGTGTACTATTCTGATATTCTCTGGAAAGAAAGAAAATGACAGCATTTCAAATTATCTCACTCAATGATATGGAGCTGAAATTTACTGTAACGGTAATACCCCTCAGAGACTCTTATAAATACCTCAAGGTATTCATTGATGAAGGTTGCCAAAAACTGCTAGAAACTACATTCTGAAAGAGCTATTACTCAAGTGAGCAATCAAGTTTCGTGCCAAGTTTCTGGACACTAAGAACTGAACCTCATCGTCTTATATTCTTTCTTTTAGAAAGTTGTTTGTTTTTTAGCTTAATTTTTTCATCCTCTCTATGAGAGTTATTTGATTGTATTCAAAAGAATATTACTTTGTAAAAGTTGTTCTGCCTAGTTAAGGTTTGTTCCTCAAAGGTTCGAACGTACTGAGTCATTTTGAGAAGTTAAGAGTATTGTCAAGTTTGTGACAGTAGAATACTCTTAAGAAAATTTGTAATCAGTGGATTATAGTGGAAACTCCTTCAGGAACGAAAGGACTAAACGTAGCTACCAGTTTGGTGGTGAATTAGTATAAATCTCTGTGTCTCCTGCTCTACTGCTTTACATTTATTCTTATCTTGCAAAGAAAAACAAGTTTTCTTAAACTTCATTTCCAGCATCTGGTCATACTCCAGTATTTGATAACTTACTGTTTTAAAATCAAGAGTTCAAAAGTGTTTTTAACTTAAGTTTGCGAAAAGTTTTCAACACAATTCAACCCCCCTTCTTGTGTTCACATTCAGAAAGCAGAAAAGATCACAAGCAATCTATACATGCTTTTGGGAGATACATTGCAAGAGGCGGATGCATCAGTTGCATCAATGAGCCATGAAGAATCAACGACGATGTGGCATCGCAGGCTAGGCCATATGTCGGAACGTGGCCTGAAAGTACTTGCGGAACGCAATCTCCTACCCGGACTCAAGACGGTAAATTTACCCTTCTGTGAGCACTGTGTGACAAGCAAGCAGCACAGATTGAAGTTTCCTAAAGTAACTACTCACTACAAGAAAACACGGGATTACCGACGGCCGAAAGCCGTCGGTAATCCATAAAAACCGTCGGTAATACAGTATTACCGACGGATAACCGACGGCCTAAAACCCGTCGGAAATATGGGCGTCGCAAAGGATTACCGACGGACTCTCCTTTACCGTCGGTAATATCGACAGGTATAACCGTCGGTAAATGAGGTCGATTACCGACGGGTAAAGCCGTCGTTGGACTTCCGACGGACGTGACCGTCGGTAAATCTGAAATATTTCGACGGCTTAGGTCGATGTCGGGAATTTTTAATAAAAATAATAAAATTATTAATTAATAACCAAATTAATTTTATTCTTTAAGTAATTAATTAATTTAATTATTTATTTGTTTAATTATAAAAATAATTTACTCTCATATTAAAAATATTTATTTATTAATTTAATTAAAAATTACTTGTAATTTAATTTAATTTAATTATTAATTGATTTTCCATATATAAAAATGTGATAACGTAAACTAAAAAGTAAATTAAAAAGAAAACATAATAAATAAAAAAATTCAACGAATAAAAATCATTAACTAAAATAATATCGAAACGAAAAAAATGATATCCAAAAATATGAAAAAATATAAGTACAAACGAACTAATAGTCCTGGTACTCGATCATGATCGAGATCCTCTACATCATCACGGATCATCAACATGACCATGAGTACGGAGGCGAAGCGGCGGAGCGGAGAGGCGGAGGCCGAGGCGGAGTAGCTGGCGAGCTAGCAAGCTGGTACATCTGCTCCTCGCGCAGCACTGAGTCAAAAGCTCCTCGGGCCACGGCCCGCTTCAACTTCGGCTATCTCCTGGTCATCCGCGCGAGCGACCAAGTGGCGACTACTACTCGGCGACTCTCGGTGTGTAGGCGGCGGGCCCCTTTGTAGTTCTTTGGCAAGGTCGCCCGACACATATAAGGCGGCCGCTTTCTTCCGCCAACCACTTCGCCCAAACCCTCGGCGGTGTAGATAGATCGTCAGGGCTCGAGATGGAGAACATGATGAGCTCGAGATCTAAACTGAGACATCCTCGCCTCAAACTCCTCTGTTAAACAAACAAATAAGTCAAATCTTTTTTTAACAAAACAATATAAACATTATTAAAAAAATATTTATTATATTTTATAATTACCTGAGTCGCCTCGAGCGCTCATCAACGAAATCACGGTACTTCTCTTCGTATGAGTTGCAAGATGAAGCTCGTGCAATGAACTTCTCTCCCAAACCTCCTCGACTGAGATTGTATTAATAAAAAAAATTAAATAAATAATAATAATAATAATAATAATAATAATAATAAAGTAATAATAATAACAATTTTATAACACGTACAAGTCTAACTGCGTCTTTGCTGGATCGACATCGCCTCCGGTGTGCAAGTGCCACCCTTCTCGAGGCCATATTCTTGGCCTTGGCATGGTCGCTGGAACTCGGGGAGTTCGGCGCTACCACTGCTACTACGAGCTCGTCCCTATCCAACTGGTGGCGATCACGATGCGGGCATCTCGAAGCATGTCGAAAAGGCGGTGGGAGGCCTTCATATGAAAATTCTTCTCCATCGACTCCTCATCTTTTTCCTCCCAAGCAACCTAAATCGTATCAATATAAGACATTATTAAACATAATTGAAATTTACGAAAATAAAATAATATGCAATAAAATAAAAATTGCGACTTACTACGAAAGAATTAAACATATGGTCCCGCTCAAAATCCTTGATGTCCCAGGTGGGCCAAAACTCTGGTAATTCTCCTCGATTGTTCTTTGTGATAGCTAACGCAGGCTTTGAGGGAAGAAACCTGAACAATAAAAACATGTTAAATAAAAAAAAAATATATATATATATATATATATATACATGTAAATTATTAATAACTCGAAAAAATTGCAAATACTTACCCTCTACCTCATGGCCTGATAAGAACTCGACCATCATACAACATCTCAAGAGTGTCGGGCTCCTGGCCTCCCCGTTCAAGAACCTCCTCTGCTGAACCTCCTTGCTCCTCCAGTCACAACATCGGTGTCATCGGTGTATGGCGTACTATAATCATGGTCGGATGATGAGCATCGACCACCGGATCGGGCACAACATGGGAACTCGAGCGCCCGTGTGGGCTGCTGGAACCGGGGTGGGGATCATGTCAATGTGAGGCAAAGGTGCGAGCGTGCCAGTGCAATATTGGTGTCGAATGTGCCTGAGTCTGTGTAGGTGGTGCGAAGGTTTGTCTAGGTGCGGGAGGTGTATCAGTGTCTCGGCGTAGATGTACTAGGACGACGTGTAGATGACAACGTCGAAAACCCGATGAGGTCACGCCTAATGATGGTCGGCCTCGGCGACGAGAGGTCGAGGCGATCCCCTTCCCTTCCATTTACCACCACCTTTGGGTGGTCTGCAGGGTACGCTCCTGAACCTCGATGCCATATCTGTCTATAGAGCAATTGAATAATAACAGTCATGAAATATTATATTTAAACATAAAAATATTACAAATGAATTCCATAAAAATAAACAAGTTATGAAAATAACTGACAAATTAAAATATATTGTTAAACATTAATTTCTCAAATTGTAAAAAGTTAAACAATTTCAATCTGCCCATTACGCCCACTCAATTTCGGCATCGTCTTGAGATCCGATGGTTCTGCCACTTCTTCATTTAATTCCTCATCCCCATCTACATCTTCATATGTGATTGGATTGTCACGTAGTCGAGTAATGGGTTCCACTTCATTTACTACATTGACATGAGACATCTCATCCACTTGATAAGCCACTTCTTCCTCTGTATCATCCGCTTCAATGCGACCCGTGGTTTTTATCTTTATTGCGACACACCAACCTTGTTTGTCCCTTCGAGTTGATGGATAAGGGACATAATACACTTGTCTTACATGTTGTGCCATGATAAGCGGATCAAACATTTGGTATCTTACGCTCATGTGTATGTCAACAGATTATATTTTCGATCCACTCTTGTGCCTCTATTGTGGATCAAACCAATTACAATAAAATAGCACTATTTTTTTAGTATAGTCTAAAGTATTGTACGTCGGTTCATATATATGTTGAATCACGCCGTAAAGTCATCTTCACCTCCATCTGTGGCACCTTTTACATAAACCCCATTAACTGTTTTTTTCCCCTCTGTTTTTGACTGGGTTTGGAATTTGTATCCATTTACAAAAAATGTGTGCCATTCTTTTACACGTGATTTAGGACCATGAGATAAATTTCTCAAGTGTTGGATTTTAGGGGATTGTGCCTCGCTATACACCTGTGTACACACCATGTGCAAACAAATTATGGTTCCTATTTTCAAACAATATTTTTGTATTTTCAAACAATAAATAATAATAATAATAATAATAATATATATATCACGACTCAAAAAACATATCTGGTTCCTAAACCACGTTGGGAAATATTCATGAATATAAGCGAGGAAGAGTCTTATGCGCTTGTGGGCTTAGTTAACAAGAATGCCACGACCAAGTCATTATCAAACAAATGATCAAGAGCAATTGTGGATTAAAGAAATTGAAAGTGGTCAAAATGATACATACGTTAGATCACGGTGATACTTACGCGGTTGATCAACACGTGAGCGTGGTGACTTCCACACCGCCCGTTATCCAATTATCCACCTCCTTTCCACCATGGCGGTAGGAAAGGCAAAAATCGATAAGGCAAGCGGGTGTCTTTCACTTTCAATTTCTACTGCCGTTCCTACTATTTGTTGGTGTCAACATGAAGTTAAGTAAAATAATGGGAGCAGAAATGGATTGTCTCACGGTGTAAGTAAGTTGCACAAATAGATCCTTCAACCTGGCCTTATTTTTCACCGACCATTTTGAGTCACCCATAAATCTACAAAATAACAACGTTGATGATAAAAATTGATACATTTAACCCTTCAAATAAATATTTATTTTAGATGATACTTTATTATAGTTCCCTTCGAATGGATACATCCATCTGTATTGAACGGCCCACCAAGCCTAGCTTCATGTGCAAGATGCAATCGCTAGATGCTCCATAGAATCAAAGAAAGCAGGGAAATATTCTCTCCAACTTACAAAGAATGATGGTATGTTCTGCTTCCATCCTTATGAGATCATCCTCTCTCAATGTCGTAGAACACAAATCTTTAAAGAATTGGTGAGTTGATCGGTGGATTTAAAACATTTGAGAACTAAATGCAATAGGAAGTAAACACTCCATGAATACATGACAATCATGGCTTTTCATCCCAATCATGGTTCCTTTGTTCACATCGGCACATCTTGCCAAATTAGAAGAATAACCATCTGGCATCAGAAGTTCTTTTATCCACCAGGCCCGACTTGGCTTCCTCGGCTGATTAAAGAGTAACAGGCTTTGGGTTTCGTGGTCTTCCCATCCGACCGATTCGTCAAATGCAAGTCCTTTCGCCTCTGATGAAGTGGTAAGTCTAGTCGGCCTTCTCATTGTCTTTTGTTTTTCCTCGGCGTTCATCGTGAGAAAAACATTGTCAAAAAGTTCTTCTCAATGTGCATAACATCAAGGTTGTGTCTCAATAAATTATCTCTCGATGGCGGATCCCAAAATACTTCTTTTTGTCCAATTATGCCATTGTCCATATCCTTCAAATCGATCCAATTTGCCAAAAATCGTGATTTTGGGCGGTTCCATAACCACTTTCCCGGATATGTTACGGTGTCAACCTTGAGGCGGGCCATCTAATTCAACTTCCCCGCTTCTTGAAAGCGTACTTATTAAGTCTAAATGCATGATCATCGGGTAAAAACACTGCGATGTGAGTCAAACCAAGAACTCTTCCCCCAAATTTCAAGGTAAAGGCCTTTGTATGCTCCATGCAATGCGGACATGCCATTTTACCATGTGTACTGACGGACAACATGCCATATGCGGGGAAGTCATTAATGGTCCACATAAGCGGCGCCTCATTGTAAAATTCCTCTTTCGTGCAATATCGTGCGTCCTGACACCATTCCACAACCTTTTGAGATCGTCGATAAGAGGCTCTAAATAGATGTCAATACCATCTGCCGGATTATCTGGACCAGATAACACAAGTCAAGAACATATAAGGCTTAGACATGCACATTTCGGAGGAAGATTGTATGGGGTAATGATAAGCGGCCAAGAATAAGGTTTCGCCGTGGATTGAACATACGGGGTAAAACCATCGAGCATAAGCCAAGTCGTACATTACGTGGATCTGGCTGCAAAATCGGGATGCACACGATCAAAGTGCTTCAAGCTTCACCATCGGAAGGGTGGCGCAACATACGAAGTGCTTCTATTCTCATAGTGCCATGTCATTTTGTCTGCGATGCTGTGGTGATGCAAACATTCTCTATGACCTTGGAATAATTGGCAAATAAAACATTGCCTTCACTGGAACTAGTTTTTGTCTACCCGTCCGATTATTAATATGTGACATATACCTAGGCTCACCACAAAATTTGCATTCAACTAGCGCACCATCCTTTTTACCAAACTCATTGTCGTAATACAACATACACCCTCTCACACAACAATCAATCCTTTTAGATTCCAAATTTCAACTTGGACACTAAGCTTTTAGCCTCGTAATAACTTTTTGGCAAACCATCTTTGATAGGTGACGAGTCCAACATCATTTTTGTTACCAGATCCAAGCACACTTCGGTAGCACCACAGTTGGACTTAAGAGCTAAGAACCTCACACACATTGATAACTTAGAGTCTGTAGACCCTTCAAACAACGGCTTATTTGTTTCTAACAATAGATTATAAAATTTTTGTCTTTGTCTCATTTGGAAGTTCATCTGTGTCATCATCTGTTGCTCCTCGAATAACACGTTCACCCCCAAGGCATCACAAACCATATCTTGCATCAATTCAATCTGCTCACCACATCCGAATCCACGTGAATCGCCAAGCACCTTCGCAATTATCACCAACCCCTAAATCAGCGTGAGGCAACTTTTCACCATGTGTAGTCCAAATCCGATAATTAAGCCTAAATCCAGCTGAATACGGTGGTGCGTGACCTCACTTGGGCTCTTAATCCTGCAATCGCAATTAAAGCACGGACATCTAATCCTCCATTAGTTTTGAAATCTTTATGTGCCATTGCGACTTGGACAAAGTACATAACCCAGGTATAAAAATCTGGTTTCAAACCCCTCTCCCGGATACAACCTATCGTACATCCAACTACACGAAAGAAAATATTCCATCTTACGCATGTCAAAAAAATGACAATTTCAGCAAAGACGACGTTCTTACAACCGCTCTCTTTCTTTAAATGGTATGACCTATCCCATTCGAGAAAAACTTTTGAGAACTCGTATAATAATCATTCCTTAATTCTCGTATCTTATACTTGACAAAATTTCAGCAGCATTTCCCATTGGTCTCTGAGTACACAAAATGAACACAGATATGAACACCGCAAACAAGTATCTACCCAGACAACAAAAGGAAATGAATCGAACGAAATTTCATCAAATATAAAGATACGAGAATTAAGCAACAACTATTATACGAGTAAAGAAAAAGTTTTTTCCCAAACTGTCCGACTTGGACAATTCAAGGTTCAATATACAATGAGCACATGGTACCCTAAAAGAGTATATGAACTCAATAATATATTAAACCTCAAACGGGAAGCTAAGGCTTCTCTCCGATACTAATAACAAATATCAAACATCCATTCGATCAATGATTAACATAACAATTAGACAAGCAGAAGTGACAAGGGTAGAATTAGTTTTATTATATATATATATATATATATATATATAAATATTTTATTTTCCTTTTTCATTTAATTTCTTATATGATAATTTTTAATGTTGTTATTTTTTATTTCTTTTTTATTGAAATTTTTTTAATTCTTCTCTTAAAAATTCTGCTTTTTAATTATTTTTTATCTTTAAATCTATTTTTTTAATTCTATTATTATTTGTCCTTTCCAATTCAAATCTGTCTTGTTTCTTTGTGCATCGGTCCATTTCAGTGTGTGTAGTTTTCTTAATCATTTATTTGCCACTACGCCATCCGCCATATATAAAATAAAATATTTTATTTTTCAATAAATAATAATTATTAACAATTCAATCAATATTGCAATTTTAATTTATATATTTTATTTTCTTAAAACGGAAGAGCTACTTATTCATTCAAGGTTTATTTAAACTTATTTTACCTCACTTAAAATAAATGCTGATATTAATATTCAAATATATCAACATAAAACATATTCATATGCTCTCTTCATTTTATTTTAATAAGCCTCTAAAGTAATTTATGAATAAATAATCACTTAAGTTTCTAAAAATAGCTCATTAAATAAATATTTTATTATGTCATTTCAGATTTTGTGCTGAACGTTAAATATTATATGTCACTTTTTAATATATAATTTTATAATTTTATTTATTTCACCCGCTATTTAGCTTACGCTATTTGCCCGCTATTTTACGCTATCCTACCAATTTTACGCTATTTTTCGCGATCCTCGATTAACAACACTGGAATTAGAAAATCGACTTGGTCATTTAAAGAGGATAGAATTAGACAAGCAGAAGTGGCAAAGGAAAGAAATACAGATAGATGTGCAAAGCAAATTGCAGCCAAGCAACATCACCAATATCCATATCCATGAATGAAATGGCAAGCATAAATTAAAATTGCACTCTTTACTCACAACCATTGTGGTGATGAGTAATAGCGAATGGCGAGACAATTACACAGTACATATCATTTAGACAATTACACAATACACTTCAAAATCCCCTCTGTGGAGAGAACTATGAACGAAAACAAATAAACATGTCGGTGTGGGGGTCAACAGACAACCCTTTTTCCACCCAATGAGTTAACCGACATGAGTTAGAGTGCATACCTAGTGGTACAAGTGGCGGCGGGTGGAGGTGGCGAACTCAGAGGCCTATGAAACAGAGCTTTTTGTGTTAGCAGAAACTAATAAGATATAAACAAGAATATCAAAACCACACCATTAAAATTAAAAACTAAGAACAATCATATTAAGAACATATATAAATAATAACACAGATTTAAGTCCACACCTTCGAATACAATCAGCCACTTTTGGAGGCAAACTCTAAAATATTGACATTGACAATATGGATATAAGTCCTCACCAGTACAAGAGTGCTCTTATAATATTGACATTGACAATATGGATATATATGAAACAACTAAATTCACAGCTTTAGCAATTGGCATATATTATATTATGTAACACAAAGCCAACTATCACCAAGAAACGCCTCACCTTTACTTAGGTATAAGCATAGCGAGAAAATCCAATATACATGCCGAATTTTATTAATTATTTTTGTATAAATAATTTAGTTAGGGGTGAACATGGGCCGGTTTGGATGGATTTTGGCCAAATCCGATGCCCGATCCGATCACTTTGAATGGTTTGGATTTCAAAAAATCCATGATTTTTCTAAATGGCGGCGAACCGGCAGGTGTTGGCCAGGGTTGGGTTGGATGGGCTCATGGGTTGTGAAGTGAAAAAATAAGAGTTCTCATTCCCTAATTTTAAAATGATCCCCCGAGGAGGTTGGACCAATGTTAGGAAACCAGAATAGTCACACAAGAAATAAAGCGATGTGAGTGAAATAGAGAGAATTGGGATGGATGAAGAAAGCAAATCTGATGAGATAAGTTCCCTAGCGCCCACAGAGCATAATGCTCCTTCAGATGGTTGCACTGCCCATAACTAAAATTACAAATTCCCAAAAGTACCTCTCTCTCCTCACTACACGGATTATAACCCCTACACTACATTTGACAAAGCGATTACATACATCGATTACATTCAGTTTTCTAACTCTCCATTCCCACTCACTTTTCTATTCCTCCTAACATAAACTTTCCAAGCCTTAGGCTTCCCATCCAAACCTAAATCCCGATCCCATTTCTATCACTATTGGAGTGTAGAAGCTGGACAAGATCCCAGTTTCCTAAACTTCATAAGTCATGACTGTGTCAAATTCTTCATTCTTTGAGGTTTTGACTCATGCCAAATCATGTGTTACTCTGCATTAACTTACCTATATGCGATTACATCATTCTTTGAGGTTTTGGCTCATACGAAATTAATAATCCATTTAGTTTTCTGCATAATTGAAATCAAAATCACAGTGCTGGGCGAATGACTAACTTAACATATAACTTGAATTAGAATTAACGGACAAAGGAAAGCCATGACATAACACTTTGATATCATACTCACATTGGGGAGGAATTTAAAACCAAACTTGCATTCATTGGTCATAGCATAGTAGCCTATAAAAGGAGGGTACTTTACGGTTTAATTTGTGTCATATATATAACTTTTATTGAGAAACTGAAATGTATTATATATATTATTAAACACCTTCTGTATTACAGAAAAAACACTTTTTTAATTAAGAAACTAACGTAATATTTTTACTTATGGGTGAAGTTAAGTAAATGTTTGCCTTTTATTATTCCCCACTTTACTTGGTTATTAACTATATTAATTATAAAAATTCTCATGATTAGAATTTTGTTAATACATATCACAGCAGGGGACTAAGAAAAATCACCAAAATTCTTTCTCAAAAGTCACTTTATAAGGAACAAGAATTCAAAACTTGGCAAAGCAAGACTTTTGATCTCAGCAGACATATCTTTGGTAAAAAGCAAGAACCAAAAAAATGTTGCAGATGTTAAATTCTTAATGGAAGAATTGACATTCATGTCAAATTTGAAAATAAAATTGACTGACTATAATATTACATATGCATAACATAGATCCTATGACCTTGTAGCCTTGCTTCATTAACACAGGTCTTGCATAAGGTACTAGAATTTACATCAAACTCTTGATGTAATAATTTATTATGCGACCACCAAAAACAATCGACAGACACGTGCTTCTCTAAGCTAGTGAACAAACCGAGGGTTTCTCTTGGAACCCTTGTTATTAACACTATTTTTATATCGGACATGACAATAACTACATGAAGGACGCCAAAGTACCAAATTTGAAAACACCCAAGTTCAGAAAGAAACCTACATTTGGGGGTCCAGTATAAAATTCAAAAATTGTTCCAAAATTTCATCAATCAAGACATGCAAGAGAAATTGGGGATTGTTTAGCATGTTCATGATAATAAACAAATATGGATAGATATTGAAAAAGAGATTAATTGATAAATTGAAGAGAGGAAAAAACCTCTTTGCTTGATTGCTTCTTCCTCCTTCTTTCGCTGCTGCGTTTGTTTTTTGTTATTGTGAAATGTGAAGTAACGGAAAGGTTTCACTTCTTTTCTGTCACAATATGTACCAATTTACTAAGGACCTCAAGGTTTGTTAGATCGCATATGGAAAGCGATAAAAATTTTATACGATCTACATATGGAAAGCGATAAAAATTTCATACTCCCCTAAGTCAGAAGCACAATAAAGAAGAAAATCAGAAGCAAATCAGATGAAGGAGCAAATCAAAACAGAAGCATTTCATACCCACGCGAAAGGGAAGAAGGAGCGACGGTGGAGCGGTGTCGTGGAGGGTGTGGTGGAGGAGGTGCGATTGGGAGGCGGCGGCGGTGGAGGAAGCGGCGGCGGTGGAGGAGGCTTAAGCGGGCGATGGCTTCTCCGTTCTCCCTCTCGCTTAGTTTTGACTTCGTGCGTCCGATGGCTTCCGCGATGGCTTCTCCTCTCGCTTAGTTTTCAATTCGTGCGATCGATGGCTCTGTGATGAAGCGTGGCAGCTACGCAGATGGGGAAGTGACCATCGAGCTTCGGGGAAGATGGGGATGTGAAGAGAGTGAAGTTCTTTGTGGCGAAGATGGGGATGCGAAGAGAGGTAGAAGAAGCGATCCAAGCGGCCGAATGAAGAAGGATTACATTACGGCCAAATAAAGAGCTTCAAGCGGCCATTTTAAACTAAGCCAGTCGTACCCGTCGATGGCGAACGACGGATTACCGACGGACCAACCCGTCGGAAAAAATCCCCATTAAACCGATCGTAGCCGTCGGTATTCAAAACAAGCGGGAATTTTCCAAAATTCACGGTTTGCAAACGGACATTAGCAAGCGGTATGAGTCAAATCTCTAAAAAGCGGTTTCAAGCGGCTTAACCCGTCGGTAATATCCAGAATACGACGGGTCGCGTTTTCCGACGGGTAAGACCGTCGGTAATCCCGCTTTTTTAGCGACGGACTAAAGCCGTCGGTGAATGTCCGTCGGTAATACGCAGTTTTCTTGTAGTGACTAGAAGCAAACACATACTAGACTTAATACATTCTGATGTGTGGGAGTCACCGGAAACATCCGTGGGAGGAGCAAAGTATTTTGTATCATTCATTGATGACTACTCCAGGAGATTGTGGGTGTACCCGATCAAGAAGAAGTCAAAAGTGTTTCCGGTATTCAAGGAGTTGAAAGCACAAGTAGAGCTTGAAACTGGGAAGAAAATCAAGTGCTTGAGGAAAAACAATGGAGGAGAATATGTAGATGGTAATTTTTTGGCATTTTGCAAGCAAGAGGTATTACGAGACAATTCACAATTGCACATACACCTCAGCAGAATGGTGTAGCAGATCAGATGAACAGGACTCTCCTAGAAAGAACAAGAGCTATACTGAGAACAACGGGATTGGCCAAATCTTTTTGGGCAGAAGCGGTCAAAACTGCCTATTACGTGATAAATCGATCGCCATCAACAGTGATTGGTTTGAAGTCACCAATGGAGATGTGGAAAGGAAAGCCAACAGATTATTCTTTACATGTGTTCAGATGTCCTGTGTACGTAATGTACAGCTCCCAAGAAAGAACAAAGTTGGATCCAAAATCCAGAAAATGTATATTCTTGGGTTATGCTGACAATGTCAAGGGGTATCGCTTGTGGGACCCCACTGCCCGCAAGCATGTTGTTAGCAGAGATGTAGTCTTTGCAGAAAATGAACTGCAAAGTGAGCAAGAAAATGACAACACTTCTAAAGAGATTACTATAGTGCAATTGGAGAGAAAGACTCAAGAAAATGATTCTTCTTAAGCAAAACCAGAGCACATAGAACAAGAACCGGATAAGGTCATTGATGAAGAAGTTCGACAATCAACACGTCAGATAACAAGACCATCTAGGCACTCAGATTATGTTATGGCAAGCCATGATACATACTATCTTTTGACTAAAGAAGGTGAACCATCAACTTTTCAAGAAGCGTTGAACAGTTTAGAAGCTTCTCAATGGATGGCAGCAATGCAAGAAGAAATGGAAGCCCTACATAGAAATAAGACTTGGGAACTTGTTGAATTTCTCAAAGGTCGGAAAGCCATCGGGAACAAATGGTTGTTCAAAATTAAACAAGACGGTAACGATCAAGTGGAACGGTATCGTGTCAGCCTTGTAGTCAAAGGTTATGCTCAGAAAGAAGAGATAGACTTTAACGAAATATTTTCTCCAGTTATTAGACTTACTACTATCAGGGTAGTGTTGGCAATGTGTGTTGTATTTGATTTACATCTTGAACAGATAGATGTAAATACTGCTTTTCTTCATGAAGAACTTGAAGAATAAATTTATATGCTCCAACCAGAAGGCTTTAAAGAACAAGGAAAAGAAAACTCTGTTTGCAGGTTGACCAAATCTCTGTACGGTCTAAAGCAGGCGCCCATATGTTGGTACAAGAGATTTTATTCCTTCATAATTAGCCTTGATTACAACAGATTGAGTTCTGACCATTGTATGCACTACAAGAGGTTTGATGATAATGATTTCATCATTTTGCTATTGTATGTGGATGACTGTTGGTGGTAGGCCCCAACAAAGGTCGAGTCCAAGAATTGAAGGCACAGTTGGCTAGGGAGTTTGATATGAAGGACTTGGGACCCGCAAACAATATTTTTGGAATGCAAATTCACCGGGACAAAAAAGATAGGAAGATTTGGCTTTCTGAAAAGAATTATCTAAGGAAGGTCTTACAGCGCTTCAACATGCAAGATTGTAAGCCAATTTCTACCCCGCTTCCTGTCAACTTTAAATTATCCTCAGGTATGAGTCCTAGTAATGAAGCGGAGAGGATGGAAATGTCTTGAGTACCGTATGCATCAGCGGTGGGAAGCCTCATGTACGCCATGATGTGTACTAGACCTGACATTACACAAGCAGTGGAAGCAGTTAGTCAGTTTATGGCAGATCCAGGTAGAAAGAATTGGAACACTATCAAGAGGATCCTTAGATACATCAAAGGAACCTCAGATGTTGCATTATGTTATGGAGGATCAGAATTTATTGTCAGGGGTTATGTTGATTCAGATTTTACAGGTGTTCTGGATAAAAAGAAATCCACTACTGGCTATGTGTTCACAATTGTAGGAAAAGCAATGAGCTAGTTATCTAAGTTACAGATTGTTGTAGCTTTGTCTACTATAGAAGCTGAGTACATGGCAGCTACCCAGGCTTGCAAAGAAGCTATCTGGATTCAAAGTTTAATGGAGGAACTCAGGCATAAACAACAAAAGATTATCGTGTATTGTGATAATCAGAGTGTCTTGCACATTGCAAGGAATCCAGCCTTTCATTCCATGACAAAGCATATAGGCATCCAGTATCACTTCGTTCGTGAAGTAGTAAAGGAAGGAAGTGTGGATATGCAGAAGATTCACACCAAAGATAATCTAGCAGATGTGATGACAAAGCCGACCAATGCTGACAAGTTTATTTGGTGTCGATCCTCCTATGGGCTATTAGAAACGTAAGCAACATGGAATGGCAAGACAGAAATAGTGGTGTGAAGATATGATTGACTCAATCAAATCTTCAAGTGGGAGAATTATTAGAACCAAGTCCCACATCTGTGGGCAAACAATTGGATGGCCCCTTGATGGTATATAAAAGGAAGCTAAGGGGTGCATTTTTATTCATCCCAAAATCTCTTCCTTCTCTTGTATACTAATAGTATAGTATACTTTCTTATATTTGTGAGAGTATTTGTGAGGTATATTTGTGAGGGGCATTCTTGTAATATTTTTTCACATAGTGAAAATTCTTCTGGTCTTGCCCCATGGTTTTTCCCTTATTTGTTGAAGGTTTTCCACGTAAATTTTATGTGTCTATTTTCTTATTCTCTCATCTCTTATTTAAGTTGTATGACACCAATCTGATACTCTGGTACCCTACAGTAACCCCCTCTAAAGCTTATTTTTTAGGGAAATAGGTCACGACATCACGCAGATGTAGCTTGAAGAGAAAATAATTTGGTCCGATGAACATGAGAGGCAGATGCCATTTGCGAGTGATGAATCTACTTGAAGTTGAGGATAAGACATAAGAGGCCAAAACCTATATACTGCAAGCTAGTGGTGCTAATGACTCTGCTTGTGTTTTCTGTGGCAATCTCCCGAATCAGGTGTTCATCTTTTCCTTTGATGTGATTTCACTTTTAATGTATGGTATGTTGTGTTTAGGTGGTTAGGCTTGATGTTGCTGATGCCCCGTAACTTGTTCGATTTATATTCTATTTTTACTTCAGTGGGGGTTTCGAAGAAGGGTCATAGGGGCTTGTCTTGATTTGACATTTAATGTTGTGGGGGATTTATGGTATGCGAAATGAGCGAGCATTCTCTTAAGTTGGCAGATGCTTGTTTTGTGGTGGAGAATATTAAGTGACGTCTTGGAGATGGTTTCTGTCCAGGGCCAATTCCAATCAATGTCTCTATACTATGAGTGGTGCATAATATTAATGGATTACATATCTCATGGGTAGGCCTAGTTAATGGTTGTTGTACCCAAATTTTGTCCGCCCTTTTTAAAATACAGACTTATTTTGCCAATTTTTTTTCTATTAAGGAGTAAAATATAAAAATCAATAAATAGAAAAATCTAAAAATATTTTCATCTTGCTAGTTCTTTATTTTTTTAATCCTCCGTTTGTCTTTGATTACAGCATAAACAAAATAAAAAATAAAAATACAAAAGAATGGAAATACAAAAAATATTAGACAAAAAAAAAGTACAAAAATGCAAAAACGAATAAAAACAAAATGGGATGGCTTCCATCTGCCGAGCTTGTAGTTTGGACATAAGGTTATGTATCTTTTTTGCTGGACGAAGACACTTAGCACAAACCCATCTCAAGCCTTTAATCTACATCTAAGAGGCATCTGTATCAATGACTCTGCATCACTGGCCATATTGCAATAGAACCTGCAACACACAGGCTAGAGGGAAACAAACAAGACAAAACGGTGAATAGATCAGGGAGTTGGGAGAAGCAAAATATGGATAAGAACAATAAAGTATAAGAAGGTGTAACTAAGGAAAAAGGAAAAGCAGTAGAAAGCGACCTCTCAAGCTTTGTTTCTCCATTGAGAAGACCACCCAAAGATAAGAAAGGAAACCTCTACCTGTTGAGAGCAAAAGGGATTCTGCCAATCAGACAAATAGAGAAAAAACAAAGTTAATCCAAGAAATCGAAACATGCATACGACAGGGGCTTGGGGATGTAACCATCTTAGAATAGAGTCATAGAACATCAAAATAGGAAAAATGGGATGAAACAAAATTGTAGATTTTGACTCATCAGAAAAGGGAAGACGTTGGCCTGATCAAGAAAAAGAAACGAAGAATAAAAAAAACCAGCTTAACACAATAGTCCTCATCTTCTATAAATACAACCTCAAATCACAAAAAAAAGGAGAGGAGGATTCTGGGCGTTTTTACCACCAATCAAAGAATTAGAGGCTCCACACTGAAGCCCTAATTCACCAAGTCAGAAAAAGAAAACGAAAAGAGAAGAAACAGAAAACAAAAACAAAACAAAAAACAAAAAAAAAGAAGCAAGCAGAAACGAAAAAGAGAAGAAACAAAAAAAAAACAAGCAAAAAAAAAAACGCAGCAGGGAGAAGAAGCAGGAAAGAAAGAAGAAAAAGAAGGGGAAGAAAAGAAGGTTTGCCTCCCACCACTCTCTCTCACTTTCTCTTCTCCCTCCTTCTTCCTCTCCTCTCGCGGCGGCCACGCCGCCCCACCCCTCCTCCCCTTCTTCTTCTCTCACGCCGCCACCCCTCCTCCCCTCTCCTTCTCGAGCGCGGCCGTGTGCGGCCAAGGGCTGGCGCGCGGTGGCCGCCTCACTCTTCCCCTTCTTCTTCTCGCCCTTCTTCTCTCTCTTTCTTTCTCCCTCTCTCTCTCTCTCCCCATTTTTGTCTGGTTCCAGCGGCTGTGGCCATTCTTCTGATTTTGTGTTAGTGTGTGATTTATGTTTTTAGGTTTATGTGTGTGTGCGTGTTCCAGCGTAAGATATACGCCCCCTCCCTTTTTTTTTCTCCTTTTTGTTTTCTTTCCCTTCCCTTTTATTTTTTCTGGTCCCTCTTTTTATTTCTTGGCCCATTTATTTATTTTTATTATATTTTTATCATTTATTTAATAAACATGAACACTTGTTTTTTTACTAGTCAAACTAGTATATTTTCACTCAACTAAATTTCACATACAGGTTTTGAAACCCTATTTTTCTTGAAAATCCCATAATAAAAATCATGAAAATTAATTTACTAGTAATGATTACTCGGGATTGCTTCCCGTTTAGTCATTACAAGTACCTTAATGTTCTACATAAAAATGGGTTATTAGTGAGGACCACTCTTGATTGCTTCTTGTTTGGTCCCCATGAAAACCTATCTTCTTTATTAAAAATAAAATGAAGTTTTTATTAGTAATGATCACTCGAGATTGCTTCTCGTTTGATCATTGCGAACACCGTTAATTTTATAAACAAAAAAGGTTGTTAGTGAGGGCCACTCTTGATTGCTTCTTGTTTAGTCCCTACAAAACCTACTTTTTTTCCATCAAGAAATATACGGTTAAAATCAACCAACACGCGACTATTTTCTACCCAAGAACTACGTAGCTTTTGATTTCTCCACTGCACCCGGAGATACGTAGGAGCAGGAGCCCACTCCTGTCAAGCGCAAAAATAAACGACTTTTATTAAGTCCTTTTTTAAAATAAAAGGGAAATAAATATTTTTTTTAGAAGTTAATAAATTTTGCACAATTAATTAGAGGTAACCTTTTTCGAAATGATGTTGTAGGGTGCTAATACCTTCCCTACACATAATCGACTCCCGAACCCAAATCTGGTCTCAAGGATCATTTTTCTTCAAAAAATGTTTTTCCAATATTTTCCCTATGAAATAAATTATTGGTGGCGGCTCTATTAAACTCGAATAAATCCCACCGAATTTTTCAGTCGCTACAATGGTCCTTTGGTAGAATGCCCTATTTTTGGGTTTGTCCTAGATTCTCTTTTTGTTGGCTTCATTTGTATAGAGTTGGAATACCCATAAGCTCCTCATTTTATTAATATATTTTTTCTTCTGCGACTCAAAAAAAATGGTGCTAAATAACTTGATATATACCTTTCCACTTTGAGCATACAAGACCTAATGGTGGTTATACTATATATTATAAGCTGAAGCCAAACATCCGTAGAATCCAACCCCAACAAGTGGCACTCCTTCAACAAGTAACAACGCTACATTCACTAATTCAAATGGAAAGAAAGCTATCCAAAGTGCAAGCTTAGCTAGTTGTTTTGTTGTCAAAACAGAATCCTATATTTTTTTTTTACGGTTTGGTTGTATGCAGGGACGAACCCTCGTGCTTTGACTTATAAATTTGAACAACTGTTCCAAAAAATAGTGTTTCCTATCTCCCACCAATTAAAGGCTGAGAATATACATATGTGTTAATAAGTTATAAATTTATTTTATTATGTCGCAAAATATCATTTGTGGGAGACAGAAAATGTGACAGGAAAGTGAAACAGGAGATTTTCATCCCTATAAATTTGCAAGTTGCAGGATGTGCTGTGCCCGATAAAAATCTCCAATCTCACTTTCCTATCACATTTTTTATCTCCCACTAATGACAATTTGCCACGTAATAAAATAAAATTATAACTTATTAACACATATGTATATCCTTGGTTTTTGATTAGTTGGAGATAAAGAGACACCATTTTTTGGGACAGCTAATGTTTGTTGGACTTATAGATATTGATTAAATATCTCTCTCTCAAAAAGTTTTTATATCAGTTGATAATAAAACTTTTTTTTTTACTTTTAAGCACTTTTGGACAACATGCTTTACTTACCAGTCTCGGTACTAATCTGAATACTTTCCTAGATTCTTGAGGCACCTAGGTCCCTAGGTCTGCTAGGGTTTATTGCGGGAGTGCTCCCTCGCGGCCTTTGGCACCTAGAATTGCTAGGTTGGTTGTCGCCGGTTCATCGTCGCCTTCTCTCTAGTTGCTGCCCCTCCTTCTTCCACCAGTTCCAGTCACCTACCTCCCTCTATCAAATATTGTCCTGCTCCCACTTATGTCTCGACCACTGTCTTGGTTCAGATCCTCTCCCTCCTCCATGATTCGTCATTTCTCGCATGGTGGGGGTGAACCTCCACCTCATCACTACCGGAGGGCACCCGACCCCCCACCAGAGCCACCACCCCTTGACTAACCCAAAACCACCACCCCCCACCAAAGCCCCATCGACCTCTACACCATCTACCTCCATCTCTCGCCCATCCTCGCCACTTCCCTCCGTCTGTCTTCACCTCAGGATCTTTAGATCTACAAAGCATAGAACGCCCACCCCTCCTCGTCAAGTTCTAATCTTGTCCACAGCAACAAATCCGATTTTCTGAAGATGATTTGCTCCAACAGTCAACATGTGTGGTCCATTTGAGATAGATTCCATCATTTCTTATTTCCTAACCCTCATCGACAAACTCTCTTTTCTCAGGCTTGGTGGCGCTTGCTTGGAAACTGTGGATTACGAAGCCTGGTGATTGGGGAAATTTTTGAGGGGCAGTTTTTGGAATTTTATACGATGGACAACTGGTATCTTTGTTTGATCTATTGGACTTCATGATTTATGTTGATAGTATTATTGGGTTTGGTTCTTGGATTTTAGGGTTGGTGACCTGTTGCTTGGTTTGATCTCTTTTTTTTTATAGGCAAATGTTAGTTGTTAGTGAGTTATGTTAGTAGCCAGGGTTTAAACCTTGGACCTCCTTCCTCTAACTCCTTCAAATGTCCCAGCTCAACTGCTTAGTTTGATCTCTTTGATTCTAGGTTTCTTTTATGCTTTGTCCATTCGAATAATTCATACTGTAGGTCTGATTCCTTTTGGTGTGCCATTGTTTTGAAATCTGATCTTAAGAGGTTGGGTTCTGCTGGTTTTGCCCCAAACCAGTGTGGAAGACTTTGGTTTGTCACCTCCTTTCTCTGCTTGCATTCATGCCCAGCTGTGGAAGCTGTTAGTAAGGCATAGCCTGGCGATTCAGAGAAGACGCAAAACAGGCCAAGTGGAGAAGATTATATTTCTAGTCTTTCATAGTTTGGTTCATGAGAACAAATGACCTCACCCATTGAATTTGTGCGGTTATAGTGTTGGAATGAGGGCCTAACTAGAAGGAGTCATAGAATTAGTTTTCTAGTAGCTTATGTCTTGTGATTACTAATTAGTCTTAGAGTCAAATCTTAGGATAGTAGTAGAGGTGTTTCCATGCTCTTGTCAGAGCTAAGGCAGCGGTCATAGTTTGTATTGCTAGATTTTGCTAAGACTTTACATATGCTGTTTGTTTGGATTGGCATGCTTCTTTGTAGATGTCATATGGCTAGGGCTTTGCCAATGCAATGAATATGACCAAAAAAAAAGATTCTTGAGGCACTGAGAATATGTCAATGAGTGTTGATGGCTTTTATTGTTTAATTACTAGCATGCATGACATACTTTTCAGTGCTCATAATCATAACTAAAGAATATGGCTTTAACCAATATCTTAACGACCACTAGTACACGAAACGTATAAGAATTAACCATATTACATCGGTTTTTTATATAACAGGTGTAAAATATAAACGCGGTGACAATTTTGAAATTAATATGTGAGTTAGTCAATTTACGCGTAATATTTTACACCTGTTATTTATACAAGCAGTGTCGAATGTTAACACGGTGGCAATTTTACAATTAACTATTGATTTTTTTCTAAACATTATACACTGGTTTTTGTCAAAAATCGGTGTGAAAAAATGTTGTTTTCTACCTTTTTATTCGCGAAACAGAGAAAACACTTCATTCTCCCTCTTCTTCCAGAAACCTTTTCACTGTCACTCTCACGGAGAACCATCGCCTCCATTCTCTCACTCTCACGAAGAACCACCACCACCACCTTCCTCTGACAGCCATTCTTTTGTTCATGTTCCCTAGTAAAGCTCTATGTCTCTCTCTATTTCTTGTTCTCGTTCGCCTTCCTCTTTCTCTCGTTTTCGTTCACGTTCTCATTTCCATCACCATTTTTGTTCTCATTTACGCAACTGCTATCGTCGCCTCCATTTTCGTCTCCTTTACTGTCACCGCCTTTCTCATTTCAAGAGTATATTATTCCTAAAAAACTCTTTTGTTGTTATTGTTGATGAACTCGCTTCTCGTTTTTTTTATTTTATTTCAGTTACCAATGTTTCTTGGTTTTGTGATAAACTTGATGATATTAGATGCTTTTTGAAGTTGTTTCTATGTCCCTAAAAAAAAGTAGTTTGCATGCATATTTGTGAATGCATATTTGCATGTCCTTGGATTTTAGGTTTTATTTACTAAGTTATTTTTCTGTTTTGATGACACTCCTAGTGATGAAATCGCGATGAGGATCACGATTTGATGGTTGGGGTGTATGCTGATCCCCGTGTCGAAACTGATCGTTGGAGCCCAGGTCATCGTATGCGCATAGTTCAGAAGAGACCACATTCTCCCACGAGGGCCGTAGCTGCCAGTAAGGTTCGTTGAGGGTCGGATATTGTTCAGATCCCCAGCGATGACGATGAAATCTCGGAGTATACTCCATCCACACCGGAGTATTCCCTCATCGCACCCGAGTACACTCTATTAATTCCTTCAGAGGAATCTACTGCCCGATTTTGTCCTTGTTACTCCTCTAGTGGCCAAAACTAGCTTCGACACTATTTGCATTATGTGAAGAAGAAATATAGGTTTTATGATTCTTCTTCACATAATGCATGAATTCTAGGGTTGATGCATTAGTTGAAAAGATACAGTGAGGAGGAAGCTATTGCATTTTGTCCACAAGATGATGGCGAAACTAATGAGTTGTTCTCACTACAAGAATTCTCACTGTTACCGACGGCCAAAAGCCGTCGGTAATTCCAAAAATCCGTCGGTAATTCGAGATTACCGACAGACTGCAGACGGCCACGGGGCCATCAGTAATTGCTCATCGCTAAATTTACCGACGGCCAAAATGAAGCCGTCGACAGCTTTTTCGTTGAAAAGTAGCCTCGTGACCGTCGGTAGAATCCACGAAAACAACCATTTTTTGTCCTGTACCGACGGCTTAGCCCATGATAAACTACAAATTAAAACAAACAAAAACACAGATCCAAAATTACTGACGGCTTAGCCGCCAGTAACGTTACCGACGGCTAAGCCTACTGTAATGTAGAAATTAAAACAAAACAAAAATCTCATAGATGCGCTGGCTTTGTTTGCAAATTCATTATTCATCATATTGGCACTGGTAACACACTGACATCAGTATCTAAATCTACAATAATATATGACAAATATCTCATTTAAATGTTCACTTGTTGCATGTTGGTATTGCCATCAAGTATTCAATAGATAATTCTATTACATAATTATAAGCTGAAAGAATTTCAAAATACTTCATGTCAAGCAAGATTTTCTTTAAATATACACAACCTAGATAAATACAAGTTACTAGTTAAGAAAAAGGAAATTAAAGACAATATCCTGTTCAGATGCATCCACAAAAGTATCCAATAAGCTTCAGCTGATATATCAAGTGAGAAAGATAGGTAAAGCTTTATGGAGAGAGAAGAATGCAAATATATTAAGTGAGGAAGATAATTAAAGCTTTATGGAGGGAGAAGAATAAGGGGCATAAAAGAAAGAGGATGATTTTAAAGATAGTCCAATCTATACTTACACAATTCGCTCAGCTTCAACCATACGAAGATCCAATGGAATTTCTTGAAACTGTGCAGCAATTTGTCTGTCTCCAAGAGATAAATTGTTTGACACATAAGCTTTTGTGGTACCCTCTCCATTTGTGAATCATGTATCAATGGTCAAATGTATGGGATTAGGTACTTCTCGAGAATAAAATTCATGGATTAATGCACTTCCGCCAGTTACACCATGACCAGTTGAATACCTGCATAAATAACCAGAGTTAATTAACATTGGTTTTTCAAACAGAAATGCAGATATAGATAGATTCATCCTTCCAAGGCCTAAAAAGTTTAGGGTGGAGAGTGACTGAAGAAGAAGCAACTTAGTACAACAAAGCTCTCCAGTCTAATTGCATATTAATCAGAGAAGATCCCTAAAGAAACCAACTCTTTTAATGTATTAGGATGCAACAGAACAAAATCCACCCCAAAAAAAATTACACATAAACCAAATATTCAGAAAAAATATTGCATTCAAATCCATACAAACACAATACGTAAAAAATGCACTTCTAGATTCCAAAGTAAACATTTCTAAACTAGGCCATAGGGATTTGAAATTCCTCTAGACATACTTTACTGAGAATACTGTTATGATCACTTCAATGATAACACAGACAAAAATGGAATATAAAAAGATCCGGACTTACCATCCAACTATGATGTCCTTTGGATTCACTTTTTGGTGGGACATTAACATATTATGGTGGTATTCTATATCCAAAACAACCTGGAAAAAGTAACATGAAAAGTAAGAACAACTCTTTTTTTTAGAGTTAGAACAGATACTAATTTCATTTCGCTGGTGTTAAGAAGAAACAGACACCACAACCATTGAAGAAACCATTGAACAGGCATGGATATGAGAAATTGAATAGTAGAGTCAAAATTAAACTTCACTTATCCACCTTGTTTCTTTGCTTTATCCACCTTGTTTTAAACACAATCTTTGTCACTTTTTTGAAGATTTCTATAAAGTTCAGTTGTTCTAATTGCTTCATAAAATTATTAACCTCATCCACAAGGAGAAAAACAAAATGCCTCAAAAAGAGGCCAAGGAAAGAAGTTCTTCTAATTAGAGATAAAATTCTGGAAAGGTGGTTCTAGGATTCATAAGAATTAAACTAAAAATTTGCCTGTAAGAATTCTGGAAAGGTGCATATAAGAAGTCAGGTGAGAACTGAGAGAGGTTCTAAAATAGTTGAGGTGGATAAGCTTATTTCAACTTATGAAGGTAGCTATTATTTACAAGGCATGTGTCATTGCTTGATCATTTCAATTTTTCTTGTCATACATACAAGTGCTTGTTGAGAAGTTTATGCTCTCAGTGATATTTGTTCCTCTAAATCTACAAGAAAAGAACAGAGAGAAGTAATGATCATTTATTGATAAAAAAATGGAGTGATTGATTATACCAGCTTCATTTTTTCTGAGGTCCCAAGGTGATTATCTGGATTATCCCCGTCAACTCTTTTCTTATCAGGAAGACTGCCATGTAGAAATAGCAACATATATTAACATATAATAAATGATCCCAAATAACCAAAGAACCTCAATTTAAGCAACAAGAGAAGTAAAGCATAAGAAAAGAGAAAGAAACCTCATTGAACGCTTGTGCCTTGAAGTAAATCTCAGTCCCAGAATTTTATTTTCTCCACTCCTTTCACGCCCCATATATGAAAGCCACCAAAATTAGAGCAATTCAAAGGGAAGCAGATACACTTCACAGAACAAAAAAAAAGCAACAATCCTTTGTATATTCAAAATAATAACCAAAACTTCATTACCTTGTGAAGAAGAAAGAACCCAACAGGACCATTATTGCCTCGTATAAAGACTAGCCAGCATCAACAATAAAATCAACTGCACCATGATGAAACTCTACAATAATTTAAAAAAATGCAAAATAAAGAACCATTCCATTAATAAACACAGATTCTCACTTATCAAAAAATAAAAAATAAACACAGATTCTCAGCCTTGGGAATTTAGCCCCAAATAAAAAATGATTTAATGAATAAAATTCTGCCTCAAAAGCCTTAAGTAATGCAAATTATAAAGAACCTGCTGAAACATCTTTATCAAGAATTTATCATAAAGAAGATTCATTTATAAAAAAAATAGGGCATTGCATAAATTTAACCAGGACATAAATATTTACAGAAGTGGTCATTGACATAACGAATCATGATGCCAAAATGGTAAAGTATCCATACACAACTAATCATTCATGACGACTTATACAAACATTATAAAGAGGGATATTGAGAAACATTCGCAGCAGAAATAAAAACAAGCAAGCCATAGAAGCATGAATAAACTACAACGAGCAATAAAGCATAAACGTTTACGGAATCAAGCAGAAATGCATAGGAATGAAATCGAAAGAGACGAAATCGAAATCGAAATCAAACAGAAACGCAAGGAATGCACAGGAACAGCAACGACGAAATCAAACAGATACACAGCGAAGACGAAATAGAACATAAACGGAATCGAAAAAGTGATGAGTACCTGGCTGGCAGCAAATAGGAGACGAGACGCAGGCACGGTTGGAGTTCTTGAGGAAGGGTTTTGCTTGGAATAGAAAGAGGGTTTGGGTCTGAGTGATGTCTTTGTTAATGGCGGATGAGAGATCGGAGGAGGAGGAATTGGAGTTGGAGTACTCTAGGCGTTCTAGGCGTTCAAGGTTGTCGCGTGTTCTCAGAAATAGCTTCCTCGCGGTTTGGTGAAGGTGGGTTGCGATTCTGGAAGAAGGTGGGTCGCGACTTTGGCAGTGGAGGACTCAGTGGTGGTTGGCGAACGAGGCTATGGCGACGACGACGAAGAGGAAAGCTCTGACATGGTGCTCGCTGGTCACGCCATTTTGGAAAAGAGGGTTTGAGGTTCCGTGAAATTGTGGAAGAGGGTCGAAAATCGAAAATAAGAATCAGGGATTTGAGGGAACACTTTGTGGGAAACGAAAATTGTGGAAGAGGTTAACCGTGAATTGGAAATTTCACATAGGTGCGTACCGACGGCTTATAACAAATCTTCAAAATCCACATGTTAAATTTACCGACGGCTTAAAACAAAATTTTAAAAATAAAAAATTATATACCGATGACTAAGTCGTCGGTAATTACGGAAGCCGTCGGTAATCAACGCAATATCAACGGTCTGGCCTGGCCGCTTCAGAATCAAAAATTATCGACTGACTCGAGTCTATCCAGAAATCTGGCCACAAGAATAAATGGTAATTTCAGAATGCTTTCTAAATTCTATGATGGTGTCAAGAGAATAACTCATTGGCTTTCCTATCATCTTGGGGACAAACTACATCAGCTTCCCCCTCACTGTATCTTTTCTTCTAATGCTTCAACACTACACTTCCTTAATGTAGATATCATCACATAATGTACATATGTCATTGCTTTTTTATTTATGTGTAAAATTGACTGCTAGCTTAAATAGTTTGAATTTTGGGCAAATTTTGTGTCAATTTTACTGTCAATTTTTGTCAAATTTGGTACCTAGTTTTATTGTCATTTAGAGTGCATGTTGGGCTGGCGTGGACAAAAATAGAGCGATTTAAAAAAAAAACTATACCTTTTACACCGGTTACCAACAAAAACAGGTGTAACAATTAAGTATTTTACACCGGGTTTAGCTTATAACCGGTGTAAAAGGCCTATTTTCTACGCCGGGTAAATAATTGGTGTAAAAACCTCGATATACAACACCGGGAATATCTACACTAGCATTAAAACTGGTGTAAAATGTTCATTTTAACCGGTGTTAAAATGCTCTTCTACACTAGTGGACATTCTAGCACTGCTTAAATAATGTTCACTACGCACCATAGTAGCTAGAAATTTGGTTATAGCCGAACAAAACTTAGTTCCAGTTGGTAAAAGCTCTAGTTTAGATATCGCAAAATGCTATCCCAGTGGCTATTTTTGTTTGGAGACTTTTACGAGGCCGATTACTTACGAGAGAGGGACTTTCCCATAGGGATATTGTTGATGCGAATCATGGTATCGCATGCGTGTTCTGTCTTGAACATCATGAAAATATTAACTATTTGTTTCTCTCTTATTCTTTTTCCTACAATTGTATGGATGGCTATATATGCTTGGATGGGACTTGAAGCGCATTCCATATTAATGGGATAGATCACTTTTTGCAACATGGAACAATCATCAGAGGCAGAGATCCAAAAATGTGTGTTATATTTTCTGTTGTGCTGTTACTTGGTCAGGACCGGCCCAAGGTCCAAGCAAGTAAAACAAGTGTTTTAGGCCTCAAAATCTTTAGGGAAAAAAAGCCTCAAATTTTTTTATTTTTACTTAATATAAATAATCGAATTTCTCTACATTGCAACAAGTTTCCTAGCTCAAATGGTATAGCATATTGCTCTTTACCTTGTGGTTGTGATTTCAAATCCACTATGGTTGATTTTGTTGTAATTTTTTGAGCATTTTATCGCGGTAGGCTATACTAAAAAAACAATGAAACCCGATAAAAAATGACTATTTATGAATGTTTTTAGGCCTCTAGAGTTTGTTTTAGGCCTCAACAGGTGTTGGACCAGCCCTATACCTAGTCTTTATGGCTTGAGAAGCAAAATTATCTTTCAAGGAGAAGTGGTGGACTAAGCAAAATTATCTTTCAAGGAGGAGTGGTGGACTTTAGTTATGTGATCTCATACATAAAAAAAATATCTTGAAGGTGGTTCATTCGGATAGAGGGGAGAAATTTATGTTTATCATTTTTCAGATTGGTATAGCAACCCATTGAGTTATATTCAGACTTTATAGTCTGAATTATGTGTAAGAGTTAGAGTACCCCATATATTCCTTTCAATAAACTTTTTGCTTATAAAAAAAAACTTAGTTCCTATTTCTTGTGTATTGCTCATCCTGTTCTATGTAAAATACTCATGAAATAATTTATGCAATGCACCAATTGAGAAATACGGGGAAAACAATTGGTGACAGTTTTTCATATGCTTGATGTAAATTTTGTCGTTTTGTAGCCTTCTGAACGGGGTCCTTAGAAGTTAGAAAATCAAAACATGAATCATGTCGGATACCTATCCAATGTAGTCCACTGATGCACAGCTAAAATAACCGGTCATATCCGGTATCAAGAGGTAACAAAAATTGCACATCGACCCACTAACTATTCCTTCCCTATCCTTTGAAAAGTTGCAATAGTAGAAAGAACACATTAGAACCTATCAAGTGACGAACAAAGTTGTGGGCAGTAGCCGCAAATGAACCTCTTTTTCTTTTCCAAAAAGCGTGAACAGGGTCTGGCAAAAGGGGATGAAGTGGTCATTCGCGGTGATGCTATTGACACCGAAAATCCTAACTTCTTGGATTTTGATTCTCTCTAATGGAACAATGTTTCCCCGATTTGATACAGGGCCTTTCTTCCTCTTAATGTCGCAAGCCACACACCATAAAATCGTATGATTTCCTTCAGGAATTTGGCCCAACTTGTTGCCTTTGTGCAGCATGAACACCACAATTAAAGATCGAATCTTCTCTTCTAGTTACGTGATTCGTGAAATCAGTTTGGGGCTTCCATGGATATGAGTCTTGCGATCAAAATGGACAAATAATTGCAGCAAAATAGTAAAAAATCGAGCGATTGAGAAATCGCCAGATCTTCTTCGTGGGCTTCCATGGATCTTTTTTTTTTTGCTGTTTCAGTTCTTCACTTTTAGCATGCCCACTCGTCGTTATCTCTCAAACCTTCAGCTGATTCCCCTCCAATTCGTTACATCACGATAAATGCTTCTGAGCAAACAATAGGACACAAACTGCTGCGAGTGTGGATCAGTCACAACATTCAAACCACATCTTTGACCACCATGGAGAATTCGTGATTTTTTCATACGAGTATTAGATGAGCACTTTTGCAAAAACTAAAACGTTAAACAGTACCAGTAGCACGTAAATAATATCAACCGTCGATTAAATTTATATTTTATCCAATGGCTCATACCTTTTAGTGCACTGATAGACCATTTTTCCAATAGTCCATGTCATACGGAGACGCTGAATCTTTTGGAGCGTGTTTAACATATGAGCACTGATATTCCGACACCAAAAAATCGACACCGTACATCGACACCGTATTCCCACACACACAGTGCACTGTATGCATTTGGTCGAAGGAGAGAGAAACAATAATTAAAAAAACAAAAACCGTATATTTCAACGGTGTCAGACAACTTAATTGTTGTCGAGAAATCATTTCTCTTAACATATTACCCTAGCGGTACGTACCTGAATACCTGATCGCAAAGCACAAACTAGCTTAGCTAGTTATGCATATTCCGTAATCTTCGATGTATCTATTCTAATAAACTTAACTAAGAAAAAGACATAAGACAAAAGTTTATTAATCTATTTTTCTATTAAAAATTATTTTTTCATAAAAAATTTAACTACACTTTAAAAGCTTAACTACAATGTAAATTCTATTTTTTTTCACACCTGTACTGACACGGTTTCTCTAAGCTGGTTAGCATTAAAAAAGTTGAAATGATACCAGAAAAAAAAAATTGCTTCTTATGAACTCAGAATACATAAGCAAATATTTTGAATCACGTAAGAAATTGAATCAATAATTAATTGAGCTGTTTGGTAAGGTCATTTTGTGAGTTTATAGCGGATAAACTTGTAGAAGGTATTTGATAACATTAGCTTATAGCATTTTTTTACTAGCTTATAGCTTTTTTCAGATACTACTTGAAGTAACGTTTGAGCTTATAGCTTATAGTGTTTCATTTTTTCTCTCATTTTTTCCCCTTATTACATTATTAAATTCTTTGTTTATCCTCTATTAAATTATTAACCTTTACATTCTCTCTCTAATTTATTACAAATGTCCTTTTATGTCATTTTAATTTATCAGCTAGTTCAGCCACTAATTTTATCAAACACTTTAAATTCAATATGATAGGTTATCCGCTATCAACTATCCACTATAAGCTTACCCACTATTCGCTAGTTTATCCGTTATCCGCTATTTTTTACCAAACAGAGCCTTAATAAGCAGAACATCATGCCCCGCCATATTATTGATCAGGTCTACATTTAGCTAAACATTCTTGTCCATATGGAACTCCTTTGATGCAAACAGAGACGGACCTACCTTGTGTTAAGGGGGTGCAAAAATACTAATTACTTCTTATAAAATTAATATTTTGATCACTCTAAGTATCATAATTTGCACCCAGTACTCTCATCTAGTCACCTCTTTCATCTCATTTTGTTAGACTCAGTCATCTCTCTCTCTCTCAAAACTCAAAACACAACTCCTATCACTCTCTCACATCTCGACCCATTCTCCCTCCTGCTGGTGAGTATCATTTTCAATCTCTGTTTCCCCATTTTACTATGTTCATATTTCTCCCAATTTAGACTAAAACTCTAATCTGATCTCTCTGTTAATTTTCTCTTGTAATTTTTTTTGTTGTAATCGAATATCTGTTAATTCGGTCTATGTTGTTTTGTTATTTTCTCTTGTCATTTTTTTAAGTCCGAAATCTTTTTATTTTTTTAATTCCAAAAATCTGTTTTGTGTTATCAAAAATCAAGCTCTTGTACTGTTATTTTGCAAGAGTAAAAATTTGTCCTTGTTATTTTTTTTCACTACAAGAATTCTGTCTATTTCTTACAAAAATTACCTAAGGCCTGTGACCGTAGGAAATTACCTAGGGCCAAAGCCCTAGGAAAATACCCATATGAGAGTTACATAGGGTATATTAAAAAAACTGTCGAAATTTTAAAGCCTGCCATTGTCTGACTTTCATTTTTTTAATTAAATAATTGGGCGGTACCTAGGGGCTAGGCCCTCGATTTATGTCAGCCCTTTTTTTTTAAATTTGTACTAATCGAGGGGATAGGCCCTAGGAATAATAACAAAAAAATAAAAAAAAATAAAAGAAAAGGGGGGCTAATTAGCGGGTCTCTTTTTTTTCACTCACTAAACCCAAATACAACCTAAAGCACACACACACAATCAGAGAAAAGAAGGGAAAGCAGAGGCGCCACACCAGAAGAAAGAGAGAGAAAATGGCAAAAGGGAAGGAGGAAGAGAATGAAAGGGAGAGAGGGAGGAGAAGGGCAGTGGCAAGACCCTGTGTTGTCGCGTTGTCGCTACCGCAGCAAGACCCTGCAACACACTGGTTGCGGATCCTCTCGGTGTGTTTCGTTTCGGAGTTGGCTACCATGGTGGTGTTGTGATGAAGAGCAAGGGTTTGGAGGAGGTGATGAAGGTGACATGGAACGTGGTGGTGAAGGGGTGGAGAGGGGTTTTCACCATGATGGACTGTGAGGGGAAGTTGGGGTTTGTGGCAAGTGGTGAAGGGTGGTTCTCACAGGAGCTTCTGGTGCCGGGTTGTTGTTCAAAGGCAGTGGCTAGCTTGGTGGTGGCGGGTTTGAAGGTAGGGATGTGTGGTGGTGAGGAAAGTGATGATGGAAAGGTGAGGGTGGAGAAAGTTAGTGTGGGAATTTTGAGTGTTGTGGATTGGAGGTAACTTGGTATTGAAGATGGTCTTAGGTACTTGAATCATTTTCTTTTAACTTAACAATGCATTGTGTGTTTGTAATTACTGCAATGTACAATGTATAGAACTCCATTTTTTTAATAAACAAACAATGTATAGAAACTCCTCCTTCATTCTCACGGGATTATATTCTCACGGTATTAATGTATTTGTTAATTTATTAAATTTTATCAGTTTAAATAAACTGATAAAATTTAATTATTTTTTTAAAACTGTATTGCACTTTCCTAAGGTTTTTGCCCTCAGAAATTACCTAGGGTCACGCGGCCCTAGGTAATTACCTGGGGCTTTGAGCCCTCGAAAATTTCATACAACTTTTTTAAAAAGACCATCGGTATCGGTTTCCTACCAACGATTTATCTACTGCCACGTGGCCCTTGGTGGGCCCTCGAAAATTCAGCCCTTTCCGAGGGCTTTTTGCCCTTACCTAGAGCTTTTGCCCCTAGGAAATAATTGTTATTTCTGTAGTGTTTTTTGTAAAAAAAATATGTGTTGATACTTTTGTTATAATTTCAGTTATTTTAAAATTTTATATGCACACACTGACTCAGAGTCCTAGGTCCATCACCGGATGCCAACCTTAATATTTGGATTGTTTGGATAATGATAAACACCTTGTTGCCCTTAACCCAAATGCATGACCTTAAACCACGACCAACCATAAGTTCGGAATCACTTGAGTGTAAAACAAGACAAATATTCAGGTATAAATTATGGATGGGGTTTGAAATTATAATTTCATACAAAATATAAACTTTTCACCAACCCAATCCTAGCTTAATGAATCTAGGGATGTCAATGGGACAAGGTAGAGGTGGGGAGTACTTCCCACCTCTGTCCCTGTTTCTCACAGAGACCTCGTAATGAAAAAAAATTATATAAAACTATTTAAATGCTTAAATTTGAAGTTAAAGCATAAAAATAAAAAAGCACTTCTTAGTGTTAGGAAATTAGAACCACAAAGTGTTGGATCAAATGAAGAAATGTTTCGATAATTTTTAAGTTTAATTAAATAATATATATTTAAAAGAGTTTTATTGTAATATATACCTATACATATAATATAAGTGTTTTATTGTAATTTATCAGAGATAAGGACCCACGTGGCAGGGAGTATGATCCTCATCTCCTCCCCAAAGTGCCTTTGGAGAAATTATTTTCCTCAACCCTGTCACCACTGAGAAAAATTCCCTCCCAAACGGGGCAATCCCTAGAGGGATCTCCATGTGCATGTGGAAATTGGCATCCATGATGAAGCAAGACAATTAAAGCTTTGTTACAGCCATATTACTTGTTTACGTAAACATGGCTATTTTTTTCCCCTATACAATTTGAGCAAAAGAGGGGCCCGATTTTTGTTCCCAACAAAACAAAGATAAAGCCTTAATAGGAAGGAGGGCAAAGAAGAAGAAAGAAAGGAGCCAGAATCTTGGAGCCATGAAAATTGTGGAATGACATAACCCATCTTATTTTTGTGTCTCTCCTCGCTAATTTTTTAGGCAAAGTGAGTTTTATAAAAAAACTCCATCAAAAAAACTTTAAGCACAAGGCGTGCTAAAGTTGGCAACAAAGAAAATGTCCGGAAAAAATACATGTTAGGAAAATAAACCAATCTATTATATTATATAAAATAGAGTATTGCCACGTGGAATTATTCCACGTATACCTCCATATTTATCTAATTTTCTGCCTAAAACAAAATTTAATTTTTAATTATTATGTTTTAAGATAGTCACTATTACATTATCTCAACTAATTGTCATTAACAATTAGAAATATATTTTCTTAAATGACTTACTTATTTTAAATTATATATCATTTTTTTATAATGAGAGGAATAATATTAACCAACAATCCTAGGGGAAGAAACACCCCTGGCATCATCCATCAAGTACAAGTTGAGAACAAGAAAAACAACATCAAAGAAAATACCATCGTAAGGAGTCGAATGACCCTTATTAGCTAACAAATCCGCGCGTTTATTTGCTTCACGGAAGATATGAACCACAGCCGTTCTCCAATTCAGAAGGCGGAGAAGAGAGACAACCTCTTGGAGAAGAGGTCGGAGAAAATGGATATGAGTAGAACCTGAATGTACCATGTCAACGATGACCTTAGAATCCAACTCGAACAGCACCCAATCAAGAGCCATATCTTGGGCCATTTTTATACCTAGGCGGAGAGCCCATAGTTCGGCCCAAACCGCATTAGCTGAGCCCACTTTACTATAGAACCCTTTAAGAAAGCGACCCGTTGCATCTCTAACAAACCACCCAAATGCTATCCATCAACATTGATTTTAACACAGCCCTCTGGAGGAGGTATCCAAGACACTTCAATGACGCGCTTTTGACTCATGGACTTGGAATTGGCAGCTCTCTCCTGAAGAGCAATGAAATTAGCCTGATTAAGAATTTGGAAGTAAAGAGGCCTCCCCATTTGAGACGATCTGGAAAACACCAAAGAGTTACGGTCCCTCCATATATCATGAATTGCAACCCCAAAGAAAATAAACCAATGCTGAAGAGTAAGCCCAACATCATTAGCAGAAAGGTTCCAATCCATCCAGCTATAGAAACTGAGGCTAAAGAACTTGCTCCATTTATCCGGGTCAATAATATTCGTCCAAAAATCCCTAACCTCCTCGCAATCTCTAAGCATATGCATGATGGATTCAGAACAACTGTTACATCTAGGACACAACTCATCAGTTGTCATACCATGGTGTTTACGCTCAACATTAGTCATGAGCTTAGCATAAGCTAGCTTCCACAAAAAAGCTTTGATTCTTTGAGGCCCAGTCCAGCTCCACACTTTAGAGAACATGGGATCTAAGATAGCAGAGTCAGAGTGTGGATGGTGCAACAGCTCATAAGCCGTCTTGAGAGAGAAATTACCATCAGAAGTAAGGTTCCAACAAGGGACGTCCTTAAGGCCCGGCCTAGGGGGCTTAATGGCAGCAATCTCGTCACACAATGCAGCAGGGAGAAGACGTTTAAGCACAGACCAATCCCAAGCTCCACTAATTGTGTAATGCATCACTGGGTACTCTAATTCATCTAGAGGAACAACATGAGGCATAGTAGTAGCAAGCACACCATAAATCGATATCCAGAAATCCTTCCAGAACCGTACATCTTTACCATCTCTAATAACCCAACACATGTTATCTTTAGTGTCATCCCAAGCATCCACCAAAGCCCTCCAGGTACTAGTTGATCTGGTATTATCAATTATCATTTATTATATTTAGAACTAAAGTCAAATAATTATTAATTTGTCTTACAAAGTTAATAATTGTTATATATTATATGACATTTTTTATGTATTATTACTTAATTTAATTAATTAGTACCCGTGTAAGGCAGGAATAATTTCACTAGTACCTAAGAAAAAGAGAGAATGTAGAAATATGAATGTATCCGAATATATTTGTTTTGCCCATATTTGGTTCCAAATATGTAACTAAGATCCTTGAGCTACTTTTTGTTACGGGGTTGCTTCCAGCTCCCCACCTGTTTGCTGCCAGCACCCCCCAGTCCTAAAAAAATTAGAAATTCCCAAAATACCCCCACGTACTTTTTTTTCTTTTTTTCTGCTATTTTTTTTCGAAGCATATTTTTGTTCCGGTAATTAAATTACCGGAAGCTATTAAAAATGTATTCCGGTAATTCAATTACCGCAACATAAATATGCTTCTGGTAATTGAGTTTTCGGAATACATTTTCGAACAAGTAATGAAAATGTATTCCGGTAATTGAATTACCGGAAGCATATTTTTTCACAATTATGATATGTTCCGGTAATTCAATTGCCGGAATATATTTTCAATAGCGTCCGGTAATTCAATTACCGGAACATATAATAATTTTGAAAAAAATATGCTTTCGGTAATTGAATTATAGGAATACATTTTCATTACTTGTTCGAAAATGTATTCTCACAACTCAATTACTGGAAGCATATTTATGTTTTGCTAATTGAATTACCGGAATATATTTTCAACAGCTTCCGGTAATTCAATTACTGGAACATGTACAATCTGCGAAAAAAAAATAACATAAAAAACGAAGAAAGAAAAAAAGTTGAGTAAGGGTATTTTGGAAATTTCAAATTTTTTTAGGACTGAGGGGTGCTAGCAGCAAACAGGTGGGGTGCTGGAAGTAAAAGCCTTTTATTACAAATCGGTTGCAAGGCCCATTTTGAAAGTGTTGGATTGCATATGTGGCAAAAAGAGCCCATTTTATATATATCTCGAGAACCACTGTCCTGTTATTCGATTTTCTTAGCTCAAATTCTTTTGGGCTTTGACCCAAAAAATTTCCTGCGCTTATATAGTCCATCAGGGGTTGCTTTTAGCACCCTCCTTTTCTCCAACAGCACCCCCAACTCTCCCTTTTCCCCAAAAAACTCTACCCCTACTCCCTTTCTCTCTCCTCGTCCCCAGCGCCCCCACCCTAGGACCGCCCTCCCCCACTCCCCTCCCACCCGCAACTCCCCAGTCCTACTCTCGCCTCCCACACTAACCCACAGTCCCCCTTCCCATTGTCTGCCACTCCCTCTTACCCCCACTCCCTTGAAACCCTCACCCCCTGAAGCCCTTCCCCGTGCTTTTTTTAAAAAGTATTTACTAGAAGCAAATTTTTGCCTTTTAGATGAAATACAAAAAATTGCATCCAAAAAATTTAAAAAAAAAATAAAATAATAATTAGTGATTTCGGGGAGAGGGTTTCAGTGGATGGGGTTTTTTAATGATGTGTTTGGTTCACGAGAGAAATTGTGAAGAGAAAAAATGTGAAGAGAGAGTATAAAAAGAGAGAAAAATGTGAGAAATAGAGTAGATTTTGGGTATTGATTGGTTTATGAGAAAGAGAAGAGAAAAAGATAAGAGAGAAGTATTGATTATTTTTTAAAAGACATTAATGTCCTTGACTAAAAATTTAAATAATTTGAGATATAAGGAGAATAGGAGTAGAAATAGAAAAGGAAAAAAATAGCATTGTGCGACCCATTTCATCGCACTCATGCGAAGAAAGAAAAAATGCGTGGGTCCCAGTTATTTTCTCTCTCTCGTCGCAATTTCTACTCCAACCAGTCAGGAGAAGTTTGCTATCTCATGCCTCAATCTGTCGCACGTCTCTCTCTCGCTTCAAAATCACACGAACCAATCAAAGGCTAAGGGAGGAGTTGTTGGGTGGGAGGTTACAGGGGCAGGGATGAGGATGGGGAGAGAGAAAAGGGTGTTGGAAGCAACCTCCTATTCCATCATCACCTGACCATTGTTAAGATAGGCTTTGACTTTTTTTCTTTTTACTGGTAAGCCTTGACCTTGATTCATGTTTTTCAAGAAACCCTAGACAGTGGTTAAGTTTTTGATGAATATTATATCATCATCATACAATGGGCAGAAATATGAATATTATATCATCATGATACCCTCTCCATACATAATACTCAACGAGCGGGTAATTATTCTACTTGTCACGCAAAGTGAAAAAAGATTAATTTTTTTTATTAAGAGTCTAAAATGGAGACCATATTTAGGAAAAAACAATATTTATTAGGCTTAAATACACTTTTGGTCCCTCGGCTTTCTCAATTTGGTGATTTCGGTCCCTATATTTTATTTTTGCGATTTTAGTCCCTTAACTTTCTCAATTTAGCGATTTTGGTTCTCATGTTTTTTAATTGCACTTTTAGTCCCAAAAATTGTGGATTGTGCATTTTTGGTCCCCTACTTTCCCAAAATCCAAGATTTTTGAAACCAAAAGTGCAAAAATTCATGATTTTGAGGAACTAAAAGTGCAATTAAAAAGTATGTGGACCAAAATTGCCAACAATAAAATAGGGGGACCAAAATCACCAAATTGAGAAAGTTGAGGGACTAAAAGTGTAATTAAACCTATTTATTACTACGAACAAAAAAATGTTGGTAAACTAAAAAACTCATGCCTAAGACACAAAGAAATATTTTGTCCGAAGTATAAAAATAGAAACTTGGCCACGGGAATATTTTGTTTTTTTAGAATTCGGCGAGAATTTTTAACGTGGAGTAAAACATAAAGGCGAAATGGTTGTTTGGAAGTGTAGTCCAAGGTAGTACTTCCACCAAGGGGTGTAAACGAGCCAAGTTGAACCGAGCACTTGAAGCTTGAGATTGGCTTGTCAAAAAAAAATGTAAAACATGGGCTTGACTTGTTTATTTAATCGAACCTAACTTAAAGCTTAAGTTTGGTTCGCTAGTAAAAGTAAAGTTTGAATTTGGCTTATTAAGCTCATTTATAACTTAATTATTTTTGTATTTAATGAAAATTTTCTTAAATTTTTTCAATGTTTATTAAGTTAATAAATATTTTAAAATTATATGATAATCTACAAATAAAAATATGCATTTAACACATGGTATGTGAAATTCAAAAATATTAATCACCTCTCAACCAAAAGGAATAAAATGTAAAAAATATTTAATTATGATTTCGTAAAACAGTGTTATCGTTAATAGAGAATATTGAAATTCTTTTTAGTAAACACTCAAACATTGTATTCTAATTGAATATGTTTAAAATTTTTCTAAAAATTACATTTCCTTACCAATGTGATGTTGGTCGAGTGTAGGTGACTTACGAATTGGGTAAGGAAAGTGAAACATTGAGAAACAAATATGCAAACACTGTAGGAGATTTACGAATTAGAAGGGAAGATTAGACAAAGGAAGAGGCATACACATTCCCAATCAGCATATATCTAGTTAACAAAATTTCTTTGAATCATGGCATAGTAAGGATTCTAAAACGATGTACAATATGCACGAGCGAAAGTCGAAACATGCCTCTTCACATGGTACATGATAAACCACCAAATTGTGCAATTTATAGGGGAATTTTGGGTATGGTTTAATACATTTTGTGATTATTAATGTTTAGATACTTACCCATTTTACCTTATTTTGTGTAGAAATTGCAAAGTATGAAAAGAACAAAAAGAGAAGAATTTTTGGAGCAAAAATGAATATTTTTTCACAATTCTATTTGAAGTGGGAATCATCGTATTTTCTAGACTTAAATAAATATAGGTGATGCTTCAAGGAGTCGTATAAAGGAAAAGTGGGGGTGTCAAAAGCACAAAACATTCTTGAAAAGGAGAAAATAAGGAACAACCAACCAACCAAAGGCACAACAAAATGGGATAGCACGCTGGCATCCTTTGAATTTAAAAAAAGAGACGTGAACAGAGTGCAAGTGGAAACCATCATTCACGCTGGCCAAATTGCAAAATGCATTGGTATTTTGATATCATTCACACGCTGGCCATTAGTATTTTAATATCATTGCCAATTGCAAAAAGAAAACAGAGAAGCACGAACGCCGAAAGTGGACAGAGATGTTTTTCTTGCTAACCTCATCTATCTATTTTTTCTCTATAAATAGAGGATGAGGGAACGAACACAGGGATTCATTTTTTCGTCGTCCCGTTTGGAGTTCTGGAGTGGAGACATTTTTCAGGACTCATTTTGTTTTGGTATTTTGTCATTTTAGTTTGTGTAATTTTATTTCTTTACTCTTTATATTTTATTATGGATTACGGAATTAGTATTGTGTTGTTATTTTCAATTATAATGTGTGACTAATCACATTCATCGGGGTAATGGGGAATCTTTTACTTGCTTATAATCTTGGTCCAATTTATAATATGAGTCTTTAGTCCTTTTGATTAAATTATTCCTGGTGAATTTATTCTAAAAAGAACTGATCACTCTTTACACAGTTAATTAATTATTTGGCGATCATACCTTGTATTAATTAACGGAACTCTAGGAATAATTGAATTTGCATGCTTTGCCGGATCAAGGATTGCGTGTTCATTTTCAGTCAGTCATTGAATTGATAAATCTATTGATGCTTTGTGCTCTTTCTATTTAATTACTTTGAATGATCAAACAAAGTAGTAAATTAGGAAGAAGAATTAACATTGCATGATCATTGGGTGTTAATAATTTTTGAATAGATGACTGGTAATCAATAAGGATATTTTCTTGGCTCTTATTATAAATTGGTCAAGTGATTAATCATTAGTATAAAGTGAACCCGTAACCCCAAAGATCTTTATAATCATAATTTTTGTGTGCATTTTATTCCAATTTCTTTTTCTTCTTTTAAGTTCTAAATTCTATGACACTTCAACAATTTGTCTAAATAACAAATTAATCTGAGTAGAACGGTAATTATCAACATTCCCTGTGGAGACGATATCTTTATACTATAACTTGGTGTTGCAAACTGCACTTGCGGTTTTGAGCGGACAAGTTTTTGGCGCTGCCGGGGAATGTTGATTGATATTGATCGAAAAGATTAATTGTTAATTTAGACACCTTTTTCTTTTTCTTTTTTGTAAATATTTATTTTCCTTTCTCTTATTTTATTTTATTTCTTTTTCTTTCTCTTATTTTATTTTTATTATTATTTTTTTTCTTCTTTTCATTTTTAATTCTAGTATCACCGCCTACATGGAAGGTCCTACCTCCTACATCGTCGGTTTTATTTCTTTCTTTTGGACGCTTTTTGGATTTATTTTTCTTTCTTTTATTTTATTTTCTTTTATTTTTTTCTTTCTGGTCATTTAAATTCTAGTATCACCGCCTACACGGAAGGTTCTACCTCCTACATGGTCGGTTTTATTTCTGTCTTTTATTTTTAAGTTTTTATTTTTTTATTATTTTTTTTTTGATTTCATTTAGCGTTTCCTGGTTGGAAGACTAGATCATTTTTGTCCTCTTTTAATTTTTCTTTTATTTTCTTTTCTTTAGACTAACCAAAAAAAAAAAAATCTGACTCTTCTTTCTGTTAATTTGTTTCTTACAATTGAATTTTATTTGTCATTTATCATTTTAGTTTCTTTGTTTGATTTAATAATAATCATTGTCTTAGTTCTTACCCACTTGATCCAGATTTTTGCAGTGTATGCTAACTCGATCTCACAATCCTGTACTTCAGTTCGACCCTGAGATTGAGAGAACTTTAAGAGCCATCAGAGATAGAGAAGAACCATGGCGTAAGCGGAGTTGACTATGAATGAATACTTCACGCCAACTTGTGATGAAAATGATAGCATCCAAGACTCAAAGAAGAGAAGCCAACAATTTTGAGCTTAAACCAGGCCTAATTTCAATGGTCAAAGATGTGCGCTTCGGGTCTACCACATGAGGACCCAAATGCACATCTAAAAGATTTCAACGGATTACAAAACTGTGAAATATAATGGCGTTACTCTGAAGCCATTAGGCTCCGCTTATTCACTTTTTCTTTGCAGGAAAAGCTCAATTGTGGCTAGACTCACTGGAACCCAATTCCATCACAAGTCGGGATGATTTGAAAAGCAAATTTCGAACAAATATTTCACTTTGGGAAGTCTCGCTAAACCGAGAGCGAAATTTACGGATTCACCCGTAAAGATGGTGAAACTATGCATGAAACATGGGAACGATTCCAAGATTTACTCTTAAGTTGTCCCCATCATGGTTTCAATAAATCTCTGTTGGTTCAAATATTCTATAATGGTCTTTCTTTTTCAGGATAAGGCGGCTATAGATGCAAAGATGTGGAGGATCCTTGGGCAACAAAACGCCTCGAATGTTATGAGATAATGAGTAGAATTGCTCGTAAAAGGCTCAATGGGCACAGGAGAGAGACATCTCTCGAAGAAACCTCGCCAGATGTGTATGTATAAGCCGGATTCCACCACCGCTTTGGAGGCCAAGATAGAGGCAATGAGCAAGAAGTTTGAGGCTCTCTTAGCCTCTAAGCCCAAAACGATTCTGCAGCTTTCTCATGACAAAGATGAATGGCCTGCCGGATTTGGTGAAATAATTGAAGGAGTTAATGCCATCAAGGACAAAGACTCTGATCCAAAAGCTGATATGCAAGAAGCCATGTTGAAGTACATGCAAAGGAATGGACATCCATATATGGATGTCTTGGCTAACTACATGGAGAAAACCAATGAGAGACTCAAATCCATAGAAAAATGGGCCCCTGTGACCTCCTGTAACTATTGTGGATTGATGGGTCATGAGACAAAGGATTGTTTGGAAGAGGCAAATTTTGTAGGTACTAGTTCTAGGCCTAGAAATGACCCCTATTCTAACACTTACAATCCAGCTTGGAGGGATCACCCCAACTTCTCATGGGGAGGGCAACAAAAGAATCAAAATCAAAACCAAAGTCAGCCTCCCTATAAACCTCCACATTTGCAAGCTCAACCACAAAGGAGGCCATCCCTACAAGATCAAATAGACAGTCTTGTTGGAACTGTTAAGTCGCTAGAAAACACAATGAGCACTTCTGTTTCCAACCACAAGAGCCTAGAAAGTCAAGTTGCGACCCTGGTGCAGCTCATGACCAAAAGGGAAACAGGGTCACTACCTAGCCAATCTGAACAAAACCCAAGAGAGCAAGCTAAAGCCATTACTGCTAGGAGTGGAAAGACTCTCGAGGTGCCAAGAAAAGAGAGTAGTGAAGACCTTACTGAAAAAAGCTCAAGTAAAAAAAGCAAGAATGAGAAGGAAAAGAGAAATCAATCGAACCACTCCTCACTTCCACCACACATCCCATTTCCCCAAAGGATCAAAGGTAATGCATCGATCCTCAATTTGCTAAATTCTTGGACATCCTCAAGCAACCGATCACAACATACCTTTTGTGGAAGCAATTTCTCAAATGCCCAAATATGCAAAGTTTCTTAAGGACATTGTGTCCAACAAGAAGAGGTGGAGGAATTTGCCATACCAAACTTAATGAGGAGTGTTCGGCAATACTCCTAAATAAATTACCTCCTAAATTGAAAGATCCAGGAGTTTTACTATTCCCTGCTCAATAGGTAATTTACATTTTGAGAAGTGTCTGTGTGACTTAGGCTCTAGTATCAACTTGATGCCTTTGTCTATTCTTCGGAAGTTGGGCATTCAGGAACCAAAACCCACCACTATTCAAATCCAACTTGCAGACAGATCTGTGGTGTACCCAAGAGGTATAGTGGAGGATATCCTCGTTAAGGTGGACAAGTTCATCTTCCTGGTTGACTTTGTGATTTTTGACATGGAAGTGGATAAGGAGCCAATACTCTTGGGAAGGCCATTCTTGGCTACGGGAAGGACTTTGATTGATGTGCACCAAGGAAAACTCACTTTAAGGCTTAATGATGAGGAAGTTGTTTTTAAAGTTTTTAACTCTATGAAAACTCCTTCTACTTTTGAATCTTGCAATTATGTATCCACTTTGGATAACATCAGTGCTTTAACTCAATATAATTTGCGTGAATTGTTAAACAGTGACAATCTTGAGAAAGCCTTAACAATGAATGAGTTTGATTTTCTGGATAATATTGAGGTGCAGGATGAAGTCAAAGCCTTGGATGCTGGCATAATCCAAGGAGGTTACAAATGGAAGGGCCAATACGAAGCATTGGAAAGAAACAACCTGAAGAAGCCCAAGTCTTCCATTGAAGAGCCACCAGAGCTCGAACTCAAACCTCTGCCTGTTAATCTCAAATATGCATTCCTACATCCCCCTTCCTCTTTACCTGTTATTATTTCTTCATCTTTGACAGGTTTAATGGAAGAAAAGTTGTTGAGAGTTCTGAGGGAACACAAGGAAGCATTTGGATGGACTATCCATGACATAAAAGGGATAAGTCCATCAATTTGCACACACAGGATCCACATGGAAGAAGACCACAAGCCAAGGGTGCAACCCCAAAGAAGGCTCAACCCAAACTTGAAAAAAGTGGTAAAACAAGAAGTTATCAAACTTCTTGATGCAGGTATAATTTACCCTATCTCTGATAGTCCTTGGGTAAGCCCTGTGCAGGTGGTCCCGAAAAAGGGTGGGACTACAGTAACTGAAAATGAAAAGAAGGAATTAATTGCTGTAAGAAAAGTTACTGGGTGGCGTGTGTGTATTGACTACAGAAAATTGAATGAGGCCACTAGGAAAGATCATTTCCCCCTCCCCTTTATTGATCAGATGCTTGAGAAATTGTCTGGACATGAATATTACTGTTGTTCAGATGGTTATTACGGATATATGCAAATACCTGTGGCTTTTAAAGATCAAGAAAAAACCACTTTTACATGCCCATACGGTACATTTGCATATAGAAGAATGCCATTTGGCCTATGCAATGCACCTGCCACTTTTCAGAGATGCATGATGGCTATCTTTTCTGACATCTTAGAAGATTGCATAAAGGTATTCATGGACGATTTTTCTGTTTATGGTTCTTCATTTGATGCTTGTTTACATAATCTTGAACTTGTGCTAAAAAGATGTAAACAAACAAACCTTGTTTTGAACTGGGAAAAATGTCAATTCATGATCAGTGAGTGTATTGTTCTTGGGCACAAGATTTCTCAAAAGGGCAGTGAATTTGACCGCTAAGATTGAGGTTATTGCAAAACTTCCTCCCCTAATTCTCAGAAAAGCTATCGAAGCTTTACGGGACATCTTGGCTTTTATAGAAGGTTCATAAAAGATTTTTCAAAATTGCAAAACCTCTTTCTAACCTTTTGATGAAAGATGTGTCGTTTCAATTCTCTGAATGTTGCTTAAAATCTTTTGAAACTCAAAACAAAACTTATTGAAGCACCTGTTGTTGTTGCACCTGATTGGTCATTGCCTTTTGAACTTATGTGTGATGCAAGTGATGTGGCAGTAGGAGCTGTTTTGGGCCAAAGAAAGGACAAGATCTTTCATGTCATTTATTATGCCAATAGAACTCTTGATGATGCACAAAAGAACTACACAACAACTGAGAAAGAGTTACTAGCAGTGATATTTGCCTTTGACAAATTTCGTCCTTATTTGGTCTTATCAAAAGTAATTGTTTACACTGACCATGCAGCTATTAGACATTTGCTTGCTAAACAGGATGCTAAGCCGAGGCTTATAAGATGGGTGCTTTTGCTGCAAGAGTTTGATGTGGAGATCAGAGATAAGAAAGGAGTTGAAAATGTCATTGCTGATCATCTCTCCAGGATAGATCCCGAGGTAAGACCCTCTGTTGTTGAAGGAATAAGGGAAACCTTCCCTGATGAACAATTGCTGGCAGTTTCTGAACTTCCATGGTATGCAGACATTGTGAACTATTTGGCTGGTAATGTTCTTCCCCCTAATCTGTCATATGCTCAACGAAAGAAATTCTTTTCTGACGTTAAACATTATTTTTGGGATGAACCATACTTGTTCAAATGTTGTTCTGACAATATTATCAGAAGATGCGTTCCAGAAGTGGAGTGTAATTCTATTCTGGAACACTGCCACTCAAAAGAAGTGGGAGGTCATTTTGGTCCCACAAAGACAGCTCACAAGGTTTTACAATGTGGCTTTTACTGGCCTACCCTTTTCAGGTATGCTTACAATTTTGTTAGAACTTACGACAGATGCCAAAGGAGTGGGAATATTTCCCGAAGACAGGAAATGCCACTAAACAATATTCTTGTTTGTGAATTGTTTGATGTTTGGGGCATTGACTTCATGGGTCCTTTCCCGTCTTCTTATAACAATGTTTACATCCTTGTTCTTTATTGACTATGTGTCTAAGTGGGTGGAAGCAGTGGCTTTACCAAACAACAAGGTTTGGGGAGTGATCAAGTTTTTAAAGAAAAACATTTTCACTGCTTTGGTACTCCCCGAACAATCATAAGTGATGGAGGCTCCCATTTTTGCAATAAACAATTTGGAAATCTATTAGCAAAATATGGTGTGACTCACAAGGTAACCACTCCTTACCACCCACAAACTAGCGGTCAAGTGGAAATTTCCAATCGCGAGAGAAAGAAAATTTTGGAAAGAATCATTAATAATTCTCGCAAAGATTGGTCATTAAAGCTTGACGACGCACTGTGGGCATATAGGACAGCATTCAAGACTCCTATTGGCATGTCCCCATACAAACTGGTTTTTGGAAAAGCATGTCATTTACCTGTTGAATTAGAACACAGGGCCTATTGGGCCATCAAATACTTGAACTTTGAAATGAAAGATGCAGGTGAGAAGCGTTTGTTGCAACTCAATGAGATGGATGAATTCCGTCTAGAGGCTTATGAGAATGCAAAGTTGTACAAGGAACGCAAGAAGAAATGGCATGACAAACATATCCAGAGGCGAGAGTTTCAAATGGGTGATAAAGTTTTAATTTACAACTCTCGCCTACGCTTATTCCCAGGTAAGCTCAAGTCGAGATGGATCGACCATACACAATCACCAAGGTATTCCCCTGTGGAGTCATTGAGGTCCAAAAAGAAAGTGGGGGAATTTTCAAGGTAAATGGTCAGAGGGCGAAAGCCTATGTGGAGGGAGTCAAACAAGATACCTTCACCATCAATTTGGATCAAGCTCAGTAAGAAGTGTATCCGTCAGGCTCGGGACGTTAAACAAGCGCTACATGGGAGGCAACCCGTGATACTCAGGGAAGTGTTTATGTATTTTTCTGGTATTTTATTTTGTTATTTTGGCAGTTAATACCTTCGGTTGTTTGTTTTATTCGCTTATGTTCTCTCGCTTTTTGGAATTAAGCTATGTTTAAGTGTGGGGAGAGAGTGTGCGTAACAAACCGAGGTAAATTTTTGAAAATGGAAGCTAATATTTTTGGGCAAAATTGTTGATTTTTCAAACCAGCTTTTGGATATTGAGACTGTATTATTTTTTGAAAAGCTGAAAATTAATAAGCCCTTATGTCACAATTTTTCAAAATAGCTTCTATATGTGAGAATTTGAGCCTAATAAGGGTTTGCACATTGCTGAATAATTTAAAGAAAACCCTTCTTCTTTGATGAGTTGTTTTCCAATGACACGTTGTTCTAGAACTTGACATGTGACCATTTCAAAGCGAAACTAATTTACAGGATTTTTGAAAAATGATTGGGGCAATTAGGCATTTTTTTTCCAGCCTCCAGCACTTTGTTTCAAAGACTATACCACTTAGTTGCCCACTTTGAGCCTTAAAAAGAAATTTTATTTGGAACCAAAAAAAAAAAAAAAGTCTGATTTCAGTTCCCTTGAATATACAGTGGAGCATTGTGGTTATAATAGTGCAAAATATATTCACTTGAATTTTGAAATGAAAATATGTTGACAAGTGAATTTTTCAGGAGGTCAAAAAAAAAATCATCATAATAATGGTGTCAACTTAGATGCCACACAAAAAAAAAAATAGTGTCATGCAGGCGAAAAAAAAAATACACTTAAAATTTTTTATTCAAGGGAAGCTGAAAATTTGAAAGCCCTTGTAAATGCCTTTCTTTCAATTTTCATACCCTGAATTTTTACCCTGGCCTCAATACAACCTTTTGAAAGACCCCTTGATTTCGAAATTTTTCTGTGAATTGTTAGTCGAGTTTTGGTCTATTGTCAAGCATATGGTAGCGGTGTGTCTTTGAGAAATTTTGTGTGATTTCCCTTATCCATCAAACACTTGAGAGTTATGTGAGAGAGTGACTTACTTTTGGAAAATTGGACTTCAAAATGCTAATATATCTGATCATGAAATCAAAGAATAATACTCTCTCAATTGTTTTCAATGTTGCATCTTTAGTTTGTTTGCTTTGCCCAATATATTGGTTGGCTTCCATTTATCCAAAATGATTTTTGATGCATAACCAGATTCTTTGCTTGAGGGCAAGCAAAGTTCAAGTGTGGGGGAATTGATAAACCACCAAATTGTGCAATTTATAGGGGAATTTTGGGTATGGTTTAATACATTTTGTGATTATTAATGTTTAGATACTTACCCATTTTACCTTATTTTGTGTAGAAATTGCAAAGTATGAAAAGAACAAAAAGAGAAGAATTTTTGGAGCAAAAATGAATATTTTTTCACAATTCTATTTGAAGTGGGAATCATCGTATTTTCTAGACTTAAATAAATATAGGTGATGCATCAAGGAGTCGTATAAAGGAAAAGTGGGGGTGTCAAAAGCACAAAACATTCTTGAAAAGGAGAAAATAAGGAACAACCAACCAACCAAAGGCACAACAAAATGGGATAGCACGCTGGCATCCTTTGAATTTAAAAAAAGAGACGTGAACAGAGTGCAAGTGGAAACCATCATTCACGCTGGCCAAATTGCAAAATGCATTGGTATTTTGTTATCATTCACACGCTGGCCATTAGTATTTTAATATCATTGCCAATTGCAAAAAGAAAACAGAGAAGCACGAACGCCGAAAGTGGACAGAGATGTTTTTCTTGCTAACCTCATCTATCTATTTTTTCTCTATAAATAGAGGATGAGGGAACGAACATGTGGTTCATTTTTTCGTAGTCCCGCTTTGGAGTTCCGGGAGTGGAGACATTTTCAGGACTCATTTTGTTTTGGTATTTTGTCATTTTAGTTTGTGTAATTTTATTTCTTTACTCTTTATATTTTATTATGGATTACGGAATTAGTATTGTGTTGTTATTTTCAATTATAATGTGTGACTAATCACATTCTTTGGGGTAATGGGGAATCTTTTACTATGCTTATAATCTTGGTCCAATTTATAATATGAGTCTTTAGTCCTTTTGATTAAATTATTCTGGTGAATTTATTCTAAAAAGAATCGATCACTCTTTACACGATTAATTAATTATTTGGCGATCATACCTTGTATTAATTAACGGAACTCTAGGAATAATTGAATTTGCATGCTTTGCGGATCAAGGATTGCGTGTTCATTTTCATCGATCATTGAATTGATAAATCTAATGATGCTTTGTGCTCTTTCTATTTAATTACTTTGAATGATCAAACAAAGTAGAAAATTAGGAGGAAGAGTGTTAACATTGCATGATCATTGGGTGTTAATAATTTTGAATAGATGACTGTAATCAATAAGGATATTTTCTCGCTCTTATTATAAATTGGTCAAGTGATTAATCATTAGTATAAAGTGAACCCGTAACCCCAAAGATCTTTATAATCATAATTTTTGTGTGCATTTTATTCCAATTTCTTTTTCTTCTTTTAAGTTCTAAATTCTATGACACTTCAACAATTTGTCTAAATAACAAATTAATCTGAGTAGAACGGTAATTATCAACATTCCCTGTGGAGACGATATCTTTTATACTATAACTTGGCGTTGCAACCGTGCACTTGCGGTTTTGAGCGGACAGTACATGGAAAAAGGGTTTGAACTAAATTTAACATCCCACTATAGCATCTTTTTAAAACTCAATAAATTGCATAATAAAAATAACACGAAAAATAAAATATAAACTTAAAAAGACAGTTATACCCTCAAACGAGCTATTTACAATCTGTTAATGTCGAACTTGTAAGTCTTGGGCTTGGCTCATTTAAATAATCGAGCTCAATCTCAAGCTTGGATTTGTTTATTTAATTAAACAAACAAGTTTGGCTGAACATTTAATGAGCCAAACTCGAATCGCTTGTTTACACCCGGAGTGATGGATGATATTTGTAACACCCCGCCTAATTTAATTATTTAGCTTATTAATTTAAGCATTGATATGTTTTAAATTGATTGTTGAGTAATTAAATTGGGTGTCTTGAATTAATTGAGGGGTGTGATTTGTAATGGCACTATTAGAGTTTTAGACAAAAGGAAGGTTATTTAAGTATTTTTGCCAACATAAGTGAGGGACAAAATGGTCCAATATTATTTCAGACTCCTTTCCCTCCCTCTTTCTCTCACTCTCTCGACCTCCAGCCCTCTCTCATTCCCCTCCCTCTCGTTTTTCTATTGCAAGAGAAAAGAAAAGAAAGAAAGAAAGAAGGAAAAGGAGGATAAGCTAGGGTTTGTGGGTTTGGAGAGAAAAAGAAAGAAAACTTGTAAGATTTCTTCAAGTACTATTTAAAGAAGAAGATTAGAGCTGATTATTGGGCTTTTGGTGGAAGATTTGAGGTGCCCTAAGTGGAGAGAAAGGGGAAAACGTGAAGAAGAGGAAGAAGATCAAGCTTCATCTTTCATTTTACTCAAGCTTTTGGAGTATTGTGAGTTTCTTCTTCCTTTAGGTGGTGGGCACCCATAAGACCCCCGTTAGGGCTTATTTTTCCCTTCCATCCTTGTGTGATTTCGTGTCTTCAAAAGTGGGGTTTATGGAATTCATGAGAATGGGGATGGGTATTATGAGTGTTGTTCATATTTGATGAATTTTGAGATGTTTAAAGCATGTTTTGTTCATGATGTTATGTTGAATGAGTTGTCCTTATAATTATCATGTTTTGATTCTTGTTTTGAGACCCATTTTGAATGGAATTGGTTTGGAAATGAGGAGGAATTAAGGTTGGAATTGGGATTATGCAAAAAAAAAAAAAAGGTTTTCTACAAAATTCTGCAGAACGTGCTCGGCGTGGGCAGAGACAGAGGCATAATGGCCCAAAAGCGCGCAATCGCGCGCGTGACACAATCAGGATCCCGCGTGACACGGGCTCCAGCTCACGCGGCGCGCGGAGAAACAAAACCAAATGGGGACAAAAGCACTTGAGCGCGCCCTGTGCACGCGACACCCCCCAGAGAATGCGCCCGACACAGGGAACAGGCGCGCGACGCGCGTCCTGGTGCGCTCCAGCGCGCCCTGTCATGCAGAATTGTGATTTTTCACTTTCAAGATGCTTTTAAGGCTAGGAATACTTGTTTTTATTGTTCTAAATCCTATGGGAACAAAGGGATATGATAAGAATCCCTTAGAAAAGTCATTTCAACATGAGTTTGGATTGAAACTTTAAAGATACGGTATTAGAACTATTGAATTTATAATGGTTTTAGTAAGATAGTCGTACAGAGCGGTGTGCCACTGTGACGTAGCGATATGTCTCGACTGTTACAACGACAGTTGTACAACTGCTAGAGAACGATACGTCCCGACTGTTACTCAAGGGATTTGTAAGTACAGAGCAGTTGTACCACTGTGCGGTAGCGACACGTCCCGGCTGTTACAACGACAGTTGTACAGAGCGGTTGTACCACTGCTACCAAATGATATGTCTCGGCTATTACGAGCGATCCTTGTTGTATGGAATTGTCGTGTTTGCATTAATGTTTGTAAATGAATATTATTGTGATTGTGGCTAGAGTTGGTGTGGGGTCTATGAAGGACTCACTGAGATTTTATAATCTCATCCTTTTCTCTATTGTTTTCAGATAAACAAGTACCTAAGGAGGATTAGACGACACATCGGGCTTAGTTCTCTTAGTTACCCTTTTTTTTAAGATGTACTTGACTTCTTTTGTTATAAACAACAAAGTTTAGTCTTGTATTTTGTATTCCCAAGCTTTGTACTTGGAAGAAGTTGTAATTCTAACTTTTAGACTTATGACTAAGTTACAAAGTTTAGACTTGTGTTTTATTAATCAAGTTTTAATTTTTTAGTAATTTATGTACTTTAATGTAAATTATCGTGCTTTCAATTAAACTTGAAGTATGGGTGTTACAATATTGATAAAAAAATCACATTTCGATTGTTTAAGCAAAACAATATCTTTTGACAAAAAACAAAAACAAAACGATACCAGTATTTGACTAAGCGTGGTTCGGATTAAATAAACGTTTTTACAATCTAAATTATATACTCCCTCCGTCGTAAGCTCCTTTTGAAAAAAAAAACTTTTTTATAACCTCATTTCTAAATTACTATATACATTATTTATTTTTTTACAATACCACTAATTAATTTACATTGTATTTTGTAGTCAATAGTAAATGAATGATTATTTATCTCTCTCTTAAGTTAATAATTGAAGAGTGGTTTTAGAAAAACAGTACATATTTTAGACAAATTAAATAGGTTAACTAATTTTTTCAATTTATTTGTTTTGGTTTAATAGACTTATAGGAATGGTGGGAGTAAATGATTACATACAAAACAAGGTGTCATCATTAATGATTTATTTATTACCTGCGATTGGCAATAAATGGCAAATTTACCTCACTGGGGTATTTTGACATCAAAATTACGCATTTGGTGTAAGTCAGAAATTATTTACGTGTCTGGTGTAAGTCGAGACTGAAAGTCTCCGCTTACTTTTTTTTAATGAGCCGTGGTTGCCAACCACGACTTATGTTTTTTTTTAAAGTGAGTCGTGAATGACGTTCACGATTTACTTTTTTTTATAAGTCGTGAACCATAGTCACGACATATATATATATATATATATAATTTTTTTTACATAAGTTGTGAATAGCAATCACGACTCACCGTTTTTTTTATATATAAATCGTGTGAATGAAACCCTAATTTCACCGTAAACCCTAATTTAACCCTAATTTAAGTCAAACCCTAATAGCAATTACATAAGATGCATAAAAATTTTCATTAAGATAAAGACATATTACATTAAGAAATAACATCCATTATTTAAAAAGACAATAAACTAATGGTGGGATGAAGTGCCACAATGAGGTCTTCTTCTTTAACGTTGTGGTAAAACTCTTCGAGTGGACAGGACATTTCTAACTGGAAAGTATCGTGGTACACTGTTGGTTGTTCTCGCACAAGATGGAAATCGTAACATCCTTCCAATTGCATATGCAAATGTTGAAGGAGAGACAAAAGAAGCTTGGTCACAGTTCTTATATAATTTGCACATATTTGTCACACCACAACCAAATTTATGCATAATATCAGACAAAGGAAAAGGTTTATTGGCAGCTTTGAAATCCGAACAAGTTAGGTGGGTTGGGCCGAACGTACAATCAGTTTATTGTATTCAGCATATTGCAAGCAACTTCAATAAAAAATTTCAAAATTCGGACCTAAAAAAATATGTCATCAATATGGGTAAGGAGTTAAATGTTTAAGTTGTCGTTATTTTTTTCACCTAATCTTGCCAATTGATTTACTTATCATTCTCGTATTTTTGTAGGATATGATATGCAGCAACCATGATTTGAGGCAAAACTTTTTGTCATGAGATCAGAATTCAGACAAGCTGCTGAGTGGCTAGATAATATCCCAAGAGAGAAATGGACTCAGTCTTATAATGGAGGAAAAAGATATGGCATATGACTACCAATCTTGCAGAGTGCTTGAATTTGAATTTAAAAGGAGCACGAGCGTTGCCCATCACAGCCCTGGTGAAGACTACATTTTATAGGCTGACTTCATTGTTTGTGGATGAAGGGGTGAAAGCACTTAGCATGATGAATGCAGGGCATATTTACTGTGAGGAGCTATCCACAACATTGCTTTCAAATAGGCGCCTAGCAAGCTCTCACTGTATTCCTAGTTATACCAGGGTGTCATCAGAGTTCGAGATAGAAGAGATGACAAATCCACATGTCGGCCGACGAGTAATGATATGCAGGGTTAATTTAAACAACTGGTGGTTTGATTGTGGAGAATTTCAAGCATTGAGGTATACTTGTTCACATGTTATTGCGTCGTGTGCCTATTGCAATGTCGATTATCAGGTTTATATTGACCCAATATACAGACTGGAGAATATCTTCAAGGTTTATCAACATGAGTTCCATCCTCTTGGAGATGAAGAATATTGGCCACCATATATAGGTTCTACGTTGAAGCCTGATCCTCTCATGCGAAGAGATACCATTGGGAGACCAAGGACATATCTGGTATATAATGAGATGGATGCAAAGGTTCCGAATTAGAAGGAAAAAATGTGGTTATTGTCGCACTGTGAGACATAATAGAAGTAATTGTCTTTATCAAGAGATAAATGCTTAAGCTATGAATTTTAATTTCATAGATGTGTAATATCTATCTTTGTTTTTAATGCATGTGTAATATCTATTTTTGTTTTTAATGCATTTGTAATATTTATCCCAACAAAGGGTTTTGTTATTAAAAAATTAGGATTTAACCTTCTTTCACACGTCACTTTTCTAATATAATTAGTGTTTTGTTATTAAAAAAATAGGGTTTTAGGGTTTCACACGATTTATATAAAAAATTAAAAACGGTGAGTCGTGATTGCTATTCACGACTTAGGTAAAAAAAATTATAAAAAAATAAAAAAATATATGTCGTGACTATGATTCAAGACTTATAAAAAAATGGTAAATCGTGAATGTCATTCACGGCTCACATTAAAAAAAAATAAGTCGTGGTTGCTAATATATGTCGTGATTATGGTTCACGACTTATAAAAGAAAAAGTACATCGTGAATATCATTCACAATTCACATTAAAAAAAAATAAGTCATTAAAAAAAAATAAGTCAAGACTGACATATCAGACATATAAATAATTTTTTTTTGTTTTTGGTGCTACATATAAATAATGTCTAACTTACACCGAATGATTAGTTTTGGGGTCAAAATTAGGCATGGTAATGGGATTAGGCGGTTTTTTGCATTCCCGCCTCGCCTCGCCTCACAAATTATAATATAAATATTAAAAAAAATTATAAAATCATTTTAATTTGTTTTTTTTTGACAAAAAACCATTTTAATTTGTTTTTTTTTCCGAAAACTGTAATTTCATTATTTACTAATATATATATAAGGGGTATTTTGGTAATTGTACACTAGCGGGCCGGGTTCGGCTCGGGCTCGGGACGGGTATTAACATCCCCGCCCCCGCCTCCGACCCCGACTTTGTGAAGCGGAGAAAAACCGAACCCGAACCCCAACCCAGTCAAACCGGATTTTAAAATCAAAATCGGACGAGTTAGTGCGGCCTCGGTTGGATTTCGTTGCGAACGTCAAAAAAAACCGGTGAGGTAAATTTCCCGCAATAAATGCTTCGTGAAGTGGTACTGTTGAACAAAAGCAAACGCAACTTGGGTACATGAATCACATGATGTAGGAAGTAGGGACAACAACATGGAATCTGGGTAGAGAGGGCCCCGCTCCGAAACGTTGGGGCTCTCATTGTCGTATCGTTGACCCGCGTGTTTAGGGGCCCTGGTGCCCTATCAATGCTTCGGATGGACCTGTTGATGCAATCCAACGGTGCTGGACGAGGGCCCGCGTTATGATCAAATGGTGCAGATTGCACAGAGTGGTGATGAATCTGATGATCACGGGATGCGCTGAAAAGAGACCATAGGCCCAGGTATCACACCTTGGCGATGCTGACAGCGCCGCCAATATGTTACTTGACGATGTTTCTCGGTTTAGAGTGGAGAAATGAGGAAATGAATTTCTCCATTTTCCTTAAGCTGATTTGTTTATACGTTTTGTTAATTTTTTAATTTAAATTTTGTTTATACGTGCTGTTAATTGGTGCCTTAAAATATTGCTTTAAAAATATTTATTTAAAATTATAATATTTTTTTACTAATTAGAATATTTAATATACTAGTAATAATGAAATTTATATTCTTAATCATTTTTTTTAGTTTTTTAACAAGTATTACGCTAACACTCATATATATATATATATATATACACGGGACCTATCTAATGAGAGAGCCTTATTTAAGTGAGAGTGAGAGGAGCAAATCATAGCTATTAGATCCAATCATGAATGGTCAATATTAAAACAAAAAAGTCGTGTGACTTTTTTAAGTTGACATGCGATTTTTTTAAATTCAAACTAACTTTTAATTTTGGCAATTCATGTATGATTTGTATGACCTAGATTTGCTCCTCTCACTCTAAAAAAACCCTCTCACTATGCGTGTCTATATATATATATATATTTTAAAGTATTGACATTGGTTCTTTCCCAAACGGCAACGGAAAAAGGGTTTAGCGTATTACGTATTCGTGTAGGCACTACAGTACACCGGACAGTGATAGTTTTTGTGATAGTTTTCACCTTTCACTTGCATCGTCTTCAATGCCAGTGCATGTGCATCGTTCCTCAAGACAGTAGTTTATTCTATTTAACCTTACCGATTTCTTTCGATGAATTGGGTTCTTGTTCTTGAAATGAACGAACGTATGAGGAAATGGATCAAGGAGTATTTGACATATTATTTATAAATATTTTTACCTTTGAAAAACAAATATCAAGTAATTTATAATTTTAATTTTATTTCCTTAATTAATATAGTGACATGTTAGTTGGTTTAAAAATTTAAAAAACTCTAACAACATTTTTAGTTACAAATTGAACGACAATTGAATTGAGGGGTCAAAATCGCGCAATTGTGATATCTAAATGACTCAATTCGTTCAATTAAAACATGAGAGACTAAAATCTCACAATTGCGATACTTGGAGGACCCAATTCACTCAACTAGAACATGACATGAGGGACTAAAATTACACAATCGCAATATTTGGGGACCAAAAGTGTAATCAATCCAATATTATATCAATATTATTGAGATCTTTTTTTTACCAGAGTTATTGAAAACATTTTAGAAGTTAGAAAATGAGACATGCATCGATAGTGTAAACAGGTTTTACATTGATGTCTAATGAGAATTCACTATTCTACGATTAATTTTAAATTACAGTTATAAAGTGGGCTGATGTGACAATATGGAGAATTCTTATTGGATGTTAATGGAAAATTAATTTATACTAACAATGTAATAGAGAACGAAAGAAAGGGAAAAACAGTTTCATAACTGTCAAGAATAACCACGGCAACGGCCTCGTGATGTACCACGACTATAGTAACCCCTTCCTCTAGAGTTGGATTGAAAATTACTCCCATAAGTATAGTTATTCTGTCTCTGACCAGATGATTAAGAGGTTTGTGCTAAATTTGCAGATACATTAGACACTGCTAGTTCTTGTCTAAACTTATCTAATTGTGCTTCTTGCACCAATAGCAAAGCCTCAGTATCATAGAGTGATAGAGGATATGGTCTGCTATAGATCACATCACAAATTGATTATACTCTTCGGACAATCCATCAAAAATTGCATAAATTTGATCTTGATCAAAAATAGGATCTCCTATAGCCAACAGTATCTGCTAAAGCTTTAATCCTCAAAATGTACTCAAAAATTGATCTACCTCATTTTTTTGTGCTTTTCAATTCATTTTTAAGCAGTCTAACTTTGGCCTTAAGCAAAGCATAGAAATGTTTACACAATTTGTCCCAAACTTGCCATGAGTGTTTACAACCTAGAACCCTAGGAAGAACTGACTCGGAAAGTGTAGATAATAACCAGGTAAACAGCATCTGATCTTGAACCAACCACTTCTCATATTCATCAGAAACATTTTCAAGTAATCTATCAGATTCAGACTTGTATTTCAGAGGTATTGAAGAATTTACCACTAATCGGTGCAATTTGTGCGACATGATTACTACTTCAACCTGTTGATTCCACTACAAGAAATTTTTGTCATCTAGCTTGATCGAAAGGTTCGGTGCAAAGGTGAAAGCAAGTGATGAATTTGAAGTGCTAATTCGATGACTCAGATCTGAAAATGGAGGTGGAACCGATGAACCTCCAAAAGCATTTGGAGATGATTCCGCAGTGATCAACACAGAGATTCAACTGAGAAATGAAAAACTGAGACGAAGATTCGTTGAAGATTACTTTGTCACGGTCAACAACGAGAACTTTGATCGAAACTTCGATCAAAGAATTGAGACGCAATCGAAGGCTCAAGGACAACTTTCTACTACTGACATCATCTATAACTATATATAAAGGGGATATCCCTTTTTGGTGTAGACTTTTTTCCTTCCAATTTTACCCTTTTATTTCTCTTTTATCTATGCTTATCCATAAATTAACTTCTCCTTACTTTTGTGTATATCAACTGTTTTTAATTTATGCACTTCTTCTCCGTGATAGCGGTTAACATATACACATGTAAATTCATAGTGAAATCAAATATCTTAAATCAATTTCTAAAAAGTAAATCCAAATCCAAATTCTTTTTATTAAAAGAAAGTAACATATATGTGTACATATCAATAGGCGTTAAATACTGTTAATTAATAATAATATGTCATTTTCAAAATTAGTGTAATAAAATACAAGGAATACTTAATCAAATTTCTTAAAACCAATATTAAACAATAAAATGCGATAAAATATTTCATACTGTAGCGTAATAAAAATGCGGAAAGATGGGCACGGTTGCCGCTAGTAATAGAGAATGAGAGAAAGGGAAAAACAGTTTTATAATTGTATAGAATAACCATCAATCTCCCTAAAAAAAAAAAAAGAATAACCATCAATCATTGACTACAACTTTGGGATATTTATAGACCCACAGGGCAGTTATTACAAACTGGCACTTAAGTCTTCTTTCTACATTACTAAGTATTACTACGTTACTTTAATACAATGCACGCTCACTAAAATTCTAATAAATATAGTGAGATAAACTTGCTTATAAAATGTAGACTACTTCTATTATGATAAACTAATTTAATGTAATGTAATTAAATAAATTATATGTTCATGTCATAAATTACCTTTAGCCTTATACTGATAAAAAAAAAAAGAAGCTGAAATACACTTTTGGTCCCTTAACTTTATTTTAATTTTTATTTTGATCTTCTAATTAATTAAACTTTCATTTTGGTCCCTTAAGTTGCCAAATTACGCCACTTTCGTCCCCTAACATTTTACTTTTCATTTACGTCTATTAAGTTACGAAGTTACGTCACGTTCGTTCCTTAAGTTACGAAAATTACGCCATATTCGTCCATTCCGTCTGTAATCCCTTTAAACAATAAAGTCGAAATCATGCTCCTATCATTTTTCTTATTGATGAAGTAACATGATAAAAGGTAATGGAGAAAAAAACAGAGTATCAATGACCTATACACACACAATAAAGGGATTATAGACAGAAAGGATAAACTTGACATAACTTTCGTAATTTAAGGAACTAAAATAAAAGTTTAATTAATTAGGAGACTAAAATAAAAATTAAAATAAAGTTAAATGACAAAAAGTATATTTTTGACGGAAAAAAAAAATCATAAATGAACCGAAATTTTTCATCACACCAACTCTATGAAAGGGGAAAAGTCCACGAAAATGCTTTGCAACTTGCAAGTCAATTGAGCAGTGGGCTCGGTAGTGACTTTGTCAATTGCCACGCCACCTTTCCTAGCTGGTCTAATCTCAACCAAACCTGCAGACTAGGCGTGGTTATTTTTAACAATCTGAAAATCCTTTGATAAAAAAAAAATCTTCAAATCTTTCAAATAAAATTTTAGCACTTATTTTTCATAGTGATTATTTTTTAAAAAGTAGTACTTTTTTAATCTAGTCTTTTAAGTATGGCTAAATTATAAAATTAGTCCTCTAAGTTTATTTTAGGTTTTAATCTGGTCCTCTACGTTTTATTTGTTTTGTTTTGGTCCTCTGCGTTTTATTTTAGTTTTCAATTTGGTTATTTCCATCACTAAAAGTCAATTGTCCGTAGCTAGAAGTCCATTTTCCAAAATGTTATTTGGCTTTTAGCTTCGGACAATTGGCTTTTAATGACGGAAAGGACCAACCTGTTATAACTTTTAAAACGTAAGGGACCAAAACGAAACAAATAAAATATAGAGGACAAAATTGAAACCTAAAATAAACATAGAGGACCAATTTTGTAATTTAGCCTTTAAGTATCATCGTGTTAATTTATTACTTTTAAAAATTTAATTATTAAACAAATTTTAAAAATTAAAATATCATTATATTAATTATTTTACATGTATTTTAAGATATTAAATTCTTATTAAATTTATTTATGTAAAATAATCATAAATAAATAAAAATATAATGATAACTTAATATTTTTATGAAATGAATTGATGAAATATTATTTTTAAAAAATTAATTTTGTGAAATTTTTTAACTAATTAATATGCCAACACCTTCATAATCAAAAGTAAAAGTGTTTAAATCCGAACTAATCCAAAAACACCAAAAACTGTAAAAAATCAAATGTATTTGGATTTGTTTGTGGTCATTTTTTGTACTAACCACGCGGTTGGATTCAATTTGCGATTTACAGTTTGTTTTTCTAGAACCAAACCAAATCAAATCGCATCCCTACATAGTACACAGTCCACAACTACTACACGGTGCGTTTCATGTTTTCTATGATGGCTTCCTATCCTCTGTTACGAAACTTTGAAGAGTTTTATTTGTCTTTTTCATGTTTGCTTTAGTTTATAATTTTGTTTGGTTCTTTTAAACAAAGACATAAATGAAACTAATTAATTAACTCTTTAAATATTAAACAAAAAATTTAATTCTTAAAAAAATTAGTTCTTAAGATGTTATTTGAAGTAATATAAAAAATTAAATATGTAATATAGGCAAAAACTAAAAACCGAAACATTCGATCCAAACCAAATAACATTTAATCGAATTGGATAACTTTTTACTTCGAAACTGAAACAGCCGCACCATCAACACCCTTAATCAAAAGTCTAAATTAATTCTTATTCAATGAATAATATTTGCTTAAAATAATTTATAAGATCATATTCATTTTCGTTTTGTCATGAAGTAATCTTGTTTTGAAAGTTCCCATGGTCTACCCAAAAACGATAATTCACGGTCGCACACAGGAATGTTAAATGTTAAAAAAGTCTTATAAACATCAATAAAAAAATATTCAATTGATGAAACTAAAATAAAAATTATTGTAATAAACTTTTGACCCAATATTTTATTTTTAAAAAAATTAAAAAAATGAAGGTTACCTTATTATAAGATTATGAAGAATTAAGGATTGGCTTTCAGCAACATTTAAACTTGTTTACCAGTCCAAAAAAAAAAACATTTAAACTAGTTTTTAACCTCTGGTAAAATTAAAAAAAAAGAACTTAATATTAACCTAGTTATTTAATTGATATATATTTATTTAACCTGGGGGGTCCTTTTATTTCACCACCCTGTCTGCAATTTTCATAGTTTATCTGCAGCCATTCATCTGGTTGTAAGCGCAGCGCAGCGCCGTGATAAAGAAAGCATCCCCCAAAAGTTCGCTCCACCGTCGTATGGCTTCCTCTCTTTTTCTTCTTCCATGGACCTTCAAACCCTAATCATCAGCCCACTTCCCATGTTTCGCCGCCGGTATCTCTTCTCCTCTCCCACCATTTTTACTTCTTTCTTCTTTCTTTTGCTTTCCTTTCGTTGATGCTTGTTCCCTTGTTCATTGCTTTCTATATTCAATAAATTTCCACACCTTTTCCTTTTCTTGAAGTTGATCACTTTTTTATTTATTTATCTATTTTTTAATTTATTTGTTTTGTGTTTCCAGTCCTTCACTGTGACTATTTTTATTGTGGTTTGAGTAAAGATGTTTTCTTTTTTCGTTTTGAAAGGAAGTACTGTGATTGTTTTCAGTTGAGCGCGTGGTGTGTGTGATTTTTTCTTTTTTGTTTTTTTTTTTAAAAAAGGGTTAATGGTTCAGGTTAGTTTAGAATGCTCTGTTTAAGTGTTTATGACATCTTTGCTTATTTATGTTTGTTCACAAAGTTTTTCTTCCTCGTCATGGTTGGCATGATAATTAATTTAACTTTTCACAAAACGGTGCGGATAAGGGTATTTATCTTTTCTATTTCTAGCATGCAAAGCTGAATTCCAACTATTGCTTCATATCTTACTGTTTATTTATTATCTTTTGGCATTACTTGCTGCTTGGGTATTAATCTAACGTAAAACACATGATGCTCGTGGAAAGAATAGAATTACTTTTTCTGTAATCAATGCTGTGAACTGTAACTGCAATTGGTTAAATGTTGGTAGCCTAGTGCTTGGCCATTTTAAATGTTGCTATTTATTTATAAATTAATGCAAGATTTTGTTAAATGATATTTTTTTCGAAAGTGTCCCTTTTTTTTTTTTTTGGCAGAAGACATTGTAATTTTTATTCACTGCTGAACTGAAATGTGAAGAGAAAAAAGTGTGGCTGCTTAACATTTTTGCAAACATACACACATTGTTTTTGGCAGTGAAAGCATTCCGTGCCTTAGTTTTTTTGTACATCAGTTTATGTCTAACATGTACTTGTGGTTCAACTAGGGGATTGTTGCACCTGGCCAGAAGATTCACTTGTTATGTGGTTCTGTCATGTATCTTATATTGCCTTGCTGCAAATGGACTATGCTCTATGAATGGGGTACAAAATTCGCCAGATTATGATGCTTGTGCATCTTTTGAGAAAAGTTACTATTTTGGTTCTTCAGACACAACTGTTAGCGACTCTCCATTAGGCGATGGGTTTCCAACTACCGGTAACAGTTTTAAAAATGTGTGTCCAAACAGTCATTCATTTTGCTTTCCTTCAATGTTGTCTGGATTTTCCCGTGAAGAGAAATTCGTAAAGGAAGCTTCTCTAGGAGAATCTGGCAGTCAGTACAACAGTCCATTTTGTGTAGAGTTAGCTCAAGATAACAGGCAGGCAAGTAACAAAAGCTGGTCATCTGACTATGGTGTGTTTAGGTTACTTAATCGAGGGGTTGTCTCGTGTTCTCTGAATTCCAGAGAGGGAGTGAATGGGGTACCATCTCTTCAAACTGAGATTGGTCATAAAGATGATATTTGGTCAAAGAGCTATGAGGAGTCCAAATCAAATTCCTTGGATGGTTCTGTCTCGCCCAGTATAAGGATTGGCCCTACTGTGTTGGACTGGGGACAAAAATATCTGTATTCTTCTTCAACAGCTTTTTTAACTGTGGCAAATGCATGCAATGAGAGCACATTACACCTCTATGAGCCATTCAGCACCGACTTACAGTTCTACCCTTGTAACTTCAGTGAGGTTTCACTAAGACCTGGTGAATCAGCTTCCATTTGTTTTGTTTTCTTCCCTAAGTGCCTGGGCTTCTCATCAGCTAGCCTGATTTTGCAGACAAGTTTTGGTGGATTCATAGTAGAGGCTAAAGGATATGCTATCGAATCTCCTTTTGGGATTCAGGACTTATCAGGAGTAGAAATCTCTCCTGGTGGAAGATTGAGCAGGAATTTTTCATTGTTCAATCCCTTTGACGAACCCCTTTATGTGGAGGAAATAACTGCTTGGATATCAATTTCTTTAGGGGATAGTTCTGTTGAAACTGAAGTAATTTGTAGTGTAAATGATTTTCAGGCTTTTGATCGTTGTCTCTTCCCAACCATTAAGGATCGTTTGGTTGTGAAGAGTAGCCAAATTGGTTCACCAATAGTAGCAATTAGGCCCCATAGGAACTGGGATATTGGTCCACATAGCTCTGAAACTCTCATGGAGATGGATATTACAGTTGGTTTGCAGGGGAAAATCTTTGGTGCATTTTGTTTGCATTTACTGAGGTCCTCACAAGACACATCTGATACAATTATGGTTCCGATTGAAGCAGAAGTTGACAGTCATTCTGCCTATGACACTGTTGGTATATTTGTTTCAGCAACTCTTGAGGGTCTAGCCACATGTGATAATGGTGAAATTGCTATCACTATCTCTCTAAGGAATGACGCCCCTTACATTTTAAATTTTGTTAAAGTCCTGGAAGTTGCTGACATGGAGCTTTTCCATATCAAGTACAAGGAAGGGTTACTGCTTTTCCCTGGTACTGTCACACAAGTGGGCATTATTTATTGTAGTCACCTGCACTTGGATTCACCTAAAGTCTCCTACTTGCGAGAGAGCTGCAAACTGTTAATTCTTACAAATGACTCAACTAGTCCACTGATTGAGATTCCATGTGAGGACATATTATATATTTGTTTTGACCATCAAAGGCTTTCATCTGTTGGAGTAGAAGGCAAGTCTAAACATATCCAATCTGGCAATATGAAGGCAGCGTATGTTGGCAGAAGCATGCGATTGCCACCAAAAATCAAGGTATGTTTTGAACATCAAAGGCTTTCATCTTATGAACACTGTATTTATTTATTTTTCAAGAATGAGGTATTTCGAATTAATCTAGTAGCATTTTGGTAAGTTCATTGGAAGTATTTTCCTATCATAAATTTATAGTTCTTCCTCTGGAATATTATTGCATAGCATACTGAACTGGACAGTTATTGCCAGCAATTGCTTACCATTTTTGTATCGTTGGACATGAATTACGTGCCTGGGGTGTTTTAGTGAAAATCAATTATCTGCATTAACAATATAACTCTTCAAGTCAGTTTTTTTTCTTTTTTTGTTTTTTGGTCAAGATCTGTGAATCGAATGCTGGAGAGCTTATAGTTTTACATGACTGATGCAATAGAGCCAGAGTGCTCTATGATAAAGATGTTAAGCAATTTCAATATAATCAATCACTTTCCAGGCAAGACAAACAAGTTAGAAAATAAACAAACTTATCTCTGATTATCTGTATCAAACACTTATCAAACAAGTGTTTGATACAAATAAAAGTATGATATATCTCTGATTGATGGCTCAAATCTAGAAGCATGGAGTCTCATAAACCTGTGTAACGTGCAGCTGTTGTCCTATCATGCAGCGTATTCTGCTATACATAGTGCCCTCTTAACCATTGTCTGATTTTTCTTTCTAACCCACTCCCTCCCTACCCATTTTTTTATTGATCTTTTTTTTTTCTTTCTATATATAATAGTAACCTTGCTGCTTCTACTACCTAGTCCCAGGGGAGAAAAGAACAGATCAGTTTAGAACTTAGCAGTATTATATGATATTTTTTAGAGGGCAGGAAATCTGATTTTGCAAATTTATTAAACAAAAGGGAACTTTCATGATAATTATTTTTCCTTCATTTGCCATTTGTCTTTCCTCGAGTTTTTGTATGTGTCTATATGGTCATTATGCACAGTAGTGAAACTCACATGTTGGAAATAAGTTACTTATTTTTCCCTTAAATTATTGATTATTGGTTATCTTGTTTATATACATTTCCAATTTCCAATAATCATTAAGACAAGTCTTTCTGCTATTTTTATGTAAAGGTTTTAGAGACAGCAGTAGATGAACTAGTTCTGGAAAACTGGAAGTCTCAAGGAACAAACAGTGGCTTGTCTGTACTTGAAGACCGAGAGTTGCTATTTCCGATGATTCAGGTTGGAAGTTATGTCTCTAGGTGGATCACTGTAAAGAATCCTAGCCCACATCCAGTTATGATGCAGCTTATCTTGAACTCAGGAGAAATAATTAATGAGTGTAGGGGACCACATGATTTATTACACCCTTCTTCATCTGGCAATTTGGTTGTAGATGAAGGGACTACTCCATCGAAGTATGGATTCTCAGTACCAGAGAGTGCACTGACAGAGGCTTATGTGCACCCCAATGATCGTGTAACTTTAGGGCCAATTATTTTTCGTCCATCTGATCGCTGTGGGTGGAGTGGTTCAGCATTGGTAAGAAACAATCTTTCAGGTGTTGAATGGATACCTCTAAGGGGATTTGGAGGGTTGCTTTCTCTAGTTTTGCTCGAGAGGTCTGAGCATGTTGAAAGTGTAGACTTTGATCTTAAACTGCCCAAGCCGCTGAATTTTTCTCTTCCATACTCCTTACTTCACATGAAAGAGATGACTTCTGCCTGTTCACAACCTTTAGTGAAAGAGTTATATGCCAAGAACACAGGAGACTTGCCATTGGAGGTTAAAAGTATCAGAGTTTGTGGAAGAGAATGTGGGTTGGATGGCTTTAAGATTCTTCATTGTAGGGGTTTTGCTCTTGAACCTGGGGAGTCAATTAAACTTATGATATCATACCAAACTGATTTTTCTGCAGCCGTGGTGCATCGAGATATTGAATTTGTCTTGGCCACTGGTATTTTTGCGTTACCCATGAAGGCAAGTTTCCCGAATGATATGCTAAGTAACTGCAAGAAGTCCATGTTTTGGATGCGAGTTAAGAAATCCCTGCTTGGATTCCTTCTTGTTGCTTCCTTAATATTTCTGATGTTTCGGTTCATATCTCCTCAAAGCACAGCATTGAGCGATGATAACTTGGTCCACACCACCACCTTGAGAAGTGCTGGGAAAACCTCTTTGCTACATCACAACCAGAGAAAGAGTAAGCTCTCTGTGTCAAATCAGATAAATCATCTAATGGAGGCCTCTTGTGGCACATATTCAGATGGTCAAGGCAATACATCTCCTCAGCATCTGATGCAGACTACTGAAAACCATCCTTCATCAGATACTCGAGGCGAAAGAATACTATCATCCACAGCAGTTGAGAGCTCTGATCAAACGAAAGCATCCCAGATGGGTCATCTCATGGTCAAAACTGGTAACGAAAAACGTAAAAGAAAAAAGAGAAAGAGTCTTGGTGCCAAATTAACAGCATTGTCTGAAGTTTCAAGTAGTCAAAGTGGGAATTCTACACCCTCATCGCCTTTATCCCCAACCGCCGCCTCCACCACGCCTAAATGTGACTGGCTATTGTCTCCTGATGTGGAGCAACCCCTTGAGGCTCATAGTTCTTCAATAACACACGTGGTTTCCCAACATTCTGTAAACAGCCAAGCTTCTGCCACTTCTGGTGAACAAAATATGTTGAAGCCTGCTTTTCCACCGGAATGCTGCAGTAATAACATGTCTTCTCCTCGTACCCCTTCCTTGTTGTCAGAATGTACTACTGCTTCTTCTTCGCATGCTCGGGCTCCTGGATCCGAACTTCACAACCAAAAAGCTGTTCAAGCTCAAGAGGCAGGACTTGCAGATGAGTATACATATGATATATGGGGTGATCATTTTTCGTTACCTCACTTGTTATTAGTTTCCAAAAATGTTGCTCACGTGAAGTCCAGTCCTGCTGAAAATAATTTCCATAGCTTTTTTGTAAGGGGTCCAGAAACCTTTGTGAAAAATTCTCAAGAAGAAGGCTAATTAAGTTGCAAAAATAAAGATCTCATAGCTCTACACTCATGCGCACTCGCATTGTGAATATTTTAACGAAATAAGTGCATGAAAATGCTACTATCTCCTGACTCAATTATAAGAAGAAAAAAAAAATGCACAAATTTGGTGGATTCAAGTAAATTTTGACTAATCTACCAATATTTAATTTCATTATTTCAAAAATATCTTTAAGTTAATTTAACTTTTGTTTTCTAAAAAAAGTTGTAAGGACTATTATGATTAATGATAGTTTAGTAAATATAGTTTATATTTTATATAAAATCAAGAAAATTAAATACACTTAATTACCGTTTTTAATATATGTAAAATAAGGTATTTTTGTTTATAATCGAGTTTAGAGGGAGTATAATTTTGGGCAGTAAAGGGAAAATGGAATAGCAAAAACCATATAGTGGGCTAGATACCAATCTAGTTGTCATATGATATCTTTCGGGCGCCGGTATATGACCCAAATGAAAGACAAAAAGGAGTAACTATTAATATCCCTGTTTTTGCTAGCACACACCCCATCTAGAAAAATTAATTTTTGGACCTTTTTTTTAGTATTCTGGAATAATAAAATTTTATAGAAGAGCCTTCCAAAGCATGCAGGTGAGCATCTCCCTTCACTAGTTCACGGATACTAAATTGGCATGCACGGGGCCACTCTAGGTTTATTCATTTGGGGCCATGATTTTGGGGCCTCCCTAATTTGATTTTTCCACATCTCCTCCTCCCAAAAAGACCAAAATACCCCTCATTTTTTCCTTACCCCTCATTCCCCTTCCCCCATCTTCACTTCACCCCTCTCTCTCTGAAACCTCCCTCTCTTCACTTCACCTCCCCCACGCTGCTGCCTTCTCGCATCTCCCTCTCTCTGTCGCATCTCCTTCTTCATCGCACCTCTCCGTCTCGCTCGCAGTCTCAGGTGAGGTCGCATTTCCCTCTTCTGCTGTGTTTTTTTTCCTGCGAATTTGATGTCTCCGGAAACTTGTTGACAGATCCTCCCGTCAACAAGAATCCGGATGTTTGAAATATTAGTTTCAAATTTTTGAACAACCGGATTCTTGTTTCTGGAATCTTCTGTCAACAAGTTTCCGGACTTTAAAATAGTTTTTAAAAAATAAGGGTGTTCCGGAAACATGTTGACGGACGATTTCAGAAACAAGAATCCGGTTGTTGAACATGTTTCCGGAATGACTCTTAAAACAATTTTTCATACTTTTGACATGGAGGCTGATTTGGTTGTTACATTTTCCACAGATATGGCACGCACCAAGGGTGGTTCTAAAGTAGTCAGTGTTCCTTCATCTAGTGGCTCGACTCGAATAAGGCCCACTGCGTCGTCACGCAAAGAATGGATGGAGCAACATCAACATCTGCAGGATGTGCCCGAGGAGCCTGCACACGTAGATGAGGCTGCCCATGAGGAGCCACCGCACGTGGAGGCTTCCCATGAGGATGCTGCCCAGGATGAGGTAGCACACGTAGATGAGGCTGCACAGGTGGAGGTTGCCCATGCTGAGGCAGCACACGTAGATGAGGCTGACGCTGATGAGGCAGCTCGCGTAGATGAGGTTGCAGCTGACGCAGATTCATTCCCTGGTGGCCCGGAGGACACATCAATCCTCGTTACCTACGGTGACCATGTTGCCACACGGTTATGGCACGACGATGTAAGTAACACTTAATTTTTTATTATGTTTTCATTTTATATTTTAATGCAATTGACTTATATTTTTATGGTTCCAGGATCGCGGTGAGCTGAAGGTAATAAATCACGACAAAAGCGTCGTTGGTTTAGAGCCCCGTGCAGAGATTATGACAGTCTTGGCGGAATCTGAGCTTGAGAAACTTTGCAACATCAGCTATAAAGTAATTGACAAGGGGCTGATATGTGCGTTTGTGGAGCGTTGGCAGCCAGATACCTCTAGCTTCTACCTACCTGTCGGGGAGATGGCGGTCTCCCTGGATGACGTCTCCCAGATACTCCATTTTCCAGTCATAGGGGCGTTCTTCACCATGCCTACACTGGATAAGGAGACAGATGATGTTTGGTTGCACGACCTGTTAGGCTTCTCCATGGCTGATGCATGGGCTGAAGTTGAGAAGAACAGAGGACCCACGACTCGTCTCGACTGGCTGCGGAGAGTGGTGTCCCCTAGGTGTTGCAGTGATGGGCAGTGGGACATGGCAGCTAGGGCGTTCCTGCTGCACCTAGTCGGTGGCACTATCTTCGCCGACAAGAGTCAGTCGTTGACACGAGTGGCATACCTGGGGATGTTTAGGAACCTGAGCAGTGTTCGCACTTATGCATGGGGATCAATGGCATTAGCATTCATGTACGACTAGCTCAGGGAGGCCAGCAGACATAGGACGAGGCAGGTGGCCTCTTACATGACGATATTACATGTACGAATGTTGTTGTTTTAAAATACTTTTATTCGTGTAACATACAAATGAAAAGAATTTGACTTGACATTTATCACATAGGCATGGATATACGAGCACTTCCAGGGTGTTGCATTTGGAACCAGGGAGCTCGAGCCAGAGTACCAGGAGGGACGACCCCGAGCCTGTCGTTGGAAGCTGATTAGGGGTGTAGGATTGGTGGAGCCATACAGACATGTTTTGGATGGAATGACTGCTGAGGAGATTACCTGGGACCCGCATGCGGATCATAGAGGGGAGCGCCAGTTCCAACATATATGCCTATTCAGAGGATTCATCCGGTTTGGGCCTATGATGTTTCCCTACCTGCCAGACAGGGTGCTGCTCCAGTTTGGATATGTGCAGCGCATTCCCGAGGATCCTTGTAACATCAGATCACAGTCGATCAATCCGTAGCAGATGGGCGACATGTAGCTTTATTTTGATGAGCATGTCATCGAGGGTGGTCAGCGAGCCACGAAGCCGGCGGACATGGAGCCAGGTTACATGGAGTGGTTTCATAGGATCTCTCACCCGTACATTTACTCACAAAATGTATCGGCTCCAGCACCACCAGCTCCAGCACCAGAGCCAGCTCCAGTATCAGAGGTATGTTGGAATTATTATTCTTCTTTTGTTATATTTTATAAAGTACAAGTACTGATTAACTAATATTATATGTTGTTGTAGGATGCGAGATAGTCCAGGGCGTATCAGATCGGCCAAAGATTGTTACAAGGGCGCCTGGTGATACAGCCGGACACAGAGAGTTGGAAGCTCATGCAGGAGCTTATGAGACTAGCGCGTCCCGATCGACATTGCCAGCTGACATATATCTGGAGGAAGAGAACTAGGGCTTCTGATTAGATCTAGTGCGTTCTTTATTTGTATGAACAACATTTGTATTTTGTTTTGTTTGTAACAAATATGTTATTTATATTTATATATAAATATATATTTTAGTTGACATAAATTAAAATGTTATTCAATTAACTGGAAATAAGGCACTTGCAACATGAAAAATACAACAAACACAGGAAACCCTAACACTTGAGAAATACAAGAAATCATCAAGGTTGTGTCAAGCTAGTGATGGTTGACGAATCTGGGTCAGTACACAGTGCGATGATTTCGTCGACAGATCTTGGTTTCCTAAGGAGAGAGATAATTTGATCAAGACTTCTCCCTAGATCCGCGTATAGCTTGATTGGCTTTAGACTAGCATATTGCTCATGAACTGCGAACATCGTCTCGACATCACCGTCATGTTGAAGTTTTAGAACATTATATTGAACACATCCGTGTTCCCTACAGACAGGGTATCGGTAATGGATATCAGACACCCTTCTGGTGTCTCTAAATGTAACCACCGTGTCGCTAACTTGTTTCTTTAAGGCATGAAATGTGATGCCCTTCGAAGCCCTAAACGATTTAGGGGTATCGCCCTCAAATGTGATTCCTTTGTCACCTGTTGTAATTTGACCATTGAAAAACACAAAAACAAGAACAAGACTCATGGTTGTGATGCCTGGAAAGCTATCTGCACCAAACAAGAAGTTTATCAAACAAACTGAGTAACTTCCGGAAATCACCGGAAATAAGAATCCGAATGTTTTGAAAATAATGTAACGTCCGGAATCTTGTTTCCTAACGATTCCGTCAACAAGATTCCAGATTGCTAGAAATCGTAGAAAAAAAAGAGGGTTGACGCACCTCAAAATCTGGTGACCGGTGGTGGTGACGTCATCGGCGCCTGAGACAGAACATTGACACATAGAGGATGAGGTTGGGAGAAAGATATTGTGGGAGAGATTGAGAGAGGAAGCCTGAGAGAAAGAGAGAAAAATAAGTTGGGAGGTGGGAGGTGAGGTGAGGTGAGGTGAGGTGAGGAAGAGGGGAAAATAAGAGGGAGGGGTATTTTTGTATTTTGGAGGGGTATAATTTACTTATTTAAAAAATGGGAAGGTGTTAAAATTAAGTGGAGGAAGTGGAAAAATAAAAGCCCTTTATTTGGTCCTAGCAGCAATTGGATCGCCTAGCAAGTGGTGGTCCAAATTCTATTTTAAGGACCATTTACAATAGCATTTGAAAATTACAAGTTTACAACTGCTGGACCCAAAAAACATACAACCGGTGCTATCACTTTGCATTACAAACAATCGATATATATAAATTTTTTTAAAAATATATAATATTGCCTCATTTTTACAATAATATATATATATACACACAATTTAGTAACTTTACACGTTAATTAAATGTACGTTGTATTTGGGCTACGCTCAATATCCACAAAAGTGAAAGCTGACTTTTGGAAAAGTTATTGGGCCTTGTCGGTGCCCCACAAAAGCTGATTGGTTTCTTTGTGTGACAGCAACAATGGTTATAGGCTTTAAGCTCTCATTATTATTGTTATGTTCTTTTTAGTTGCACAGAGCAGGCCACGAACATTGACACATTAATTTTCCTTGTAGTTGTAGCTTGATCGTTGGATCACGTGAAAAGAGTATGTCGGCAAAGATCTGGCGCAACGCAAGCTCATTAAAAATCGAAGCAAAAACAAGACACGAAACCAACAATTTCGACATGCCACAACTACGTGAAGAAGACGATGATCCAATAAGTTTAATGTCTCGGGGGGCAAGTTTTCTATATTGAAATGAGATATTTCCCACTGATTGGACCAATGACATATACGACTCTTTGAATTAACTTATGAACAACTTATTTGAACTTATATATTGACATAAACACTTTTAAGAGTTTTTGGAGAGCTTATAAAACAGCTTATTACATGTCGATAAACTGTTTTCAGTTTATTTCGATAAGCTAATCAAAATAGCTTATAAAATCAGTTTATAACTTGTATGAAAATAGTTTGACTATATTTTTTTTATTATAGAAATAACTTAACTTATAAAACGGTTATATGATAAATAGTTATTATATAAGCGCTGAATTAAATTGTTTACCAAACATACCTAAGTCATGTAAATGTATATTTGAGTGAGCATTTGACAAAAGTGATTTTGAACAAATTTTATAAAATTGAGTTTAAAGTGACGCGAATACTCTTTTTATTTTTTATTTTTTTGGATCTGAAGTGACGTGAATACTTTTACTATGAAAATAAGTTTAATGTAGTGTAAAATTTTCAACTCAATATAAAATCTATTTTTCATTCCTTTTAAGCAAACCACAGTTTGGAAACAAAATCGATTTTGCTCGAAAGAAACGGAAACATCCATATTTTGACGAATGGCCAAAATTACGTTTGATAGAGGAAAAAAAATCAAATTTGACAATTTCTACGGTTAAATTCAGCACACTCAATTGAACGAGCGAGCCATACACCTATGATGGGATTGATAGTAGAAACCTATAGAGATATTTTGAAAAGGAAAACACTAGCATCACACTCCAAAAAAGTCCAAAAGTGATACGAATCGAAAAAATGAGTGGAGGCTGACTATAGGAAGAATGAACCATTTTTTCCCGACCTTTTTTCATGTGCATGTGGGTATGTCTTTTCCCTTTTCACGAATCGCAACAAATTAGCCCCTCGTCGTTCTACTTTATTATGCTTTGGATCAGCTTATGGTCTCACCACTCATCGGTTACAATGAGCTCAGAATTTTATGGTACGATTCGCTTTGCACACCCGCCACCTATACAAAAGGGATGGGACCACCCGGTCCACCCCGACAAATACTAAATAATCGTGCTTTTAAATTAGTTTTCGGTGTCTGGACAACAAACAAATTTGAGACGATTTTTTTTATAACTTTTTTAAATGACTAACTCAGTTAACACATGTAATTAATGAAAAATTAGATTTTGTTAATGAATATATATTAGGTGTTACAACTCAGTAATTATTTATCGAACTTCATTAACCATAGATTTAAATGTGATTAATCACGATTTCTAAGTGTTCAAATCTATATGTAGTCAGGGACGGATCTAAAAATGTATCTAACGGGGGCGAATTTTGTTCCATACGTTTGGTTTAATTTTTTTTGTTTTCATTTCATAGTATTTTTAATAATTTTAAACATATCACACTATTTAATTACTTTTTTATAAGTATTTATACAAAATTAAGATAAATGTAGCCTGCTATTTTCATAATTTTTTTGGATAATTTTTTGAAAAAACTGAATATTTATGAAATATAGTATGATACTTTTTGGATAATTAAACAAATTTATTTAATTACTTTTAAAATCTGCTTGTTGAATTTTTTTACTTTACATTTTATGGTGTGAAATGAGGGACGGAGGGAGGGGCTAGAGCTCACTTTTGCACCCCTCTGTATCCGTCCCTGCATATAGTTGAACACGTGAAAATCTTGATTAATAATGTTCAAATTAGTGGTTAATGAAGATCAGTAGATAGTTAATGAGTTGCAACACCTGATATATCTATTAACGAAATCCAACACATCATTAATCACGTGTGTGGAGTACATTGACCACTAAAAAATTGTCAAAAAAATTGTCCCAAATAAGTGTTCAAATTGTTAACAATAGGAATCCATAGAGAAGAGAAGAGGAGAATGAGTAAGGAGGCTAGGGTTCTAATAGATTTAGAATGCTCAAAATCTTTATAATACAAGGCACTAGAGAAGTATAAATACTAAAGATACAAAAGACTAAACTATGCTTAGTACTAATATATTATATTATCTAACATCCCCCTTCAAACTCACGATGCGTTAACAGGAAGCATCGAGAGTTTGTCAGTTAAAAAACGAAAACGTTTAATAGAATGTGATTTTGTGAACAAGTCAGCAATCTGCATAGAGAAAGAGACAAAAGGCAAATTAATGGCGCCATGTTGAAGGTGATGACATGTGAGGTAACCATCAATCTCAATATGCTTAGTGTGTTCATGAAAGATTGAGTTGTGGGCGATTTGAATGACACTCTTGTTATCACAATACATAGGAGTGGGTCCAGAGAGAGGGACACCCATATCAGAAAGTGGCCAACGTAACCAAACTATCTTTGCAGTGGTGGATGTCATGGCACGATACTTAGCATCTGTAGAGAGCGGGAGACAAAATGTCTTGCTTCTTGCAATGTGAGACTCAAATACAACTTCCATACCCCACCCTCATGCGCAGTGTGGGCCGGGGTCCAATTCCCACAATATGCTTGCAAAATCCGGCTCTGATACCATGTTAACAATAGGAATCCATAAAGAAGAGGAGAGAAGAAGAAGAAAGGAGGCTAGGGTTCCAATAGATTTAGAATGCTCAAAATCTTTATAATATAAGGCAATAAAGAAGTATAAATACTAAAGATACAAAACACTAAACTACCTTTAGTACTAATATATTATACTATTATCTAACACAAATAACATTTCTCATTAGTTTTAGAATACAATTCGTAATCAAAATAAAGAGAATTTTAGCTAAAAAGCTATTTTGTGAGAAAAAGAGGAGTTTGAAATTTTCACATTATTTTTTACACCTATTTCACATTTATCTATTTTTCTCTCATTCTTTTCCATCATATTCCTATTTCAATGGGTATAATTGTGTAAACATATATAATGTAAAAATAGAATAGCGTAAAATTCACTTTATTAAAAAAAGTGTCATTTGTAGAAACATTTTGTGAATCCTTTTCTGCATGATGAGTCAGTTGTTTGTGTATGTCGAGCGCATGTATGCTGGTGTTAAAAGCACAAAACGCTTCAGGGCTGAATATCCTTTTTTTATGAGCAACAAGATACCCCCCCCCCCCCAACCAACCAAATGAACAAACTAAGAAGCCGTAGGAGCCATCAGCCCAGCAAGGTCGTCCCTATAAGCATCCCACACAAACATAGGAGTACAATCGAAAATTCTACTACAAGAATCTAAAGAAATATCAAAATTCACAAAAGCGTCGGCCATTCCATTTCTAAAGGAATTAAATAAATAAATTTAACGAATAAATTTGCAAAAGCAGGGGCTGAATATCCTAAAGGAATTAAATACGTTATTTTTATAAAATTAATAAATTTTAATTTCAGTTATCATTTAAATTTTATTTATTCGTAAAAAATAATGAAAAAGAGTAAATTACTTTTATATTTTTTAGGACTAAAAAGAATAATATTTAAATAAAGATTCAAATTTATTAATTTTGGAGAAACAAAAAAATATTTAATCAGCAACATCAACCTAATCCCTTATTCGATAAAATCTGGCACATAATGGGTCTTAAAACTTTGCTTTAGAAAGTGATTTGTAACATCCTCAATTTTCTAAACCTTGCTTAGTAAGTGAGTATGTGGGATTAAGTGTATTTGTGTGTGCCGAGGTGTATTCGGTGGAGTTTGACAGTGTACTCGGGTGTTCAACGATGCATTCGCTTTCTGTATCCTTGTGTAAGTGTAAGTATAAGACTAATGAGGTTTTGAAGGTTGAAGAAAGGTGGAGAAGTGCTTGATAGGGTTTTAGTATTAGTCTTAGAAGCCTCGTAGAATTTGAGAGCAATCAGAGTTAGGATTAGGGTTTTGGTGTATCTGTAACCTAGAGCGAATGTGAGTTTTCGAACGAGTAGATGAGCCTTTGAATCTTGTTCCTTAGGTCTATTAGATGGCCTTTTGTGTTTAGAATCATGTCTAAGTGTTAGGGTATCGAGTTCTGGATCGTATGAGCGTCGGAATCGAAGAAATCACGCGAAACCGGGCAAGACTGCGCAAAAGCGTGTGGGACGCGCTTGGGGCACGTGTAAGTGCGCTAGACTACGGTGCACCAGTAATTCCAGATCCTTCTGTGAGACGTGGCGCATCTTGATTGGAACAGCGTGACCCACAGGGACGCAACACGTGGCACGCATGCGTTTAGGCACTTCGCAGTGAAGGAATTGCCTTAGACGCGCGTGGAGCGCGCAGGTGTGTAGGAGGCGCGCACTAAGCACGCTGGAGCGCGCCTAGCGAGGGATTTTTTCTATTTAAGTCCTTTTCACTCATTTCTAATCCTTTTTACCTCTTCTTCTTCATGAACCACAACCTTAGACTAGAGAACACCTATTCTTGGGTTTCTAAGGCTTGGGGATCCATTCCCAAGCTATTCCAAGTGCCAGTTCATCAATCCAATCGTACCGATTCGTCTATTTCCGTTCGTGCTTTCTAAGGCTTATCTCCAAACACCGTTTTGTGGAGGTAAAGCTAAGTTCCTTGGTAGTCTTATACTGTTCTCAAATCTGATTTCATGATATTCTTATGGTTCTCATTCCTAACCTCAATCCGGTGCTATTTTAGGCCCTGTTGGACCGTACGGTTACCGAACGAGCTAGGATTTTGCCGAAACATTTGGAGGTGACTCTGTGAGTCATGAAATAGAGGATGAAGCCTCTGTACCTTGACTTTCTCATGGTAAGTTCGTGACCCTTGGTTGGTGCTTTTAGTCCCTAATTAACTGTTCTACGTGTTTTAGTGTTTCGGTGCAAGTTTGGCTGCAGAATGAGCTAGGAGTTGATCCAGAGCTTCAAATATTCCTATTGGAGAGTATTTGGTCATGTGGTATGGCTCTGTTCCAGAGTCTATACTTTTAATTTCAATTCATCGTTCGTTTTGGTTTTGGTCCCTAACAGTGTATCCTTCGTAGTTTGAAGTCCGGTGCGTGATTCCAGCTGTTGTAAGTGCTAGAAACCACTTCAAGACTTGTAGTTTCGTGGCTTCCATCCTTGGTGTGGTAAGACCAGAACAATGTTCATTCTTTCCATGAATTATTCGTCATCCGTTAGTTGTCCATATTCTAATCTGGCATTGTTTTTGTGTTTCCGGTGAATTGTGGATCCCGTGGGCGTGCTGGCGGAATTTGTGGACAAGTTTAGATGATTATCCCATTGAGGGGCAGAACCATATATGTGTGGTGTGGAAGTGTATTCGTGACTTTTGTTTCCATAGTTTATGCGTTTGTGAGTTCGTGAGTACGACTTAGTGTCTAGTGGAGCAAAACCGAAGTTTTACCAGGTGAGGAGGATGAAACCTTAATCACTGGGATTTCAAATGTATTATATGATCTTTAACATGTGTAGGGTACCTTAAACCCTATTAGAGGTTGATGCTAGTAACACCTAAGGATATGGGTTACGGTCTACGGTGTCTAAGGATAGGCGTCGTATACCCATCGACACATAGGATATATGTATGGTGTTTATGGATGATTGATAGCATGTGATATTAGGATAGATGATTTGATGGTATGACAATGGATTTGTATATGCATGATGAATTGATTATGTGTGACAGCCTGTGTACTTAATTGATAACATGATAGTTGGTCGCCTTCGTGACACGAGTGCAGACTTGTATATTGATCAAGAGAGTCACTACAAGAATTTTCGTCATTACCGACGGCCAATTTCCGTCGGTAATGCAAGAAAGCCGTCGGTAAATCGTGATTACCGACGGATTACCGACGGCCTCGGGGCCCTTGGAAAATCGTTCGTTGGAAATTTTTTACCGACGGCCAATTAAATCCGTCGGTATTACCGACGGCTTAGCCTTCGGTAAATTATATACAGCCGTCGCTATTTCGTTGGTTTTTTTAAACTTTTTGTGAGATTTACCGACGGCTTTTCCGTCGGTAAATCTCACGAATTAAAACAGTTTTTCCATTGGCAAATATGAAAATTTCATTGAATTTGCGACGGCTAAGCCGTCTGTAATTTACCGACGGCTAAGCCGTCTGTAACCCTCTCAAAATCTGGATTAATTTAGCGACGGCTTGGCCGTCGGTAATGTTATTTTTTTTTTTTTACGAAATTTTTGTTTTTACTACTATATATAAAGAAAAAAGAAAGACTTTTTTTTAGTAGTATAAAGAATGAATAAATTTCTATTCGAATAATATTCTATATTATTTTCTTATTATTCGATAGAATAAAATAGTATTAAATTTAAGCAGCCCCAAAATTTTACGGTACCTTCCATATGAACGCAACAACAACAAAGGCTTCCTTTTGCAGAAAAAAAACAACAACAAAGGCTTCAATGGCCATCAACATACATTAACAAAAAGAATCAATTCTATTACAGCACATTGATACCATCTTTCTTTGCAGTGCACAAGACTTGCTACTCGGACATCCTCCCAAAGAAATCACAACATGTAAGAATATGTAAAAAATGACTTTGTTAAAAAAAAAATCAAAGAATCCTCCTTTTGAAGGTTATAATATGGTATGTGTTTTCATCGTAAATAAATGACACGTTGAGTTATTCTTCACCTTCGGTTCCAGATAGCTATCATCACCAGTACTGGTGGAGTGAACCAAAGCGGTGGGGGGCGGATTGTAGACATATATATGCACAAGCTGAATCCGCACTAGCCAAAACCAATTTTTGCATCCCATTAACCATGGTTTTAAACTTGTTCCCAGAGTCCGGCGACTTCGTACTCCCACTGCATTCAAAATTTAATTCCATTATCAACTATAGCTCTGAAAGATGAGAAAAATACAAACTAATTTAATGTGCAGCATAGAAAAGTAAATATTTCAGCTGAGAAACATACCCATATAATAATGTATTTGAGAGCAAAGCACCTAACCAAGCAGTCAGGGAGATATACAGGACAGGGTGGCTCCCTTACTATAGGGTATCATTAGCCTCTAATTGCTATTTAGCTCAATAATTAGCAAAATCCTGTAGGTATAGGTTAACATGCACTTAACAGCATACAAAATAAAATGTCAGGATATATAACAAAGTCACTCTACCTCAACAAAGTGCAAATGCGCTAAAGCATTAATGTATGCAAATTCTTCGGTATGGGTAATGATGCTTGTACACTATCCAAGGCTCTAATCCATAATCAAGTATGCAATTCCAACAAGTCTATGTCCACTTTTCTCTCATCTGTCCTATGCACTCTCTTCCAATGTTATCAAATAGCGGCCATGGCGATTGCAGTGGCGGATTTTTTGCCAACCGCTATGACCAATTTGTGAAGGATGACGGCGCCATGGCACTTTACGGCGGAAATGGCGGCTTAAAATAGCGGATGTTTGACAAAATGCTATGGTCCGCCATCCGCAGTCGATAAATCACTAGAGTTAGCTTCCTGTTTCATCTTACAAAGATTCTATCACAATTTTCGGGAAATTACTAGCATAGAATTCAGCAGCAAATTATTTTCTACAAGCTATATGTATCTGGAAATCAAATTCGGGTCACAACACAATAATTGGAAAGATGAAAGAGTTACTACCTCGGGAGATTCAAATTCTATGAAGCCAAAATGTCTTGATTCTCCAGTCTGTTGACCATAAAAAAGGCATGATCAAAATCAATCAACTAAAAACAATATCAATTATCACCGAAAAAGGTAATTAAATAACAAACAAATATTGTCGAATCCATGTATTGAACTAAAACAAGCAACTTGAAGGGTCAAGTGCCAAACATGCATCTAAAAGTCAAGAGCCAATCAAAATTTAAATGCTTGAAACACTGATCGAGGAAGGCTTTGTCATTTAAAAGACGAGGAACCAAGAACCACAATGAGGAATTTAAATGACGAAATATAAGTACATGTTATTCATCCAATCGATAAGGCATATATTCAATTGTTTTATAATTGGTAGACATGAAACAAAACAGAAAACCTCAAGCCTATTGGTTGGAAAGCCGAAAGCTTCACACTTGTTTTATAAATCCATGACTGCTATACCTTTTATAAGTCAAATTCCGCCACTTAGTACAAACAGGTTGTTGCAAAGAACCCATCATTGCAACTCCAGTACACGACACCACCAAAAAAACACAGAATAAAAACAGATTTTTCTTGAACACTAAACGAATAATACCAAACTAAAATCCGATCATATAAAAAACACAATCAAAATTTATGAAAAAACTTTTTAAAAAAACATGAACAGCCTTCATCTAGCTTGCTAAGCGCTGACAACAATCCAAAACCATTGACAGAGAAAAATTCCAAAAAATTCAACAACAAAAGAAAAAACGGATAATCCAAATCAGGAAAACCATTCGCAGAATGTTTGGGAGTATTACCACCCAAATCAGGATCACCAGAATGCATCTCCCTCTCACCACAAACAGAATCAAGGGGTGAGTCTGGATTTTGTCAGATATGTGTGCTAGAAGAGGTCAATGAGCATAGAAACATCTAAAATAAAGAAATTGACAAAAAGTACTGGACTAATCTTCTAATTGTAGTTAATGTGAGTTTCTTCATACTTTCAGGTTCATGCCCATTACAATTGATCAATCCATGTACAACAATTTTTCAAGGAACCAGTTAGCTTCTGGAAAATATTAGAAAATTAACTGGAATGGCTGCTACTTATAAATAGACAATTCAAAAAGAATTTGTTTCATTAAATAATGTAATGGGAAAACAAACAGATTAAAACAAAAGCTGCAGTAGATAAACTGTGCTAACCAATTAAAAAAAAATCCCAATTATAATATTTAACGAATCTTATAAAACTGGTTCATGTGCTAACAAGGTTACACTTGAACATTATATATGTTTGAAGAATGAATCAAAATAATATCGGCATTTTAATCCCATATGTTTAAAAACTGAAGACAGGAAATTCAATGAATCAATAGAACTTACATTTCCAGGAGATGGAGCGACACTAACACGTGAACTCTCGTCTCTAGATAAGAATAAATGGCGACTCAGATCCACCTTCTTCGCTTGATAGTGCCTTAAAGTTTTTGACATCAATACCATTTTCTTTAGAAGGTGCTAAATCCTTGTTCATTTTAGATTTGAGGGACACTAGTAAGAATTGAATGACAAATGAAAATGTAATATGCGTAAATGGAATTGAATTTAATACAAACATGACATGATTTTTGAATTTTAAATAAAATAAATGTAGTATTGTACTATTTGCTATCATGAATGCACTATATCCATGTAAAGACAGATTATAGTTACTAAGGCAAACTTATATTTTGAAATATGAAACCAACAACCACCGACCCTTACATACTATAAATAAGTTTTAAAATTAAAACATTTCAAACTAACATATAAACACGTAAGAAAAGCAGACAAGAACTTTAAAAGCAAGACTCGCAAATGTAATAGAGGTTTAATCCTCCAACGCCCAACCCTATCATGTTCCCTCCTTTCACAACCCACACACCCATATAAATATGAACAATAGTGAAGAAAACTTGGAAAGAGAAATTCCAACCTTCTGCTTGGTTGGAAGGAGCTTGAGACTCCTTTACATATTCATTAGACCCATTCGTGCCATCCTCAAACCGAGGATTTATTATGATGTTTTCGTCATCGGTGGAAACACATCCCGTGTTCTTTGTGATACGAAAGAAGGGAAAATGCATCAAAAATTGGCATGTAAAAAATATAAAGTTTTCATGAAACAATGATAGAAAATGAAATCGACACATATTTATTGCAATTCCACTCTAGCAATAAAAATTTCTTGTGATGTAGAGTATCACAAAGGGATAATGATAATTACATCTTGATCTTATCCACACAGGAGAGTATTTACATCTTATTTATGCAAGGACTTTAGCTAGTAATTAAGTTCTAGATGAATCTTTTCCTATAATAATCCTGTTATTTCCAATACTTTATGTCCTGTGATAGCCATTAGCCAAAGGGCACACCTTAATGTAACGCAAAGCGGCAATGATGCACAATTCATATCATTTTGGTCAATGCAAGACTTTACTAACAAAATTAAATAAGGCAACAACGTAAATATATGAAAAGTTGCTGAATAGTAGCTAGTAGAAATACATACCTCTGAGTGGTTTCAAAGATTGGCCTTCTCTCGAAGTTTTCCATAGTTTCAATGAGACCTCTAAGCCAATACAACAATCACCAGAGACCTTCAATTAACAAAAAGAAGGTATGATATTTAGAACCATAGGGACTTAAAAAGGGAAAATTCAGTGTAAAGAAAAGATTTGAGGGACACTAGTTGATGCGATGAGACTAAAGCACATAGATGCTTTGGAAAGTGGATACCTTATTAGATTATCTAGCAAAGCTTGACTTTTAACTTTACAGGATCGTTATTTCCAAGCAAGGAAGCAGCATTTTTCACAATCAACGAAACGTGCACACTGTGCATTAAAAAGACGATGAAGGTGAATCACGTCTCTGTCCGAAATTTTCTTTGCACTTGAGCTAACATTCTTTTTGGGAAAAGGGAGATTAAGAGGAATAAAGTATCCACCTTAAGTCTAACGGATAACAAACGATGTTAAAAGAAATGTTGCATGTTTAACATGAAACTTTATAAGCAACCATTCGATACCCCAACTATCCATTTAATCCAACAACAACAACAACAAAGAGTAGCGAGTAGTAGTAACGGATGAGAAGTCTTTATTTCGAACTTGCAAGCATTTAATAATTGATACACAATAATCGACGTCGTTTACTTTCCAATTTTCTGTTATGTCATCCGAACCCTAATTTAACGAGAGATTCAAATTATGTATGGCAAGAGATGGCGAAGACGAACCTCTACTCGGTGTTGGCTTGGAAAGCCACGAAAGAATTCGATCTGTGGGACACAATCCCTGGCAAAGCAGATATGAATAGGCTGCTGAAATTTCAGTAAATCCTCATCCAGATAAGCAAAGATCGGTTTCACGCCAAAGGAACCAAATCAAACCCTAATAAGATAGGAAAGAATGTGCGGCGTGAAAGCAGAGAGAAAAGAAAATGTCAATCGAGCAAAAGATAGGCAGAACGAAGGTTTTCGCGGGAGGCATCGACGGGAGCCAATAGGAACTTGGAGGCCTTCTTCTTTTGCTCTTTTAGCCAATCCTTTGGTCCTGCTGCGCACGGTTTCAGGAGTTAGGGCTATTCAAAATATAGCAAGTAATTGATAATGTAGTTGGGGAAATAGAAGAAGAGTGGTGCGTACAGATGCCAATGTCAATGGCGGAGGCAGGTGCAGAGAGAGAGAGGAAGGAAAGCAGAGCTATATCTCTGCGAGAGAAAACCAATTAAACGCGGGATAACAAAAATTTTTACCGCCAACATAATTTTGTACCGACGGCTTAGCCGTCAGTAACGTAGGAAAAAAAATCAATTTTTATATTTCGACGTTTAGCCGTCGGTAATTACAGACGGCCCATCAGCCGTCAGTAATTACCGACGGCTTAGCCGTCGGTAATGTCGAAAAAAAATAATTTCGCAAGTCATATTTTTCCGGCGCATTAGCGACGGCTTAGCCGTCGGTAATAAAAATATTACCGACGGAGTCGGGGCCGTCGGTAAAATTCCGTCGGTAACGAACTGTTTTCTTGTAGTGAGTGTGATAACATGTTATGCTTGATAACATGCTTAGGTGTATTATGATGCTATAACATGTTGTTCATGTGCTATTGTGTGATAACATGATGTGTTTGGTACTATGCTCTGGTGTGCTATAGCATCTGTGAATATATGATGACCTGTTGTATGTTGTAACATGTTGTTTGTTGTGTAAACCTTTCTACTATTGGGAGAGGTACTCTGTTGTTTAAGTTGCATATGTTGTAGTTGTGTTGTTTAGTTCCTTAAATGAGAATAGCGCGTGGTCGAATGAGTGTTGTTTCCACAGTTGGGGAACAATACTTCTCGATTATGATCTATTAGCCTATATGTTGTTTAAGTTGCATATGTTGTAGTTGTGTTGTTTAATTGTTTAATGAGAATAACTCATGGTCAGGTGAGTGCTGATCTTAAGTTGGGGATCAGTGTCGAAAATAGTTGAGTATGACGTGCCAAGTGCGAAAATAGTTGAGTACAGTAGCTTGGCATACTGACCTGATTATGCTCTATTAGCCTACATATTGATAGATTCAGTTGTATATGTTATAGTTGTGTTGCTTAGTTGTTTAAAGGAGAATAACTCATGGTCGGGTGAGTGTTGTTTCCACAGTTGGGGGAACAATACTCCTCGATTATGATCTATTAGCCTATATATTATTTAAGTTGAATATGTTGTAGTTGTGTTGTCTAGTTGCTTAAAGGAGGATAGCTCATGGTTGGGTGAGTGTTGTTCCCACAGCTGGGGAACGGTACTCCCTGATAATGATATATTGGCCTAAAAGTAGATAGACTTAGTTGCATATGTTGTAGTTGTGATGAACCATGTGAGCCTATGCACAAGCCTTCACAGTTGAAAGAGTGTTGATCTTAAGTTGGGGGTCAGTGTCGGAAATAGTTGAGTACGACGTGCTAGGTGCGGAAATTGTTGAGTACGGTAGCCTAGCATACTCTCAAGTTGTGAATTCTTGTGGATCTGCCGACATGTGTACATATTAGGATGAACATGTTATTGTGTTGTATACCTTATTTCCCACTGTATGGTGTTTGATGAGTTTCTTACCTCCTCTCTATATTCCTGCGTATCTTTGTATTGTTGTTTTGAGATTAGAAGACGGTGAGTTCGTAGCTGTGGCGAGAGCGTTGAGGAGATTGATATTGACGGAGGTGAAAGATACTCTTGGAGAGGTTGCTGATGTCTAGGAGAGACTTTTGAGTCTCCTGTTTTGTACCACGGCCAGTAGAGAGTTTGTTGTTTCTATTATTGTACGCACTCTGATGTGAATACTTCGGTATTAAGTTTCTGTATGTTTTCACGTGTTCGATTAAAGTTTTAATTTTTTTTTTTGGCTTGTTAGATTTAGGTGTCACATGATTCATGGAAAACTATTGACTAATGAAGAAAGATTGAGAAGAGGTATGACGCACGATACTTTATGCCCAAGACGTACGTAATGACTACCTTGAAACTTTAATGCATGTTTTAAGAGATTGTGAGGATGCACACACCCTTTGGAACATATTTATTCACCCTGACCAATATAGCAAGTTTTTTAGCTTAGGCCAGAAGGCATGGCTGGAGTGGAGTCTTTCTTCTTTAAATGTGGGAAGACTTAATTGGAAATAACATACTCCCTCTGTTACTTTTTATAAGTCCTTTTAGACAAAAAAACGCATATTAAAAAAAGTAGTTAACATAATTAAATTGTCTATAATATGTATGCTTTTCTAAATTTATCCTTAAATCATACTTTTAATTAATTAATATATGTCTTGGATTTTTAAACACTATGCAATTAATTAGGGATATTTTTGGAAAAAAATAATTAATATATCTTGTAAGTTGAAAAGAGACTTATAATTAGTTAATAATTTTTTTAAAAGGGGCTTATAAAAAGTAATGGAGGGAGTATTTTATTTGGTGATACTCTTTGGTACTTTTGGAGAGATTGGAATTCACTTGTTTTAAATTCTCTTAAAAAACTGACATGGAAGATAATATTTTGCATGTCATCCAGAATTATGTTCATCTTATAGAAAAGGAGTGCACAAATCCTAATCCCTCTCAATCTGCATGACTGATCCGGTTAGCAAAGCTTGGAAGAAGCCTCCTCCTGACTGCTTTAAATTGAATGTCGATGGTACTTATAGAGGTAATAATGAAAGCTTTGCTTGGGGAGGATTAATAAGAAATGATGCAGGTTTGTTTGCCAAAGGATTTTACTGCAAAGTGAGTTCCTGTAATGCGATTTGGGCCGAAATGTGGGCTCTATATTCTGATTTAAAGTTAGCTCGTGAAGAATGTTTGCATCAAGTCATTGTTGAAATTGATTCTTATGTTGTGGTGGACGTGATAATAAAAGGACACTCTTCCTTCTCTGAATTTTCTTCTTAAGGATATTCTAGCTCTTATACGTTTATCTAATTGGAAGGTTTATATTCATCATATTGGGAGGGAAACAAATAAATGAGCTGCCCTTTTTGCTCAAAGAGGTCATACTGGCTACCTATGTTACTCATAGTTTTGTTACTAGCTATCCTTTATTAAAAATCCTATTGGATGATGACATCAGAGGAAGTTGTTTCTCACGGGTGATTAGTAGTTGGTGTAGTTTCTCTTTTGTATATAAAAAACATATTTAATCGAATCGTACTTAACAAAGGTTAGGTTTGAGTGAGTGAAACACAGAAAAATAATATTCATCATTTTTTTATAGGAAATATTCATCATTTGTCATAAGGAAGAGAAATCAGTTTTGTTTGTAAATATGCTTACTGATCCAATTACACTAACACACATTGTACACTTGCTCTAAAGGGGTCGGACAAATAATGGCGGACCCATGTATACTTGATGGTGTGCAGATGCACTTGCTGAGTTTGATAAATTACAAATAATATCTTGAGTTTTTTCCCCTCATTTTTCCCTTTTATTTTTATATATTTGAACTCATTGCCCCAGTTATATATATATATTTTATTTTGTCCTCGTTGACTCAAAGTTTTGGATCTACCGCTGCTCACAAATATAGAAGTTTCAAGTTGAAATCCCATCACTAAATATTTTTGCTAGAAAATCTTACTTTGCATATGGCCAAAAGGAAAAAAAAAAGTCTGTTTGATACACTTTTTAAAAATAATTTTTCTGTTTTTAAAAATAGATAAAAAACCAATTTTGCTCTTGTTAAAATTTTAAAAACAGAAAACTGTTTTTAAAAAGTGTAATCAAACAAGCTCTAAATATCCAAATTTTGTTATAAAAAATGCCAATTAACAATACAAAAACCAACTGCACGAAAATAAACGAGAGCAATATATATAATCGATTATTTTTAGTGCTCATCCTCTCCTGTATTCCATCAAACACTAATAATTATGTATTGTTTCTTTTAGAAAAAAAAATGTTCGTGTAAAATTTGTGTCGAATAATATTCGAACAATACAACGCTTCTCTTCTGTTATTTTTTGTTCTCCATTGATTTTACTTTCTGCTAGTGACTAGTAATAATCTGGCTCGTTGAAGTCGTTTTCTTTATCCTTTGGAAACAGCGTATGAAAATGATGGCCTCTGTATAAAAGATCCACTAGGTCTATGCTATGGCAGGGTTTGCCTTGTAAACTTTTTTTTTTCCTGTAGCCTTCCCTTTTTTTTATTTATCATTCTAGCACACTTTTTATTTTAAGCACCAAAGTAGCACAATTTTTTTTATATTGAGAAAGTAAACTTGGAGGAGACGATTTCTCTTCATAGTTTTATTTTTTATTTTTGTCTAGAAATCGGTCCTAGACTTAGAGGACCAGACTTCACTCCTTTTTTAATTTTTTTTTTGGTTGAGAAATCGGTCCTGGAGGACCTGATTTCCTTCCTTGTTTATTATTAATTTTTTATTGACAGAACATTCTTGTTTTTAATTTGTTTTTCTTTTTATTTTATTTTAATTATGTGGTGGTTTAGGGTTTTGTGTGGTTTTTTAGGTTTTTGTGTGAATGGTTTTGGTTAATTATTTTAACTGTTAATTATTTAAGTTAGTTAATTAATTAATATAGTTAATTTAAAAAATAACATTGGCCTAAATAATTGTTTTAATTATTTAAGTTAGTTAATTAATTAATTTATTTTTGCCAGTTAATTAAATATTAATTGTTTTAATTAAATTAGTGTTTGTATTTTTTTATTTAATTAACTAACTATTAAAATAGCTAAAAATATAATTGGAAGGTAATTAACTCAAACTGATTAAAAATTAAAAATACCGATATGAAAGGGTTATAAATACAGATACGAAAGGGGTACAAATACAAACACAAACGAGACAAATTTTTTACTGTTGCTCATGAGCTCCAGAACAGTTTGGGCACTTATTCTTGCTATGTCCCTCATTTCACATAGTCCACATCTCTTGGGGTGGCGACTCTTTTCCCTTTGATCCATCTCGGTACGAATACGTGTGGACTGTGGGCAACCTTTTAGATCTCTCCGCATGGCTGGATTGTGACACAATTCAACTCCATTGTATTTTGGCCAGTATGATTCGTGAGGCACCGGTTGGAACTCTTTGCGGTAAACATTGAAAACATATTGTAACGTATACTGGGGAGGCACATATGTCATGTAGTCGTGATGAGAATGTGGGTCACACCCCAGCCTGACCTCTGCTTGATTTCGGATAGGCATGAATCAATAAAAAGTGTCGTTCGGCGCCTAGATAGTAATTGGCATCACGTCTTTTGCATTCGTCACATCTCACAAAACTTTATGAGGACTTTCAAGAATGCAGACATGAAAAAAAGTCACTACAAGAAAAGTGTGAATTTCCGACGGAATGTTACCGACGGCCTCGACTCCGTCGGTAATATTTTAATTACCGACGGCTAAGCCGTCGCTAATGCGCGGGAAAAAATCTGCTTACGAAATTAATTTTTTGCTACTTTACCGACGGCTTAGCCGTCAGTAACGTAAAAATATGACGGGTGATTTTTTTGCTACGTTACCGGCGGCTAAGCCGTATTAGTCGTCGGTAATTACAGATGGCCCTCTGTAATTACCGACGGCTTAGCCGTCGGTAACGTAAAAATATGACTGGTAGTTTTTTGGCTACGTTACCAACGGCTAAGCCGTCGGTAATTACCAGTCACGCACTTTAACCCTTCTTCTCATTCTTCTCTTCCTCATTCTTCCACACCAACATTACCAACCTCCCTCTCATTCTTCTCTTCCTCAATCTTCCTCTTTAACCCTTTCACCACCAAAACACACTCCAAATTCGAATTCCCCCTCAAATTCCTCTCTAATTCAATTTCACATTCACATTCAACATCCCTTTCCGTCACTTGCAAACTCGCGACGCTCCCCTCAAATTTCCTTTCCGTCGGTTCCGTCACTCGCCACGGAAGTCCGCTTCTCCGACACCGCCTGCGCCGTAGATCCACCGTGGTCGTCAGAATCGACCTCCAGTACAAGCGCCGCGACACCACCTCCACACTAACCCGCTGGCGAGGTCGTGGCGGGGCCGAAACCCTATAGTCAAAGAAGGCCGGTCGCCAGGCAGGATCCACTGACGCCGCTCCGACCAGGCGGAGGATCAGTGAGACAGGAATTTAGGGTTCGTTAAGATTCAAGTTCCTTGTATATCCAAATTAATAGCTCTCCAAGGTTTGCATTTCCTTATCGTGCCAGATTCAAGTTCCTTGAGGTATGTCTTCATGTCTTAGTAAACTTCATCTGAAAATTTGTATTGATTCTTTGCAAATTTATATGTCACCTTTGACTGTCTTCCAGAATCATGAAAAAGAAAATTTGGCTACCTCGACTACAACTGCTGTAAGCTTTCTGGCTCTTTGATGATTAGAATTCTTAGTCTATATATACCTTAATGACTGTTGAAGTTTTATAAATGGATCAAGTTCTTCTGAAAGAAAAATGTTTGTTTGTCTTTTACCTTTGGGGTTATATACTTTGCTAGCCTTTTAGATGAAATAATTTTACATGTAATGGAATTTAATGAGGATGGGGTTGTAGATGTTGCCATGGCTTTTGGTAGAAGTCTTAATTGGAAATGAAAGATCCATGTTATAGAATTTTCTCACATATTCTCTTTATGTTGTTGTTTCTTTTCTTAACTTGATGAGTTTTCTTTGCCCATTTTCTCTGTCTGCCCATCCACTGTCTTTCAAACATTAGAAACAAGAAGGAATACACCCAAACATGTTCAAAGCTGTAATTGCTGCCAGACATCCTGAATTTTCATCTATGCGGCAGCAGGTATGTTTAGTGACTTGTTTTTTATCTGAACAAGAATTGATGATATAAGAAGCATGTAATATTTTTCTGTTTCTTATGTCAAAAGTTGTTTATTATTTTTATTTGGAAAGGAAACTTAAGCTTAAACATACATAAAAATTTGTATAAAAATGTTTCTTGAGGATGAAAGCAAATCGGATTTTATTTGTGTTCACTTTATGGTGAAATGCTTTCATTTCTTTACTCCACTGATTTCACAACACTTGTGCACCATAATTTAGTAATATGTGATACTGAGTTAAAAAATTTAACTGAGTAGTTTTCAATCTTTAGCTGGTGACTGCGGCTGTTCTAAATATCTGCGCTACTTAAATCGTATGACTTACTGCTGTGAGTTGTGACTGCTTTGGTGCTTTTTCAGAATCTTCCAGCTGCTGACCATTAGATTTAGAGTTTTACACTGCTGACCATTACCTTAAGGTACTCTCTCTCTCTCTCTCTCATTATGCATAGAAGAAAAGGTTTGGCTGTTAATCTGAATGTTATTATATGGAAGAACTGTATCGTGGTTAAGATTGCTTTAGTGATTAGCTAGTAGAACTGTATAATAAACCCTATCTCAGTGTGTATCTGCAAATTTGTGTGGCAGGAGGATGCAGAGATTGGTACCTTTTGTTTGGAAACTGCCATAATTTTTCTGACTGAGATTGGACACTCCTTTTTGTTCTCCCATCTCTTCCTTTAATACCTAATTGAAAACTTAACTTGTAACTCTGTTTGTTCACCTTGCATTTGATCGAAAATTTTTCATATTTGCATTTCATGCTTCTGCAGTTCTATATTTTCATTTCCCCCCATTTGACTTTATGGGATACAAGAGTTTGTGCTCACCGACATGCCTTTTGAGTTTTAAACTCTCCCTTTGATTTGACCAGCTTCATTGTTTTCAGTATGGATACCCTTTTGGTCTATATCTCCCTTTCACTATAGTAGTTTAACCAGCACGCCCAAATTTATGTTCACCTTGTGTTTTAATTTGGGTTTATTGAGAATTCTAGTATGACGGTTTGTTGATGAGATACTAGTACTAGTATTCTAGTATTGAAAAACTGTTCATATTCACTTATGCTGATGATACTTATGCTGTTTGCTAGAATGTAAGCTGTCCTATTTTCCCCTACAGCTGCCTTCAGTTTTCCTATGTACTCTTTGAACATATCTAGTTGATCTTCTGCTGACAACACTGACTAATATAGCACAAATGAAAATAAACCCAAATGCATGAGAATAGAACAGTTACCTGAGCTCCAAATTAACAAGATGGACAGATTTCCCTAACTGTTCTTTAGTTAGAGAGGCTGCTATAACGACTTGACCTCCATTTGGTGTGAAATTGATGCAAATAAGTAAAAAGTCAGCCAAGACCTGCTGAAGCCTAAGACTATCACCATATAAGGTTTCCATTGCAACCTGCTCTGCGACATCATTGACTATTCGGATAACCTTTGCATTACTCCTTGTCATGACTTGACTAAGGGAGGCAACCAGTACCTCATGCAGAGTGAATTCAGCCATCTCAAGATCCAAGTAGCTGTTAAACATATAGGGGAAAAATGGAATATAAAGCTGTTAGGGAAGATGCCAAGCTGAATAATGTCGGAACTGTTTGTATTTGGTCCTATGTTCAAAATTTCACACACACAAACTAATCTAGCAATACAGATTGACTTTGAAAGCACAGTGACAAGTCAGCATCAACACTGTATGCCTTGTTTCAAAGACGCTAGTTAGGAAATACTATACTGATAAAGCCTGCCAATTAACTGTAACAAGTAACTAAGTGAACTATTCTAATTAACTGTAATTAACTGACTGTAATAATTACTCCTAACATTGATCACTCCCAGCTTGGAATGTTGCTTAGAAAATGTAGTAGGTTTAATGGGCTTAGTTAAGAAATCAGCAAGTTGATTGGAAGAAGAAACCAGCAACATATGGAACAATATATATTTTGATCAAAGTCAAAGTGCTTTGTGCATTTGTGGAAACTTGGATTGTACCTCCTAATATATACTGACATCTTCTATTACTCAGAAGTTGTCCCGTGTTTAGCAAAATACGTTAGTTTTTTATTTCATACTTTGTCTTTTAGTACCTCTGGGCAACAGAAGATTAGCAATGTGGTTGGATTTCAGTTTGAAAAAGCGGCTCAAGCTTTTGAGCTCTTTAAATACTGAAATCGAAACACACTCTAGATTGTTAGAAATAAGTTCCAGTCAATTAACACCCCTCTGTTAGTCTTCATTTTGCTTTTTAATTTTTTCGAGAAATGAGAATGGTTAAACATATAAATACCTATACGTTTCAGATTATGACATTTTGGCTGTTTGTTTTCTATTTGAAATTTGAAATGTAAATGTTTGAACATATAAATACCTTTATATTTTGAACTGGTGGTTCTTGTATTTTTGGCGTTGTTTAAGTATATTGCTTGATGTAAGTTAGGTGGGGTTACCTGAATATTATTTGAATTGCATTGCAGTTTGAGAATGTATAATTCCCTTGTGGAGAGGTGCTTCAGTGATTGTGTCGATACGTTTAAGCATAGTTATTTAATCCAAGCTGGGAGTGCTCAATGTTAGGAGTAATTATTACAGTCAGTTAATTACAGTTAATTAGAATAGTTCACTTAGTTACTTGTACAACTACATTCGTTACTAGTTGGTTGATCTGGGCTGTGTTTGTAACAAGAACATGATGCAGAAACTCCATAACAAGAACTATGAGAACAACAAAAACATGAATTTTTCTGCAAACTGGCAAACTGGGCCTTAAAGTCACTTCAGGCATCCTAATTCCTATCTATGTCCTTAAGCACATCAAATTGGTCAATTGCAACTGACTAACATCCCCCCTCCTCAACCACAAAAAAGATAAAAAGGTTCCAAGTGAACACGTTTTAGATGCATGCTAACTGTGTTTTTGGTGGCCATATGAAATGTCTTTTGATGTGCTGTTATGCATTTGAATACATGACACAATTTTTTTTTTTGGGTGTTTGAAGGTAAAATATAAAAGAATCATACAAGGAGAAGAGAAAAATTACGCGAAAGATTATACTCAACTTTCGTTGGCAACATTGTTGAGGTGATTTGATGCTCCTAGTTGTTCCGCCTTCTATATTTTTTCTGCTAGTGTTTTATGATTTCTTCTCTTTTTATTTTTCTGTTTATTAAAATATGCTTCTTTTCTATTATTCAGTTTTCACATATATAAATTCATATTCAAAAAGAATCTGCAAGAGAGAAAGTCGGCAACTTTGTTATTTAATTTTTCTTGAGATGCATAGTGGTCTCCTCCTGGCATGTACGCTTGTAATTTTTCTGAACATATATAAACTTATTAGTTTATCATATGAAGGACGCAACCAAATTTGTGAGGATAAGTTTGTTGCATTTTAAGATCAGTGCTTCTACCAAGATATTTTATGTTTTCTTCCTTATTCTTTAGATGAGCTGTTTTGTCGATGATTCTGTATTTACTTCAAAAGTCCCCTTGCTATGTCTTTAAACTCCGCTTGATGACTAATTGTCCATGACCGGAACTCATGCAAAAAATTTCCGTAATGACTCATTCCATCTAAGCTAATTATAAACCTTTACAAATAGCAGGCCTTGAGTCTGGAATAGTAGATGTAGTATAGTGTTGAATTACCTCCCTTGGAAGATGAGTACAAGGAGAGGTCTGCTGTTTATTTATTTAATTTGAATTGATGTAGTATATTGTTTTTAACATTATAAGGAGAATTTTTTGGTCGCCTTACTAAAAGTGACACATTTCAGAAATGGATGGTTACCCTCCAGATCGGAGTTGGGTATATGATAGGCTTTATCCTGGTAGAGGAGGGGTGAAACCAGGCTTTGCAAAAGGGGTTGACGAGTTTATACTGAAAGCTAGAGTACAACCTGAAGTTGTAAGTAATGGTGGAATCAGATGTCCTTGTGACATTTGCAAGTTTAGGAGCATATTGTCTGAAAGAGAAGTCAAGGTCCATCTGTATCGTGTTGGGTTCCAACCAAATTATTGGTATTGGACTGATCACGGTGAAGAAGCACCACGTGTTCACCCAGTAGATGTGCCTAGTAGTAGTGGACAAATGGATATGATCCGTTCACGCTAATGCAACATATGGTCGATGATGCGTTTAGGACTAGGTATGACTTCCAAAGTATGGGTGATGTGGGTAATGAGGAAGGCGAGGAAGATATTCATGAAGTCGAGGAAGATATTCATGAAGAGCCCCCAAATGCTGACGCTCAAGACTTTTATGATTTGCTAACTGCTGCAAACGAGCCCATATATGAGGGTGCTTCTGAGTCAAAGCTTTCAATATGCGTGAAATTGTTGGCATGCAAGACAAATTGGAACATTCCTCAAAAGTGTCTTGATTTCATTGCAAGTATGTTGGGAGACGTGTGTCCTTCAAAGGAGAAATTGCCAAAAAAAATTTACCAAGCAAAAAGATTGGTGTCCATGCTAGGTTTGGAATCTCAAAAAATTGATTGTTGTGTTAATGGGTGTATGTTGTATTACAAGGATGATATTGCAGAACGACAATGTAAGTTTTGTCAAGAACCACGGTATGTTCCCCGTAAGACAGGGATGGGTAAGTACAACGATGTTCCAGCAAAGAGGATGTTCTATTTGCCAATCACTCCTAGGTTGAAAAGACTGTATGCATCAATAGAGACTGCAGCTGAAATGAGATGGCATTCTCACAATAGATCTGGGTCAGACATTTTACGCCATCCATCTGATGGTGAAGCTTGGAGGCATTTTGATGCGGTGTATCCAGACTTTGCAAACGAACCAAGAAATGTAAGGCTCGGTTTATGTTCCGATGGGTTCACACCTTATATTCAGGCATCTACAACCCCATATTCATGTTGGCCGGTTGTTGTGACCCCATATAATCTCCCTCCTGAAATGTGTACGACTAAACCATTTATGTTTTTGACTTGCCTCATACCCGGACCATCTAATCCGAAAGAAAAAATAGATGTGTTCTTACAACCTTTAATAGATGACCTGCAACAGTTGTGGAGTGAGGGTGTTTTGACTTATGATATATCTAAAAAGCAAAACTTTCAAATGAGAGCATCCTTGATGTGGACAATTAATGATTTTCCCGCATACGGTATGTTGTCTGGGTGGGGTACACAAGGTAAATTGGCATGTCCCATATGTATGGACGATACAAAGTCGTTTAGACTAAAATATGGGGGGAAAAACTCTTGGTTCGATTGCCACCATCAATTTTTACCGCTGAACACAAATTCAGAAGAAGTAAAAAGAGGTTTACAAAAAACAGGGTTGAGAAACATGGGCCTCCTGTAATACTGACAGGTGATATCATATGGAATTGGGTCAGTGGGGTTCCAAGTGTGGTAGAAGATGGAAAAGTTGAAAAGTTACCTGAGTATGGACGTAGTCACAATTGGATAAAGCGAAGCATATTCTGGGATCTTCCATACTGGAAAGACAATTTATTAAGGCACAATCTAGATGTGATGCACATAGAGAAAAATGTATTTGATAATGTGTTTATGACAGTCATGAATGTTAAGGGCAGAACAAAGGACAATGAAAAAGCAAGAATGGACTTGGCCCTTATATGCCAACGTAGTGACTTGGAGTTGATTCCAAAAGCCAATGGAAAAATGACAAAACCAAAGGCAAATTATTGTCTTTCTTCAGGTGAGGCAAAAAATGTGATGAAGTGGATGAAAGAGATCAAGATGCCAGATGGGTATGCTTCAAATTTGGCAAGATGTGTAGATGTTAATAGAGGGAAAATGTACGGGATGAAGATTCATGACTGTCACGTATTTATGGAGTGTTTGCTCCCATTTGCATTTAGTTCATTGCCTGACCTTGTGTGGAGACCACTTACAGAGTTAAGTCAATTCTTTAAGGGCTTGTGCAGTAATAATTTGAGCCAGAATGATTTGATCAAATTGAATGAAAACATTCCATTAATCTTATGCAAACTTGAAAGAATCTTCCCACCAGGTTTCTTTGATTCAATGGAGCATCTTCCAATTCACCTCCCACACGAGGCAACATTTGGTGGTCCAGTTCAATACCGATGGATATATCCATTTGAAAGGTATTCGTTGATATCTGCAATTATCTCCCTCTATATTGTCATATCTTTATTATAAGCCATTTTATTCTCATTTATTTGTAGAATGATGGGTGATTTTAAGCGGTCAGTGAAAAACAAGGCTAGAGTAGAAGGCTCAATATGTATGTCCTACTTACAACGGGAGACAACATATTTTTGTTCACATTATTTCAAAACGATTGACTTGTATGCCAAAAGTCAACGTAATGAAGCTGCAAGATTGAATGACGATGTCACATCAACATTGTCAATTAGCAATGGACTAGGACGTCCTAGTGGCCAATCCAAAGCTCACTGGTTGGGTGATGCTGAATGGAGGTCTGCACATGTACACATCCTCATCAATTGCATCGAGGTTAAGCCATATATTGAGTAAGTAATACACCATTAAACCCACACTCAATGTATTTACTAGTATATACTTACAACAACTCTGTCTTTCTTGGCAGTTACTTTTTGCAATATAACTCCATCGATGAAGCAGATCCTTCAGCTCAAACTCGTATTTATGCTGAATTCCCAGAATGGTTTCGGTCCTATGTAAGTATTTGACCAAAATCCTATTGCAAATAAATTGTCTTCTTATCCTCATTGTGAGTGTCTTGTTTGTATAGGTTACCAATGAATCAAATGGCGTGGCTGACATAAACTTGATATCATTAGCTTGGGGTCCAGAGTCAAAGTCCATAAGTTGGCACAAATACTTCATTAATGAGTATAAATACCACACACAAGCATGGGGTCAGGGTAAAAAGACCATAAACAGTGGGGTTTATGTCAAAGGGGTTACAGAAGGAGAAGATGATTTCTATGGTGTCATACAACATATCTATGAATTAACGTATCACAAGTTGCCTCACAGGGTTGTCTTGTTTTATTGTCAATGGTTTGATCCAAGACGAAATAGAGGAACTAAAGTTCATCCGCAATATGGCATTGTAGATATCAAGATGAATAAGCATTATGATCGTTACGATCCATTCATAATTGCACAAAAGGCTAGACAAGTGTATTATGTACCTTACCCAGATATGAGGACAGACAAACGTGGTTGGTGTGCAGTGATAAAAACAAAGCCCAGAGGCCGTGTAGAGGTGAATGAAATTGACGATGACATTCCCTATCAAGATGAAGAGATGACACGTATAGAGCAGATAACTGAAATTGAAGAAATGGATTGCTTGCGTGATCAAACACATAGTGATGAAGACGTCGATGTTATGTCAATTCCAAACATTGATATTGATAATGAAGTTGACATGGATGTCGACGATGATGATAATTATGATTCTGAGCTTGACTCTAATGACGGAGATGCTGATATGGCTGTGGATGATGAAGATGAAGACATTGACTAAAGTTATTGAACTTGTTTATTTATGAAGTTAGTGAAGTCATTGTACTTATTTATTGTAAAAGTTAGTGAAGTCATTGTACTTGTTTATTTAAATAGTTAGTGAAGTCATTGTACTTGTTTATTTTAAAAGTTTGTGAAATCATTGTACTTGTTTATTTAAATAGTTAGTGAAGTCATTGTACTTGTTTATTCTAAAAGTTAGTGAAATCATTGTACTTGTTTATTCTAAAATTTAGTGAAGTTATTATACTTGTTTATTTAATTATTGTACATGTTGACTGACAATACGTGTGAACATATATGTAAATGCTTGTTTTTTTTTTTTTACAGATGCCTCCTAAAGAGAAAGAGCATCGTAGGTCTAAGCTGCCTACGAAGAAGGCTAAGACGATTTTGCCACAACAATTGGCAAATCGATTGACACAGTCACCACTGGAGGACGACGCTAGCACACCACTCTGTGAGGCTAGTCAGCAACCTCCTGCTCAGCATACTGCCGAAGTGATACCACCTCCCCTGTCCCCTATAATGATGATCCCAACCGGATTCGTACTCTCCTCTTGTATGGTATGTATTTAACTAGTTGTTGGATTTTTTTAATTGCTTTCCTTTGTGGTAACAAATTGATTTTTATTGTATGGGCACGCTTCCCTTCACCGCAGGTGACATCCATTTCGAGCAAAGACACTCCTCCGAAGTCGGGATGATGCAGTGCAGGACCTTCACACCGCACGTAGTGGTCCGACAAAGGCAGGGTCACGATATTCCCATCCACGGATCGAGGTGACACCTAATGGGAAACCCATCATTAGGGTTCATGGAAAATCGTACGTCACTCTATTCCAAGTCTGTAGTATCTCATTTTCCCTTTCTCTGAGAGCATGCATCCTTCCTTTGCTTTAGTTCTCAGCTCCTCATTAACAATTTAGATCTGGTTTATTTCAAATTTGTTTGTCTACTTGCCTTTTGTTTTTTACTTGAAATTCAAAGGGATGGTTTTTGTTTGTTGTTTCTGGCATTTGATTTCAATGGAGATTATAAGTATTCATTGGGCAAACATACTGTTTCACTGATTACCATTTTTCTGTTGCTTTAGAAGTGTGTTACATGGTTTTTTTTTTGTTTATCCTTTTCCTGTGGTTGCAAAATTGAGATATTAATTAAATAATGTCTGGTCATATTAGAGAACCAGAGCCAACTTTGATTTGTTTTTCTTGCTGAAGAAATTTTAAATCCATGTTAAAATCCATTGCAAGTATCTTTAGTTAATGCTGATATTATGTTTATAACTTATTTATAGGTTCATCCCGGGTAAAGTAGCCTCTAAGGCCATCACCGCGGTCATTCAATCACAGTTCTGGGAACCATATCATACTTGGGGAGAGATTCCAGGAGAGACGGTGGAGAAATGGTTTGAGAAATTTGAAGTAAGATAATGTTACTTTTCTTATTTAAGGGTTTTCGTTATTGTGTGTTGATATTAATAATGAATATTGATCTTATTTGTAATATAATATTGTAGGAGCATGTTTCGTGGGATCGTAAAGACCATTATCTGGTTGAGAAGCTCTTCAACAGCAAAGGCTCAAAGCGTCTTTATGAGATGCTTATGGAGGTGAGGAAGAATGGTAAATGCCTAGCCTGGATAGGCGAGAGGGCTTATGCAGAACTTAATGCCAAGTGGAAGGCTCCAGACTATAAGGAGAAATGCACCAAGGCCAAGCAGAACTGCGCTTCTTCTAAGGGTGGTTCTATGCATACTGGTGGATCTATATCTATCACTGAGCATGCCTTACACCTGGTATGTTTTTTAAACATTTTATTGCTTAAAATTCATCACATAAATTTGTTGTTATATATATGTTCCTAACGTTTTTAATTATGTTTCAGTCTGATGAGTTGGGTAGCGAGCCCATGGTGGATGAGATCTTTTTGAAGACTCACACAAAAAAGAAGGACAAATCTTGGGTGGACGACAGATCCAGGGAGACATATGTAAGTCAGATCATTGCATTTTTTATTTAATTAATTTTATTTTGTTTCATAAACAATATTGTAACCAATCTTTACTTTGTTTTGTTTTGAGCAGGAAGCCTATCAAGAGAAAGTGCAGCAGGCCGCCTCTCAGGCCTCTGATGGAGGGGAGGCAACTGGCAGTGTTGACCCCTCAACTCAGTTGCAGTTATGGGCCCAATCTGCTGGAGGTAGGACTCGGGGACGGCTGTACGGTGTCGGAGGCTTGTCCGGACGTTTTAGGCCTGGTGTCTCCTCTCTGACACAGGAGTCTCGTGCATCTGGCACTAGTACCCTGTCCCTGACTCAGTACTCTATTGAGGTCGCTGCACAGATTGTGGCTTTTGAGGAGCGCGCAAGAAAGGTAGAGGAGGAGGCTCGGGAGGCACGAGAGGAAGCACGGGAGGCAAGGAGAAAGGCAGATGAGGAGGCACGTGAGGCACAGGAGGCAAGGAGAATTGCCTCGAAGCGGGATCAGGAGTTTCAACGGCAGTTGAGGGAGTTGTCTGCCAGTGTTGCTGCCATCCAGGCCCACAAATCCCGTCGTCGCCATCCGGACTATGAGGAGTCGGAGTCTGAGGAGGATTAGTCTTGCCGTTAGGCTACAGACTTTTTTTATTATTGACTTGTTTGACATTATGGATTTCTGGCTTTTGACATTATGGATTTGTGGTTTTTTACATTATGGATTGTTTACTATGACTTTTAATGACTAAAAATGTATGTTGATGTCTCTTAAAGACAATGTATGTTGATGGCCATTAAAAAATGTATGTTGATGTCTCTTTGCTGCTGTTGCGTTTATATGTCAGGTACCGTAAAATTTTGGGGAGGTTTTAAAAACAAAGGTTTCTAAAAAAAAAATTTTGCCGATACCGACGGCCACACCGTCGCAAAAAATTGATGGAAATTTTCAATTTTTAGTTACCGACGGCTAAGCCGTCAGTAAATTACCGAAGGCTAAGCCGTCGGTAATTCGGTGACGTATTTTAAATTTTTTGTGACATTCGACGGCAGTTGTCCGGTAAATCACCACCGCACTGGGTGATCTACCGACGCCAGCCGGTAATTGTCACAAAAAATTTAAAATACGTCACCGAATTACCGACGGCTATACATACATTTCCGACGGCTTTTAATGGCCGTCGGTAAAGGATTTCCAACGAGCCATTAACCAAGGGCCCCGAGGCCGTCGGTAAGCCGTCGGTAATAAACATTTAGCGACGACTTTCGTGCTTTACCGACGGAAAATGACCGTCGGTAACAGTGGAAATTCTTGTAGTGAGTGTCATCGGTATGGGTTAGTATACCTTTCATATACATTGATACTTATTTTTTGTTTTTATTGTATCGTTACCAACCTTGATTTTTTTTTCCTTCAAACTCTTCAGGATACTCAATGACTTAACTGGGAATCGCATACTACAGGAGTGAAATCAGTGAATGAAGTGAAGAAGCTGTCAGGTGGGTTGACAACATCCCAAAGGAACAATGGCTCCAAGCATGGGATGAAGGGCGGCGTTGGTGGCACATGACGACTAACCTTGCCGAGTGCATCAATAATGTATTAAAGGGGACGCACAATCTATTAATCACTTCGTTAATCCGATCAACCTTTCACAGGTTGAATGCAAAATTCGTCGAAAGGGGGAGACGGGCCCAAGCAATGATGACATCCGGCATGATTTATACAGACATAGTCATTGAAAAACTTGAGACAGAGCGGCGAATGTCCAACTCTCACGAAGTTCACATTTTCAACTGAGAACAAAGTATTTTCACAGTTAAGGAGTTGAGACGCCTCCAATCAGGCCGACCTACAGGGATATTCAAAGTAGATCTGGAAAAATAGTGGTGTGACTGTGGCGAATTCCAGGCACTACACTACCCATGTTCACACGTCATCGCTGCTTGTTCCCATGTTCATCACGACTACATGACATATGTGACTCCCCAGTTCACGTTACAATATGTTTTCAACGTTTGCCGCGAAGAGTTCCAACCGGTGCCTCACGAATCATACTGGCCAAAATGCAATAGAGTTGAATTGTGCCACAATCCAGCCATGCGGAGAGATCCAAAAGGTCGTCCACAGTCCACACGTATTCGTACTGAGATGGATCAAAGGGAAAAGAGTCGTCACCCAAGAGATGTGGACTGTGTCGAAATGAGGGACATAGCAAGAATAAGTGCCCAAACCTTCTGCAGCTCATGAGCAACAGTAAAAAATTTGTCTCGTTTGTGTTTGTATTTGTACCCGTTTCGTATCTGTATTTGTAACCCTTTTGTATCTGTTCCAATTATATTTTTAGTTATTTTAATAATTAGTTAATTAAATAAAAAAATACAAGCACTAATTAAATTAAAACAATTAATATTTAATTAACTGGCAAAAATAAATAAAAAATTTAACTAACTTAAATAATTAAAACAATTATTTAGGCCAATGTTATTTTTTAAATTAACTATATTAATTAATTAACTAACTTAAATAATTAATAGTTAAAATAATTAACCAAAACTATTCACACAAAACCCTAAACCACCACATAATTAAAATAAAATAAAAAGAAAAACAAATTAAAAACAAGGACGTTCTGTAAAAAAAAACAAAAAAAATCAAACGAGAGAAATCGGGTCCTCTAGGACCGATTTCTCAACAATAAATAAATAAATAAATAAATAAACAACGAGGGAAATCGGGTCCTCTAAGACCGATTTCTAGGCAGCACAAATCAAAAAAAAATAATAAAAGCATGTAGGGAAATCAGTCCCTCTAAAATCACTTTCTCAACTTAATAAAATGTGTGCTACTTCGGTGCTTAAACTAAAAAGTGTGCTACATTGGTAAATAAAAAAAAAAAAAGTAGGCTACAGGGGAAAAAAAAAAAGGCCGCCTTGTTATCCCTTCTTTAGCATAGCATGTCACAAATCACTTTGTAAATGGAATGAAGCAAATGTCCTTTTTCGGATACCTTTTAATTTAATTTGATCCACATTTATTTAGTAGTATTTTATTAAAGTATTTTATAGGCTTTTAGCTACGTCATCCTCAATTAAGTGGCTCAGCCAATAATTCCTGGTCCCGGAACTAATCTACAACTCTTGAGTGTAAGCTTTGGTTAGGGCGGTAGACCACCACATCACTAACACGGGTGAGAGACCACTTATTTCCCTTAGATTAAAAAGATTTAAAAGAACCACATGATAATATTGTACATCGTCTATAGCTTATCATTCGTTCTCTCTTATCTAACATTCTCTACCGTTTTCAACCGTAGTCAACACTGCCTTCGACCTCTCTATTGACGCCGATTTCCTATTCTCTTTTGCGGATCTAGGACTTTGGTTTAGGGGTGTAAATTTTTTTAAAATTATACGTCATTATTGCTAAAAAATTTTTAATAATAAATTATTGCTAAAAAATTAAGGATTAACACAACAGTAACAAAAAGTAAAACCATAAGAATATTTTCAAACGATTAAACTATGCAAAATTGCATTAGATTACTATGTTGTGTTGTATGTCTTGATAAACAAATTTATCATGTATATTACTTATATATGCTTATAATTATTTATATTACATATTATATAAGGTTATTTAAGTCATTTTATTTTAAATGATTTAAGCTCCCCTCCCTTTCCCTCCAAAAACTCCCACATAGGATGAGAGCAGAAATTGATTTAGGAGAGATTTTGCCTCTCCCCTCCTAAAAATTGAACCAAACATAAAAAATTTAAAATAGCCCCTCTCCCCCCTCCCCTCCATTCACCTCCAACCAAACACTATCTGAGGGAGAGGGTTGAAAGATAAAAGTGTATGGGTCAGAGTGTGCAAAAATTTAAATTGAGTGGGGTCAAAAAATTTATGTAGGGGTATAAGTGAAATTTTTAAAATTTGAGAGAGTGCACACCCTTAAGTGTGAGTGGGTCCGCCTATGCTCTTTAGCATCCTCGTCAGAATTCCTGCACACCAAATTTTCCATCAAAATCACAATTCTCTGTTCTCTTTCTATGGCGGTGATTGATTTATCCTCGACGAGCTGGTAGGTTTTGGTGAGAAACGGCGTCATAATAGATCTCCAAGACTCTGTTGCGGCTGCAGCAGTGGTGGATTCGCTGGTGTTTTCCATCAGCGGCGGCAGAGCCATTAAGGAAGAGATGCATATCAATGAAGTTCAACACAGGTTTTTGCTAGCGAGTTTTGTTGTGTTGATGGATGAATGAGAAATAGAGAGATGTGCGATTGTTATGGTGTTGATGGTACACAAATATATGGGGATGGGGTGGGGGAACAATAGATTTGATGAGCAGAGAACCCCTCTCTCGATCGCAACAGTGGCAATTTGGAGATCTAGTTCGATGGTGAGCAGATTTGACTGTAACAATGGCAAATCGATGGGAATAGAGGTCACGGGTGACAAACCGACGACCGGGGACGGAGAAAGTTTGAGAGAGAAGAGTTGAGGTAGGACTATGCTACAGACAAGTGTACGATACACTAGCACAAATTTCAGTCTCGCAAGGTGTGTGACATGAGGGTCTCGTGCACCTAGAAGCCGCCTTCTTTGTGATTTCATAGTTTGTGGTACACTCAGGCTCGGCCCAAGGGTGAGGCCACTAAAGCCCTTGCTTTAGGCCTCACCCAAAATATTTATTTACTACAAGCCCAACCCAGTCTTTATATACCATTCTCGTCTCTAGTCACATGCGATGCGTCGCTTCCAAATCAAATTCTCGGTATGCTCTTAAATCTAATGTAATTGAAGCCAACTGTCAGTGCTCCTACCATGGCATAGCTTGGGCCAGAAATGATCTGTCTCAGAAAATGGGCCCAAATTTGTTGCATCTTTTCGCTTCCAAATCAAAATCTCGGTATGCTCCCAAATCTAATGTAATTGAAGCCAACTGTAAGCGCTCCTAACATGGCATAGCTTGGGCCAAAAATAATCTATTTCAGAAAATGGGCCCAAATTTGTTGCACCTTTTCATTGAATTTCTTTTTTCGTTCAATCTTTTCTTGGGTGGCTTCCTTTCATTGACCAGGTATATGTTTTTTTTTCTCCTCTTTCTTTTTGTTTTTGTATTTAAAACGTATGTAAGTGAATATATTTTTATATTTTGGATTAATGGTAATTATCCATATTTTAGATTAATATATAATAATTTTAATAAAATATTATAATTAATTATTAACTTTAAAAAGTCCTGGCCGCCCTGGGTACACTTTGTGATTACATAGTTACATCTTGTTGTCTCTGGACAATATGTACTCCAGTAAACTTATGTGTGGTGAGGTGGATTCCTCCTCTTTTAGGTGAAGCACACAATTACATGTGTGCAGGTAGGTATGATACAGAGATTAAGAACTCGGGACTTGGGACTTGGGTAGTAGGTTGGATTCCTTTCGATAATTAATTAATTTTAAAACAGTTTCCTTCAAAGGAGCATGAGAGTGAAGGCGCTTGTTATTTACCAACGTGTCTCTAATGCATTGGGAATGTCTCTCCATGCAAGCCCCACCTTAAAGCAACCTTTTCATTATACAGGGTGGATATATACAATTTTTACTGACAATTTATACTACTAAGCATGTGCAATGCTTCTCCTTTATTAGTCATCTCTAGTACAATTATGTTCATAGCACGTACTAGTTGTTCCGTGCAATATATAATTATTTGGCTAAATTACAAAATTAGTCTTCTAAGTTTATTTTAGGTTTTAATTTGGTCCTCTACGTTTTATTTGTTTCGTTTTGGTCATCTATATTTTATTTTAGTTTTCAATTTGGTCTTTTCCGTCACTAAATGTCAATTGTCTGTAGCTAGAAGTCCATTTTCTAAAATGTTATTTGGCTTTTAGCTACGGACAATTGACTTTTAGTGACAGAAAGGACTAACCTATTGTAACTTTTAAAATGTAAGGGATCAAAACGAAACAAATAAAACATAAATGACCAAATTGAAACCTAAAATAAACATAAATGACCAATTTTGTAATTTAACCTAATTATTTCTCATATGAAAAGTCTATATGCAGTCTGACTTGAACATGAAGGATAGGGATATGTATAAAAAGGCCATTTTACTATTTAGTATATTTTATCTTTTTTCAAATATATATCTACACGCGCGTATTTCCGAATTCATCTTATCGCACATATATCTTTTGTTTATGGAATATTACATGTTAACTAAATGACCAGCGCATATGAATATAGATTTTAGGTACAAAGTTTAGTTAATATATATCGCGAGGGAAATTTTTATTTGGAAGAACAAAAATCAAGGAATGAGAACTTGCTTTATTCTATCATTTTTGGAAGTTGTATCTTTTTCTTTTCTCCAGTTTATCTTCAATATTACAATACATAAAGATGATTTCAGAAAACAAAGTAACAAACGCCAACCAAAGATTTAGTTCTTATTTTCAACCATACAATATTTTCCACACAATGTCACATACGAGAGAAACAGTAGCTACAGATTGAGAACCTACGGTCTTTACCTCTATTCTATTACGAATCATTTTTTAGCTTCATTTCTACTAAAATTGGTTTCATAAGTGTCCAAGTTAACCACTTGATGGGTGGAGAGATGCTAAAAATGTGCAGGAAGTCTCACTAATTAGTTAGATAATGAAACGACCTAATTAGTAGTTATAAGTGAAAGGCAAATCTCCTAATTTTTGGGTTGAGTTTGGCATAAATTAAAATTCAAAAAAATTGTTGCAGCCACCCTTTGGCTCAGAGAGATTGTGTAGTTAATTTATGATATCAATATCAATTGAGAATCTTATAATAAATTAAAAATAAAATATTGTAGTAGGAGTATGAGGCAGTGTTCTGAGCAGATTACTGACAACGTTGCTTGCTTCTTAATCTTATGTCTGCATCCAGTCCGCAATGATGCCTAGCTGCGACAATAATTGCCTTTTGTGAATGAATGGCGACATAAAACTCGCATCTCCAACTCGATTGATTATATTTCACTTGTTAGTGAGTAGCTAGGTAGTATTAAACATTATACATATCTAGAGCCTCATTTTTTTTTCTCACGTAAAAGTGAAATTAATCTACGTTAGAATTCTTTCATAAGACTGAACTTTCTTTTCATAAATTAAAGTAAGCAAATTACTGTAAAAGGCATTTTAGTTGATGCTGTTTGAACAAGTTATATCAAACATATCTTAGGTTGCTGTCTGAGGACACGTCTCTTTTTCATGAGTACTGTACTTCGGTGATCACATGCCCTCAATCACTTTATTGATTTAATTGTTTGTAGTAACTTTTCATTTTTTAATTAAATTAAAAAAATTGGCGGTCATAATTTTCACTTATTAAAATTTAAATCCTAGTGATTTTTGTTAGTTTATAATATTCTTACTTATTTGAGTTTTAGATTTTAGGCTTCAATACACGAAAAATAAAATTATATAAAGTAATTTTTAGGAATCAATCTCATTGTGTATGTTTAGGAATGCATAAAAAATCCATGACCCATTTTGAAATTGAAAGCATGTTAATAACGGAGCAAATTTAAAATTCTGATTTTAAACAATTTCATTAGAAATAATAGAAGCAATACAAAGTGACAGGTAATAAAAGGTATGAGTTTAGACATGTAAGGGTTTAGACATGAATAAAGTCGCCCTAGCCAAACTGCAAGCCAAACTAGGAGCATGCTTCATTGCCTTACCTCTTAATAAATTTCAAACCGAAATTCGGAGAAATAAGATTAATCATTTAAATTTTTGATTTATACACACGATATTTGAAAACGAGAGAGAGCATGTGAAAAAGCTCAGCGACATAATAATTACTATTCCCCCCTCTCATATTAACCGTTTTGTTTGAAATATTTTTTTGTCTCACATTATTTGTTATTATTGTCGAGAGAGAATTAATTACATTTTTTCAATAGTACTCTCAATATTTATTTGTAGCTCAATTACTCTATATTTATTTCCCTCATATAACTGTCGTTCACACATTTCTATGAGGTTTTCATTTTTATTTTCCAGAAATACCCTCAATTGTCTCTTAAGCTCTCCAAGACTCACCGTTGCATCAACTTTTCTCGGAAATGAAGATTAATTACGAACTAGCATTGGAATCCTTGTGCCATAATTAATTTAATCTCATGCTTGCCATTTTATGACTATATGATGCAACCAAAATGTTTTTACTCTTTCCGTTTTTACTCCCCCAGTTTAAAAAAGTTTTTGGCAGCTGAACTAAAAACTTTGATTTGTGCCTGTCCATTAATTCAGCTGGAAAAACTGCAGATTGAATATAGTGGTAGTTGGATGTGCATTGTGATTTGTGAGGTGCATGATGTGTATTGATTAATTTATTTACAAAAAATAAAAAAAGAATAAATAATAATGTTAATATCGTAAAATTATTCTACTCATTACCTTGTTTATTACATTTCTTAATCTTGATGAATATGCCTTAAACGACAGTCTTTGTGAAACAGAGAGAGTATTAATTAATCCTTCCTCCTAGTGCCCATTACACTAAAGGTATTTTAGTCAAAATAACTCATTTTTTATTAAAAATAAGTGTAATTAATAATTTTCTTAAAAAGTATAAATTACCTTAAACAACGGTTAATATGATACATATATTAATAAGATGTGACTGGTGAGTCCACTCCCTTATCCCCTAGAAGCACTTTTAGGTGTGGACAGAATCATATTATTGGGTGAGCATAAAAAAATCCATATTATTGAGACACAGGTCAGATAATACTACACTTTAAAACATAAATTTCACATGAATCTCGTATCTAATAATATAAATTTTAAAATAAATTTATGCAGTCACATGTTTTTTTTGTTTTCTACATGTTTTCTCCGCTGTAGGTTAAATCTTGGTTCGTCACATTGTGAGAGACAAGTACCTTTTGTTTAGGGGTGGCAAAGTCATCCATTTATTCACCATCCATCCAATCCATCAATTACAAACAAAAAAACTAAATAGATTGAACCCAATCCAATCCATCCATTTAATTTAATGGATGGTTAGTCATCCATTCACTATTCTTTTAAATCCACTGGATTCAACTAGGGGTGGCAAATTGATTGATTGAATAATTTTTTTAATTGATCAAAAAAAATATTTTAATTACTAAAAATATTTTAATTAAAAATATTTTACTCTCTCTCCCCTTCTCTCCTCTTTCTCCTCTCTCTGTCATCTCTCTCCCCGCGAGGCTAAGGCTCGCCATCCATCACACATTTTTTTTTGGCTACGTTATTAAAACCAATCACATGACCTTGTTATAAAAAAAGAAAACAATTACATGACCTGATCATTATAAGACGTTAAATTGAGAATAATATAAATATGAATACCTGATCATTATACGACGTTAAATTGATAATAATATAAGATTCTTTGTTAAATTGATAATAATATAAATATGAATACCTGATCATTATACGATGTTAAATTGAGAATAATATAAATATGAATACCTAATTCCAATTTTAGGAGCTTGATGTTTAGTTTACTCAATAATTTCTACGCAACAAAATTCACGAGCCTACAACGGTACTGAGTCCATTCGGATGGAGAGTATTGTCCGCTTTGCTTTTCTTGCTGAAGTTGGCAAATTTTTTTTTCCTTCTTTTTTGACAAGATTGGCGAAGTTGTAAACTTAGAAGAAATTCTTGATGTCCTTGTACCGATAAAAAATTACTTCTTTAAGAAAAGAATTAAAGATACTTTGTTCGAGAAGTGTGATTCTTGTGAAAGAGGGAGAGACATAGGGCAGAGAGAGGAGAGAGAGGGAGAGAGAGAGGGAGAGGGGAGTAAAATATTTTTTTATGATTTTTTTTTTGTAATTAAAATATATTTTATGATTAAATTTTTTTTTATGATTAAATTTTTTTGTAATTAAAATATTTTTTATGATTAAAAATATATTTTATTATTAAAAATAATTTTTTGTGATTAAAAATATATTTCGTGGATGGATTGGATATCCATCCATAAAAAATCTGTTAATGGATGAATTGGATGATTTTTTTTAAATGGATGATGGATGAATTGGATTTTCTTGATGAAATTTTAGTGAATGGTAAATGGATAAATGAATTTTTCCAATCCATCCATTAGGATCCATAAGAAAATCTATCCAATTCATCTATTTTGCCACTCCTACTTCTGCTAGATCCAACACCCATCGGTATGAAGCCACATATTCTAGTCCCACAAAAAATTACAGCAAAGTGAATTTTGTTTTGTTTTTACCAAATGGATTTCTTTTGGTTTCATGTACCAAATGGAACGAAATAAAACTATATTGTAAATCATATTAAATTTCTTAAATAAAGTCAACAAACAGTTAAACACATTCAAAATTAAAGACTCAAAGTTGACGAAGTTGTAGTACTCTATATTAATTACACATAACAGTTCACTATGGAATTTTTCTGTCACTCTCCATGTCTGTCAACTTACATTTATTTGTTGGCAATATGTATGGAGTATATTGCAGCACAGTAGTATTAAATATCATTAACAATTTCAGTTCAGAATTGATTTTATTGTTGTCGACATCATTCCATATTGGTACTTGCAACAACTGCAACACTTACATTGGTCATTCGATGAGGCAGTAACCCTTCAAACGTCGTCGTTTTCCTTCTGCTGCGGTGGGCTTTTCTTGCTTAGAGTATTTTTTTATATGCAAAACAGAAACCATTTTTCCTCCTCTGCTTTCATGTTTCCCGCTCTCTGAATTGTATGATATGAACCCTTCTTAGTTTCTTTCTTTCTCTGTGACTCTGTCTCCAAAGTTGGTTGGTCCCTTCTACTATATGTTTTTCTTTTTTCCCAATTATTATTATTGCTTACTGTTTTGCAGATTCACTTTATCAGAGTTAACATAGCTTGTGCATGTTTTACCTTTTTTGCTGTAATTTTAGATTGCATTGTTTTCTTTCTCGTTTCCCGTGAAAGTGGCAACAACATTGCAGACGATGAGTGGCAGAGCGCACACCACTCTTCAGGTAATTAAAGTTGCTTCAAATAACCGCAAACTAATTTCTTCTTCTTTTTTCCCCCCCTCTCTTATGGTTTCACAAGGCATAAGCTAAGAGTTAAGCATGGAATTTTAATTTTAATTCCTTATTGGGAACTATTCTTAATTTCTTATGGATCATGCAATCTCTTTTTAATTCCAAATCTGAGAACTATTTTATTTCGCTTCTCATGAGAAACAAATAGTCTTGTCCTTCCTTCTGCTTTTCTTTCTCTTTGCATATAGAGACCAAAGTTTCTATCACAAATTTTGTTTCTTCTCACTGAATTTGCAAAGCAGGAGAAGATGGAAACTGGAGGGAGCAGGAAAATTGCTGCACAGAAAACCGTGAAAAATGGGCGTCGAGAAAGGAAAATGGCTTTGATACAAGATGTGTGTGAAACATATTAATTCCTTACTTTCTACTAGTGTTTATTCTACACAATCATTTGTATTGTCAGTGTCAGTGTAGTTATGTTTCTCAAATATGCAGGTTGATAAGTTAAAGAGGAAGCTGAGACATGAAGAGAATGTTCATAGAGTGTTAGAAAGAGCACTCACCAGACCTTTGGGAGCACTTCCTCGCCTTCCTCCTTATCTCCCTCCTTATGTATGTATCTTTCTCTTCTGTGCATAGCTGAAACACAAAAGTGGTCAAATTAGTATTTCTCTTATTATATAGATTGGAGTATCTAAGGCAATGAATTCAGAAAAAAAAAACCTAGATGAAGTCAGTGATCAATTGTATTCATTATATCTCTATTATAATTAGGTTTTTATTTTTATTTTTATTTATTTACACATGGAAAGTAACAAAAAAATAGTGTATTGTGTATTTTAGACATTGGAGCTTGTGGCTGAGGTAGCAGTATTGGAGGAAGAGGTGGTTAGATTAGAAGAGCAGGTTGTGAATTTCAGACAAGGCCTGTATCAGGAAGCTGTCTACATTTCCTCCAAGAGGAATGCGGATAATTTGAATGACCCAACGGAGCAGAACTCCATAAGGGGATCCAAACATCAAAGGTCAAAATCTTTGTCCCAAAGTGAGCTTAATTCTACTACCATGTCTAGGCCTCAGCTTTCTCTTGCCAGAAGTGCTTCCAGTAGAAAGCTGTTCTCCTCTTCAGACATTGTCCATGATGTGAAACAACTGCATTTAAAACAAGATTCTTTGTCATCAATCCCAGAAGACAAATCTCTTGAAAAGAAAACAGCTAAGGTCGTTACTACTCCAGGGAAGAAATCTCCAACCAAACAAGAATCAGCTGACAAGTGTGTAGACCACTTGAAGTTGCAGCAGGTAACACAACAGTTTTCAATAGTTATTATTTGATGTGTGAAATGAATTAATGAGAATTGAGCTGTCATTTCATTTCAACAATCATTTTGTTTTGCTTGATCAGCTGGAGAAGAGATTAGTAGATCAGGAAAGAGCACAGAGTTCCTCAAGTTCATTAGATGATAAGGCCTCAAAAAATGATAGCACACCAAATAGAGTTTCAGAGGATATTGTCAAGTGCTTGTGTAGCATATTTGTGAGAATTGGCACATTCAAGGACAATTTAGGAGAACCAAAAATGCGTTCTACATCTTTTTTCAGCCCATGCAGCAAGAAAAACGACCGGTTGCGTGATCCATATGGTATCTGTTCAGTATCCAAAACGAGAGATATTGGTGCCTATAATAATATGTGTGAGATTAAAGCCTCAGCTGTTGATCTCAACCGAATGAGAAATGCAGTGGTTCTGATCCATAGATTAAAGTAAGTTATAAAGGGTTGTTACCTGTTGGTTGATACTCTAGGAGTGTCTATCTAATCTAACAGACATGTTCAGGTTCCTACTTGGGAAGCTTTCCTCTGTGAACTTGAAGGGTCTTACTCATCAGGAGAAGCTTGCATTTTGGATAAACACTTATAATTCCTGTATGCTCAATGTAAGATACTTTTCTGTCACTCATTTACTACTTCTCACTACAAGGCAAGATTAAAAGAGTTGGGTCTTTGAGGTCTAGATTTAAATTTGATGTCATATTACCTTGCTTAACATGTTGACTTAACCACAATTATTTGGCTTGACAATTGTAGGCATATTTAGAGCATGGCATACCTGTAAGTCCTGAAATGGTTGTAGCACTAATGCAGAAGGTACAATAATGTCTCTAATATTATCCACATTTATGCTTTTAAGAACAAATTATTCAAAGCAGCAGAATGTCGTTGCTCCTTCTCAATTCATCCTTGCTGCCATCCCAATCCCATGTTGACATGAGTGGATTTCCCGGTACCCTATTTTCTAACTTTTAATGATTGTTTTTTGCTTCTAGAAAATACTAATAAGACAGACAAATAAATAAATAAATAAAATCCCATCATTGTTCTATGAATTTTATACAGATTGAACCGAAATATTGGGTTGAGTAATGGAGTAAAGCTCGATCCTTCTGCTGCTAGAGTAGCTACTAATGTGGGTGGAGGCTTGAAATTAAACGATACTTAAGTGTCCTTGTGAAATTGATTTAGTTGTTAAAACTACAGTAATTCTGGATAGATGTCATTTAACCCTTGGCTCTGATCTTCATATATCCATTTCCCATAGCCACTATTAAGTATTTAGTGTCCTTTCAAGATGATTCTTTAGACATAAGCATTCAAGTTGGCTAAAACTTGGCAATGTTTGTGTCAGGCAACAATAGTTGTGGGGGGCCACTTGCTCAAGGCAATTACAATAGAGCACTTCATTTTGAGACTTCCTTATCGCCTGAATTTTGTAAGTGCATAATCTACTCTTTGCCTGTGCTTTTAAACATTATAGTTTTTCTAATTTTTTGAAGTCTTTGTCGTGCTTTGTAAATTACAATTCATCCCTTGATTTTCATCTTTGCTTCCTGCGACAGACCTGCCCAAAATCTGCAAAAAATGATGAGATGAAAGCCCGAAGCATATTTGGCTTGGAATGGTCTGAGCCCTTGGTTACATTTGCACTATCCTGTGGAAGCTGGTCTTCACCTACGGTATGCTTGTTTCTCAATTTAGTGCATGTCCGGTTCTACGGTGTGTAAAAACTAGTTTTGAATGAATTGATTTTGTAAAATTAATTTTGTTTAGAAGTGAGTTGAATGTAAAGTGATTTATGTTTGGATACATTCACGGACAAAATGATTTGGGGCTAGATTTGAGAATAAATTTTCAAAATCCACCATGAAAGCTCTGAATCCCAACTTCAAGTTAAAATATATTTTTGGGCTAGAATTGCTTTTTTTTCATGGAAGCCAAACATATGCAAATGCGCGTCCAAGGCAAATCTATGTGGTTCCAAACACACGCTTAGACAACAATATAGTTTTGTGAACTCTAACTATATACTTTTTAGGTATTGCCCACTGTCTCATTATGTGATCAACCAGTCTGACAACATATGACCAAGCCAAAGTTGTCAAGCATTCTAAAATCAATTTTTTCAAAAAAAATAATCTTGTATGGTTGAAAATTAGTCCCGGGTTACTGGGTGTTATGTAACAAACTAAAATATCTAGGATAGAAGCTAAGGACACATGCATGGATAAGATAGGAGACTCGTGATCATTATACTCCCTCCATCTCATTTTAACTGTCGTTTAAGATAATGCATAGATCTTAAGAAAATAATTTATTATGCTTATTTCCAAGACAAAATAGTTTTTTTTGACTAAAATACTCTTATTGTAATAAAAGTTAGGTGGAAAGACTAATTAGTACTCCATCAATTCCAAAACTATTGATGTTTAAGGTTAATGCATATAGATTAAGAAATAATAAATTAATATGTATTTTGACTAAAATATTCCTATTTAATATCTTAGTATTTTTCATTAATTACATTTCCAATTTCTAAGTCATCTCTCCCAACTAAGGGTATAGTTGAAAAAAAAAACATTAGTTAGACATTAGATTTCTAAAACATCAATAATTTTGGAACAAAAGCAGAAAGCTTGGAATGAAGGGAGTATAAGGTAGTTAAAATACCAATAAATAAGGGTGTTATTTGAGAAAAAAATAATTAATACTGTTTTGAGAATCTAAATCGACAAATGATTTGAGACAAGTCAATATTCCAAACATGACACTTAATATGAGACAGAGGGAGTAATATAAAATCCAACAGAGTAAAAACTTTCCCGTTTCCACTTTTCTATTTTTCACTGGTAGGATCAATAACAATGTTAGTAATAGTATTACTATTATTAATGTTACATGCTGAAGTTCTTTCTTATGTGAATAAATTCATAACTCTATGTATTTCCTTGGTTGGTTGAATTGATGGAACAAATATATTTTTATTGTTATGATGAAGGTAAGGGTGTATACAGCATCACAAGTTGATAATGAGTTAGAAGCAGCAAAGAGAGACTATTTACAGGCAACAGTTGGAATTACAAAAACAAACAAGTTAATAATTCCAAAGTTGCTGGACTGGTATTTACTTGACTTTGCAAAGGACTTGGAATCTTTGTTGGATTGGGTCTGCCTCCAGCTACCTGTTGAACTGAGAAAGGAAGCGGTTGAATGCCTTGAAAGAAGGGGAAGACTGCCTCTTTCACAGATGGTACAAATGATGCACTATGACTTCAGTTTCAGATTGCTTTTACACCAATAACCCAGTGAGAGGTGCTGTTTATCACTCAATCCTTCAGTAAGCACAGATTTCTGAACTCTGATGCGATGGATTTTTGTATATTGGATAGTTCACACAGAAAGTACATAATCAATAGCATGTGATGTTTCATATGATAAGAGGTTTTGGCTTTTTGGACACTGCAATCAGGTCCTTAGCAATAGCATTGCTTTTATAGGAAATAATAATATAGATAGAAATGGCAATTTCTCATAAAGCAAACTCGGTTATTCGCCGTATCAATATTGTCGGTTTATAGTTTATACATGTTTCAAATTTTTAGATTTATCAAAAAAAAAAAAACGATGTTTGCAATATTACAGTTGAACTAAAAGAGTAATAATTAATAGGCTAAATTACAAAATTGGTCCTCTATGCTTATTTTAGGTTTCAATTTGGTCCTCTACGTTTTATTTGTTTCGTTTTGGTCCTCTACGTTTTAAAAGTTACAACAAGTTGGTCCTTTCCGTCACTAAAAGCCAATTGTCCGTAGCTAAAAGCCAAATTCTAGCTACGGACAATTGAATTTTAGTGACGGAAAGGACCAAATTGAAAACTAAAATAAAACGTAGAGGACCAAAACGAAACAAATAAAACGTAGATGACCAAATTGAAACCTAAAATAAACATAGAAGACCAATTTTGTAATTTAGCCTAATTAATATTACATCAGTAGATGGTTAGATTAGCAATGGCAGTTACAGTAGTCAACAGAGTAGTTAAAGTTAGTTATTCACATTAGCTTCTGTATATTGGTTTGTGTATAGAAACAAATTTGTAATCATTTTCTACACACGACAATGAGAATCATGAATACATTTCTCCTTCTCTTATCTGTTCTCTATATGGTATTAGGAGAATTTTCTCTCTTCCACGCCTTTGAAGTCTGAAGGTTTTCCTCTTCGTTCATCTTTGTTCTCCCTTGTTTCTTCTTGCAAGCTCTAGTTTCGTATGAGTTTTTCTTTTTAGACTCAATTTTTAATACTGATCCAACACCTGGATCATTGATTTAGGGGGCTACTTTCACATTTGTCATCTCTTACCCATTGATATTTCATATACAACCCTACACGGTAAATCGGTTATGCTTCCAAATAATTCCAAAGTTCCAGTCACAGCCATAGGCACCGTTTCTCTCGGACCTAATCTCACAAATGTTCTTTTTATTCCCCATTTTCGCATCAATATTGTCTCGGACCTATAAATATGATTATGGTTCAATTTTCAATAACTGTATATATGTCTCATAATTCAGTAAATGTAATTCTGTTAGAAATGATGATGCACAAGTATCTTAATCCCACCCCTTCAGCCTGTACCCCATTCTAATCCAACACCACCCAAGACACAAAGTCTCGATCCCTCTTCTCAACCAATTCAGTCTAGAAAATCATCTAGACCCCATAGAACACTTGTCTGCCTCAAGGATTATCAGTGTCAAGTCACTTACCCATGCAAAATCACCTTACCTATGATAAACTTTCCCCTTCATATGATAGAAGGATTACATTTTGCAGATATCAAATGTTTTTGAACCTTAGTTTTTTCACCAAGTTGTTCACTACCTCGAGTAGCAGCAAGCCATGACAGAAGAACTGGCTGCTTTAGAAGCAAATTACACATGGACATTAGTGCCTTTACCCCCTAGCAGGAACACAATTGGTTGTCGTTGGGTTTATAAAGTTTCAAGTATCGGGATGATGGATCTCTGGATAGGTGCAAAGCCCGCTTAGTGGCACAAGGTTGAGATTGATTTTCTGGATACCTTCTCACCTGTGGCCAAGCTAACCACACTGAAAATTTTGCTTTCCATACCCGCCCAAAAGAAATGGCATTTCTTGCGGCTTGATATCAATAATGCATTTCTTAATGGGGAGTTTAATGAAGAAGTGTACGTGCAAATTTCCAAGGAATATCTAATCAAGGGGTAGAGCTTAGTTTGCAAGCTCAATAAGTCCTTGTATGGATTGAGGCAAGCATCCCAACAATGGTTCATGAAATTCACCTCCACTATCACTCAATTGGGATTTATTAAATCTTCTCTAGATTATTCACTTTTCTCTATGGGATCAGGATGGAAATTTGAGATCCTTTTAGTCTATGTAGACTATATTATTGTTGCTCACAAAACCGCTTCAAGCTCAAAATCTTTGGGGATGTAAAGTATTTTCTATTTCTAAAATTGAAAATAGAAACAAACAAGGCAAACACGTTTTCACTCTCATTTTCTATTTTATGTGGAAATGGAAACAGGAAATGGCTAAAGTAAATAGGCCCTATGTTTCCTCCATTCAAAATACAATAATCGGAAGTAGACCTTCAATCACCTGCATTACTTGCCCAATCCGCGTATGAGTATCCAACAATATCGATATGACCTTTATCTATATAAACAAGCCCTTTTCCATATGACCTTTTAATATACCTTAAGATCCGAACAATTAAGGACGAATGTACCTATATTGGCCCCTGCCTTTTTTTTCTCCCCAATTACTCTACAATCTCGTTAACTTAGTTAAAGATCCGAACGATTAAGGACGAATGTACCTATATTGGCCCCTGCTTTTTTTCTTTCCCAATTACTCTACTATCTAGTTAACTCAGTTAAATATTTAAAAGGCTTAATTACACTTTTGCTCTCCCAGCTTTCTCAATTTAGCGATTTTGGTTTCTCTATTTTATTTTTTTGCGATTTTGGTCCTCTAACTTTCTCAATTTGGCAATTTTGGTCCCTATGTTTTTTTAGTTACACTTTTGGTCCCCAAAAATCATGGATTGTACACTTTTGGTCCCCACTTTTAGGGACAAAAAGTGCAAAAAATCCATTGTTTTGTGGGACAAAAAATGTAAATAAAAAACATGGGGACCAAAGTCGCTAAATTGAGAAAGTTGGGGACCAAAATCGCCAAAAATAAAGTAGAGGGATCAAAATCGCTAAATTGAAAAAGTTGGGAGACCAAAAATACAATTAAACCTATTTAAAAATATATGTAATATAAGAACTAGAGGAGGAAAATTGTTTGGAATAAAGGGAGAAAAAGAGAGAGAGAGAGAGAAAAAAAAATTGGCCCCATCAATATTTTGATTCTGACTTCATCCCTGCGAACAATTGCATTCCAATGACTATCACAAGGTGAATTAAGAAATTGATTCACAACACTAACAAAAAATGAAATAGTTGGTTTTAACATGGTGAGATAATTCAATTTTCCCACTATCTACTTAGGTCAGGATATGGCTCTAGAAGATTTACATTAGAGTCCATGGGAGTGTCAATTTGTTTACAATCAAGCATTGATGTTCTTCCTATATGTCAAGATGAGGTACTTAAATCCAAAAAAAATAACGCAATGACCTAAATCTTTGGTTTGAAAATGCCTAAATAAATTTTACTTTAGGTCATTGATGCCTTCTTGATCATCACCTATAGTGACAATATCATCTACATACACCGCAAGATAAAAGAATACAAAATGACTTGCTACGAATCATGTCAAACTGCTGAATTTTCCAAGCAAGCTCTAGGTGATTGTTTTAGACTATACAAAGATTTTTATAACTTGCAAACAAGGTCTAACTCCCCACAAGCAACAAAACAAGGTGGCTGCTCCATATAGATCTCCTTTATTAAGTCTCCATATGAGAAGACATTTTTAATATCGAGCTGATATAGTTATCAATGTCTCATGTCTCGCTGGTTAAATGGACCGTCCACATGTCGCAGCCATATACCGACCTCTACTGAGAACCTTAGAAGAGTGAGCCACTTAGCATTAGGGAGACATGGTTTTTGAAACTGGTGTTCATCCGTACTGTATTCACTAAAATGTTTAATTAATGAACCCCTTTTTAAAATAGCAGTTCGATTCTCTGAACTTTTGTAATAGTTAGCTTTTTTATTCGGTGACTGTAATTTACATAGATATAATTTTATTTTTTTTCCTGAATCATGACTTGGCCTAATTTGCATACTACAAAAGAAGTCGAGGGTGCGCCACCACGAGCACCTCCTACCATCATATATGCATGGCCTTTCGAAATTTCTCCCTGAGCGAAGAAAAGTTTCCTTTTCCTTTGGCACCTCCCTCCCTTGTAGTTGTCTTGCTTCCCACGCGAGCCACCTGATGATGCGTGGGCATGAGCAGCACCCAACGTACGTGATTTAATTGAACATAATCAATTATGATTATTCCATCCATAGTTATCACAATCTTTTTTTCAAAAGGATAGTTATCTCTATCTATAACTTTATTCTCTCTCAAATTACAACTTTCACACCCTCCGCATCCCCATTCAGATCGGTTCCCAAATTCTGGAAAGCACCAAACTGATTTTCTCACCAACCAGGGACGGATCCAAAAGTCTATTAAACGGAGACAAAAATAACTAATAATAAATACCGACTAATATAACTTTTTTGAAAATAATTTGTCATTCATTATATTATTTTTTATATTTATTTTTTTTATAAATAAAAATTTAGTTGAGTTGGTCTTGAAGATTCATCAAGGTCAGAAAAAAGTCTCAATAGTGCTAAGAAAGCACTTACTGAGTTACTTAACTTTCTGGCAATGGTATTCGATGTTACCTCTTAACTTTCATTGACAATTCCAAACCAAAAGATGATGTATCATGACGTAGAATGAATCAATTACTTAATAATAGAATTGTGATATTCAACTTCGTGTTTCTATCTTCACTAAAGGTCAATGTGTGTAACAAAATTAATGGAAAACAAAATTCTGTAATTACTGTAATTACAGAGAAAGAATCACCTGGAAGGAAACAAAATATTAGGGGGAGGGGGAGGGTTGCCATCCCAAATAACCACAACAAAATTCAAGCTGTGTACACAAATGCAGAAACTATATAATATCGTGAGATTCAGTGCGTGAATTTACAGCTTCCCAAGGGAACACATGCTACTAGGGGACTCAACCAAACGGAGAAGGAACTGGCCCTTTAAGCACATCTGATCTTTTGATGCTTCCCATTCCACAGATGATGCATCCAGGAGCAGTCACGGCTGAAAATTTGGATCCACATAAATCGCAGACATCATATCCAATGGTCGACAGCCTGCTTAATGTGGCAGCACAGAACTGTGAAGGATCTTCCAATGGATCAATGGATTTGTTAGTCAAACCTCTCTGAACACACAAGTCGATCAGGCTCCTGAATTCCTCCTGCTTGCTTGGAGGTGCTTTTGACAATAGTAGTTCTAGCATTTGCTTGGAATATGCATAATTTTGCACCTCCATGTTTCGTTTTATTGCAGTTCGAATGCAATTTATTCTGTGCTTAGCCAGAAGAGGCAATGAACCCATATGGCGTGAAAGTCTTGCCATCTCATCTTTTGCACTGATTGCACTTGGGCCATAAACTTTGGCCAAACGTCCAATTTCCTGCGGTCACGAGGATAGCTTTAAATTAACAAAAGGAAGAAAGAGATATGTAAAAGTGAAAGAAATTTGGAGGTTCACATATAACAGATAAAGCAACATTATCAACAATGTTAAAGAATTCTGGAGTAATTTATCAGGCATGATTGACCACCAAGGCATCCACAAAAAATATTTTAGCCTCAATTCATTACAAATGTAGACTATGGTTTATCTTCTTTCTCACAGCTTAGACTGTAAAATGAAATTAAAATCTTAGCTTGGGATTCCGTCTCAATAACAGAAAAACTTGCACAATATCTTCATATATAATTTCAGATCAACTATGACAGTAGCAGAGATTATGATAATCCCTTTTACTGTCTCTGATGCTTGCTATATTAGGAGCCAGTTATCTTTACTAACTTTAACTACACAACAAATATTGACATAAATGAAAACCTCTTAACTACAGTTATATGATAATGCTTCCTTATGGCCTAGAGAAACAGAAGCTCAATTACCTAATTTATTTTTAGGTCAGAGTCCATTCTATCTATGTCGTTAAAAATAGGAGCATGGTCATGGTACCTGAAGAAGTGTGACTGTTATCTTGTATTGAGCACAGATTGTTGCTTGAGCTTTTATATCACTTCCACGAGATTGTTCCTTAGCTAATGCAAGAAAAGCTTCATCAAAGCAAGCCAATGCATCTGAAAGATGGTTTAGCTCAAGGTGAGCAAGTCCAGTCTTGAAACATACAGAAGCATCAGCCCCTTGGGGAACCTGTCATACGAGCCATGAGATTGGGAACAAATAAAGAAATCATACATTCTCAGTAGTAGGAAACTGGAACTAGAACACATTTATATTGAATAAATCTCTCTGAGTTCCTTCTTCAGCTTCCAATACAGTATCAGATAAGGATCTGTACAGAATACCAAAGCTAAGCTAAGCACAATCAGAAAAGGAAAATGATGGAGACATTACAGACTCTTTAAGCGGTTCACCTCACACCCCCCCTCTCTTTATTCTGTCTCACTAGCAGAATTAGGTCCCTGTCACGTCTGCAGGTTGCTACAATACACTATCATCTCTCATATTTCCTCTGCTGCCTCCACATGCTTCTAGTTAAAATACACCTTGGTTATAGGTGGGAGGCTAAAACTTACCAGGTTCAGTAAAGCTAATTTCTTAGCAGTGGCATTATCGGGAAAAACTACTGTTCATACATACACTAACTCAATAAAAACAATTTTCTTAGAAAACCTTCCCAATTTCTTCTCTATCCCTAGCATCCACAAAAAAATGAAAGGAAAAATCATAAAGTGAGTATTCCTCTCTGTTTATGCTGCATGCCAGTTCAGTCGAGAACATCTAATACTTGCATGACTTCCCATATTCTTTGCCAACAAAATTGAAAATACCATAGAACAAAAAAAAAAAAAAAAAAAAAAAGAAAAGAAAGAAAGAAATTGCGCAAAATATCTATAACACGAAAGCGCCATTAATACCACATAGATGCCTATGCATGTACTTATTTATACCTGCCCAGGTCGTACAGAAGAAGGTGGAGAACCAGCTTGTGGAGGCTTTCCTGAACCAGCAGAATTTGGTACTCCAAGTACACTAAGATCAAGAGGTTGGGTAGAAATTGGTGCCTGCAGTTGTGATGCAGGCATGACAGCAGCCTGAGCCAAGGATTGTGGGAAACCACCATCAGGAAGTCCTGTGGGCTCAATGGGAGCCACAGGTTGTTGAACAGCTTTAGGAGGAACATCACCTTGAAGACCAACATCAACTTCAGAAGCCCTAACCTGGTTAGACCCTGGAGTAAATCTAGAGAGATATGACCCAGGAGGAGGCAGTTTAGCAGCAACCTGAACAGATGAAATTGTATTCTGAAAGAAATCCTCTGGAATAGGTCCTCTACTTGCAACTCCAGTAGTTGGCTGTGAAATTGATTCTGGTTGAGTAAAGGCATTTGTACGAAACAGGTCGCCAGGAGTTGAAACAGTACGAGCAGCCATTCCTGTAGGTGTAAGTGCAGGTGGCAGAGACAAGATTTGGCCAAGATCTTGGAATCCACTGGATAACGACCTGCTCCTTGATGGAGCTAATCCTTCGGCAAGTTTAAATTTACTAGCTGCTTCTTTAATCTTGTTCACATCCACAGAAGAATCAATCGGTTTGTCTCGTATTCTAACACGTATTTTTTTGGTTTTTGATACTCCTTCCTCATCACTACTGCTATCATCAGATGTAGCTCCATACAGGGATTTCTTAAATTCTTCTGCTGCCTTGGCCTGTTTATCAGCAGAGGAACTGGCAATCTGTTTGTTAAGACTTTCCAGACCCATTAATGAATCACCTTGGAAATTATCAGCCCCCTTTAATTGATTAGGTATGGATTTAACTGAAGATACTTCAAGACCATTTGCTTTAATATCATTACCTGCCGGAGTGAAGGCTTTGACCAAGCTATCTTCCCTTACCTCTACAACATTGCCTCTTCCTTTTATTGAGCCTAAATATACACCAATATGATCTACAATAATGGATGGAATTGTAGCATCGTCAGTCTTCATGTATGGTGTCACCTCTGCAGCAAGCTCCCACTTAGGTATATCTTTTGCAGTAGCAGGGGTTTTGATTTCCCAGTTTCCACCACCCCATTCAGGTCCTTTAGGAACCATACTTTCCGCAGCAAAGTTGGCAAATATGCCTTGAGTCCATCCAGTAGATCGAATTCGTAAAATCCTTTCACAATATCGCCTCAATTCTGAGTCAAGAGCTTCTTCTTCCAATTTCTGAGCGAGACGCCTCATGGCACTAGGATTAAGGTGGCATATAAACAGATCAAGCATGCTTTCATAATCTGCAGTAACTTCAAAGGTTTCTTTTGCTCTATCAAACTGACCAAACCTGCAAGTAATCTTAAATTACAAAAGTGAACAAACTTTTGTATCATGCTATTCAAAGAACTACACCACCAGCTCATTAATACTATGAGCTCTGTTAGAATATCATGGTTATTAGTCTCATCGTTAGTGGGCTTGGGCTTGTCTAGCAGTGCTAGTACCTGACCTAATTATTAGTGCAAACAAAACTTCTTTTTTGCTTCAGTGTAAAGAGAACTATTAGGCTACTATCTATCAATTATTCGGTATATTATTCACAACTCTCCCCTCCTCTTCCTCACCAAAACCATGTTTTCCCTCCCAATTAAAAGACACAAGCATGACATAGTTGATGCAAATGGTGCTATAAATCAACCATATGAACATGATCAGAATTATTCAAATGTAAACAAGCAGAGGCCAAAGCATTTGAACAGGATATAATCAGTTAAGCCAGACAGGTAAGCAAATAAAAATTATACAGTAACAACCAAAGCCTCGTCCCATAGATCAAATAGCACCATTTTGTTTTTATCATGAACCAAATCCTTACAAGCACCATATAAGAGTTTATGTATAAGTTATTTTTATAATTAAAGAGGAAATGAGGGTAAACTCCATATAAGCTCAGTATAAGCTGGTTCTATGAGCTACTATAGAGAGCTTATGAAAATAAGCTGAAAACAACCGATGAACATATCATAAGCTATTTCTATAAACTCTTCCAAACATTTACACAAGTACTTACATATGTAATAAGTTCAAATATCCACTTCCAAATGCCCCCTTAATGATTTGACCAAGAATTTTTCTTGGTCTCCTTTTCCTCTAACTGTAAGGCTATTCTCCATTCAATCCACCTACTTTTATTGGGGCTTCATTTTTTTTTTTTTTTTTTGGAATAGCAAAAGTATATTAATAGGGGAGTATTAGGGGTACTCCAACCCATTATAAAAAATCAATACAAGAACGCCACAATGCCTAAAAGTCGCATAACGCCTAGGCAGGTAACTAACGCCTGAGTGTCCATCGCCTACCAATACAATCTATAGGGTCCACATACCACTCATAGAAAAGGCATGGATCAGATTTCCACCTTGCAAGGAACCATCTCCAAGACAAAGATCTAATCCGATCAACAATGTGAGAGTGATTCGGAACCCAAACCATTTTAGAAGATATTCTACAATCTTTTCCTCAATGGTAGTTACTCCTACTTTGTTAGGAACTGAGAAATTGAATTGAAAGAAAGATAAAAGGAATCAAAAGAATAGTAGTGTATTACTGAAAATTGAACAAGAGATGGGAATGGAATAGAATTCCCCCAAGGGTTTCCCCTTCACAAAGAATTTCTCCTTCCACTCACAATATCGAATTTACATAATGTCTCTCTATTCTTATTTCTCCTATTTATACAAAACATCCCCTCTAGCTACTTTAACTTACTTAACTGCTCTCTAACTGTTCCCATATTCTAACAACTAACATACTTTCTCTTTATTGCATTCACTCTTGATCCTATCTTGTCTGCAACACTAAGCTTACGTTCTTATTTGCTCTTTGCCACCCAATATTCGGTACCATAAAGAAAACAAAAGTTATACAAGCATGTAATCCTCTATTTAAAATGATCATACTCATCACAGGAGGTCTAGCATGCTTCCTTAATTGATGATTTTGTTTAAAATAGTGTCCTCCATATGCTCTGAGAATACATTTTATTGTAAATAACTAGAGTAAATAGTTATTTTTTTGTATTGTAACCTAGTTTAGTTATTTGGCCCATTGCTTAGGCCCATTAGGTTAAGCCTAGCGTAGCCTATATAATAAACATTGGTGTGTGTATACCGAATAAGTTAATAATATAATTCAGATATAATTTTAACATGGTATCAGAGCCACGTTCTGCCCGGTGGTGTGGATAGTGCCGCTAGCCCTCGCTTGTGATGATGAGCCCAGGCTCGAGGGGGCGTGTTGCGAGTCCCACATCGGGTGGTTAACGAGCCTGACCGTTGCTTATATAGCTGGGTAGACCACCCCCTCAACATTGGTGTGTGTATACCGAATAAGTTAATAATATAATTCAGATATAATTTTCACACATTTGATTAAAAAAAACAACAACAATGAAAGCCTTTAACTCTAATTCATTCATATCCTTGCATTCTTACTTCACAAAAGAATAGGTCAGAATCATGAATAGGTCACAAAATAAAATCAGTAATGACAGAACACACAAACATCATATTTCAGTAGTTCCTCTTGTGAATAAGGAAATAATGAATTTACTTGTCTCTGTAATTATACTTAATTATAGTTATTAGTTTTCCTATTTTAGGTTAGACAAATCAGGAGACAAATCAGGAATTGATTTGATCTCCATTAATTGTAATTATTAGCAGTAATTACCTGTAGTCTTGTAATCCTTATATATAGAAGCAATGAGAAAGAACAAAGGTATCAAGCCAAATTTACTGACATGGTATCAGACTAGGTTTGATCCCAAATACCTATTTTGATTCCTCTTTTCTTGGTTGCTGCTGGTGCATCTCGTTCCTGCTTTCTCCTGGTTGCAACTGGATCCAATTGCGATTTCGTTTGAGGATCTTGCTCTTGCGGTACACTTCACCATCGTTGTCCTGAAGGGCCTTCTCGCCTGCTCCTTCTCGCTCGTGATTCTTGCCTGCTCCTTCGCGATTTTTATGCAATCATCTTGCTCTTGTTCGCAATTCTTGCCTGCTCCTTCTCGCTCGTGATTCCGTTTTCTGGCTCCAACACTAGCACACGCGATTCTCGTCGATTGCGACTTCTTGGTTCTCGCTGACCTTGGTTGAGTTCTTGGTTCGTTTGGTCTTCGCTGGTCTTCTTGGTTCTTGCGTTCTGTGCTTCTCAGTTCTATTTGGTCTTCGCTGGTCTTCTCAGTTCTTGGTTCGTTTGGTCTTCGCTGGTCTTCGCTGGTACGTGCTCTTCAATTGGTTCGTGTGGTTAGTTTGCTCTTGTTCTATTTGCTGTTTCTGGCCTTGTTATTCGTTTATTCCCTATTGGTTATTTATTTACCAATTTTTTAATGGCTTCGGATAAAGAAAGGGATAATTTTTGTGTTCGTTTTACCGGTAAGAACTATGCTGCTTGGGAATTCCAATTTAGAATGTATGTCAAAGGGAAAGGCTTATGGAGTCATCTTGATGGAATTTCTAAGGTGCCGGTAGATAAAACTGCCTTCGAGGCATGGGAAGTCAAAGATGCTCAAATTATTTCTTGGATTTTGAGTACTATTGATCCTCAGCTGATCAATAATTTGTGCTCTTTTTCAACTGCTCAAGAAATGTGGGATTATTTAACGCGCATCTACAACCAGGACAATTCAGCCAAGCGCTTTCAGTTGGAACTTGAGATCGCCAATTACAAACAAGGTAATTCCTCTATTCAAGAATATTATTACGTTTTTGAATGTGGACGTAACACTCTGCCATTATATATGCTTTGTTGTTCCCAAAACTTCACCGCTTGGCGGTCCAAGATGTCTACAACACTAGTAGCGAGATCAATTTCTCATGAAACTTCGCCAGAGTTTGAAATTGTCCGAGGTGCATTCGAATAGGAATCCTGTTCCTTCTTTGGATACATGTGTTGGTGAACTTCTTAGGGAAGAGCAACGCCTCATTACCCAAGGAGCCATGTCTCATGATGTTGTCTCTTACGAACTGTGGCGGTTGCATATCTTTGCTTTCGAGTAAAGGTAAAGGTCGTGATATGCGACAGGTCCAATGCTTTTCTTGCAAACAGTTTGGACATGTTTCTCGTAGTTGCCCGAAGAAGTCTTGCAATTACTGCAAACAGCAAGGTCATATCATCTCTGACTGCCCCACGCGTCCCCCACGGCCGACACAACGTAAGGTGCAAGCATTCCATGCCACTACTAGCTCTGCAACTGGTCCTTCCACCACTAGTGCATCTGAGGGTGGTGTTCTCCAGCCTGAATTGATTCAACAAATGGTACTTTCTGCTCTTTCGGCCTTGGGCATTACTGGTAAGTCTTCTTTCATTTCTCGTCCATGGTTACTTGACTCTGGTGCATCGAATCACATGACGGGTTCTCCTGAACACTTGCACAATTTAAATCCTTACAATGGCAATCAGAAAATTCAAATTGCTGATGGGAGTACCATTCCTATAACTCATGTTGGTGACATCAACTCTAAGTTTCGAAATGTGCTTGTAGCACCTGGGCTTGCTTCCAATTTATTGTCTGCTGGTCAATTAGTGGATGACGGTTGTGATGTTAATCTTTCTCGTGCTGGTTGTTTTGTGCAGGAGCAGGTGACGGGGAAGGTGATCGCGAAGGGCCCTAAAGTGGGAAGATTGTTTCCGCTCCAGTCTATTTCTAGTCATTTATCTCTTGCTTGTAATACTGTTTTGCATCCATGTGAGGATTGGCATAGGAAATTGGGCCATCCAAACTCTGTTGTTTTGTCTCACTTATTTAAGACTGGTTTGTTAGGTACTAAACCTATGAATTCTAGTGCCGCTATTTCATGTTCTGTTTGCAAATTAGCTAAAAGTAAAACACTTCCTTTTCCGTCTGGTGCTCATCGTGCTTCTACTTGTTTTGAGATGATTCATAGTGATGTTTGGGGAATCTCACCTGTAGCTTCTCATGCTCACTATAAATATTTTGTCACCTTTATCGATGATTATAGTCGTTTTACTTGGATTTATTTTCTTAAATCTAAATCTGAAGTGTTTTCTATGTTTAAGAAATTTCTGATGTATGTTGAAACTCAATTTCAAACCAGTATTAAAATTCTTGATGCGATTACGGTGGTGAGTATATGTCTCATGAGTTTCAGGAGTTCTTACGAAAAAGGTGTATTGTCTCAACGATCTTGTCTGACACCCTCGGCAAAATGGTGTTCTGAGCGTAAGAATCGTCACTTGTTGGATGTGACACGTACCTTACTTCTCCAGGCTTAGTTCCATCCAGATTTTGGGTGGAGGCTCTTCCCATGCTGTTTTTTTTGATCAACCGTCTTCCTTCCACGGTGATTGAGTTTGATTCTCCTTACTTTCGCCTTTTTAAAACTTCGGCTGATTCTGATGGTTTACATACTTTTGGGTGTGTATGTTTTGTTCACCTACCATCCTTTGAAAGACATAAGCTTGGGGCCGCAATCATCGATGTGCATTTATGGGGTATAGTCATTCTCATAAGGGTTTTGTGTGTTATGATGTCTCTAACCATCGTTTCGCATTTCTAGGAATGTGACATTTTTATAATCGGTTTATGTTTCCTTGCCGCCTCTGGTCTAAATGATATTACTATACTTCCCCAATTTTCTACCTTGTCTCCATCTATAGAACGTTTCAAACCAGGACTTGTATATGTCAGACAACGCAATAGACAGGTTCCCACTTGCCCTTCCGACGCTGACCCACCACCTGATCCTGATCCTGTACCAGTTGCACCACGGTGTTCTAGTAGAACGTCGCGAGCACCTGATAGATATTCACCAGACAGGTTTGATTCCTCACATACTGCTTTAACTGCTTCTCTATCTGGCACATCTATTCCTACTTGTTACTCGCAGGCTGTTAAAGATGTGTGTTGGGTAAATGCCATGAATGAGGAACTCCAGGCCCTTCAGGACAATTTCACTTGGGATATTGTTCCTTGCCCTACTGATATCAAACCCATAGGCTGTAAATGGGTGTATTCTGTGAAACTGAATTCTGATGGATCTCTCAATCGGTACAAGGCTCGATTGGTTGCTTTAGGCAACAAGCAGGAATATGGCATTGATTATGATGAGACATTTGCACCGGTTGCTAAAATGACTACTGTTAGAATGGTGCTCTCTATAGCTGCTTCTCACGGGTGGTCTCTCCACCAAATGGATGTGAAGAATGCATTTCTTCATGGCGACCTGACTGAAGATATTTATATGACTCCTCCTCAGGGCCTATTCTCTTCATCTAAGGGGGTGTGCAAGCTCAAACGCTCTCTATATGGTTTGAAACAGGCGCCCAGAGCATGGTATGACAAATTTCGTTCCACTCTACTTGGGTTCTCTTTTACTCAAAGTCAGTATGATTCGTCTTTGTTCATTCACCGCACATCTACGGGCATTGTTCTGCTCCTTCTTTATGTTGATGATATGATCATTACTGGCTCTGATGCAGCATCCATACGGGAAGTTAAACAACAGCTTCAAGCCTCATTTCAAATGAAAGACCTTGGTCTTTTACATTATTTCCTTGGACTTGAGGTTCATTCTACCTCTAAGGGTATATTTCTCCATCAGCATAAGTATGCCACAGACCTTATTGCTATGGCTGGCCTCCAATCAGCTAATCCTGTGGATACTCCTCTTGAAGTTAATGTTAAATACCACCGTGATGAGGGTGGACTTTTGACCGATCCTTTATTGTATCGACAGCTCGTGGGTAGTCTTAACTACTTGGCCATTACACGACCCGACATTTCGTTTGCTGTTCAGCAAGTAAGTCAGTTCATGCATTCTCCTCGTCATCTTCACTTGGCAGCGGTTCGTCGTATAATTCGCTACTTGAAAAGTACCTCTCACCGGGGCTTATTATTTCCTAGTGGGACCCCTCCTAAGTTGATTGCCTATAGTGATGCTGATTGGGCCGGGTGTCCTGACACTCGACGCTCTGTCACTGGTTGGTGCATGTTTCTTGGTTCTTCATTGATCTCATGGAAAAGTAAGAAGCAAGCAAGAGTCTCTAAATCCTCAACTGAATCGGAGTATCGTGCTATGTCTACGGCATGCTCCGAAATAATTTGGCTTCGTGGTCTTTTGGCTGAACTTAGATTTCCTCAAACCGAGCCGACATCTCTCTACGCTGACAATACAAGTGCCATTCAGATTGTTGCAAATCCGGTTTTCCATGAGCGTACTAAGCATATTGAAGTTGATTGTCATGCTATTCGTGAGGCATATGATAATCATGTTATCTCCATCCCTCATATCAGTACTCAATTTCAAGTTGCAGATATTCTGACCAAAGCTGTTCCTCGTCCGCGCCATCAGTTTCTTGTTAGCAAATTGATGCTCCTTGATGACCCGCATCAATTTGAGGGGGGATGTGAATAAGGAAATAATGAATTTACTTGTCTCTGTAATTATACTTAATTATAGTTATTAGTTTTCCTATTTTAGGTTAGACAAATCAGGAGACAAATCAGGAATTGATTTGATCTCCATTAATTGTAATTATTAGCAGTAATTACCTGTAGTCTTGTAATCCTTATATATAGAAGCAATGAGAAAGAACAAAGGTATCAAGCCAAATTTACTGACACCTCTAGGAAGAATAGCATTATCGCAAGTACAATGAATTTTCCCAGTCAACCACTGTGCCTACCTGATACAGGCATAACCCAACTGTCTGAACCCGTGAAATAAATGAGATGTAGGAGGACATCGCGGATAATCTCTTGAACGCAAAAACTCATCTTTCAAAACAGATAAAGCTATTGAAAAATGAAGGGCTTTCACAGCATAGGCACCCCGCATAACCTAAGATCAAAACTCAACATCCTTAGAAGATCAAATAGACCACAACTAAATGCTAAGACAAAAAAAAAATTATTACTTACCTGGGTGAACTGTGGACCCGATTGGGATAATGACACAGCTAAATCTCCACAAACAGGAGAACCTCTAGCAAGGATGTCCAGAGACCTTGGTGTTATGCGCAAGCTGTCAAATCTTCATTCAGATAAGAATTTAGAGTCAGTTGTCACCAGCTTTAACGTATATAAAGAAATGTGAAAAGAGACCTTGAAGTCTAAGACTTTCTCCATTAGAAAGTTAGATTTTTCTAAAAGGAGGTTATTTGGCAGCAAAGAAGGAAACCTTGATGTTATTTGGTATAGTATTTCTGACAGATCGAGCTTCTGCTCAAAACTTCGTTGCATTGTGGAAAATCCAATGAGAAGAGGCTCAAGAAGACCAACAAGACAGCTTTTGATCTCAACTCCCTTCTTCTGTCTGGGATTTATTTCCGTCGGGCTAGCAAGCAACAATCGATCATTTAAAGCACCAACCAAGACTGCATAAGAAATTCATGCCAATAGATCAGTAAGGCAATACCAGGAAAAAATAGTACGGTAGTTGATAAAATAGAATACACAAAATAGATGGCTAAGATATCATGAAATCCCAGCACACAGCAAGACAGTTACCTGCTTGAGGCATACTAACTGAGAGGATAGTCCTCACTTTTCCATCCCAGCCAAGTATACTGACTGTAGTGGCAGTAGAAAAAAGAAGGGCAGGCCCAACCCATAAGAGTGATCTGAAGTAGGCATCAGTTAAGGAATTAAAAACAAGAACATATCCAAGTGGCATATGGAATTTATGGTTTGCATGGCTGAGTATGTGGAAAATGGTGGGAAGGGAGAAACAGGACAAGGTGAACATGATTCTCAACAAAAATTATGGCTTTAATTAAAGCGACGCAGTTTATTTTCCAACCTCATATTTCCTTCTGAAATTTCCACCTAATTAATCAAACACACCCTTAATATGATAAAATGGTTCCTTGATCTAATTAAAAAATCCAAGGATATTGGAGGAAGTCCCTTGTCAAAATTTGTACAAGTGCCTGCAAGTATATCAAGTGCTGCTGAAACAATAAGAACTCTCTGTGTTGTTAAAATCCCTGCAACGTGTCCCCTAAGAGTCTCTTGCCAGTGCACCTGCCAAATTTGAACGTGTTACCAAGAAGAACCGTAATGCAGAGCAATTCGATATTATTTCCACAAACTAGGAATCCTATAACTAATGAGTATGACCTCTACCATAGGGCAGCAAGGCTCTAAAGATGCCTTCATTTTTATTTGTGGGTGATAAAAAGGCCTTAAGCTATATCAACCCATAGGATAAAGGAACAAGCTCTAAACAGAGGCAACAGATTGGCTAAATAATTATAAATGCAAACAATTTAACACAACCAGATATGTTAACCAACCCACAGTCCTATTCCTCAACACAATTTTTAGAAGACCTTCAAGAGAGAAAGGGGCAAAGGTCTAGAGTTTGATTCTACCTATGGAATGCTAACGTGGTATAGGTTTTGATGTCCTCAGTGTCCACCCATATTCTACTTCAGAACACAAGGAGATCCATAGCAATTCAGCATAGAGGGACATTGACACTGACAAAACAGAATACAAAATTTTATCCATTTTTTCATTCAAAAATCACCCACAAATTTGGTTCCTCCTTCAATCTTATGGCGACTGTGTTAACTGAAGTTGCTCAAGCAGATTGTTTATGCTGACATGGCCAAGTAAGATTAGTTCTTTTTGACTAGAGATTGGGAATTTTGGTTAATTTCATCTACAAAAGATGGAAGCAAGGACTGTATTATTGATTATTTTAGGATAACATTTATAATAGATACCTATAGGGGACAAAGTTTGTATCTATGAGGGACTAAAATATTATTTACTGTCTATTTTATGGTTATATATATTCTTTTTAAAAAAGAATTTTTAAATAACCACCAAGGTTATCAAACTCGAGAGTCTACGTAAACTAGTGGAATCTCCATAGACTCAACCCCTAGACTCGTAAGAGTTTACTAAATACAAAAATAGTGTTTAAAACATCCATCACAGTATCTAAACACAATCTAATACTATGTACATGGTAAATATTCAACATTCTATCTTAGTAATAAAGCAAACCACGATAACAAAATTTATAAATTCTGTAAGCAAAAACTAAGACGGGTTCATAGCACTAGACCAGACTAGACCAGATAGCATCACAATTTAAAATTGATGGACGAGTTCATAAACCGCAAGAAAAATTCACAATTCAGCACACAAAAAGAGCTAAACAAGTTCAAAATTGATGGACAAATTGACAAATCACAATGTTCAAAATCATTAGAGTGGATGGTGGGACTGTGTTTCCCTTGTTGGAGCTAGCTGGATTCAACCCGGTAGAGCAAGGTTTCAGTTCTTCAGATTTGGGTACATTCACCTCGTTGGCCTATTGGATTCATTGCAAACTTGCAAAGATTAGTTTGTTCATGTTTTTTGGTTTGTAGTCTCGTTTATGCTGGGAGCTATGGGGTTGAGACTCGATACTTTATTGTTCACCTCCTTTGCAGATGGGTTCACGTTGGGATATTAGATGCATTTGTGGAGTCAAGTGCTACAACTGTGAGTTTAATGTTTTGTGCACTACAAAGCCTTATCATTCTGCTATTGCATTTTGGGTTTGTTAAAAAACACTGAACCACTGGCATTTCAAGCACGTCTTGGGTAAAATGACCATTATGTTATAAGTTCAATTATCCTTAAACTCTAGGTTCTACATGAATCTACCCGAGTTTGCATAAAATGATTTTGTAAGAAAGTTAACTCGTTTTAAATACCTAGAGTCATAAAATTGTACAATTCTATGCATTAACCAAAGAGTTTGACAACCATGAAACCACCTTTTCATTTTGTCTCTCCCTTTTCTTTTATTTTCTTCATTCTATGTCTGCTTTTTTATTGCCCTTAATTATGCAGAGCAGGTGTTTACCACTACTAGTTCTAGTCATAATTATCAAACATGCAACTGAATGATACCTGAAGTACGATCTCATTTCTTTTCAACTTGATTGACTTTTTGCCCTCGCTCTTGGTTGATATATAATGACCATCAGAAGTTGAAGTTGAAAGGCGATATCCTTGTATGAGCTTTACTAGCCCAATTTGATTCTCATGAGAAGCAAACATCAAAGTTGAATCTACAACCAAGGGAAAAAATCATTACTTTATACTACTGCTAAATTAATAATAAGCATCTAAAAACGTGTGCGTGCATGTTTTGGTGTGTACGAGGGATCCGTTGAGACCGGTTTAAAACTTGATATACTTTCACTCAATGATTTCTTTTAGAAAACTACCAATCCAACTGTTAAAATGTGAGTAAATATTCTGTAAATGTTGCGAGCTAAATTTCAGAAAATTTAAAAACGAAAACTTTTACAAAAGAATCATAGATATTTCCATGTATTTGAAAAGTTTAGTATACACTAATCTCAAAAACTTTTGACGGAGTACATGATGCAAATAATATGAGCGGATTTTGGGAGTAGTTCATCCCATAGAAGGTAATTCATTTCTATAAGATTAAGTTTGATTTACACCAGTATCAATGAATCCCATGCCTACACGTGCAACAAAAAAAAAAAAGAGACTATGTATGTCTGTATGTAAGTAATTATGTATGTATTCAAGCACCTAAAGGAGTAGAAAAAATACGATCGACTTCAGTTTCAAACATAAATGGCGTTGGGCCACGAATTGAACCATCACTAGTTTCTGTAGGTTGGTTTTCTTCAAAAACTTTATCAATTTCCTTAGCTTCTTGTGAGGGTCCTCCTGGTAGAATATATACTGCCAACCCTGTCTTGTCATCTTCGAGAATAGCAAACTGATTTTCATTGGGACCAATAAATGCTGCATCTCGACCTATAGACAACTACTTGAATTATTTACTGCACATAATGCACGACCAAACTCTGGAAGAAAGAGAAAAGAAATGCATTCCACACACATAATACCTTTCACCGTGCTGCTTTTACTGTTTACTGTCTCTACTTCAGTATTTTCCCGATAAAGCACAATTTCATTTGTAGTGCCACTAAATTCATAAATTACAAGAAAGAGGTGTTGCTTTTTACTGTAAATCAAGTATTTTGCTTGATACTCCACGCTCCCAGGAATCTATACAAAGTCACTGAACATTAAAAGGTTGAATATAGACATGATTTTCGGTCGTAAACAATAAGTAGTTACAACATATTAATATCATGCAAAGGATGGTATCAACAGAAATTAGAGGGACAACATGTATCTGTTGAAATTACTATTCTCTCTACATTACCGAATTATAAAGCTTCTTGTAGATGCTCTCTGATCCAGATGAGAGATTATATGTCATAAGATCTGGTCCATCCACATAAAAAGCCCTGACAGGATAATGAAGAACTCGGTTCTCTTTATTGAAGAAATTAAGCTCCAAATGAAATGGCTGGCAGTGCATAAATTGTATCAGTTGATTGAACAAAAAGGTCTAAGGACAATAAATCAGTCCCAAATCAAATTGTCAAAGGGACCTTACCTGGACAACAGGAATGTCCTTCAGATGATGCTTGGTATCTAGAACAGTAATGAGGGGTAGGCGAGATATAGGAGCACTTTTTGTATGGCCTTCCACAAAATGCTACAAGAATAATGCCAAGCACAAAATCTGAGTCATGGCAAGGAGATTTGCAAAACCATTATTAGGAGATTAAATGCAAGATTGTAAGGAATTTGAGCCATCAAATTTGGTGGTCAGACTATAGAGTCACATCTAAGCCATTGCATCCTTTTCTGACATCGAGGCTCATACAAAAGTAATAGAAAATAAGGAACATACACTGTGAAGAAAAGCCTTCCTTGCAATGTCTGATATTGTAAGATGACTATAGCTGCAGGAGAGTTGATTGTCAACAATGACATAAGATAGTCATGAAATGTCACAAATCACATGTATTGCACAACAAACTAAGGGAGAAAAGAGTCAAAAGTAATGAGTTGCATATCAATTAGAACAGTTTCAAATCCCAAACTTCTAAGTTAAAGCTTAATCTCAACAAAAGTTTTCTCAGAATAGGTCTAAACGCAGTGACTGTAAAGTGAATATCACATAATGGATTATCCAAGACCATGGAAATGGAAGCAGACAAATTGACCTAAACACATCATTCCCAAGTCACAATCATGGTAAAAAAGCTTGTTCAGCAGCATCCAATACAAAGACCAATCGAAACACTGCACATCTTCATAATGGTTGCTTTTCACCCTCTTTCTGAGTGGAAAAAACAATAGTATCTACATTTAATTGGAGACATTCTACAAGCAAAGAGAATTATAATAAAAAAAAATCTTTCTTATACCATAAACAGATATAGTTGGACAAGTATCATTGAAAGAAAAATCCAAGGACATATACATACTACATACATAAGAATACCATCTAATGGCTAAAAAAAAAAAAAAGATATCAAGACGAAGAATCCAGCATTTGCATTCAATTACTAGGTTGCATAGCACATAATGTTTTCCCTGGCATTTCTATATGCCTGAAGGGGACAGTCAACATAGTTGTAGCAGACATAACACTTCAGCCAACAGAGATGTCTACTCCTTTGGAGTATCGTAGTCAATCATATCAAGTCCCTTTCAGAAGTGCATATAATAATTTGCACTAAATCTAAAAAATGCATATTTCAGTGCTTATTGATTAATGTTAGAAGTGCATGTATAAATAATATCATAATAGTTTTACAGAGGCATCAAACAATCACACAACCTGATAAAAACCCAGCACCCATACAATCATACATTATTGACAGCAACCACCACCAGTGTAACTTTCTAGCATTAATGGACCCATTAGCTCTTGCTAAAGGCATCAACGTGTCACAAGTAGGTGCCAGGTGGTGCAAGATATCTCATCCTGCATCATTCAGCCAATTGTAAGGAAAGGGAGCCAAGTCTTTCTAACTGGATTTCAACCTTAAGGACCCCAGGCACTGACACCATTTACAGAATGTGCCTTTTTGAACATTTTTTTTTTGTAAGCCTTCATGGACTAGGTTCTTATATATAATTTTTTTTTTTCCTTTTCTGATTTTGAAACTTGGATGTCAAAGCTTAATTTAGCAACCCAGAAGTCCAAAGTTCAATCTTTATTTGATGCCCTTTCAGCACTTAAAAATGAGATGTAGCCGCAAAGACAAACACTACTTAAGAAACATATTTATCTTGTGCAAATACTTAAATACTTCAATTAAGGAAAGGGAGAAGGATAAAGCATTAAAAATATGATATAGTTGATGGAGAACTTCTACCCAAGCGAGATATCTATACCAGAGGTTGATAAATTATACATAAAACAACAATGTCTTTTTTGGCAAAAAAAGATGGAAACAATAATTGATTTCACCGAAGAAGTTCACACACCAGATGTAAGTCAAGTACAAATTTCAAGAATTAGTAAATTTTTCCCCACTAGTGGAAGCCACATTGGGGATCGAAACACACACCTAACTAAAGCTTAAAAGCAGACAATGGACTTCATGATGATGGTAAGTTCTAGGACTTCCCTCAAAGATTAAAGGGTCAAGGTTGACTAATATGGAAACCTAAATACTAGTTTAATTTGTGCTCAAGTTTTGTTCGGAGTTTCATAAAACATGCAGAGAAACAATAGACTTGTCAAAATGGTTAAGTGCTGATAGGACCCCTGAAATAACAAAGGTCTATGTGAGAAGAAAATGGAGCATTACAGGGGATAAAACCCAAGAGTAAAAACAACAATCAAGTGGGAGATCCCAAAGACGTAACTAATTGTTGAGCTGGAGTAGGGGGTGCGTGCGGAGTGTGTGATTCAGGTGTGAGGATGGATATCAAAGGTATGTTGGGAAAAGAGTGAGGTAGGCTGGAATTCAGTAGGAAGTTGGGAGAAACCGAGTCTCTCTAATTGCCTAGACTAAATTTTCTTTTCTCTGTATTTTGTTCCTTGTATTTTCTGCATTCAGGGTCTGAGCTCATTTGATACAGTCCTTATTTCCATCAATATACAGAAAATCCCATTCTGTTTTCATTCCATATTTTTGGGTACCTATCAAGTGGGTATCAAAGCACTTGGTCTCTACAACTCAGATGGTGACTACACGAGCAACTATGGAAGTAAGACTAGAGGAGCTAGAGCAGAACTTATCAGAATGGAAGAACGAGAGTCAGATTCAATTGGGAGACATTATGCGATCCTCGACGACGATGTTCAGCATCCCGTACCAAAGAAGAAGAAAGCCAAAGAAGCCGAGATACATGGAGTCGATTATCCGACAAGAACTCCTCGACACGGGATGCCGAAAGCCCTTACCCACGTCGAAAGCGGGGAGGCCGAATATTGGAGGTTTCCATGTTCTCGGGTGACAATGCTTATGGGTGGCTTGTCAAGGTGGAGCGCTATTTTTGCTGAACGGGGTGGCAGAGGTGGAGACGAACACTATTAAGGGAATGTTGGGAAAAGAGTGAGGTAGGGTCGAATTCAGTAGGAAGTTAGGGAGAGACTGGGCCTCTCTAATTGCCTAGAGTATTTTCCTTTTCTCTGTATTTTGTTCCTTCTTTTTTCTGCATTCAGGGTCTGAGATCATTCGATACAACCCTAATTTCCATTCATATACAGAAAATTTCATTATGTTGGAAAGCATTGAATTGGAAGGAATTGCTCATTCTACACAAGTTGAAGAATGAAGTTTTTACATCCTTGACGGCATGGTTGAATTTGAGGGGGATGGTATTGTTAGGATAAAGAATAATGGGAAGTTAGAGTAGTTAGGATTAAATAGGGTAGTTGGTTAGTTACAGGGGATTACATGTATAAATAAATAAATAGGACACGAGAGGGAGAGCATTCGGATTTGTGAAGATTGATTTGATATAGCATTAGCTCTACTGTAGAAGGGAAAACCCTTGAAGTGTTGTCTTTTCTTCTATTCTCATTCTTTCAACAAAGTTGTGTTCTTTCTCTTCATTTCTTTCTACCAATTTTCCATTTCTTTTTTTGGGTATTTAGAATCAGAACAACAAAAATAACTACCCGTTTTTCCACAAAATACTAGTTACACCTTTTCCTCTACCCAGTTAAAAATTTCAACTCACCCTTTCATATGATGTTCTTGTAATTGAGCTTGAAGTTGATGATCTGCTAGCACTCCAGATGAACCCAAGGCTGATAATTTTTCTTTTAAAACAGATGCTGCATCACCTCTACCATTAGTATATATCTTATCAAGGAACTACATTGAAACAACAAATCTAATGCAAATATTACACACATGACGCAAAAAGTGGAACCCAGATCGCCTGCAGTCAATTTATGACGCATTCACGCAGTCGGCATATACATAGCCGTCCGATACGTTTTTCATTTCGAGATGTGTGAAAACAGGGCCGCATGCGGTAGACTTCTCATCACAACTACGTGAATGCGTCCTCCTCCGACTGCAGGGAATCCGAATTACAAAAAGTGAAAGACAGAACCTACAATCGTAACTACAAAAAATAAGTAACAAAATATTTACAAAATAAATTAGGTATGATAAGAAAATAAAAAGAAATGAGGTATGTTAAAAAAAATAAAAAGACAGAGACGTAAACAAACAAATCTTTTTTGTCCAAGACTCCCTATTAAAGACATGGCATGGAATTGTAACCAAAAAATAAAAAAGACATTGCATGGAACATTATACAAGATATCCACAAAAAGAGGAGAAAAAATATAAAGTAATATTTACATAAAAAAGGGCAGCGGGATTTTTATTAAATAAGATGTCCCATTAAAAATAAACACAAAAACACATAAGATTTTGTTATGCACCATGTTGATGGATGGAAGTACAATGGCAAAACTACAAGCACAAACGGTGGAAATTTGGAATATTCAAATAGAAAATATCCTGTAATATTAAAGACTCTTTAACCTTGATTCTGGCTACTAAATAAAAATAATCACCTGATGATCCCCGTGCACCTTGCAAAACTGCAAAAAGTTGCTTTCTCCTTTCTCTATTGTTTTCAGTCTTATTTTTTGAAGTGTCTCCAGTTGTTGCATTCTGTTAAAAAAAAAAAAATACCAAGTTGATATATCCTATATTCATTAGCAAGGAAGGTATAAATAATGAAAGGTGGCACGTAACTGCAAACACTAGTGCTGCTAAATTAGATTTTGGATGAAACTCTATAGCTTTAATTCGCGGTAAGGGATACACCGCTTCTCCACCTTGTTGAGAAAGGATACGTGGGATATCAATCGATTCAATTGCTGCATCAGAATGTAATATGAATTAGCCAACCAAGTTCAATGAAATGAATAGTAAGAAAGTGAAGCAAGTAGATTATTGGTATTGTTGATTATATTTGATTTGATTTGATTCTTTCTGAATTTCCTTTATTCTTCCCTTCTTTCTTTTCAAAATTTGAAATGATATAGTTTCCTTACAACTGTAATCTCTCTAAATCCCCAAGTTTTAAGGATTTCTAATTTATGTAAATGGTGCATATATATGTATTGTACCATTTATTCAAGTAATTAGATCCAAATTATTCAATTTCAAGTTGGCACTAGAGCAAGTACTCATCCAGAAACTGAAAATTCCTAAACCCATTGCTTAGGTTCATTCCCCATATACTAATAGACTTGATAATTCCTCTCTCTATTTACATGGCCAAAGTGGCCTTATATAGATTACAATTCAAATAAGTAAAAGATCAAAACATAAATGCTAATTACAGCATATCAGCTAGGAAAGGCAAGGCAATAAAGCTCACAATCAGATTTGGTCAAAGGACCAAATCATGCACAATACAATCGAATCAATGCAATCAATTAAAACAATCAATTGAATGAAATGCAATCCTTGGCAGCTGGCTACATAATGCCTCGAGCTGGTGTCTCGGCTTATACTTGTCTATTACGCCCCCTCAAAATTGGGTCACCATTTTTGACACCAATTTTGTCTCTAAGATGAATGAACCGAACTCTTTGTAGTGGTTTAGTAAGGATATCTGCTAATTGGTCTTTTGTAGAAATATGAGACACCCTTAGCTTGCTCATTTGAACCATTTGTCTGACAAAGTGATAATCAAGTGCTATATGTTTCATTCTTGAATGAAACACTGGATTGGCACATAGATAGGTGGTTCCAATATTGTCACAAAAGAGAGTAGGCATTGTAGGTTTCAAACCGAGTTCATGCAGTAAATTAATCAACCACATAACTTCAGCAGTTGCATTGGCCACGAACCTGTACTCAGCCTCTGTTGAGGACTGGGCCACTGTTCTTTGTCGCTTAGATAGCCATGAGACCGGGTTCCCACCAAGATAAATGATGAATGCTGAGGTTGAAGTCCTGTCATCCGGATTTCCTCCCCAATTCGCATCACTAGAGGCTTGTAAATGCAGATTTGTTGGTTTCTTTAGATGTAAGCCATGGTTTATTGTGGGAATCCAAGTTGTTTGAGTGAGAATTTGATGGAGAGTTCTTGCATAAACTTGGTGAGAAACTGCCTGGAGCTGCCAGTGAGCAGTAAGTCATCCACATACACTAGAAGATAGACTTACACTCCTTCTTTGTCATAGATGAATAAGGACGAATCAGTAAGACTAGTTTTGAATCCATAGAATTGAACAAATGACTTGAGAGAATCATGCCAAGCCCTTGGTGCTTGCTTTAGTCCATAGATGGCTTTCTTGAGTTTATACACATGGTTTGGAAATTCAGGATGCACAAAACCCGGAGGTTGTTGCATAAATACTTGTTTAGAGAGTTGGCCTTGTAAAAAGGCATTGTTAACATCCATTTGATGTAGTGACCATCCACGGGCTAGAGCTATGGTGAGAACAACTTTGATGGTTTGAGGTTTGATCACTGGTGCAAATGTTTCCTTGAAGTCAATGTCGGATTGTTGAGTATACCCTTTTGCTACTAGCCTGGTCTTGTACCTAGCTATGGTGCCATCTGGATGTCTTTTAATCCTGAAAAGCCATTTGCAACCTACTAGATTCGTAGTGTCAGTTCTAGGCACCAATGCCCATGTGCCATTTTTTAATAGAGCATCAAACTCCTCTCAACATGCCTTGCTCCAATGAGGTATCTTGAGGGCTTGGTTGATTGTGGATGGCTCAAGATTCTCAGAGAGGCTATGGTTTGTGGCCGCAAGCAGTGTCTTTGGCTATGTTGTTTTGTGACCCAGTCACCATGGGATGACTTCTGAAGTTGTCAGTAGGATCTAAATTCTGAGAAGTATGCAAAGTTGATTGATTACCTGACTGTGATATTTGGGAAAGCAGTTGAAACCGAATCAGGAGCTGCTGCAGAAACCTCTGCTGATCTTTGTGGTTGTGCAGTGGCTGCAGGTGGGCTCAGTATTAAGATAGTATAGTCCGCTGGTTGAGTGTTATTTTGGTTGAGAGGTGTAGGAATGATGGAATGTAAGGATAGATCAATGATAGGTGATAGATTGGGTGAATTGAGAGGCTAAATCAGTGACTGATATAGGAAGGAGTCCTCAACAAATTTGACATGCCTAGATGGGTTCAAGGCACACAAAGGCATATTGGGAGGTAGAATAACCAAGGAATATACAAGGTGAGGACCTTTGTTGGAGTTTGTTTTTGGTATAGGGTCTTAATCATGGAAAACACAAACAGCCAAAGGAGTGGAGTTTGTGATAATCAGGTGGTTTTTGAAACATCACCTCATATGGATTAAGCATTTTAATAGTGGGAGTTGGCATCATGTTAATGAGATAGGCTGCTGTGGCAAAGGCAAATGACCAAAGATGAGATGGTAATTTGGCATGATGAAGGAGTGCTCGGCCAGTTTCAACAATGTGTCAGTGCCTCCTCTCAGTTGAGCCATTTATTTCAGGTATGTGTGGAGGTGTGGTGAAGTGAGAGATGCCATTGTTAGCAAGGAAAGGTTTTAATTTTATGAATTCACCACCGTTATCAGAGAAGAAGGAAACTATTGGCAAACCAAAGTATTTTTCAACAATAGACTTGAATTGCAAGAAAATGGAGAAAACATCAGATTTATTTCTCATTGGATACAGCCATACATACTTAGAAAAATGGTCAACAAAGACTACATAATAGGAGTAGCCATCTAAGGACCTAATTGGGGCTGGTCCCATACATCTGAATAAATGATTTCCAAGGGCCTACTACTAGTGAAATGATGATTGGAGAAGGGTAGCTTTTGGCTTTTGGCACAATGACAGGAACTACATTCATGAGAGGATGGTGACTTTATTGGAATATGTTGGCTGTCCACGAGATGCTTCGTTATTTTGAGGGAAGGATGTCCTAACTTATGATGCCATGTAATAGTGGATTGGATGCTGGTGGTGAATGCCTGTGGTGAGCTGTGAGGGATGGATGGGGTGGGCAGGTGGTAAAGATCTTGCTTAAGAGGTCCCTGCATTAGTGCTTGACCCGAATTCAAATCATTCACAATAAAACAATCATGAAAAAATTCAACTGAGCAATTATGTGATTTGCATAATTTGGAAACAAAAAGCAAATTAGATTGAATGTAAGGCATACACGAAACTTGATTGAGATAAAGGGGTTTTGTTTTGGTAGATATGGCTGTTTGGCTAGTGTGAGTTATGTGCAAACCTGAGCCATCACCTATGGCAACTTTATTTGAGCCAGGGTATGGGTTTGAGAGGGTCAGCTGCTGTAGGTCTTGCGTAATGTGATGTGTGGCACCGGTGTCCATGATCCAGCTTGCATTTTGGTGTGCTGGGTGGTGAGTGGCAACATTGGTTGTTGGTTCGTTGCCATTTCTCTTGGGGTAGCCCTTTATCTTGAAGCAATTGCAAGCAATGTGACCCAGTTTGTCACAGTACTGACAGACCACCTTGTTCTCTATGTGGTGAGCATGTGCAGGATGCTTGGAGTTGAAGTATGGCCTGGAACTCTGGCCTCTGCCACGGGACACAGCATTTGCAGTAGCAATGATGTGATCAGTTGCTGGTTGCTGGTCACGATGGATGACAGATTCATAGTCCATGAGTTTTTCATGGGGTTCAGAAAAGGGAACAACAGTCTCTCTGTTGCGCATGACAGCTGCAATGTCGTGATACTCATTGCTAAGACCATTGAGAGTGTGGATGGCCAGATCAGTCTCATCAAGAGGGTGATCAATGATTGCCAATTCATCAGCAATGGCCTTGATACCCTGTAGGTATGCTGCCATGGTGAGGGTGCCGCCTTTGGTGAATGTTGAGATCTTGTGCTTTAGAGTCATCACACAAACTCTAGATCGGTTGGCATACATGGTATGGAGAGTATCCCATGCTTGTTTGGCAGTTTTGACTGTGGCAAGATGAGTCACAACTGTTGCTGTGACTGAGGAAATAATGGCATAAACAATTACCTGATCCTGCCGAACCCACTTGAAGAATGCAGGGTTGGGTAGAGTAGAGTTGTTGTTGAGATGCTGGGCTGGGCATGGCTTTGTGCCATCAATATAACCAGCAAGGTCATAACCCGTGAGCAAAGCCTGAAATTGGATTCTCCAAGCTGGAAAGTTTTCACCATCAAGCTTGATGTGAAGCTGAGAGTGAGCATTCAGCGCAAACAAACCCTCAAGACCAGGGATTGCAGACATGGTGAAGCAATGCAGAAGGGAAAAGAAAAAAAATGCAAGAAGCAAAGGTGCAGGAAGCAAGAGGATCGAAAAAAAATGTTGTTAAGCTTATAGAGCTCTGAATACCATAATAGACTTGATAATTCCTCTCTCTATTCACATGGCCAAAGTGGCCTTATATAGATTACAATTCAAATCAGGAAAAGATCAAAACATAAATGCTAATTACAACATATCAGCTAGGAAAGGCAAGGCAATAAAGCTCACAATCAGATTCGGTCAAAGGACCAAATTACAGCTGATATGCACAATGCAATCAATTAAAACAATCAATTGAATGAAATGCAATCCTTGGCAGTTGGCTGCATAATGCCTCGAGCTGGTGTCTCGGCTTATACTTGTCTATTATATACAACTTGCGGCTACCCAAAATAGTTTTGTGGGTCACCTTTTTTCCAGTTTGTTCGTTGTCCACCGTTGCCGGAGCACTGTTTATGTGCCTCCAGACATGGTTTCTTAGTTTGCTGTTGTCGTGCACTTAAGGGCCATCGTCGTCATCCTAGGCAGCCCAAACCTCACCACTGGTCTCATTCAGGTCGCTAACTCCTCCTTGTTCGCTTTTGTCGTAGTTGGCTTCAAATAGAAGTTTAATATATATTGAACCATGAAATATCTCAAATGGAATCAGCTCCTTACAACTAGAGACTAGCTTACAACCCAAGACTATCTTCTGAGTATGCAATAGGGAAAATGGAGTAATAACACAAGAAAATGACAAAACTGAAAAAATAGAAAGATAGTTGGCTTCTAATAGAAGTTTCATATATATTGAACCATGAAATATCTCAAATGAAATTAGCTCCTTACAACTAGAGACTAGCTTACAACCTAAGACTATCTTCTGAGTATGCAATAGGGAAAATGGAGCAATGACACAAGAAAATGACAAAATAAAATAAAAAATAGAAAGATGGGAAAGACTCCTCCCTCAAGCCAGTAAGTTTTCCCAACCTTCTCCCAAAATAATCCCTCTCCTACATCCCCACACATCCTCATACATAACCAACTGAATCATTCCAAATGATTGCCTGCCTGCATCACACTCCCCCAACTCCTCAATGAAACCTGCCCCCATGAGCTGTGTTTGCTCAATTAAACTGAGGAAGGGAAAAGGAGGAGGAAGGAAGGAATCATGACCACGGGAGTATGGAGCTGCAGCGAGGCAGGATGAAAGAATGCGGAGGCTAAAAGCACCCTATTTTACGTGGGATGGACTTATATGGCTAGATTTATAGGGTAGAAAGGTACTTTGAGATTCCTGAGAAGGTAATGGCAACTTCAGGCTGTTTGGAGTAAAAAGCCCGAAATTGGTTTCTGTGGTGGGAGCTCGAACTAAGAGAACAACATGGATCACATTTAACAGAGCTCCATTAAAGAGGCACCAAAGCTCATTGTTGGAAAACCCATATGAGATGTTGATGAGGCTGAGACAAACTCGTATGATGGAGGAGTAAAGAGAGCCATTCGAGCTAATATAAGCTCTATTGCGTTGTGTAGAGGAATAAGTCCTTAAGGGAATATTCATGATCGAGTTAAGAGACGACGTTTAAGCTGAGGTGAGACTTTACGGGGATGGGGATTAGGCTCCTAAATGGTCTTGGCCAAAAGAGTAGAAAACGGGAACCAGATCTTGGATCAGGATGTAGAGGCTACCTAAAAATAGGTTGGGTCCAACTTCACAAGACCCGCTTTAGGAGCTCCGAACGAGGTAAATGAAGGCTCCGACAACAGACAACATTAGAAGCAACGGGGAATCACACGGGGAAGGGGGAATTCCATGGGTCGAAACAAACGTACTTGGGCAAGTGAGACAAACATTTCAAGGGTTGAGGGGGCACTGCTGAAGGGAATAGGTGGAACACTCCTTTTTGGAAGTTGACGGAAGAAGAGCAATAGGACAGTCGTGTCGAGGGGTGTGTTTTCGGCATGAAAAAGGTATTATCCGAGGCATATCTAATGTAATAAGCAATTTCACATTATCATCCTCGAAGAAGAGGAGGAAGAAGTGTGAACGAAGATAGATAATGGGGATACTAGTCAGACGAAGGAGGGGTAGAATACTTTGATGTTGGACATGAAATTCTAATCGATAAATGATAAGAAATATCATTTTCTTCTCCTAAAACTACATATTATTAGAGCTTTAACTCTAATCCTGTATTGGCCCACTATGGTGAAAACTGCAATGACTAGAGAAAATCACTCAAAAAAAAAATGAGGATCAAAGTACCTTAACCACATCTTCTGCGAATTCTGGAGGCATCGAAGTTGCATCATGTGGAAAATTGTATATTGAATATTATTTCAATTGTATCTCATTTACAAACACTAATACGCTTATATAGACTAAACGGGACCTAATGGGCCTGACTAATGGGACTTATAGAAAATCACTATTAATTACAAAATGAGGTTATGACCAATTTAGTCCCTGAGATTTACGCAAAATTCAGTTTAGTCCCTGACTTATCCAATATTCCAAAATAGTCCCTGACATTTTAAAATCTGTTTCAGTTAGGTCCCTCCGTTAACTGTCTCAGATTATGAGTTTGGGAAGCTGATGTGTCACGTTTAGTGACTTGCTGGCACCCATGTAGGTCTCCACGCTGGTGCCACATCATGTGGCTGAGTGGACGAAAATGTCAGGGACCATTTTGCTACTCAGTAAAATATCTGATTTTACAAGCTTCCTTGACAAGTTGGCGCTGATTTTACAAGCTTCCTTGACATTTTGCTACTCAGTAAAACACACGCTGACTCATTCATTTGGGAAACATTCACGGTGCTTCTATTTGTTCGTAACTGTTGGCGCTACTGCTTCTTCTTCGTTTGCAACAGTGGAGATCATCATCTCCAACCAGAGTTTTCGTATCCATCATCAAGGTTTGTTCTTCATCTTAGTGAAAATAATGTGTGGTTTTCGTCTCGTCTTCACTATTGCCGTTGTTGTTGATTTTTTTTTTCTTCTCTGGTTTTCTTCCATTGCCGTTTTTCCGTGAATGGTGTTAGTGGTTTTGTTGTTTCGTTTTTCCCTTTTTTTGTATTGGTAGTAAGATGTTGAATGGGTAAGGGTTAGGGTTTGTTGTTTATTGGTGATGTTTAACCCTGTTTCCAGTTTTTCTCGTGTGAAACAGAGGTTGAATGTGGTTGAATGTGGGTATACATTGTGTGCATGTTTGCTATTTGGTCTTTGCTATTTTTGGAATTTTTGTTGTTTACATTTTTAAGGATATTTGATGTTGCTTTTTGCAATTCTTGTTGTTGTTTCTGTTTGTAAGCATAGTTCCATTTGCTCTTCTCATATTTCTTTGTTTTATAATTCATTTGTGTGATTTTGGTTTGTGCAGGATGAGTGCTGATATTACATTAATAGTGCATCATGGAGGCAGATTTCTAAGGAATGAGAATGGCATTGTGGAGTATGTGAATGGTGAAATGGATGTTTGGGAACATTTGGATTCAGACACACTGAATGTGTTTGATCTTCACGAAATTGTCAAAGTGTGTAGAAGGTATCACAGGATTGAACAATTGCTATGGAGGGTACCAAACTTAGACATTGAATTTGGACTGAGACAATTGAACACTGATAGGGATGTATTGGCAATGGCTCGGGATGCAATGGGCAATGGAAATGAGATCGAACTTTATTATGAGCACCCTATAATGGAAGCTGATCCTATATTGCCACTACCATGTAGTCAAGAAGATCAAGTGGCTGCTGAAGACAATAATGTGGCTGCTGAAGACAATGTGGTTGCTGAAGAACATGAAGGGGATGATGGGGCTGATGAAGATAAAGGGAGTGATGAAGAGGATGAAAGGTTTGTTGAAGACAAAGTGAGTGATGAAGATAAGGGGGCTGATGAGGGTAGCCATTCATCCACTGATGAAAGTGCAGAAGATAGCCATTACAAGCCCCCTCCAATTATTAGCTCAAGTGATGAAGAGAAAGTGCCACAAAGAAAAAGGAGAGTTACTGCTCCAACTAAGGCAAAGAAGAATAGGACTCCAAAGAGAAAGAAGGCCGAGAAGGTTGGAACATCTGCTAAGGGTAAAAAGGTGCAAGTGAAAGGAAAGGGTAAGAGATCACCATCATCATCACCCATTATTGATAGTTCAAGTAGTGATGAAGAGGATGAAAGGGTTGTTGAAGACAAAGTGAGTGATGAAGATAAGGGGGCTGATGAGGGTAGCCATTCATCCAGCGATGAAAGTCTGAGAAGATAGCCATTACAAGCCCTCCAATTATTAGTTCAAGTGATGAAGAGGAAGTGCCACAAAGAAAAAGGAGAGTTACTTTGCCCAACTAAGGCAAAGAAGAATAGGACTCAAAGAGAAAGAAGGCCGAGAAGGTTGGAACATCTGCTAAGGGTAAAAAGGTGCAAGTGAAAGGAAAGGGTAAGAGATCACCATCACCATCACCCATTATTGATAGTTCAAGTAGTGATGACTCATTTGATATGGCTGGGTATTATGGTGGAGAAGGCAGTCAACCCATGGCTGACTATTGTCGTGGACAAAGCAGTAAACACATACCAGAGGGTATTTGTGATGACGGCTACAAATCTGAAGAGATGAAGGATCCAATTAGCACTGATGAAGAAGATGTTGAGAAGGTTACATTCCCTCAATTCAATGAAGAAGCCGAGTTTGGTAGTGTTAGTTTGGAATTGGGGATGGAGTTCAGCAACTTAGCATCATTCAAGGCGTGATAAGGAGTACACCATCCATTTGGGAGACCCATCAAATGGGTAAAAATGATAAGGAAAGGGCAAGGGCCAAGTGCAAAGAAGATGGGTGTAAATGGGAGGTTTTTGTGGTAGGACCAAGGATAGGAAGTTTCCAAATCAAGACCTTTGAAAGTTATCACAATTGCAGCCAGACATTTCAAGGTTAATCAAGCCAACAGAAAATGGTTGGTGCGAAACTAGTGGAGGTGCTGGTGTCACCCCAAAATTACCTCTGTTGAGATTTTTGACTTTGTCAAAAAGGAATTTAAGATTATTATTGATAGGTCTATGATTTTTAGGGCACTTAGGGAGGCAAGAGATTGGTGGAGGGTAGTGAGAGAGATCGATCTGACAAGGTGTGGGATTATGCAAATGAGCTATCAAGGAGCAACCTGGGTCACTTATTAAGATTGATACTATACCACAACCTGAATCGGCTCCACAATTTCATAGGTTTTTGTTTGCTTGGATGCTTGTAAGAGAGAGGGTTTAGGGCTGGTTGTAGACCTTTCATAGGTTTGGATGGGTGTTTTTAAAAGGTTATTATGGGGACAATTGTTGTCTGTGGCAACAGATGCAAATGGACAAATATTTGTGTTAGCTTATGCAATTGTTGATGTGGAAAACAAAGACAATTGGATGTGGTTTTGACACTCTTGCATGAGCAGATTGGTGACTACACGCAACATGGTGGAACTTCATGTCGACATGCAAAAGGTATGGTTTACGTGATTTATTTCATTGATTGACTTGATGTTTGTTGATAAATTTTGAGGATGGGTTGATTATAAGTGACTAATGCCAGGGACCTAATTGACACCTTGTTTTGGTCATATGTGGAGGGACTGATTCCAAAGAAGACAGGAGCGATGCCAGTGTTCCACATAGATATTGTGCAATGCATTTGTGGAGGAATTTCACAAAGCAGTGGAAAGAGAAAGAATTAAGAGGTGTGGTTTGGGAGCGTTCAAGGTCAACCACGGTCTCGTAGTTCAAACAACGGATGGAGAAGGTGAAGGCTGAATAAGAAGGCATGGGAGTATTTGGACAAATGGCGAAGGAGGCTTGGACAAAAGCGTATTTCAAAGATAACTCAAAAGTGGACAACATCACTAACAACAACTGTGAGGTATTTAACTCGACAATTGTCAATTATCGTGGTAAACCTATCCTCACCATGGCTGAGGAGATTAGGTGTTATTTGATGCGAACTATGAGTGAGAACAAGGTGAGGCTTAATGGGAGAAGAGGCCTTTATGTCCATATCAACAAAGTAGACTGGACAAGCAGAAGATTGCAAGCAATCACTGGAACCCTGTGTGGTCAGGTGATGAACCTGGTATGCGGTTTGAGGTTCAAAATCCTCCTATTGAGGTGGGTGTGGATCTGAGTGGACGTACATGCACATGCAAATGCAGCGATTAACAGGTATGTAGCTGAAAGTACACAGATTTGTCTTAGATTAACATGCAGTGTCTAACTTGTAATACTTTTTTGTTAGGGATGCCATGTGAACATGCTTGTGCAGCAATAGCATACAGGGCCCATAAACCATAAGACTACTGCCATGGTTGGTTAACCATAAGAGCATATAAAGCAAGTTACAACTACTTTGTTCAGCCTACACAATCAGAGCACTATTGGACACCTACTGGGTATTGCAAACCTGTCCCACCTAAGGTCAAGAGGAGTGCTGGAAGGCCAAAAAAGAATAGGAGGAAAGATGGCAATGAAGAACCAGTTAGTGCGACCAAGCTAAAGAAAACATGTCCTATTTGGATATGCCAGAGATGTGGCTTGGAGGGTCATGTGATAGGGGTGCATGAACCAAGGAGTGCAGAAGAAACCTAAGACAACCAAATGCATGCAAGTCCAACAGGAAGAGGGTCCAACTGAGGGTCCAAGCGAGATTGATTTGTCTCGGGATCCTCTTCAATCTCGGGATCTGTACAATCTCAGGATACAACTCGTGGTATGATCTGTGCAATCTTCACCAATATTATTATGTATTGTATTTTTTTTGTAAGTTATGAAAGGTGAGAATGTATAACAACTTTGATAACTGCATGTAGGGTCAACAATCAGCAGAAGGCAATTCAGCAGTGGTGAAACCTACAAAGCAGCCAGTCCAGAGGGTATGATCTGTAAATAATTATTTTTTTGGCAATTTTACAAAGTTGTGGTAAGTGTAAGTATGGTATTCTGATATGGTATTAAAAATAACTAATATGGTATTGTGATATGGACTGGAATTGGTATTCTGATGTGTGACTGGAATTGGTACTCTGATATGTGACTGGAATTGGTCTTCGCATGGACTAATTTGCCACTAAGTGATAAATTACAGGGATGTTTTTGCTAATAAATGAATAAAGTTAAGGACTATTTTGTAACTGTCTTAATAATGTTTCCATATGTGCAGGGAAGAAGATATGGTGTTAGAGGTCCTCTTATACCAGAAAATGCTGGTGTGAAAGCAACTCCAGTGAGAGCACCAAATCCACTGAATATTGAACCACCATCACCAGTCTTGTTCCCATCACCAACCATGGTCCCAATTCCACCACAACCAGGAGCCACACAATCTGTTAGGGGAGAACAATTGATGCAGTTCATTCCAACTCCAGGACTTCATCAGTATCGTCCAAGGCAACAGTAACTTCAGCAGCTTGTTTGATGTATTGTTTGATGTACATGCACATTATGGTGCACTTTTTTGTATGTAACTTTTGGTTTTAGGTGTTGTAAATGCACTTTGGTACTGAATGCACTTAGAATGTGCTACTTCTGATGTACATGCACATTATGGTGCACTTTTTTGTATGTAACTTTTGGTTTTAGGTGTTGTAAATGCACTTTGATACTGAATGCACTTAGAATGTGCTACTTCTGATGTACATGCACATTATGGTGCACTTTTTTGTATGTAACTTTTGGTTTTAGGTGTTGTAAATGCACTTTGATACTGAATGCACTTAGAATGTGCTACTTCTGATGTACATGCACATTATATATGCTAAATATACTTTTGGTTGTAGGTGCATATTGTATATGCTAAATATACTTTTGATGTATTTGCACTAAATGCACTTAGGATGTGCAACTTATGTACTTTGACACCTTTTTGGGTGCTTCATTAAACACTACTTCATGCACTTTAGGTCTGCTACTTTTGATACCACTTGTACTTATTATAATTATTATCTTTTAAAATAAATCTGAACTTGAAACTGAAATTTAATAAAGTCATTAACATTAAACAACATCAACCTTACAAGATATCCATTACATTACATTAGGTAGTTACATATAAAGTTTAACACTTAGGCAGTGAGCCTACCAATCCAACATGCAATAAACAAAATCATAAAGAAACCCATAACATTTTGACAAAGTTTTTGTTGTTTTTGTTCTATCACAATGGCATTAATATTGGCCATAAGCTCGCCATAACTTCGCCTTCTTACGTTGTTCTACCATGATAGCATCAACCTTGGCCATAAGCTCTAACTTCCATTCTTCATCATCATTCTCGTGAGCAAACACATCACCTCCCATCACACTGGAACCATACCCACCAACTCCATTAGGCACAAATACACCAGGGCTTCATCACACCAGAGAAAATAGTTACAATTTTCTTCTTACGCATGATATAAGGTGCAAAACAAACCCAAGTCAAACCCAAATCATTCCTTACATGGAAGACACATATATCAACAACATATACCTTCAAAATTGGACATGTAAAGAAAGGTCGATTTGGGTTGGCACCGATTCTAGCAATCCGGACGACACATTTCCTCTCACAGTGCCAAAAGCGAACAGGGCAATTTCGGGTCTCTCCAACAGAAGAATAAGTTGCAGATGAAGAACCACTTCTTGAGGATTTCTTTACTTGACTTGATGGAGAAAAATGTGACCCACCACCCATCTTCTTCATCCCAACGTTGCTTCTTCACTTGGATGTAGGTTTTTAGGGTTTCAGTACAAATGGAAGAAAGGGGAAGAAGAAGAAGTGAGAAGCAGAAGAAGAAGAAGAAGTGAGAAGAAGAAGAAGAAGAAATTGGGTATTTAAAAGAAAACCAAATTATTATCAATTTAGTCCCCCAATTTTTTTTTTTTCATCAGAATACACGTTGCAGATATTTTACTGAGTAGCAAAATGGTCCCTGACATTTTCGTCCACTCAGCCACATGATGTGGCGCCAGCGTGGAGACCTACATGGGTGCCAGCAAGTCACTAAACGTGACACATCAGCTTCCCAAACTCTGTTAACGGACACAGTTAACGGAGGGACCTAACTGAAACAGATTTTAAAATGTCAGGGACTATTTTGGAATATTGGATAAGTCAGGGACTAAACTGAATTTTGCGTAAATCTCAGGGACTAAATTGGTCATAACCTCATTACAAAATATATGTTATATTTACAACACTCCCCCTCAAGTTGGTGAATGGATATCTATCATTCTCAGCTTGCAAGTAAGTTGGCTGAACCGTTCTGTTGGCAAGCCCTTTGTTAACACATCCGCTAGAAGGTTCCCAGAGGGAATGTAGGCTGTTGTTATCACACCACCATCTAACTTCTCTTTGATAAAATGTCGGTCTATCTCAATATGTTTTGTCCTGTCATGCTGAACAGGATTATGAGCAATGTTGATAGCTGATTTGTTGTCACAAAACAACTTCATAGGACCCTCACACTTTATCTTCAAGTCATCAAGAACAATCTTCATTTATAGTAGCTCACAAATTCTGTGTGCGCCATAGCTCTGAACTCTGCCTCAGCACTTGATCGAGCAACTATATTTTGCTTCTTACTTCTCCAAGTAACAAATTCCCACATAGGAATGTGCAATAACCTGAAATGGACCTTCTATCACTCACTGAACCTACATAGTCTGTATCGGTATAAGCCTCCAAAGTCAATTTTCCACCTCTTTTGAACAAGAGGCCTCTCCCTAGAGTGGCATTGAGATATTGCAAAATACGATTCACAGCCTATAAGTGTCTCACCCTCGGATCATGCATAAATTGGCTAACCACACTGACTGCATATGCTAAGTCTGGTCAAATGTGTGCCAAGTAAATCAACTTCCCAACTAGTCTTTGATATTGGACCTTGTCAACTTTAGCACTCTCCTCTCCAATACTTATTTTGTGATTTTGCTCGATGGGAACACATGCAGGTTTTCTTTTAAGTTTTCATGTTTCTTGTAAACGATCAAGCACATACTTCCTTTGAGAAATGAAAATGCCTTGCTTAGAGTAGGTCACTTCAATTCCTAAGAAGTATTTGAGTTTTCCAAGGTCCTTCATCTCAAATTCAGCAGATAATTTCTCTTTGAGTAGTTGTCTCTCAACTGGATCATCTCTTGTAACAATAATATCATCAACATAAACAAGAAGTACTGTCAGCTTTCCTTCCTGTGAATGTTTGAAGAAGAGTGTGTGATCGTCTTGGCTTTGCTTGTAGCCTAGGCACACCATAGCCTTCGTGAATCTTCCAAACCAGGCTCGGGGAGATTGCTTTAGCCCATACAAAGCTTTTCTTAGTCTACACACCTTGTTTGCTCCACTAGTGAGTCCAAATCCAGGGGGAATCTCCATATACACTTCTTCTTCTAAGTTTCCATGCAAGAATGCATTTTTTACATCAAATTGTTGTAGTTCCCACCTAGAGTAGGCGGCAAGAGAGAGTAAAATTCGGACAGTGCTCATCTTTGCCACAGGAGCAAATGTCTCCTCATAATCAATGCCATAAGTCTGAGTATATCCTTTTATCACTAGTCTTGCCTTGTATCAATCAAGAGTGCCATCTGATTTGTACTTGACTGTATAGATCCACCTGCAACCAACTGGTTTCTTGCCCTGTGGCCTCTTAACAATCTCCCAAGTTCCATTCCTTTCAAGTGCTTTCATTTCCTCATCCATAGCATTGACCCAATTGACATCTAATAGAACACAACCAGAATTGGTACAAATATCAAGTAGAAATGTATTAATACTGGAAACAGGGAAGGAATTCCCTAGTACAAGTGATGTAACAGTGAATGAAACAATGGATGGAAAGACTCCCTCCTTGGAGGAAATGGCTAAAACAACAAAAGAAAATGATACTCCCAAGATGGGAATACCCCCTACTGAGACAAAGAACAACCCCCACTACTCAGTCCCATTATCCACTCCAAAACCAGCCTGCCCCTCTCCCTCCGGGAATTCCTTTTTATCCATATTCTCCTCCCTTTCTCCACTAACTCCCTCAATCCCCTTCTCCAATCTTGGGCTGCCACCTATACAATTAGTTATTCCCACTCTCACGTCATAACTTCCCTCATTCTGCACAGCCCGCACACCCTCCTTTCCTACCTCCTTTCCCACTATGCCCCTCCTTCTATATACATTTTTAAGAGGCCTATCAACATCTTTTAGTGCCTCCTGCACAAATGCTAGGATTCTCACAGAGTCAACAACTGCAATAAAATTTTGATGCTGCAAGAAAAGATGTTTAGAGGAAACAAATTGAGAAATACGGTACTTGGCACAAGACCTTTTCCCTTTTCTCAAGGCAATAGGTAAGTCATCTGGATTAGGGTCAAGAGTATCAGAAATCTGAGAATCAAAAGTGGAGGAATTGTTTTCAGTACTTACCTCTGGTTCGGACAGTTGAAGTTGTTGCTGGACCAGATCGGGTTTTCCTCTCCTCTGATAAGTCAATGTTGACTCAATAGCCTTATTCTTCACTGGTGCTGAAGGTGTTGATTCCTGCAAAACAGAAGACAAAGGAGGAACAGGGACAGAAACAGAAACAAGTGACTCGGAGACAGAAACAGGTGACTCAGAGACAAGTGGCTCAGGGACAGAACCAGAAACAGTTGCCTCAGGGACAAAAACAGGTGACTCAGAAACAAGTGGCTCAAGGACAGAACCAGAAACAGGTGGCCCAGGGACATGTAGCTCAGGAAGGCAAGGATCGAGGAGAAGAAACTCAGACTCAGATTCCAAACTACTGCTCCCCCCCTGAAGCTGAGGACGAGTGAAAAAAGATACATGTTCATGGAATGTGACATCCATAGAGACAAAGTACTTACGAATGGAAGGATGATAGCATTTGTACCCTCTTTTGTTAGGAGTATAACCCATAAAGACACATCTGACTGCACGAGAATCCAACTTAGTTCGGTGTTGTTTATGAATATGGACAAAAGCCACACAGCCAAATACTCAAGACTCAAGACTCTGCATGATAGGAACAGAAGGAAAATGTGAAATCATAAACTGAACAGGACTAACATTACCTAAAACACGAGATGGCACCCGATTAATCAAATAGGCAGCAGTTAATACTGCTTCACCCCAATATGATTTTGGGACGGACATTTGGAAGAGAAGGGCTCAAGCAACTTCAAGTAAGTGACGATTTTTCCTTTCAGCAATCCCATTTTGTTGTGGGGTGTCAACACATGTAAATTCATGAATGATGCCCTATTTACTGTTAAAGCTTGAAAGGCCATGGTTGTCATATTCCTTCCCATTGTCAGAACGTAATCTTTTAATAGCTTTCCATAACTGAGTTTGTACCATATTATAAAATTGAATGAACAATTGTGGTACTTCTTACTTATCCTTCATCAAGAAAAGCCAAGTTACTCGAGTACAGTCATCAATAAATGAAACAAGCCATCTCGCACCAGAAATATTAGAAATAGGGGCAGGTCCCCAAACATCAGAATGAATAAGATCAAATGGTTCAGTACTTTTAGTGAGGCTAGAAGGAAAAGTAGCACGATGGTGCTTAGAAAACTGACAGACGTCACACTTAAAAGACTCAACAGATTGTTTTAAAAACAAAGATGGAAACATAAACCTCATCAAAGAAAATGGAGGATGAGCAAGACGCTTATGCTGAAGCCAGATTTGTGAGGCGGGAGGTGAGACTCTGACTAAGACTGAAGTGCGGAAGACAACAACTTCTGACCAGCTCGTTCATCAGACAGATAGTACAACCCTCCCTATTCCTTGGCAACTCCAATCGTCTTCCCCGTTGCAAGATCCTGAAAAGCACAATGAGAATGAAAAAGATCACTGCACAGTTATGGTCCTGGGTAAGCTTACGAATAGAGATAAGATTATTCGAAAGACTAGAACATGAAGCACATTTTTCAATTTAAAAGATTGAAGGTCAATATCCCCAGAACCATCAACACGAGTATGAGAACCATCTGCAACAGTAATATAAGGAATGCTGGAAGGGGAAGTAAAAGTCAAAAAATGTTGAGAATGAAAGGTCATGTGATGAGTGGCACCAGAGTCAAGAATCCAAACATTCTGAGGAATAGCATCAGCAACAGTAAGGGATCGGGAACATGACTTCTTACCACTCATTGCCTGAGAAGAGTACTTAGAAGGCTCACCAAAAAAGTCAAGAAGGGTCCGTAAACGATGAAAATTATTTTGGCAGCGTTGCGTTGTAGTTTCTGCCATCGGAACAAATGAACTATAGGGCTTCAAGAGACCCACAAAAAGGAAACAAACAATCAACCGTACGGACATGTGAATAGTGGTTGTACGGACACGTGAACAGTGATCGTACGGACAAACAAACAGAGCTATACGGACTGGCGAACAACGATCGTACGGACGAGATGAACAGTGCTTGTACGGACATGTGAACCGTTCGTACGGACAGACGAACAGTGCTGCCACGGTCATTTAGTAGCGACGAACGGTGGGTGAACGGCCAAGAAAAAATTTTAGGCACAATGAAGGTGCCAAACACTGCAATGAAGGCAGCCAAGAAAGCCGCAATGAAGACGGCAAAGAGAACCACAATGAAGGCGGCTAGAGTTTTATGCGGAAGGGAGACCTCAAGACCGAGAGCTCGTGATACCATGTGGAAAATTGTATATTGAATATTATTTCAATTGTATCTCATTTACAAATACTAATACGCTTATATAGACTAAGCGAAACCTAATGGGCCTGACTAATGGGCCTTATAGAAAAACACTATTAATTACAAAATATATGTTATATTTACAACACATCATCATCATTTGTGGTTGATGCTCTGTTCTCAGGTTCCACTTTACAACTTATAGTCCAAAAGCTAAATGGAAGAAACTGTATTGAATGGGCACAATTTGAGAGGCTAGCACTCAACGACAAAGATAAACTCGGCTACTTGACTGGAGACACTCCTCAACCAGGAAAAACCGACCATTTTCTTCAAAAATCGAAGTCAGAAAACTCTCTCATCATCGCTTGGCCGATCCATTCAATGGAGGCAACAAGTGGGAAGCCATATTTATTTCTTACAATAGCTAATATGTATGTGAAAAAGTCTGAGTTGCTATTCCGACTTGGAGAACTCATCTCAGATTTTTTATCTCAAAACTCGACTTTGCCACTCCGGGCAAGGAGACTCGTTTGACTCGTTTGGCCCATTTTTGTTGGCATAAAAGTTACTTTTAAGTTAAAGCCACAACTAGAAGCTTTAAAAATAAAGCTTCTAGTTGTGGGAAGCCATATTTATTTCTTCAAAAATCGAAGTCAGAAAACTCTCTCATCATCGCTTGGCCGATCCATTCAATGGAGGCAACAAGTGGGAAGCCATATTTATTTCTCATAATAGCTAATATGTTTGTGAAAAAGTCTGAGTTGCTATTCCGACTTGGAGAACTCATCTCAGATATTTTATCTCAAAACTCGACTTTGCCACTCCAGGCAAGGAGACTCGTTTGACTCGTTTGGCCCATTTTTGTTGGCATAAAAGTTACTTTTAAGTTAAAGCCACAACTAGAAGCTTTAAAAATAAAGCTATTTGGTAATTTTAATTTTTTTTAATTTAGAAGCCACTTTTAAGTTAAAAGTTGTTTAGTAAAATATTTTATAAAAGCTCTAGTCTTATTAAAATTTGTCATAGATGAATGAAATATTTTAAAAATAAAAAATAAATTATTTAATAATTTACTAATGTAAATATGTTTATTAAAAAAATACACACAAATGAAAAAGGATAATAAAATAAAATAATGCAAGCCTTAAAAAATAGAAAAAGTAAGAAATTGGATGGCACCAAAAGAAGGCAACATGTTGCAATATGGAAATAAACAATTTCTTCATTATCCACCTTTTTGTCTTTTTCTTCTCAATAATTCCATTTTTAAAACTGTATCACAATTGTATTGGCGCCATCTCCAAGATGGTTCCATCCGAAAAACAATTGAGAACATAGTAAGAAAAAAGGAGGCACCTGTTGGGAGTGACAAAGAAACACACGAGAAAAATAGGTCGCGAAGAAAGAAAAATAAAAAGATAAGGCCAGATTCAAAGTCGGGAGCAATAAAATAAAGCTTTGTTTAAGCCCTTTACAAGTTTCTCATTGTAGCTTTTTTACAAGCTACTTTTTTGTTATTTTCTTTCTTATAAATAAGCTAGTTTCTTAAAGAGCTTTTCGTAAAAACTGTTCGGTCCAGCTTCTCCTTTTAAGGAGCAGAGAAGCTAAAAAGAATAGCTAGGCCAATCATACACCAAGATGTCACAACCTATTACAATATCATGATTACTCTTTGTTAGGAATTGGACCAGTGTTATGAGGACAATTGGGGAATTCCCAATGATGCAGCCAGATTGAAGAAAAGAGAAGAAAATGATAGAGTCTACATGTTTCTAGCAGGTGTCAACCAAGAATTAGATGAGGTTTGTGGCAGAATCCTAGGCAGAAAACCGTTGCCATCAATGCATGGAATTCAGGAGGGAAAAAGTATTTAATGAAGTCGGCAGGGAAGAATCAAGGAGGAAAATTATGCTGTGAAATTCTGACAGTCCAAAAGTGCAAGAAGCTGAAGGTTCTGCCCTAATATCAAAAGGACACAAACCAGGAGGACAAAAGAAGAAGCGGCCTTGTGTGATCATTGTAGAAGACCATGGTATACAAACGATACCTGCTAGACACCCCATGGCCAGCCACCCAACTGGGAAAAAAACAAATGAAGGCGGCCAGGCATTTCAAGCCTCAAATGGAGAAAGCATGGAGTAGAAGGGAAACTTTGAGTTACTTCCTTTCACTAAGGAACAATTGGAGCACTTGTATAAGTTATTTTAACTAATATGTCAGTTAATCCATCCTCTTCTCTTGGCCAAAAAGGTTTTTCTTTTTCTGCTGCTCTTCTTGGTACCAATCAAAATTCTAAAGTCCCATGGATCATTGATTCTGGAGCTACTGACTGCATGACAGATTGTTCAAAACCGTTCTCCACATATAGTCCTTGTGCATGTCATAAAAAGGTAAAAATTGCATATGGTACCTTTCCTAATATAGTTGGTGTTGATTCCATTCCTATATCTAAATCTCTAGCCCTTCACAATGTTCTTCATGTCCAAAATTTGTCATGTAACCTTTTGCCTATTTTTTACTCCTTTACTTGCTAATTTCAGAAATGGAATTCGGGGAGGATGATTGGCAGTTCTAAGGAGGTTGATGGACTCTATCTCTTTGAAGATGAAGCTATTTTTAAGGAAAAAACTCAAAGTATCTGTCTCAATTCATTTTTTGTTCATGAAGATGAAGAAATAATGCTATGGCATTGAAGGCTAGGTCACCCAAGTTTTTTGTACTTGAAACCTTTATTTCCTGTACTTTTTAAGAATAAAAATCCAAATTTGTTTTCCTGTGAAGTTTGTCAACTTGATTCCTCTTATTCTCCTCAATCTTATAAAAAAAAATTCTAGTCCATTGACTTTAATTCATAGTGATGTATGGGGACCTAGTCAGGACCCTACACCAAATGGAAAAAGAAGATTTGTCACAATTATAGAGGATTGTACAAGATTAACATGGGTTTACTTGATGAAAACAAAATATGAAATTGAGAACATATTCAACTTGTGTAGAAAAGGTTGAATATAGTGTTATGGCTCACACTACATGTGAACTTTTGTGGCTGAAACATTTCTTTCAAAAACTAAAGTTTTACGAGAGAAGTCCTATGGAGCCAGTTTGTGATAACTAGGCAGTTTTATACCTCGACAGTGTGTTCCAATGCCACCCATCAGACATCTACGCCAAAGGCTTTGTAGAGTCAAAGGATATCATGCATATGTAACAAGCCGGATGCATACGGCATATATGCTCCAGCTTGAGTGGTAGTATTGATTATATTTGATTCTTTTTGAATTTCCTCTATTCGTTCCTTCTTTCCTTTCATTATTTGATATGATATAGTTTCCTTCGATTGTGTAGATATGGTTATGATCTCTCTCAATCCCTAAGTTTTAGGGATTTTCAATTTATGTACATGGATATATGTGTGTGTGTGTGTATTGTACTAGTAACATCTATTCAAGTAATGAGTTCAAAATTATTCTGTTTGGTATGTTTCTTCTCTCTAGGTTTCTGTGTTAAAGCATTTTACAAGGGAGGGGCATATGGCAGCGAAAATTTTTCAATAACATGAGAAACAAGCTATCAAAAACCAACTGCAAATTCAGAGTAGAGGGTCAAGATAGCTAACCTGCAGGCTCAAAACGTGCCTGCATAGCAGGCCTTGTAACCTGTATTTTCCAAACTTCCAAATTTCCATCCCTAGATAGTGTTACAAGTTTACGCAAGGTGGGTAGCCAAGCAACTGATGTTATTGGTTGGGAGCCAACTTGAGTTCTGAAATTGCAATAAGATAATAATTACATCCCAGGTCAAAAACAAGAGTAACCAAAATAACAAAGTATCGACTCAAACATTTCCAACAATAGGCTGCAAGTAAATAATAAATTCAAAATAGATAACCATGATACTAGGTCTTTCAGTTACAAAATGGAGAAACCTCAACCATAGTCACTCACATTCCAATCATACTAGGCCTCTCAGTTGATACATCCCATAACAATAGTGTACCACGTCGATCGCCAATAAAAATCCATTCTAGAGTTGGATGAAATGCAAATGCACCAGCACCACTGAGCTTTATAGTATTGTCAACTGAATAAGAAACAATATGAATGACACTAAGGATACAACTTACAAGAGAAATATAAACCACAGCAACAATAATAGAATATGTCAAGAATCATCTCACGTTGTAGTGTGTAATGAACGGCATAGGTGTGGATGTTATATGCTCGAATCAATCCTTCTGCATAAGCAACATACTAGGACATAAAAGCAACAAAGTCAAGAAGGGAAGTTGAAGCATCATTAGAAGAAAGACCGAAGACTAGAAAATCTTTCTTGCAGAGAAATACGTATAACATGAACCTGCAAATAAATCGAATTATGACAAGAAATATATTTAAGTAATACCAGAATAGGAAGGCGAGGATGACAAGCAAGATTCACAATAGGCTTCTTCAAGTCTGTCTTGATTTTTGTGGGTGCTCTTCCGCCTTCAACAGTTCCAACAACTTCATTTATGCCAAAATAGATGAGAACAGAAATATAAGGATTAGTAATCAAACGATTCAAACCAGTGACCATAACACATCGACCTGCACAGATAAGAAATCAGACATCCAACCTGTAACACTCATCCGTTTATGGAATCCAAAAAACACAACAGTTTGTAGCGGAGTCATTGCCAGATGAACTTCTGCATCAGAAGAAATTCGCTCCGTCTTCTTCTCTGGTGAATGCAATACACATGTTTGCTCTAAGTCAAAATCACAAGATCGTATTGTACAATCCTACAGATGAAAAGCAACAACTGTAATAAGTAAAAAAGAACTTCGCAATCACAACTCACAACAAATAAACTAATACACAACAGAATTAAGCAACATTATATTCAGAAAAACAAAGACTAAATAATTTTATGTCCGAGTAACGTGGAATGGATAAGCTTCATTGTTAGAACCTTTAATTGATGGAGATGCTGCAGCACTTGAAAGAAGAACAAGATGATGATTGTTGCACAAAAGATCCAAAGCGTGAGTATCACACTAAGCTTTAGGTTCGATTCGCTTCCACCAATCTTAGAATATTGGATGCAAAAGGGTTCTTGGCAAATCCCCTTCAGGATACTTTGGATTCCTTGGAGTGGTTTGCACACACACTTCAAGCTTATCAATCAATGATATTTTACAAAATAAAGTTTCCTCACTTAATCTTGTGCACTAGATAAGAAAAGGAATGATTTAGAAATTTAAGAATGGCAAGACAAGCAATGATTTTCGTATCTCTTTCTGCATGTAGAGTGTCTCTATTTATAGAGCAACTCATGCCATTTGGTGAAGGGAAACAACTCTCCAAGAGTTTTTGACAATTGTCCATCAGACAACGTTTAAGTATTATTAACGTTCAACATTTGACGCATCGCGACTGTTGGCATGGTGGTCGTTCCTTGCACCATTTCGTAGCAGCGTGCGGGTTCGAATCCAACCCGACGCATGCTTTCATTTAAATTTTTAATTCGTTGAATAACGGAATAAAAATTCAAAACTGCCACAGCCCAGATTCGATCCTGGAGTCACATGGTTTCATGGAGTCGCTACAACCACTCGGCCAAGCGAGGCAAGTGTGTTTGATTTACAACGTTACATTTATTTAACCGTTAAGATCATGATCCTTCCAAACATATATTTTGGAAAATCCCTCACAATCCCCCACCATTTTTCAAAATAGATCTAAATCCATTATTCTGGAAATCTCATGGTTTCAGATAAAGGTGTCTTGCGACTTGAACCTTCACTTAGTGAGCTATGGTTTCACTCATCCCGAAATAGATTGGTAGACAAGCTTTGAACCAATTATTCATTAGAACAAGTGTGCATAACTCACACATGAAATCTCGGTATCAATGATTGAATTATAAAGATGACACATTTGGTAAGGTCTTGTGTCATGTACCCTTTTCATGAGAACTACTAGAGTCAAGCCCTTTAACTCTATGAAGCGACCACACTTCATTCTCATATAGGTAGACTATATCAAAAATGCACCCATAATATGCATTTCAGCAAATATATGCTATATGTCTATTAAGAGCAAAAACTCAACCTTCCACCTTTTATTCTTATGGTCCAAGTACTCTAAAACCTTGGGATGTATCTATTAACAAGTACTTGCAATCACTCTGATAGTATACTTTCACCATTGAACTCAAGACTTGATTTTACTCAAGTGTGAGTTGGGTTTCTACTATTGATGATCAATTAGATATGGGCTTGAGTCTCATCCCCAGTGATGTCTTAGACACCATGTCCCTTGTCAATCCTTTCGTCAAAGGATCAGCAAGATTTCTTTCAGTTCTTACAAACACTATGGAGATAACTCCATTTGCAATTAAATCCTTTACATAGCTATGTCTTAGTCCAATGTGTCGGGACTTTCCATTATAAACTTGGCTATATGCTTTTGATAGCGTTGATTGACTATCACAATGTATGGATATTGGTGCCATTGGCTTTGGCCAAATTGGTATCTCATACAACAAATTTCTTAGCCATTCAGCCTCTTTACTTCCCGCAGCTAATGCAATAAATTCTGCAGCCATGGTGGAGTCGGCAATGCATGTCTGTTTCTTGGAACCCCAAGAAATAGCACCCCCACCAAGAATGAAGATCCATCCACTTGTGGAAGCATGATCTTCAACATAAGTTACCCAACTGGCATCTGTGTAACCTTCCAAAACTGAAGGATCACCACTATAGTTCAGACTATAGTTAATTGTTCCTTTCAAGTATTTCAATACTCTATGAACAGCATGCCAATGGTCTTTGCTTGGATTGCTTGTATATCGACTTAACCTACCAACAACATATGCTATATCTGGTCTAGTACAAGTCATGGCATACATTAAGCATCCAATTACTTTTGAATATTCATGTTGTGCTACAGGACAACCTTTATTTAGTACTTAACTGATATTTTGATCAAAGGGAGTAGAAATAGATTTACAATTAAAATGATTAAATTTCTTTAACACTTTCTCTATGTAGTGAGATTGTGACAAACCTATAGTTCCCCCATCTCTAATGATTTTAATCCCTAAAATCACATCAGCTACCCCTAGGTCTTTCATATCAAAATTTTTAGACAAGAAAGATTTAGTCTTTTCTACCTCATCTAAATCAGTACCAAATATCAACATGTCATCCGCATATAAACAAATCATGACACCTTTTCCATTATGAAATTTACTGTAAACACATTTGTCAGATTCATTTATTTTATAGCCATTACCTATCACAACTTGATCAAACTTTTGATGCCATTGTTTAGGAGCTTGTTTTAACCCATACAATGACTTTGTCAATTTACACACTTTATTTTCTTGACCTTTAACCACAAACCCTTCAGGTTGTTTCATATACACCTCTTCATCTAGTTCTCCATTTAGGAAAGCAGTTTTAACATCCATTTGGTGGATGACAAACTTATAGATTGAAGCTAGTGCTAAAAGCACTCTTATAGAAGCAATTCTTGCTACTGGTGCATAAGTATCAAAATAGTCAATTCCTTCTTTTTGTGTAAATCCTTTAGCCACAAGTCTGGCCTTAAATTTGTCTATAGTACCATCTACTTTCATTTTCTTTTTGAAGATCCACTTACTACCTTTTGGTCTGGAACGAGGTGGGAGGTCTACTAGTTTCCAAGTTTTATCCCCCATTATTGAGTCCATTTCCTCTTGTATAGCTTCTTTCCAGAAAGCAAAGATCTTGAGACTTTATTGCCTCTTCATAAGTTTCTGGATCATTTTCCATATTGTAGCAAATTGGTCCATAACTATTAATGGACTCATTGGTTCCTTCAACAAGGAACATAAAGAAGTCTGGCCCATAAGATTTATCTTTTCGAATTTTACTTCTTCTTGGTTCTGAACTAGTCAATGTATCATTATTAGATACATTGTTTTCTGGATTATGTGCATTAGTATGTACATTATCCTTGGGATTTGGAATTGAGTTAAATCTATTCTCTTGAAAAATTGCATCTCTTGACTCAATAACTGTATTTACAGGATATGAGTCATTAGATTCAATAACCATGAATCTATATGCTTTGCTATTTTCAGCATAGCCCAGAAATACACATTCAATTCCTCTTTCACCCAATTTCTTTCTTTTTGGTTCAGGAACCTTTACAATTGCTCTACAACCCCAGACTTTCAAGTAGTTGAGATTAGGCTTTCTTTGTTTCCAAAGTTCATATGGAGTAATTTTGTTCATCTTATTAGGAACTCTATTTAATATATAGCATGCTGTTAGCATAGCTTCCCAATATCCTTTTGATAAACCGGAATAGGATAGCATGGCATTTACCATTTCTTCAAGTACCCTATTTTTCCTTTCAGCTATACCATTTTGTTGTGGGGAATACGGTGCAGTTGTTTGATGCACTATACCAGTAGACTCAAAATAACTTGGATTATAGAATTCTCCTCCTCTATCACTTCTAAAGCATTTAATGAAAGTTTCATGTTGAAGTTCAACTTGTGCTTTAAATATTTTAAATTTATCTAAGACTTCATCCTTTGAATGCATTAAGTAAACATAACAATATCTAGTGCAATCATCTATGAAAGTTACAAAATACTTCTTACCACCAATGGTGGGCCAACCATGCAAATCACATACATCAGAATGGATTAAGTCTAACACCTTAGAACTTCTTTCAACTCTTTTAAAAGGTAGTCTTGTTATTTTAGTTAGCATGCAAGTAGTACATGAATTGGAATCTCTACTTAATTTTGGAATTAATTCAGATTTCATCATGTCATCTAATTTCCTAAAATTAACATGTCCTAGTCGCATATGCCATAAATCACAAGACTCAACAATATAAGCAGAAGTAATAGTATTATTATTGACAATATTGAATTTGAACATATTCTCACAAAGGTAACCCTTTCCTACAAACATTCCTCCTTTTGAGAGGATAAACTTATCCCCCTCAAATACAGATTTGAACCCAAACTTATTAAGTAAAGGAACAGAAATCAAATTCTTCCTAACTTCAGGAACATAAAGTACATCTTTAAGAGTGAGTGTCTTTCCAGAAGTGAACTCAATTTCCACTGTGCCTTTTCCTTTGACTTGGACAGTTGAAGCATTTCCCATGTACAAAACACTTCCATCTTCTTCATTAATGGACTTGAAAAGATCTTTGTTTTTGCACACATGGCGGGTAGCACCAGAGTCTATCCACCAAGAATCAACATCTTCAATCATGTTGACTTCAGAAATGACAGCAACAAGATCATCTTTTGTTGCACTTGAATTCTTCTCTTTGTTCTTCTTTTTCAAGAACCTGCACTCTTTCTTAAAGTGTCCCGGTTTTCCACAATGGAAACAACTACCTTTCTTTTTCTTTTTTCTTGTGGTCATTTCCATTGTTGTTTTCATGAGACTTATTAGATTCTCGCTTTCTTTTCTTGGAAGATTTACTAGAATCTCCTTCCTCCATCACATGAACTTTTCCATGAGTAGATTGGTCCTTAGTATCTTCTTGTTTTCGATACTCTTCTTCTAAACGAAGGTGATTCCCCAATTGCTCAAGAGATATGTCATCTTTTCTATGTTTCATGTTTCTTTTGAAATCTTTCCATGAAGGAGGGAGTTTGTCTATAATGGAGGATACAATGATGGTTTCATCCATATGCATTTTATGTTGTTTGTAGTTATTAAGAATACGTTCTATCTCATGCATTTGTTCCATTATAGGCCTACTATCAACCATCTTAAAGTTATTAAAGCGACTAACAAGAAATTTCTTACTTGTAGCATCTTCTTGCATGTACCTTGCTTCTAGTTTCTCCCAAAGTTCCTTTGCAGAGGTGCTGCTTTGATATACATCGAACAAGGCGTCTGACATTCCATTAAGGATGTGTCCCATGCATATGTAGTCATCATTGTCCCATTTCTGTTTTTCTCTAACTTCAGCCACGGTCTCATCTTCCTCACAATTGGCCTTGGAGTGTTTAGGACATACACAACTTTCAAAGTGGTGAGTAGGAATTGCATCTTCTTTTGCCAACGAATGAAATTGCCACCATCAAATTTCTCTAACTTGACAAAGTCAGAAGTCATCTCTTTCAATGATACAGCCATTGTTCAAAAACCAAAATCGAACCTAAAGATTGTTAGAACCTTTAATTGATGGAGATGCTGCAGCACTTGAAAGAAGAACAAGATGATGATTGTTGCACAAAAGATCCAAAGCGTGTGTATCACACTAAGCTTTAGGTTCGATTCGCCTCCACCAATCTTAGAATATTGGATGCAAAAGGGTTCTTGGCAAATCCCCTTCAGGATACTTTGGATTCCTTGGAGTGGTTTGCACACACACTTCAAGCTTATCAATCAATGATATTTTACAAAATAAAGTTTCCTCACTTAATCTTGTGCACTAGATAAGAAAAGGAATGATTTAGAAATTTAAGAATGGCAAGACAAGCAATGATTTTCGTATCTCTTTCTGCATGTAGAGTGTCTCTATTTATAGAGCAACTCATGCCATTTGGTGAAGGGAAACAACTCTCCAAGAGTTTTTGACAATTGTCCATCAGACAACGTTTAAGTATTATTAACGTTCAACATTTGACGCATCGCGACTGTTGGCATGGTGGTCGTTCCTTGCACCATTTCGTAGCAGCGTGCGGGTTCGAATCCAACCCGACGCATGCTTTCATTTAAATTTTTAATTCGTTGAATAACGGAATAAAAATTCAAAACTGCCACAGCCCAGATTCGATGGAGTCACATGGTTTCATGGAGTCGCTACAACCACTCGGCCAAGCGAGGCAAGTGTGTTTGATTTACAACGTTACATTTATTTAACCGTTAAGATCATGATCCTTCCAAACATATATTTTGGAAAATCCCTCACATTCATCACATGGAATTGACTAAACAAAAAAAAAAAAAAATCAAGAAAACATTATCTATGCCACTGCACCTTTATATGTTAAAGAGCAGTAACTTTAGAAAAATAAATGTAGATATAACACCAATCTCATAAAAAATTCCCTTCCAATATAAAGCTGCTGTAAAATGGGAGAATGACACTGACTAAATACCAAGACATGATTTAAGTAGAAAAATGAGTTAGTAAATTAACTTGAAACCTCTCGACATACTGATCTAAAATCAGAAGAAATATTTACAATGAAAATACCTTTTTTTTGGAATCAAAAATACCTTTTTTTTGGAATCAAAAATACCTTTTTTACATAGCACAATTTTTTTTTCTTACTTAAGAGAGACAAAAGGAGGAAATCAACTGTATAGCAGTCCAAATCTCGTGTGCATAATCTTTGTAACACTTTGTCCTTCCATACTTAAAAAGGTCCATATTGTTCCATTGAGAACTTGATAGGAATGATTCCTATCGAACAAGGGAGAATGTATTATTAATGAAAAATTGGAAGAACAATGCAAAAAATGTAAGAGAAAATGCTCCCAACCAAGGTGAACACCTATGGCCTCAAGCTATAAGCCGAAAATTATTATGGAAGTCACATATCCCTTTTTCCTTCTGAACTTCCCAAATATAAACAGATCTAAGATATGTTTCTCTCTCCTCTTACTAACTTTCTCTTCAATTTGTTGTGTACATGTTAATTCCTTTCCTAAAGTAGGTATTGGCCCATATAACTAGAACATTAGAGTCTTATATATCAGACCCCATCCTATTACTAATAGAGTCCAGGAAGCTATCAGAACTGAAAAACCAGTGAAAAAAGATTTCTATAAATAACAAAAGAAAAAATCCACAAACGCACAAAAGAGAAATTCAGGTAGGGCCAACCTGGAGGATTGCAATCACAGTATGCCCACTTGTAGGATTATATGACATGCGGACAACAGGTGCACCAATGTCAAGAGCAGAAACCTTGCTTCCTGTCAATGCGTCAAATTCTGCATGCATGGAAATAACCAACTGGTAACAAATATGCCAAAATCAATTCAAAAAGCAAATATATGCAGCATACAAAAAGGGTAAGTCTACTCCACATAGACAACTCACAAGAATGATCGGTTCAGGAAACTAATAGTTCGAATGTAATGGATCAACACAGGATTGCTTTTATTAGTACACGCCTTGAGAAAACAAAGCTTCAGGAGTAAGTTGGGGAACATTTACCAGGCATTTCTGTCATGGTGGTTTAAAAAGTTATGCACTTATGTGTATCTAGTTCTGGAAGGGATTCTGAGTGAACTATGACTTTAAAGGCTACTTAAAGGGTCAAATAGAATATCATTGTTCTTATTGTAGTTGTGAAGGAGCCAACTAATTCTTCTATGGAAATATCTCGTGTTCGTGCTTGGCTGCATTGCTTCTGATGAGTTTTGTTTTTTAATAGAAAAGAATAATTTATTAAAAAAAGAATAATAATTAACAGGAGGATCAGAAATGTTCCTAACAGCATTAAAAACAAAGAAAAAAGAGGAATTATAAATTAAACACACCCACATCTAAATAGAGGTCACCCGCCCTCTGATGGAAACTACCTTGAAAAACCACGAGTCTAAAATACCACATCAAATTACCGATTTTGGAGATAATATGACTGATTTATTCCGAGTTAAAAGCATGCAGGTTTTGAATTGTGTTTTTGGGGGTCAAGAAGGGGAATGAAAAAGAATTACATGGGACAGGAGTCAAGGTAAAGAGTAATAACTGATATGGAAACATTCCTAGTATTTTTAATTGACCAACAAGTGGGATTATCATCCAACAGTATGGATAGATTCAGTAAACGAGTAGAGTTAGAATCATAATTAGCCAGGCCAGGCAGCTTCAAGTAGAAGGACTGAGAATAAAGCTTTAGATAAGATTAGCTGAACCACACCAACTCATCAAGCAGGACTTGATCAATTGTATTCAAAGCCACTCATTAAGTTCAATTAAGGATAACAGCCTGTATTATTGTCCTATTTCTCATAGATTACAACTCTATTGACTGGAGTGGAGGGGAACAGATCATCAAGCCCTCTTTCTCACTATTAGAGAATATAACCAAAGTTAGTTTGCAGTTAGTTTTGTTTAGTCAGCAATTAGTTATGAGCTGGCAAGTTTGTTACATTAGCTGTCAAGTTAGTTAGAGAAGCTTCTAGATGAAGCTTCGATTCTGTGAGCTCACTGAATGTGTATAAATAGAACTCTGTAATGTGCATTCAATTTAGAATGAAAATGATAATTCTCAAGTTGATTCAATGGAGTTAGTTTCTCTATGTTTTCTCAGTTTATATGGTATCATCGAGTCGTACGGTCCTCGCTTCTTCTCTGCGCATCATTCTTCTCTGTGAATCACGTGGTGCAGGTTCAGTGATTCTGCGTTTTTCGGTTCGTTGAATTCTATCGATTGTTCGCTTCGATGCTGTTAATCTTCATCAGTTCTTGCGATTAAAGTTCATTCTCGGAGCAGTTTCTTCTCACTTTCGTGATTCGAGTTTCTTGCTGATCAACAATGGTGGAAACTATACCAGATCAAACTGTTCATTCTTCGGCGGCTACACCGCCACCAGAATCATCAACGCAAGCAGGGACGGATCTAGAAATTCCGATTAGTGGGGGCAAAATTATATACTATAAATATTTATATAAAAAATACATTAATATATAAGTGATAAAATAACGACATAAGTCATCATTAAGCAAAAAAATAGAGATAACAAAAACTATAACATTATACACTAAACAAATTGAAGACACCTCAACATCTACAAATTATAATTGCTCTCTACGTGTCTTTATATTTTGAAATTATTGTATGATTTTTTTATTTTCAACACTATATATGTCTCTATGTATATGTGATTAAACAATCATTTAACAATTTATCTCTCAATTATATCAAAAAAGAGTAGCTCATTTTCCAAGGAGTAGCTTAGTTTTTATATAAACATTTATAACATTATATACTAAAAAAATGAAGACACATCGGCATCTACAAATTATAACTGGTCTCCGCATGTCTTTATATTTTGAAATTGTTGTATGATCTTTTTGTCTTCAACACTATTAAAAATATGTCTCTCTGTGTGTGACCAAACAATCATTCAACAATTCATCTCCCCAATCATATAAAAAAAAGAGCGACTCATTTTCTATTTTTTTTCTTTAGTGGGGTCAACACTAAATTTTATGTGGGGTCAAAAATAAAATTACTCAATAATTAGTGATAAAAACAAATAAATCAGTGGGGTCAAGTGCCCCCAATTGGACCCAAATGGATCCGTCCCTGAACGCAAGGTAATCTTCTGAAGTCAATCAAGAAATCTGGTCTTACACATGCACTTACGATTAAACTGGATGAGAAAAATTTCTTAATGTGGAGTCAACAAGTGAATGGAGTCATTACGACTCGTAATCTTGATCACTTTGTTGTAAACCCTAAAATTCCACTCAAATATGCCAACACCGAAGATCAGTTGATTGATAAACCTTCAAAAGAATACACTAAGTGGCTGACTCAGGATCAGATGCTGTTTACTTGGCTTTTATCGTTGTTATCTGACAGTGTGTTGCCAAGAGTTCTTGGCTACAACCATGCTTATCAAGCATACTCACTGCTAAAGGCTCGTGTGCGACAATTGCGATCTGAACTCAAATATACGAAGAAAGCCTCGAGGCCCATATCTGAGTATTTACTTCGGATCAAGGCAATCATAGATTCTCTCTTAGCTGTTGGTGATTCAATTACGGATCAGGACCACATTGATGCTATATTGGATGGTCTCCCAGAAGAATATAATTCTTTTGTAATGATGGTTTACAGTCGCTTAGATTCACCTTCTGTTGAAGATCTTGAAGCTTTGCTCATGGTGCAGGAAGCACAGTTTGAGAAATTTCGCCAAGAACTAGCAACACCTAGTGTGTTAGCCAATGTTGCACAATCCTCAGTCAATTCAAAGAATCAGAATGTTAATTCTGATCCAAATTCTGCTAATGCTGGTTACTTCAATTCTGACCGCGGAGGCCGTGTTGGTTATCAAGGTAGAGGCAGAGGTTGATTTCGAGGAAGGAGTAATTCAAGGTCTCAATGCCAAATTTGCAACAAACTCGGTCATGAAGCATATAGATGCTGGTACAGGTTTGACCAGAGTGCTAATAATTCTCCACAAGGCAACAATGCTGGTTATCACAAGCTAGCCTTTCGTCCAGGATTTCCTTATGGCTTCCCACAGCAAAGGCCACCAAATCCACAACCAAGGCCTTCTGTTAACATGGCTCTTCCACAGTACACTCCTGCTGCACCAGAATTTGTTGCAACTGCTGGTGCACATGACCCTGCTTGGTACCCTGACTCAGGTGCCTCTCACCTCCTCACCTTCAACCAGCAGAATTTAGCTCAATGCACTCCTTATACAGGCCAAGAACAAGTCACCATGCCTAACGGACAAGGTTTGGCAATCCATTCTTTAGGTTCCTTTATGATATTGTCAAATTCTAGTCCTCATATTCCTTTATCTCTCAATCAATTGTTGCATGTTCCTCATATATCTAAAAACTTGATGTCAGTTAGCAAATTCTGTCAGGATAACAAAGTCTTCTTTGAATTTCACCCTTTTAATTGCTTTGTGAAATCTCAGGACTCTAGAAATGTTCTGCTTGAAGGCTTGCTTGGATCGGATGGCCTATACAAGTTCAAGCCATTCAAGTTTCTCTCAAGATCCTCATTGTCTTCAAGTCCTACTTCATATGTTTCCACTGTTTCTGCTTTAAATAACATTGCCACTTCTTCTCATTTGTATCATAGTGGAAATTCTGTTTCTGTTTCTGCTAACACATTTGCACAATGGCACTTTAGGCTTGGCCATCCACATGCACAAGCTGTAAAGACTAATGCAATTGTGTAATGTTCCTTTCCATAATAAAAATGTTCTTGAACATTGCAATGCATGTTGTGTAGGCAAATCTCACAGAATTTATGCCCCTCCCTCTTTGACTGTTTATCACAATCCTTTTGAGGTGATTCATTGTGATTTATGGGGCCCCTCTCCCTTTACATCCTCATGTGGATATAATTATTATATCAATTGTGTTGATACTTTTACCAAATATACTTGGATATATTTTCTTAATAACAAGTCAGAAGCCTTAGTTGCCTTTAAACAATTCCTTGCACTTGTTCAAAATCAATTTCATGGTTCTATTAAAGCCCTACAATCTGACTTGGGGGGAGAATTCAGACCATTTACAAAGTTTTTAACTGAACTTGGCATTAATTATCGTGTCACTTGCCCTCACACATCACACCAAAATGGAACTGTGGAAAGGAAACACAGACAAATTGTTGAAATGGGTCTCACTATCCTTTCTCATGCTTCAATCCCTCTTCTTTATTGGGATCACAGCTTTACTCAAGCTGTATTCCTCATTAACAGAATTCCCTTAGCAGCAATTCCACAATTCACATCTCCCTTTCATGCTCTTTACAAATCCATTCCTGATTATCAAGGAATTAAAACCTTTGGATGTTCTTGCTTCCCTCATTTGAGACCTTACAATAAACATAAACTTCAACTAAGATCAACTGAATGTGTTTACCTTGGTTTTTCACCTCATCATAAGGGTCATAAGTGCCTTGATTCAAGTGGGAGAATTTACATTTCCAAAGATGTGGTCTTTAATGAAATTGATTTTCCTTATCCTTCACTGTTTCCTGCTAAAACTGACAGTAAAACTGCAACACCATCTCTTTTAGCTTCCATTCCTTTGGTGTCCTGTTCTGATGTGCCTGCTGTCACTGCTACTGTACATTCTGCTCCTAACAATTCTGCTCCCAGCAATAATATTATTCCTGCAGCAAGTGCAACCTTTGGTAATTCAGTGCCCACTGTCAATCCTATTTCTTCTCCCACTCAAAGCTTATCTTCTACCAATTCTACAGCAGCGAATCCAATTATTCCCAATTCAATCATTCCTAATCTAGCTGTCCCAAATCATAATTCCCATCCTATGGTCACTAGAGCAAAAACTGGGAATTTAAAACCCAAGGTTTTTCCGTCTCAAATGGAACCCACATCAGTCAAGCAAGCCTTGTCCGACCCTAATTGGCATTCAGCTATGAAAGCTGAGTATCAAGCACTCATAAATAATAACACATGGACTCTGGTTAGCCTGCCTCCTCACAGAAAAGCAATTGGTTGCCGCTGGATTTTCAGAGTTAAGGAGAACCCAGATGGCACTGTCAACAAGCTAAAAGCTCGGCTAGTTGCCAAGGGATTTCATCAAACACATGGCTTTAATTTTACTAAAACATTCTCTCCTGTTATCAAGCCAGTCACCATTCAGATTCTATTGTCCTTAGCAGTCACAAATAAATGGCAAATCCAGCAAATTGACATCAATAATGCATTCTTAAATGGATACTTGCAAGAGGAGGTGTTCATGGTACAGCCACCTGGCTTTGAAGCTGCAGATAAGTCACTTGTATGCAAGCTCAATAGGTCCCTTTATGGTCTAAAACAAGCCCCACGGGCATGGTATGAAAGACTCATAGCAGTGTTACTTCAATTTGGTTTTGTCAAAAGTAGATGTGATGTGTGATCCATCTCTACTAATCTACTCTCAACAAGGAGTGTGCATCTACTAATAGCTAATGGTCAATCAACCAAATCAGCTCCTTCAAAGCATGCAATCTGATTGTGTACAGCTGCCTTTTTACCATGTCTCTCGTGGTATATTAATAGGGAATGAGCTGTGTTTTCATTGTAGTCAAAACATGTGTTTATGACAATTATTTGTTGCCTTTCCTAGCTCCTAAAGATCAGCTAGCATTTATGTATTTGATTGTATACTGTAACTATATAAAGCCTCTTGGCTGTGTGAATAAGACAAGTAAATTCAATCTCTTTATGGTATCAAGAGCCCTATAGCCCTACGGCATTTTTTTTCTTTCGATCCTGCTCTTTCTTTGCTTCCCATCCTCATCATGACTGCTGTCCCTGGACTTGAGGGTCTGTTTGCCCTGAATGCTCACTCCCAACTCCACATCAAGCTTGATGATGAGAATTTTCCTGCATGGCGCATCCAGTTTTTGGCTCTGCTCACGGGTTATGACCTTCTAGGTTATATTGATGGCACCAAGCCATGCCCAGCCAAGCATATCAACAATAATCCTGCCCAATTAAATCCCGCATTTACCAAGTGGGTGAGGCAAGATCAACTCATTGTCCATGCTATTGTTTCATCGATCCACACCACTGCCAGGACCCACCTAGCCACGGTTCGCACCTCCAAACAAGCCTGGGAGACCTTGCATACCATGTATGCCAACCGATCTAGAGTGAGAGTTATGACTCTCAAATACAAGATCTCAACCTATACCAAAGGTACTCTCACAATGGCAGCCTATCTTCAAGGCATCAAGGCTATTGCTGATGAATTGGCAATTATTGATCACCCCCTTGATGAAACTGACCTTGTTATCCATACCCTCAATGGACTTGGCAATGAATACCATGACATTGCAGCTGTCATGCGCAGTAGAGACAGCCCGGTCCCCTTCTCTGAATTGCATGAAAAACTCATGGACTAGGAGGTGGTCCTCCATCGTGATCAACAACAACCAGCCCATGATCACATTCTTGCAACAGCCAATGCTGCCTCAAGGCAATGCAGGTCAATTCCAGACACCATTTTCACTCCAAACAACCTCAGCAAGCACTCAACATGGAGAACAAAGTCATATGTCAGTATTGTGACAAGCCTGGTCACATTGCACGAAACTGCTTCAAGATTAAAGGATACCAGAAGAGGTATGGCAGCAAACCAGTGGCAAATGTTGCAGCAAATCGGCCAGCACACCAAACTGCAAGATGGATCATGGATACTGGTGCCACACACCACATTACTCAAGATTTGCAGCAGCTCACCTTGTCCAATCCATATCCTGGCTCTGACAAAGTTGCCATAGGAGATGGCTCAGGTTTGCTCATTACTCACACCGGCCAAACAGCCATTCCTACTTCCTCCAAACCTCTTTATTTACATCAAGTTTTGTGTGTTCCTGATATTCAATCTAATTTACTCTCTGTCTCCAAACTTTGCAAAACCAATAACTGCTCTGTTGAATTCTTCCATGATTGTTTTGTTGTGAAGGATTTGAATTCGGGCCAGGCACTGATGCAGGGACCTCTTAAGCAAGACCTCTATCATCTTCCCAGCCCATCCATCCACCAAAGCCCACCAAAAGCTCTTACCACCAGCATTCAATCCATCAACACATGGCACCACAAATTAGGACATCCTTCTCTCAAAATAATGAAGCATCTTGTTGACAGCCATCACATACCAATAAAAGTCCCAGCATCTCATGAATGTAGTTCCTGTCATTGTGCCAAGAGCCACAAGCTTCCTTTCTCAAATCACCATCTCACTAGCTCTAGGCCTTTAGAACTTATTTACTCTGATGTATGGGGACCAGCCCCAATTAAGTCCTTAGACGGTTACTCCTACTATCTAGTCTTTGTTGATCACTTCTCGAAGTATGTATGGCTGTACCCAATGAAAAATAAATCAGATGTTTCTACCATTTTCTTACAATTCAAGTCCATTGTTGAAAAAGTTTTCAGTCTGCAAATTGTGTCCTTATTCTCAGACAATGGTGGAGAGTTCATTAAATTAAAACCTTTCCTTGCAAAAAATGGCATCTCTCATTTCACTACACCTCCACACACCCCTGAGATAAATGGATCAGCAGAGAGGAGACATAGGCATATAGTTGAAACTGGCCGAGCACTCCTCCACCATGCCAAATTACCCTCTCATCTCTGGTCATTTGCATTTACTACAGCAGCCTACCTTATTAATAGGATGCCAACTCCCACAGTGAAAATGCTTACCCCTTTTGAAGTGATGTTCCAAAAACCGCCTGACTATCATAAGCTTCATGCATTTGGTTGCTTGTGTTTCCCATGGCTGAGACCTTACACCAAAAACAAGCTCCAACCAAGATCCTTACCTTGCATATTTCTTGGTTACTCTACCTCTCAATATGCCTACTTGTGTCTTGAACCAATTTCATCTAGAGTTTATGTCTCTAGGCATGTCAAGTTTGTCGAGGACTCCTTCCTTACTACCACTAATTCAAAGAACCAAAACCCATTGACACTTCACCTATCATTGACCCCTACCTACATTCAATCATCCCCACACCGCTAATCATACTCCCATGCACCAAGCTGAACCACTGTCCCTATACCGAAAGTGCAAAGAGAATATCGCACCAAAGACATATAATGACCGGTTTCCGCAGAGACCTCTGCATCGATCCTGGCTCTACTCACATGCTTCTCCAAAGACCACAATCAGGTTATCATTCAATTTTGCATACCTCTCCAAATTTACATGTCAGCCGACAATTTGAAGTCACCCTATGGTGACTAGATCTCAAAACAACATTTTCCTACCAAAGCAACTGCTCTCGGCTTCAAATCATATGTCGCCAGAAAATCTTGAGCCCTCCACAATCACTCAAGCCCTCAAAATACCTCATTGGAGGCAAGCATGTTCGTAAGAGTTCGATGCTCTATTGAAAAATGGCACTGGGAATTGGTGCCTGGCAATGGCACCACTAATCTAGTTGGATGCAAATGGCTATTCGTAATTAAAAGGAATCCTAAGGCACCATTTGCGAGATACAAGGCAAGGCTAGTAGCAAAAGGGTATACTCAACAATCCGAATTGATTTCAAGGAAACTTTTGCTCCTGTGATCAAACCCTGCACCATCAAAGTGGTTCTTACTATAGCTCTAGCCCGTGGTTGGCCCTTCAACAAATGGACGTCAACAATGCCTTTTTACAAGGTAAACTCTCAGAACAAGTCTTCATGCAACAACCTCCAGGTTTTGTTCATTCTGATTTCCCCAATCATGTGTGCAAACTCAAGAAAGCTATTTATGGTCTAAAGCAAGCACCACGGGCTTGGCATGATTCCCTCAAGGCATTTGTCCAACAATATGGTTTTCAAACTAGCCTCACTGATCCCTCCTTATTCATCTATAATAATGAAGGGGTGCAAGCCTATCTCTTAGTCTATGTGGATGATCTCTTACTCACAGGCAGCTCCAAACAGTTTCTGACCCAATTTATGCAACAACTATCCCTTAAATTCTCCCTCAAGCAGCTCGGTTATCCACACTACTTCCTTGGCATTGAATTAATTCCCACTGCTGATGGTTTGCTACTTTCTCAGCATGGATACATCAGGGAGCTACTAAAGAAGTTCAACATGGATGGTGCAAAACCTACACATACTCCTTTGTGCTCAACCACACCTTTGAAGCTCAATGATGGTTCAGCAGCTGCAGATTCTAAATTGTTTCGCAGCATCGTAGGTGCTTTACAATACACCACGCTCACCAGACCAGACGTCTCCTTTCCCATAAATAAGCTGTCACAGTTCATGCATAAGCCTACTCAAACTCACTTCCAAAGACTAAACAGGCTTATGCGGTACCTCAAGCTCACAATAAATCATGGCCTGCATCTAAAGAAACCAACCAATCTGCAGCTCCAAGCTTTTAGTGATGCGGATTGGGGAGGGAATCTAGATGACAGAACTTCAACTTCAGCATTCATAATTTATCTTGGTGGAAATCCGGTCTCATGGCTATCTAAAAGACAAAGAACTGTGGCTAGATCCTCAACTGAGGCCGAGTACCGGTCAGTGGCAAATGCCACAGCTGAGGTGATGTGGTTGATTAATTTGTTGCAGGAGCTCGGTCTCAAACCACACACACCATCTCTCTTTTGTGACAATATTGGCACTACCTATTTATGCTCCAATCCGGTGTTCCACTCAAGGATGAAACATATAGCACTTGACTACCATTTTGTGAGACAAATGGTACAAAATGGCAAGCTTCGGGTATCCCACATATCCACCAAGGATCAGTTAGCAGACATCCTCACTAAACCCCTTCACAGACTTCGGTTCACTCAGCTTCGAGACAAAATTGGTGTCACCAATGGAGACCCAATTTTGAGGGGGGATAATAGCCAATGGTCAATCAACCAAATCAGCTCCTTCAAAGCATGCAATCTAATTGTGTACAGCTGCCTTTTTACCATGTCTCTCGTGGTATATTAATAGGGAATGAGCTGTGTTTTCATTGTAGTCAAAACATGTGTTTATGACAATTATTTGTTGCCTTTCCTAGCTCCTAAAGATCAGCTAGCATTTATGTATTTGATTGTATACTGTAACTATATAAAGCCTCTTGGCTGTGTGAATAAGACAAGTAAATTCAATCTCTTTATCTACATCCTCATCTATGTAGATGACATTCTGATAACTGGTTCTACTCCTGCCATTATTCATGATTTAATTCAAAAGCTGCACAAACACTTTGCTCTCAAACAACTTGGCCAACTTGACTACTTTCATGGAGTTGAAGTCAAACACCTAGCAAATGGTTCTCTGCTACTGACACAAACTAAATACATACGGGACCTACTGAGTAAAGCCAAAATGCATGATTCCAAGGGCATCAATTCACCAATGCTAAGCAACTGCAGGCTCAGCAAATTTGGCACTGATGTGCTGCCTGATCCATCATTGTATCGGTCAATAGTAGGAGCCTTACAATATGCAACTATAACCCAGCCTGACATTGCCTTTAGTGTAAATAAGGTATCTCAGTTCATGTCTAGACCTCTTGAGTCTCATTGGAGAGCTGTCAAACGGATCTTGAGGTATCTCAAAGGATCTACTGAATATGGCTTACTTTTGCAGCCTGCCAAACCGGGTGTTCCCTTTTCCTTAAGTGCCTATAGTGATGCCAATTGGGCAACTGATCAGGATGATCGAAGATCCACCTCTGGTTCATGTATCTTTTTTGGGCCAAACTTGGTTTCATGGGCATCTAAGAAGCAGCAGCTAGTTGCAAGATCAAGCACTGAGGCCGAGTATAGAAGCATGGCCAATACAACAACAGAGGTTCTATGGATTCACTCACTCTTAATAGAATTAAAGGTGCCATTTAGAACACCAATGTTGTTTTGTGACAACTTAAGTGTTGTTGCACTCACTCATAATCCAATTCTACATGCTCACACTAAGCACATTGAATTGGATCTTCATTTTGTTCGAGAAAAGGTAATTGCAAACCATCTCCATGTTCATCATGTGCCTGCACCAGATCAGCTTGCAGATTCATTTACCAAGCCTCTATCTCCCTCTCAATTTCAGTCAATCAGGTCCAAACTCAAGGTGTTCTCTACTCAACAACACACTTGAGTTTGTGGGGGGGGGGATATTAGAGAATATAACCAAAGTTAGTTTGCAGTTAGTTTTGCTGAGTCAGCAATTAGTTATGAGCTGTCAAGTTAGTTAGAGAAGCTTCTAGATGAAGCTTCGATTCTGTGAGCTCACTGAATGTGTATAAATAGAACTCTGTAATGTGCATTCAATTTAGAATGAAAATGATAATTCTCAAGTTGATTCAATGGAGTTAGTTTCTCTATGTTTTCTCAGTCTATACTCACTATACAGGCAAACCATATTGCTTGTGAAAGTTTAGAACCTATTCAAACCAGGAACCTTGGTTTGGTTCGGTTCAGTTTCTGAAATTTATCAACCAGAAAGCATGACATGGTTCGAGGAAAATCTACTAAATTGCAAGTACAAACGATTCCCTGAAAAACGGAGACGAATGCAGCAGCATATATCTAGAGTATGCCACACGCAAACTCGTGACCTCTGGTTTTCATTCATTATTAGACTCGAATTTCAAAACAGCGCAATGCCGCAATGATTCCGAAACACAGCATTCGAGCGATTCCGAATTCTATAACCAGAGTGAACTTAGGTTTCTGAATTTGAGAACATCAAGAAGGAGAGAGTTAGTTATAGTGCAGTTACTCGACTCACCGACGATGTAGGTTCCAATGGCGACGGCAACGAGTGCCTGATGAGGATGAAAGGATGCAGCATGAGGCTGATAAGGTACGACGCCGCGCCCTACGTGGCGCAGATCAAGATGCTGTAATGTCGTCCACTCCATGAGTCCGATTCCTCGAGTTTTCACCCTACATACTCCATCGTTAGTTAGCTTGCGAATGAGCAAACGATGTGAATCGAGATGATTCAGATCTTATTCGCAGTTCAGATGCTACAAAAAAGCATGGAATCCTAACGACATTTTGTAACGGTAAAATGGAAATGGAACAATAGGAATTGCGGGAGTGCATAACAGAAAGAACGAGACGACCGCTCCAATGTATGACTGAGCGGAGGGAGAAAACGCAAGACTTCTCTCTCCGTAGGCCCACAGCCCGATTGCGACTCGCGTGTTCCCCATTTTAATTAGGCACCTGCTACCACCACCCCCGTTTTTAAACACCGCACCACCCCTCCCCTAAAAATTTTGAATTTATCAAACTACCCCTACCCCACAATAAACACCCACACCCCTTCCCTTTCACCACCCCCCACACACCCTCACCCTCCTCCCCTACCGACCACCTCCCTCTCCAAAATGATCTATTGAATTGGGTGCAAGGATTGGGGAAGAGAATGAAATTGTTGTAGTCATTATGAGGTCATGTACGGAATAAGACGTGGAGAAAGGAAGACAAAAGTTATTCTTGGTTTTGGAAGGAGTGGTAAGTATAGACCGTGAAAGCATGCATTACCTACCAATGGTACTGATACTAGAAAATGTGAGTGTCCCTATAGGTAATGCATGCTTTCACGGTCTATACTTACCACTCCTTCCAAAACGAGCTTTGTAACGCTCAACTGACCCATCAGACTTGGTTTTGATCTTGTATACCCAACAAAACCCAATAGCATATTTTCCTAGTGGGAGAGGTACCAGGTCCCAAGTATCTGTGTTGTGCAAAGCCAAAAGTTCATCTGCCATAGCCTGCCGCCAAAGGGGATCAAGAATAGCCTCTTTATAGGAAGAGGGCTCAGACAAACTATGAATAGATGTTAGAAAAGAAGCAAAAGAAGTAGAATACATGGAATAAACAAAGTTTGGTAACTTAGTGGACTTATAATCACGTGGAGGATTACGACGAGGAGGGGAAAGAGGAGCTGGAGGAGGAGGAGACGGAGGATCAACAACCGCTGGATGTTCTTGAGAGGCCGTGGGGACGGAGGGACTGTTTTGAGCTGTAGAAGTATTAGTGTCAAACCTGCAATTTCAACATCAGAGTCATCAACATCTATGCAAAAAGGATCAATACGTGTGAATTCAGACCGTGTAACACCATGAGAGTTAGGAGGAATAGAGTAAAATGGTATGTGCTCAAGAAATACAACATGACGAGATACATAAAGTTTTTGACTTGAAGGGTCATAATAACGATAACCCTTATGGCCATCTCCATAACCAAGGAAAACACGTATCGTAGAACGAGGAGATAATTTACTACGTTCTACATGAGGACGAAGGACAAAACAAGTAGAAACAAAGACTCTCTCAAAGATGTGTAATCAGGAACACAACCATACAATTTTTCAAAGGGAGACAAACCTGAGGTGACAGATGATGAAATTCTATTAATGGCATGAACAGCAGTGAGAACAGCCTCACCCCAAAACTCTCTTGGAGCAGAAGCAGAAAAAAGGAGGGAACGAGCAGTTTCAACAATATAACGGTGTTTCCTTTCAGCAACACCATTTTGTTCAGGAGTATCTGTACAAGAAGTTTAGTGTAAAGTCCCATCAAAAGCAAGTAACTCACTGAATTTATTAGAAGTGTATTCACCACCTAAATCACATCAAAAACACTTGATAACAACATTATGTTGAGTTTTGACCATAGCACGAAACACATTATAAATACCAAAAAAGTCAGAACGATGTTTCATATGATAAACCCAACATTAACGAGTGCAATCATCAATGAACGATACATAATATCTAGATCCACCTTTCGTAATGGCACCTTTGGTAAAGGCAAGCCCCATGGCACTCCTCCACACGCCCTGGGGGCCTGGGCGAAGCTCAACGCGTTGGGACTCATCCAATACCTAGACCAATGAGCACCGATATTCTGGGGATGAATAAGGGACGCGAGTTACTGTCAGGGACACCCCAGTGCCCGAGTCTCATGGGTCACGATGCCGGAAGATGCCACACCGCGGTGCCTCCCAAAATCGGGTCTTGGTGCCTCGGGGAAAAAACCAAGCTCATCACATTGGGACTCGTCCAACAGCTAGATCAATGAACACCGGTGTTCTGGGGATAAATAAGGGACACGAGTTACTGTCAGGGACACCCCAGTGCCCGGGTCTCATGGGTCACGATGCCGAAGACGCCATGCAGTGATGCCCCGATCTCAATGTATCAGGGAAAAAACCAAGCTCATCACGTTGGCACTTGTCCAACACCTAGACCAATGAGCACCGGTGTTCTGGGGATAAATAAGGGACACGAGTTACCGTCATGGACACCCTAGTGGCCAGGTCTCATGGGTCATGATGCCGGAAGATGCCACGTCGCGATACAGAATTCGGTTTTTTTCTCGTATCATAGATCCCTGAAACACCCACGTTTGCCATGGAAAATGATGTCACACAAGCCTAGGAAGGCTTGGGCAGCAAGGGGGCAAGCAAGGTGGACACAGACCTAGTGCCTGCTAATGGCATAGGAGTGCCATCAGCAGTTATGATTGACATAGATGAGACATGATTTAAAGACACAAAAGAATTAGAATCATATGACATATGGTGTGTAGCTCCATAATCAAGTATCCATAAGAGTGAAGATATACCTGACGAACTAGAGGAAGGCAAACCTTTAAAGGTGGAAGAAGAGGTGGCAGACATGGCATGCGACTGAGTTGCAAGGAACTTTTGGAATTGCTCAGCAAGATCAGGTGGCAGGGAGGTGGTCTCAGGAGGGTATATATGTCCAACACCAAGAGCATCTGGAGCAGGAGTAGCAGCAGTAACATTTGGCGAGGGAGGCTTCCAATTCTTCTTATTGGACTGATTCGAAGGAGGACGACATTGAGTAGAATGCTGGGATTGTTGTTGTTTCAATAATTTTGGACATTGTGCTTTCCAATGGCCCTTCTCCTTGCAATAACTACATTCATCAAAACCAGCCCTCCCATGAAACTTGCCTTTGTTAAAAGGGGCAGCAAAGACAAATGGATTAGGAGTGGATAGAAGTCCTTTGTCATAATTAGATTGAGACTTGAGTCGAATTTTTTCAGCCAACAACTCATTAACCACCGAATCAACATTTGGAAGAGGATTACAGTGTAAGATAGTCCCTTGAAGTCCTTCAAAATAAGCCCAAAGAGCCATCAGAAATTGAACCAGACGCTGCTCCTCCCTGCGGTCAATGTATGGTTTAAAATTTTGCAGTTCAGCAAATTCAGTAAGAGCCAATAGATCCCACAGATTAGACATAGCAGAATAGAATTCCTGAATGTTCATGTTATTCTGCTGAAGAACCCGAACATCAATCTCCAACTAATACTGTTTTGCAAAGTTGGACTGTACATATAGACGTTGCAAGTGGTCCCAAACACCCTTAGCAGTGTCAAATTTTGCAAGTTGCATGCCTATTGATTGTGAAACAGAATTATTTATCCAAGTAATGGTTTTCGAATTGTTAGCTTCCCAATTTTCCATGTCCTTTGCATATTTATCCAAATCCTTTTTATCAGTAGGCTTAAGAATGGTGCCATCAACATAGCCCCAAATTTTTTTGCATTTCAAAAAATTTCTCATCACATAGCTCCAATAGGAGTAATTATGTCCATTCAGTTGCACACTAATGGATTGAAAGGAATCATCCTTTTCAGTTGTCATCTCTACAAATATCAAATACCCAAGGAACTATCACAATAAATATTGAGCAGAAGAAGAAAAACAAATACCAGACCAATATTGCAGCGAAGAAACAACAAAATCACAGCCCAGAAGCAGAGCACTAGACGAACCAAGTCGCAAATTACGTAGCAGAACAGAATCGCCCACAAACCAGAACCGCGCAGAAGTCGCAAATCGCGCAGAGACTAGAATCGAGCAGCAGTCAAAAATTGCGGCACAGACACAAACCGCGTCGGAAAAAGAATAGAACCGCGCTGGAGAATACGAAATCGCAAATCGGGTCGAACTAAAATCGGGTCGCACAAAAAAAATATGCAAAAGTTGTGGACCGTGCTAACGTTCTTCCCAAAATCTTACTAGCTCTTTGATACCATGTTAACAGAGATAAAAACCATACATAGAGAAGGTAGGAGGAGAAGAGAAGAAGAGAAAGAGAAAATGAGGCTGCTAGGGTTCCAATAACATAACAATGCAAAGTCTTAAGATTACAAGAAAATAAGAGAAATATATATGAGAATATAAAAAGACTAAGCTACCCTTACATATAATATTATCTAACACCAAGTTGGGTCGATCTATCGCCCGCAAGTTTGCTCACGAAGGCTACATCGTTGCCATTCTCGTTCGTGACCTAGGCACGTCACAATAACATTATACTATACAATATATATATTTTGATATCATATATCTATCATATGTCATAAATATACATGTATGTATGTATATTTGTCTCTCTTTAATTTCTTTGTGTTTTGAGGGTAATATATATATATATATATATATATATATATATATATATATATATATATATATATATGCTACAAGTGTGATGATGCGTTGGATAAAATTTGTTGAACAGAGAGATTGTCAAGATTAGCGGAAGAGATAGCGAGGGAAGAGAAAGCACATGTGTTTGCAATACGTATTGACTGCTTGGATTCCAAAAGCGTGAGGGATGCATTCGAAGGAGTATTCTCCCTCGGATTCGTTGAAGTTCTTGTTTACAACGCTTACCAGCCACTGCCTCACAACCCCACCTCTTTCCAACATCTCCACGTCGACACTTTCCAGAAATCCCTCGCTGTTTCCACCGTTGGTGCCTTCCATTGCGCTCAACAGGTTCATAATGTTGGAATTAAGTCCCACATCGGAAACTTAATTTGGGTACTCCCTTGGAACCTATATAAGGAGGCCCAAGTGAAATTTTTATATCATCCCAAATCTTCTTCTCTTCTCATCTTTTATTATTTCTTATACTCAACAAGAGTATAGTGAGAGTATTTGTGAGGTATTTTGTGAGAGGTATTCTTGTAATATTTTTCCACATAGTGAAATTCTTCTGGTCTTGCCCCGTGGTTTTTTCCTTATTTGTTGAGGGTTTTTCACGTAAATTTTGTGTGTTCATTTCTTTATTTTCTCGTCTCTTATTTTAGTTGTGTGACACCATCTGATACTCTGGTACCTAACAGTGGTATCAGAGCTCCAAGATTTGTGATACTATTCCGCTGCGTCACTTTAGGAAGGTGTTGGTTCTTAGTATGCTCTGTGGTTGCAGCATTGTCTGATCTGCCACATCAGAAAAGAATTGTTACCGGAAATAGTGTGGTAGTGTAAAAGTGTATGTCTAGTAAAGTTCTGGCTAAGGAAAGACAAGGTTTTTAAGTACGCTTAGCAACACCTCTCTTTCCTGGGAACTTACTTGGTGCACTCTTTACAGACTACGATCACTTTTTCAGATATAGTACTATTCACGCATTACAGGTTACTATTCACACGTGTGGTTGTATACTTTACAAGAATTGTTAACATATCTTTGGATTTGTTACGCATACGGGATACATACAATACTATTCACATTATCTTGTGCTATTCACGGTGAAATAGTGTAATCCGGTTCGGTTCGTGTACAACCATGGCAAAGAAAATTTGAGATAGAGAAGTTCAATGGGAGTAATTTCTCCTGTGGAAATTGAAGGTAGTGGCGATTACGAGGAAGGATAATTGCTTTGAAGCAATCGAAGGTAGACCCACGATATGGTGATGAAAAGTGGAAAGAGAAGGATGACAATCTTTGTTGCCAATTTGCACCTAGCAATAGCGGATTGCTTTTGTCAAGTGTTGCGTAAAAAGACTGCAAGGGAGATTTGGGATGTACTTAACAAATTGTACGAGGTTAAGTCACTTCACACAAGAATATTCTTGAAGAGGAAACTCTACACTCTTGAATGAGTGAATCCACATTAATGAAGGATCACATTAACACCCTGAACACGCTATTGGCTCACCACAAAGATCTCGATTTCAAAATAGCGTAAAATGAACGTGCGTAACTTTTACTTGAGTTTACGATTCGTATGATCAACTCATCATCAACATTACAAACAACAATGTTCTTTGACACTCTTCACTTTGATGATGTTGCTTGCAATCCTTGAAGAAGAATCCAGCGCAAGAATAAGGAGGAAAGGTCGAAAGTTCAAGCAAGCGAAGCTTTAACGATGACGAGGCGGATCAGCGAACGTGGCCCTGGGAGCCAAGATCGTGGTAGATCAAAATCTCGAAGAAGAAAGAATCTCAAATGCTACAACTGTGGCATGAGAGGGCACTTGAAGAAGGAGTGTTGGAACAAGAAGAATGGAGAGAAGACCTCAGAAGCATCAACCTCGAAAGGTTGTGTTGCAAGTACCTCAGATGATGGAGAAATCCTGTATAGCGGAGCAACAAGTTCTAAAAGTGGAAGGAAGCTCAATGATGTCTGGATAGTGGATTCAGGTGCGACATGGCACATGACTTCACACCGAGATTGGTTTTGTACTTATGAGCCTGTCTCGGTAGGATCCGGGTTTATGGGAAATGATCACACCTTAGAAATCGTTGGAATCGGTACTGTCAGAATAAAGATGCAAGATGGTACTGTTCGCAAGATACAAGGGGTACAACATGTGAAGGGCTTGAAAAGGAATCTATTATCCACTGGGCAATTAGATGACCTCGGGTGCAAGATTCATATTGAAGGTGGAATCTTGAAAGTAGTGAAGGGCAATCTTGTGGTGATGAAAGCAGAAAAGATCACAAGCAATCTATACATGCTTTTGGGAGATACGTTACAAGAGGCTGATGCATCAATTGCATCAGCGAGCCATGAAGAATCAACGATGATGTGGCATCGCAGGCTAGGCCATATGTTAAAGCGTGGCTTAAAAGTCCTTGCAGAACGCAGTCTCTTACCCGGGCTCAAGACGGTAACTTTACCCTTCTGTGAGTACTGTGTGACAAGTAAGCAGCATAGATTGAAATTTGCAAACGTAACTACCAGAAGCAAACACATACTAGACTTGATACATTCTGATGTGTGGGAGTCGCCGGAAACATCCATGGGGGGAGCAAAGTATTTTGTATCATTCATTGATGACTACTCCAGGAGATTGTGGGCATACCCGATCAAGAAGAAGTCAGATGTGTTTCCAGTATTCAAGGAGTTCAAAGCACACGTAGAGCTTGAAACTGGGAAGAAAATCAAGTGCTTGAGGACAGACAATGGAGGAGAATATGTAGATGGTAACTTTCTATCATTCTGCAAGCAAGAGGGTATTACGAGACAATTCATCATTGCACATACACCTCGGCCAGAATGGTGTAGCGAGCGGATGAACAGGACTCTCCTAGAAAGAACAAGAGCTATGTTGAGAAACGGCGGGATTGGCCAAATCTTTTTGGGCGAAGCGATCAAAGCGCACATTACGTGATAAATCGATCGCCATCAGCGGCGATTGGTTTGAAGTCACCAATGGAGATGTGGAAAGGAAAGCGGTAGATTATTCTTCTTTACATGTGTTCGGATGTCTGCGTGACGTAATGTACAACTCCCAAGAAAGAACAAAGTTGGATCCAAAATCCAAAAATGTATATTCTTGGGTTATGCCGACAATGTCAAAGGGTATCGCTTGTGGGACCCCACCGCCCGCATAAGCTTGTTGTTAGCAGAGATGTAGTCTTTGCGAGAAAATGAATTACAAATTGAAGCGAGAAAAATGACAAAGACTTCTAAAGAGATGCGCTATCCGCGGTTGGAGAGAAAGACTTCAAGAAGATGATTCTTACGAAGCGTAAGGAACACATAGAACAAGAACCGGGATGAGGTCAATGATGAAGAAGTTCGACGATCAACACGCCGATAACGCGGCACCATCGTGGCACTCGGACTATGTCATGGCTCGCCATGATGCATACCATCTTTTGGCCAGAAGAAGGTGAACCATCGACTTTTCAAGAAGCGTTGAACAGTTCAGATGCTTCTCAATGGATGACAGCAATGCGGGAAGAAATAGAAGCCCTACATAGAAATAAGACTTGGGAACTTGTTGAACTTCCAAAGGGTCGGAAAGCCATCGGGAACAAATGGGTGTTCAAAATCAAACGAGGCGGCAATGATCAAGTGGAGCGGTATCGTGCGGACTTGTAGTCAAAGGTTATGCTCGAGAAAGAAGGGATAGATTTTGACGAGATATTTTCTCCGCTTGTCGACTTACTACTATCGGGGTAGTGTTGGCAATGTGTCTTTGCATTTGATTTACATCTTGAACAGTTGGATGTAAAGACTGCTTTTCTTCATGGAGAGCTTGAAGAAGAAATTTATATGCTCCAACCAGAAGGCTTTAAAGAACAAGGAAAAGAAAACTTGGTTTGTAGGTTGACTAAATCTCTGTACGGTCTAAAGCAGGCACCCAGATGTTGGTACAAGAGATTTGATTCCTTTATAATTAGCCTTGGTTACAACAGACTGAGTTCAGACCATTGTACGTACTACAAGAGGTTTGATGATAATGATTTCATCATTTTGCTGTTGTATGTGGATGACATGTTGGTGGTAGGCCCCAACAAAAATCGAATCCAGGAATTAAAGGCACAGTTGGCTAGGGAGTTTGATATGAAGGACTTGGGACCCGCAAACAAGATTTTAGGGATGCAAATTCACCGAGACAGAAATGATAGGAAGATTTGGCTTTCTCAAACGAATTATCTAAGGAAGGTCTTGCGGTAGCTTCAACATGCAAGATTGTAAGCCAATTTCTACCCCGCTTCTGTCAATTTTAAATTATCCTCACGTATAAGTCCTAGCAAGCGGAGAGGATGGAAATGTCTCAGTATCGTATGCATCGGCGGTGGGAAGCCTTATGTATGCCATGATATGTACAAGACCGGACATTGCACAAGCGATGGGAGCGGTTTGTCGGTTTATGGCAAATCCAGGTAGAGCATTGGAATCTTGTTAAGAGGATTCTTAGATACATCAAAGGAACCTCGGATGTTGCATTATGTTACGGAGGATCGAATTCATTGTCGGGGTTATGTTGATTGATTTTGCAGGTGATCTTGATAAAAGGAAATCCACTACCGGGTATGTATTCACAATTGCGGGGAGCGGTGAGTGGTTATCTAAATTCTGCATTGTTGTAGCTTTGTCTACTACAGGCCGAGTACATGCACTACCAGGCTTGCAAGGAAGCTATCTGGATTAAAGGTTTAATGGAGGAACTTCGGGCATAAGCAATGATGCTTATCGTGTATTGTGACGAGTGCCTTGCACATTGCAAGGAATCCACTTTTCATTCCAGGACAAAGCATATAGATACCCAGTATCACTTTGTTCGTGAAGTGGTAGAGAAAGGAACCGTGGATATGCAAAGATTCACACCAAAGATAACCTACAGATGTGATGACGAAGCCGATCAATCTTGTGACAAGTTTATTTGGTGTCGATCCTCCTATTGCCTATCAGAAACGTAAGCGACATGGAAGGGCAAGGCAGAAAGAGTGGTGTGAAGATATGATTGACTCAATCAAATCTTCAAGTGGGAGAATTGTTGGAATTAAGTCCCACATCGGTGGGAACTTAATTTGGGTGCTCCCTTGGAGCCTATATAAGGAGGCCCAAGTGAAATTTTTATATCATCCCAAATTTTCTTCTCTTCTCATCTTTTATTATTTCTTATACTCAACAAGAGTATAATGAGAGTATTTGTGAGGTATTTTGTGAGAGGTATTCTTGTAATATTTTCCCACATAGTGAAATTCTTCTGGTCTTGCCCCGTGGTTTTTCCCTTATTTGTTAAGGGTTTTCCACGTAAATTTTGTGTGTTCATTTCTTTATTTTCTCGTCTCTTATTTTAGTTGTGTGACACCATCTGATACTCTGGTACCTAACACATAATATATACAATGTACTAACATTAACATTTACTACATGGATGATGAAATTGTTTATTAATTTGATGGAATATTATTGAAATGAATGAAGGTGATCCCGGGCATGGTGGAAAGAGGAAAGGGAACGATTCTCTTCACGGGCTGTTCTGCTTCGTTGAATGGCATTGCCGGATACTCCCAAACAATATACTTTCAATCTTTTTTTTTGGTACCATCAAATCAAGTTGTGTGTGGGGAAAGTGCAACTTGAAATGGATAATGATTAAATTAATAATGAATTTGTGGATTGGTTGAAACTTGAACGAGACAGGCTGTGGGAAATTCGCGTTGAGAGCACTAGCTCAATGCCTTGCCAGGGAATTTCAACATCGGGAGTGCACATAGCACATGTCATCATTGATGGTGTTGTTGGCCCACCAAGGTATTCCTTTCCTTTCCTTTCCTATGTTTTACTTTTTAGTTTTTTCCGTTACCAATCATTTCCCTTTTCTTCAATAGAAGATTCCTATTCAAGTCCTCATATAGACAGCAACAGCATGGGCGTCCTTATACCCCAAAAAGGAAAACAACATGCATAATTATTATATATAAATGATTGATGACTGATTAACAATGGTATGTACTAATTAATGAGCTTTTAATTTGCATGTCATGGACGCAAAGTAGCGGTGGAGGTGACGACGGCACGATGGACCCAGACACTGTGGCTCAAACCTACTGGCACTTGCATGTTCAGGACCGGACCACTTGGACCCATGAGATGGACCTCTGTTCCTCCACTGCTAGATTCTTCTAGCTAGATGACTAGCTACTTCATAACCATCCTCTAGCTATTGTTAGTCTTTAATTTGTCCATTTGTTTATCAAGAATGAAGTTTCTTTTTGAAAAAACATCTTGTCCTGCTAATCTGCTATTATGCATAGCCTTAATTGCTTGATGATAACGGTTTGGCAGTGTTAAAGTACGGTTCCATTAATCAAGCAATCATTTGTAGTTTTGATTGATGATCATAGAAAACAAGGTGTGAATTAATTACTAACTTCGGTCCCATATATAAGAGACAAATACACTTTTTAGGTTCATTAAATAACTAATGTATCTGGTCTATAATTTATAGATCAGATACATCAGTTATTCAATGAACCTAAAAAGTGCATTTGTCTCTTATATATGGGACCGGAGGTAGTATTACATTTCTAGCTCCAATCAATTACTACTGCAAATGAGAAAATAGTGATTAAATTTGTCGGTGATGGGTCAAGCTGCACTGAAATAACGGCGTATGGGCCCGGCATTGGAGAAGCAAAAAGGAGCCAAGGCAAGGAATAGATAGGAACAAGGCTGCACACTACAAGAATAATAAATATTTCCTAGGCCAAAAGCCCTAGGTAAGGGCAAAAAGCTCTGGGAAAGGGCTGAATTTCCGAGGGTCCATCGAAAGCCACATGGCAATAGGTAAATCGCTAGAAGGAAACGGATACCGAGGTTTTTTTTTTAAAAAAGCCGTAGGAAATTTTCGAGGACAAAAGCAAGTGTAATATGTTTTTAAAAAAAATTAATTAAATTTTATCAATTTATCATCCCGTTGTTGCTCTTCTTCTTCTTCTTCAACGACAATGCACTTAACGGGGAAGACATAAACCGATGGTACCTCAGATCTACAAAAAAAATGGTTAATACCGTCAGGGACAAACATCAAGCAGAGGCGGTGGGAGAAAAAAGATCTGTGGGAGGGACAAACATCAGATCTGAGGGACAGAGAAAGAGGCGGTGGTGGCAGGGACAAACATCAAGCAGAGATTGAAGAAAAGAAGGGGAGGAGAAGAGAAAAAGAAGATATGTGGGAGAGGATAGAGAAAGAAGATCTAAGGGAGAGGAGAGGCGGTGGCCATTGCGGTGGGAGAAAGAAGATCTGTGGGAGGGGCAAACATCAGATCTGAGGGAGAGAGAAAGAGGCGGTGGTGGCAGGGACCTCACCATTCCTTCTTCTTCAACCAACGACCCCATTCCTTCTTCTGATCACCTCCAATCTCACCAACCTCACGATTCCTTCTTCTTCTTCAACCAATGACCCCAATCCATCTCCATCCACTTCCAGCCCCCAACCCCAAATCATCTCTTCTTTCTCCAACGACCCCCTTCCTCCAATGATCCCCTCTTCTTTCTTGACGAACTCACTTCCAACAGCGACGACGAACAACAACACCAACAACAATTACTTCCCCCCAAAATTGGACCCGCTGATTTTCAGATTAAGAGTTGTAGAACAAGGTGCCTTTGGCAATGTCTTTATGGTCAGGAAAAAAGGGGAAGACATAGACCGAGGGGTTTTTAAAAAACCGAGAGTTTTCATTTTTTCCCCCTTAAAAAAAATGGGCTGACATAAACAGACGGTTTTTTAATATACCCCTGGGTAACCCTCATATGGGTATTTTTCTAGGACTTTGGCCCTAGATAATTTCTTAGGGTCACAGGCCCTAGATAATTTTTATAGCAAATAGCCAGAATTCTTGTAGTGGCATGGATAGTAGTAGCATACTAGCATGACTTTGTGTTCTATTCTAGTACACATAAACTCTCCGTATAATTTGCTCGAGTATTGCAACTTTCCCGTGTCTTTTTCTAGTATAAAAGTTGAAGTTATGTCATTTAAAAACAGAAATGATAATGGGATAACCGAAAAGTTGTCCCACACAGTATATATATACACTTTCAGCTTTTTTTAATGCTGTTTCTCTCTCTGAGCACGCAATTCGAGACTGACATATGTCATGTGTGTGGGGACCTACGATGTTGGCTATACGGTGTTGAATTTCAGTTGTTCATTTAACATAACTCTTTAAAAATGACTAACCATACTTAGAATTTATATGAAAAACCAAATCCAGTGATAAAAAATGGGTGAATTATGTATAAACTATTTTTATTTGTTAAAAAAGTACCAATTGCTATATATATATATATATATATATATATATATATATATATATATTTTGGTACATATAGAAAACCAATTGCTATATTTTTTTGTCACATTTTTCTGTCACATCTAGCCTAGTTTTCTATGAAATTTCATTGGCAAAAAACTGGAAAACATGGTTCTCTTTCGGTCTGCAATGTTAAACGAGTGAGAGAGATGTGAGTACGTGACTGAGGAATAGTAACCCTTCATTGCAAACGTATATACTAAGAAAGTTTACAAGTAAAAGGCACTCATTACCTTACAAGTCGGTTTTGTAAGAATGAGTTAGACCCAAAATCTTAATAGTATAATATGGAGGAAAAAATTGGGGTTTATCTTTTTATTTAGAAATTTTAATAGAATTACATTCATTTAATATGAATAATTTTCACTTGATAAAATCATGTAAGAGCTTCATGAGAAATAATTTATTTTCAAAATGCATTTTAGTCAAAATATACATAATATTTTTGGTGCGTGTTTATCTTCAGTAATGTTTCCTTTTAAAATTAATGTTTCTATTCACAAAATTTAAATTTAAGGTTTTATTTAAATACTTTATTTATTAGAGTCATCACTCATCATGTATGTTGGGGACGTAGGGGTTTGCAAGAGATGGGTTGGAACAAGTTATGTTTGTCCTTAACCTGACCCTAAATTTTGACTAGGCCAATTTTTTACACTCTAACATGTCTCTAGACCTAAACAAACCCGATGTTCTGTGGGTCAAATTAAAACTGGATCTATTTAAGACGGGACCAGATTATATAAATCCCCTGCACATTATTCCAGAAGTAACCCTAAGTAAGACCACATTTGAAGAAAGGATGCTTGTACTCCTCTCACTGTTCATCCAAATATACCATGTACACTAGCCCAAAGTGAAAAGCGCAAGAGAGCCCAGGGCATGCCACTGTTAAAAGTGAAACCAAAATATCCGTAGGCCGAGTCTTCCTAATGAAAAACAGATTATATCATATGCCGTACTTTCTCCATCCATAATTGTCTCTTGAAGGAAAGTATAATGGCCTGTCAATATGTTCTACATTCAAATTCTTCGTTTCAAAGTTGTATCGGTTTGTGTGGGGATAATAACTCTCACCAGATACATGTGTCCTAGATGTGAATTCACTAACACCAGGCCTGAAAGGTGGGAATCCTGTCATATTTGGAATTCGGCCTCTTTCGTGATAAAAGATTTTGTTTGGTTGATTCCGGCTTTGAGAATTTACTTGACATTGGTATGGAATTTGTCGATTACTAGCATGTAACGGATAGACTGGAGCTTGATGATGGTCAAATTCGGCAGACTTGTGTCTTCCACTTGAAGATCTGAAGGGTCTTGAAGATGCACTCTCCTTCCATGTTGCTTGTGTTGATGAAGCGATCTCTTGACGTTGATAGTTGTTTCCTCTTCTGGAGCTATCATGGCGCCTAACCTTATTTAGTACACAGGAACTTCCTTTTTTTGATCGTTTGGTGTTCTGGATTTCATGCTGCCGCTTTGAACCTAATAAGGTATGAGCGACAAGTTACTGATAAAGTGGAAAACTGTAAGATAGTGCAACACAAACTTATACTACCCTTAGATCCCTTTGCATAACAGCTTTTCTTTTTCTGCTTCAATGCTCTCACACTCCTCGCTGCTGCACCACGTCTGTGCTTCTCAGAAAGCACTTTGAGTCTATCAGCTTCATTTTTCCATCTCTAAAGCATGAAGAATAACAATAAAAGCAACAAATAATAACGTCCTGAGGATGGGAAACAGAAGGAAAAAAGAAAGAAAGATAAATGCTTGCATAAACTGATTGATACCTGTCTGTAAGTTTTCTGTTTATAGAGATTACGGCCTTTTACAAGCAAAGGATAAAGTGGAGGCAATTTCCTAACCCCACTACTCCACAACACCTCAACCTGCAAGACATTGATGAATAATTTAACTTAGCAACAAGTCATCACAATTGGGGAAGCAGGAGTTATTATAGTGCAAAGAGTTCCTTTTTGGTAACAGTGCCGAATAATATTAATTTGCAAAATCTGGCAAAGACATTTCTTTCACGTGACATGCAAGTTGCAACTATGAAACCAAGTATGTTATTCTCGTTTTCTGGTTCTGTTTCACTGAGGAAGAGGGGTATTCTCAAGGGGGGAAAATGGCCGTTGACCTAATTAACAATTGTGCCAACACTTAAAAAACTACCAAACATATTAGCCGAGTAGAATCCTCAAGACAAATTTTAGAGAGAACAGAGATGCACTTCACCAATCACCAGCCAGGAGAGCCATTGCACTGCTTGGGGTACTGGAGCATACCAAGTAATTTGTGTTCAAATAAAAGACCAAAGGATTAATATGAGACACTGTTTTTGTGTATCAAATCTACTGCCAATATATTTTAGGCTTACAGTGAAGGTATGTTGTTGTTTAGCTGCACCATAGCTTTCCTTCACAACCCTCCCAGCAACAGTTCTGTTTCCTCTAGTTCTTCCATGCCTAGTCACTTTGTCAAACCTGGTGAAATATACCATTGACTAATAAAAAAATAATATGGGAAAAGAAGGAAATTAATTATTAAACATGATGAGAGAAACCAATTACTTTTCATAAACCTTCTGTCTGAACAGAACCACATCTCCCGTACAGACATCACCTGAAGAAAATGAGAATGCTACTATTCATTTAAAGAATGATAAGAGAGAGGCCAGTGGCGGATCTCGACTTTTTTTTTTTTGGGTGCCAAATAGTTATTCAAGTAATATATAAAAGTATATATTCAGTGTTGCACATAATTACTACGTGGCGTGGCGCAGTGGTTTCGTTTGCCTATATATCGCAGATAGACAGGGTTCGAATCTGCTGGAGTGTGTTTTTGCCTTATTTTTTCGCAATAAATTTCAACTGAATTGGAAATGCAAAAAACGTCTCATAGGAATCGGACGTACATCCCGCAAGTTGCAAAACCAAGGTGTGCTGCTACGCCACTGTACAGATTTGGATTCTATTTGGCAGCGAATATATATATATAATACAACTAAATAGAATGCTACTTATGTGTATGATTTATACCTCTGTTAAGGAAAAAATTCTTGGGGGAGCCAAGGCTCCCCTATGTCCTAAAGAAGATCTGCCATTGAGTGAGGCAGATGAAAGAAAAAAGATAAAACAATTCACCTGTACAATCAATGATGAAGGACGATCTCGGATACAGCGTGTACCCACTTCCATGTTTTAATCTGAGATATCAAAATAGTCACTATGTAAGATAACGGAAAGAGGTAAGTCATAAGTGTAATAACCCAAAATCAAAACTAGCAAGTCCAGGGCCGACCAATGTATTTTTAGGCCTAAAACAAACTTCATGGTGAGGCTTTGTAAATAAGAGAGAGTAACAGAAAAATTAGTGGTCTTACAAAAATAAATAAATAAATAAATAAATAAATAAAACAAAATGTTGGTGTTTAAGTGCAAATTTAAGACCAAAACAATCAAGTACCATGTAAACGACAAAAAATTACTAGTAATGTAATGATGGAATAAATCTGATACGGACAACATTTACGATTTTTCAAACCATAAAATAACAAATGAAATTGGATTCAGACACATAAATGCAAATTATAATTTACATTTGCAATTTAAACACTAGCACCAATTTCACAATGAAGCCTACTAATCATTATGTTAATAATGCTGGCCATCGAACTTAGTTTTAGACTTTTAGTAAGGCTTTAATAAAGGACCCATATCACCGTTAAGTTTTAATCAAGACACTGCAGTACAATAGCAACCTCCATGTCCAACATTTTTTCAGTCCAACTTCAAGTCTAACGTATGTTCCAGTCCAGTTTGGGTAAGGACTTTTAATAAGCTAGCTATTGGCCCAACTCTTTAGTTTATCTTTAACATACATCATTGAAATCGAAAGGAAAAAAAAAAAAAAAACATATCTTTTAGCGACGGGCTCGAACCCGCAACCAAAAGGTTAAGAGCGTTGAGCTCTGCCAAATGAGATAGACGATTACATGGAAATATGTTTTAATTTGTTTACTAATAGGGAATACGGTTTTATTGGTGAGCCTAAAAGTATAGCTTCGGCTTCCTTATGATTGGGCCGACCCTGAGCAAGTCCTATTTTCTCAAGAAAGTATCATTATCTTACTCTTTTAATTTTGGAATTTTTGCTATGGTTTTAGGGGGAAGCCGGTTAATGGACATGACAAACCTTTTTCTGCAAAATAACTACAGGAAAAAATATATTTTCCTTTGTTCAACTTCAGATAAATAAAAGTAAAAACCACTAACCACAAAATTAAGAAATGAATTAAATCTTTTTTTTTTTCAGAAAAAAGAATTTGAAAATGAAGACATCTACAAGTCATCATTAGCTTTGCCATTTCATAGACACTTTCCACTTCCTGATGTTTGCTTCTTAGCACAATCTTACATGTCCTAAATCGATATCGATATTTTTCCACTGGTGTTGGGTAGAGCTAGGTTATCACCACCATACGTATGATTCTACTATTCTACTATGCCAAGCACATTTAGGATTTAGCATAAAACTATAAAACCTAGAATTCCATTAAAATTCTTGATTACAATTTTCTAAATACGAAGCTTCTTTACCAATCACTTCACTGCCGATCACAATTCGGAGAAATCAGGTAAAAACAATATTTACGAGTGACGACAATGACTCGGAGAAGGAATCGCAACTATATCAGCAAAGAAGGTGGTTGAAAGAACAAGTAAAAACTCAACAAAAAAAAAATGCATCATTAGGTTGCTGAATTGGAAACAGTTACCTCCAATGCTCTTTTATCCTCGCAATACAAACTGCTCTATTTCCTGCAAGCCTGAGTCCGTGTTTCCGTAAATACGCTTTGCATTCGTTTAATTTCAAGGAATCTACATCATTTCCTCCTGGAAAATCAAACAAAGAATTTACTCATCTCGATCAACACACCATTGTTAACTTTCATTTGGTAAAATTAAAAACCTTGAAGAAGTGCGACGACTTTGTCGGAGAGGGACTCGTCGTCAATTTCACCGTCATCCGACTCGGACGCTTCATCGCGATCGCCGTATTCATCTTCTTCTTCTTCGTCAGCAATATCACTGTCATCCGATTCGGACGCTTCATCGCGATCGCTGTATTCTTCTTCGGGATCATCATCGTCATCTTCTTCTTCTTCAGAGGAAAGAACAATCACTACGCTCTTTCCTCTCCCCTCACCCATTCCTTGTAACTGTAATTGCATTCACAGACACACGCCCCGCTATTTATTCACGTAAAAATATTTGAAATTGAAATGAAAGAAGCAGAGAGCTGCGCTGGACGGCTGGACCTAGGCAGTGTTTTTGAAACTCGGCCCATCCCATTCCCTATTAACTCAGTTATTACCTTTGGGATTACTTTTTGCACCCCTTTTTCTGAATACACCCCGGTTTCTCCTTTGGACAAAACATACGTGCATTTCCTTATGTACTATACGTCCCTTTTTCACTAAAAATATACCAAAACTGCTAAAAACTGTCTCAATGAATGCATCATGAAACTGTCTCCATGTGTTTTTTTTAATGCATAAAACCAATTTTGTTATGAGGAATAGGACTCGACTAATAGAATTTGATATAAGTTTTGTCTTTCTCCTTTTCCTTATTTTTTTATCTCTCTCTAAAATACTCTTACTAGAAATTAAGATATGGAACCACCCCACCTTTACTGGAAACTAACTTCCTGATTTCCTTCCCATTCCCTCTACTCTGTCGCCCCTTTCCCCTAGTCTCCTGCCTCACCCTGTTTCCCCTCTTCCTCGCCCCTTCTTATGTATGGATGATAATATGTATTATTCCGGTCTCGAATATAAGCAACAAAAATCTTGTATTTGATAGTCCAAAATATAAGCAAAATTTAACTAACTTCGTCTCATTTAATGACACTATCCCTAAAATACCTTTCAATTAATTTAAGTTTTATTTTCCAATAACCCTTATATTCTCATGGAACAAGTTTCCATGAAGGGTAATTTAGGAAATACTATTACATTTTTTATTATACTAAGAAAATTAAATGAGATTAACTAATTTTCTTAAAGAGAGTGAGGTATTTTTATTTTTATTTTTGCTTTTGGAGGGAGTATTATGTAAATATTCGAATTTCCTTAATCAACTCGAATTTTCTAATTGTAAGATGAAGATCCCATATATAGTTAGCAATATCCATAATTTAGTGCAATAGTCAACACAGAAAAAAAAAACTGCAGCATCGTACAGTACTACAATTCTATTAGAACGGTATTTTATGAAATTGGTAAACCATTTTTCGAGTTGAGATCCTCTTTATTTCTCAGAAGAAATATAAGGCTTCATTTAGGAGAGAGAGAGAGACACACAAAGAAAAGATTTGGTGTATCAAACTTTAATTATTATTTAAAAAATTCAAATCATTAAAAACTTATGTGTTTATCTCTCTCCTAATAGAACCCTCCATTTCTTTTGAGAAATGGAGAGAATCTTTACTCCCATTTTTCCCCGGCTTAGATACTCTACAATTTTCGTGATCCGAGGATATAGCTACTTCACATGTCCTGTTTCTGCCATCCAAGAAAAACCAAATTACATATTTCCAAAACCAAAATCCTCTTTCATTCAGCTCTGGATGCAAGGCAGTGAATTTGCACGTGGACAAGAATGACACTTCTCAATTTTGAATCTCAGAACATGTTACAATATTAAGTGTACCCTTCACATAACAATCAGACATATTCTCACCTATAACTTAACACATTAGAGCTTTACAGTGGAAAATACAAACGCCTATAGCAGGTTTAACTCTATCAAGTGGTAAAAAAAAACTCGTGCATTGTAAAGGAGGGCAACAAAAACCCCAGATATATGCTCATCCACAATGTGACAGAAAATCTCTTGATGATAGGGTTGTGATGATTGCATTAGCATTATGTTAGCCAGATTATCATGGTATATTTGAGCACTCTTGGATATTATATTGAGCTTCCAAAGTCTCTATTGAGCTTTTGCAAGACTTCTTGATGGGCCATGCAACAATTTCACAAATCCAAGGAAGCTTAACTTCCCATCAGTGTGCCGAATCCAGTCATGAAGAACAGCATGAACAGGGACAGAAGGACCAAGCCCAAGCTCCTGATTATTTCGTTGAAACAATTCATGAGAAATGTATTTGCATAACTATAAAAAGTCGCCTTTGTTGTTTAACTAAATTCAAGTCAAATCAAATTATTCCCTAAACTGCTAATAAAAAGACAACATAAGTCAACCCATAAACTTTACATCAACTGAAACTACTTTCTTGCAAACAATATTGACCTTTATATTCTAAACCACTAGGCATTATTATGTCAAAGTAACTAGATCAACATCATGAGGAATAAAGAAAATTAGTATATTCGATGTCAAAATGCAACACCATGGAAGTTTGAAAGAGGTAGTTCGACGTCAAAATGCAACACCATGGAAGTTTGAAACAGGTAGATATCATCATTTATATAATAATTCACATGATAATATTATTAATATGATGATTTCAGGCATGTATAACCTATCATCATAGTCAAATCAAACATACCGAAGCTAGTTCCTCAATGACTATAGCCTTGTTTCCATCCTTTTCAAACAGGTCATAGGCACAACGTGCATGTGTCTCCCAATGGTCAAGTGCTTCAAGTTGATGAACACTAAGCGCAGCTGCACAGAACTCATCAAAATCCATCCTTCTATATTGCAATGCATTAAGCTGCCACCAAAGTTATTTGTATCAATAACCATTGTTGTCGCCACAACATTCCATTTGATTAATCTATACAGGTTTTCTACAGTTAAATCATAGCACTTACTGATGCTAGAAAGTCAGGAATGCGTGATTCCTTCATAGCGTCTGTTGCATTTCTCATCAAGGCCTGGTCAGCTCAAATTTGTGAGATGATAAACACCTTCCTCTGAAGAACATACATATAAAGATTAAAGAATTTGAAACAAAACCAACCGCTTTGATATTTTCCAAGCTAATGGTGCCATTTTTGTTTGGTTCTAAAAGTGCAAACTGCTCCTTCAAATAAAGTAGCCCATCAGCAGTCAACGTCTTAGACAGAGCCTGTCCCAAAGCCCATGAAGATAACATTTTGATAAGCTATTGAGAGTACATGCAGTGTGATCAACCAGAAAAAGAAAGGCAAAGGAACGAAACAAAATAACAAAGAATCATTCACAGCTAATGGTTTGAAAAAAGGAAACACTGTATATGTGTAAAACTTTTTGCCATGTCTATAACTCCGGACTTCCAAAAATCATTTCATCTTTAGAAGAAAAAAAAAATGAGTCTGCCTAGTTGGAAAAACTATGGAACAGTTGACGGGGTTGCTACACAGGATTTGGACAACAATAAACTTGTTTAGCTAGAATTCAAACATTAGCTTTAAAATAACACTTGTAGTACACTTGAACCTATTAATAGATGAAGAGTAGCAGTAGTGAAAATCAGTAGGAATGATACCAAAGAATAATAGGATATTCGTTTCAACAGAGGCTCATTTCCAACAAAAATCAGGTTTTTAAAAGCCGACAAGGTATTTACATAAATGGACATACCCTTAAAGCTGCTTTTCTTAGAGATGAAGAACGCATGTATGCCTTCATAAGCTTGAATATTAAAATATCCAAAGGTACTTTCACATCCTTATGGTTTTTAATCCATGGATGACCTGCAGTACACAATTGTGAGAAACGAGATAGAAATATAACAATGAGCGCTGGCAATGATTGCTGAGAAACTCACTTAGTGCCTGTGCTGCACTCATTCTTTTCCTTGGATCTTTATTTAGTAATCGCTTAACAAAATCCCTTGCCTCATCTGATAGAGAGGGCCAAGGAGGTTCATCAAAACTTGGATCGGCTTTCAATACAGTGCGAAAGATACCAGACTCAGTCCGAGCCCAAAACGGACGGCTGCCACATAATAAAATATATGCAATCACTCCAATACTCCAGACGTCAGCTTCTGTACTATAAGCTCTATGTAGAACTTCAGGAGCCACATAGTATGCACTACCAACAATATCATTGAGCCTTTCATCTGTAATTCACAATGAAAAGTCAAAAACCAAACCATGTCCAGGATAATAAATGGCATGCAATATATGTAAAAGGAATTCAAGCATACCTAGTTTAACAAAATCCGACAACCCAAAGTCTATGGCCTTCAGCTCTGAGTTCTCATCCTTCGATGCGAACAAGAAGTTCTGATACAAAAAATTAGACATACGTACAACTTTGAAGTTAATGCTTGATAAGAACTAGGAGATAAGTCTCATGTACCAAATCAAACAAAATCATAACCATCGTATAGCCCATCTGTATTTAATGATTATCAACGCAAATGTACATTGAATAAGAGGAAGGCATAAAAAACTGGGAATGGTGCATCAGAAATCATGTTTTCTCTTGTGTTGGTTGAAATCTTAACCAAACACGTCATTACTAAATATGTCATAAAAGAGTAAAAAAAACATTTACAGATGACAAATTCCCTTCCCAATGCTTCCATGTTCTTTTTCTGCCCCTCTTTTTCCCCAGAAGATAAATAAATTTTCACATAAAAGGAAAATGTATTTTTCTTAATGAAAAAGATACTTCATACTCATACATCTGAGCATCTAACTACTTAAGCTGAGCAGCTGAACTCAATATTATGAACTAGAAATAAAAAAAGAAATATAAAAAAAAATATATTTCACCTCAGGTTTAAGATCACGATGCACAACACCCTGTAGATGGCAAAAAGCAGCTACATTCAGTATTTGTACCAGGATAGCTTTTGCATCTTCCTCTGTGTATTTCCCACCTCTGAAAGAGCAAATAACTATCTTATAGCCATCAAACACAATATTTTGCCCCTTTCAATTGCTTCCATTCATCAAAAAATTAAATTTAAACAGAAGATTGTATATTTTAAAAGAGCATGCATTGGCCGTATAAATTGGTTTTACACTGACGTCCTATGAGAGTTCACTATTTTGCCACGTCATATCATTAATTTTAAGATGCAGTTTCAAGAGTGGGCTGACTTTGCAAAATAGCGGGCTCTCATTGGATGTAAGTTTCAAACTGATTTACTCTAACTGTACATTTAAACTCGTTTTAAAAAGTAAACAAATAAATAAATACCTTGATAATATTCTGTCCAACAGCTCTCCTCCTTCACACAATCTGGGAGATGCACGAGAGTTTTAGAAAAATCGATTATTTACAAAGATTCATTACAATTAAATTGTCCTTAATTAATTATCCAACAAAAGAGGACAAAATATATCTCATTATTAAAAATCAAATTGTCACAAAAGATGAACTATAGCATTTACCTCAAATAAGCAACGTAATAAAATTAAAACTAAAGCTTACTCCATTACTATATAGACATTATCATGGTCTTCATAAGCATCATAGAATCGTACTAGATTCTTGTGTCCATTCAAAGCTCTCAATATTTTCACTTCCCTTCTCACATCCTCAATAGCAATGGCTGTAGTCATCTACAATTATTAAAACATAAAAAATTAAAACAGACTACTATATAGATTCAACAAAGAAACTAGTATAATTCAAACATAAATTAATATATAATTCAAAGAGGCCAAAAATGTTATTAGTATAACCTTGGCTTTAGGAATGACTTTGACGGCCACCTGTTGACCTTTGAGGTCTCCTTTCTTGAACTTGGCAGCACAAGTGTACCCAAAATGGCCTCTCCCAATCTCATCTCCGACATCATATTTGTTTCCGAAATGCTTGGAGAATCCGAAGTTCTTGTCGAGCGCGGCCACAGTCTCTGCCTCGCCGCCTTCCGGTATCGCAGCCTCGTTGGGCTTCACGGAGCCATGCCGCCGAGCCAGCACGGCTCTTATGTGCTTCGCCGGAGACGGCGGAGGAAACGGCCGCTTGAAAAATTTCCTCCCGCTCGCCGCCGGAGACATCTTCGAGAACCAATGGTGCGCCGGACTGGGACTGTAGAACGGGAAAAACGGAGATCTCTTACCGTTCTCCGCGTCGCTAGGGTTTTCGCCATTGACAGAGCTAACGTGAGGTTCGGCACTGCCGTTAACTGTGACGGAGTTGGGTTGTGGCGGTGTGGGATTGTTTCTGTCGAATTGGCGAGAGGAAAGAGTGGAATTTGAAGAGGGTTTCGAAGTGCAGAGACCCATTCAAACACACACAAGGTGAGGGTGGTGGTTCAAAGGCTTAAAATCAAAGCATTGCATGTAATGTAATCCTAGTGAATAGAATAGGTATGAGGTTGAATTGAATTGAAAAACTGTTCCTGGTTTCGGGAGCTGTTCGAGTGGAATTGAAATATGCTGAGAATTGAATTGAGGTTGGTTATATTACGTTGATCATGGAGAGTGTGTTTAAAAATGGTGGGGACTGGGAAGGAGATGAAGAAAGAGACAGAGAAAGTGTTTCGTATAAAGCGTAAACTTGTGAAAAGAACAAACAACGAGCGTGTCGGTTTTCGACTTTTCGTTGCAATTGATTTCGGTGATTTAGTCATTAAGACAATAAAATAACAATAAAAATAGATGGTAGGAAAAATTATTATATAAAAAATTGCGAAGTTGTTGGAACAGTTCGTCATATTTTGATTTTGTGTTACTTTTTTTTGACAAATTTTTGTGGATTTTGTGTTACTTTAGACTTTATTTTTCATAAAATAAAATAACCGCCTGCTTTGATTTAATACCATTGTACTTTTTTTTATTTTATGAAAGGAAGGCTTATTTCATTTCTTCGTATATCAAATCAACTATTAATTATATTATATAAAATAAAATTTTGTAAATTTATTTATTTCTCGCCTAAATCAATTTTATTTTTTGTTTATTTTATTTTTTAATCATAATTTTATAACAATCATTATTACCAAATCTCAATTAATTATGGTAATAAAAAATAAAAATTTATTCTTTTAGTGGTTTACATGTTTTCAATGAGTATATCAATCAAATTTAAAATTTAAAATTAAGTTAAATTATTTATAGGGCATCCCAAACTTGTTCTCTGATACATGTTCTTACATGCTCTCCCACTTTGTTATTATTATAATCTTTTTTCACTTTCTTTCTCGGCCCGTCAGCTCTTTTTTTTTTTTTGCCTTCCTTTAATGGATGTTCTTTTTTTCTTATCTCTCCTTTTTTGTTCTTTTTTTTTGTCATATACATTTTTCTTCTTCAGTATTATATTCTATTGCAGATATTACTCAAGATTTTTTTTTATAAAAAACAGAAAATTACCAAGACGATTTCTTATTATATTAGAAATAAATCTTTGCTATTTTTTTCTATTTTTTTAAAAATATTTTTGACAATTCATATTTTTCAAGTGACTCGATATTTTTTTAATCTCACCCGAGCATCGCACGGGTTAATACACTAGTGATCAATAAAAAGGAGGAGTTACATAGAAATGACAGGGGCTAGACTCTAATAAGGACGCTCTGGCTAGCTTGTGGGCGACCCTATTTGCTTGCCTCCTGATAAACTCAATTTTAAAGTTTGAATAAGATGCTAAGATGGACTTACACTCGGTCAAAGTAATCCATAACTCAGTGTCATACGCTACATTGTTTTTGATAGCGTCTATAACAATCTTACAATCAGATTCAAAGGAAACAAAATCCAGGCCCAAGTTGAGAGCGAGTTGAAGGGCAATGTGAATGGCCCAAGCCTCTCCTTCTATGGATGAGACTAAGGTGGAGGTCCAGGACATGTGGGCTAGCAGAACTCGGCCCAGGTGGTCTCTGAAGCAGATCCTGATTCCCATTTTTCCTTCCTCAACAAAGCGAGCACATAGAACTCTTGTGATTTACTTATTTCTTAGCCGAACACTCTTATGATTTACTTCCTCTCTAAAATAGCACATGGGTGAAAACGAAACCAAAAAAAAACTTTTGTGAAGTAATTTTATTGCTTCAGAAAAAATAGAACTCTTGTAAAATAAATTTATAATTCTACTTTTTTTTTACCAAATTAAAATTAACTCATTTTGTTAGCAATAATGTCTTAAATACAATTACAAATGGAATGAAAAATATGGTCACAAGTATTAAAGGTAACCACCCTAGCAATTGAATTAACAACTACGTTTGCTTGTGTCACTCTCTAATAATTTCCCCAAATTCATATTCATCATCCACAATACTATGTGTTCTGAACAGAACTTCAGAGGATGACTGGAGAGAAGCGACACGGCAGCGTCCACGACGGATGACGACGGCGTGTGGTGGTGGTGTACCTGCAAACACTCCGACGCTCAAGTCAGTGTGTGTAAGAGGTGAGTGAAGAGATGGAAAAATAATCATTACCTCGATCGTTTGACGTGGTCTCTTTTAATACGAGTTGAGGACGGTTACCGATGAGTAACCGTTCCGTGAAACCCGGGAGTCGGCAGTAAATTCTTTTAATGCTGAGAACCGTTGGGTCGGCCGCGTCGATGTGGTCTCGAGGGAAGCGCGAGCGACCGACGCGGACATGGGCCTGGAAGGTGGGCCTTCGGATTGGGCCTCGGCCCAGTCTGGAACAGTTGCCCCCAAGTCGCTAGCTCGAATGTCGAGGTGGTGACTTGTTGTCGAAGTTCGTTGATGTCGACGTTCGACGTCCTTGTTCGTAAGGAACTGCAAGCGTCGTCATGTCGTGCTTGTTCATTAGTTCGTTCGGGACCTTCGTGTTCCACGTCTGCTGAGGCAGTTCTCGACACGAGGCTTGATGTGCTTGTGCAAGGCACAAGGCTTTATCACGAGCTCGTGCACGCGATCTCGGCACGAGGTCGATCACAGGTGCTTGTGCCAACGCACAAGGCTTTATCACGAGCTCGTGCACGCGGTCTCGGCACGAGGTCGATCTTTTCATCAGGTGCTTGTGCAAGGCACAAGGATTTGTCACGGTCTCGGCACGAGGTTCTGTTCCTGTCAAAGTATAGACAATTTGCAACAACTTGATGTAATAAAGTTAGCATTAATTTTTATGCTAAGTAAAGTGCTCGTAGTCGAGTTTTATACTTCCCTATGAGAGTAGTTGATCTGGCTGTCCAAGCGGCAAGGTTGAGGTCATCAAATAATCAAGGTCAACGACGTAGCCGAGTTTAAAGCCGTCTGAATTTTGAAATTGCAGAGGTGGGCCTGGTAGGTCGCTCGAGTACTGGACTGCGTATCCACCTGTTGCAGAGGTGCTTGTGCAAGCGCACAAGGTTTTATCACGAGCTCGTGCACGCGGTCTCGGCACGAGGCTCGATCTCTTCATCAGGTGCTTGTGCAAGGCACAAGGCTTTATCACGAGCTCGTGCACGCGGTCTCGGCACGAGGTCGATCACAGGTGCTTGTGCCAACGCACAAGGCTTTATCACGAACTCGTGCACGCGGTCTCGGCACGAGGTTGATCTCTTCATCAGGTAGTTTGTCACGAGCTCGTGCACGCGGTCTCGGCACGAGGCTCGATCTCATCATCAGGTGCTTGTGCAAGGCACGAGGCTTTGTCACGAGCTCGTGCACGCGGTCTCGGCATGAGGCTCGATCTCAGGGCTTCATCTTTGCCGCATTCCAAGTTCTTGGAATTTGCTGTCCTTGTAGTGTCTCGAGGGTGTAGGCGGAGTACGATCCACAGAACGGCTACGGCGGTGTGCTCTATGCACATAGCGGTGTGGAGTCGTGCCACGGTGGTGGCGATGAACAGATCTGAGATTTTCAGACTCCTTCGATCTCTGAGGAGAACGAGAAACACGATCTTCTCTGTTTTCGATCTATGTGGCAACGCGAGCGGAGATTTCCTTCTGCTGATTCTCCATTCGATCGAGGCGTTGATTCTGAGCATGCATCGCTTCGGCATGGCTTCGAATGAATTCACGGAACTCACGGATGAGGACGGTGGCGGTCTGTTCTCAGACGGTTTGAGCAACAACGATCGGAACGGCGTCATTCTGGTGCGGAGGGGGAAGGTTACTCCTCTGTCTCTCATATTCAACGATGAATTTAACAGGTTCATGGTGAGGTGGTTCCGCCGGAGCTATCGGCGGATTCGGTGGTTCAAGATCTGCGTTCGCATGAGCGGAACTGCGAGTCGCGATCCGACGCTTCAATCCAGTCATCGTCGAGCGAAGAAGGAAAACTTCGACAAGGAAAAATGAAATCAGAAACGATTCCCACAGACGGCGCCAATGTTCTGAACAGAACTTCAGAGGATGACTGGAGAGAAGCGACACGGCAGCGTCCACGACGGATGACGACGGCGTGTGGTGGTGGTGTACCTGCAAACACTCCGACGCTCAAGTCAGTGTGTGTAAGAGGTGAGTGAAGAGATGGAAAAATAATGATTACCTCGATCGTTTGACGTGGTCTCTTTTAATACGAGTTGAGGACGGTTACCGATGAGTAACCGTTCCGTGAAACCCGGGAGTCGGCAGTAAATTCTTTTAATGCTGAGAACCGTTGGGTCGGCCGCGTCGATGTGGTCTCGAGGGAAGGCGGAGCGACCTGACGCGGACATGGGCCTGGAAGGTGGATCTTCGGATTGGGCCTCGGCCCAGTCCGGAACACTATGAAAACTGTCTACCACCAACTTGAAGTCGAGCTCAAAAATGATCATGTTCTGGCACATATCGCGAATACACTTGGAAGCCTGAAGAAGACCATAAGCCTCACCATCGAGTTTGCAAATCCACTCGAAGCCCGATAGCTTTGTCCTGGACGGAGCTTCCCTGCGCATCCCTTAGGCAAATGCCGATTCCAACCCAGTTTGGGCCTCTAGCAAAGCTCGCGTCAATGTTACATTGTGTAAAACCGGGAGGTGGCTTTTTCCATGTAACCCGTGTGGGACTTATGAGTCGGGACTTCTCGGACCGCTTTGACATATTAGCACAGTTCCACTCTTGCAACATAGATTGAGCTCGCATCATCGCCCGAGAAGGAGTCTCTTTTGTATTCTCCCGTAATCTGGTGTTCCTTCTCCTCCAAATGCTCCAAAGAACCATGGCCCAAATTGGCTTATTGTTAGCATCGAACTTTACCAAAACATTAAAACCAGCTCATTAAATTTGTCTGTTGATAGCATAATTGGTTCCAACTGATGCCACAAGCCTGACCTTCCCAACATGCTATGTTGCTCGGACATGAGATGAATGCATGTCAACAATTCTCCAAACTTGCCTCACACATGACTAAGCTTGCTTGACACTGAATTCCGTTGGATTGAAAGTTTTTCTCCATTGGTAGGCAATCTCTAGTTGCTCGCCAAACACAACTTTTCACCCTTGGGGGATTTTCAACTTCCATAAAGTTGTTCAGACAACACTAATAGTCAGTCGTGATGTGTCAACTAACTTCTCCATACAAAGGTGATATGTGCTTTTTACTGAGTACTTTTCTGGACTAATTTGTCTTCACTATTCAGGCATAAAATTGGAGTATGCATAACTGCATTCTCGGGCCATGTGTCCTACCACAAATTAATCTTCTCTCCATCTCCTAACCTCCAACGGCTTCCCCTTAATTAGGCAATGCTTGCGAAAACCAAACGCTCTTCCACGCATAGCTTGGATTATATTCCAGTTTGACATCCATATGAACTCCCCTTTTGGATAATATCTAGTTTTGCTAAATTTTTAATACTACTTAAAAACTGTTTGTATTGTAAAAAAAAAAAAAAAGTGATTAATGATGTCGTGTCGTGGCTATCTGCGGATTTTATTTATGAAAACGATTAGTAATAAAAAACTAAATTAGACTATAAAAATTACATATATTGAAATTTTTTAGTTGTGAAATAATTGTTTTTAATAAGAATAAAATCTAAAAATCGAATAAATTAGTTAACAACAAAAAAAAAAATTAATTGAATGTTCAATTAAAAATATCACTATGTTTTATTGAGTAAATTTCTTGATATTTAGATGTCACGTTAAATTTTGACTAATTTGAGTTGAGTCATATCTCTTAATTTTTTTTTCATAGAAATAAAGTTTAGATTGGGGGAGACTTACCCCTGTGCAGGGTCAAGGAGAACTACCAACCTGAGCTAAGATTTACGGTGAAATTTACGTATTGCCCACTAATATAACCACCTGGAATTGAACTCAAGTCGCAGCGTGTACGAGCGGAAAACCAAACCAATTGAGCCAAGCTACGTTGGCAGTCATATCTATTAATTTGATAGTGTGTATTGAGTCTTATAAATATCAAATTTATAGTTGTAAAATGTTCTAACATTAACGACTAAAAAATTTATCATTGATTAAATTTAAATAATTTAAAAGAAGTAAAAAATATTAAACAAAGGTGAAATGGTAAATATAAAAAATAACGTGATCTGTTAAAAATTAGAGTGAATTAGGATTCAATTTTTTTTTTGGTAGATTAATTAGGATTCAAATTTTAAATGTAAAACATTTGAGCTCACCACATAAGCTCCCTGTAAGTGCTCTGTTATCAAATTTAATATATGAGTTGATTGGGCTCTATTTGTTTTACTAAAATTAAATTTTTGAAAAACAGTAATTTCAGAAGAAATATTTTTACAACAAAGTAATATATTTTAATTCAAGTCATAATTTGATTTTGAATGAAAATTGAATTTAATTTTGAATGTGAAAATACATTTGAAAATTCAAAGCAAAGAATGAGATCAACTTTTTTTTGGTCTCGTAGGCAAAGTGACCTCAAACACGCACACCAAAAGCACTTTTCTGGGTTCGAACCTGGGGTATACCAGATGTCCCTATGTTACTGAAATTCGTTGGAGTTTACCACTCGGACCAGAAGTGAAGGAGAAAGAATGAGATCGACTTTATAAGTAATTGATGTTTGCATATTTACCCTGTCAAAAAAATAATAACAATTTTACCTGCTCCATGTAATAATATACAATACCGAATAAAATATACAAAGAAAAGTTAGGACACTGATGACGTGGAGTGGAGGAACCTTCCTATTCATAGGACTTGATTTTCTTGATATTCAATTAATTAATTAATTAATTAATAATTAAAGAATACATCAGATTAGAGTCACGGTAAACGCCCGAATACAGTGGAGGGGAAAAAAACGGCACGGACGTGGAACATTTCTCATTCATTAGGATTTTTTGGTAAACTCGTTCATTAGGATTTGATATGTCACTTAGCAGGATTTTTAACTCGAAAAATGTTAACAAAAGCTATTAGGGCATTGGTTAATGAATCAAAAAATATAGTAAGTTTGTATGAAAAAATAATGTATTTATTACATTAAAAAATATTTAATTTGAATTTTTAAGACAAAATTTTTTATTTTTTGTAAATTCTTTAATCAATACCCTTATATAGTACTTGTTAGCAAAACCCTTATTAATTTTTTTTTTGACCGGAGCAGGATTGTTAATTGATTACAGGCCGGCCACCCTTTCTCGGTTTTTCCTCTTTCCTTATGATGCAAATCACCGCCCCCACCGCTTCGCATACATTTGGTTATTTTATTTTATTTTTAATTAGTAATTTATTATGAATTATCAATTAAAACATATAAAATTCAAATTTAATAACAAAACAGAGATCGAGTCAAAAATAACAATACAGAGATTTAAAAATATTTATAGAGATATCTAATCATATTCATCATCTTGTCACAGCATATAATATTTATTTATTAAAACTTGTTTAATTTATATTCATAGTTTTTTTTTTACTAAACTGTAAAATTTAGAAGTCAAAAACTTCGAAACAAAAGGTTGGTAATTTACTTTTAATAGATTAATTAATTATTCTATGGCACATATTAGTGTTACTTTACTTGAGGGAAGAAAAACTTAAATAAAATTTATTTAAATTTGGAGTTATATAGATGGGGGAAGTTATCAATTTTCTTTACAATAATGGAGAAATTAGGAAGGTTTTGTCCTGTTTTGTTGGAGATGAGTAAGAGAAGCTTAAGAATAGTTGATTTTGAGTTTTGACATTACATCTTAATTCAAAATTAACCTTAAAACAATTATTATGACTTTTATTTTTATTCTGTTTAATAACATGGTAGAAAAAAGTATTTTATGCTTATTTAATTCAATAATTTGATAATTAAAATTATAACATTTTTATTCGCTTTTATCATTTTTGAATTCTATTATAACAAATATTGTTCTTTGTATTTTCCAGTAAAGCAAACTCACTCATAATCTACGTACAAGTCGTGTAAACGTGACATAATTAAGTAAACTCGTCAGATCAGATAGTACATGATAACAATATACACGAACAAGTAGTAATACTAATAGTATATAATACGAAAGCGCGTTGTTCATGATTTAACTTAACTTCAATGAAATTTCTACCTTTCTTGTCGTCTGGGTCTGAATCGGAGATTCTATTGAATGAATCACCCTTTCGGTATAAATGCCAAACAGAAGAATCCATTCGCTCGCACTACCGCTTTCAAAATTTCAAGATATAAACATTATTTTTATCATAAATAATAAATAATTTGGTGGATAAGTCGAAATTGGTCCCCCGTGCATCCTTCGTTCATTCGATATCATTGTTTTATCATTCTATCGTTATTATGTTCTCTGTTTTATTCCCTCTGTTTCCAATTGAAAGTTCTTGTGAATTCTCAATACAGATTAGTAATCGTGTATTCTTCTTGCTGCCCACTAACCACGCCATCAACATTATTCAGCTCCCCACGTGCATGTTCCTCTGCCATTTCATTTTACTTTACCCTTTTTAAAGCAGAAAAGTGCTTACATTTCTTGATGATCATTTTTGCCGATTTGCCATTTCGTTGGCACTATCTGATATCACAATTTTTGTTTAAACTTTTAAGGATATTACTATAATTAAGAGGTTGATTGAAAACGAAGTACTAACACTTCATCAATAGAAACTGTTTCAACCGCCTCTAATTAATTTCTTCTGTTAGAGATTTAACAGTGACAAGTTACCTTCTGATCATCCCCTTAGCAATGTTGGGACAGGAAATCAACGTTAGTTAAGAAGGTATATGTATGTACGCATATCTCAATTATATATATATATATATATATATATATATATATATATATATATATATATATATATATATATATATATATACAACTAAATTTAGAGACGTTGTTTTTCTTTTTTGTGAATAGAATAATTTAAATGTGACTCACTTAATTATGATAGTGCTTGGTTGGAGGGGAATGAAGGGAAGGAGAGGGGCGGGGAGAGATTATTTTAAATTTTGTATGTTTGGTTCAATTTTTTGGAAGAAAGGGGAGGTGAAGGGAGGGAAGCAAAATTCCTCCTAACTCAATTTTAGCTTTTTTCCAATATTAGGGTTTTTTTAGAGGGGAGATAAGGGGAGATTAAATCATTTAAAATAAAATTACTTAAATATCCTTATATATAATATAATATAATATAATATAATATAATATAAAAGGTTATAAAGATATACAAGTAAATTAATCTCTCTATTCTATTAAAATCTCTTTCCTTCCCTACTGAACCAAACAGACAAAGGCTTCCCTCCTCTCAATCAAACACAAAATAAAATTAAATTTTTCACCTCCCTTCCCTTTCTCTCCTCCCCCCTCAATTCAAATCCCTAACATTGCTATATTAAATATAGAGACACACATACACAGACATGTTTCTTGCTAAATCCTGTTCATTATGATTGTTATTTGCCGCACTTGATTTCTAGTATTGACTTGTGTTTTATATTGATGATGCTGGATGCTGATAATTGCTGAAAGACTTTCGCGCCAAATCCTGAGTAAGCATCGACGCCATATATGTATGCCGCTGTTAGCTGAACTGCTGCTTTGGAAAATAAATAACGAGCCACAATCTGGGGAAAAAAAATGTTATAATTAAAATCTTGATAAAATCCAGATTTGATTAAATGAATTAATGACCAACCACCCATTTAAAAATAATTAAACACATTGAATTTGACTTTTCAAGGTGAGTACAAGAAAAAGAATTAGTTATATGACATTACATATACACATATTTAATAAATCGTGAATTTATTATTATTTATTTCTTCATTTTTTTTCATTACAACTTGAGATAAATACCTTATTTTTTTTTTCGTCTCATTTAGGTGGCTCAGTGGTTGAGCCAAGGGACATGAAAGAGTTGCAAAAAGGAGATGCAGGCTCAGATCCTTGCCACTAACAAAATACCCCTTCCCTCTAACAAACTAACCAGTAATCACTAATATTTGCTTATAAAAAAAATATCTTATTTTTTTTCTAAGAAGTCAACTATTCGCCTTGAATGAGCATATAGTCCACATATACTCTAGAGAAAAGGTAACATACATCGTCAATATAAATTAGATTTATACTGACGTTTAACGAGAATTTATTATTCTATAGTTAATTATAAAATACAGTTATAAAAAGGATTAATATAGCAGTATAGTGAGTTCTCATTAAATGTCAGTATAAAACTAATTTATATCGACAATACATGCCCATTAAACTCTATATTTTATCACATTAAATTAAAAATTATGACAAAATATTCTAACTCTTGTCTTTGGAGTTTAAATATTCATTTTTACTTAGACGGCCGGGCACCTATGAATGTAAAAAGAATTGAAAATTTAAATACCCCACCACTACCCCGGCAAAAAAACATTTAAGATACATAATGGGACAAAATCATTCTTTACCAATACTAGTACACTATATTTTGATAACTTCATTCCTATGGTAGCTATTACTTCCTCCCATCCAAATTATAAGAGTTTTTTAGCTTTTTTATTTGTCTCATTTTATAAGGTCTCTTTGAAATTTGTCTGTAGTATTAATTATTTTTTCCCTATTATCCTTATTTAATTTATCTTTGTTTTAATCAATAAGTTAAATGAAGGGTAATCTAATTTACCTTTCTAATAAATTTAAGGGTAATTTAGGTAAAACAATAAAAATTGTAGACAAATTTATTGTTTTTAACTACATTAATTATATTTCTTGGTGAGAGAGATTTTACCAAAAAATCTCTTATAATTTGGGATGGAGGGAGTAGTTGATTACATTGTTCAAAAATCACCTAAAGTTGCAATAGATAGGTGCTTTGAATTTTACATTCAGGCACCAAACCGTTGATACCGTTATGCTACAAATTAAATACGTTTATGTGTCATTTGAATATATTTATTTGGCTTAATTGTACTTTTGGTCCCTCTGATTTAGGTTTATGTGCAATTTTGGTTCCTTTAGTTTTTCTGGAGCGATTTTAGCCCCTCAAGTTTTAATTGTTATAGTTAAGTCCCTCCATTCCTTTTCATTTATCTAAAACTCTCAAATGTTCATAATCTATTAAAAAATTTCACAAATTGAATTGATTAGATTGTTTTAAAAATCATTTCACTTAAAACTCATCGGCTAAAATATCAAATTTAACTCAAAATCAAAAAATTCCAATTTTTCTCCTTTTGGATCCATAATTTCACTTCCTACAACATTCTTCAATTGTATCAATTTTTTGACTTTCAAAAATTTATAATTATTTTATATTCAAATTCATCATCGGTCCCCAAATATTTTGATAAAAAATTAGACTTTAAGGGATTTAGGTGAAAGAAAATTAACAATAAGACTCTATTTGCTTAATTTTTAAAATAGAAGGAGTAAAATCGCTCGAAAAAAACTTAAGGGTCCAAAATCGCACATTATCCAAATTAAAGGGACCAAAAATGTAATTAACACTATTTATATTTGGTACGCCATGAAGGGGACGTTATAAAAGGTAATTGATTCCTACAGCTATATAATATTGTAATTGAAACAATATACATTTTATATTTTATCTGGGGTTCAAATTCTTCGTATTCGATATAGTTTGTCTGTAGAATTGGATTTTGACATTGCCTCTGCCACATACATGCATGTATATTGTATATATGCGTGTGTATGAGGATAGCATCAAACATTTGAAATTTTAATTCAATTTAAAATAGAAAGTTTGACCTCCTCAAACAATAATGATGCATGTAAAAAGATGTTTCTGGTAATCATGTTACTAAGAATCCATTACAAAGAAATCTTTAATGGAAGTCAAAGGGAACCTCAACGGAAAGTCATGAGGAGAGAAGGTGAGAAAGGCTGAACATGCCACGAAGAAGACATATGGTGGTTCACACACTGATGGCTACCTCAATTTTGCATCATATCAGAAAGAAGCCCCACTATATATGCGCATGCTTATCCTTCTCCTCCACAACCACAACAAACAAGAAAACAAACAAAAAAAACAAATAAATATTGGCACCATTTCTCTATCAATCTTTTCTTTGTCATCGTCACATTTCCTTCCATCGATCCTACACTAGACAAAACTAAAGAAATGTATATTTGAGCTGTCGAAAGACAAAACAGAAAACGAAATGAAGATTAATTTGTTGTCTGTATTCCTCTTAGTTTCAATTTCTTCATATGACAAATCAGCGTCAGAATTTCAAAAAGTATGCAATCACATTCACACGTCACTACTAGAAAAATTGATTTTAGAGATGGAAATTTGAGAATGACACATATCTCTCACTAATAGTGACGGATTTAGTGACGAAAAACAAGATATCGGGTGGACTTAAGTTATATCTAGTTTGTGACGGAGGTAGTGACTGAAAAAATCCGCCACTAATTCATCCGTCACAGAATCCGTCACAAATTGACTAAAATACATTTAGTGAGGGATTTTTGAGACGGAAAGATACTCTCTCTAACTCTTCCGTCACTAAATTCGTCACAAAATTTGTAAGACGTAGTTTAATGACGGAATCTGTCACAAAATCCGTCACAAATAGCGAGGGATATTTTCTCTCACTAATAGCGACGGATTTTGTGAGGGATTTTAAAACTTAATGTTTAGCGAGGGATATTTTTCCTCACTAATAGCGAGGGATATGTTCCCTCACTAACAGCGACGGATTTTGTGAAAGATTTTAAACTCAATGATTAGCGAGGGACATTTTCCCTCACTAATAGCGACGAATATTTTTCCTCACTGATGGCACCGGATTTTGTGAGAGATTTTAAACTCAATGGTTAGCTATGGATATTCTCCGTCACTATTTTTTTTTTTTGAAATGATTATTTTTTTTCGATATCTTATATCTAGTTATTTAATAAAAATGTACATTTTAAAATTATATAGAATTATATATTATGTCAATTGATTATTTCTTATCTATTTGAGATATGTTTGTGTGTATTTTGGTTAAATACAATAATAATATATAAATTCAATTTCTTTAATTAAATATTTCTAAAACAGAAATGACATTGATTAAAAAATTAAAATAAAAAAATTTGAAAAAGAATTTATGTATTAAACATTGGAATTAATTTAAAAATATTAAAATTGAAAATAAAAATATTCTAAACTAAAAATAGTAAAAATTAATAGAGATATTTAAATTAAAATCTAATAAACATTAATAGTAATAATGTACTTACGAGGAAATAGAGGTGGCAAACAATTTCATACATGTGAGTACCCATATCTACTTTCATTCTGATTTTTACAACTGAGTTTTCTCCAAGTATAAATGACTAAGCAATTTTGAAAATATAGATATTTATTTTGAATTTAAGTAAATAATAACTAAATCAGAAAATTCAAATAAGTAAAGGCAAAAATTTATTTATGTTTATGTTTATACTATAAAGACAAAAATTCAAATAAGTAAAGATAATAAAGATTAATATTTTATACTAAAAACTAAAAACAAAAGAAATAAATAAAATTAGAAAAACAAAACCTAAATTAAAAAAAAAGAGAAATACTAAAATATACAATAAAGAATAAATTAATAGCATAATGTCAAATTGTCAATATTACCCATTACCCAATAACCTTGTTTCATTTACCAATCTGCAGTGGATTGGGGCTAGGTATTGAGGCGCGGCGCATCCCTCCAAAAAAGAGGCAGAAAACATCACAACATCACTAAATTGGTCGCAAAAAATATTTTAGCGACCGATTTAGAGACCGATAATTAGCGACCAAAATATCGGCCTCTAAACATGATTTTTATTCGCTATAAAAAAATTAAAATAATATTTACTAATTTTAGCGACCAATTTAGAGACCGATAATTAGCGACCGAAATATCGGTCGCTAAATCGGTCACTACAACCTCCCAAGTATTCAAGGATTCCATGAATTAAATAAAAGAAGGTGCAGTCTATGGTGCTACAATTTTTCTTTTCTCTTTTTAAATAAAAGAAGGTGCAGTTTTACAAACAAAAAAAAAAGTGCAGCACTTCTAGTAAAAAAATAAGAAGATAGTAAAAACAACAAAGAGAAAATTGTACCAAAAGAAAAAAATAATAATAATAAAACAAAGAGGAGATAAGCGTTGTGCCTGCGTGCGTGATATTTAAGCACCTCTCTTGATGATATGTCGCTTATTCATTGGCTCATTAGATGTCACAGGGATCCGTTTCATTGAAGTTTTAGAATACAATTTGGGATAATACCTAATTTGGTCCCTAAAGTTTGTCACTCGTATCAACTTGGTCCCCAACTTTATCGAAATTATTAAGTAGTCCCTGGAATTTGAAAGCGTGTATAAGTTACGTCCCTCTGTCAGTTTTTTCTGTTAACAGATTCCAAAATAGTCCTTCAATTTAGTCACTTATTAGTAAACAGGTCTCTATGATTTATAACTTAATGTCAATTTGGTCCCTGTGATTTATAATTTAATGTCAATTTGGTCTCTGCTAAATTGACGGAAGGACGTAACTGATACACGTTTTCAAATTCCAGGGACTACTTAGTAATTTCGATAAAGTTTGGGACCAAGTTGATACGAGTAACAAACTTTAGGAACCAAATTGGGTATTATCCCAATACAATTTGTTTTTTGCACTTTGAACAGATTGCCATTAGCCTGCGTGCGTGAGAAAGACAACACGTTTCTCTTTCTCACTCTATGTGCTTCTCTCTCTCTCTCTCTCTCTCTCAGCTTTTCTCTTCTACCTCGTTCTTCTGGTATCTTTGAAGCTCTCGAAGCATCGAAAATGGCTCCCTCATCTCTGATTCTTCTCCCCATCTCTCGGTTTACCACTCTCTCGACCGCCACTCCTTCATCCACATCTCAATCTTTCCCTTCCCTTCCTTTCTCTCCACTAAATCCGGACAAGATCAACAGATAAACCAAGATGTTCGCTCAAAACCGTCGATCTGGGTGCGAAAAAAGGGGGTTTTCGTTCCTTTTCTCTTATCTTCTTATCTTCTTTGATTTGATTTTAGTACTAATTTGAATCTGTTTTTTTTTCCGCAAGTATGGGTCTATAAAGGCCACCCACATGACCGCATAGAAAAAGGGAGAGCGTCTTGAATCTAAAAAAGAGCAAGGGAGTGATTTTGGATCTGGAGGAAAAGAAAGGACGAACGAGCAGAAGCAGAAGAGGCAGCGATCATCGCAAAGGATAGTGAGATCACCAATAAATATGGGAAAAAAAAACGAACACTTTAGTTTTAGGTCCCTTTTTCAATTTTTGGTTTTCTGGCTTCTGTGTAATTTTTGGGTGAGAAGTTGAAACACCTAGGCTCTTTTCTACCATCTTGTTTTTTTGTGTTTTTTTTTTGCATGATTATGTACTCAGATCTGAAATTAGCACTGAGATCTTAGTGAGATCTTTTCTCCCATCTTTTATCTGGCCGCGCCACCAGTGAGATCGTGGTGGATCTGTTTCGTGGTGTTTAGTTTTGTAAGCTAGATCTGTAGATTTGTAAGCCAGATTTGTTCTTCTCTTCTTCTGGTTGACGGTGGGAGTTAATAGGTGGTTCTGTGATAGTGGATCTGAGATGGAGGACCAGGTGGTTGTTGGGTGTTGGACGAGGAGGCTGAGAGACGAAGGAGAATGCGGTGATGGAAGGAGGAGGCGGTTGTAATATTAAATTATTTTTTTTTATAATAAAGTGCAAATTAGCGAGGGAAAAAGTCTGTCACTAATAGAAAGGGATTCAATCCCTCACTATTAGCGACGGAAAATGCTATTTTTTTTATTTGTGTCTATTATTTAGTGACAGATTTTATGGAATTGTGAGAGATATTTTCCGTCACAAATTGCGACGAATTCTAGTTTCCCTCACTAAAATTTTTGCGATGCCAAATTCAGTTACGAATTCGTGTTCGTCACAAAATTTAGTCGCTAATAATTTTGTGACGAATTTTTAATCATTTAGTGAGGGATTTCTTCCCTCTCTAAAACTGATTTTTCTAGCAGTGTGTGAGTTTTATTCCTTTGGACCGGATAAGATCTAAATAAGAATTTAAGTCTAGAGTTTACCATAATAACATTAATATTTCAATATACTAAAATATATATAAATCACATTGCAATAATTTGAAGCAAAAAAAAATCACCTTGCAATAATATAAAAGCAATTAAATTCAAACTCTCTGTCAAGTCATGAAGTCTAAAAAGCAATTCCTAATTATGTACACATGTGTGATAGGTTAATTAGCAAAATTTTATAAACTATTATGTTTGTTCAAAATTATGTTATACTTCATTTACTAGTTCAAGTTTGCCATCTTGATCTCATATGTATCTATATTCATTTTCAAAAAGCAACATTATGAAACTGTTGGCCTAATTGAGCATATCAGATCAGCTTGAATTCGACATGTTGCGAATTCAAGTCATTACTAGTCTTTTTGGGGTGAGGTAAATGTAATTCCCTTCATAGGTAATCAATGAGTCTGGATGTTTTCTCTACCTTGAACTGAGACACCATCCCCTCACCCTAAATTTTTTCATATAAATAAAACAACATTATGAAAATTTTGAGAATAAAATGTGATTTCTTTATGATAAAAGTTGATAAATGAATTACAAAATTATTTAAAAAGGTAAATATAGCATTTTTAAATCTGTTCATGTTTCTTGTATTTTTATTTATTAAAGGTCTGTTTGAGAGTTGAAAGAGTAAGGAAGGGGAAAAAGACTTATTATAACCCATATTTTCATTGTTTCAGAGTACTGGCCATAGACACCCATGAGAACACGAGTCCACAACACTACTGTCAAGCTTGGTGCTTGCTTCTTGAAACCCACAAGCTTTCTGTTTGCTGGCAGTTGCATTTTGGAGTAGCATGATTATGTGCTATCAAAGGAAAACTCCATGATGCGCCACAATTTTTAGTCGTTGGATTGATATGTACTTTATATTCATATGGTAGACCCTCAACACCATTTTTTTTCTCGTTATCTCACTCCATCGTCTCTCTCTCCACCGCACTACTTCACAAAAATGCAAACCCAAAATCTGATTCAAAAGGGTACAATCATGTTCGTTCTACTCATGATCGTATCCAGCAAGGAGTTTTCCTTTAAAATCTCTCAAGGTCAAGCAACCATTGAAATCTCGCGCAAGACCTGGAGCAACATGACTCTCATTTGTGGTCCCATCGAAGACGACAATGAAATCAACCTGTTTACTGGGAAATTTGGTTCAGTAGAACCGTGTCTACCAAATTTATCAAACAAACAAATAATTAGTTTTTTCAAGTGATTGCGTGATCGAACGAGTTATGTGACAATCCCGTTTTTTCAACAAATGGTCTTATCTCTGAGTAAACGGTCGAATTCTCGACCGAGAGTCACTTTGCAATGTTCTTGGCCACTAAATCATTAATCATTATGTTTTTGTCAATTTTAAGTATGATAATTTTCAACTAACAAGTGAATTGTAGTCGAAATGACACAAATTATAATAATTTAACCAAGTTTGGATGTGACTGACCAATGACTTGACTATCAAGTAACTTTAAACAGAAAGTAAAGTACAATATTTGAAATGAATGATGTATATAAAGTGACTTTGAAAGCAAGTAACATGCAGAAAGTAATGAAGAGAAATGTAAGTTTTGAAAGACAATAAAATAGCCAAAATTAAATTTAAATGCATAAACAAAATGTAAACTTGCAAATAAATTAAATGAAACAGGCAAAACAATAATTGATAAAATTGACTTGAAATTGAATTGCTGAATGTAAAAGTTTTGGAAGGCATACAGTGATCGTTTTCCTTTAATTTGCTCTGCTGTCGAGATGTTAGGAACTTAGATCATGTATCCAACCTTGATTACATTGTGCGAACTACTATTTATAGACAAAAATATGAAAAACTAACTATCATCCGACCAGACACGTGTACGGATACAAGGTCGGTAGTTTATTTCGCTAAAAACTATAAAACATTGACAGTAGCACTTCCTGTCGAGTTGTACATTTGTTTGCTTAATGCCTAAGTCTTACTCAACCAACCACGTCTGATATCTTCGACGCTTAAAACATCCCGTCGAACAATCTTCACATCACCTAGTCTTTAAGACTTAGTCAATTCTTTACTTCAATTTCTGGCTCCTTGCCTCTTCATTCATTGAACCCCTGAGCTCTGTAGAACAAACTCCAAATCTGAAATTTGGCACCTAACAGATGCCCCCCAAATTCTGAGTTTTCGACGCCCATATGTGAAGAGAACCAGAATTTTCTTACTCTACTCGCGACGGTTACTCTGCAACATTGTCCCATCATCGAGCTGCGTTTCCCACTTCCCTAAAAAATAGGCCCATTATTACACTTGAAGTAGGCAGTTACAATCCCGTGTGCTCATTCTCACCGCAAGCTAACTTATATATATCCACTAGGGTTCAAGTGAAAACACTTTCACTTCTTCTGCATTCTGAAAGAAACTTGTTTTCTATCAATGGCGTCTTCTTCCATTCCAACTCAAAGCTCTAAATCACCTCTGAGGAAAACTTGGAGCAGTCCTGATGGCGATTCGTCGATCCCATGGCAAAAGTCTAAGGTAATCATACCTCATTTAATCGATCGTTCTTGCCGTTTTGATCCACCTGTTGCTTATTTAGGACCAGTTATGACTCTTTCCAATTTTCCTGATGACTTTAAAGATTCTTTTCCAAATAAGGATGGTCAAACTGATATTCTCATTTCTTCTCCTAGTTTGTACATGCATTATTTCCTCAAAAGTGCTAGGCTTTTCAGAACCCCTCTTTTGAGTATAAATGGATATTCTGCTTGGCTCAATCGTGTCGAAGCCAAGAAAAGACTTATTTGGAAACAGTTAGGTATCTATGACTTGATTAAGTTGTCCGAGCATACCTTTAGGTTGGACCCATCCATGTTAGGATCTGCTATTTTCTTTTGGAATCCTACTACTAACAATTTCCACCTTCCATGTGGAATGATTGGACCAACTCTTTTTGACGTTGCTGCTCTTACTGGCCTCCCACCGGATGGCCACATGATTCAGCCTTTGTGTGCTCCTGAAAACGTCATTGATGTTTTCACTGACCAACCCCTTTCTTTCTCCAAGTATATTGCTAGCCAAATGCAAGACACACAAGAGGTTTCTGATCAAGAGCACGTAGCCTTTCTGTTCCTTTGGCTCTGTGCCTTTGTCATTTGCAACAAGAATGTTTAAATGTCAAAGGCATTGCTTGAACTGGCCAACCTTCTTCATGAAGGTAAAAGATGGGCTTTAGGCCCCTTCCTTTTATCTAACCTCTACTCCAGCATGTCGAGTTTATACAACATGGTAAAAGGTGGGGGAAAGAAAGTTGGAATTGGTGGCCCAATATGGCTTTTACAACTCTGGTTGAATGCCATATTGCTGGGTCACACTATCAATAGATCTCCATCGAACCTTGAAATTGATACCTATGGCACCTTGGCCATGTATCGTGTCCCCAAGCCTTTCGACAATGAGCTCAACAGTTTCAAGTATTACTTTGAACTTTTTCATTCTTTCTCTGCTGGAACACCAGGTATTTGCTTCCAACCTTTTATTGGTAGAGAACATGGTCCTGAATGGTTCACTAACCCTTTCGATCCCGGTGACCAATTCTGCAAAAACATTTGGCCTTACTTCCTTGCTCGCCGAGTCTTTCCTGCAGGATTACCTGGTTCGTCAGATAATTCTGCTTTCTCTTGCTTACCCAATGCTTATGCTAACAACATTGGTTTCTTTCAATCTATCCCTAGTCCTTTTCCTTACAAGAAAGAGGATATTCTTTTGTACACCATCACTCTTAAGGAGTCCACCATCAGCAGTATACAGAACAAGAACAAACTTCGCAGGGAGGCTGTCAACCTTATCCCTTTTACTCCTTGTTTGGGTATATCCCAAGATTTTGAGACATGGTGGAATGATTACTACAGCAAGTTCCACCCTTCCTTTGATGACTGTATGGCTAAACTTATGGTGCAGGAACAGGACCCTTCGACAAAGACCAAAGGTGAGCACTTGCAAGATATTCGCAAATTTGAAAAGTTTTACAAAACGAAATGGGATCCTAGGTATCCTTTTCATATTGTTCGACAGGTAAAGGAAATGACTGCCAAATCGAAAGAAGAGCACAAGAACAAGTGGGGTATCAAGGCTCTCAAACATAGAGAAGCCACAGGACAAACACTTAAAATACCTCCTTGTCCTGACCCAGTGCCTTGCCTTGTGCAAATTTCGGTTTAGCTGATCCATTTCCGAGTAAATCGACAAGAGCTGGTAACTTCCTTGCACTAGAAAGACTTGGGTATCATTCTAACATAGGCAATTTTGAAAACAAAGAAGTTACTTTCACTGGTCAATTTACCTCCTTTTACGAATAATATGATGAGGATGTCAAGGTCATCTCCCAATTTCCACAAGGTACTACTGTCGATTCTTTCTTCCTGAGAGCACAGTTGCTTTGTGCTTACATCCTTCAGTTTCTTTTTAGCTCTTGGCCTAAAGGAACCTTTAAAATAGAAACAACTAAGTGGTAAGGTCCAAGAAGCTGAAGACGACGAAGGTGATGATGAAGACAGTGAATCTCCCTTTCAGGCATCTACTCCAAAGAGGAAATCCAGCAAGGCTTCTGTCAAGAAGGCAGAAGCTGGTAAGAAGCCTCCTGTGTCGAAGAAGAAACCTGCTAAGACCAAGCGCTCGACTGGCTCTTCCTAGCAGGACACACCTAAAAGAAAAGTGAAAGAAGCCAGTCCTCAAGCTCACCCCAAAAGACGCAAGATGACAGTTTCTGAAGCTCCTTCCTATTCGACACCTCAAATGGTTCTTCCTTCTCTTTACTTGTGCAACACTTTCTTTACGCATGGCTCATCATTTTTTTTTCTTAAAAGCTTCAAAACTTCATATTTGTTTCCCTTCTAGGAATCCCCTGTCGAAAAATCTGCTTCCGCGAGTTCTGAAAATACTCCATCAGCTGATTTGGCAGTGGTATGCTATATGAACCATTATTTCTCTTCATGATTTCATTTACATTACACAAGTATTGGCTCACTGTTTACACCTTTACAGAGACCCAAGGCCAAACCTTCACAAAAAGGCACTTCGCAAGAATGCACTTCTACAGACCTCCATTCGGTCGAAGAGATTGGCTCGTCGAGTACTGACAAGGTACATTCCTTCACATCATATCTTGATGCATCTTCAAACACATCTTCCGTTTAAACTACATTTCTGTTTCACTCATCAGGGCTCCCCTGAGCGGCCATATGTAGATACTTCTTTACCTTTGCAAATGGTTTTTCCAAACCAAAAAACCGCTGAGGTAGGCCTATTTCTCACCTCCTTTGTCAAGTTTAACATTAGGCTTGTAACTCATTTGAGTTTTATTTTCTAACAGGAAAATCCAAAGCCTCAAACTGCACCAGTGCTCGAAGAAACCACTGCTATGGACGTTGAAATGGCTCAACCTCAACTCTCGACGGGAAGTCCAACTCCAAGCCCTTCTCAACAAACTGACCCTACTCCCAGTATAGAAATCACTCCTGCCCCCAAGCCACTGAGAAGGTATCTCCTGTGGTGATTATAGCAGAAAGTGTTGACATGGATCGGTTTTTTGATGATCTGACCATTCCATCTACTCAGCCTGCCTCGTCGAACAACCCTGTGCCACAAGGCACCAACATTGAAAAGGGTAACATCGGAGTGGATGAGTGGATTAACTTGCTTTCAGGATCTAGCAGCAGGACTTCTCCCATGTCTGCACGTTCTTCCACTCTTCTTGGGGACAACTTCACCGAGAAACTTGATGGCCTAGTTGAAGAGTTGAAAGGTTTCTTTAAATACTCATTTGATGACCTCTATCTCAAACCAGAATTCAGAGGCAAGCTGATGCACACAGTACAAGAAATTCATGCTCTTCGCAAAAAGCTGCCTCCGGTTCAACGAGGTTACTTCAATGCCATCTATGAGTTCATTGAAGATCTGACTCCTAAATTGCCACAACTCGACAACAAGATATCGCCTTTATCAACAAGCTCTTAAAGAAAAACAAGAACTTCATGATAAGCTAGTATCGCCGACAAATACGATTGAATTAACCAAGCAAGGTGCTCCCATCAAGCCAAAATACCTGAACTGGAAAAGACCGTGGCTCGCTTGAAATCAGAACTAGCCATTGCAGAGGCTCAACTACTTGAAGCCACGAAAGCATCATGTTCAGAAGAAATCAAAACACTTGATCAACAATTGGCTAACAGTACTGTCGAAGCGCAAACGATCTTATCCAAAGTTGAAGACCTCGAAGTTGATTTTGCAAATGCTGAAGCCGCAAAATTGGAGTTTGCCACAATTTGGGATGATATAAAAAAAACACTACTTTAATTGCTTTTTAGTTTCCTTCCTGAGCTTGTATGAATTTTCCTGTCGAATGCATTCGCTCGACAGAATCTTTATCTATTCTGAAACAACTGAACTTGATTTGACATTGTTTTACATCAATCTTTTCACCGTCCAGTTTACACGTTTCTCTTGCAACTTTAATTTTTAGTTTCAAACCATAACTCTCATTTAAGGCCCTTGACCAGTCAATTTGACTGGTAACACTTAAAAATTAACGCAACTTGCACTATAAATAGAGGTGTTCACCTGGCCATTCATACCAACACGCTCTATTTCTCTCGTGTACAAACACTCTCAAAACTTTCCCAGCCTCTTGTTTTGAATCACTGAGAATGCTTTGCTGTTACCTTTCCACAAAAATTAAACCCACGTCACGCTCCTTCTTACCACCAAATTAACTCGACTGAAAGTGCCAAGTTACAATGGGCAATCCTTCCACATATTTCAAATCCTTGCTTCCTAGCTACTATCACCTCGTTTGGGAACCAGGAAACTCTAAACCTGAAACTTCTCTCAAAAGTTTCTGTCTTAACGGTGAAAGAACCACTGGGTTTTGGTAATTTGCCTAATATTAACCATGAGTTTTGGTAAGTTGCCTAATGTGGCTTACCAAGCTCATTGGTATGTGTGAGAAAGGTAAAAGCCTGAGGCATTTTTCCTTAGAATAGTTTTGCACTCCTTGACACCTCATGTTGAAAAACCTTACATGAAGGATCTGTAAACTATAAGGAAAAGTTTTGTCCCGTCGAGGCCTATAGTCAAGCGCATTATGGCCTCGACTGCAAATCTTAGTCTCGGCTCTCCTTCTGCTCACTTGGGACCTGGGCATTCCTAATCGACCTGTTCAAATTACGACTTCACATCCCCGTCGATTTGGATGCCGCTCCCTTTCAACAGCTCTTACAGACTTGATTAGCTCGACTAATAATCTGCTGCTGTCCCCCATGCTTTTTGAATTCCTTCTCTTCATGGGCTGAATTCCAGCATGGTTGCTGCTATTGTATCTGATACTTGTTTTTGTAACAACCTTGAGTTTCAGGACTTTTCTTTACGTGTATAACCTGGCTATCAGCCAATTCGACAATGTATTGTAAATTGCCAAATGGCCTATAAATGAAGGAGTTCCTTTTATCTTTCAAGGTTGTATTTTCACTTCGCACATTGTCGGTCTATATGACTTTAAATATTTGCCATTAATAGACTTAATTCTAAAACCAGAATTAACATCGACAAGTGCATAAGCATTCCCTGAGAACACCTGAACCACCTTAAATGGCCCTTCCCACTTCGGGGACCATTTTCCAAATTCTCGACACTTTTTATCCATTGGCAGAATAACCTTCCATACCAACTCACCAACTTTGAAACGCTTATACTTAACTCGACTATCATAAAACTTAGCTATTCTTTCCTTCTGTCGAATTAGGTGTTCTAAAGCAATCAACCTCTCATCATGAAGTTCATTTAATTCGTCAAACATTAAGTCCCAGTATTGATCCATTGGTATCACATCTTGTTTTTGAATTCTCAATGACCCTAGATTTATTTCAACAGGTAATACGGCTTCATGCCCATATACTAACTTGTATGGCGTCGTACCTGTCGATTCCTTAGGAGAGTTCCTACATGCCCAAAGGACTTGTTCCAAAGTTGAATGCCACCTCTTCGGGTATCTGCCAATGTGCTTCTTTATCAATCCTATGATAATTTTGTTCATAGCTTCGACCTGTCCATTTGCCTGAGCATAATATGGTGTCGAAGTAATCATCTTAATCTTCCTTGACTCAGCATACTCAACGACTTTCTTACCAACAAACACTGACCGCCAGTACATTTGTTATTGTTTGTGGTATACCAAATCTACAAACAATGTGGTTCTCGATGAAATCCATAATGTCCTGTTGTGTTACTTCTTTCAGAGCCACTGCTTCTACCCACTTGGTAAAGTAGTCAACTCCTACTAAAATGTACTTATGCCCTTTGGAAGAGGTAAGATAAATTTGACCTATGAGGTCTAGAGCCCATCCTTTGAAAAGCCAAGGCTTAATAATGGAATGCAACTCACTGGCAGGTACATTCTGTATATGGCCATGTTTTTGACATTCTTCACAGGATTTTGCAAATATAATACAATCCTTAACCATGGTAAGCCAATATACCCTTTGTCTTCTTAGAATCCATTTCATTTTTCCACCTGCCTGATGAGCGCCACAAATCCCCTCATTAACCTCTGCTAAAGCCAAATGTGCATCTTCTTCACTAAGGCATGTTTCAAGATTCCCATCGACAATCTTTCTATACAAAGCCCCTGCAAGAACAACGAACTTAGTTGCCTTGTACTTAACTTTCCTGTCGACGTTATCACTTGGATTTTCCAGGTATTCGATAATTGGCTTTCGCCAATCAGGAACATTCGACGAGTTTGAAACGAGGACATCCCTCTCATTCAATGGGTACAGTAACTCACGAATCTCTATGAGTTCTGCTAAAACCTTTGAGGATACCTTATACCTTGAAGCTAATTGGGCTAACTCATTAGCCTCTTGATTTAATTCTCGTGGTATATGTTCCAACTCAACACTGTCGAACTGCTTCATCAACTTGCTAGCCACCCGACAATACTTAACAAGATTATGGCTAACACATTTATAAGTTTGAGTTAACTGCCTTATAACTAACTGTGAATCACCAAAGACTTTGATAGTACGAGCCTGTATTTCTACCAAAATCTCCAAACCCACAATCAAGGCTTCGTACCTAGCCTCATTGTTAGAACAAGCATATTTCAACTCAAACATTAATTTGGTTGGCACACCTAAAGGTGAAATTATAAGAATGCCAACGCCAACACCATTCTTATGTCTTGAACCATCGAAGTATAAATGCCAAGGCTTTAAATCAACCAGCCCTGTTGATTATTTTATTTCCAAACAAGAAAAGTTTGTCAAAAAATCAGCAACTGCTTGCCCTTTAACAGCCTTCATAGGTACATATTGCAAAGAAAATTCAGACAACGCAAGTGTCCATTTTCCAATTCGACCATTCAGAATTGGCTGGGACAACATGTACTTAATTACATTTGTCTTTGACATCACTAACACATTACAAGGCATCAAGTAATACTTGAGTTTTGTACAAGAAAAATACAATGCTAAGCAAAGCTTCTCTACAACACTATATCTTGTTTCTGCATCATTCAGCACTCGACTAAGGTAGTAAACGGCCCTCTCGACATTGTTCTCATCTTCTTGAGCCAGTAAACAACCTATGGTCTCTTCGATGCGTAAATGTACAATTTCAATCGGTCTCATTAGTGCTGCGGGCATCATGAGGTGGACTTATCAAATCTTTGCTTGATTTGGTCAAAAGCTTCACGATCTTTGTTGAGTCCATACGAACGCTTCCTCTGCCTTGAGTTTTACTAAAGGAGCAAAAACTCTAGTTCTTCCTGAGAGGTTTGATATAAACCTTCTAAGAAAGTTAACCTTTCCCAGGAAAGACTGAAGTTCCTTTTTGTTAGTGGGTGGCCTAGCCTCCAGAACAGCCTTAGCCTTGTTCTTCTCTATTTCAATGCCTTTTTTATGCACCAAAAATCCCAAGAACTTGGCAGCGGACACGCCAAACCCATATTTCTCAGGATTCATCCTCAAACTGTGCTTCCTCATCTCTTGAAAAGCTTGTTTCAGATGCTCCAAATGCTCCTCCTGACTACTTGACTTGACAATGACATCGTCGATGTAAACGTCCACAAACTTGCCTATCATCTTGTGGAAAATAGTGTTCATTGCTCTTTGATAGATTGCACCAGCGTTCTTTAAACCAAAAGGCATCACCACCCACTCGTATGTTCCAATCGAACCTGGGCACCTGAAGGCAGTTTTGGGTACATCTTCTTCAGCAATGAAGATTTGGTTGTACCCTGCATGTCCATCCATGAAACTAAGAAATTCATGGCCAGACGCTGCATCCACTAGCATATCAGCTATAGGCATTGGATATTCGTCCTTAGGAGTAGCAGCATTGAGATTCCTAAAATCAACACAAACCCTCATCTTGCCATTCTTCTTTATGACATGTACCACATTCGGCAACCATTCAACATATCTAGTTGTTCGAATGAACTTGGCCTTCAACAAGCGTTCCACTTCTTCTTTTATTTTCAAAAAAACCTCAGGAGCAAACCTTCTGCTGGCTTGTTTGATAGGCTTACACTCAGGTTTCAGAGGCAACCTATGTTCCACCAAGTCTCAGAATACAAGGATTGCTTTGCTTGGGATTATCATGAAACCATTCTTATCTTTAAACCCTTTTTCAAATCCCAAAGGGCCATCGTCGAATATGCAATCAGCCAACACACCTTCTTCAGCGTTTGGTTGTCGATCGGCCTCATGGGCCGATAATTGTGTTTGACAGTTTTCAAAGGGCATTGTCGTCGACTGGCTGATTGTCTTCAGCCTCATCCAGCAATTTGACATTGAACTGCTCCATCAAGCAAGCATTCAAAGTCTCTTTATCGATAACACCATCCTGCACAGATATTGGTTTCACCTTTGGGTCATACACCTTGAAATCCACATGCATCTGTTGTAAATAACATGGACTATCATCAGCTTCAATGATCTCAATATCATCACGTGAATTCCAGAAAATCAGCTTCTGATGCACTGTCGAAGGTACAGCTCCAACAGCATGAATCCAATCTCTGCCCAACAGGACATTGTAACTAGACCTTGAAGGAATAACCACAAACAAAGTGGACCTCTCTACAGATCCAACCTGTACATCTAGCATGGCTACCCCATCTGTTGGGGCAGATCTTCCTCCAAAATCAGTTACCACTATGTTGGTGGGCAACAAATATGTTTCATCTTTTCCCAGCTTCTTGAACATAGCTCTTGGGATCAAATTCACGGACGCACCTCCATCGACCAACACTCTATTAACTATCTTTCCTTCAAGCATTGCCTTAATATGCAATGGCCTTAGATGACTTCTTTCTTCATTAGTTGGCTTGTCCAAACGGGCAAAGTTGTCAAAGATGGTTACCATGTCCTGCTCGACAAAGTGCCAACCAACAGGAAAGTCATCAAATTCCTCTTCATCAGGAACTTCAACAATTAACTCATACTGAGCTTCGTACTCTGCTGGCAATACTGACACCAAGTTTACGTTGAGATTAGTAAACTCCTATTCCGTAGCCGTTTCTTCATTCTCCAGATGACTCCCTAACTTCATATCCTTCTTGTCGAAAAGATTTTCTTGAGGTCCTAAATCTGACAGAGTTGTTCCCATTGCCACCACTAACTCATCCAGATCCCCGTCTAAGTTAGTGTCAAGATCGAACTCCTCTTTGTCATTCAAACCAATGAGATCTCCTGGGTCATACAATGCCTCAATAACCTCTTCCATGGACAAATCTGTTTTGACACCTATTCGTTCCACTGGCTCCATTGGTTCATCCAGCAGATCAGAATCATTAGCTATAATCCTCAATTCCTCCATGGACACGTCACTTCCAGTATCCTTCTCTGGGGCCGCTTGGATACCAATGTTGCCTTGATCTAGGGCTATTCTTTCAACTTCAACCAAACCCACTGGCCAAGGCTTTATTTTCTCCCTTCAAGAATTGGCCTTGCCAGGTTTGACACTCTGCTTGAAACCTACTACAGGTCCCTGTCCCCCTGCCTGAGACGTTTGACCCTTGTCGAAGTTAGTTCCCTTGACATCAACTACTACACTTTTCAATTTCGGTCCAGGCTCTTTTGACAATGGCACCTCTTGAAGACCCACCATGAAACAGTTTTCAGTTTGGTGCTTAGACAACTCGGCAATCTTCATGTTATGTTTGTGTGCTTTCCTTATCCGCTGTCGTCGACGTTTCTGACTTCGCGACAATGGTGCCTTCTTCACTTGGTCACCACCTGGATAAGGGATTCTTCCACACTGGTAATCTTCATCCCAAAATGGCATCTGTCGAGGATTACTCTTCCTTGCCCTCACCCTATTTCTGTGCTCAGGGCAACGAGCCTTTGCAGAATTCTCGACCCATTTATTCACCATGACATTAGCATCAGGTTTCCTAGTCCTGTTTACAACTCGACCAGAAGACCCCCTATGGTTGCTTCCCATCGACTTTCGAGGATTCAACCAGCCATCCCAATCGCTCATAGGCCTATATGCAACAGGCCTTTGCATTTGGTTGACTGAAACAGGCATCTGGTTTACTGGAGCATGTCTCTGGTTTGCTGGAACAGGTTTAAAACTCCTATTTGCATAACTAGTCTGCATGTTCTGGCATGCTTTAGCCTTCTGAACATTGGCTTTACGGCTGACTTTTAGTCGAAATACCTGTCACAATGTGGGCACAATTTCAACTGGCCCCTATTGTTTTTCCTCCTCAGAAAGTCTTCGACAGTCTCATGAGGCCTGGGGTAAATGTCAAAGGGATCTCCCACATTCACCACATATTTCTGCTTGGAGCTGATGTTCACCATGTTGCAGCTTCTTGAATTTTGGCCTTCGACATTGGATATGCCTTGGCCAAATGGATCTGTGTCCACCTTCATGCTAGGCTTCTGCTTGTCGACAAACTTGAGCCTACCTTCTTTGAGAGCTTTTTGAATTAAATCCCTGAAACGAAAACATTCATTAGTAGGATGGCCTAAAGCCCCATGGTACTTGTAATAATTTAAACCATTGGAGTTTTCAGGCCTTTTCAATTTATGATCATCTGATAACTTAAGCTGTTTGTCTTTTATCAAGATATCAAATATTTTATCAGCTTTTGTTATATCAAATGTGTACGTTTTCTTATTCATAAAACTCATCTTTTCCCTTCCCTTGGAAGGTGTTAATGCTTGACAAGCATAAGGTGGCCCTTCTTTTAACTCAGCAAGACTTATCTCTTGCTCAGCAATAGCCTCATCCTCGCTGTCTGTTTGATCTTGTTCGACACAATTAACCTTCTCACGCCTTACGAATTTCTTATTGTTTTTGAAATTCTTTTCAGACCTGAGTTGTTCAATCTGTCGAACTTTCTCCCCTAACTGGGCAAGATCTACTATGTGTTGGTTTACTAATTTCTTTCTAATATGGTAATCCAACCCACTAGCGGCCATCTTAACAATTTTCGCTTCAGGAACAGGTGTGAAACACCTGCTCTTCATTTGCTTGAATCTAGATATATAATCATCTATGGACTCATTGTAAATACACTTGACATTGAATAAATCAGTCAAGTTCACTCTTAAGTCACCCCTGAAGAATTGATCATGAAACAACCCTTCTAATTGTGCCCACGAATGGACTGAATTGGCCCTCAGCGTGGAAAACCAAGAAAATGCATTCTTTGTCAAGGAACTTGGAAAGAACCTCATTTTCAACCCTTCCATTGTGGCCAATTCTCCCATTTCTATGGAGTATCTAGCAACATGTTCGACAGTCGATTCTCCACTGTCACCAGAAAACTTAGACAATTTGGGGATTTTCATTCCTCTCGGCACTTCTGCTTGCTGTACCCACTCAGGGAACGCAGATATAAAGTATGGCCTATTGGCTTGTCCAATATTAAAACCAAGTCTATTAAGCATTTGCTCAACAGCTTGATTCACATTCTGCTCAATCTGGTTCCCCATGATATTGTGCCTGAGGTTGACCAAACCTTGGTGCATTGGAGGTCCTTGATCATGATTCCTTTGCAATATTTGCACTTGGCCATAGGCCAAATTATTCACATTATGACCAAGGTTCTAGTTTGGCTGAACTATCTCATTTCGCACCATAATAGGGTTATTCACATCTTGGGGAATGCCCCCCATGCCTTGACCTTGAGGCGTGTCCCCTAAGCCCTGCTGAAGATTTACATCTACTGGTGCTGCCAAACCCAATGTCTGATTCATCCTTTCCATTTGTAAAGCCAATGCATTGCATGCTTGATTAGTAGTTTGCATGAGAGGTGTAATTACTTCACCCATCTGCTGTGTGAACATGTGCACCATCTCATGATTGCTATCATCGACTTGCTGTCGAATGCTCGCCAGCGAGTTTTGTGTCATTCCTCCATTATTTTCGGGTATCAACCTCGACATGTCCCCTGCTCCTGACCCCTGTCGATTAGTTGTAGTAGTGGTCACACCTATCATGCCTTGAGTATTGGACGAACCCCCAAACGGCACAAAAGGCTGGTTGGCATATTGATTGAACGTGGTCGAACCAATAGCAGGAACCGTCGAGTTATGCAAATAACCATATGGCATCCCAAAAGGAGGCTGTGTTACATGTGCCGTTGGTCTAATGCTCGAATTCCTCGCACTTCCAGGCGTTGTTTGGATTTCTGGAGCACTTTGAACCACCAAAGGCTCAGAGAGGGCAACGCTTAAAATAGGTTCGCCCATCGCATTGACCATTGCCATCCCAGTACCTGCGCCAATGACAGAATTGTTCCTTTGAGGAACATTCGATACCCCAGCGTTTGTACTGGAAACCGACACGTTCGAATTGCTTGTCGAAGCATTCGCGTTAGTAACACTTGGAAATGTGGCACTGCTACTTGCGCTGCCACTCATGTTTCGTTGTCTAGACACGTTAGAAGCAGTTATTTTTCCACTTCTTAAACGCATAAAACCATCGTTTACAACGAGTTTACTCTAAACTCGTCCCACCGGGCGTGCCAATTTGTTTACTGGGAAATTTGGTTCAGTAGAACTGTGTCTACCAAATTCATCAAACAAACAAATAATTAGTTTTTTTCAAGTGATTGCGTGATTGAACGAGTTATGTGGTAATCCCGTTTTTTCAATAAATGGTCTTATCTCTGAATAAACGGTCGAATTCTCGACCGAGAGTCACTTTGCAATGTTCTTGGCCACTAAGTCATTAATCATTGTGTTTTTGCCAATTTTAAGTATGATAATTTTCAACTAACAAGTGAATTGTAGTAGAAATGGCACAAATTATAATAATTTAACCAAGTTTGGCTGTGACTGACCAATGACTTGATTATCAAGTAACTTTAAACAGAAAGTAAAGTACAATATTTGAAATGAATGATGTATATAAAATGACTTTGAAAGCAAGTAACATGCAGAACGTAATGAAGAGAAATATAAGTTTCGAAAGACAATAAAATAGCCAAAATTAAATTTAAATGCATAAACAGAATGTAAACTTGCAAATAAATTAAATGAAACAGGCAAAACAATAATTGATAAAATTGACTTGAAATTGAATTGCTGAATGTAAAAGTTTTGAAAGGCATACAGTGATCGTTTTCCTTTAATCTGCTCTGCTGTCGAGATGTTAGGAACTTAGATCATGTATCCAACCTTGATTACATTGTGCGAACTACTATTTATAGACAAAAATATGAAAAACTAACTATCATCCGACCAGACACGTGTACGGATACAAGGTCGGTAGTTTATTTCGCTAAAAACTATAAAACTTCGACAGTAGCACTTCCTGTCGAGTTGTACATTTGTTTGCTTAATGCCTAAGTCTTACTCAACCAACCACGTCTGATATCTTCGACGCTTAAAACATCCCGTCGAACAATCTTCACATCACCTAGTCTTTAAGACTTAGTCAATTCTTCACTTCAATTTCTGGCTCCTTGCCTCTTCATTCATCGAACCCCTGAGCTCTGTAGAACAAACTCCAAATCTGAAATTTGGCACCTAACACAACCCTAACCCAAATTCAGCTCATATGATGACGTTGAAGAATGACGCGATCATTTAGAAGAGAACTCTACCGCACTCCTATACCCTTAGTTGCTCAATTCCTCTCTGTGAGTTCATGGCTGTAAACGTAGCGAGGAACGTGAACACATAAATATCATAGTCGTAACGTTGGATCCAATCACACTTTTGATTTTTTTCCCCAAAATTACTTTACCTTCTCTTTTTCCATGAATCTCATAGAGTTACAAAAGTTGAGATTTGTTGAACCTTCAGGGTCTGTTTGGTTCAAATAAGGGGAGGGGAGAGGAGGGATTTTAATGGAGGGGAGGGGAGGGAAGGGGAAGGGAGGGGAGGGATTTACTTTGATTTTGTGTTTGGTTGAGAAGAGGGGAGGGGAAGGGAGGGAAGCCTTTGCTTGTTTGGTTCAGGAGGGAAGGGAGGATTTTAATGGAGGAATGGATTAATTTCTTGGTATATCCTTATAGTGTTTTATATTATATTATATATAAGGATATTTCAGTAATTTTATTTTAAATAATTTAATCTCCCTCCCTCCCTCCAAAACCCCCACTTTGGGAGGGAGCCAAAATTGGCTTAGGAGGGATTTTGCTCCCCTCCCCTCCCCTCCCCTCCCATTAAAAAAATTGAACCAAACAAACATAATTTAAAATATCCCCTCCCCTCCCCTCCAAAACCTCCCAACCAAACACACCCTCAGAGCTTCTCAATGAGCGTTTGCACGATGTTGATGGTGGTGGTTTTTGGCGCAGATAAGAGAAGCTCATTTAATCCCTATAAACACTTTTGTGGTCGTGCGACAGCTGCATCATGCCTCCATTCCTTGCTGTCAATGTTGCACACGCCTCCTCCTCCATAGAATCACGATCATTTGCCACATTACCTCGTCCCTGTCGTCGCTACCATCACCAGCAGAGATAGCACTTGAGAAAGAGACCTAGAGAGGAAGGTTCTAATGTGGAGAGCTTAGAATAAGAGTGCGAGGTATAGATTAATATGAGGGTCAATAAATATGGTGCATGGTGGACCACCTATATAATGGGAATCCCGCCTCCAAACCTATAGCACATCTTGGGACCCGGATTGGGTGCAGTTGGAGAGAGAGGTGCAGTCATGCAGTCATCCCTTTTCACACCTTTGGATGCAGCTTAAACTTAATCTTGGCCTTTCAATTTTTTTTCTTTAAAAAACAAAGAAAAAATAGAGTTTGAGAGAGATAGACTGCTACTACTGCAGCAAATCCGTTTCCCACATCTTGTGCTTTGTTTTGTTTTCTAATTCTATGAATAAAGTTTTTTGCCCATCAATTTTTTTATTCTTTTAATTAAATTTTTATTTTTATATATTTTTGGATAAAAATTTATTAAAATTTATTTGAAAAAGTATTTTAGTGACTTATTTTAAAGTATGAAATGTTTTAAATATCATATATTATATGATATTTTAAACGAAAATAATTTAAAAATTGATTTTATTAATAAAAGTTCATTTTATTAACAATAGAAAATAAATTAAAATATAAAATACTGAAATTTTAAAATTTTAATTTTTGAAAAACTCAAAAGTTAACTTAATTGTTCAAATTTATTTTATCTCATCATATTTAATGTTAATTGAAGATGTTTAAAAATTAAGTAAAAAACAAAAAAAAAATCTAAAATATAGTTAAGCATATTAATTTAATCTGACATAAAAATTTACAAGACGTATATTATGAAAATAAAGGATCTGTAATGGCAATATGTGAAGAATTATATATATATATATATATATATATATATATATAGATTATCTCACTTTTAAATTTATTATGAAATAATAAATTAAAAAAAGAAGTTTATTCATTACTCATTTTTATTAATCATTATATTATGAGAAATTTGATTCCACGTCACCTTTTTTTACTTTTGATCTATATATTATAAAATCAGTATTTGTTTTAAAAAAAAATTAACCTATAACTATGAAAATATAAAACGGGCTTATATATAAATTTAACGTGGGGATACATATATAGAAAAACTGATTATATCTTATGAAAAAAAAACACTCATTATGATTATATTTCCTTCTTCGGGATGGGCTTCATGCACGTGTGATATATCTGGATAAATAACAATGATACATCATACTAAATATGATTTTCCTATTAGGATATTAAAGGATCACATAAACTTTCATTTTTTCCAAAACTCATAAACAGTCCCCTCAAACATTAACATCACACACCACATCTATATCATTATTTGAGTCACGTACGGTTTCTTTCATCAATTGTGCGAGAAAGTTTTAAAAATCAAAGCAAATGAGGAATTCTAGTTCAAAGCCCTACAGTTTCTCCTTATTTGGCCCTGCTGGCCCGTAAGTACACCTATGCAGCCCATTTTCTCCATAGAGACAGCAAAGTCTCTGAAAAACAGAAGAGGCCACTTGCTATAGTTAGTGACCAATGCAGCAGTTGTGGTGTCACCCAAAAGAGCCTGGTCTGACTGAAGTAGCCCCGAATTGTTCACAACATTTTTGTAGTAAATGTTATCAAATGTGTTGGTAGAGATGGGATCCAAGGGAGCGAAATTGGTGTCAGAATCAGCTTGATTTGGGCATAGATTCTGTAAATTTTGTAGAAGTGAAGCATCAAGGGATGGATCTGGTTTACCAGACTCACCAAAGTCGAAGAGCCTATTCTTGAATGTAAAGCAATGAGCAAAGCCAAAGGTGTGGGCACCTGTATTGAGTTACATAGACAATACACATGAAACTTGTCAACTTAATTGCTATGTCATCTATTTTTTGATGTCAAAATTTTGGTTAAATAGAAAAAGATCAGAGAAGTGTTGTGGAAAGACTATAATTTTGTTGATAACCAATTAAAGGACTTGAACTTTAAATAGAAAGATATTTTGATGATATCCATCAATTAAAATTATTTTGAGTAATATATGCTATTCATATATATATCCTTTCAAGATTTTTAATAAAAAAATTATCATTTTTAAAGGCCTTGTAATTATATTAATCTTAACCAATGTGCCCAAATATACTACTTGATAGTAATATATACGTTTAACCCATTATGTGGTTTATATATTTAAAAAAAATTCTATTTTTTATTAGTTGTGTTATTAGTGCATTTGAAATTTGCGACACCTAGTTAACACATTTCAAAATCATGATTAATACAGTTTAGTGCATGGTTAATGAGTAGGTAACTTATTAACCATCGACTGAACTGAATTAACCATAAATTTACACACCAATAACAATGGATTGGACGTGGTTAACTTGTACAACTTATATCAGAATACCCCATTAACCACCCACTTAACTGTAGAACTGCGTTAGTTAGATGTTGCGGACGTCGAAAATTTCAAATATACAAAATATCTTTTCCCTTTTTTTTATAATGAAATCCTCAAATGATAGTCTCTCCGGTCTAAAATATAATATTTTAGAGACTTTTTTTACTTATATTTTAGACTAGAGAGAGTACTTAATTATATTAGTAATTGCATAGTAGAAGTACATGAAGTGCTTCTGTTTGTCTAAACGTATCTAGGAGTAGTACTAACTTTTTCATTGCCATACCCTATTCAGACATACAATAAATAAAACTGACAAACTTGAAGCAAGAATTTACTCAATTAAGTGTAAGATAGTATTCAATAGCTAGGCTTTCATTAGCCGCAAGATCACTGAAGCAAATAATCTGAAGGAAAAGCAAACCTGAGAGCACTGCCACATCCTTCTTTTCAAGACCCTTGGAAACGAATTTGGCAGTTATGTTTTCTAAAGGATCAAAGGGTGATGGCAAGTTATTTGCCTCGCTCTCGCTTGCTGTTGTCCCATCTCTACGACCAAGAGGTACTGACCAAAATGGACCTTTACTCTGAAAAAATTAGAAAACATTTTAATTAATATGTCGCAAGTATACATGCAAATATGCAATAATTAAGAGGTTAATTCTCATGCATGATTGAATCAGCTTGCTCTAGATCAAGAAAAACTGAAAAACTTTTCAGCTAGCCACAACCTTTATACTGAACACTAAGTTAATTATAAGTTTTTTTTGTATAGGACTATCAATTAATCGAACCAACTCGAAAATAGTTTGAGACTCGATTCGACAATTAACTCTTTGAACTTGGTTCATGAACCAAATGAATTGAACATGAGCTGAAAATTAAGCTCGTTATATAAACGAGTTGAACTCAAACTCTATATAGTTTGACTGGTTTGGTTCATGAACCAGCTCGACTTGTTAACAAAATATGCTGCCCAATTAAACAGTGACTTCTTACAAAATATACAGCTTCTCTGGCTGCTAGAGTAAGTATATCAGCACATGACACTGTGGATGGACACGCTTTCTCTAAAGCAGACTTGATTGTGTCAATGACCTCAAATCCTCTGATTGAATTTTTATTAGGCAGCGCATTTTTCTCCCCCTTTAGAGTGTCGGTATCATCAAGTAACACAGACCCATCACATCCCTAAGCAATAGAGAAAATGAAATTAAGAAGAAACACATAAAATGATGTTATGGCACTAAAAGAATTACTTGGTATAAATAAATTTCAGAGGGGTTAATTAATTACATTGACAAAACAATCATGGAAATGAAGGCGCAAGAGAGAAGCAGCAATCCTCGAGTCATTGGCCATAGCTGACCAGACATTGTATCGAACAATTCTGGTCAGGTTTGGACAAGTTGCGTCATAGAAATTATAATAAAGTTGAGAGCATACAAGTGGAGTAAGGAACACAAGCCAAAACATAAAAACAAAACGATGCTTATTAGAGACACAGTACTCCATAAGTTTAAAACTATAATGACAACAGGGGATCGAGGTTTATTGAGTACTTAACAACTTAGTTAGAGTTGCCTGTGACAATAAGTTGTAAGCTGAAACAATTTATAGAACAGAAAGTAAATGCTACCTTAATTTTTATACAGAGTGGCAGAGCCACTATCATTGTCCTTATCGATTGACTTCGGTACAAGTCCAAAATTTCTGCTCATGAAGTTAAGCAATTGCTCTAAGTGGTAAGATGATGTAGTATGGCAATTAATATATTTCTATAAAAAAAATCCCTCAAAAGAACACTGCATAGTTGACACTCACGTGAAGAATAGGGGCGTTTGAAAGGGTGTGATCACTTGCTGTCTGTATATCACTATTAGAAAAAACTGAAATAGCGACGAAAATTAGAAACGGAATAAATGAAATTGGTCTTTAAATTTGGTGTTTCTAATCTTTAGCAGCAGAATTAAAGACAGATTTTGCATTTTTCCATCTCTATTTCAACTTTCTCTGTTAGTTGTTTTCTTCTGTCCTACTAGTACATGCACTGCCTAGATAGTAAGAAGCTTGCACTTTGAGGATAAGTCTTTTGCATTGTGGGAGTGGGAGAAGAATATTCAAAGCAGAAACTATAGATATATACCGAAAGTGCAATATGTGTGAATCAGTCATGATCTGTGAATCTGTCATGTGGTGGAATATGTGTGTACAATCATGATCGATCATAAAAGCTTATTACAAAACGGGAGATATATAATAATAATAACCTGGCATTTTGTGGGAAAGAGGATCAACTTCATGCTATATTTGTCAACCGTAATTTTTTAATTGTGTAGAGTTACTAACAAAAATAAATGAACAAATATCAAAGGCAACCAATACTAAATTTAATAGCAACCAAAACAATGCAATAAAATCAATCAAACACGGAGTAGAGAGTAGGAAGAATAACACCGCTATTTGGTTACGCAGTTCGGCCCCAAAAAGATGACCTACGTCTGCGGGAGAGAGCAGTGTGAATAAGGAATAAGGAATAACGAAGTTTGTAAATAGTAGATTTATTTATATTTGTATTCGGCCCAGGCCCGTTAGGTTTTCGCATAGAATAGCCTATTTAAACTCATTAGTGTTTGTACTCAAGGGGAAAAGAAAAGATAGACAATCAATAAAACGGAACTACAGCTGCTTTGTAGTCGCAGACGTAGGCAAAGATTGGCCGAACTGCGTGACCAATATTGCGTCTCATATTTGTGACATGGTATCAGTAGGGGTTCGATCCACTTACCTGTGATTTCCTCAGCGATAACTTGGTCGCTCGTGCCTTGGTATCCGACGTGTCCCTTCGTGCCTTGGTCTCCGACGTGTTCCTAGTTCGTGGTTTTCCGTTTTCTTGGTTTTGCTCTTGCTCTCGGCCAACGACGGCACTGGTTCCTGGTTTGTTGCTCTCGGCCAACGACGTGTTCCTGGTTCGTTGCTCTCTGGTTCTCTGTGACTCCTGTTGAGGCGGCTTTGCTCATCCTAGTCAGCGCTGCTCTTGGTTCGCTGTTCCTTCTAGTTCGCCGATTTCATCTCTGACCGATTTCCTCTCATCGGTACGTGTCCTGATCTTGGCGACGTGTTGTTTGGCTGGGCTGTTTCTTGTCATTTGCTTGGCTATTGATTTTGTCACTGTTGGTCCCATTGATACATTTAATAATTTTTAAATGGCTTCAGAGAAAGAAAGGGATATTTTTTGTGTTCGTTTTACCGGTAAGAATTATGCTGCTTGGGAATTTCAATTTAAGATATATGTCAAAGGAAAAGGATTATGGGATCACCTTGATGGGGTTACTAAGGCGCCAACAGATAAACTTGCCTTAGATGCGTGGGAAGTCAAAGATGCTCAGATTATTTCTTGGATCCTCAGTACTATTGATCCTCAGATGATCAATAATTTGCGAGCATTTTCAACTGCTCAAGAAATGTGGGATTACTTGAAGCGTATTTACAATCAGGACAATACGGCCAAGCGTTTCCAGTTGGAGTTGGAGATCGCCAATTACAAACAAGGTAATTTGTCAATTCAAGATTATTATTCTGGTTTTATGAATTTGTGGACAGAACACTCTGATATTATATATGCTACTGTCGCCAAACCATCACTTTCGGCTGTCCGAGATGTTTATGATACTAGTAAACGTGATCAATTTCTCATGAAACTTCGTCCGGAATTTGAGGCTGTTCGGGGTGCTTTGCTGAATAGGAACCCTGTTCCTTCCTTGGATACGTGTGTTGGTGAACTGCTCAGGGAAGAACAACGTCTTCATACTCAAGGAACCATGTCTCATGATCCTGTCCCTTCTGAACCTGTGACAGTTGCATATGCTGCGCAAAATAGAGGCCAAGGCCGTGATATGCGTCAGACTCAATGCTTCTCTTGCAAACAATTTGGACATGTTGCTCGTAGTTGTCCCAAGAAATTTTGCAATTACTGCAAGCAGCAGGGTCATATCATCTTTGCCTGTCCTACGCGTCCTCCACGACCGACTAAGCGTCCGGTGCAGGCATTTATGCCACTACTAGCTCGGCAGCTGGTCCTTCCACCAGCGGTGCATCTGATAGTGGTGCTCTTCAACCTGAATTGATTCAACAAATGGTACTTTCTGCTCTTTCAGCCTTGAGCATTACTGGTAAGTCCTCTTTCATTTCTCGTCCATGGTTACTTGACTCTGGTGCATCGAATCACATGACGGGTTCTCCTGAACATTTGCACAATTTAAATCCTTATAATGGCAATCATAAAATTCAAATTGCTGATGGGAGTACTATTCCTATAACTCATGTTGGTGACATCAACTCTGAGTTTCGAAATGTGCTTATAGCACCTGGACTTGCTTCCGATTTATTGTCTGCTGGCCAATTAGTGGATGACGGTTGTGATGTTAATCTTTCTCGTGCTGGTTGTTTTGTGCAGGAACAAGTGTCGGGGAAGGTGATCGCGAAGGGGCCTAAAGTGGGAAGATTGTTTCCGCTCCAGTCTATTTTTTGTCATTTATCTCTTGCCTGTAATACTGTTTTGAATCCATGTGAGGATTGGCATAGGAAATTGGGCCATCCAAATTCTGTTGTTTTGTCTCACTTATTTAAGATTGGTTTGTTAGGTACTAAACCTATGGATTCTAGTGCCTGTATTTCAGGTTCTGTTTGCAAATTAGCTAAAAACAAAACTCTTCCTTTTCCGTCTGGTGCTCATCGTGCTTCTACTTGTTTTGAGATAATTCATAATGATGTTTGGGGAATCTCACCTGTAGCTTCTCATGCTCACTATAAATATTTTGTCACCTTTATCGATGATTATAATCGTTTTACTTGGATTTATTTTCTTAAATCTAAATCTGAAGTGTTTTCTATGTTTAAGAAATTTCTGATGTATGTTGAAAATCAATTTCAAACCAGTATTAAAATTCTTCGGTCTGATTCTGGTGGTGAGTATATGTCTCATGAGTTTCAGGAGTTCTTACAGCAAAAAGGTGTATTGTCTCAACGATCTTGTCCCAATACCCCTCAGCAAAATGGTGTTGCAGAATGTAAGAATCGTCACTTGTTGGATGTCACACGTACCTTACTTCTCCAGGCTTCTGTTCCATCCAGATTTTGGGTAGAGGCTCTTTCCACAGCTATTTTTTTGATCAACCGTCTTCCTTCCACGGTGATTGAGTTTGATTCTCCTTACTTTCGCCTTTTTAAAACTCAGCCTGATTATCGTAGTTTACATACTTTTGGGTGTGTTTGTTTTGTTCACCTACCATCCACTGAAAGACATAAGCTTGGGGCACAATCTGTCCAATGTGCATTTATGGGGTATAGTCATTCTCATAAGGTTTTTGTGTGTTATGATGTCTCTAACCATCGATTTCGCATTTCTAGGAATGTGACATTTTTTTATCATCAGTTTATGTTTCCTTGCCCTTCTCCTGGTTTGACTGATATTGCTATACTTCCCCATTTTTCTACTTTGTCTCCATCTATAGAACGTTTCAAACCAGGACTTGTATATGCCAGACAACGCGATAGACAGGTTCCCACTTGCCCTTCCGATGCTGACCCGCCACCTGATCCTGATCCTGTACCAGTTGCACCACGGCGTTCTAGTAGAACGTCTCGAGCACCAGATAGATATTCACCAGACAGGTTTGATTCTTCACATACTGCTTTAACCGTTTCTCTATGTGGCACATCTATTCCTACTTGTTACTCGCAGGCTGTTAAGGATGTGTGTTGGGTAAATGCTATGAATGAGGAACTTCAGGCCCTTCAGGACAATTTTACTTGGGATATTGTTCCTTGCCCTCCTGATATCAAACCCATAGGCTGTAAATGGTTGTATTCTGTGAAACTGAATTCTGATGGATCTGTCAATCGGTACAAGGCTCGATTGGTTGCTTTAGGCAACAAGCAGGAATATGGCATTGATTATGATGAGACATTTGCACAAGTTGCTAAAATGACTACTATTAGAATGGTGCTCTCTATAGCTGCTTCTCATGGGTGGTCTCTCCACCAAATGGACGTGAAGAATGCATTTCTTCATGGCGACCTGACTGAAGATATTTATATGACTCCCCCTCAGGGCCTATTCTCTTCATCTAAGGGGGTGTGCAAGCTCAAACGCTCTCTATATGGTTTGAAACAGGCGCCTAGAGCATGGTATGAGAAATTCCGTTCCACTCTACTTGGGTTCTCTTTTACTCAAAGTCAGTATGATTCGTCTTTGTTCATTCACCGCACATCTACGGGCATTGTTCTGCTCCTTCTTTATGTTGATGATATGATCATTACTGGTTCTGATGCAGCATCTATACAGGAAGTTAAACAACAGCTTCAAGCCTCATTTCAAATGAAAGACCTTGGTCTTTTACATTATTTTCTTGGACTCGAGGTGCATTCTACCTCTAAGGGTATATTTCTCCATCAGCATAAGTATGCCACAGACCTTATTGATATGGCTGGCCTCCAATCCGCTAATCCTGTGGATACTCCTCTTGAAGTTAATGTTAAATACCACCGCGACGAGGGTGAACTTTTGACCGATCCTTTATTCAATAAGAGTAAAGCCTTATCCTCGTCATCGAGCTTCACATCAATATTCAGTAGGTCATCGATAATTTTGTTGAATTCCGTTAGTTGCTCCACAATAGGTTTGGTCTCTACCATCTTGAATGAGTAGAGATGTTGTTTCAGACATAACCTGTGGGCCAATGACTTGGTCATGTACAACGATTCTAACTTTGCCCACATCTCCGCCGCGGTCTTCTCTCTTGCAACTTCCCTCAATGCCTTATCGCCAAGGCACAAGATAATGGCACTTCCTGCCTTATCTATCATCTCCTTCTTCTCCGTTTGAGACAGGGTGGCCGGCATTCTTGCCTCGCCCTTCAAGGCTTCAAAGCACTTCTGTTGAATAAGGATTGCTTCCATCTTCACCTTCCATAGACCGAAGTCGTTGTTACCGGAAAACTTCTCGATGTCCCATTTAGTACCCATGGTGCACAATTGAATTATTTGTTCTTCCCACAGACGGTGCCACTTGTTGAGTTACTAACAAGAATAAATGAACAAATATCAAAGGCAACCAATACTAAATTTAATAGCAACCAAAACAATGCAATAAAGTCAATCAAACACGGAGTAGAGAGTAGGAAGAATAACACCGCTATTTGGTTACGCAGTTCGGCCCCAAAAAGATGACCTACGTCTGCGGGAGAGAGCAGCCCTCCGTTTCACTATCAAAGAGTCTTTACAAGAGATTACAATTGCTTTGAACCCCTTTACAATGTCCAAGAAGAACAAACCCAAGAGTTCCCAATCCCTCTCTCTTTTCCTCTATGAAAACCTCTCAAGAACAACAATAGAGAAAGCCTTCAATCCTCCCTCTATGATTTCCTAAGACCCCAAGGTGTTTCAATGTGTTTCCAGCCCCAAAAACCTCACAAAGACGCTCAAGAACGGCTGCACACAACCCTAGAAAGACTGCACCTCGTACTGCACAATTCTGCAACGTCGGGTTTATAAAACCCGACTGTGAATCGATTCACAGGCATAGGTGAATCGATTCACCTAGTTAAAAAAGCCTCCCCTGCACGAATTAATAATATGAATCGATTCATGCAAGCTTCCCATGCGATTCACAGAGGCGTACTTCGATTCACAGAGTCTCAAACATGCTTGAATCGATTCACATAGCTAGGGAATCGATTCCCAGTGTTCAAGAAACACTTTCAAGCAATTCCATGATCCTCCAAACTGATTTTAAGGCACTCTAAACTCCACAATTCTCCACCTTGACTTCAAATCAGTGGTGATGCTCAACTTTATCCATCAACCACTTGCTGCTCTCTCCATTACTGGAATTACGTTTCAACGCAAATGATCAAGTCCAAGTGATCCTTGAACCTTGATCTAGGAAGATACTTGCTGAACTTCTCACAACCATGCGTAATCCCCAATTCACTAATCATACTCTTCATTGTGACTCCACCTTGAGTTGTCTTCACATGCTTCAAACCACCTTTCAAAGAGCCATACCTCCTTTTCCGGTTCTTCCCAATATTCATTCCAAGTGTCCTATCCACAATGCCGAGATCCGTCATCTCAAATCTAGAAGCTAACTTCCCCTTGAGCATACTGTCATGCCCTAATTTTGTCCGGTAAAATAACATTCAAAAAGAACAAAAATAGTAGTAGAGAAGAAAGAAGGAGAAAGAAATCTTGAAGAGAAAATAGGTTGAAAAAAAATTGTACTTTGGTATAGCTTATGTATTCTGGGTGTAATTAATGTTGTGGAGATGGTATTAAAGTGATTTTTACCTTGTTAGAAAGCTAAAACAAAACTCTACAACTTTGATGAGGAACCCAAGAGTCAAATATGAAGTTTACTAAGTCCAAATTGACTTGGAAGTAAGAACAAGTATGCTGAAAAATGGTTTTGAACAGTATGTAAAGATTAGGTCATATCTTGAGTTGTAGAAGTCTTTTTTAATGAAACCAACGCCATTTGAAAGCTAACATCCTTGGCTACAAATGTTATGAAGGACTCGGGACTTGTTTCTAACGATTTACTGCCCTAAAATACCATGAAAGTTATAAAACTGCACAAAAACGGACAACACATTATGTTGAATAACGTTCAAAGAAAATGTCATATCTTGAGCTATACTTGTCCAAATAAGGTTTTCTTTATACTGTTGGAAAGATAAGAAAAAGATCTACAACTATTATTTTGGATTACAAACCCAGATCGACCTCTATCATGGACCAAATCGAGCATGAAGTTCGAGACGTGATGTTACATGTATTGTTCGGGACATCCACTTGTGTTGACAATATCTTGAGTTGTAGATATCCTTTTGAGATGAAACTTGTGCCATTTGAAAGCTGGAAACAATGTCTATAATTCTTATGAAGGTCATGAAGCACAATAAAGTTGTTTTAAGTGTTGTATTAGTGCTCAAAGTTGGCTATTTAGTTTTGTTGAACATTTAAAATATCAAACTTAAGAAGCCAACTCCCAACTTTACTATTGAAGTCCCACTTTGAAAAATTCACACTCTTTCAACCTCTCATTCTCCTATATAAGGAGTGCATCACCAAGCACTAAGATCATCCAAGAAAAATGGATTAATGGGCCTAGTGCAAAGCATAGGGCCTTTGCTTTAGTCAAATTTTTTTTGAGAAGGTTACTATCCCTTTTCAACCTTCAAGATTGGAGGGATTCGTGGGTCTGACGCATTGCGCCCAACAAAAAATATTTTCTCTCGAGGTAAGTGCATTTAATTCCTTCTCTCCTTTTCTTTTTATGTATTTTTTTTAGTATGTTTATGTTTGTCTTTATTTATAATGTTAGATACTTTTGTTATATTTGCTATTATTAATAATTGTATCTAGCTTAGATAATAATAATAATAATAATAATAATAATAATAATAATAATAATTTAAAATATTAGTAGTGATTACGCCAAATCCACTTTTGGTTTGGTCACTACGCAAACTTTTTCTGATGACTACTCCAAATCCTCTTTTGGTTTGGTCATCATAATTTCCTAATAAAAATCTAATAAATATTAGTAATGACAATGCCAAATCTACTTTTGGTTTAGTCACTACGCAAACCCTTTTCCGTTTCAAAAAACTTAAAATCAATGACTACTCTAAATCCTCTTTTGGTTTGGTCATTACAAAAATCTTAATAAAATACCTTAAAATATTAGTAGTGATTACGCCAAATCCACTTTTGGTTTGATCTCTACGCAGTCACAGATTGATTAATTAAAATCAACCAACACACAACCATTTTCTATCCAAGAACTACGTAGCCTTTGATTTCTCCACTGCACCCGGAGATACGTAGGAGCAGGAGCCCACTCCTGTCAAGCGCAAAAATAAACGACTTTTATTAAGTCCTCTTTTTTTTATCCTGGTTAAATTTTTTTTTTTAAATAAAAGGGAAATAAATATTTTTTTTAGAAGTTAATAAATTTTGCACAATTAATTAGAGGTAACCTTTTTCGAAAGGATGTTGTAGGGTGCTAATACCTTCCCTACACATAATCGACTCCCGAACCCAAATCTGGTCTCAAGGACCATTTTCTTCAAAAAAGGTTTTTTCCAATATTTTTTCCTTCGAAATAAATTATTGGTGGCGGCTCCATTAAACTCGAATAAATCCCTCCGGATTTTTCGGTCGCTACACATACCAATCTCCTCCTTGCTAGAACTTGCTTTTTGAATATCATTCACACTCTCCAGCTCAAGATTGACCTTACACACAAGCCTCTCCTTGTACCTTGGTTCTTCAAACTCCGGAATACCTTCCGTCTTCGTGAAGTTCCACTTGCATCCAACTACCCTTGACTTTAGGTAGATTCACAAGTTCCCAAGTCCGGTTCTTCTCCAATGAATTCACACCTTCATTCATTGCCTTCAACCGTTTCTGACTCTCCATGCTTCCCATTGCTTCACTGAAGTCCCTTGGTCCCGAGTCTTGAACCTCTTCAGTCACAAACAAAGCATAACAAACAAGATCAGCATACGTATCTCTTGATTGCCACAGTCTCCCTCCTTTCCCTATCTCTTGCCAGCGATAGCCAGGGATCCACTGTTTGTTGTCTTCCTCTAGAACACGATGGTGGAGGACTATCCTCCTCTTCATCATTCCGGTCTCACTAGTGGTAGACTCCACCTCAAACCGAAGTTTTCTCCACCTCCACTTCGAGCTACTATCCTCCAGGTCTTTGCACTTCATCCCCATGCGGTCTCATCGAAAGTGACATCCCGACTTATGATAACCTTTGACCCTCCAGATTCCAAATTCCACAACTTGTATCCCTTCACACCCTGGGATATCCGATGAAGACACATTTCACACTCTAACATTAAGCTTATCACCGCTTGATATGCACAAAAGCCAAAGCTCAAAACCTTCAACTTGGAGTAGTCACGGTCTCCCACTCCAAACCTCCATAGGTGTCTTGAAGTCTAACGCAGTTGATGGACATCTGTTGATCAAATATCTTCTTTGTACTCACGGCCGCCTGAAGCTTTTAGGCAACCCAGCTGCCAAAAGCATACTCTCACCCGCTCCAAGATGGTCCTATTCATGCATGTTGCTAGGCCATTTTGATGTGGTGAGCTTTCCACGATCCTATGCCTCTGAATACCTTGTTTCCTGCAAAACTTATCAAAATGCTCTGAAAGAAACTCCAGGCCATTGTTAGTCCTTAAAATTTTCAGTTTAGTTCCTATTTGATTTCCTATGAGAGTATGCCATTCCTTAAACTTTTCAAAGGTGTCACTTTTGCCTTTCAAAATATAGACCCATACTCTCCTAGAGAAATCATCAACCATGGTAAGGAAATAGGAACCACCCCATGAGTACTCACTCTAGCCGGACCCCAAAGATCCGAGTGAATGTACTCAAAGGGTTTACTAGAATGATGCATGCCACCCCCAAACTCAACCTTATGATGTTTGCCTAGTATGCACTTATCACAAAATTCTAGCTTATCCAACTTATCACCACCTAGCAAACCTTGTTTAGCTAGTTCAACTAAACCCTTTTCACTAACATGCCCTAACCTTAAATGCTATAGTTTAGTTTTATCATGCGGAGCTTGACTGGCTAATGATGCATGCCCTATAACAGTAGAACAATCTAATATGTATAAGCCACACATTTTAGACCCTTTAGCCATTACTAATGCACCATTCGAAATCTTAATCATGCCATGCTCAATTCTAGTACTATAGCCTAATCCATCAAACATGCTTATAGATAAAAGATTTCGTTTTAGTTCAGGAACATACCTCACATCTTGTAAAAGGAATTCACGGTTGTCAAACATCTTGAGACGAATCGAACCCATACCTTGAACTTTGCACGCTTTGTTGTCACCAAGGCGAACTACTCCACCTTGCTTGAGCTCCAAAGTTTCAAAATATTCCTTCTTTGGACACATGTGAAAAGAGCACCCGGAGTCCATAACCCAACTCCTATCTGGTTCCCAACTCGTAACCACTAGAGCCCCTGCATCCTCATAACCATCCTCCATAGCAATCGCAACCTCCACGGAATCTTCATTGCCCCCTCTCTCGGGACAATCCCTCTTAAAGTGACCAACCTTATGACAATTAAAGCATTTGTACTTAGCTTTATTGTCCCCTTCCGACTTGGATTTCGCCTTAGGCTTTCCTTTACCGTTTCCTCTACTCTCATTCTTTCCCCTTGAGACACTCAAGCCTTCCCCACTATCTTCCACCTTCAGGTCTTGAAGCTTGGTTAGCTCCTTAGTCTTAATTGATTGTTGGACCTCCTCCAAGGTAATAGTGGACTCCTTGCCATAGAGGAGTGCATCCTTAAAGTGTTCAAAGGACCTAGGCAATGAATTCAATAAGAGTAAAGCCTTATCCTCGTCATCGAGCTTCACATCAATATTCAGTAGGTCATCGATAATTTTGTTGAATTCCGTTAGTTGCTCCACAATAGGTTTGGTCTCTACCATCTTGAATGAGTAGAGATGTTGTTTCAGACATAACCTGTGGGCCAATGACTTGGTCATGTACAACGATTCTAACTTTGCCCACATCTCCGCCGCGGTCTTCTCTCTTGCAACTTCCCTCAATGCCTTATCGCCAAGGCACAAGATAATGGCACTTCCTGCCTTATCTATCATCTCCTTCTTCTCCGTTTGAGACAGGGTGGCCGGCATTCTTGCCTCGCCCTTCAAGGCTTCAAAGCACTTCTGTTGAATAAGGATTGCTTCCATCTTCACCTTCCATAGACCGAAGTCGTTGTTACCGGAAAACTTCTCGATGTCCCATTTAGTACCCATGGTGCACAATTGAATTATTTGTTCTTCCCACAGACGGTGCCACTTGTTGAGTTACTAACAAGAATAAATGAACAAATATCAAAGGGAAATAAATATTTCAATTAATTAGAGGTTAAATTTTTTATCCTGGTTAAATTTTTTTTTAAATAAAAGGGAAATAAATATTTTTTTTAGAAGTTAATAAATTTTGCACAATTAATTAGAGGTAACCTTTTTCGAAAGGATGTTGTAGGGTGCTAATACCTTCCCTACACATAATCGACTCCCGAACCCAAATCTGGTCTCAAGGACCATTTTCTTCAAAAAAGGTTTTTTCCAATATTTTTTCCTTCGAAATAAATTATTGGTGGCGGCTCCATTAAACTCGAATAAATCCCTCCGGATTTTTCGGTCGCTACAGCTGGCGACTCCACTGGGGACAATTTTTTTTTTAGAGAGTCAAGCCTAAATAACAGATTGTGCTAAATAGTTAACTCTTATGTTTAGTTTCCCTTGTTTTTATTTATTTATTTACTTACTTATTTATTTATTTATTTATTGTTCTTTTGTGAATATTTGTTGTGAATGTTATGCATATATTGAACCTTAGGTTAGAAGACCATATTTTGTATATTTCATTTGTTTTGCAGCTTGGGTAATTTTAGGTTGCCTCCATCACACACCTCACTTACACACCTTTTACACACACTTATGAGTGGGACCCTATACCCGGGCCCGAGTGCAGCTTAGGGAGTGGGAGGTTGTTAGTGATAGTCACTTCGAATCTACTTTCGATTTGGGTATCATGAGAACCTCATCTAGAGTGCGACTATTCCGTGGGTGCCCACACGTAGGATCTTCTTCCTATTGGTGGTCACATCCCGTAATGGTACTTGGCTCTAGAGACCTTTGGTGAGGAAGTTATTAGTACCACTGTGAAAGTCCTCACATATCGGATTATTTATAGGCCCTTAGAAGTAGAAATCCTCCGATTTAGGGTAATTTTATTTAGGACACAACGAGGTGGTCTATTTTTCGATTGACCTTTCTTTCTTTAAAAAAAAAATTCGAGCAGCATAGGCATTCCATCATTTACAATATTTCAAAAAAAAATAGGCATATCACATTTTTTTTGGTGGCCATTTCATTAATAATTTCATTAGTCTCACACGCCCATGCATTCTTTAATAATCAACATGATACGATTTGATATTAGTGAACTTTAGCACTTTGCATCCATCCTCATTTCATTTAATTTCTGGGTAGGCTCGCCAAGGAATCGTACGGAAGAGCTAGATTTGATCGGCAAAATAACATGAGATCAAGTAGTAAAGCAGTTTCAAAAAAAAAACTCATATGTGCCAAAACAATGAGGCTTACGGTTCCCCTACACAAATAAATAGATCCATGCATCGACATCCATTCATTCATTTTTTTTTCTTACATACTCATATCATTTTTTTTAAATCGCCAGAAAATAATCAAACAAACTGGTTCCTCGACACCCTTATCGAACTCGCTCTCAATCAAAGATCATGGATGACCAAGAGATGAAAGATGACGTCAATCAGCTGAAGGAACAAATGAGCAATGTCTTAGAGCTTGATCTCTTAACAAAGACAAGGCTGCAGATGGGGTATCTCCAAAGAATGAATGATAAAAGTCAAGCTACACCTTCCCACCCACGGCTTGAGTCTATGCGGTTGCAATATGGTCTCAATACTCGAGGATGATGGTACCTTTTGCAATTTACCCGCAGGTCCTACGATCACCGATTAACAACCCTCAGAATCAAGTACCACAATTCCCACTTTACGGACTCCCGCCTGGTTACACGCCACCTATGGCCAATGATGATACTACAAACCATAACCCTCAAGGCCCACAGGCACAACAGTTCCCACTATTTGGTCTCCCACTGCTACACACCGCCAAAGCTAACAATAACTCTGCAGAAACTGATTCCCAAGCACTTGTTGTGCAAGATATAGCTCAAGGATCTGGCTCCGGTACTGAAACCATACCAGTTCAAAGCTTAACTCCTGGCTTCATGACATACACCTTTCCACCTGGTTATGCACCATCCCATCTCGGGAATACTCAAGGAGTCAGTACGCCCGTAGTGACCCCCGTGGTGAATCACCGACCATTTGGTTACCCCTATTATATTCAAGGAAATCCATTGAATCCCCAGACTAACCGCATTGCCTGGTCTCCAGCTATGGGAGGACCCAATCTAAGCATCCCAGTTGGGAATCAGTCGTCTGATACGAAGTTGCAAATCCTCGAAGATAGGCTAAGAGCTGTAGAAGGAGTAAGTTATCTCGGTTCAAGTATCGCTTCAGATCTTTGTCTCGTACCGGATGTGGTTGTACCGCCAAAGTTCAAGGTGCCAGACTTTGACAAGTATAAAGGGACAACTTGCCCAAAAAGCCACTTGACCATGTACTGTAGGAAGATGGCGCCCTATGCACATGATGATAAACTTCTGATTCACTTTTTCCAAGATAGTTTAACAGGGGCAGCGTCAAGTTGGTATACACACCTTGAGCGATCTCATATTCGCTGTTGGAAAGATTTGGCGGATGCCTTCTTGAAGCAGTATAAGTATAACATTGATATGGCTCCTGACAGAATGCAGTTGCAAAACATGGCAAAAAGAGACAATGAGACTTTCAAGGAATATGCCCAACGATGGAAATCTTGGCGACCCAAGTGGAACCGCCTCTGATTGAAAAAGAAATGGTGGCCATGTTCATGGATACTCTTCAATCACCCTTCTATGACAAAATGATCGGAAGTGTATCATCAAACTTTTCAGATATGGTCATCGTAGGGGAAAGAGTTGAAGGAGGAATGAGGAATGGAAAGATTGCCCAAAGTTTTGCTGAAACCAGTAATATCAAGAGACCCCCAACAAACTTCGTAAAGAAGAAAGAAGGGGAAACTAATGATGTGATGACGAGCCCGGGAGGACAAACACAAGGAAAACCACCCCAATTCTTTACTAATTTCCCACATCCTTTTTCATACCCCTACTTTCCACCTCCATACATTGTCGCCGCCTCTCATAATCTAACCCCCCAGCCAAACCAACCAATGATGCCCTTTCGACCACCTTCCCCCATCCAAACACAAGCACAACCAGTTGCTCCCACCCAACCAAACCAAAACCAGAAACAACCAAAAGACCAAGAAAAAAAAACAGGCCAAATTGATCCTATTCCCATGACCTATACGGATCTGTTCCAACACCTCATCAGCAACTCCTTGGTCTCTCCACGCTCAATAAAACCACTTTAACCTCCCTTCCCAAGAGGATATGACCCAAATGCCAAGTGTGAATTTCATGCTGGGGCAGTAGGTCACACAACTGAAAATTGCAAGGCTTTGAAGTACGTGGTTCAAGATCTGATCAATGCCAAGTGGTTGAGTTTTAAGGAGGATGGGCCTAATGTGGGTAATAATCCCCTTCCAGGTCATAGAGGTCCAAAGTCATTGCCATTACTGAGGAGTTTGGGGACCAACACCTGATAGCTGGATTGGAAGGCAGGGAGCCAAAAGATGAGAGTATCCCCATCTGTGACATCAGGCAAAGCCTTTGGAGTGCAGGAATGTTGAATCCGAATCAGATAGCAGCTATCAAGGACGATCGCAGTGCAGAAAGCGACAATGTCAACCTTGTCCACCCTTGCTCGCCGAATGAAGAACTTGGAAATTGGGAGATCGTTGAGTTTCCCGTGATCTTTGATTCAAAGTAATTATGTAATGCAAATTCTATTGCTCTGCCCAAGGCTTTAGAATAATTTATTGTTAAAAGGGCGCACGTTTCATTTCATTTCAGTACCATTATCAATAAAATGCACTTTGAATTTTCTAATCATTTCCCTTTTCTTTTTTTTCATCTTTTCCATTCCCTTTCTTCTTTTTCGTTTTTTCTTTTCGCCGATTTTAACTAATGCAAATCCAAAAATATTGTCTTTGAAAATGACGATGTCAGTGACTCATACTATAACTTTGACTACCCCATGAGGACAATTGGGAAACCCCTTCTGAACCGATGAGATTGATGGAACAAGAGGTAAGAGTGATACAACCCCACGAGGAAGAATCTGAAATAATCAAACTGACTACTGAAAGTGACAAAAGTAGTTAATAAAAATAGAAAGAAAAAGGTAAAGCAAATGCACAATTTGCCAAAATTAAGTTTTATGAAAATTTGAGCAATGAGGTTTTGAGATGAAGTTTGACCTTTTTTTTTTCTCTATCCCAAAAAATGAAAAATGTATATCCCTTGCTACCCCTTTTGAGCCCTAAAAATTTCTTTCAAATACCCTATACAAGGATCACTCATCCATTGGAGGTCAGCACAATAGTCTATTCAATTTCATCTGTCAAAAAAAAAGCAAGCAAGCAAGCAAATGGCAAATACAACGTATCAAAGACGCTTGCAAGAATAAAAAAATCAGTAAATAAAAATGTCAAAATAAAACAAAAGCAATTATGCTAGCAACCATCAAAGTGCATCTTTGCACTAAAAAATCCTTGTTAAAAAAAAAGCCCTCAAACACCTTTTGAGCCTGAAATATCCTTTCTTTTGTGACCCTTCAACCCCTGGCCACGTTACAACCCTAATAAAGTCTATTCTGATCAAAACCAAATTGCTCATATTTTCTCAAAACTTGATTTTGGAAGAGGAAATCCATGTAAACTCCTCATTGCAGTTTTTTGCCAAAAATGTGGTTGTCAAATTCATCAAAAGGGATATGATCTGCCACCATGGTCTGCCAAATAAGATAACTAAGTTAAATAACAAGATGATGAAGGAGTTGTGTGACGACTTCAAGATCCAACATCATAATTCCTCACCATACCGCCCAAAGATGAATGGGGCAGTTGAAGCTGCAAACAAGAACATCAAGAAGATTGTCCAAAAGATGGTGGTAACATTTAGAAACTGGCACGAAACGCTCCCTTTTGCCTTACACGGTTATCGAACTTCGATTTGCACCTCAACAGGGGCAACCCCTTTCTTGTTGGTGTATGGAATGGAAGCAATGCTTCCCATTGAAGTCGAGATTCCCTCGTTAAGGGTATTGATGGAGACGAAACTAGAAGAGGCAGAATGGGTTCAGGCTCAGCTGGATCAATTGAATCTCATTGAAGAAAAGAGAGTGATGGCCTTATGTCATGGACAGCTATATCAGCACAGGATGAAGAGGGCTTACGTAAAGAAAGTTCGCCCTCGGGAATTTCAAGAAGGAAACCTAGTGCTCAAGAAGATTTTGCCCATCCAAAAGGATTCTCGTGGAAAATGGACTCCGAATTATGAAGGCCCGTATGTTGTGAAAAAAGCTTTTTCTGGAGGAGCCTTAATCCTCACAAGGATGGACGGTGAAGATCTCCCACTCCCAGTGAACTCTGATGCAGTCAAAAAATATTATGCCTAAAAAAGAAAAACATGAAAAGCCAAGCAAAAGTAGGCTCGCTAGGTTGAAAACCTGAAAGGGCGACCTAGGCAAAAATTAGAGCGACCCGTTGGATTGAAAACTTGAAAGAGCAATCCAAGCAAAAGTTAGGGTCTGAAATCGGACATTGAAGAAGGCTGGTGCATCAAGGGGCTCTTACCCAACTGGGGCAGTTCTATATATTTTCATAAGTAGAGTAATGAGTATTCAAAGCTATGGATATGGGAAGCTGGCATTTGTTCCTACAAAGACACAAACTATAAAATATCTGCTTAGTTATTGTCTTTCTTTGTTTTTTTTTCTTCTTCCCGCATTTTTCTTGATGTATTTTCAAGTCTGTGTAACTTCAGTCCTTGTACACATGACTCTTTTTGAATACCAAATATCCCCGTTCTCGTATTTCAAAATGTCATTTTATGATAACAGGCACTGAATTGTGAAATATGTGATGATACTGAAAAGCATTACGGTTATTATATACATCTTAAGAATCACGGAGAACATCAAATCTCAACAAATAAGTTTCAAAAAGGGCAAAGGGATTACCTTTAAAAAGTAACTAGCGCTGCATCGATAACTCGCGCTCCCTCCCAGTCGAAGGCATAGCATGACTAAATCCGATGAATCTCAGTCCGTCCCATATCTTTAAGCACTAGAGATCATACGGGACGAGGAATCAGTAAAAATAATAATCGCATTGCATACATGCATCACATACCATATATCCGTGCATCATCTTCATATCACCACCTTTTAGCCGTTTTGTTACACCTGGTCCGTGCACCAAATTTTGATCCTTCACTCTCGTTTACAAACAATGCGCCTAGCATTGGTCCTTTATTTTGCTTTTTAAGCGACACGCCAAGTATCGCTCACTCTTTATTGCTTTCCGATCACCGCGTCAGTACCCGACCTGGCGGAGATCCTTCTTTATAGTTTTCTGATAAACGCGCCAAGCATCACCGCTTTTATTGCTTTAAGATTACCGCGTCAGTACCCGACCTGGCGATAGTCCCTCATTATTGCTTTTTTGACCAACATATCAGTTCCGGACCTGATGTTGATCCTTCTTTATTGCTTTCCATCGACGCGTCAATACCCTACTTGGCGTCGAACCTTCCGATCACCGCGTCAGTACCCGACCTGGCGGTGATCCTTCTTTATTGCTCCCCATCGACACGTCAATACCTTATTTGACGTCGAACCCTCTTTATTGCTTTTCGATCACCGCGTCAGTACCCGACCTGGCGGAGATCCTTCTTTATAGTTTTTTGATAAACGCGCCAAGCGTTAATCCCTCATTATTGCTTTTCGATCACCGCGTCAGTACCCGACCTGGCGGAGATCCTTCTTTATTGCTTTCTGATAAACGCGCCAAGCGTTAATCCCTCATTATTGTTTTTCGATCACCGCGTCAGTACCCGACCTGGCGATGACCCTTCTTTATTGCTTTCCGATGAACGCGCCAAGCGTTAACCCCTCATTATTGCCTTTTGAATACTGCGTCAGTACCCGACCCGGCAGAGATCCTTCTTTATTGCTTTCTGATAAACGCGCCAAGCGTTAATCCCCCGATATTATTCCTCACCTCATCCTTCGCCTATCCTGATTCAGGACAAAATTAGTGTCTTTATCTTTACTTATCTTTTACAATGAAATTTGAAAACCATTGTTATTCATATTTTCTAGTAAAATATAACTAAAGAGGGGCAGCTGTCATGCCCTAATTTTGTCCGGTAAAATAACATTCAAAAAGAACAAAAATAGTAGTAGAGAAGAAAGAAGGAGAAAGAAATCTTGAAGAGAAAATAGGTTGAAAAAAAATTGTACTTTGGTATAGCTTATGTATTCTGGGTGTAATTAATGTTGTGGAGATGGTATTAAAGTGATTTTTACCTTGTTAGAAAGCTAAAACAAAACTCTACAACTTTGATGAGGAACCCAAGAGTCAAATATGAAGTTTACTAAGTCCAAATTGACTTGGAAGTAAGAACAAGTATGCTGAAAAATGGTTTTGAACAGTATGTAAAGATTAGGTCATATCTTGAGTTGTAGAAGTCTTTTTTAATGAAACCAACGCCATTTGAAAGCTAACATCCTTGGCTACAAATGTTATGAAGGACTCGGGACTTGTTTCTAACGATTTACTGCCCTAAAATACCATGAAAGTTATAAAACTGCACAAAAATGGACAACACATTATGTTGAATAACGTTCAAAGAAAATGTCATATCTTGAGCTATACTTGTCCAAATAAGGTGTTCTTTATACTGTTGGAAAGATAAGAAAAATATCTACAACTATTATTTTGGATTACAAACCCAGATCGACCTCTATCATGGACCAAATCGAGCATGAAGTTCGAGACGTGATGTTACATGTATTGTTCGGGACATCCACTTGTGTTGACAATATCTTGAGTTGTAGATATCCTTTTGAGATGAAACTTGTGCCATTTGAAAGCTGGAAACAATGTCTATAATTCTTATGAAGGTCATGAAGCACAATAAAGTTGTTTTAAGTGTTGTATTAGTGCTCAAAGTTGGCTATTTAGTTTTGTTGAACATTTAAAATATCAAACTTAAGAAGCCAACTCCCAACTTTACTATTGAAGTCCCACTTTGAAAAATTCACACTCTTTCAACCTCTCATTCTCCTATATAAGGAGTGCATCACCAAGCACTAAGATCATCCAAGAAAAATGGATTAATGGGCCTAGTGCAAAGCATAGGGCCTTTGCTTTAGTCAAAAATTTTTTGAGAAGGGTACTATCCCTTTGCAACCTTCAAGATTAGAGGATTAGTGAGTCTGACGCATTGCGCCCAACAAAAATATTTTCTCTCGAGGTAAGTGCATTTAATTCCTTCTCTCTTTTTCTTTTTATGTATTTTTTTAGTATGTTTATGTTTGTCTTTATTTATAATGTTAGATACTTTTGTTATATTTGCTATTATTAATAATTGTATCTAGCTTAGATAATAATAATAATAATAATAATAATAATAATAATAATAATAATAATAATAATTTAAAATATTAGTAGTGATTACGCCAAATCCACTTTTGGTTTGGTCACTACGCAAACTTTTTCTGATGACTACTCCAAATCCTCTTTTGGTTTGGTCATTATAATTTCCTAATAAAAATCTAATAAAAATTAGTAATAACAATGCCAAATCTACTTTTGGATTAGTCACTCATAAACCCTTTTCCGCTTCAAAAACTTAAAATCAATGACTACTCTAAATCCTCTTTTGGTTTGGTCATTACAAAAATCTTAATAAAATACCTTAAAATATTAGTAGTGATTACGCCAAATCCACTTTTGGTTTGATCTCTACGCAAACCATAAAAATTAAGTCACAGATTGATTAATTAAAATCAACCAACACACAACCATTTTCTATCCAAGAACTACGTAGCCTTTGATTTCTCCACTGCACCCGGAGATACGTAGGAGCAGGAGCCCACTCCTGTCAAGCGCAAAAATAAACGACTTTTATTAAGTCCTCTTTTTTTATCCTGGTTAAATTTTTTTTTTAAATAAAAGGGAAATAAATATTTTTTTTAGAAGTTAATAAATTTTGCACAATTAATTAGAGGTAATCTTTTTCGAAAGGATGTTGTAGGGTGCTAATACCTTCCCTACACATAATCGACTCCCGAACCCAAATCTGGTCTCAAGGACCATTTTCTTCAAAAAAGGTTTTTTCCAATATTTTTTCCTTCGAAATAAATTATTGGTGGCGGCTCCATTAAACTCGAATAAATCCCTCCGGATTTTTCGGTCGCTACACATACCAATCTCCTCCTTGCTAGAACTTGCTTTTTGAATATCATTCACACTCTCCAGCTCAAGATTGACCTTACACACAAGCCTCTCCTTGTACCTTGGTTCTTCAAACTCCGGAATACCTTCCGTCTTCGTGAAGTTCCACTTGCATCCAACTACCCTTGACTTTTCCGGTAGATTCACAAGTTCCCAAGTCCGGTTCTTCTCCAATGAATTCACACCTTCATTCATTGCCTTCAACCGTTTCTGACTCTCCATGCTTCCCATTGCTTCACTGAAGTCCCTTGGTCCCGAGTCTTGAACCTCTTGATCACAAACAAAGCATAACAAACAAGATCAGCATACGTATCTCTTGATCTCTTCTGCCACAGTCTCCCTCCTTTCCCTATCTCTTGCCAACTGATAGCAGGATCCACTTGTTTGTTGTCTTCCTCTAGAACACGATGGTGGAGGACTATCCTCCTCTTCATCATTAGGTCTCACTAGTGGTAGACTCCACCTCAAACCGAAGTTTTCCACCTCCACTTCGAGCTACTATCCTCCAGGTCTTTGCACTTCATCCCCATGCGGGTCTCATCGAAAGTGACATCCCGACTTATGATAACCTTTGACCCTCCAGATTCCAAATTCCACAACTTGTATCCCTTCACACCTGGGATATCCGATGAAGACACATTTCACAAATTCTAACATTAAGCTTATCACGCTTGATATGCACAAAAGCCAAAGCTCAAAAACCTTCAACTTGGAGTAGTCACGGTCTCCCACTCCAAACCTCCATAGGTGTCTTGAAGTCTAACGCCGTTGATGGACATCTGTTGATCAAATATGCTGCTGTACTCACAGCCTCGCCCCAGAAGCTTTTAGGCAACCCAGCTGCCAAAAGCATACTCCTCACCCGCTCCAAGATGGTCCTATTCATGCATGTTGCTAGGCCATTTTGATGCGGTGAGCCTTCCACGGTCCTATGCCTCTGAATACCTTGTTTCCTGCAAAACTTATCAAAATGCTCTGAAAGAAACTCCAGGCCATTGTTAGTCCTTAAAATTTTCAGTTTAGTTCCTATTTGATTTCCTATGAGAGTATGCCATTCCTTAAACTTTTCAAAGGTGTCACTTTTGCCTTTCAAAATATAGACCCATACTCTCCTAGAGAAATCATCAACCATGGTAAGGAAATAGGAACCACCCCATGAGTACTCACTCTAGCCGGACCCCAAAGATCCGAGTGAATGTACTCAAAGGGTTTACTAGAATGATGCATGCCACCCCCAAACTCAACCTTATGATGTTTGCCTAGTATGCACTTATCACAAAATTCTAGCTTATCCAACTTATCACCACCTAGCAAACCTTGTTTAGCTAGTTCAACTAAACCCTTTTCACTAACATGCCCTAACCTTAAATGCTATAGTTTAGTTTTATCATGCGGAGCTTGGTGGCTAATGATGCATGCCCAATAATAGTAGAACCATCTAATATGTATAAACCACACATTTTAGACCCTTTAGCCATTACTAATGCACCATTCGAAATCTTAATCATGCCATGCTCAATTCTAGTACTATAGCCTAATCCATCAAACATGCTTATAGATAAAAGATTTCGTTTGAGTTCAGGAACATACCTCACATCTTGTAAAAGAAATTCACGGTTGTCATACATCTTAAGACGAATTGAACCCATACCTTGAACTTTGCACGCTTCGTTGTCACCAAGGCGAACTACTCCACCTTGCTTGAGCTCCAAAGTTTCAAAATATTCCTTCCTTGGACACATGTGAAAAGAGCACTTGAGTCCATAACCCAACTCCTATCTGGTTCCCAACTCGTAACCACTAGAGCCCTGCATCCTCATAACCATCCTCCATAGCAATCGCAACCTCCACGGAATCTTCATTGCCCTCTCTCTGGGACAATCCCTCTTAAAGTGACCAACCTTATGACAATTAAAGCATTTGTACTTAGCTTTATTGTCCCCTTCCGACTTGGATTTCGCCTTAGGCTTTCCTTTACCGTTTCCTCTACTCTCATTCTTTCCCCTTGAGACACTCAAGCCTTCCCCACTATCTTCCACCTTCAGGTCTTGAAGCTTGGTTAGCTCATTAGTCCTAATTGATTGTTGGACCTCCTCCAAGGTAATAGTGGACTCCTTGCCATAGAGGAGTGCATCCTTAAAGTGTTCAAAGGACCTAGGCAATGAATTCAATAAGAGTAAAGCCTTATCCTCGTCATCGAAGCTTCACATCAATATTGATGAGGTCATCGATAATTTTGTTGAATTAGTTAGTTGCTCCACAATAGGTTTGGTCTCTACCATCTTGAATGAGTAGAGATGTTGTTTCAGAACATAACACAGGGCCAATGACTTGGTCATGTACAACGATTCTAACTTTGCCCACATCTCCGCCGCGGTCTTCTCTCTTGCAACTTCCCTCAATGCCTTATCGCCAAGGCACAAGATAATGGCACTTCCTGCCTTATCTATCATCTCCTTCTTCTCCGTTTGAGACAGGGTGGCCGGCATTCTTGCCTCGCCCTTCAAGGCTTCAAAGCACTTACATTGAATAAGGATTGCTTCCACCTTCACCTCCCACAGACCGAAGTCGTTGTTACCGGAAAACTTCTCGATGTCCCATTTAGTACCCATGGTGCACAATTGAATTATTTGTTCTTCCCACAGACGACGCCACTTGTTGAGTTACTAACAAGAATAAATGAACAAATATCAAAGGCAACCAATACTAAATTTAATAGCAACCAAAACAATGCAATAAAGTCAATCAAACACGGGTAGAGTAGAGTAGGAAGAATAACACCGCTATTTGGTTACTGTGATTCGGCCCCAAAAAGATGACCTACGTCTGCGGGAGAGAGCAGCCCTCCGTTTCACTATCAAAGAGTCTTTACAAGAGATTACAATTGCTTTGAACCCCTTTACAATGTCCAAGAAGAACAAACCCAAGAGTTCCCAATCCCTCTCTCTTTTCCTCTATGAAAACCTCTCAAGAACAACAATAGAGAAAGCCTTCAATCCTCCCTCTATGATTTCCTAAGACCCCAAGGTGTTTCAATGTGTTTCCAGCCCCAAAAACCTCACAAAGACGCTCAAGAACGGCTGCACACAACCCTAGAAAGACTGCACCTCGTACTGCACAATTCTGCAGCGTCGGGTTTATAAAACCCGACTGTGAATCGATTCACAGGCATAGGTGAATCGATTCACCTAGTTAAAAAAGTCTCCCCTGCACGAATTAATGAAATGAATCGATTCATGCAAGCTTCCCATGCGATTCACAGAGGCGTACTTCGATTCACAGACTCCCAAACATGCTTGAATCGATTCACATAGCTAGGGAATCGATTCCCAGTGTTCAAGAAACACTTTCAAGCAATTCCATGATCCTCCAAGCTGATTTTAGGGCACTCTAAACTCACAAATTGAAATAAGTTGATTTTTCAACAAAAAGTAACAATTAAGATTTTATAAACTAACACTATTGCTAAGGGCAATAGTTGTTCACGCAAGAATTCTAACAATCAAACATGGCCAAGTAATTCCGACCTAGGTGTTGTCCAATCGTGTCATTATTAGTAATCCTTTTTCAATTCTTTTTTCACCTCAAATTAATTATCTCATTCTTTAGTACTAGAAAATATCTCAAAATTATCATTCTTACAGCATTGGCTGCTGAAGATGTGGGTGATATTTGTTGTGAGAATGCTGCAACTACTAAAAACAAATAACAAAAATTGATAAGTTCAAATAAAGATAAGATGTTGTAAAATAAAGAACAAAGAAGAAGATAATTGCGCAAGACTTCAAAGCGTGTGTAAACACTAGACTTTAGGTTCGATTCGCCCCCACCAATCCTTTTAGATTGGATGCAAATGGTTGAACAGCGAATCCCTTTCAGGATACAATGGAGTTCCCTGGATATGGTTTGCACCACCACACCAAGCGTATCGTCAATGGTATTTTACAGAATAATAGTTCTCTAACTTCAATTTGCGCATAAGAGAAGAGAGGAAATGATTTCGAATAGATGAAGTGGTGTTGATTTTCTTGGTCATTTCTGCATGTAGAGTTGTTCTATTTATAGAGCAACTCATAACACTTGATAAGAAGAAGCAATTCTTTACAAAGTGTTGTATTCTTTCATGAATTGATTCAAATAAAAGATGTATGCATTCATGAATAAACACATTCAATCATGAAGGAACACGCTTATTAATTTGAATCTCAACTCCATGAAAAGACACAACCTTTAGAACCAAATCTGAATTCCATTATTTTGGAAATCTCTCACAATCCCCCACCATTTTCAAAATAAACTCAAATCCCATTATTCCAGAAATCACATGTTTTCAGATAAAGGTATCTTGTGATTTGAACCTTTACTTAGTAAGTCATTGTTTCACTTATCCCGAATAGATTGGTAGACAAGCTTTGAACCAATTATTCATTAGAACAAGCGTAAATTAACTTACGCATGAGATCTTGGTACTATTGAACGAATTGTAAAGTGACACATTTGATAAGGCCTTGTGTCTTGTATCCTTTTCATGAGAGCTTTAAGAGTCAAGCCCTTAATCTCCAAGAAGCGGCCCCACTTCACTCTCATATAGGTAGACTGTATCGAAAGCGCTCCCATAATAAGCCCTTCAGCACATACATGCTATAGGTCTATTAAGAACAAAAGCTCAACCTTCCAACTTTATAATTATGGTCCAAGTACTTATAAACCTTGGGATGTATCTATTGTCAAGTACTTGCAATTACTCTAATAGTGTACTTTCACCATTGAACTCAAAACTTAATGCTACTTAAGTTTGAGTTGGGTTTCCACCATTGGTAACTATTTAGATATGGGCTTGAATCTCATCCCCATTGATGTCATAAAAACATCATATCCCTTGTCAATCTTTTCGTCAAAAGATTCCAAGATTTCTTTTATTTTCTTATAAAATTCAAAACATTACTTCTTCACATAGCTATGCTTTAATCCAATGTCTCATGACATGTCATTACTCATTAGTTAATATACTCATGATAGTATCGAATAACTATCACAAATTATGGACCATTTGTCCCATATACTTTTCATTATCCTCTTGGATATATGTCTTTGATAGCCTTAACTATCACCATGTATGTATACGTGTACCATTGGTTTTGACAAAATTAATATATCATACGACAAGTTTCTAGATAACTTTACTCCATTACTACTAAGGCATTCAACACACATTTCAATATGAAATTCTAATTTTATTTTAGCTATCTTAATTTATTTAAGATATCATACATTGAATGCATTAAAAGAAACCTAGCAACAACTAGTACAATCTTGTTTAAAGATCATAAACTACCTTTGATTACTTTAAGTGGGTCAATTATGTAAATCATAAACAACAAATTTATTCTAACACTTTAGAATTCATGTCAACTCTATTAGAAACATTGTCATATGACTGAGCATACAAATAATACATGTATCATAAATTCTACTTGTTAAGTATTAAATATAAACTCATCATAGCATCTTTTAAGAGAGTGAACCATCATAACATAGTATCCATAGAGAGTGACTATCATAAATAGATTAATCACAATGCCAAAATATTTTTCGTGCCAAAACAAATAAATTAAAATCACTATTTCAATTTTTAAATGATTTAAAATGTATTAAATGAAATAAAATTTTTAAAAAAATAATTTCATACATTCGTAAAATATGAAGCCTAGTTATCCAAAAACTAGATGTCATGACAAACAAAATGCAAAAAACGACACTGAAAACGGAGTTTTCTAGACTCCACACTCTCCTGCACTCTCCAGAAGCTGAGAGTGGGTGTTGTCCTTGTATTGGAGGGGTCATCCCCTACCTCCATCCGGGTTTGTTTGACCTGTTTTCCTGCAATGCGGGTCGTGCGACTCGCTTCTTTTGAGCACATTTTCTCTCTTGTTTTGGCACCATTTTGCATGATTCTTGAACCTATTTTATATTATGAAAATCAAGGATTGAAATGGTGCAACTTGTAAGCCACGAAATGATCAAAAGCAGGTTCAAAATAGTGCCCAAACATTGAAACCGAAACTAGTTTCCGAAACGGGTCCAGTTGTGACCCATCACGAACCAACACAAGTTTTGGCATTTTTAAGCATCGTTATGAAAGGAAAACAATTGGGTGTTGTTATTTGATGGTTTAGGACTCAAATAGAGTAATTTTCATGCCTAAAACAAGTCAAAAGCGACATCAAAAAACCCATCAAAACCAGAAAACGGGAATTAATTATCAAATGGTTCGTTCGAGACACAACCCATCATGAAACAACATGATTCTTCATTAGATTCTGTACTAATTCTTCTGAAAAAATTTTAGTGCAAAAATTCAACATGAAGCATGACTCAAAATGACACAAGTTCTCAAATGAATAACAGTGGTACGATTCCAACAAACAAAAAAACCACTTATTAAAAATTTACAATTTATAATATTAAAATAGTGTTGCACACTAGCACTCTTAAATCATGATCCACAAACAATTTTATTACATTTTTTAAAACCTCTTATTGCAAAGTAGTTAATGCATCGTGAAATTAAGAATTAATCCGGGTCAGGGTAAAGCATTTTCTTCTAGTATCATCCATGATAATATTATTCTAACATGATATCAAGTTCAAAAATTAATTTTAAATACCAAGCCAACCAAGTTACGTGTATGAACTATAATATAGAACACAAGTTATCATGTATGCATACACCGCAAAGTTCACCCATTAAAAAGGATCCTAAAACATGCATCTAAGTATTTAACATCATAAGTTAAATCTAACAAGATTACCTTTCTGATAACATACATAAATTTAAAACTTCAAGAATATCATATTCATATAAAGTAATTGTGTACCTTTCATCATGGTCATAAATACCAATTTTTTTTAGGAAATATTGGTGTTCATCTCTCTCAAGTTGTAAGAGTTGTAAGAAGATATTCATCATCTTTTTTCTTTTTTCACCATTGCATAAATTCGTCATCATTGATCTTCTCAATCTTCACAAAATCAAAAATCATCTCCTTCAAAGTTGCAGCCATTGTTAATCACAAAGGTAAAATCGAACTTAAAGATTGTTGGTGATATTTGTGGTGAGAATGCTGCAACTACTAAAAACAAACAACAAAAATTGGGTTTATTTTGAAAATGGTCGGGGATTGTGAAGGATTTTCAAAATATGAAAGTCCAGGAGCACCCAAGAGGAGTGGTGTCTCTTCATGAGATTAAAATCCTTCCTAATAGGTGTATTCTATCATGAGCGTATGTGTCTATACATGAAAAAATACATGCATGAAAGGTCGTGTTCCTTCTTTCAATACATGAAAGGTTGCTTTCTCTCACCAAATGGCATGAGTTTCTCTATAAATAGAGGCACTCTGCATGAAGATTTAGATACTTGAATTTGCTAAGTCTTTACCACTCCAAATCATTTTCTTTTCTCCCTTGTGCATAGAGAGAGTTAAGAAAACTACTGTTATGTAAACTGTCATTGACGATACGCTTGATGTGGGGATGCAAACCATATTAAGGGAACTCCAATGTATCCTGAAGGGGATTCACTGTTCAACCATTTACATCCAATCTAAAGGGATTGGTGTGGGCGAATCGAACATAAAGTTTAGTGTTTACACATGCCTTGGAGTCTTGTTCAATGATCATTCTTTTTTTTCTTTGTTCTTTACTTTATGGTATTTTCATCTTAGAACTTATCATTTTTGTTGTTTGCTCTTATTAGTTGCAGCATTTCCACCACGATATCTCCAACAGAAGATGTTCTTGATCGTTCTTTTGTGTTAATTTATTATCATTTTGTTACTGTTAAACAAAAAAAGAAATAATTTTGATCTTATTTTTCTTGTATTAAGTCTACCAAAACCTTTAAAATTTGGCAAAACCAGCACAGGAGCAGATGTCACGGCCTGTTTCAGTTTGTTAAAAGCTTCCTCTGCATCTTCATTCCACAGAAATACTTCTTTCTTTAACAGATTGGTCAGTGGAGCAGCTATACTGGCATAGGATTTTATGAACCTTCTATAATAACCAGTCAAACCCAAAAACCCTCTTAATTATTTCAGATTTATGGGTTTATGCCAGTCCAACACAGCCTGAACTTTAGATTTATCCATAGCAACTCCTCTTCTTGAAACCATGTGTCCAAGGTATTCAACCTTTAGCAACCCAAAAGAACATTTAGACAACTTGTCATAAAGGACATGGTTTTGAAGAGTCTGAAGTACCAATTCCAGATGCTGTAAGTGGTCTTGCCAAGTAGGACTACATACCAATATATCATCAAAGAATACAAATACACATTTCCTAAGTACAGGCTGAAAGATTTGTTTCATCAAGCTTTGGAATGTAGCTGGGGTTTTTGCAAGACCGAATGGCATCACAAGCCACTCATAATGGCCTTGATGGATTCTAAAGGTTGTTTTATGTCTATCATCTAGTTGCACTAGTATTTGATGGTATCCGGATCTAAGGTCAAGCTTTGAGAAATATTTGGCTCCATATAACTCATCAAGGAGTTCATCTACAGTGGGCATTGGGAAGCTATCTTTGATTGTAATGGAATTTAGGGCTCTATAATCTGTGTAACATCTCCATGTACCATCTTTCTTTTTGACCAACAAAATAGAGGAAGATAATGGACTAGTGCTAGGTTGAATAATCCTTTGGTCTAACATTTCTTGCACCATTTTTTCAATTTGTTCTTTTTGGCTATGTGGATATCTATAGGGTGTTACCTTGACTGGTTGGGCTCCTTCTTTGAGCGAAATGGCATGGTTTTGTTCTCTGGTGGGAGGCAAACCCGAGGGAGTCTTAAAAACTACCCTGTATGTGTGCAGCAAGGTTGCCATTTCTGGTGCCATATTTTTTGGAAGATCCAACCAATTATCCTCTGGTTTCTCAGGCTCATTGACTTGTAGAGTGTACATTTCAGCTATGGCTTGTGTCTGATGAAGCCTTTTGAAGTGATGGAACTGAGCAGTTTCTAGTTTGGGGTCATTGACACCTTGTAAGGTAATGAACTTCCCATTCAAGTAGAATTTCAACATAGAAGCAACATAGTCAGCTACATGTGGTCCTAATGAGGCAAGCCATGGAGCCCCTAAAATAACATCAGCCCCTACAATAGGTAATAGGTAAGCTGCAACAGTTATATCATGGCCTGGGATCTGCACAGTGAGTTCTTGAACAGTACCCTCTACAATCATGTTCTCACCATTCCCAACTAACACTTTACATTGTGGTGCTGTTTCCACAGGCAACTTCAGGCATTGCACAATCCTTGGTTGCACAAAACTATCAGAACTTCCTCCATCTAATAGTATTGACACACTTATAGGGCCAATGTGTCCTTTGAATCTGATAACACCGAAACCAGTGCAGTGGTTCCTCTCTTGGCATTCAATGATAAATGATGTTCAACAGGGCTCACTGCAGCAGAGATGTCAGTAGTTTCGGTTGTGTTTGGTTCAGGGTTGTTTTCCACTTCATCTTCAATTTACAACATCATCAATTGTCTATTTGGGCATTTATGTGAGAATGAGAACTTTTCATCACAAAAATAACATAATCCCTTCTCCCTTCTTAATTGCATTTCAGCTGGTGATATTCTTTTTATATTAGGGTTCCTTTGGTTTTGGTTCATTGGTCTAGAGGGTGGTGTGGGTAATACGGGTGGTGTGGTGGCTTTTCCCAGGAATTGGTTGGTTTCTGTTTTGGCAGGATTGAAGTGAGCTCTATTTGTTTGGTTAGTGTTTGGGTTTTTGGCTATTTGGTTATTTTTTTGGGATGCTGCATACTTCTCCTCATACACCTTGGCTAGTGACACAACCTTGACAATTGAAATTAGAGAGAGTATCATTACATCCCTGCGAATCTCATCACTCAAACCACTAATAAAACAATCCACCAGGGCATCATTACTCAGACCATAGACTCGGTTAGATAATGCCATGAATTTCAAATAGTAGTCATTAACCGTAGTCTTTTGTGTGAGCTTAAACAGGGAAGCTCGAGGACAATCATAAATTGAAGGCCCAAAGTCCAACTCTAAAGGTCGTGTAAAATCTTGCCATGATTGAAAGGGGCGAGTTCGCTATATCGTTTGGAACCACGGAACCACATCTTGGTCCAGATGAACCGAAGCTATGGTCAACCACTCCAGATCTGGTGTATTATAATACCCGAAGAATTGCTCGGCCTTGAAAATCCAATCCAGCACATTCTTGCCATCAAATCCGGGAAATTCGAGTTTAATGTTTCTTACCTGGAATGGTTGGTTGCCTGAGTTCGTTCCACCATGGGGGACATTCAGATTTGAAGCATTTCTCTGTAATATTGTCATTGATCTGGCTGAATCTCGCATCAGAAGCTGCCTGCATGGCTTCCAATCTTCCAAATCGAGCACTGTTACTGGTTTCAATTCTCTCCATTGCTTCTGCATTGCATTTGATCTCTAAGTATAGCTCCTTCATTCATGTATTGTCGGCCATGGTGACAATGAAAGCACCAATGTGGTGGTACTTATCGAGAATATGAAGAAGTGCACTTTATATCAATGAAACAGGACAAAGTATCCTTGAATCAGAATGGAAATTTCAGTACAATGAAAACAAGTAATACCGAAAATGGAAATGGGCAGTAAAGCAGAAAAGAAATTAAGAGAGCAGAGGTCAGAAGAAGAAAGGTGACTTCACACACAATGCATGCCTTTTTCCTTTCTCTCTCTTATACACGTTATTTTCTAACAAACTCTTCCCACATGGGGTGTGACCTCTTACACTTGTTGTTGCGCCTCAGCTCCTCACTAGCTGACTCAATTGTATTTGTTGACTCATCCTTCATTTTGTCCACCTCAGCACTTGACCTCATAACAATGTGTTAAGCATGTGTGAGTTACAAGTATTGGAATTTTGGCCACTAAAACATTGTTCTAACTAGTATTTATTGATAAAGAAAACTTAACCGTTAGTTACTATAATTTTGACACGCAACAAAACAAACAGTTTTTCAACTGCCTCTTTATTCCTTACACAGTTTAATAAAATTACTGACATAACTTCCACAACTGCTAAGTGACTATTTGTGCTACTCCTTTGAACCTTCAATGCAGCTTCTTCAAAATCTGGAGCTGCAATAGCCTTCAGTTGTCATTCACTCGAAAATATTCATGGTACTTCTAGAAGTCTTCTCTATGCTTATCCTCAAATCCTTCAACATTCCTCTTTTAGGACTACTCTCTTCAATGTTTCTCTTTATCCTGCTGCCTTACAAACCCATTATAACCATTAATTGAAATCCTTCTCAAGTACCATTTGAGCACTAAAATAAACAAATTTGTCATTCGAACCATGATAATTTCCTTCACTCCAACAATACCATAGCAAATTAATAGATGCAAACATAATATTGATTCACAAAATTTAGATTTTTAAATTTTTTTTCACAATTTGAATAGTCTTGATCCAAAATTTATATATATAAATGATTTTAAGTATTTTATTTAATACTTATTAAATTTAAAAATGTCATATAATGTATACGATACTTGTTGACAAAAACTCCTCTAAAATCTAAAGTGAATTTCTCTAAAATGAACAAATATCGATATTTCCCTTGAGCATGTTTGTTTTAACTTTTGTAAGTGGTTTCAAACGTAAGTGGAAGAAAAACCTTTATTTGGTAAAAAAATATATTGGAAAATATTTTTCCTTCGCAAAAACTAATGGAATCACGGTAAATGTACCGAATCGTTACAAGTAATATAATCAGTGAAATATCAGATATCATTCTCAAAGATTGTGTGTCAATATAAACTCACAAATTTATTTACTATTTGAACCAGAAAATAAATTGATTTGATTGAGCAAGTAAAGTTAAAGAGAACAAATTTAAAGAAAGAGATCGATTCAAGTAATGGAAAGTGTTGGGATTGAATTTCATTTGATTTTAATTGAATTACCAAGACTTGGGATTAATATAATTTCATTTTCCTGCTTTATTTATCGAGTTCACAAATTTATTCAAATACTAATTCTTTAGGTAGATGAGTCTTTATTCCTAATTAAAATCTCTAATTCCTTAAGTGACCCCAAAGGGGGAAAGCATTAAGAACAAAAACCCTTAAAGATAACGAGCATTCAACGACTATTCCTAGCCAAAAGAATTGTAAGGTCTATAATGTCAGAGCACATTCATATATCAAACTCTCATTCAATATATAAATATATAAACATTCAAAAGAATAACCAAATCCAAGAAGACATGAAGAACAAAGATATAAATACAAAATATAAGAACAAAATATATTAACTTTCAGTTCAAATCAATTAGTAATAATATAATCCATCAAAATCCACCATTTTCCAACACGAAAGGGATTTCGCTAGACATGACAATTAAAACAAAAACTAAGAGAGAAAAGAAGAGTAAAAAAAAAAACTTCATTAAGAGATGAAGATGATTCGAGCTTCCATCACCTCCTCACCGATCTCCCTCATGATGCCCTGCTAGGGTTCCGAATACTCCCTAAAAGTCAATTCAAAAGTGTTACCAAAAGATCCCTTCCTTATGTTCCCAAACTTTGTTTTGTTAAAAATAAGAAAACTGAGTTTTCTACTAAAACAGAATAGACAGGACTGCGTCTAAATGAGACACAGTTGTGGATGTTCTGATATTGATTCTTTTGAAATGTATTTTAGAATCAAAGAGTGTGTTAAAAAAAGTATTCCCACTATTGGTTGACAGGTTGCTCCTAAACTATGTGGCGATGTTGTGATCAAAGCTTTAAATAAAGATTTGCAACTGTGACCTGGGTCGCAACATCATAGTTTTCGACCGTGGCTTAAAACCTTATTTCTAATATACTTCGAAAGATGTACGGAATTCAAAGGGTTCATGCATTTCCCATTGCCATTGCGGATAACGCATCTGATACTCTGTTCTTAAATGTGACACCGAGTCGACCAACTCGGAAATTTTAAAAAAAAAAATTGGTTTGAAAACTTCATCCTTGATATTACACTAGTTGAATCCCACCAGCACCTAGTCATAACTCGTAATTGTTATCGATATTAATTTTATACTCTTTGCGTCTTATCCTTTTTTCAGTTTTTCTATCCAAAAATGAAATATGCACTGTGATTCAGATTCAATAACTTCATCCTACAAGTAAAAAGGGGAAAACCCGAAAAGGAGTTTTGCAGCCCCACCCTACTTTGACTTTATGGTGACAGGATCCTCTGCAAGTTCTAAAAAAATTCACTGAAATTCCCAACACAGTTTGGATGGAATAAAATCAAACTCAATTTGTAAAGGCACCCCAACCCAAAAGACAAGAAAGGAGAGAATGTTCTACAAATATCAATAACTAAAAAGCATAACTTATCTTAATTATGAACACACACACACACACACCAATTCTCTAATAAAGAAAGGGTAGGGGAAAGGGAACTGAACTGAGATGGAGCATGTCTATACCCAAGTTCATATTACATATATATTGACTCTATATATTACTATTTTGCTAATAACACTGGCAATTGAAATTTGAATCCGAGACTTCAACAGAAGTTGCAGCACAAGAAGTCAAAGCAACCCTGTGTACAGTCATAGCAGCAAGAACAACTGCAAAAAAAAAGTTAGATATATAATTCAATCAGACAAAATGGATCCTATAAATCTCACAGTCACATCATTTTTTTTTATTCTTACGAAATTCAAATAAACATGATTACCACTCATCGATGACCTTGTCTTGTGTATCATCTTGGTAGTTCGTGCTAGAAATCTCGATCGATTGTGCTTGAGGGGGCTCCATCGCTCGCTCAATATTGATTCTCTCGCTCTATTGGAATATGACAAGTGAAGTGAGGCACTGAAGTGAAAGTGGAAAGATAAGATACGCGGCTAGAATTAAATGCACGTGAACGCGCTTTGTCACCAGGTCGCGCCGTTACAAAAGCCAACAGAATCAAATTTCATTCTTAATTTCTGGTGCCCAAATAAAGGATTCCCTTTTACGATAGCAGAAGTAAATACTGACTCCGCTTTTGAATAAAGCAACAAAAAATTCACCATAGGAATATTTAATATGAATACAAGATGGTATTGAAAAATAAGATATTGAAGGGTATTTTATGAATCATATTATTAAATAAAATATAATTAGTTGAGATTTGCTTATATTTTAAATCAATAAAGATAAATTTATTTTTGTTTCTATTCAAAATTGGAGGGAGTATTATTTTTTTATAATTAAAAATCCTTATGCATTTTTTTATACAAATAAAAGTTTAAGTGAGTTGAGTCTCGAGAGTTCACTAGAGTTAAGGAAAGTCTCAAGGATCAAATCGGTAATAGGATTCGAACGCACGTTTTTATGAGATATGGACTGAATCCTTATTAATTAGGATCAACCTACATGATTGAGTATTATTTTACCATTAAAAAAAAAGAATGCTGATATATAATAACAGTAGTAAAATCAATTGCCGTATGGTTCAAAGTGGTAGCTAGGCTGGATGTTTTGATTAGGGGTGTGGTTAAATATTTATAAAACTATTCAACAAAAAAAAATTATAAAACTAATTTAATCAATAATTTGTTTATATTGTTTTTTTACTGGAATTTGATTATCTCGTTAGATTCATGGTTTACTGTAAATGAATTTTTAGTTAAATTAATTTGACGAATAATTGATTTAGAAGCCAATCAAATGTTCTGTATTTACTCGGTAATTTGACTTTGATATTATGATCAAACCATGATTCCACAATCAGATGAACAAGAGGCCGTAAAACATGCAAGGGAACGTTGGGATGTTTGCGGTGCGGTTTGGCTCAGTTTTGAAGCAAAAAGTCATTCGATTCAAAGATTAAAATAATATGCGGATGATTCAGTTTGTCAAATATTATATATTAATTATTTATATTACTTCAAATAACATATTTAGAGTTTATTTTTTAAAGAATTAATTTTTTGTTAAACATTTAAAGAGTAGATTTACTTTGGTTTGATTAGGTTTCAGTTTGGTAAATATTTAAAGAGTGGATTTACTTCAAATTCTCATTGAATTTTCTTTTTTAACAACATGTAGTTCAGTTTTTGGATTGGTTCGGTTCTAGGTAAGTCAACCGCAAACCAAATCCAACCGCGTGGTTGACAGAAAAAGTGGTCAAATAAATCCAAAAAATATCGGTTTTTTGTGATTTTCGGTTTTTTTAGATCGGTTTGCTGTTTTTCTTTGGATTGGTTTGAATTTGAACACCCCTAAAGGAATGCATGTCATTGTGAACTCAACTAGGAAACGTTACGATTAAAAAAAACGAATGAAGTGTGATTGAAACATTATATGATCATCTATCAAATTATTCTTTCAATTTTTTAAAATCTCAAATATATATCAACATATAGACTTAGCCTTTCAAGATCTTCCCCTCCTCTCCCCCCTAAAACCTCTTCCCAAACATACTCTAAAAGAATGCATGTCATTGTGAACTCAACTAGGAAACGTTACGATTGAAAAAAAAAACAACTAGGAAACGTTACTCCATTATGATGCCTAATATAATTGTTGGAAGAGCACAATTATGATTTGATACGATTGAGTAAAACAGAAATTCGTATCACGTGATAATGGTTACATTATTCTCATGATCCCGGTTTATAATGTGTTTAATTAAAATCCTTATACACTTTACAATATTTTAAGAAGAGTTTTGCAACTTTGCAAATGATAATAATTATTAATTACCCATATTTTTTCTTATTAATGATCTAGTTTTTTATTTTGTGGGTAGAGAAATTACATAAATATGAATCTATAAAATAAATAGGAAAGTAAGTAATTCATAAGAAAAAAAATAGACAATTAATAATTTTTTATCGTGTGCAAGATTGCACACATTTAAAAAACCCTTTTAAGAAAGTTATGATTATTGTTCTAAATCTTTTAGTTTTTTTTACAAAGTGTGTGTTTCTTTCGGAGAATGGGAAATTATTCCCTGGAAAATGCAAGGATGGGAATTATTTCCAGGTATCTTTTTAAAATTTGTTTGGTTGACATTTTTATTCCCAGGAATTTTTTATAAAAAAATTCATGAGAATAATAAAAACTTGTTTATAATTCTTAAAATACCCTAGTCATCATATGTACCAGGTCATGCATAAAAAGAGATGTAGATTTAATTTTATAAAAAAAATGGTGTTAATCTTTGCTTTTTTTTGAAAACTAAAGATAAAGAAATTGAAATATAGGGCTATTAAATATTTTTTGATGGAAGAATATGTGTATACTCTTTCAGAGGACTATTTGTGATTAACAATAAAAGGTATCTTGATTAAAAAAACAAAAAATGGGTATATGTATATTGAAGTGACGTAACAGTGAATAATACTTTTCTTTACAATAATATTGATGAAATGTTTTATAACTTTTACTTCACATCTGCTTTATCAAAAAAGTAGTATTACAAAAAATGATGTGTAATGGCATAGTACATAGTTAGTATTGGGGATAAGATAAGGATTCCACTTGTATAGTACTCGGGAATGAAACTTTCCCATCTATCTGTCCGGAATAAAATGGAGGTGAATTTGAGAATACTGATTTTCTGGGAAAAAAATTATTCCTAGAAATGTTGTCTTATTTTTTCCATTTATTACTAGAAATGGTATTGTGATACATACCCAAAAAAAATGGTATTGTGATGCGATAATTAACATTTTTAATTATGTTGATGTGACATTCTAACTTGACAATATACCTTTTTGCGTTTTTTTAATCTTTTTTATTTTTCAAAGGCTTTTAATACCCTAATTTAATTCGGTCAAAAAAAATCTCTACGGGTGCATTTGGATGAGAGATTTTAATGGGGTAATATAATTTTAGAGGGTAATTTAAATGCCTCAAATGAAATTACCTTGTTTGGATAATAAATATGGAGACTTTCCAAAATGAAGAGATTTTAGGAGGTATTTTATTAAGACTAAATTTAAAAAATTTCAAATACCATCTAAAAGTGAAAAATTTGAAATTCCTTCCTTACACCCTCTTCTAATTTTTTGTTGAAATATTTTTTCTAAAAATTTTTCTTAAAAGAAATTTTTTTTTCGAAAATTTAATTTTTTTTAAATAATTTTTCAACTTTTTTTTTTAACAAAATTATATTTTCAAAAAATTACTTTTTAAAAAAATTCACTTTTTTTTTGAAAAATAATATTTTTCTGGAAATTTTATTTTTAAAAAAAATATATTTTTTGATTATATGAATATTTTTATTTTTATACATTACTTTTATTTTATTACTATAGCCAAACGAAAAATTTTAAGAACGAAAAAATTCAATTATTCTATCCAAACAACAAATTTCATAAATGAAGGGAATTCAATCGAAGCAATTTAATACCTAGAATTTTGAATTACTCCATCCAAACACATCCTAATTTAATCATTGGAGATGTGAAACGTAGATACAAAGAGAGGTTGATTATTTTTTTATAAATGAAAATTTAGGGTGAGGGGATGGTGCTTTAGTTCAAGGCAGGGAATACCTTCAGGGGACTAGTGGGAATTCGAACCTACCACCTGTCAGATACGAGACATTGTCGTGCTCTACTAGACCAACTTCTTAGGGTTAAGAAAGGTTGATTATCCTAAACAAAGAAGCAGCACCAAAAAATGAACATTGTCATGATAATATGCTCTCGCTATTCAATCTTCATGTAATGTACTCACATAATACAACTTACATGATTCACATATATAAATCAAAACAACACGAGAAAACAATAATAATGTTAAGAATTTGTACCAAATAATAATAATAATGTTAAGAAAATTAATTAGCAACACTAATAGTGCAAATTCAAGGTCCTACAAGATGTCACCCATGAATGGCCTGTTAATGCCTAGTCTGCCACTGCCACAAACTTGATGGCAGTCGCAACAAAAATGTCAAGCACTTTAGTGTTATATTACCCTTGAGATAATTAGGTCCATAAGGATCAATGATTTGATTAAGAATGCCTTTCCAGTAGCAATGGCATGCCCACTCCACCAAGCTCACTTGCTCCTTGCCCTTGGCAAGGGTCGGGTTCAAAGGCAAGCATGCACTCAGTGTCTTAAACAAAACCACATCAAAGGAATCATCAAGTAGTTTTAGTTTCCCTTAGTTGATTCTTTGTCCTGAAAAAATGGAGGAGAGAATTCAGGGTTATTCTTCCGTTAAGGAAGGCACCTTAATCTTCCTTCCTTGAATTCTTCCCCCACCCGCCCTCTCTCTCTCTCGAATTTGAAAAGATAGGGCAGCCATGTTAGGTTGTGGTGGAGTACTTCCTCCACTCGAGCCTTCCATGGTTGAGTCAATCATGACCTCATCACTCTTTTCATGTGTTTGCACTCTTAAGATACGTCACTCTGTTTAATTCAAATTGGCTTTCATATGTGATATTTCTCTCTTGCGCTTTTTTCTCTCAAGACCTCTTATAAAGTCTTAAAGAAAATCACAAGCCAAATCATGACAACTTAAGTTGATCAAAATCCACACCAGCACCGCTAACACATCCATTAATGAAAGAACATATTTTTTTATAAATGTTAATTTGTATTTAAACGGCTGGTAGGTAATCAAAGAAAATATTTCTTTTTCACCACAATTATTAATATCCTATTTTGGTATTTCTGCACATTTTTCTGATAAAAATGGAAGGGAAAAATTAAATTCAGCATATCTCCTTTTTTGTGGTGTGGGAGATAGGATGTAAAAAATTGTGGTTTCAAGAAAATAAGAACCTTTAATTAGATTTGAATCCCCACGTAACCGGGAGGACTGGCCAAACGCATACTATGTACATACTCAATTTTAACTTCATCCTAACGTAGACTAGACCTAGAACTGTGCCTTTCTGTCCAATTTTTTCCTTTTTTTTTTTTTTTACAGAAATATTGTCAAATACAAAATACAATGGTGTGATCCCATCTAATGGGAAAAAAATTGATGTTATTGTTTTTTTTATTTTTACAGAACTTGTGTCACTGCTGGAGCACTCTAATATTATACAAAATCTGCTTCTAGATTCACGTGCAGTAAGCTCCATATTAAAGGTGCTCATTACTTTCAAAGGCATCGATGAAAATCTCGGGAAGAACCTACAACAGCAACAGCTGCAAGTCACCTAAAACAAAGTCCGCGTGAACTGATCAAGTCATTTGCATAATGAGTGAGAACTTCCCTTAGCGCAGTCATTTGAAAATACCATTTTCTGTTCCCTTTTGCCATATTTGGCAAGCTACAGTGACATATAATCACAAATCTGATCGAGTGTGTTGCAACTTGCAAGTCGACTATAGAGGGTGAGCTGGGAAGTGCTTCAAGAGTAGAGCGAGTAGGGCATTGCGATGCTACTGTTATATAGAAGTGATTTCGTTACATGTTTGCCCAATTTCAGGAGAGGTAAAGGATAACGCATAAAGATTATGCAAAACATCATGCAAGGATAAAAAATACAAGCTAAACATGGATTCATTGGTTGAAATATGCTGAAGATATCCATGAAACTAATGAGAAATCCTCACCTCTCAGTGGCTGATTTCCCTTTTGTAATATGTGCACTGGAAATAGAAATCTGATCAGGTTTGTTTTCAGATATCCCTTTGGGACTATGGGATTTATCCTGCAGGCATAAGAAAAACTAATACCAAATGCATGGTCTGGCAAATAGAAAATACATACAAAAGCACTTAAATTACCATCAAGTTTGTTCCATTATATTGATGGGAGGAGGATGAAACATCTGGCTGTTGAAAATTTTTCAGAAATCGATGCTCTAGTAACATTGAAGCAGTTGGCCGCTCTGCTGGATTTCTTTTAAAGCAAAGCCTCAGGAAATCTTTACCCTCTGATGACAATGTTTCAGGTATAGGAGGGGTATCCTTCATAACCTTAAACATAGCTGCAGCCTGCATAATTAGATCAGAATTTACGCCTTGTTAACAAATGAAGGACATGTGTACATACAGCATCTCTGCTGAATCCACAAGCTGCAAACAGGAAAAAATTTATAAAGACGCTTTAAGTTGGTTGTTAAATCAAAGTTTGCCAAAACAAGAGATACAAACAATTCATTATATTTCCTCCATTAGCAAAATTCAGCTCCCCATAGAAGCACTTATAAAACTATGTTTAAAGGTTCTCATTGTTAACAAGTATCCATTAACAAATATCTGAGGTTATTATACTAATAAAAATTCTAATTATGATATGTATGGTACTGAAGTGGCCTGAATAACAGATTGATATAAGACAAATAAAGTTTCTGTATGTGCTTACTCCTTCGTATTCACTCCAAGGAGGCTTCCCCGTGAACATTTCAATTATTGTACAACCCAAACTCCAAATGTCAATGGCAAAAGCTAGATCAGAGCTGTTATCTTTTTGCATAACCGCATTCATAAGCTGTATGAGAAACAAGTGTCAGTAAAGAACACATGATCCATCACAGAGCAATATAGATTGTAGAGTAAGAATATACCTCTGGAGCCATCCAGTATGGACTTCCTTTCAAAGACAGATCAGCAGAGTGTCCTGTTAGCTGTGGAAATAGAGATCCCAAGACAGTTATAATGGGCACAAAGTAACTACTGGCAGCAATGGTGATGGTGAAAGCTACTAGTAAAATTCAAAAGAAACAATAACCTATGGCATGCATAATTCAAACTAAAGAACAGACAGAACTTAACAGTAACACCTCTTTTCAACAACTCACACTTCTAAAAGCAAGCATAAAAGCATTGAGATACATATTCAAGCAATGAAAATTAACAGATGAACCAACAGATGAACCCAATACTCTGCAAGAAGTTTCCGTAGACAATTACAACTGAATTATCTATGGGTAATAAAATTGTTGATTTCAACCAAAAGGAAGGAATTCTCAAAAACAATAAAGTTGTCCTTTTAACTTAATCCCTGCACTTGAAATGCAAACTCCTTATTGGAGAATCTTTTAACAATATGAAGACAATAATGATAATGACTAGAAATCCAAGGTATCTGTACTGATAGAAAACTATAAACCTATCTCCGACATTTAGAACAGAGAATGAATTTGTATATTGAATTGATGAAAATCAACTTGCTTTGATTCTTTACAACTCAGCTCTATTTATAGAGGCTTGAGCATTCAGTTCAGATTAACAGAAATCTAACTAACTGACTGTTAGTCAGTTAGTTAGTTACACAGATGGTTACACAGGTAATATTCCACGGATGCTAGCCTACCCTAGCTTACTATGCATACAAGAGTAAAGGATACTCTAATAAGTACAATGACAGAACTATTCTTTTCAGGGAAAAGGACAAAGACCAGAAGAAGTATATCGTAGAGGGGAAATTTTACAACTCACATGCTTGGCCATCCCAAAATCAGCAAGCTTAACAACACCAGAAGAATCAACAAGCAAGTTAGCCCCTTTGATATCCCTATATAATTACGTGAAAAGAAAAAGAAAATGTCATCAGATGGTACAACTCCAAACTGAAATAGTAATTTCTTATAAAAAGAAAACAGACAAAACTCATTCTCCATTAGAAAATATATGCACAAATATCAGGTAGAGATTTCTTATCCTAGTTGGATACGGAGTAGCTTATCAAGCATGGGACCCTTACCTATGAATTGTCATTTTGCTGTGCAAGTAAGCCAACCCCGAAAGAATATGCCGTGTGAAATTCCGAACAACTGATTCTGTTATCGCACCACAATGTTCGCGAACATATTTATTTATTGAACCAGGATGGACATATTCCAAATAAATGTAAAACTTGTCTCCTACCTGAGAACGACATAACCCAAAGATATTATAAGGTTTTGTGGCAGTTGTATAAATAATGATTAATCATGAACACGGGACACCTAGTCATCAATTAGATTGCTTACTATTTCACTACCATAATACTGCACAATGTTTGGATGTTTCAGATGGCTAAGAACTTTAATTTCCTGAAAAAGAAAGGGGGATAAAAATAAGTAATGAGGATCAACTGCATTAACAAGGAAAATTATCTTGGATAACTAAAACATTTCAGATAGCAAATTGATGAGATAATTCAATCACACACCCATCTCCTCCCAATAATTACATATTAAATCGATGAGAATCCAAAGCAATGAGCAATGCATTATCATCCGGGCTAGCTTGCGATAAATTTACTGTTTCTATGACATTGACAATGAGATATGCCAAATTGAATTCTGAAGTCTTAACCATAGTACCATGGTTCTGATTATAAGTGAAGTGTCCACCGCAACAGACAGAACCAAAAAAATGTGAGACAGTGCATTTTAATTTACACACTTCATATATCCTACACAGGTAATAAATAAAACGCATTAACATTAACTAACAAGTGATGAAAAACCTGCTCTAACTGCTTTATACTCTCTGCAGATTTTGGATCATCAGAGAATATTTCTGCTTCCTTCATTGCACACAATGCTCCAGTTTCCCTGTGAGGAACAAAAATATCTTTCAGAGCTTCCAAAAGAGAGAGAAAAGGTAAGAACTCGAAGTGATTATGAAACTTTTGTGAGCATACCTATTGGTGGCAGCATAAACACTTCCAAAAGTACCTCGCCCTATAAGTTTCCCCTTTTGCCACTGGCTTTTCATAGACATGGATTCTGTCTTAGCCCCGGATTGGGAATAGGTAGCAGAAGGTGAAGGCAAGGATGTCCCAGGCCAAGGAGGTAAGGGTAAGGGGTGAACAGTGAGAGGAGGAGCAACACTTTCCCGACGTGCCATTGTTGGGGTGTCAAGGGATAACCTGGGTAGGGGTGAAGCAGGTCTAGTTGGGCTTTTGGGATTTTGTTGCCTTGGACTTATTCTTCCCCCGGGAGAAATAGCACTATCAGTGCCTAATGCGGATAAATCAAAGAAAGCAGGAGGCGGTTGCCCTGTAGATGTGGACATCTCTGGTGCAGACCAGAACTGATTTGCTTTTGGTGACACATAATAATATGGCACAAAATCATCAGTCTTGGTGTTGTTTGGGCTAATTGTGGGACTGGCAAAGGGACTGCTTGGAGCACTCCTGGTGGGGACGCTAATCCAGAAGCCATTCCCTCGAGTGCTTGGAGTTGCAGCACCACTTGTGTCTTGACGCACCATCCCAGTCACAGGTGACTTTGTCTCCATTTGCTGCTCCGTATTCCTTCTTGTCTCCTGGCTAGCAAAAACACTGTACATGCAAATTCAGAGGTCAGATATGCTGCAAGAAAACCTCAACTAATTAAAAGGACGTCTTTTCCATGCGCATTGTGCATATTTGGTTTTATGCTTAAAAAGCCTTGAACTATATAGTTCAGAGAAAAACACAGAGCATGTGTTTACGTAATAGTTTCTGTGTTATAGTTTAATTATACATTATTTAATAAGTGTTTATGAATGAATGATTGAAAAGGAAATGAAGGTCAACTCCACATTATCCTTAGAACTAGGTTATGAGCATATATCATAATCAATTTTTATAAGCTATTCCATGAACTTTCTTGAGTGTTTACATCATAACATACTCTTTCAAACGGCTTTATTTATGGTTTGAGACTTAAAATTCAAATGTAAACTAATGTGATTTTTTTTATTTTTAAAACATGGTCATTGTGAATTAAACTCGGTTTACTCATCACCTCCAAGCTGTTATTCAAACATGGACTCCTAACTCCTAAGAAAGCAAAAAACGAAAAGAGATATAAAAAGGACATGAATAATATGAATATCATGACAATTCTTAATTGGCCAATTCTTAATTTTAAAAGTAAAGTAACTTATCCTATAAAATTATTGGGGAAACAAAAACAAACTTAACCAAACCAGCATAAACCCATTAATTTGACAGAGAACAAAAATACCTGCGCATTTTAAACCCAGCGGGAAGAGAAGCGTCGACAGGAGCATCAGGTTCTAGGGTTCTGCCGGAGGCATCTTTTGGCGACGGCAAACGGCAGTCGACGTCTCTGTGGCGGAGCAGCGCGGGAGACGATAGCTCCGGCAAGGGCAACGGCTGAGGCGCGACGGAGGAGGAGGTGTTAGAGCGAATGTAGGTGCGTGCGCTCGGAGAACGAGACATAGGCGCCGCCGAGACGGCGTCGTATTCGGAGTGATCATCGTCGACGTGGCGGAGCTTCCTTGACCGCGTCGACTTTCTGCCGCTGCCGAAAAACCAGGTGCCGCGGGTGCTCTTCTTAGGGTCGGAGAGAGAGGATGAAGAAGAAGGAGAGGATGACTTTAGAGTTGAAGGAGAAGAAGAAGAATTAGAATGAGAAGAAGGGGAGAAAATGAGGGTTGGCAACCAACGCATTGCGATATATGGATATGATAATAATAATAATAATAATAATAATAATAATAATAATAATAATAATAAGGCCTCATTGTGTGCAAAACGCAGCCATTGTTGTCGATCTTCTGTGTACAGAGGGAAGGGGAAAGAGAGGGAATAAATAAATTAATGAGATGAAAAATGTTCCTCTCTTTCTCCCTTCTTTCTTCTGTTGTTTTTTTTTTTTCCAGCGTTTCTGTATGTGCAAAGAAGAACGCGCTTTTGCAACGGTAAATGCGGTGCTGCTTACGCTCCCGCCAGATGTGCAAACTTCCTCCTACCTTTTCTCTCAGCACACAACAACAACGATGCTGAGTGGTGATGACAAGATAATATGGATAATTATACCAAACCCGACACCCACCACCTCATTGCTTACTGCTTTCACTTTACATACAATTCATGCACCTTCAACCTCTAAGGTTGGTACAGAAACAAACCTCTATACCATGTCATGATGCTAATTTATACCCGGTACATATACACAGACACACATACGACATGCTTTTCCTCCAACAATAAAGTTATTTCAGGAAAAATACAATATCATTATAATTTTAATAAAAGTGACTCCTATAATTAAACAAACCTCTATAATTATTTTTTTTTCTCAAAACAAAAATATTTTAATAAAAGTGACTCCTTAAATAAAAATTAAAAAAAAAGATTCTGACAACAAAGCTTAAATATAATGTGAATTTCATTTAAAATACTAAAATCACTTAAATTGGCGTTGATAATATTCCAATTATCTCATTTGACTTTTTTCCTTTTCCTGAGGTTATAAATATATGGTCGGGATGATAGAATCTTAGCAGGTTATTTTTTTTTAAAATTTAACAATAATTATTCCAAATTTTGTCTAAGTATTTCATTTCATACGAATTATTAAACCCTGTATAGTTGAATTTTCGAATGTCATAAGACACGTAGAAAATATTGACATGAAGTACACCAAGAAAAGTGGAAAAAAAAGTACTTCCTCCGGTTTGAAATATAAGGAAAAAAAATCTCTAAATTATAAATAAAAATTCTATGTATTTGGTCTAAAATTTGGGTCAAATACATAGATTTTTCTTATATTTTAGTTTTTTTTTCTTATATTTCAGAGCGAATGGAATATACTTTTAGTAAGTTTTTCTTTATGCTTTATTCTTAATATTTTAGGCATTGCCTATATGAAAATTACCTGGTGATCACAATAAAGATACACAAAAGTAACCTCATATTTTCGTTCAGTTTACATTGAATTTGATTTGATTATGAACAATGTAGGGCATTAGTATTAATACCACCATTGTTTGTAACACGCATCCACTCCTTGGGAAGTTTATATTCAAATGGTATAGCTTGTCTAGATGAATTAAACTTCTGAACGACAAAATGATACAACTCCAGAAATGTACTTTCGGATGAAATGTGCATGCTATAAAAATGGGGTGTTAATACTAATGCCCTTATATGTGTCGTTCCAATTATGTGTTCATTGGATCCATGATTTTTCCTTAGCCCATTCTTTTTCAGCATTTCGTACTGGGCCTCACTTGCACCTAAGTAACAAGCGTGTTCACTTATAACATTTCCGTAGTTTTATCTGTAGCTTATTGATAAATGAGTATGTTGTTAATATACTCCATTTGGTCTGAAATATAAATAAGAAAGTCTATAAAATATAAGCAAAAAAAATCTATGTATTTGGTCTAAAATTAGACCAAATACATAGACTTTTTTGTTTATATTTTATAGATTTTTTGTTTGTATTTCAGACCGGAGGGATTACAAGTTAAGATTTGTTTTTTAATATATTTATTTATCATAAGAAAAAGTTCTTGTGAGTTTTTGTAAATAAAAAAGAAATTCATGTGACTTAGAGAGTGTCACCAATTTAAGCGAGTTTCATTTTTAATTTATTGGAACCCACTCTTTATTTAATAAAACCGACATAATTTTTTTAATAATAAAACTATATATATGCTAGAGTGTGTATTTTTTATCAAAATAAAATGCTAGAGTGTGTATTATTAATATTTCTCTACAAGCTAAATAAAAGCTTCAATGCTTTGTACAAAAAAAAAAAAACTTCAATGCTTTAAATGATTTTATGTACTCCTTCCGTTACCTAATATAAGCAAAAAAAAAAAGCAAAATTTTTATTGCTTAAAATAAGCAAAAATTATTTAATGTCGTCCTATTTAATACTTAGTTTTCATAATTGCCCTTAATTAATTCAAAATTTATTTTCCAATGACTTCAACAAGTAATCATCATTACGGATAATTTATGGAATATACTAGTACTTGTTTTTTTTATGAGATTGAAAAAATTAATTACAGTTAACTAACTTTCTTAGTAAGCATGAGTTTAGATATTTTTACTTATATTAAATAACAGAGGGAGTAAATTCTACCCTTGGTTGAAGATAGAACTTCAAGTCCTGTAGTCTACGGTATGTCAGTAACATTTAACATATTTACCATTTATTGCATAATAAATTAATGTTAACGATATTTAAGATTTGATAATATAATTACCGCCAGACGTAATCAAAAAAGAATTAAAACATAATTAAGTATTGGGAAATGGACAGGAAATTGAATAAATTAAGAGGTGACATGTGGTATTTCATACGTGGAAACGATGTGGCAAAACATTGTTTTGATATATATAATAGATAGATAATATATAATAGGTAGATTAATTATCAATTTTACTATTTGTTTTCTGCCTAATGACCAAGAAAATTAGTACTTTGATAAGAAAAGAAATAAGTATTTGATGAACCTTCGGGGCCATGGGAAGGGCAAGGCAAGTGAGACAATTGTCTTAGGCCCCATCTTTATCCACTCATTAACAATTAAAAAATAATTACTATTGAAGGCCGGATCTAAAAATAATTAAATGTATATAAGGCCCAACAGGTGGTAGCAATATGAGCATTAGTAATGACAGTAAAAGTGTGATTGAGCATATATGCTACTCCCTCTGTCCCAATATATATGTCACATTTACAACAACAAAAAAGTTGTCCCAAAATATATGTCATTTTCTAGTTTCAATGTAATATTAAATATTTTTTTGCCAATTGTACCCTTAAATATTCAACTTTGCATTTATGACAATAGTTAATACATCAATAGTTGATAAGGTTAATTTGATAAAATTATCACTCTCTTTCTTTCATTTATTGTTTTTTTTAAACTGTGTGATTTAGTCAGATATGACATATATATTGGGACGGAGAGAGTACTTTATATAGCCTAACTGTAATAAGTGTGATAGACTTTGAATTGAAAAAAAAAAAGAATTATAGGAAAGAAAACAACATTGTATGCTGTGAATATTTAGTCTTTAAATTTTTTGCCTAAGGCCCAAAAATTTCTAGACACGGTCATGTGAATCTTAATCGGTGCAAGATTGTATATCTTAAAAAAAATATAAAATTTCAATAATTATAGAAAGAGTAAGTAATAATTACTTTAAAACAAATCAAAATTGTATACAATGATAGTACTGTATATTATTAACCTCATGTCATAATTTGTCTAATCTCCAATGAGCCCATGGGATTCTCGGGTGAAATTGATTAGGAAATACTACAGCATAATCATAGTTATTAAACTCGGACTGGACCGGAATGTATATGACTCGGTCAAATGTCAACGACTCGGTTGAAACCTGGTCAAACTCAGTCGACCCGGTTTGTGAAACGTCAACGACTTGCTGCAACTTTTCTTTTTTGGTTTACAAGTTGCAACTTCTTTTTGTTTTGTTGTTCCCTCCTTGTAGACGTGCATCTTTTGTCTTATTGTACCATATGTGCCACACGCAGGACCACGCACAGCACAAGGAGATATGAGCGAAAATTCCATTTTATAAAATGACAAGCGCTGGGTTCGAACCCAGTCTTTGAGATTTTGGTGCAGATCTCTTGTCACTGCGCCATGTACGCACTGTGTGATGTGTATTACAAACAAATAATATATATCATTCGCAAAATATTTATAAATATTACATAGATCGGTTTATGCGGGTCAACTAATGACCCACCAGTTCGACTACTTATTCAATATCCTAACCAGGTCGATCACCGGGTCGGGTTTAATAACTTCGAGGCTTTTTCTATCCACACCCCCCGCATTTTCTAGCCACACCCCCTGCCAGCTTTTTGTTGATGAAAAGACGAAAAAGCCCTACCCCCACCTAATATTTGTTATCAGCCATACGAACGGCTCACGAGCTCCCTCCCTCCTCACGACCGCCTCCCTCCTCACCCTCACGACCGCCTCCTCCCTCACGAACCCACGGGAGAAGCCGACGCCGCGCCTCCCTCCCTCACGACAACGAACACACCCACGCCGAGAAGCTCCCGCCGCTACCACCACCCCATCGCACGTAAGGCGCACTTGCGTTCTTTTTTCCCTCCTTTATATGATTTACGCTCGTTTAGGGAAACTTCGCTCGCTTAGGGCATTGATTGTTTCCACATTTGGGTATTGATACTTGATTATAGTGATTTACACGTTGTTTTGAGTATAGATTTTGATGGCTGCAGTCGCGGTTTTGCTGCACCTGTTTATCCAAAAATTTGAACTTTTCGCGGAATCGAGTTCACGTGTGTTACGTGAATTTAAAATACGGGAAGACAAAAAATACCCCATTACGTAAACTGGAATTACGTAGCCCACGTGAATTGAGTTCACGTGACCTACGTAAATTCAGTTTACGTAATGGGCATTTTTGTCTTCCCAGATTTTCACGTAACATACGTGAACGCAGCTCACGGTCTCTACGAAATTCAGCCACGTGTGGTACGTGAATACGGAAAGACAAAAATACCCATTACGAAACCGAATTTACGTAGGTCACGTGAACTCAATTCACGTGGCCTACGAAATTCAGCCACGTAATGGGTATTTTTTGTCTATCCGCATTTTCAATTCACGTAATACACGAAACTGTGGTCATTTATTACGAAATCGAATTTACGAGGCCACGTGAATTGAGTTCACGTGACCTACGAAATTCGCTTTACGTAATGGGTATTTGTTGTCTACGTATTTTAAATTCACGCACCACACGCGTGAACCGAATTTACGTAGGACACGTGAACCGAAGTTCACGTATGTTACGCGTGAACGGAAGACAAAATACCCCATTACGAACCGAATTTACGTAGGTCACGTGAACTCAATTCACGCGCGACGAATCGCCACGTGAAATCGTTTACGTAATGGGGTATTTTTTGTCTTTCCGTATTTTCAATTCACGTAATACACGTAAACCAAAAAATACCCCATTACGTAAACTGAATTTATGTAGGCCACGTGAATTGAGTTCACGTGACCTACGAAATTGGCCACGTAATGGGGTATTTTTCTTTCCGTATTTTAAATTCACGTAATACACGTAAACCGAATTTACTGAAATGGACATGTCTTTATATGGTTACTAATTATTGTCTCTAAAAATGTAATAGCTGATCTATTGGTTTAAAATTTCAACTTGTATGAGTTAAAAGTATGACATTTTTGGTTTTATGTTTTTATCATTGGTTTTATGTTTTTATCATTTTTGAAGAAAAGTTCAGTTATGCTTGTTGAACTATGTGCAGGGATGGGTAAGAGGATGATGGTTGATGGCGAGGGTCGTCGTGTTATGCTTCATGCTTCTGCACGTAGGGTCCGTACCGAGCAGCAGCAGCAGCAAACCGTGCCCCGACGCCAGCGGGGGAGGCCCCGTCCTCAGCCTCAGCAGGATGAGCCAATGGTTCAGGATGAGGCACCTGCACAAGATGAGCCACCTGCACAGGAGGAGCAGTATCAGGCACAACCCCATGAGGAGTCCAAGACTCACACCAGGAGCACCAATTACATGATGATGTCGATCTCCGACCGAGGGATTTCCTGGTGGTCCTCGTTGACACATCCGTCCCTCGACATATGCAGACCATGTGGCCACTCGACTGTGGAGTGGAGAGGTAATGGGTCCCAAAAGACATTTATTTGTTGTCAGATTGAATTGCTGATTAACTAACAAAATAAAATTTGTTTTGATAAAATCTATTGTGATTTCAGGATCGTGGAGAGCTGAGACTGTTCAGCAATGGGAAGAAGTTGAAGGACGTGGTTGTACATGCCGGGGTTATGCGATATGTGTAGGGGTCACAGCTCCTACCCCTGTTGGAGTGCAGTTATGGCCTTGTTGACAAGTGGTCGTGTCCGCTTTGTCGAGAGATGGCACCGGACACCAACGCTTTCATCTCGGTTGGGGAGATGACCATTACTCGACGACGTGTGGTCATCGCCGCACATACCGATCACGGGGAATTCTTCATCGTGGACCGTGTTTGACAGTGGATCAGCCGTAGAGGTCATGAGGAGTTGTTGGGAGTCACGGCATCGAAGCAATGCTCGAAGTTCCAGATCCGCCAAGCAAGCGCCTATTCGCTATAATCGAGCTCCTTGACATATGCACGACGTTGTGACCAGGAGCGATGGGAGGAGGTCGCCAGGGCTTTGTTGTTGTGCATAGTTGGGTGCACACCGCTTTAGCGACAAGAGTGCATTTGCGATCAACGTTGCTTTTCCGGGAGTGTTTTAGGACTTGACACTGTGGAGGATATGCTTGGGCGCCGCAGCCTTGCACACTTGTATGACAACTTATGCGAGTCGGTCTTCACCACACAAAGACTATTGCTTGTTATCCGACTCTCCTGCAGTATTTATTTTGTTATGTTTTCTCGTGAACCTTTTTCGCTTATATGCTCATTAGAGCAACATGTTGTTTGTGTTTCTATAGGCTTGGATATATGCTCATTTTCCTGATCTATGTGACGACTGCAAGAAGGAGCACCCAGGTTATAATGAGGCCCAACCACAGGCTCTTCGATGGCAACCGAAGAGGCTTAGGGGGCTTGTACTTCCTTTTAGGAGGCAGTTGGATCTGCTGACAGACGAGTCCGTGTGCTGGACCCATACGACGGCCATAGAGCCTTATGGCCTTTTCAGGAGGCATCGCTATATAGAGGATGGATCAGATGGGGTCCGCATATGTCTGCACATCTCCCTGATAGGGTCCTACGCCAGTACGGGTTTATTCAGACCATTCCGCCCTCACCGAGCGACATCACAGGTCATACGACCACGCCGGAGGAGATGGACATCATGTTCACGCAGTGGGGTATTCACGTGATTCACGGTCATCCTGTAGTGCACCCGAGACAGTGCGCTGCTGATTATATGGACTGGTTTTACAGGATCTCCCACCCCTTCATCATCCCACGACATGCTCCACCTGCACCAGATCCAGTGCCTGCTCCGGGTCTAGCCCCAGATCCATCACCAGATACAGGGGTACGTTTTATAACTTATATTGTTAGCTTATAAAACGACATTATACTTTATATATCTATGGTCATTGTTATTTATTGCAGTTGAGACATATGAGGATGGTTGAGCTCATGCAGACTCTTATGGACTTGCACATCTCACCCGATGGGATGCCAATCGCCAGGGAGTTGATGCATTTGATCCACAGTGACCATGATCAGGGGGATGCCTCCTGCAAAGACGCAAATGCGCATCGGGTGGTGGACATTGGAGTAGGACATATGTGAGGAACAGGAAGAGAGGTCGAGATTCCCAGTGATTGCCTGTATTGTATATTTGTCTGTAGTGGCTTTATATTTTGGTACCTTTGGCGTATTTCCAGTGATCTGTGGACCTATGGCGTATTGTATATTTGCCCGTAGTGGCTTTATATTTTGGAGTATATTTAGTGTATTCCCAGTGATCTGTGGACCTATGGCGTATTGTATATTTGTGTTAGAGATACTCTTGGGTCAACGCAAATCTCATCTGATCACCCTTCACTCACGACTTAATGATAGGATCAATTAGCATCAATTGTTATTATTAGCTATCTGATAGGATCAATACTTGCCATAAACTGCATCTGATGTACACTATATGTGTCGCGTCATGTTTTATTTAACGAATCCTCCTTTCCTTTCAAGAATTTGCAGGTACCTTCATCACCTCCAGTGGCTCCTCTTGAGATTCTTCCGGTCTCTACGCCGTCCTCTCCTCCGCAAGGCCCCCTATTGCCCTTGCCGAGCTCATCTGACCACGGCCTAGCACCTCGGCAAGGCCTAGCACCTCGGCAAGGCCCCCTATTGCCCTTGCCGAGCTCACCTGACCACGACCCAACACCTCGGTAAGGCCCTCTCTTGCCCTTGCCGAGTCCATCCAACACTCCCCCAACTCAGGCCCATCTGCCTCCCACTGATGCTGACCTATTTGAGCCTCAACATGACTCCATGCAACACAATGCTCTCGATGCCGACTCCACACTCGTTGTTGCCCCATCACAGGCCCCTTCGGCCCCCTCCCATCCTATGCGCACTCGTCTCAAAGATGGCCTCCGTCAACCTCGCCAGCGCACAGATGGGACTATTCTCTATCCCATCCCACGTGCTCTTCTCACCACTATCGCAAGTCTCGAGCCTACTTGCTACACCCAAGCTTCCAAGCATCCCGAGTGGCGAGCTGCCATGACCGATGAGATCAATGCTCTTTACGGCCTCAAACAAGCACCTCGAGCATGGTTTCATCGCATTAGTGAGTTTCTTCTTGCCGTTGGGTTCCATCATAGTAAAGCCGACCCCTCTTTGTTCTTATTTCATCATGGTCCGCATATTATCTACCTACTTTTATACGTGGATGATATTGTTGTTACCGGCAAATGACACTCGCCTTCTTCTTGAGTTTTATTAATGCTCTTGGTCGTGGTTTTGACATCAAAGACCTCGCCCGCTCTCCTACTTTCTTGGTCCGCAGTAACACCTCACAATGGCTCTCTTCACATCGTCAACTCAAATATGCCCATGATCTCCTTGTCAAACACGGCTTGCTCCTTAGCAAACCTGTTGCTACTCCTTTGGCCGCCAAGAGCACTCTCACTAATGTCGATGGCATTCTCCCGCCTAACCCCATCAATTTCGTGAAATCGTTGGTGGCTTACAATATCCGACGATCACTGCCCCGATATCGCCTTTGCCGCCAACAATGTCGCCCGCTTTATGAGTGCCCCTCGTGATATCCATTTAATTGCTACTAAACGCATATTACGTTACATCAAGGGCGCTTTGGATCATGGTTTGGAATTTCGCCTCAACGCCAACCGGCCACCTTATGTGCATATTCCGATGCCGATCGGGCCGGCCGCTCACCTCCCGCTGCTCCACTACCGGTTATCTTGTCTATTTGGGGTCAAACCTCATCTCTTGGTGCTCGAAGAAGCAACCAACTATCGCTCGCTCAAGCGCCGAGTCCGAATATCGGTCTCTTGCTCATGCTGCTGCTGAAACAACTTGGTTGTGCTACTTACTTCATGAGCTTGGTGTTCGCATCCATTCTCCTGTTCTCTTGTATTGTGACAACTTAAGTGCTACCTGATAGGATCAATACTTGCCATAAACTGCATCTGATGTACACTATATAATATTGTATTATTTGTGATATCAAACAGGGGAAAACATTTCTACAATTTGCCTGTAGCGGCTTTATATTTTGGAGTATATTTAGAGTAAATTGATAACAGGTACTTAAGAAAAATTACAGATTTGTGGACTAGTCACAGATACTTAAACGAAACGATACAATACGCAAAAAAACACAAAAGTGTCGGTAGAAGTAATTACAATAATGTAAAAAAAGGCTATTAAGTAATATCAGTCATCTGCAAGGTTTATATGAGGCGTCTCGGTAAGTGGAAATATTCGCAACCAGTGTTATATGTGTGGAACGCAAAGAGCCTCCCATGTGCGGGCATCTTCATAGGCACACTATCTCCATAGGCTTGTTGGAGGAGGTATTGGCGCATCACGCTGCAAATGAACCTGCCATGATGGGACAATTGTATAAATTAATTTATTTGAAAAAAAAAACAAATAATTATAGCAACTTGTGTGATACATTATACCTATTTGTCGTCGTGTTCCCTAAGTGCATCACCTGGTTTGTCCATGCCTCAACAAATTTTTCCTTGTGAGATTTCAACCACTGTTGTATCACATAATCATAGAAATAAGGAGAATCATGACAAATACGTTCAAACACACCTAACTGCTTTATATACTCAGCTGCGTCAGAACACCTCACAAGAGCATCCCATGCGTCCATGACCTCTTCCTGTTTCTTCTTCGGGGCAACAAGAGTCTTGCACTTGGCCCTCACATTCTTGTACACATGAAACAAGCATAATAAGTTGTACGCATAGGGAAAAACAAGACGCAAAGGGCGCATCAAGCCAAGGGCTCTACCAGGAACGATGACCTCGGCATCACCGCTTGTAACTGTTCTTTCAACATCAAGAGTGCCCATGCAAAGTTATCGCGCGCTGCTCAGAATATGCGAAAGCCAATGAAAATGTCAATCCAATCGATGTAACCCGACAATCTCAAGTAGTGGCAAGCGGTATCGACAAGTCTTGTATGTGTCAATAATCAACACAAGGTGGAAGGTATTGACAAGGGTGATGGCATCCGGATGTGTCCGTAAAATGTCTCTGAAGTTCATTAGAACCTTCCACCAACCTATATCGATAGACATAACGATCGCGGTCCATCAACTTGATGAGTTCTTTGCATTTCGATTCTATTACCTCTAATGGATGACCGATATGCTTGTCGTGCATTGTAAATCGCTTCATAGTAGTCATATTCTCAAAGATTATTATTCTTCATTGTTAGCAAAATGTTTCTTGGTTTAACCATATTCTTTGCCATGCCTTCTAGTAAAGTCTTTTCTTCACATGACAAACGACCAACAAAAGAATGGTCAACAAGTGTTTCACTAACTCGTGGTCAGGCAACCCACATGATACAATCAGATCCATCCTTCATCGCCACTGTGGGTCTCCTTTCAATCTAAAGGGACAATCACATTTTTGGTGCCCGTGCTCCTCGCCAGTTCAAGGTTCTTCCCAGTGTCCAGATTTGCCGCTTCTTTCACTACCAAGGAGTAATTTTGTCTTTGTTCCCTAACGCCCTGTTGTCGCTTTTTGCACCTAATAGTCACCACAACTATTCCATTTTCCTTCCCAACATTTCTAGCCCATTGTAACAAATCACTTCGCGTGGCAAACACCTATAAAGAAAAAAATGACAAAGTTGAAACAAATACTTGCAACAATGTAAATTTGCTAAAGGCTAGAGGCAAAAATTAATTACATTGTCCGTGGTAAATTTTTTAGTACAATCCACTTCGAATTCAGTATTTTCGTATTCCACACCGTCATCCACTTCATCAAAATTATCTTGATCGATTTCCATTTACTGCATGGAAAGCATTCAGAATATTTTAGAATTGTTTTAAAGCGGTACAAAATTGAAATCAAATATTTCAGCATCCGTAAATTCAATTTACGTATGTTCCGCAAATTTAATTTACGTAACTTCCGTAAATTGAATTTGCAGAACACACGATATTTGAATTTACGAGAGTAGTTTAAAAATTATAACCGTCCGTGAATTGAATTTACGGATGTTCTGTGAATTGAATTTATGGATGTTCCGTGAATTTAATTTACGTAACCAGTTTACAAATTATATTCTTCCGTGAATTGAATTTACGGATGTTCCGTGAATTTAATTTACGTGAAGTTAGTAAAAAAACAACTATTACGTGAATTTAATTCACGTGTGAGTACGTGAATTGAATTTATGGACGATTCGCAGGTGAAAAAAAAAATAACAGACGGCTCACCGTCGTCCACCGTCGTAGGAGTGGGTTGCGCCACCAACGAAAATGGTGGAGGTGAGGGACGACGTGAGGGACGACGGCGTCCCTGTTCAGATCGTCGGAAAAAAAAATTAAAATAGAAGGGAGAGAGTGCTGTTGAAGATTGGACTCGGCGATGGAGTGAAAATGGGAGGGATTTAGGATATTAGGTGGGGTAGGGGCTTTTTAGTCTTTTCATCAGCAAAAAGCTGATAGGGGGTGTGGCTAGCAAATGAGGGGGGGTGTGGATAGAAAAAGCCTAACTTCGAGCATGATAGGGTCAAATCAAATTGGATCTTTCAAACTAGGTAAAATCTCAGCTACCAACAAGATGGTTAACCTTCCCTTTCTTGGTAGATGGGTAAAGACTTGAATCGAAAGAGTAGTGTCAATGACTAGATGACAATGAGTGGGGTATTGGTTGGCTGAGAGGACAAAAAGGTTGTAATACAGCAGATCAGACCAGGGGACGTTATCGATGGCATCAGAATATTCATGTCATCCATTTAATTGTAATAATGACAAATAAAGTTTCCTTGGTATTCATTCCATCATGTCAAATCCATGCACGTGATACACTCCCTAGTACTCCTCAACAGCTTCACCGGCATTCCCCCAATTTCAAAGTCAACAGACAAAAAGCATTTGGAAAAAGGAAATGATAAGGAGAATGGAAGGTTGAAGGTTTGAACCACTCGCTCCAGTGAAACAGTACATAATATAGTAACCGATACATAAAAATAAGAAAAATTTACTTTAGTGGAGTATTTTAAACCCAAAATTACGTATGTAGTATAACTTAGAATTTATTTACGTGTTTGGTATAGGTAGTCTCGACTTACTTTTTTTTTATGTAAGTCGTGAATGTTATTCATGATTTACTTTTTTGTTTTTGTTTATATAAGTCGTGAATCATAGTCACGACACACCCTTTTAATTTTTTTTAAATTTTATATTTTAATTAAGAAAAAACCTTATTTTGATGACTTAGGTTTTTTTTTTAAAATTAGGGCAAAGTCATTGACAACCAAATGATCCAAAATATAAATTTTAAGAATTTTTAGATAAAATTTGGGTCCAAAAGACAGTCCAATTAGTTAATAAGGTGCAGAACGCTGTCCGGAATTCGGTGAAATTTTAAATCCAAATTTTAGTCATAGCCTATTATGATATAATAGGTTTGATCTATTAATTTACTTATATGAAATTTACTTTTATGAAATTCACTCACTTGATATAATAGGTTTGTGAAATTCAATCAACCATTTTTAAACTATGATCAAGTGAGTGAATTTTGCAAAAGTAAATTAATAGATCAAATATATTTTCATAATAGGCTACGATTAAAATTTGGATTTAAAATTTTACCAAATTTTGGATAGCGTTCTGCACCCGACAGTATTAATTAGACTGTCTTTTGGACCCAAATTTTATCAAAAAATTCTCAAAATTTATATTTTGGATCCATGACTTTTTCCTAATTTTTTTTAAAAAAAACCTAAGTCATGAAAATAAGGTTTTTCTTAATTAAAATTTAAAATTTAAAAAAAAATTAAAAAGGGTGTGTCATGACTGTGATCCACGGCTTATATAAAAAAAATAGTAAATCGTAAATGACATTCACGACTCACATTAAAAAAATATATATATAAGTCGTGGTTTGCAACCACAACTCATTAAAAAAAATAGTATGTCGAGACTGGTCGAGACTGGTAGTCTCGACTTACACCAGACACGTAATTAAATTCAGACTTACACCAAATACGTAATTTTTGGGTCAAAATAACCCAGTGAGGTAAATTTCCCTGAAAATAACTCCACGATGACCGATACCACCACATGTAAGTATAAGCTCACAGTCCTCCATATCTACACGATTGAGATTGAGATGTTGGTCTAATTGATTTGGGTTTGGCAAAATACAAGGAAAATCGAATATGATGAGTTTTGAGGCACTCGTATTTGATTTTCATTATTTTTTGTCGAACCGACACCGATTAGGTTACCGTGTGGACGTGAAGAACCGTGAGCTTCTGCTCATTGTTAGTTTCAATCTATTTTCAAATATCGGTCCACCGTAGACCATATGATGCACTGTCTCATCTGGTCATCGCCTTGAGTTTGAGGCATACGCCCTCCGTCTCATTTTACTTGTCGTATTAGTTTATGCACATCTCTTAAGAAAATGATGGAGTTTACAAATTTCCATGATAAAATAACACCCCTTGACTAAAATACTCCTTATTAATTGGAGTAATGGGGTAGTTAAGTAGAAAAAATGTATTAATACAGTTGGTTGAAATACAAGGGGTATTGTTTGAAAAAAAGTAACTAATACTTTTTGATTTTATAAAGAAATAAGTAATTTGAGACAATAAAATATTTCAAAGAGGACAACTAAAATGAGACTGAGAGAATACTAGCATGAGACAATACCCAGTGCTGTGAGTGAATGTTGCTGCACGAGTCAGCTGGTCAATTTCATGCACCTAAGTCATCACCTCCTCATTTCTAAGACCGTTTAAAACATTTTATTTTGTATATTATTTTTTTATTTTAATGTTTAAAAGTAATCAAAAATTCGAACAAAAGTAATAAAATTTATTTGACTTTAAATTATTAAAACTTTCATTACAAACATATTTGGCCTTCATTTATTGTGATATATAAATCTTGATGTTGATGTTAGTGATCTTCATAATTGGTTTTTAATACTACCTCATCCTTATATATAAGAATTTTTTGTTTTTTTATAAGAAAAGGTGAAAGTTAACTTTACGTAAAGGACAAAATTTAAGTTTAATTTTATATTAAATTGTTTTAAAATATTTAGTTATAAATTTATTTGATTTGATAATAAAAAATTAAAATTTTAAAAATTACAACTTAAACAAAAATAATTTTTATATTAACAGCAGTAAGAGATGTTTAGGAGTTACGAGCCTCAAAAGTAGCAACATGAGATTCTAAGGTTCAGTGGCGGGTTCAGCCATACGGGTCGGTTTGATATCGGGCAGTCCCTCCACTTCTGAACTGGTTCATGCCCCCAAGCGTCAGTGGATGTCAGACCATTCTGTTCAAGATTTCATGGTTATAACTGTGGCGGCCACCAATGCCAAAGACATGCTTTCAGCTTTCGTGGGTCTCGCCTAAATGAGGCAATGCAAAAGTTACTCCTTTCTCGCCTATGGCCACTTGTTGTGCCTAGGGAGCAGGTCTCATTTTATTCTTTAGATAGTCGATTTTATGGCTGGGGGAGTTAACAATCCAAGGGGTAATACCTAATCTGACCTCATAGGTCGAGAAGGTCACTTTTCGCTTCTCTATGAGATTGACAAGATTAAAAATATGGTGCTAAGGAATGACAAGCTAGGTCAACAATTGAAGGAGAAGGATGCCCTTACTCGTCTCCTCGCTGATGCGAGTAAGGTTTCCAAGCTTGAGGCCGACTTGGAAACTTCCAGAAAGGCTAGTGAAGATATATATAGAGACTAAGCACATTGAGAGAAGTCCACCCAGCGTTTGGTGAGGGAGTCAAAGGAGCTGAAGGCCCGATTAGATGAGGATACTAAGTTCATGCCATGTTAATAGTCAATTAATTTGGTAATACCTTGCACCATATTCAACTTCTAAACCCTGGTGTCGAGCTGAAGGTACAAAGGTTAAATCCCAATGGCATTGTGTACGGCAATGTCATCACAGTGGACTACATTGAGGAGACCAAGAGTTCCTTTAAAGGGAGTACGGTTGTTCAAGGTGACGTCCCTGAGGCCAATACGGATGTGGTCACTACCACACAAGTAATCGTAATGGCTGACATTCAACCTGTATGTCGTTTTACCTTGTTTTTTCTCTTTTTGTTTTGCCGCTTGAACAACCTGTATCCCATTTGGGATTTTTGTACGCTTTAATGATATTTTGTATAATGACTTTCGTACTTTTGAACGACTATGTGTGTATGTTAAGCAGCGAAGTTTACTTAACTGTAAATTTTTATACACCGGGTCTTGATAATCATCCCTTAAGATTTTTAAGCAATTTATTAATCCCTTGTAATTCCATAAGAGTATAAGCATCAGCTCGGGTTGGCGACCAAGCCAAGGTGCCACTCCCTCGACCCCATAGCCAATGTGACGACTTTGGGTTAGCTTGGCGCTTGGCCTAATTAACAGATTTTATATATTTGATATGAGTTCATCCGCTATCAGATAGCTTATCTGTTATTCACTAATTTTTACCCAACAAAACCTAAATTATTACTACCCTAGGATTATTAGGCCAACATATGAAAATTAATAGTTGAGGAAACTATATATAATTAATGCTATTGTGAACTTCTAAAATTAAAGATAAATAAGACTTTTTTTGTTGAAATATATATATATATATATATATATATATATATATATATATATAAGAATATCTTATATATAAAGAAGATAAGAATATCTTACTAACGAGTGTTTCAGGATATTGATTAAAGGATTTTTTTTGGGGATTTTTTTTCCTGTCAAAAAAAAAAGAAAAAAAAGATTGTTTAAAGAATCTAAAACAAAAAAAAAGAGTATTGAAAGTTATATAGCTTTCGTTCAATGCAGTGATAATATCAAGTGATTGTTTTTAATAAAAATTTTCACTTTTAGATTTCTTAGTAAGTACTACCTCCGGTCCTAATTATAAGAAAAATTTTGGAGGATTTTTTTATCCTAATTATAAGAAAAATGAACTTATGTCTAGATGTATTAATTGCTAAAATATCATTTATACCCATATCTATATACTATACAATACAAAATGCTTTAAAAATACAAAGTTTCAAATGGCTTCCGCTAATCGATTTTGCTCAAATAACTAAGATCCATGTGTATTTCTCATGTGAATTCCTCCAAAATACAATGACATGTCAGATGCAATTAATGAAATTAAAAAATCTGAATCAATTCTATTATTTTTTTAACATCAAATTAGTAAATTTCATTAATTTAACGTAATTAATTAGGGAAAAAAACGTCTGGCAAATCAATGCTGTGAATATGATAAACGTAAATTGTACTCCAAAATATTAATCTGATGGAGTATATATGGAAAGTTTTTAGAGATATGAATTAGCAGTTTGACTAAATAGGAATTGAGAATAATATCAAAATCATTATCAGCAATTTTAATTTATAATAATCGGCAATCATAAATTACAACCATATACATAATTTCGACAGGGTAATGCCAAAATCATATAAACAAATTTTTTTGAATTATAAATTAAAAAAAAGGTGTATCAGAAAGTATAATTACAATTTTTTTTTATTAAAATTGATATCAATTAACCAATTACACAATATCACATTAATTTCTATTCAAATCACCTACAGCATTTATTACGAAGCCATTGCATTGAATTTTGTTAAACCCATCCTCAAAGCTTTCCAAATACATTTTAAATTTTTGTCATTGAATCACATGAATCGTTCTCCCTTTTTGCTCTGTTTCTGATTTTTCTTTATTTTTTAGGAGAGATACACAGTGCTGCGGAGTAGGGGTGAAGCCCCCGTGGCGACTGAATAGTTCTCGCCACTCTAATATGTAATGTAACCATACCTCTTTCCCTTTCTTTATTTGTCTATTTTTCATCTTGATTCTTCAACCTTGATTTCTGCTACTTAATTGTAGATTAGTTTTTCTATGTCACTTTTCCTTTTCCCTTCACCTCTCTGCTCTTCATTCCTTGTATCCTCAGTCACGATGATTGCCTTCTGCAGGATGCATGAGACGCTTCTTTATCATCAGAAATTCATTTCCTCATTTTTTTCACTTACCAAAATGGTATATTCCTGAAATCAATCCATGTTTTTCAGAATTAAATCTTACTGGACAATATATTTGTTTGTTTATAAATTATTATGAATTATTAATCTTAACCATTTCTTATCTTTCTTTCTCTCTCTTTTTCAGTATTACATGAACTGATGAAAGGAAACCACATGCATGCACTCCTTATGGTTGCCGGAAGAATCATAATCTGAATATATATATATATATATGTTATACCCCAATTTTGTCCGCTCATATTTTCATTTTTTATTTTTATTGTGTTTTTTTTATGAAGCAGACTAATTTTAATAATACTTGGCCTCAATTATTATTATTATTATTATTATTATTATTTTGTGTTAATCATTTTGGGCCAATTTTAGCCCAATTGCAAAAATTGTCCATTGACAAGAGTCCATTACAAGCGTTCTAGAAAAAAAAATCCAAAACTGAAAATCAAAGTCGATTTCCACACTCAGATCTTCACCCTTCACAAAAGTCCTCTGCATATCTTCACCAAAGTCCTCTGCATATCTCCTCAGCCACTCTACAAACTCTGTCTTACAGCTACATGTCCCCCATAGCCTTTTGCTTTTCTTCATTTGCCAACCAGGTTCGATAAATGCTCAGGAGTCTATAAAAAAAAACAATGCAATTTAATCAAAAGAGAGGGGGGGGAGAACTCATCCAAGGATGCTTCACCATCCATTAGAGCCACCACTTTCACCCTCCTAAACTCCGTAAGCCATTCCCACTGCTCCCTTATATCGCACAACACCGAATAGTCACCATAACCATCCACAAATTTCCCATAAAAATAATCAACCATCCGCAATGATCTGTTAAAAAAGAGGAAATAGCTTCAGCAACAAAATCACAAAAAAAGGAAGAAGCATAGAAGAAGAACAGAGGAAGAAGCATAGAAGAAGAACGCAAAGAAGAATAAGGTAAAACCCCCTCTCCTCCCAGCCACGATCGCCACTCCTCCTCCCCTTCTTCTTTCCTTTCTCGCCACGCCTCCTCCATCTCTCTCCTTTCTCTCTCACTTTCCCTCTCCTCTTCACGATCTTCCCCACCGCCCCTCTCCCTTCTTTCGAGGCTACACAAGGCCAAGGATCGACGCAAGGCGGCCGCGCCACCCCCTCCTCCCTTTCTTCTTCTCGCCATCCCTCTCTTCTCTCTCTCTCTCCCCCACTTCTTCTCAAGTACGCTTCTCTGCTTTTCCTTCCTTTGGTTATGTTTATCAATGTGTGAATGTGTTTTTAGGTTAAGTGAGCGTGCCCCCCTGCCATCTTTTCCTTTTTTATTTTATTTTATTTTTTTTCTTTTCACACCCAGCTTCTTTTTATTTACGCCCCCCTCCTTTTTTGGTTTTGTGTTTCTTTTCTTTTCTTTCTTTTTATTATGGTCTTTATTTATTTATTTATTTATAGTCAAATTAGTACAATCTCATTCAACTAAATTTCACATACAAATATTGAAACCCTATTTTTTTCTTAAAAACATTTGATAAAAATCACGAAAATTAATTTACTAGTAATGATTACTCGAGATTGCTTCCCGTTTAGTCATTACAAATATCTTAATTTTCTAAATAAAAATGGGTCGTTAGTGAGGACCACTCTTGATTGCTTCTTGTTTGGTCCCCATGAAAACCTATCCTCTTCATAAAAATAAAATTAAGTTTTTTTACTAATAATGATCACTCGAGATTGCTTCTCGCTTGATCATTACTTAACACCGTTAATTTTATAAACAAAAAGGTTATTAATGAGGGCCACTCTTGATTGCTTCTTGTTTGGTCCCTACAAACCTACCCTTTTTCCATAAAAATATACAATTAAAATCAACCAATACGCAACCATTTTCTACCCAAGAACTACGTAGTCTTTGATTTCTCCATCGCACCGAGATACGAGGAGCAGGAGCCCACTCTGTCAGCGCAAAAATAAACGGCTTTTATTAAGTCCCTTTTTATTAATTTTTTTTAAAAGGGAAATAAATATTTTTTAGAAGTTAATAAATTTTGCACAATTAGTTAGAGGTAACCTTTTTCGAAAGGATGTCGTGGGGTGCTAATACCTTCCCTACGCATAATCGACTCCCGAACCCAAATCCGGTCTCAAGGACCATTTTTCTTCAAAAAAAGGTTTTTCCAATATTTTTCCTTCGAAAATAAATTATTGGTGGCGGCTCCATTAAACTCGAATAAATCCCTCCGGATTTTTCGGTCGCTACAGCTGGCGACTCCACTAGGGATATTTTTTAGAGAGTCAAGCCTAACTAACTGATTGTACTAAATAGTTAACTCTTATGTTTAATTTCCCTTGTTTTTATTTATTTATTTATTTATTTACTTATTCATTTGTTTATTTATTTATTTATTGTTCTTTTGTGAATATTTGTTGTGAATATTATGCATATATTGAACCTTAGGTTAGAAGACCATATTTTGTATATTTCATTTGTTTTGCAGCTTGGGTAGTGTTAGGGTGTTATCCCTCTCACACACCGCACCTACACGTTCGCACACACATGTGAGTAAGGCCCTATACCCGGGTCAGAGCAAAGCTTAAGTTGAGTGGAGGTTCGATGATGGTCAATTGGAATTTGCTTTCCTTCTGGCTATTGCGAGAACTTCATCTAGAGTGTGCTCCCTCTGAGTATTCCGCACCGGATAGTTGTCTATCGTTGTGGTTAATATTCAGGAGGAGACTTTAGCTCTAGAGGCCTTTGGTGAGAATGTGAGTAGAGCCACCATGAGATCTATCACTCAATACAAGACTATAGACCCCTTAGGCTAGAAAATATCTAATTTTAGGTTTAACCCATTTAAGACACAAGGGGCATCATGTCATTTTTGTTCTTCCACCAAAAATCTGTTATATCACGTCCATGCATAAAAAAGGGTCTACTAAATCACATATCTTTGTGCATGCTACATGAATAGTCATCATCATCACTCAACATTATATCTTCATGCATCCGTACTTCCAAAAAAAATGTTGAATTTTTTTTTTTAAAAAAATGTCATTCATTCTCATTTCATTTTAGGTTGCCAGGGAAGCATAGGAACTCAAAGTTTGGCTGCAAGTATTTTGTGAGATAATATGGGATCAAGCGACGAAACTGTCCCTTTGAAGAAGCACATACATCCGAGAATAAAAAAGCCTGAAATAGAAAGCCTGAAGAAGTGTGTCAATTTAATGACGACGAGTATTCAGCGTGTAACCTTCATTGGGAAATATGGGAATATTCTCAAGTTGCTAGAGGTGGATGTGCAAGTAAATGCCATTTCTGCACTTATCCAATTCTATGATTCTCCCATGAGGTGCTTCACTTTTAAGAATTTCCAAATGGCTCCCACACTGGAAGAATTTGCCCGGATTTTAGGATACTCAACCAAAAACAAGAAGCCTTACCAACGCACCCGAGATTTTAATCTCCTACAAGAGGTTGCTATAATTCTGAAAGACAAGGAGGATGAATTAAAGAAAAGAAAGTTAAACCGAAATGGTGTCGAGGGGTTTCCGCTAGAGTATTTTGAAGAAAAGATGAGGCATTTGGCTAGTGTTCAAGATTGGGCGTCTTTCATGGAAGTGTTGGCTCTTACAATTTTTGGCATTATGTTATTTCCACGCATTGATGGCTATATAGACTTGGCCTCGATTGATGTGTTCCTAGCCTTAAAAAAAGGAAAGAGAGCCCAGTGTCAGCCATTCTTGCGGATACTTATTGTGCCCTCACTCACTGTCATGAAAAAAAAGGGAAAACGCTATCATGCTGCTTATCCACTCTCTATGTGTGGCTTGTCACCCACGTATTCGAAAATAGGAAAATGTCATGTCCTTTTGCAGACTTCAACACATGTGATGTAAGGGTCAGAGATGGAGATCGGTGGGTTGTGTCTCTGGCAGATCTTGATGAAAAGACGGTCCGATGGTACCCAGGGTGGTTGGATATACATGAAGTGATCTATCAGTGCGGGAATTTCCCTAATGTTCCACTTATAGGAACAAGAGGATGTATTAACTATAATCCTTCTCTGCTGCTAAGACAACTTGGTTATTCTATGATGAATCCACCGTCAGATCAGATGATGACCCCCTTTGTGGTATTTGAGTTCGATCAAGGAAATAGCGGAATGCTTAGAAAGGTTCGACATGCTTGGGACCAAGTCACTCGGAAAGGGAAAGTTCTCGGAAAAAGAAGCATTGGTGCTACGGATAGTTACCACCAATGGATCAAAAGTAGGGTTCGAGAAATCAAATTGCTGTTCCATGGTACACCCCCACTGGAACCAGAAGTACCAAAATCTATCCCTATTACGAGTAAAGAGATGGAAGAGCTTAAAATAGCTTTGTCAAAAGCTAATGAGGAAAAGGAAGAATTACAAGCAAGGTTAGAAAAGGCACTTCAAGAGAACAAGTACTTGCAGTCGGAAAATATCCTAAAAGGGAAGTTCATTGAGAGAAGCAACAAAAGGGCAAAAGTAGAGGAAAAGAGTAAGCAGGATGTGCAACTTTGTTTGAGAGGAGTAAATGAAGAGCTAGAGCTGCGTAATCAAGAAAGGGACAAGGCTATAGAAAATGCCTATATATGGAAAGGATTGTGGAAAAAGTCCTCGGTTACCGAAAAGAACTTGCAAGAGGAGCTTGAAGGTTTAAAGCGACATCTTGAGAAGGTAGTAGCTGGGTATGAGAACCGAGTCCAAAAGGAGCAGCAATACAAGGAAGAAATAGAAGAAATGCTTGTGAAATATCAAGATGCGCTGAAAAAAGAACAAGAGGATGCAAATGAGTTGCGGGACTATATTGAATATCAAGAGAAGATCTATGACGACCTAAAAAATGAAAGCACGTATTGGGAGAATCGTTTTACAAAACTGGTCAGTCAGATAGAAAATCAAGCACTCTTTAATGAACTGAGGAACGAAGGCATGCATTGGAGGGACTGTTTTTCAAAGTTGGCAAGTTTGGCCAATCAAGCAATCATAGATATCCCAAGGCGTCTAGAGGAGGCTGATGCGGCGATGTCCAGTCAATGTTTACAAGTTTATTGAATTTTGTAAAAGTTTGATAGAAGAATTGAGAGAAAAGGCTGGTTATCCTATTAAGAAGAAAAAAAGGACAGCTAATTGCTGAGGCTTTAGTTTGAGTGAATTGTACTATTTGTGTTTCTCATCAACAAAGGATTTGTCATTTTGCTTATTGATCCCATTTTATTCTCCAAATTACTTAACGCTTTTAAAAAAATAAAATAAATAAATGGATAATTACAACAAAGCAATGAGGCTTATGGTTCCCTGGTACAAAATGAATAGACTCATACATCCACATCCATTCATTCATTTTTTTTCTCTTTTTTCTTTCTTACATACTCATATCATTTTTTTAATCACTCAGAAAATAATCAAACAAACTGGTTCCTCGACACCCTTATCGAACTCGCTCTCAATCAAAGATCATGGATGACCAAGAGGTGAAAGAGGACGGCAACCAGTGAAGGAATGATGAGCAAAGTTTTGGAGCTTCGCAATCCCTAAACAAAGACAAGGTCGCAGATGGGGCTTCTCCAAAGAAGTTGAATGATGAAAGTCAAGCTACACCTTCCCACCCACCTGGCTTTGGTCCTATGCGGTTGCAATATGGTCTCAATACTCGAGGGATGATGGTACCTTTGCAATTTACCCGCAGGTCCTACACCCTCACCGCTTAGCAACCCTCGTAATCAAGTACCACGCTTCCCACTTTACGGACTCCGCCTCGTTACATGCCACCTATGGCCAATGATGATATCGCAAACCATAACCCCCAAGGCCCATGTGCACAACAGTTCCCACTATTTGGTCTCCCGCCTGCTACACACCGCCAGTGCTAACAATAACTCAGAATCGATTCCCAAGCACTTGTTGTGCAAGATGTGGCTCAAGGATCCGGCCCAGATCAAACCACACCAGTTCAAAGCTCAACTCCTGGCTTCATGACATACACCTTTCCACCTGGTTATGCACCATCTCATGCCGGGAATACTTAAGGAGTCAAGATGCGTAGTGGCCCCCGTGGTGAATCCCGACCATTTGGTTACCCCTATTATATTCAAGGAAATCCGCTAAATCCCGGACTAACCGCATTGCCTGGTCTCCAGCTATAGGAGGACCTAACTGAGCATCGGTTGGGAATCGGTGGTCCGATACGGTTACAAATCCTCGAAGATAGGCTAAGAGTCGTAGAAGGAGTAAGCTATCTCGGTTCAAGTATCGCTTCAGATCTTTGTCTCGCATCTGGATGTGGTTGTACCACCGAAGTTCAAGGTGCGGATTTCGACAAGTATAAAGCGGACAACTTGCTGAAAAGCCACTTGACCATGTCTTTGTAGGAAGATGGCGCCCTATGCACATGATGACAAACTTGATTCATTTCTTCCAGGATAGTTTAACAGGCAGCGTCGAGTTGGTATACACACCTTGAGCGATCTCACATTCGCTGTTGGAAAGATTTGGCGGATGCCTTCTTGAAGCAGTATAAGTATAACATTGATATGGCTCCTGATAGAATGCAGTTGCAAAACATGGCAAAAAGAGACAATGAGACCTTCAAGGAATATGCCCAACGATGGAGAGGACTGGCAGCCCAAGTGGAACCGCCTCTGATTGAAAAAGAAATGGTGGCCATGTTCATGGATACTCTTCAATCACCCTTCTATGACAAAATGATCGGAAGTGTATCCTCAAACTTTTCAGAGTTTTCAGAGGAATGAGAAATGGAAAGATTGCCCAAAGTTTTGCTGGAACTAGTAATATCAAGAGACCCCCAACAAACTTCGTAAAGAAGAAAGAAGGGGAAACCAATGCTGTGATGACGAGCCCGGGAGGATAAGCACAAGGAAAACCACCCCAATTCTTTACCAATTTCCCACATCCTTTTCCATACCCCTACTTCCCACCTCCATACATTGCCGCCGCCTCTCATAATCCTACCCCCCGGCCAAACCAACCAATGATGCCCTTTCGACCACGTTCTCCCATTTAAACACAAGCACAAACTGTTCCCACCCAACCGAACCAAAACCAGAAACAACCAAATGACCAAGAAAAGAAAGCAGTCCAATTTGATCCTATTCCCATGACCTATACGGATTTGTTCCAGCACCTAATCAATAACTCCTTGATCTCTCCATGCTCAATGAAACCACTCCAACCTCCCTTCCCAAGAGGATATGACCCAAATGCCAAGTGTGAGTTTCATGCAGGGGCAGTAGGTCACACAACTGAAAATTGAAAAGCTTTGAAGTACGTGGTTCAAGATCTGATCAATGCCAAATGGTTGAGTTTTAAGGAGGATGGACCTAATGTGGGTAATAATCCCTTCCAGGTCATGGAGGTTCAAAGATCAACACCATTATTGAAGAGTTTAGGGATCACCGATAATGAAAGTAGAGGATGTCCGTACTCCCTTGAAGATCATTTATGCCAAACTCTGCGAGTTCGGTATAATTGAGATGAAATACGATGAGAGGGACTTATGTAGCTTGCATCCTAATGACAGTCATTGCATAGAGGAATGCGAGGAATTCAGGTAAATTCTCCAAGAATTGTTAAACAGACACTTGATACAGGTAGGTTGTGTGAAGAAAGATGAAAACATATTGACCCTTCAGTCAAGTGAAGATAAAAACACGACCTTCCCAAAACCATTGGAGATTTGTTACAACAAGCCAGTCTGAGGCGTGCCTACACCGATAACTATTCATGTACCAACTCCTTTCCCTTTCAAGAACGCTAATGCAGTGCCATGGGATTACAGTATGAAGGTCTTTGTGGACAATTTAGGGGATGACGATTAAAGCGGCATCTGGATGCAGCAATCCCGCTATCACTAACATCTCGGGAATCGGTGGGATGACCAAGTGGGCAATTTATACCCTATCAGACCCATGGACAAAGCTCGCAAGGGAAAAGATAAAGAAGAAGAATCCATTGATAAAGATATGGGTAATAAGGCAAAGAAAGCAGAAGAAAACAAGAAAGAAGTATCTGAAGAAGAGGTTTGTGAATTCCTGAAATTTATGAAGCAGAGTGAATACAAGGTGGTGGATTAGTTGAATCATACTCCTGCAAAAATATCCGTGTTATCATTCTTTCTTTGAATTACGAGCGCCATAGGGAATCGTTGATGAAAGTGCTAAATGAAGCTCATGTCACCCATGACATCACGGTGAACCAATTCGACGGGATTGTGGGTAATATTGTTGCTAGTAATTACCTTACCTTCACTGATGAAGAAATTCCAGTTGAAGGAACAGGGCATAACAAAGCATTGCACATATCCGTGAAGTGTGGAGACTATATCCTTGCTAGGGTAATCGCCGATAATGGGTCATCTCTAAATGTTATGCCAAAATCTACCTTGGCAAAGTTGTCTGTTGACGGATCATATATGAAGCCCAGCACCATGGTGGTAAGAGCCTTCGATAGGTCTAGAAGAGAGGTTATTGGAGAAATCGAGCTACCTATACAAGTCGGCCCTCGCACATTTGAGGTGGTCTTTCAGGGGATGGAAATCGCATCAAAGATACAAACGCTTTGCCTCCTTGGAAGACCATGGATTCATTCAGTTGGTGTTGTGCCTCAAACTTTATACCAAAAGCTGAAATTTTCAATGGATAATAAGTTGGTGACTGTCTCTGGTGAAGAAGAGATGCTAGTAAGCAAGCCGTCCTCCACGCGCTATATTGAGGCTGCAGAAGAAGCTCTTGAGACGTCTTTTCAAACGTTGGAGATTGCGAATGCCACTTTCGCAGGAGAAGGAGTCCTAATGAAGAAACCAAAATTGTCTGAAACCTCCACGATGATCACTAAAGTTATGATGAAAGGAGGGTATCAGGCCGGATGTGGATTGGGAAGATATGAATAAGGGATCGTGATGCTGTTAGAACTTCCAGATAACAGAAACAGATATGGGTTGGGATACGAACCTAACAAATTTGACAAAAAGAGAATTGCCAAAGAAAGAAAAGAAAAGAGGATAGCTAGACTGGAAGGCAGGGAGCCAAAAGATGAGAGTATTCCCATCTGTGACATCAGGCAAAGCTTTCGGAGTGCAGGAATATTGGATCCGAATCAAATAGCAGCTATCAAGGATGATCGCAGTACAGAAAACGACAATGTCAACCTTGTCCGCCCTTGGTCGCCGAATGAAGAACTTGGAAATTGGGAGATCGTTGAGTTTCCCGTGATCTTTGATTCAAAGTAATTATGTAATGCAAATTCTATTGCTCTGCCCAAGGCCTTAGAATAATTTATTGTCAAAAGGGCGCACATGTTTCATTTCAGTACCATTATCAATAAAATGCACTTTGAATTTTCCAATCATTTCTCTTTTCTTTCATTTTCCATCTCTCTTCATCTTTTTCCGCTTTTTCATTTCGTTATTTTTAACTAATGCAGATCCAAAAACATTGTCTTTGAAAATAACGATGCCAGTAACTCATACTATAATTTTGAATACCCCATTAATCATACTGAGGAAGATAATGAGGACAATTAGGATACCCCTCCTGAATTAATGAAGTTGGTGGAACAAGAAGCTAAAGTGATTCAACCCCACGACGAAGAAACTGAAACAATCAATCTGGGCACTGAAAACGACAAGAAAGAAGTTAAGATTGGAACCACAATGAAAAGCAGTGAGCGAGAAATATTGCTTAAACTCCTTTTTGATTTTGCGGATGTTTTCGCATGGATATACCGAGATATGTCTGGTTTAGATAATACCATAGTCGAGCACAAATTACCATTAAAACCCGAGTGCCCACGGTCAGCGGCGAGAAGGATGAAGCGGAGATGTCACTCAAGATTAGAGATGAGGTAAAAACAGCGATTCGGCTGGTTTCGGAGTAGCAAAATACCCTCAATGGGTGGCTAATATTGTTCTAGTCCCAAAGAAAAGCGGAAAGGTCCGAATGTGTGTTGACTCTAGAGATCTAAACAGGGCCAGCCACAGGATGACTTCCCTTTGCCACATATTGATGTCTTGGTAGATAGCACACCAACACTCTGTCTTCTCTTTCATGGATGGATATTCGGCTATAATCAAATTAAGATGGCTCAGAAGATATGGAAAAACCACATTTATCACTTTATGGGAACTTTACATTACAAAGTAATGCCGTTTGGATTAAGAAATGCTGGGGCAACATACCAAAGAGCAATGGTGGCTTTGTTCCATGACATGATGCACAAAGAGATAGAGGTCTATGTGGATGACATGATTGTAAAATCCAAAACAGAGGAAGGTCATGCCATTAACCTACAAAAACTTTTTGAGCGACTGAGGAAGTATAAACTCCGGTTAAACCCAGCTAAGTGTAGTTTTGGTGTAAGGTCAGGCAAGCTGCTAGGGTTTATAGTTAGCCAGAAGGGAATAGAAGTTGATCCGGCCAAAGTAAAAGCAATCCTCGAAATGCCGACTCCTCGCACCGAAAAAGAAGTTCGTGGATTCTTGGGAAGACTGAACTACATCGCCAGGTTTATATCCCAGCTAACTGCTACTTGTGAGCCAATTTTCAAGCTGCTGTGTAAGAATCAGGAAACCAAATGGAACGACAATTGCCAGAAAGCTTTTGAGAAAATCAAACAGTACTTACAAGATCCACCGGTTTTGGTACCCCCTGTGCCAGGGAGACCCCTCATCATGTACTTAACAGTATTGGACGAATCAATGGGTTGTGTGCTAGGACAACATGATGAATCTGGTAAGAAGGAGCATGCCATTTACTACTTGAGCAAGAAATTCACTAGCTGCGAGACGAGGTATTCATTGTTAGAACGAACATGTTGTGCGTTAACCTGGGCCGCACATCGTTTGAGACAATATATGCTATCCCATACAACCTGTTTGGTGTCCAAAATGGATCCGATCAAGTATATTTTTGAAAAGCCTGCTCTCACAGGAAGAATTGCTCGTTGGCAAATGTTGTTATCTGAGTATGATATTGTGTATGTCACCCAAAAGGCAATTAAAGGCAGTACCTTAGCTGAATACTTGGCTCATCAACCTGTGGAAGACTATCAGTCAATGCAGTGTGATTTCCCAGACGAAGACATAATGGCTCTATTTGAAGGAAAAGAAACCCCTGATGGTGAAAAATGGATCTTGTTGTTTGACGGTGCCTCTAATGCATTGGGACATGGGATTGGAGCTGTGCTGATTTCCCCAGAAAATCATTTCATTCCATTTACTGCAAGATTGTGTTTTGATTGTACAAACAATATGGCAGAGTATGAGGCATGTGCCATGGGCATTCAGGCGGCCATTGAATCAAAGGTCAAGATTCTCGAAGTATATGGAGACTCGGCTTTGGTTATCCATCAGTTAAAAGGCGAATGGGAAAGCGAGGATTCCAAATTAGTTCCTTACCACGATTACATCAAAGAATTGATGGAACAGTTTGATGAAGTCACCTTCCATCACATTCGCGTGAAGATAATCGGCTAGCGGACGCCTTAGCTACTCTATCATCAATGTTCAAAATCAAGAATGAGGAGAGCCTACCGCTCATAAAAATACAGAATCACGACGGCCAAAGACACCGCCTAGCAATAGAAGGAGAGCACGATGGCAAACCCTGGTATTACGACATCAAACGATACATCACGAATAGAGAATATCCTCCTAATGTCTCAGAGAATGATAAAAGAGCATTAAGGTGTTTGGCAATGGGATTCTTTCTAAACGGGGAAGTGCTCTACAAGAGAAACCATGACATGGTACTTCTTAGGTGTGTTGATAAGACCGAGGCGGAAAAGATTATGCGAGAGGTTCATGAAGGTTCCTTTGGGACTCACGCAAAGCAGACGCAATGGCAAGAAAAATCTTGAGGGTCTGGCTATTATTGGTTGTCTATGGAGACCGATTGTTTCGGTTATGTGGAGAAATGCCACAAATGTCGATGACGCCGATAATATCCATGTGCCACCAGTCTCTTTGAACATCTTGACAAAGACCATGGCCTTTCTCAATGTGGGGATTGGATGTCATTGGACCCATTGAACCTAAGGCATCCAATGGACACCGTTTCATTCTTGTCGCAATCGACTATTTCACTAAATGGGTTGAAGCGACTTCATATGTGAGTGTGACAAAAAATGTGGTTGTCAAATTCATCAAGAGAGATTTGATCTGTCGCTATGGTTTGCCAAATAAGATTATCACTGATAATGGGACTAATTTGAACAACAAGATGATGAAGGAGCTGTGTAATGACTTCAAGATCCAACATCATAATTCCTCACCATACCGCCAAAGATGAATGGGGCGATTGAAGCCGCAAATAAGAACATCAAGAAGATTGTCCAAAAGATGGTGGTAACATTTAGAGGCGCACGAAATGCTCCCTTTTGCCTTGCGGTTATCGAACCGGTTCGCACCTCAACAGGGCAACCCTTTCATTGGTGTATGGAATGGAAGCAGTGCTCCCCATTGAAGTCGAGATCCCTTCGTTAAGGGTATTGATGGAAACAAAACTAGAAGAAGCAGAATGGGTTCAGGATCGGATGGATCAATTGAACCTCATTGAAGAAAAGAGGGTGATGGCCTTATGTCATGGACAGCTATATCAGCACAGGATGAAAAGGGCTTACGAAAAGAAAGTTCACCCTCGGGAATTTCAAGAAGGGGACCTAGTACTCAAGAAGATTTTTCCCATCCAAAAGGATTCTCGCGGAAAATGGACTCCGAATTATGAAGGCCCGTATGTTGTGAAAAAAGCTTTTTCTGGAGGAGCCTTAATCCTCACAAGGATGGACGGTGAAGATCTCCCACTCCCAGTGAACTCTGATGCAGTCAAAAAATATTATGCCTAAAAAAAACGTATAAAAACCAAGCAAAGGTGAGCTCGCTAGGTTGAAAACCTGAAAGGGCGACCTAGGCAAAAATCAGAGCGACCCGTTGGATTGAAAACTCACTACAAAAAAACAGTCAATTTGCGGCGGTTTTTGTCATTTATGAGGGTTTGACCCTGCAAATTGATTCACGGAAACCGGCCATAGCGATTCACGTGTGCATAATCTTTTTGCGGGGTTTTAAGCATTTGGTATCGTACTGTTGGGCTGTTATTTGCGGAGGTTTTTAACCCCCACAGTTAGTAGCGGTTATATTGCGGGACTTGAAAACCTCCTAAATGTGAAGTGATTTTGGGGCTTTTTTTTGCCGGAGTTCTAAACCTCCTAAAATTTGAACTTATTTTGAGGGGGTTATTAACCTCCTCTAAACGTTCTGTAGAATTTCAAAGAGACTTTTTTTCTCCCTCATCTCATTGTTAACACTTTTATATACCTTACAATTTGGAATGATTTTGTTACAAAATATTTCCATTTTTGGTTTTATATTTTCCTAATTTATGACAATTATAAAACATTCAATAAATTTAATACAAATACTCAAAATTTCATTAAAAATATAACCATGATAACATAAATGTATTTCAAACATTTGTAGCTTCATCAAAAGAAACATTTGTAGTTCAAATATGTAATGTAATACAACTCAAAACTTATAATATCTTAAAAGAAGTCTTATACTAAAAGATCCTAAAAAAACATCAAATGTTGCTGGCACCAGATGATCCTCTTGCATCCATAGGTGAATTAGGCTCATTTGCATCAACACTTGCCTGAGATAACAAAAGAAAAATAATGAGTTAATTGCAGCAAGTTGGTAATTATTTAGCATGCTATTTCAATAGATCCATTTTGTGTCATGAAACAATGCAAGTCGATTCATGAAGCTTGCATCATCCAACTAAAGCAAAAAAATTAGATTTAAGTACACCTGAAAGTCTATTACGCACATCCCCTCGGCATGAAATGAAAAGTGAAAATCATTCATTATGCACAGCGATATTGAGAATGAATCATGAATTGAAAAATATTACCAGATTAATAAATCATTCCACATCATGATTATCAATGCAGTTGAATACTATGTCGAGTCCATCCCTCCCCTTACCATCCCTATATCAACATATTAGCTAGAGATCTTAATCATACAATCAAGTTAATAAAAAGGCTATAATTGAACAAAATCACGGATACACATAAATATATAGCGAGACGATGAACTAAACTAATTGGAGGTTTTTAGCTTAAGTAATTAAAGAAGCAAGTCGGACATATAAAAATGAACTAAACTACCATTTCAGGACTAGTCTAAATCTAGTGGTTTGTGTTTTTCCTTTGTTCAGGATTTTCTTAACAGGACTCATAAACTCTTTTAGTTACACTTTTAGAAGCAAGTGCAAAGAAGAACTAATGGGTAGAAACATAAGTTCAAGCATTTTTTTATTCCGATCTTGAAGGTTATTAGGCTCCCATGTAACAGTTTGTTACTACTATGGCTAGATGATCAAACACGTGAAATATATCTCTTTTTAATTTTGCTCTCTTGTTTCTCAATTTAAAATGTTCATAATGCAAAGGAACCAAAAACTACACCTTTCAATCGCATACATATGGCGTAAAGACTCGACAAATTTCATATTTATGAACTAGAGGAAGTACTTACATTTGATGAACCAAAGACTCAAAGAAATTCTTAGGGGATCCTTCCTTCTTTCCTTATCATGTAAGCTTTAAGTGCACCCATGTGCTTTGAACTTGGGATTCTAAGTTTGTGTGCTTCTCTTGCCATATGTTAGAAGATGATGTAGCATAGGATGAAGAAAGACTCAAATCAGAAAGTGAAGCTTGGTATTTCTAAATGTATTAGTAGGAGCTGCACCCCGTACCCATGCATCGACTCTTCCCGAGAGTGTTAGGCCCCAACACTCTACCAACAAGATCATTGGGAGAAACTTCAGCTTCATCATTCTGATTTGGGTCAAACCCACTTGATTTGTTCCTATGAGCATACAAGATTTTGAAGTTAAAAACTATTATGATTAAAATCCAAAATCCAACCTAAAGACAATATTTTTCAAGTTAAACTTACTTATAACTTTTCTTTGCATCATTTACAACCCGATCCATCCTTTTTTATGGGTTTCAATATACAATTTTCCTCGACTAGGATGTTGTCGATTTCAAAAACTAAAATAGGAAAAATGTCACAATAGATAAGAAACTATAATATAATAAATTTTATTAGGTTAATTAATATAACTACCATCTCATGTCTTTTTCTCGAGAGAGGTTTAGAACCACCAGTATGAGGAATCACTTGCTTGCTCCGTATTTCTTTATTTCTTTGACTAGTCTCCTATGAATAAACAAATAAAGTTCACGTATTAATCAAATAATTTACTCGTAACAATAATAGACCAAAGTAATCTAAATCGTGCACGGTGTTTGTGGTTTTAGGCGATAGGTAACAAATTGAGCCCATTGAATTTTATCTATACCAAGCACGCGTTACTTATGATTTCATCTCTAGTTTTGGTTTGATCATAGAACTTCGTACCACAATTTACACTTACTTGCCCCACTTCTTCCCAAGGCTAAGTTTGCAATATCTCTTTGCAAGGGCTTGATAGTCTCAAAACAAAATCGAGGCTGCCAAAAAATTCCAAGTCGAGTCTTTATGCATTCAAATGATGCATATAAATTTAGTATAAATGGAAAGTTACACGTGTATAAAGCTAACCTTGATGTTTGTGTTAAAGCACTCCTCAAAATAATCATTGAATGCTGTTGGTCCGTTCCACCTATCAAAATTAATTGGAAATAGCACTAAATCAATTGCTAATGTTCCCAAATATCCTGCAAGCAAGCCTTGTGCCTCACCATATGCGCGCCTTGGTCATCAAAGTGCACGATTATGCGTTCCCCTCTAGGTAAGTATTAGACTTGCTTAACCTTGAGTCTAATTGTCTTTGTAACTTCTTCGAGTCTTTAACAATAAAAAAGACTTCATTTAACCAAAAATAAAATAAAATAGAAGGAATTATGACAAATGAAAGAAAGTATAACGCATATACCTTTTGATTCATGATCAATATTAGGTAGACTCCGTCCAATACATGGCCTAGAGGTTTGAGATTCTTGTGGAATCCCAGAAGTTGATGAGGAAGAATGAGCAGGAGCTTCAGTTGTAGAGATGTCTGCACTCGAGTGTGAAAGTGAAGAATGGTTTGGAGCTTCAGTTGGAGCATGTGTTGGTGCTGAGTTGGAGAATGAGTTGGAGCATGTGTTGGGGCTTGGGATGGAGAATAAGATGGAGCATGTGTTTGAGTTGGAGGGTGTCTTGCACTCTGAGTGTGAAGTGAAGAATGGTTTGAAGCTTGAGTTGCGGCATGTTCACTTGCTTGAGTTGGAGGGTGTCTTGCACTACGAGCATGAAGTGAAGAATGGTTTGAAGCTTGAGTTGGAGAATGTGTTGGGGCTTGATTTGGAGTTGGAGGATGTGTTGCACACTTGAGTTTGAGAGTCTTGACTTTAGTGGATTTTGGAAGCGCTTAGTCTTTGCCATGTGCATATTCATGAAAAAGGAGAAAACATAAAGGTGAAATGCAAATCAAATGTGTTATATTGTCAATTTTGTTAGCATGCATATAAAGTATAAAATATAAAGTATTACCTTCATATAAAGTACAAACTATAAAGTACAAAACATAAACAAAAAAACCACAACTTAAAGTAGACCGAAAGTATTACCTTCATATAAAGTACAATATTAACTATATTTTTCTACTCAGGACATGTGTGCATTTGTTGCCAAATCAGCAGGCATGTTTGACTCAACTACATTATCATTTAAATGGTTTGTAGCCAATTGCACATACTCATCGTCAATATTACAAAATTGCTCAGTTGTTGCTCTTGAGTACTCATTTAAGTAAACTTCATCTTCTACTTCCTCTCCCATTTCATACAAATCTCTTGGCTTTAAGTGCACAACAACACTCCATCCCTTATTAACCACATCATCTACATAATACACCATTTGTGCTTGAGATGCCTCAATGTAAGGATCATGTTCTTCACGATCACCAATATGAATCAATCTTTCAAAATTTACAGCTTAAAATTCAACTATCCTTTTTGTACCCTCTATCTCGTGTAGTTTCGCCCATTTGCATTTGAAAAGAATAACCTTGAACTGACCATAATAGTTAATCTCAATGATATCCTCCAACTTCCCATAATAAGGTAAGTGCCTTGTCTTGAGTTCCTATCGACTACTTTTCGAAACACAAGATGTGTTGGATGTTAAAAAACTCCACTATTTTGTGTTCTCGGTCCTCTTCTCGAGCCAAAGTCAAATTTGAACCCATTAATGTTGTAACAGATAAATCTTCTTGCATTGTCCAAAGGGCCACGTGCTAGAAATTTTAGATCAGCGAGACATTGTATTTATTGTTTCTGGATTCATAATCTAGTAAGCATAATTGTGTCGATCAAATATGAAAGCAAACAAGAAAAGGGAGTATAACTATTGAATTATAACTAACCAGCTTTTGGAACCAATCACCAAATTCTTTATATACTCTCTTTTCTATCTCGTATTTGAAGGTCTTCTTGATCTTGAACCTCTTTTTATGAATTGTCTAAATTCACTACATGAATTAATTATATTGCAATCAATGCAAGTGATTAGTATATTTAATCATGTAATAATGGATGACATAAAGTTTATTCCTAATTACTCACTCAACAAATGGATGCGACTATTGCACAATTTAGAAGCACATGTCGATGAGCTTGTAGTTTTTGCATTTGAGTTAATGGAATATTGAGAAAGCTCTACTTGGTTTTCCAAGGATTGTGGAAGATAGAGGATGCATAGGAGGACTCATTCTCATTTGGGTCATCACAAACACGTCTAGGCTTTATTGAATCTTGTCTCTATATCTTGAAAGTAGCGAGAACAAAAATTAAGAGACTCTTTACTAAGTAACCCTCGACTATAGAACCTTACAGTTGAGCCTTATTACGTACAAAGGACTTTAAATGACCCAACTCCTACAAGAATGATAGAGAATTAGTGAATACAAGTTGGATATATAGAACAAGATACCTTAAGTCGAAGGAGCAATTATTTTACCTCTCTACAGGATACATGTATCTATAATGCCTTGGACACTCCAAGCTTTGCCTCCTATTAGATGGACAGTTAAATGAACCATCATGTGAAGAATGATGGAGGAAATAACATTTCCAGATGACAAAGTGTAATCACAATCACGATCTTGGAGACTTTGAAGGTCTAGAAAGACTCAAACTTTTACCACAAAGAACTGCAAAAAATGAGCAAATTCCACGATCAGCGTAACATGGTTTGGCAATAAGTAATTGCTAATGGTAGAAATTGTTCCATTATAATATGAGAATCATGACTTTTCAACCCAAATATCTTTTGTTTTGCCTCGTGACACATCTAGAAATGTTACTTGAGTAACCATCTGGTACTTTAACATTCTTCAAAGTTTTAGAAACAACTTTTTGGTATCGGTGTTAGTGAAAACAAAGCAAGAGTGATACCTCCCGCACTTTTCATCGGGCCAAAGATCATGCCTTATACCCATATCTTTCAAATCTTTTAGAGCATTGAGATTGTCTTTTAGTGAGGCTTCTCATGGAGCAAAGTATACAAAACATTGTCACATACATTTTTTCAATATGCATGAAATCCAAATTATGGCCTTAACAAATTAGACTCCCAATATGGAAGTTCAAAGAATATACTTCTTTTATTCCATTGCTTAGTTTCTTGTCTAGATCTTTTTCTCCTACCATCCAACATTAATCCTCTCGGATGTAACATTAATATTTTCCACTTGCTTCAAAAGCGTCAGATCGATATTTTTAATGGTGGATTTGGATTTCTCTGTGCTTCCATCAAAGCGAACCGCGGTTCGATCTAAATCTATGATTTACGCTCAAAAGCAGCGATGACCTATAAAACACCACTTTTACTATGAGGGAGACGACATGGCTCGCATCAAAATTACAAGTTGGACCACGTGAGCCAAACGTATGAGTGTTCCAACCAGGCATTTCTAGGCCAGGAAAGTCACTAATTGTCCACATAAAGTCGCGCATTCTAAAATTTTCATTCATTGATGCATCAAAAGTGACCACACCATCGTTCCATAGCTCGTTTAGCTCATTTATAAGGGTTGTAAGTAAACATCTATCTTATTTCAGGGCATCTTCTTTCTGGAATGATCATCGATAAGATGAAGGAAGTGTGATTCATACACATCCAAGGAGGAAAATTATATGGAATCAAGAACACGGCCAAATGCTATAGGAAGAACTCATGGTCCCAAAGGGTTAAAACCATCAGCGTGAGGCCTAAGCGAACATTTCGAGGATTTAAAGCAAATTCAGGGATGCATCAATCAAATGTCTTCCATGCCTCACCATCCCTTGGATGCCTTATCAACCCATCCTATTGCTTTCTGTGGCATGCCATCTCGTATGCTCTGCCAGTCTTACGACACATGAACAATCTTTGCAATCTTGCTTTTAAGGAAAGTAACTGTAAAACCTTTAAAGCTTGTTTTTCTTCTTCTTGGGGTTCCATCTGGATGTTCCACAATGCTTGCATGTTTGCAAGTCTTTTAAATGCGTCTCCCAAATATAGCATCTGATGGATTTGGACACGCATCTATCTTGGTATAATTAAGACCAAGTTTGTTGATGATTTTCTTAGCCTCATAAAAAGAAGGAGGTAACTTTGCTTGTTGAAGCATCTCTCAACAAATCTAGTATCATAGTCATTGCCTTGTCACTCAATCCACACAAAACCTTTATATGATATAATTTGATTATAAATTCTAGTTTTGTGTACTTGCTCACTTCATTCAATATCGATTTCCATCATTCATAAACTCATGAAAATCACTACAACCTCCCTTGACTCTTCGTTTAATATTTCATTTCTTTAATGGTTTGTGGTTCATCTATATTAGCGCTTGTTGCCTATAGTGCCCAAATGCATCATTGACCATTGTTTTATCAGTTTTCATAATGAGATGCCTCTTGCACAAGATCTTCATTCCTAGGAGACTCTTGCACAAGATCTTCATTCCTAGAAGACCACGATACTTGTTTCTCACCATGGCGATTCCATATGACATAGTTTTCGAGGAATGAGTCGACCTTTAAGTGATCCTCGGCTATATCTCTAGTTTGCCAATCTATAAACCCGTGATTTAGAACATGGACATTGTATCCTATTTCCAATTTGCCTTCTCAAAAGCAAAATCGGAAATTTACCTAAGCCAATTTAGTATTCATGTAGCTAAATCGTGGCTTAGAAATCCAAGATTTATCCATACTCAAGATACCTAAACAAGTTATCAATGATAGTTCATAAAACCAAACTTCATAATATTCCAATACAAAATCATCATCATGATTGAAGCAATGCTTCTATATAAACAACATAATCTAACTAAAGAAAAACAAGTCCTCTACAAATATATTTATGTCAAACCATTTAATAACAAGATGTGTGCGTGTATATGTCATAAGTGCGAAAAACAAGGCACTTAATTTGGCTATGCCCATTGGCATGTCTTTTTATAATATTCACAGAACCAATGAAGCTATAGTAAACTAAAAAATGAAATCATATAACACAATTGAAGGTGCCTTTAGGAAATAGCACTAAATGAAATCACTAAATGACTTTGTTGGTTTACTTGATTCTGTTACTTGATTCTGAATTTAAATCCATGCAACATGAACCCTTCAAGTTGGCTTTAAAAACAATTTAAGAACGATTGTGTACATGCATAAGAACTAGCTAAATGCTCATGTCAAGCTCATAACACACTTTCAGTTTCAATTGAAATGGTGATATCTTTTTCATGAAGTTGATTTCAAGCAGCATATTTTTATCAGAATAGTTTAAATTTTATAGGCTTAACTGAAATGAAGCAGGTTTTTTATTTTTAGATTACTTGTTGATGACATGTTGAAGGTCTCCCAAATGTAAATTCATAGAAAATGGTTTCATTTTTCTGATTTTTTTCATTTTCGATTTTGCAATTTGCATTATAATGAATTAGTTTATGAACATTACTATAGGAGGATTGTCAAAGTCATTAGAAAGGGTAGCTTGCCTGTATACCCCCAGCCAATGTTAGGCGTTTTGTGCAATATAGCACAGGAAACATCTTTAGCATGTCTCCTTGAATAACGATGACTAAATTTAAAATTAAAAACCTTAAACCTTATCCATAAAGGAAAACCATTACCAATAGAAGTTGAAGAAAATGATGGCAAAAATTATTAAGTGTTACATGCATTCATATAAGATAGAAGTCATATAGATGCAGCACATGTAAGTAGACCATACATAGATGCAATTGAATTCAATAAAGCTGAAAATATTCCTACTTTAACTGAGCATATCCTACAAGTGGGGCAACTAGACCCATCTATCATACTCTACAATACTCATACATGGATTGAAATCTTTCATATATTGTAACATTCAAAACAGATGCATATTGCCAAAAAAAAAAAAAATCAATTCTTATTATGCTAATGCTCGAGGTCATCTCAAGACTTGCACGATTGTTGACCCCAGCAGAATCTGAGACTTTTTACATACAAACTACAAAGGATTAATTAAATCAAATTTTTGAAAATAACAGAAAAATGACAGCAAGAATTAAGTGGTATCAATCCTTGTATAGTTCTTATGAAACTAAGAAGATAAAGAAACAATTGCGATGCATGAGACATACAGGTGCTTCAACCTGTAGTTTTTGTGGGTTAATAATACTCAGAAGCAAGCTTTGTTGATCATCGTTAGCAAATTAAGAGGTCCTAAATTGGATACACCAAATCCTCAGATTGTGTCTTGAGAAAGATGTGCAAGTTCTAGGGAAGGCACAAAAGTTGTGGGACAAAGGCTTTAGAAAGGGTCTTACGTGTCTTTGATCAAAGGGCAATGGGTGATGAAGAAAAGGCTGGTTCATTAATGAAATTAAACAAAACTATATTACGTGTGTGTATGTCTTTTTATTCTTATATATTTGCACTAAACTTTTGTTATTTTTTATATAAACAAAGGAAGCTCAAGAAGTTGGTGAAGAAACATGGTGGAAGAAAATAGTCTTAAATAGGTGAGAAGTTGGAAGGAAGAATTTTACCCAGCCTGGAATTGCATTAATATTCTGCTAATTATATGCAATAAACAAATGCATCACCCCATAACAATTATGCCTACTCAACAGCCACCACAAATAGAGATTGAAGAATGAATGCTCAAACTAAAGGAACATACATGTTCAGCCTATCCTTGTAATCACCCATTGCAAAATTTTAACTTCTAAAAACCATGTTTACCATTCATCCTCCGTCACAACAAGATGGCGAGTTCAACTTCGTTAGGAAATTAGCAGGAGAATGAATGGGAATGACTCCCCAAGCTTTATATTTAGCTCATGTATAAGTTACCACAAATATTAGGCTCCATAATACATCTTTAAGGTTACTTGAAATTACCCTTACCTTACCTTTTTTTTCTAAGAAAAAAAAAATCTGTAAGGAACTATATATTATTGTTTAATAAAAACAAATCGTTTGAAATTTAGGAACTTTATAGCTTATACTGAATTTTGAAAAAATTACACTAATACAGTAAAAGCAACCATATGCAATCAAATCAATGAAATACACACATTCACGATCCAACTAATAAAGTACAAAAATTTAAAGATCCACAGTATAAATTTGAGCTGAAATCAAGCGTGTATATAGTATAAATTTGAGCTGAAAGCAAAGGTTTTTATGGCTCTTAAGTATCTTCAAAAAGTTCAAAATGCAAAGAGGCACATACAAACTATACACAATGATTACTTCACAACAAAATGAATCGATCAAAACTTGTTTCACATCTATGAAATGATCCTTGTCGACCAAACAACGAATAGAAAAACCCAAAAACACAAAATTTTAGGCCATTCAAAGCGGAGAAGCTTCAACGGAATCAAAACACTAAAAATAACCACAGGATGATTGCAATGTGGCACCAATAGGGGGAACCAAAAAAAAAAAGCATACAAGTGGGGAAATGAAAGCATAATCTGAAAAGGAAGAAGCCAACGGCAAGAACCCGTTAAAGGAAAGGAAGAAAAAGATACAAACTTTACCATTGGAGCGAGGACTTACGTTGAAAGCGATGAGATGGGTCATTTCGGCATTTGAGTAGTGAAAGGGAATCATGAGCACCCACCACGAGAGCATTGTTTTTTTTTCACATTGAAAGACAAAGCGTGGTTGAGCGAATTGAATTGATGTTAAGTCGAAGAAGCAAAATGGAAAATTTTTGGCGTCCAGAGAGAGAGAGAGAAGGGAGTGAGTGAAGTGAAGGGGTAGGGTTTACACGGGGAAAGAATTTTACACGGGAAAAGATGGGAAAAAAAGAGAGAGGGAGATATTCAATTAGAGGGTTTTAACTCAATTTAACCGAACTTTAACACTGATCGAGCGGAAAGTGTCTTTTTTTAAATTAATTTGGGGGGTTTTAAAAACCCCCGCAAAAAAACCGCCCTTATTTGACCCTTTTTTTGTAGTGACTTGAAAGAGCAATCCAAGCAGAAGTTAGGGTCTGAAATCGGTCATTGAAGAAGGTGTTACCAATTGACTTCAAACACAAGAGGGGGGTGAATTGTGATAGCGGTGCTTATATAAAAAATTACAGAAAATAAATGACCGAATAATAAATAAAGAACAAAAATAAATAAAGTGCTTGAATGATAAAGAGACAGAGAGCAAAGAAGAGCACGCAACAATTTATACAGGTTCGGCCACCAAACACCCCTGTGGCCTACGCCCCGTCCCCCAAAGCAAACCACTATGGGATTTTCACTAAAACACTAGCTTTTAAATCAGGTTCACTAGAAACCTTTACAACTCTAAACCGTGAGCAATACGCTCAAGAGATATCACCTCTGTATGAACACCTTGGGATTCCTACCCAAAAATAAATGATTTTCACAAATAAAATGAGGCGAAAAGATACACTCAATAGTGCGGATATAACAAATTGAAGCTCAAATAATACAACTCAAATTTTGTAGAATAAAAAGACTCTCGAGAAAATTGTGCTCAAATAAGTGTGAGTGATGAAAAATATTTGTGAGTTTTTGGCACAAAAATTAAGCAACTGCGTTGTTATTGTTGTGTTGTAAGAAAGAGCTGGCGTTGTTTATTTATAGACCGACCGAGGAGGCGTTTGGGTTGAGTTTTGATTTGTCCGTTGGAAGATTTGACCGTTGCCGCAGGGGATCTGTCCGTTGGAATTTGTCCGATTGCGTTGAAAACACGGAGACGGCTCGGCATACGACCTCTGAAGACGGCTCGGTGAGGCGACCTCGCCACACAGCTCGACCAGGCGACCTCGACCACGGCTCGGCATATGACCTCTGAACAGGCTCGGCAAAGACCTCGACACCACGACCTCGGCACGCGGCTCGACATACGACCTCCTCATCATTTCGGCTCTCATAGCTCGGCCGACGCGACCTCATCAACTCGACCACGAGACCTCGGCACGCGACCTCATCAGCTCGACACCCGACTTCCTCAGAGCTCAACATCCGACTTCCTCCTCAGCTCGACATCCGATTTCCTCAGAGCTCGACACGCGACTTCCTCCTAAGCTCGACATCCGACATCCGACTTCCTCAGAGCTCGACACGCGACTTCCTCCTCAGCTCGACATCCGAGTTCCTCAGCTCGACATCCGACACGAGATATGCATGTCAAAATATTTTGTGCGTGTGTGATTTAATTTTAATTGAGAGCTTTTTATTACTACTTACAAATTGTCTTAATAAAGATAAATAAATACCCAGAACCCAAAGACTTGAGAAACAATCATTCTTGATCCGCGTCTTGGTATTCTTTTCCACTTTTTGCACGGTTGACTATTTGCAAAGCTCCCTTTTGTCAATCATCAAAACCATCCTGTCAAGGCATGTATTCACAGACTCCCCCTTTTTGATGATGACAAACATCTCATGGAGGGAATTTAGTAAAATATAATCATGATATAGTAATGAGATATAAGCATGGTTTTTCAATAAAAGATATCAGAGTTTAAGCACGTATTTTAGAAAAACTCCCCCTCACAATAGGCAATACTTAAAATATCACTCCCCCTGAATCATGCATTCATGTAACTCTCCCCCTTTTGGCAACATCAAAAAGTGGGAAAGACAAATAAAGCAAGGCATATATTCAGGATTAAACAAGCATATTTTGATAGTTACGTGATACCAAGCTTGGTGTGTGATGATGAATTTGGTTGGACATGATTAGCTAGTTGCATAAGACAAATGCGTCACCCACTCATTATTCCGTACTTAAAGAAAATGGAAGGGGAAAAGACCTCTATACTTACTTACTTCGACCGACTTACCACCTTCATCTTTGTCAAGATAGCATGAAGTGCTCATTGGAGTTGAGATTTCTTTTGCATCGGTCATTCCAAATTTCTTGAGTAAATCCTTGCAATATTTGGATTGATTGATGAATATTCCTTCCTTTGTTTGTTTGATTTGAAGTCCAAGGAAGTAATTAGCTCTCCCATCATTGACATTTCAAATTCACTTTGCATGATATCAGAAAATTCCTTACACAAGGATTCATTAGTAGCACCAAATATTATATCATCGACATAAATTTGAACAAGTAAAATGTCATGCTTTTTATGTTTGATGAAAAGAGTAGTATCAACTTTTCCTCTTTCAAAACCTTTTTCAAGTAAGTATTTGCTCAACCTCTCGTACCAAGCTCTCGGAGCTTGTTTTAAACCATATAAAGCCTTTTTCAATTTGAAAACATGATTTGGAAATTCAAAATTTTCAAAACCGGGAGGTTGATCAACATATACTTCTTCTTGAATAAAGCCATTAAGAAATGCACTTTTAACATCCATTTGAAAAAGTTTGAAATCCATGATGCATGCAAATGCGAGAAGCATGCGAATAGCTTCTAATCTAGCCACGGGTGCATAGGTTTCATCGAAATCTATGCCCTCTTGTTAGTTATAGCCTTTTGCAACAAGTCTAGCTTTATTTCTAACAATGATACCGTTTTCATCAAGCTTGTTGCGAAAGACCCATTTGGTCCCAATGACTAGGTGATCTTTAGGCCTAGGGACAAGTTCCCAAACATCATTTCTCTCAAATTGATTTAATTCCTCTTGCATAGCAAAGGTCCAATGCTCATCAAAGATGGCTTCATTGGCGTCATTTGGTTCAATTTGAGAGACAAAGGCCATATGATGACATGCATGATTAAGAGAGTTTCGAGTCGTTACCCCTTTTGAGATATCACCTATTATGTTGTCAAGAGGATGGTTCTTTGAGACTCTCCATTCCTTTGGAAGATTTGAGTGAGAGAGTTCTTGAGAGGGTTGAGGCAAGGACTCTTGATCCTCCTTTTGAACTTTTGATCTCTCTTGTTCCTCTAAATAGGTATCTCCAAATACTTCTGCAAGATCATCAACACTTTCTTCTACTGAAGATTTGGGGTTAGATTCATCAAAAGAAACATGCACAGATTCAAGTTCTTTTATTAAAAATTCGAAAAGCTTTACTAGAAGTGGAATATCCAAGAAATAAACCTTCATCAGCTTTAGCATCAAATTTACCAAGGTTATTCTTACCATTGTTTAGGACAAAACACTTGCATCCGAAAACGTGAAGGTGGGAAATGTTGGGCTTCCTTCCTTTGTAGAGTTCATACGGTGTTTGCTTAAGGATCGGCCTTATAAGAACTCGATTCATCACATAGCAAGCGGTGCTCACGGCGTGTGCCCAAAAGTACTTAGGAAGGTTAGTCTTATTGAGCATCGTCCTCGCTAGCTCTTCAAGAGACCGATTTTTCCTTTCAACCACTCCATTTTGTTGCGGTGTCCTTGGAGCAGAAAAGTTGTGATCGATGCCATTTTCTGTGCAAAATGCTTCAAATGCTTCATTCTCAAATTCCCCACCATGATCACTTCGAATGGAAGCAATGTTAAGTCCCTTCTCATTTTGTATAACCTTTGCAAGTTTTCGAAAAGCATTAAAAGCATCATTTTGTGAGAAATAAATAAAGTCTATGTACAACGAGAATAGTCGTCCACAATAACAAGAGCATAGTAATTGCCACCAAAGCTTTTAGTTCTAGAAGGGCCAAATAAATCCATATGTAAAAGTTGTAAAGGCCGGTTTGTAGAAACAATATTTTTAGATTTGAAAGATGCCTTTACTTGTTTTCCTTTTTGACATGCATCACAAAGTTTATCTTTTTCAAAACGAAGCTTTGGTAAGCCAATTACTAAGTCTTTACTGAACCAATTTATTAAGATGATCCATGTGAATATGAGCCATTCTTCTATGCCATAGCCAAGATTCATTCTCTTTACTAAAATGACAAAGATGCATCATTTGATGGTAGTTCATCTAAATTAACCATATAGATATTTCCAATTCTAGATCCAACAAAAACTGTACTTTTATTAAAAGAATTTACGACCATGCATTTTGAAGAATCAAATATAACATTATTGCCTTTGTCAGAAAGTTGACTAATACTTAGCAAGTTATGTTTCAAACCTTCCACATACAAGACATTCTCTATAATGGGATTAGGACTCTTACCAATAGAACCAATCCCAAGAATTTTACCTTTGTTGTTGTCACCATACTGGACATAACCACTATTCTTAGGTACCAATGAGGAGAACTTGCTTTTGTCTCCTGTCATGTGCTTTGAACAGCCGCTATCAAGATACCAATTTAAGTCCTTGGCTTTCAAGCACACCTACAACAACAAATCATATTTTAACCTTTGGTACCCAAACCATCTTGGGTCCATATGAGTTAGTCTTGGGCAAGGTGCCCTTTGGAATCCACATATTTTTGCCAACTACATTTTTATTCTTTCTAATATTGCAAATAGAGGCGGTGTGACCATTTCTACCACAGTGAAAGCATTTAATGAAAGGACTACTTGAGGGTTTGTTGTGATTGAAGAGTTTAAAAGATTTTTCATGAATTTTTGGATGATAACCTAAACCACTTTTCCAAAAGTACCTTTTTGGTTTCCTAACATAATGTTTAGATTATCTCTTCCCATCGTAAATTTTGCAAGAGTGTTATTTAAATCCTTAACCTTATTTTTCAAAACACTACACTCATTGCATTTTAAAACTTCATCCTTTTTATTTTCACAATATATGGGAGGAGAAGTTTCAATCACAAAGAACTTGTTTTTCTTTAAGAATCACTATCTCTTTGTTTAAAATTTCAATTTTTGATTCAAGAGAAGAGATGGTTTTCTTAGAAGAAAGAACAATTTTTCCAAGTTTAATCGTTTCATTATTTAATTCTTCACAAGCAATAAGCAGCTCATCATAAGTTAAAGGAGATTCGAGTTCAAGAGCATTTACCTCATCCTCCTCGTGTTTTGCCATGAGACATAAGTTGGCCTCGGTAGTACCTTCATGGGTCAATAGAAGGGTGTCCCACATTTCTTTACTTGATCTTGCAATTTGAGACCCTATAGAACTCATCGTAGCTTAAAGCGAAGTGATGATGTTCTTAGCTTTCAAATTGTATTGGACCTTTTTCTTATCATCTTCGGTCCAAAGTGATCTTGGTTTGTCTACCATTTGCATCATTAATTGATTGAGTGGGGACAAATGGACCATTTTCCACAAAGATCCCAAATATCAAGATCAACACCCTCAAGAAAGATTTGCATTCTATCCTTCCAATAACCATACCCCTCACCATTGAAAAATGGGGGTGCATTCATGGAAGTTCCCTCGTAATTGTTTGAAGTCATTCTCTTGAGACGGTTAAGTCCTTTATACAAGATTCTAGCTCTGATGCCAATTGTTACCAATTGACTTCAAACACAAGAGGGGGGTGAATTGTGATAGCGGTGCTTATATAAAAAATTACAGAAAATAAATGACCGAATAATAAATAAAGAACAAAAATAAATAAAGTGCTTGAATGATAAAGAGACAGAGAGCAAAGAAGAGCACGCGACAATTTATACGAGTTCGCCACCAAACACCCCTGTGGCCTACGTCCTGTCCCCAAAGCAAACCACTATGGGATTTTCACTAAAACACTAGCTTTTAAATCAGGTTCAGCTAGAAACCTTTACAACTCTAAACCAGAGCAATACGTTCAAGAGATATCACCTCTCTATGAACACCTTGGGATTCCTACCCAAAAATAAATGATTTTCACAAATAAAATGAGACGAAAAAGATACACTCAATAGTGCAGATATAACAAATTGAAGCTCAAATAATACAACTCAAATTTTGTAGAATAAAAAGACTTTCAGAAAATTGTGCTCAAATAAGTGTGAGTGATGAAAAATATTTGACAGAGTTTTTGGCACAAAAATTAAGCACTGCGTTGTTATTGTTGTGTTGTAAGAAAGAGCACAGCGTTGTTTATTTATAGACCGACCGAGGAGCGTTTGCCCGTTGAGTTTTGATTTGTCCGTTGGAAGAATTGACCGCTGCGAGGATCTGTCCGTTGGAATTTGTCCGTTGCGTTGAAAACACGGAGGCGGCTCGGCATACGACCTCGAAGGCGGCTCGGTGAAGCGACCTCGCCACACGGCTCGACCAGGCGACCTCGACCGCGGCTCGGCATATGACCTCTGAACAGCGGCTCGGCAAAGACCTCGACACCACGACCTCGGCACACGGCTCGACATACGACCTCCTCATCATTTCGGCTCTCATGGCTCGGCCGCGCGACCTCATCAACTCGACACGAGACCTCGTGCAGCGACCTCATAAGCTCGACACCCGACTTCCTCGAGCTCAACATCCGACTTCCTCCTCGGCTCGACATCCGATTTCCTCGAGCTCGACACGCGCGACTTCCTCCTAAGCTCGACATCCGACATCCGACTTCCTCGAGGCTCGACACGCGACTTCCTCCTCACTCGACATCCGAAGTTCCTCATTTCGACATCCGGCCACGAGATATGCATGTCAAAATATTTTGTGCGTGTGTGATTTAATTTTAATTGAGAGCTTTTTATTACTACTTACAAATTGTCTTAATAAAGATAAATAAATACCCAGAACCCAAAGACTTGAGAAACAATCATTCTTGATACGCGTCTTGGTATTCTTTTCCACTTTTTGCACGGTTGACTATTTGCAAAGCTCCCTTTTGTCAATCATCAAAACCATCCTGTCAAGGCATGTATTCACAGAAGGCTGATGCATTAAGGGGCTCTTACCCAACTGGGACAGTTTTATATATTTTCAGAAGTAGAGTAATGGGTAATCAAAGTTATGGATATGGGAAGCTGACATTTGTTCCTACAAAGACACAAGCTATAAAATATCTGCTTAGTTATTGTCTTTCTTTGTTTTTTTCTTCTTCCTACATTTTTCTTGATGTATTTTCAAGTCTGTGTAACTTCAGTCCTTGTACACATAACTCTTCTTTTGAATACCAAACACCTCCGTTCTTGTATTTCAAAATGTTGTTTTATGATAATAGGCACTGAATTGTGAAGCATGTGATGATATGGGAAAGCATTACGGTTATTATATACATCTTAAGAATCACGAGGAAATACCAAATCTCAACAAATAAGTTTCAAAAAGGGCAAAGGGATTACCTTTAAAAAAGTAACTAGTGCTGCATTGATAACTCGCGCTCTCTCCCAATCGAAGCATAGCATGACTAAATCCGATGAATCTCAGTCCGTCCGATATCTTTAAGCACTAGAGATCATACGGGACGAGGAATCAGTAAAAATAATAATCACATTGCATACATGCACCACATATCATCTATTCATGCATCATCTTCATATCACCACCTTTTAGCCGTTTTGTTACACCTGGTCCGTGCACCAAATTTTGATCCTTCATTCTCGGTTACAAACAATGCGCCTAGCATTGGTCCTTTATTTTGCTTTCTAAGCGACACGCCAAGTATCGCTCACTCTTTATTGCTTTCCGATCACCGCGTCAGTACCCGACCTGGCGGAGATCCTTCTTTATAGTTTTCTGATAAATGCGCCGAGCATCACCCCTTTTTATTGCTTTAAGATTACCGCGTCAGTACCTGACCTGGCGGTAGTCCCTCATTATTGCTTTTTGACCAACATATCAGTTCCGGACCTGATGTTGATCCTTCTTTATTGCTTTTCATCAACGCGTCAATACCCTACTTGGCGTCGAACCTTCCGATCACCGTGTCAGTACCCGACCTGGCGGCGATCCTTCTTTATTGCTTCCCATCGACGCGTCTATACCTTATTTGACGTCGAACCCTCGTTATTGCTTTCCAATCACCGCGTCAGTACCCGACCTGGCGGTGACCCTTCTTTATAGTTTTACGATAAGCGCGCGGCGTTAATCACTCATTCTTGTTTTTCGATCACCACGTCGATTGCGGGCTGGCGGAGATCCTTCTTTATAAGTTTTCTGATGAACGCACTGAGCGTTAATCCCTCTTTATTGCTTTTAGATTACCTCGTCAGTACCCGACCTGGCCGTAATTCTTCCTTATCACTTTCTGATTAAACGCATCAAGCGTTGATCCCTCATTGTCATTCCTCACGTCAAGTTCAAGACAAAATTAGTGTATTTATCTTTAGCTCTATTTTATGACAAAAATATAACAACCATTGTTGTTTGCATTTTCTAATAAAATATAACTAAAGAGGGGCAGCTGTTATACCCCAATTTTGTCCGCTCATATTTTCATTTTTTATTTTTATTGTGTTTTTTTTATGAAGCAGACTAATTTTAATAATACTTGGGCTCAATTATTATTATTATTATTATTATTATTATTTTGTGTTAATCATTTTGGGCCAATTTTAGCCCAATTGCAAAAATTGTCCATTGACAAGAGTCCATTACAAGTGTTCTAGAAAAACAAAAAAAAAACAAAATCCAAAACTGAAAATCAAAGTCAGATTTCCACACTCGTATCTTCACCCTTCACAAAAGTCCTCTGCATATCTTCACCAAAGTCCTCTGCATATCTCCTCAGCCACTCTACAAACTCTGTCTTACAGCTACATGTCCCCCATAGCCTTTTGCTTTTCTTCATTTGCCAACCAGGTTCGATAAATGCTCAGGAGTCTATAAAAAAAAACAATGCAATTTAATCAAAAGAGAGGGGGGGGAGCACTCATCCAAGGATGCTTCACCATCCATTAGAGCCACCACTTTCACCCTCCTAAACTCCGTAAGCCATTCCCACTGCTCCCTTATATCGCACAACACCGAATAGTCACCATAACCATCCACAGCCCCCATCAAAAATAACTGAACCATCCCCAATGATCTGTTAAAAAAGAGGAAATAACTTCAGCAACAAAATCACAAAAAAAAGGAAGAAGCATAGAAGAAGAACAGAGGAAGAAGCATAGAAGAAGAACGCAAAGAAGAATAAGGTAAAACCCCCTCTCCTCCCAGCCACGATCGCCACTCCTCCTCCCCTTCTTCTTTCCTCTCGGCCACGCCCCCCTCCATCTCTCCCCCTTTGTCTCTCACTTTCCCTCTCCTCTTCACGATCTTCCCCCACCGCCCCTCTCCCTTCCTCTCGAGCACGGCCGCGCGCGGCCAAGGACCGGCGGCCGCGCCACCCCCTCCTCCCTTTTTTCTTCTCGCCATCCCTCTCTTCTCTCTCTCTCTCTCTCCCCCCATTTCTTCTGCGGCGCTGCTTCTCTGTTTTCCTTCCTTTGGTTATGTTTATCAATGTGTGAATGTGTTTTTAGGTTAAGTGAGCGTGGCCCCCTGCCATCTTTTCCTTTTTTATTTTATTTTATTTTTTTCTTTTCACACCCAGCTTCTTTTTATTTACGCCCCCCCTCCTTTTTTGGTTTTGTGTTTCTTTTCTTTTCTTTCTTTTTATTCTGGTCTTTTTTTTATTTATTTATTTCTAGTCAAATTAGTACAATCTCATTCAACTAAATTTCACATACAAATATTGAAACCCTATTTTTTTCTTAAAAAACATTTGATAAAAATCACGAAAATTAATTTACTAGTAATGATTATTCGAGATTGCTTCCCGTTTAGTCATTACAAATATCTTAATTTTCTAAATAAAAATGGGTAGTTAGTGAGGACCACTCTTGATTGCTTCTTGTTTGGTCCCCATGAAAACCGATCCTCTTCATAAAAATAAAATTAAGTTTTTTTACTAGTAATGATCACTCGAGATTGATTCCCGTTTGATCATTACGAACACCGTTAATTTTATAAACAAAAAAGGTTATTAATGAGGGCCACTCTTGATTGCTTCTTGTTTGGTCCCTACAAAACCTACCCTTTTTCCATAAAAAATATACAATTAAAATCAACCAATACGCAACCATTTTCTACCCAAGAACTACGTAGTCTTTGATTTCTCCACTGCACCCGGAGATACGTAGGAGCAGGAGCCCACTCCTGTCAAGCGCAAAAATAAACGGCTTTTATTAAGTCCCTTTTTATTAATTTTTTTTAAAAGGGAAATAAATATTTTTTAGAAGTTAATAAATTTTGCACAATTAGTTAGAGGTAACCTTTTTCGAAAGGATGTCGTGGGGTGCTAATACCTTCCCTACGCATAATCGACTCCCGAACCCAAATCCGGTCTCAAGGACCATTTTTCTTCAAAAAAAGGTTTTTCCAATATTTTTCCTTCGAAAATAAATTATTGGTGGCGGCTCCATTAAACTCGAATAAATCCCTCCGGATTTTTCGGTCGCTACAATATATATATATATATATATCAGTTTTTTTTTTGTTTCCTACTTACTGTGTTGTGAAGTTGTTGAGTGATTGGTAAGGAGGTGAAAATATCAAATCTCGCGATATGGGACAGCACACGTTGTTATTGCAGCGACTGGAGAGGCCAAGTATTCTACCATCTAAAGGTACTGCGAATAAGATGTTGAAGGTACTGTCCTTCATTGTTATTATTACCTGTTTACTTTGTCATCAAATTGGTATAAGCTATAGCGTTTTGCTAAAGTAATTGAAGGATTGAACTTGGTGCACGTTTTTTGGAGTGGGAATGAGGATGGTGAAATGCAGGGGCGGATCCAAGATTCTATGATGGTAGGAGCGAGCTATAAAAGTTAAATTGATCCAACAAATATACATATCAAGATTTAAATATGTTGCTGATTCAAAATGTATATTACATTAGTAATCTATTAAAACATAGAACGTCTCTCTTGCATATCACAAAAATCATCTATAATTAAATCTATACTAAACATTTTAGCAATCTTACTTTCAATGTATATTAATAAACAGTCTGACAAAAATTCATCTTCCATCTTGTTGCGAAGTCCAGTCTTGATAATATTCATAGCTGAAAAAGATCACTTTATAGTAGCTATCAAAACTGGAAGTGTGAGAATAAGAGTTATCACACGATACACAAGGGGATAGACATGTGCTTTTCTAGTTTTTACTAACTAATGACAGAGATCTGAAATAGTTTCCAATGCTACAAAACCAGGAAGTTGTCCCACATGATCAAAATTCTCAAACGGTGGCAATGCCTCTGTGGCTTTGCAGGCGTGAGTGAGATTGCGCCCATATATTTTTCTTTACAAGATTTGTTTTCTTTTCCAACACAAAGTGGGTCCATAACCTTTTGACTACGTGAGTAATGTAATAATAAGCAAAAGCCTTTGACAAATATGGACAAATAAAACTTTAGCTTTGATAGGGGTGAGTTATATAATAATAAGAAAAAGCTTTGTAAAAAATTTGTGCAAATAAATTTTTTCAAAATCTTGGCAGGGGTTTGAACCCTTGGAACACCATACGTCCCTCCACCCCTAGTGAAATGTGAAGGATTGTCTCTTCCATTTTAGTAACCTCGAAAATCAATTTTTTTTTTTTTCATTTTTCAATTCTAACATGCAAAAAATAATGGAAGACTTCATTTCATTAATACCAAACAACAAAAGGGAAATGAGCATTCCATTTTATTCTCATCATTTGATCAAAGCTTATTCCATCAACGATACATGAACTTCACATATAAGGCTACCTGTTTTTGTGTTTTCATTGTTGAGCTTGATTGTTATTACAACTACACTGGTTAGTTTGACATTGATTTATTCCTTTAATAATGAATAGGACGCAAAAGCATCTTAATCTCGGTGATGCATATAGAAGCAGTTGAAGTGACCCATGACTCTGTTAAGGTTGTTGCTCAAGCTTTTAGAAATTCAGCTTCGCTGAATATCTTAGAAGATGGTCAGTTTCTAGTTTTTTAACTCTATGGGTTCCTTTCTATTCATACAATAACATTCAGTTATGTATTTTTGTGCTATTCATGATTAGAGAAGAAGGTTTTCGGTTTATGGCCTCTATGGATATTATGAAAAATGAACTGAAGCACGTCACTTGTGAGATAGCTCGCTTTAAGAAGGATGTTCAAAATCTCAATTCTGAGAACAAAATCTAAATTAGAAGCTATAGCAGTGGAAAAGTTTAGATCAGTAATCATTAGTCTATCTCCTGCATGCTCTCGATAACCTGACAACAGAAGCAGATGCAGGTAAAAAGGAAAAGGAGCATGTAAGTCAAGATATTATAACCAGTAAGGCAGAAATTTTTTTTTTAAAAAAATGGTGAGTTTGAGATAGACATGACTGAGGAAAGATTGCAACGTGTCATGCATGCAAGAGCTAGAAGGAGACAAAGCATATGAAGCTTTTGCTTTAGAGAAGCTTAAAAATAAAACCCTTATTGAGACTATCGTGAGAGAAAGAGCTTTAATAGCAAAGCATAGCTCCTTGATTTACTATCTCAAAGTTTGAACATGAGTATCTAACTAATCACGCAGCTGCAGCAGAAGAAACTGCTAATAAAAAAGTTGTTGCGTTTAACCATAAAATATAGTTCATCTTATTGAAAAATACGAGTTTTTTTAGTGGAGTACGCTTTATTGATAGCTCAAAGAAATCCATTAAAAAATTCTTATTTACTGATATATAGTAACAATGACAATTAAGCGACAAGTGTTCATGATATAAGGGAGCCTTACGTTTAGCATCAATAGGGCCGGCTCATGTATACCTGTTATCAAATAACATTTTTTATGGAACAAATATAATAACTTTTTTTTATGGAACAAATATAATAACCTAATGAACCATTATATCTTAACAGCAATTGTAAAACTATACATAATAATCCGTGTCCCTCATTTACAAAGAAGATTAGAAAGATATCATGCCACTAATGAGAAAATTCCCATTCATGTCCTGGAGTAAGCAAAATTAGAAAGATATATCCTTCTAATCAATATATGCTTCTATTTTGTACGCATTAGGAAGATAATTTCTATAATGTATATCTTTAGAAAGATATACATTATTTCTAATCAATATAATGAGAATATTAATTGTTTTTATTTTTTTTTAACTATATACCGTGCAAAGCACAAACCATCATACTATATATAGATGTAAATTGTTATTATTTATATATCTCATAGAGTATTGAATATATTACATAAAATAACATTATTATTTTATCTACCATGAATGAAAAATATAACAAAAATAATATATTAATATATTTTTTAATATAAAAGTTATAATTTTTAAGTATACATTGTGCTAAGCCATTGTACTATAATTTTATACTTGTTGAAAAGAGTCGTGGGTCTTTGTTCTTGGTTCTTCCAAGCTCTCAATCTCACACTATAGATGATATATTAGATGTGCTATGTGTGGAGCTCAGAAACCAGTGACTGCTATTTATAGGCATTCTACCATCAAGAATGTGTTCAGTAGCCATTACCATCACACTCATGGTCATTCAAGTTATGGCCTTTCATATCCAAAATACATGAACTACCACATTCAAAGTGTCGTCTTTCAGATACATAACATTTGGACCACTAAATGGAGTTAAGTACAACTTCAATAATAAAATTGTTACAAATTTTTTTTTGGTGACCAACATGGGCTAGACCCCCCGAGAAAAAAACAAACTAGAAACCCCTAGAAGACCATGTTCTTGCAGCATCTGCCATAACGGCATTCAGAACAAAATTAAACCTACTACAAAAATCTAGAATAAGACTAAACTTAGCAAAACCATCTGCTACCTGATTGGCCTCCCTGAAGACATGGACAATTACCACTTCACCAACTAGCTTCATAAGGGATTTGATATATGAAACCACACTAAAAAAGGATGTTGCGAAGAAAACCTTGACTGGATACTGTGGAGTTTAGAGTGCCTTAAAATCAGTTTGGAGGGTCATGGAATTGCTTGAAAGTGTCTCTTGAATTCAACTAGGTGAATCGATTCACCTATGCCTGTGAATCGATTCACAGTCGGGTTTTATAAACCTGACGCTGCAGAATTGTGCAGGGATGATGTGCAGTTTTTCTAGGGTTGTGTGCAGCCATTCTTGAGCGTCTTTGTGAGGTTTTAGGGGCTGGGAAACACAATTAAACACCTTGGGATCTTAGGGAATCATAGAGGGAGGATTGAAGGCTTTCTCTATTGTTGTTCTTGAGAGGTTTTCATAGAGGAAAAGAGAGGGGGATTGGGAACTCTTGGGTTTGTCCTTCTTGGACATTTGGAAGGGGTTCAAAGCAATTGTAATCTCTTGTAAAGACTCTTTGATAGTGAAACGGAGGGCTGCTCTCTCCCGCAGACGTAGGTCATCTTTTTGGGGCTGAACTGCGTAACCAAATAGCGGTGTTATTCTTCCTACTCTCTACTCCTTGTTTGATTGACGTTATTGCACTGTTTTGGTTGCTATTAAATTTAGTATTTGTTGCCTTTGATATTTGTTCCATTTATTCTTGTTAGAAACTCAACAAGTGGCGCCGTCTGTGGGGAGGAACAAATAATTCAATTGTGCACCATGGGTACTAAATGGGACATCGAGAAGTTTTCCGGTAATAACGACTTCGGTCTATGGAAGGTGAAGATGGAAGCAATCCTTATTCAACAGAAGTGCTTTGAAGCCTTAAAGGGTGAGACAAGAATGGCGGCCACCCTGTCTCAAACAGAGAAGAAGGAGATGACAGATAAGGCAAGAAGTGCCATTATCTTGTGCCTTGGCGATAAGGCATTGAGGGATGTTGCAAGAGAGAAGACCGCGGTGGAGATGTGGGCAAAGTTAGAATCGTTGTACATGACCAAGTCATTGGCCCACAGGTTATGTCTGAAACAACATCTCTACTCATTCAAGTTGGTAGAGACCAAACCTATTGTGGAGCAACTAGCAGAATTCAACAAGATTATTGATGACCTGCAGAACATTGATGTGAAGCTCGATGACGAGGATAAGGCTCTGCTCTTATTGAATTCACTGCCTAGATCCTTTGAACACTTTAAGGATGTACTCCTCTATGGCAAGGAGTCCACTATTACTTTGGAGGAGGTCCAACAATCCATTAGGACCAAGGAGCTAACCAAGCTCCAAGACTTGAAAGTGGATGATAGTGGTGAAGGCTTAAGTGTGTCAAGGGGAAGAAGTGAGAGTAGAGGAAACAACAACAAAGGGAAGAATTCTAGGTCGAAATCCAAGTCAAAGGGGAACAATAAGAAGTATAAGTGCTTCAATTATCACAAGACCGGTCACTTTAAGAAGGACTGCCCATCACGAGAATGGGGGCGAGGTGATTACGTGGAGGTTGCAATTGCTATGGAGGATGGTTATGAGAGTGCGGGGGCTCTAGTGGTGTCGAGTTTGGAATCTGAAAAGAACTGGGTCATGGACTCGGGATGTTCTTATCACATGTGTCCTAGGAAGGAATACTTTGAGACTTTGAAGCTTAAAGAAGGTGGAATCGTTCGCCTGGGTGACAACCGAGCTTGTAAGGTGCAAGGTATGGGTTCGATTCGTCTCAAGATGTTTGACAACCGTGAATTCCTTTTACAAGGTGTGAGGTATGTTCCTGAACTAAAACGAAATCTTTTATCTATAAGCATGTTTGATGGATTAGGCTATAGTACTAGAATTGAGCATGACATGATTAAGATTTCGAATGGTACATTAGTAATGGCTAAAGGGTCTAAAATGTGTGGCTTATACATATTAGATGATTCTACTGTTATAGGGCATGCATCATTAGCCAGTCAAGCTCCGCATGATAAAACTAAACTATGGCATTTAAGGTTAGGGCATGTTAGTGAAAAGGGTTTAGTTGAACTAGCTAAACAAGGTTTGCTAGGTAATGATAAATTGGATAAGCTAGAATTTTGTGATAATTGCATACTAGGCAAACAACATAGGGTTAAGTTTGAAAGTGGCATGCATCATTCTAGCAAGCCCTTTGAGTATGTTCACTCGGACCTTTGGGGTCCCTCAAGAGTGACAACTCATGGAGGGGGTTCCTATTTTCTCACCATGATTGATGATTTCTCTAGGAGAGTATGGGTTCACATTTTGAAAAATAAAAGTGACACATTTGAAAAATTCAAAGAATGGCATACTCTCATAGGAAATCAAATATGAACTAAACTGAAAGTTTTAAGGACTGACAATGGCCTGGAGTTTGTTTCAAAGCAATTTAATGAGTTTTGTAGGAAACAGGGAATTAAGAGACATAGAACCGTGGCAGGAACACCGCAACAAAATGGTCTGGCAGAACGTATGAACAGGACTATTTTGGAGCGGGTCAGATGTATGCTTTTGGGAGCTGGGCTGCCAAAAAGTTTCTGGGGTGAAGCTGTGAGTACAACAGCTTACTTGATCAACAGATGCCCATCAACGACATTAGACTTCAAGACACCTATGAAAGTTTGGAGTGGAAAACCGGAAGAATATTCTAAGTTGAAGGTTTTCGGGGCTTTGGCGTTTGCTCATGTCAGACAAGAGAAACTTGAAGCCAGGGCTGTGAAATGTGTCTTCATTGGCTATCCGGAAGGTGTGAAGGGGTACAAGCTGTGGAAGATGGAGCCTGGGGGATCAAAATTCATAATAAGCAGGGATGTGACCTTTGATGAGACTCGCATGGGGATGAAGTGCAAGGACCTGGAGAATAATAACTCAGAAATAGAGGTAGAGAAGACTCAGTTTGAGGTGGAGCCTTCCACTAGTGAGACCGGGAATGATGAAGAGGAGAATAGTCCCCCAACATCAGGTTCTAGAGGAAGACAACCAACAGTGGATCCTGGCTATCAGTTGGCTAGAGATAGGGAAAGGAGGGAAACTGTGGCACCAAAGAGATATGGCTATGCAGATTTAATTTGTTATGCTCTAAATGCGACTGAAGATATGCAAGACTCAGAACCGAAGACATTCAGGGAAGCAGTTGAGAGCAAAGAGGGTCAGAAGTGGTTAGAGGCAGTGAATGAGGAAATGAATTCATTGGAGAAGAACCAGACCTGGAAACTTGTGAAACTACCTAAGAAACAAAGGGTGGTTGGATGCAAGTGGATCTTCAAGAAGAAGGAAGGCATTCCGGGAATTGAAGAACCAAGATATAAAGCAAGACTTGTGGCCAAGGGTTTTACACAGGTTGAGGGAATTGATTACAACGAGATTTTCTCACCCGTGGTGAAACATTGTTCCATAAGGGTTCTTATGGCAATCGTGAATCAATACGATCTTGAGTTGGAACAAATGGATGTGAAGACCGCATTCTTACATGGAGACCTAGAAGAGACAATCTACATGCAACAACCAGAAGGTTTTGTAGAGGACAAGTCTAAGGTATGTCTTTTGAAGAAATCCTTGTATGGGTTGAAACAAAGCCCTAGGCAATGGTATCTTCGTTTTGACGATTTTCTTCTGAAGACGGGATTTGTGAGAAGTTGGTACAATAGTTGTGTTTACATTTTGAAGAGGGATGAGAAAGTGGTTCTCCACCTACTTCTCTATGTTGATGATATCCTGATGGCAAGCTCTAGCAAAGAGGAGATTAGCATGCTCAAGGAGAAGCTAAATTCAGAATTTGAGATGAAGGATCTTGGGGCCGCTAAGATGATACTTGGGATGGATATCGTGAGGGACCGGAAGAAGGGTGAATTATTCTTATCTCAGCATGGGTACTTGAAGAAAGTGGTGGAGCGGTTTAGGATGCATGAAGCTAAGCCGGTTAGCACTCCTTTGGGTCATCACACAAAGCTCTCGGTGACATAAGCTCCTGAGTCCGAAGAGGAGAGGAGGAAGAAGGATACTACTCCATATGCTAGTGGGGTAGGAAGCATCATGTACGGCATGGTTTGTAGTAGACCAGACTTAGCATATGCAGTTAGCATAGTGAGTCGGTTTATGGCAAATCCGGGCCAAACTCATTGGGAAACACTGAAGTGGGTTCTGAGGTATTTGAATGGGTCACTCAAAGGTGGTTTGAGGTACACAAGAGCAACTCAAGGAGAAGACGCTTTGGAGGGTTATGTAGATGCAGATTATGCAGGAAATGTGGATACAAGGAAATCCTTATCTGGATTTGTATTTACATTGTTTGGAACGGCAATAAGTTGGAAGGCTAATCAACAGTCCGTTGTGGCGCTATCTACTACTCAGGCGGAGTATATCGCCCTAGTTGAAGGGGTGAAGGAAGCCATATGGTTGAAAGGTATGATTGGGGAGCTAGGAATTACACAACGATGTGTGAAGGTACATTGTGATAGTCAAAGTGCTATCCACTTGGCAAATCACCAAGTGTATCATGAAAGGACAAAGCACATTGACATCCGCTTACATTTCATTAGAGACGTCATAGAATCTAAGGAAATTGTGGTTGAGAAGGTTGCATCAGAGGACAACTCGGCGGATGTATTCACCAAGTCATTACCTAGATCAAAGTTCAAGCATTGCTTGGACTTGATGAATTTCTCTGAGACGTAATCCCAGTAATGGAGAGAGCAGCTAGTGGTTGATGGATAAAGTTGAGCATCACCACTGATTTGAAGTCAAGGTGGAGAATTGTGGAGTTTAGAGTGCCTTAAAATCAGTTTGGAGGGTCATGGAATTGCTTGAAAGTGTTTCTTGAACACTGGGAATCGATTCCCTAGCTATATGAATCGATTCAAGCATGTTTGGGACTCTGTGAATCTAAGTACGCCTCTGTGAATCGCATGGGAAGCTTGCAGGAATCGATTCATTTCATTAATTCGTGCAGGGGAGGCTTTTTCAACTAGGTGAATCGATTCACCTATGCCTGTGAATCGATTCACAGTCGGGTTTTATAAACCTGACGCTGCAGAATTGTGCAGGGATGATGTGCAGTTTTTCTAGGGTTGTGTGCAGCCGTTCTTGAGCGTCTTTGTGAGGTTTTAGGGGCTGGGAAACACAATTAAACACCTTGGGATCTTAGGGAATCATAGAGGGAGGATTGAAGGCTTTCTCTATTGTTGTTCTTGAGAGGTTTTCATAGAGGAAAAGAGAGGGGGATTGGGAACTCTTGGGTTTGTCCTTCTTGGACATTTGGAAGGGGTTCAAAGCAATTGTAATCTCTTGTAAAGACTCTTTGATAGTGAAACGGAGGGCTGTTCTCTCCCGCAGACGTAGGTCATCTTTTTGGGGCCGAACTGCGTAACCAAATAACGGTGTTATTCTTCCTACTCTCTACTCCTTGTTTGATTGACGTTATTGCACTGTTTTGGTTGCTATTAAATTTAGTATTGGTTGCCTTTGATATTTGTTCCATTTATTCTTGTTAGAAACTCAACAGATACGTTTGACTGCAGTCATTGAGTCTGACACAATAATTAATTTACCAAACCCCTTAAGCAAGATCAATTGAAGCCCCATATGGATCGACCAGAGTTCAGCAGTTGTGACTGTGCAAGGACACATGTTTGACGCATATCCAAAAATGAAATTATCATCATGACACCTTAGCACACCACCAACCGAAGCTAAAGCCCCATGTTGAGACACGACACTGTCACAATTAAGTTTAAACCAGTCCAATTCAGGTGCATTCCACCTGACCTGCAAATCCCTACTAGGATAAATTAATGGGCAACATTTTAATAACATATATATAAAACGTTGAATGAGTATTATATGTGTGTGTATTTTATTTTAGTTTTCATCTTCCAATTTTCATAGACAAATTCATGACCCACACATGAGCCAAAATTCACCATACAAAGATTTTGGATGAAAAGATATTAATAACTAAATTAAAATCTATTAATTACTATTTAAATTCTATCATAGAATTATATTATAAGCATATTGAATATTACACAAAAAAGGACACTAAAACATAAATTACTATAAATGAATATTTTAATAAAAAATATTAATATAATATTTCAACATAAAATATATATATATATATTTTTAAATACACGTTATGTATTGAATGGGCTAGATATGTAACCTGTGTATGACATGACTCTATTGCGGTATACTCATTAGTTTCATCGTCGTTCAGTGACAGAGTATGTGATAGAGAACCCTAACCACTAAAAGACGACGTGATTTAAGCAGAAAGATAACAAATTAGTATAAAGTTTCAATAGTTTAAATTTTATTATTCAAACTATACAATATGCTATTCATTATTTACTTATTATTTAATATTATTTATAAAAATAGATTACATTATTCTATGAACATTTTCAATAGCATACTTATATTCGTGCATACATTACATTATGACCGCCAGACCGTTGTTTTCGCGGTGGCCATCACGGTAAGTAAGAACCCTAGCGCCTGAGAGAAGACAACACGAAGGGGGTTAAAGACGGTGATGTATACGACTTAACCCGAAAATTTTGCTATATTCAATATTGATTTTTATTATCATTTTCATCAAAACTTTTATTTTTATTATGAATCAGACTATATAAATTACCAAATATCCGTCAAATCTGAATTTAATTTACAAAATATATAAAAAATATTTAATATAACAAAGAAAAATCATATTAAATCTATTGAGTATTACATAAATATATTCAATTAATGATTCATTTTTAAGTTCAATATGTTTAATATATTGACAATTGTTTTTGATAATAAAATATGTTGAATATTAAGTAAACATATTATGTGTGTTTATATGTATAAATTGGAATAGTTCTTATAAATTTAATTCATTATCATATTTTTTTCATTAAAAAAAGTTTATGTGAGTTTGGTCTTGGGGCTCACCTGTAAGTCTGGTATGCAACCTAAGAGGGGGGGTGAATTAGGTTGACCAATTTTCGAGTGACTTTTAGAGATTTCTTGTTCTTTTGTTTTATGGATAAACAGATGAAGTTTGATTGATAAAACAAAAGTAAAAGGATAAGGAAGAAGATTGAGACACAAGAATTTATACTGGTTCCCCTAACCACTTGGGTACATCCAGTTCTTCTGACACCTGCAGAACAATTCACTATGATAGAATTCTTGTTACAAGCAAGCCTCACCCCAAGGCTCCCTAACAATATCTATACAACAGCAAGATAGCACCCCACTATCTTTTCAAACCAAAAACTCAACACAAGGATGAATTTACAATAATGAAGAATGGTATGGCTGTATCAGATCAATATCACTTTGTAACTATACAACTTAGTGCTCAAGAACTTTTTCAGAATATGAAAATTATATCAAAGTTCTAGGCAAGAAAGTTTTGAAGGTTTAAAACTTGTAAAAATGATATTGAACTCTTATGATTGAAAGAATGAAAGTTGTGTATATTTTCTCGATGTAAAAAGGTATATATATAACCATCGGATCGTGTATGAAGCAAGGTGATCATTTGGCAACTTTTGAAACCAAACCACACCATTTGAAATCACAAGCGTTTCAGAAAATTTGATTTTGCAGCGATGTGTCGATTACGTCGTTATGGTAATCGATTACATGTGTACGATGAAAATCAGATATTCAAAAATTTAGTTAATGTAATCGATTACACAATTAAAGAAATCGATTACATGTGTATCATAGGAGTTTATGTAATCGGTTACACATTATAGGTAATCGATTCTGAAACTAAGAAAATGTTTTTGCACATCAAGAGCATTTATGTAATCGATTACAAACTTGAGGTAATCGATTACTGAAAGTGAAAAATGTTTTTCTTAAGATTTCAAAAGGTTTGCTTCAACACTAACTTTGCAAATAACTTAGATTAAGTTTTTAAACTTAAGGAATGATTTGTTTGAGCACATCTAAGTTATATAATCACAGTTTTGCAATATGTCAAAGATACGAACCATACTTACAGAGAATTGAAAAAACATAATTAACAACTCTGTAGAATCTTTGACTTGATCTATCGGAGTCTTTTCTTCTTTTTGATCAGCAAACTTGTCATCATCGAAACCCAGCCAAGTTTAAGAAGGAAATCTTCTTCACAATCTCCCCCTTTTTGATGATGACAAACACTAATCTTGTTAACAGTTTGCGAACGGAAAAGCTCCCCCTGTCTTGTATATCTCCCCCTTTGTATTGGAGTTGGGAAACCTGAAAAGTTAGTAATATACAAGATATACAAATAATATCTCCTTTCTCCCCCTTTTGACATCATCAAAAAGAAGAAAAAGTAGCATAAACACAATATAGCGCATAGATTTACCAAGCTCAGTCAAACACAAACTAAAGACTAGAAGTAAATATCCATACAAAGTTTGCAAAAGTCCTACTTAATAAAGTCCAAATAAATAAAAAAAACATAAACAAAGTAAAATTAAAGAAATAATACATAACTAGATTTGGAAATCCAACATAAACAAATATGACATAATGATAATAAGATGCATGCATGATGAAGCAAATCAGGCTACTCTTCATCCTCCTCATTGTCATTTCTAAAGGCTTCAAGGCGGTCCATGCGAGCAGACAATTGATCAAACCTCTCAGCCATGTAGCCACGGACACTCCGAAGCTCATCCATAATCATTTGATTGGTGACCTCACCATCTTGAGGTTCTTCATCTTCTTGTGCAGGAGGGTGTAGCAGATCGCCCGATGCTGTAGACTCGGCGAAGCATCCGGTTTATACCCATTTTTGGCAAGATATCCATATGGATTTCATTTTCAGCAGGTGTCATTTCCAGAGAAACCTCATTGTTGGTGTCTACATTGCAGCATTCCAACAAGCGAGAGATTTGTCTAGCATAAGGCAAACTGGTAGTTCGCTGCTTCAGTGACAACATATGAGTCACAACCAAATAGGCCCAGTTGATAGGTTTATTATTTTGCACTTGTTTTGCATATTTCTTGAACGCCTTAAATGCATCACCTTTTTGTGCTAAAAATAGAGTCCAAGAATATCTAGAGAAATCCTCAACAATAACTAAAGCATAAACATTACCTCCAAAGCTTCTAGTTCTTGAGGGACCAAAAAGATCCATGTGAATCAACTGAAGTGGTCTTGTAGTTGATACCACATTCTTTGGTTTGAAAGAGGATTTTGTTTGTTTCCCCTTTTGGCATGTGTCACATAATCTATCTTTGACAAATCTCATTTTGGGTAATCCAATAACAAGATCATGTTTGACAAGCTTATTCAAATGTTCCATGTGAATATGTGCTATTCTTTTGTGCCAAAGCCATGCATCATTATTGTTTACCACTAGACATTTAATCTTCAAAGATAAATCATCTAGACATACCTTATAGGAGTTGTCGATTCTATTTCCCACTAACTTCTCTTGAGAGAGGCTTCATTTTCAATGATACGTTTTTGTTTGATGAAGTTTACCCTGAATCCTTTATCGCAGAGTTGACTTATGCTAATCAAATTGTGCTTCAAACCTTCAACATATAGGACATCATCAATAGTTGTGAAGGGAGAAGCTCCAATCTTTCCAATCCCAAGAATCTTTCCTCTATTGTTATCTCCATATGTGACATATCCTTTAGATTTCAGCTTCAGAGATGTAAACTTTGTACAATCACCAGTCATGTGTCTAGAACAGCCACTATCAAGATACCATGTGTTCTTTGGTCTTTGTTCGAGCATTTCTCTTGTTCATCATCTGAGTGATGTGATGCCATGAGTGCTTTGACTTCAGATTCTCCACTTTTTGAATCGGAGGAGGTACTTACTTCATTGTCATTCCATGCAATGTAGGCCTTTTTGGATTTGAATTCCTTTTTCCCTTTGAAGTACTTCTTCTTTGTCGATTAGGACATTACGCTTTCATATGTCCTTCCTTACCGCATTCAAAACATGTGAAGTTCGATTTGAAGTGGATGTATCCCTTTTCTTGAAAAATTTCTTTTGTTATCAAATTTAATATTTTGGTCTTTCTTAAGAAATTTTCCAAACCTTTTACCAGGAGAGTGATGTTCTCATCTTCATCAGTGCTTTCTTCTTCACGTTGTTTTCTGGTTTCAACCTTTAAGGCAATGCTTTTGTTCTTCTTCTCTTTGACTTGATCTCTTCCAATCTTCCAAGTTCCAATTCATGTTCTTGGAGTTTTCCAAATAATGTCGCGAAGTCATTTTTGTGGACTTTTCTTTTCGAAATTCTTTGTAACCTTTGGTTGCCATTAAGTCAATGATCGAAGAATCTTGAGATTCAACTCATCATTGGTAAAGGTCTTTCCAAGAGCCATTAAGTGATTTGTCAAATGAGAGAATCTCTTTTGCAAATCAAGTATTGATTCACCGGGCTGCATTCTAAACATTTCATACTCTTGTGATAAAGTATTCAGTTTAGATCTCTTTACTTCTACTGTTCCTTCATGGGTCACTTCTAGAGTATCCCAAATCTCTTTAGCTTGATTTACAATGTGAGATCTGAAAGAATTCATCCATACCTAATGCTGACTGTAGAATGTTCTTGGCCTTTTTGTCATAGAGCACTTTCTTCTTGTCATCATCTGTCCATGCAGTTTTGACTTTATCTTGCACTTCATTGTTGATGACTGTTGTAGGCACATAAGGACCATTCTCTACAGCATCTCATATTTCTTCACCTTGTGCTTCAAGATAGGATTGCATACGAATCTTCCAGAAGTCATAGTGTTCTCCAACAAAACATGGAGGCTTGTTGTTACTGCCACCATCTCTAAAAGTAGGATTGTTACTTGCGGAAGCCATGGATCGAAGGAGCAGGTTACCTTAACCTGCTCTGATACCAATTGTAAGTCTGGTATGCAACCTAAGAGGGGGGGGTGAATTAGGTTGACCAATTTTCGAGTGACTTTTAGAGATTTCTTGTTCTTTTGTTTTATGGATAAACAGATGAAGTTTGATTGATAAAACAAAAGTAAAAGGATAAGGAAGAAGATTGAGACACAAGAATTTATCTTTGGTTCCCTAACCACTTGGGTACATCCAGTTCTTCCGACACTGTGAACAATTCACTATGATAGAATTCTTGTTACAAGCAAGCCTCACCCCAAGGCTCCCTAACAATATCTATACAACGACAAGATAGCACCCCACTATCTTTTTCAAACCAAAAACTCAACACAAGGATGAATTTACAATAATGAAGAATGGTATGGTATGACAGATCAATATCACTTTGTAACTATACAACTTAGTGCTCAAGAACTTTTTCAGAATATGAAAATTATATCAAAGTTCTAGGCAAGAAAGTTTTGAAGGTTTAAAACTTGTAAAAATGATATTGAACTCTTATGATTGAAAGAATGAAAGTTGTGTATATTTTCTGATGTAAAAAGGTATATATATAACCATCAGATCGTGTATGAAGCAAGGTGATCATTTGGCAACTTTTCAGAAACCAAACCACACCATTTGAAATCACAACGTTTCAGAAAATTTGATTTTGCAGCAGTGGTAATCGATTACGTCGTTATGGTAATCGATTACATGTGTACGTTGAAAATCAGATATTCAAAAATTTAGTTAATGTAATCGATTACACAATTAAAGAAATCGATTACATGTGTATCACCGGGAGTTTATGTAATCGGTTACACATTATAGGTAATCGATTACTGAAACTAAGAAAATGTTTTTGCACATCACCGAGCATTTATGTAATCGATTACAAACTTGAGGTAATCGACATCAAAGCGAAAAATGTTTTTCTTAAGATTTCAAAAGGTTTGCTTCAACACTAACTTTGCAAATAACTTAGATTAAGTTTTTAAACTTAAGGAATGATTTGTTTGAGCACATCTAAGTTATATAATCACAGTTTTGCAATATGTCAAAGATACGAACCATACTTACAGAGAATTGAAAAAACATAATTAACAACTCTGTAGAATCTTTGACTTGATCTATCGGAGTCTTTTCTTCTTTTTGATCAGCAAACTTGTCATCATCGAAACCCAGCCAAGTTTAAGAAGGAAATCTTCTTCACATCACCAGGGTCAGAGAAAGCCTCAAGGCTCAAAGAGCGCTTATAGAGATACTTATATATTACCTACTAATGATGTCCTCGCATCGACAATGGAATACGAACTCACATCATTGTGGGATATGAGTCGTATCCTTACTAACTGGATCAACCTTCATTGGCTATTATAGTCATTATCATTATCATATATTTTTAAATCAAAACTACAATGCAAATTGGAATACCTTCATAGAAATTTTATGGTATATAATATATTTATCTAATTACCTATACAAATAATTTTTAGGTTAAACCATTATATATTATATATTTTTCATGTAAATGCAGTGAATAATCCCTTGATGAACTAATATATGTAATATATATATATATAAACATGTAAATATGTAATATGTAATATATGTAATAGCTAATTAACAACATCTTATCTAAGTGTTCAAAAAATATCAACTTGGAAGCCTTACATTTGCGGAGACGCGGCTGATAGACCCAATTGAGCGACGGTGGGGGTGGTGAGGAGAAAACCCTACCCACGCCGTATAGCTACCGTGTTTAGAGCTCAATAAGTGACTAGAGTTCTTCCACTGTAACTCTAAAAAGGATGATATTTTTTAATATTAGATATGCAGGTAAACTATTTTAATATTATTTTACATATTTATCTACATATTATAAAATTATATAATTATATATTATATTATTTAGACATTTGCAAAACATGACATTATGTTAAATAACCTGATCATTTGTTACTTAAAACTAAATAATTATTACTATTAAATTATGAAATGTTGTATTTATTTGCCTAATAAATTTAAATATTATATTTATTTATAATATTTTCTTTTCCATTTTTTGTTATGAATAAAATTTATGTGACTTGGATCATGTGTAGTCACAATGAAAGTCGGGGAATCTTGCAAGGTTTAATATTTACTAAAACACTTATGTAGAACGATCTTTGGTTTTATGTCGCATAATGATTAGAAATTATATATTTTATGGATACGAATTGTATCTTTACCATGTTGACAAACCTAAATTAGCATATTTGAAAATTAACTTTGATCATATAAATCTATTCAATATATTATTTGATTATTTACATATATCATCATATATATTAACACTTTTCTATTTAAAATAAATCAAAAACTTAATCATATATATACGAATATTTTCTATTTTTGTATATTTTTAGAAAGACGATCTATACCCATGCAATACACGGGTCACACATACTAGTTTTAATATAATAGACTTGTTGTTTTTAGTAGACGTGTATATTTTTTATGCATATAATTAGAGGTATATTTAGTAGAGAGTTTAATTTTATAATATTAAATATGTCTCCTTGGTCTTTGGGTTTTTTGTAGTTTTTTTTTATAATTAGGACAGGAGGTAATATCTTAAAATGGCACGAAATGCCCCTATTCAACTGGACATAAAATTCATTGTGTCTGTACAAAGTAAAATAAACATAAAAATACTAGAGACAAATTTAGGGGTTTTGTAATTTTTAAGAAAAAATGTTTTTTCAATTGGGCTGTTGAGCTAACATAAGGAGTCTCTATAATATACATATCAAAATGAGTTCATTGATTATGTTCCAAATGGCAATCTCACAAAGAATTAACAATAAATACTTATTATGTGTCAGCTATGAGAAAGGAAATGCGCATACATGGTAGTCTAAAATATTACTTGGACGAATGACTAGGAGGACTACAAGATCAAAAAATGCCGGAAAATAGCTATTGAAAAAAAAGTGTAATAAATTGTTATCAAATTAATAATAAATGATTGCAATCAATGATTGATATCAATCATTGAAATTACATTCAGTGCATATCCATTCACGATTTTTGGTTAGGTAGGGTCTTTAGTGATTGAAATAAAAAAAATTTACATTCAGCGCATATCCATGGTCAATTTTTTTTTCTTTCACAATTATCAATGGTCAAAATTATAATAAGTGATTATAATAAGCTCATTGAATTTCTTCCAAATGGCAATCTCTTACAGAATTAGCAATAAATATTCGTTAGGTGTCAACTTTAAAAATGGAAATGCGCAGAGGTGGATAACAAATTGTGACTTGGAGCAATGACTTGGAGCAATAAACTCAGCGCATAACTTATGTAAAAAAAAACGTGTCATAAATTTCATATTCAATTGTCATAAACTTCATATCAAATTAATAAGTTTTTTAAATACCATAAACATACATATTCTTACGAATGGAATCCATATGATTATATATTTTATATTGCCATTAATTCAAAAAAATTCAAACGAGATAAAAAAATACTTAGTATTTAAATTTTATGTTAATGGACATCAATATAAAATCGTAGAATATTTCTATTATTTATATATCAAAAAAAGAATATTTCTATTATTCTCTAACATTTTAAAATATAAAATATAAACGGTTTTCAAATTATATTATATTACCTTTTAAAATAATAAACGTCTTTAAATGAAAAACGTTTTGAGACAAAATTAAAAGTAAATAGGTTGATTCTGTAAAAAAAAAAAAAGGAAATAGGTTGACTATTCAATAAAAACGCTTGCAATACAAATTAATACAATTAAATTATTAATTTCCTATTTCCAATACAAATAAGGAAATGGGATGAAACATAAATAATTTTCATCATTATTTGTAATAAATTGTGATACGCAACACCAGTAATTGTATAACACCTTTTAAATGTCATGTTTCCCATTTTGGCAACGTAAAGAAATTGCATTCATTTTATGAAAAAAAGGGAATTGCTATCAATATGAATTGCTATAATATAATGATTCGTAACATCAATTTGAAATTCAATAATTGGAGTAAATAATACTCCTGTAGTAGCAAATTTCTTATGTATTGAATGGTACAAACAATTAAATTTTCGCTGCAAAACAATACAGTAAACAATTTGAAATTGAAGAATTTGAATCAAATAACCTGTTCAATTTACAAAATCAGCATTAACTCTTCTGGTGAGCTATGTATCAGCAGAAACATGGAACCTTTCTTTCTACGCCCACAAACCACGCGAGCCATCCCTCTCACGACACCTACTGGACACCAACTTCGTTCTCACGTCGAAGGAACCCCGTACAGGCACCCAAGCTACTCGAATAGCCCGAGTCGTTGTCTCATCTCTGATCATCGTCACAGAGCGCGCATCTATGCACATCCTTCGTTCTGATCGCATCCTCGCAATTCGTCGCTACCACCGGAAACTACCACAATCTATCGCTTTCAGTACACCACAAACCCCTCTCTAATCGCGTATCACAACCATGCTTCGCCTCCCCATGAAAATCCCTCCACCAACGCCACAACTGTCGGCCACCCCAGCGGGGAACGCGCTCCAACACACAGTGTGGAGTATATTATTGTTCTGTTTTGATTTTACAATTTGACAGTTCTTTCTATGTATAGGTTCCTTCATTGAGCAAAAATTTATGATGCCATTGATTAGACAATTTTGCTTGTTGTATGATGGCCAACGCTTTCTTTCACCGCCGACAGACATTTATTGGGCAAATTTCAGCACTTTCCTCCAATATGAATTTTCCCTGACATCATTCGAAAACGAGGACAGTGAGTATTTTTCCTTTCTCACGTCAAGGTTTGTCAATTGCTACTCATGGCGATCTCTTATCTTTGTTGCTCATGTTTTTTTTTGCAGATTAATATGTAATTTTATTATTAATTATTAATTATTAATTTTTGTCAATCTTTCAACTCTCAGAATGAGACCAAAGGTATAGGGGAATGCGTGCAATCAAAGTGGGAAGCATTTTGTATGTGGGAAGCATAATGTTAAATTTTTTGTTCTTTCCTCTTGAATGAAAGACTTGCTGATTTTTCTCTGCTTTCCACTATCAATTTTCATGTACAAGATATTCTTCATTCTTCCTTTTTGACATATTTTTTCCCCATCCAGTAATAGTGACAAATGGGCTAAGTATTAATCAACTTACAATTGTCTATGATACTTAACTTTCATTACAGGATGAGGAGCATTTGTCAAATGAAAAATGTGATAAGAGGTATACAAAACAAGATCAAGAAAGCATGAATATTATCCCAAAAATGGAATGGGTATCTCTTATAAGTATATTTGGGAGTTCCAATTGATTATAATATTTTTTTTAGAATAACATGTTGCATTGTTGTAGGCCATGGAAGTACTAACTTCAAAAGCATCAACTTTGCCTCTTTAACTAAGAATGATAGCTGGAACGCAGGGATTTGCAATCGGACAAGGTTGGCTTTTCATCCCTGCTTTTAATTAGCAATATTTGAAACCACAGTGAATTGTATGCAAATTTTCACTTTAATCTGGACACATATTTTTAGCCATTTTCTTATGAGCTGAGATTAATGATTTTGGCTTTTGACAATAGTTTTTATCTTTATGCCTTCGCCTTATTAATTCTGTGTATAATCAAGTTTTGATTCAATGTAATTCCTGCCATTTTAGTTTTTGGAGATTTGGTTAGTGAATCTTGCCAATGCAAAAATGGTACTTCACCGTGTATATAGTGATTTTTGCTCGTGTGCATCTTCTAAAAGGCAAAAACTGTCACAATAGGGAAAATGAATTTCCTTCATGAGATGGAAGTCATTAAACTTTATTCAAGTAGTTTTTTTGCTGTGATATAAAGTGACAGTTTCTTTTGTAGTGAAAGGCAAAAGCTTCTCACTATTTCTTTCTTCTTGGGAAATCAGTGCTCTTAAGCAGCTGGACATTCCAACATTTTAGCCTTTTATGGTAGTCAAATGATAAGAAATGTTCTAACCTGATATAAAGTGACTGGAAACGAGTGCCTTTCAGTATGGCATTCTAGGGACCAACCAATTGACCCATGGTTGTTGCAATAATGATACTTGGCGAAGTATTTTGGCAAGTTTGTTCACCATGTTATTATCTGGGTGCCTGTGTGCACGTGCCAATTATCCTTTCTTCATACAATGCAACTTAAATATTAAGGTCCTTTTTCGTGTTTATTTATGAATAAGATTTATGGACAGGTGAAATTCGATGTCATGCATACAAAATTGGAGGTGTTGAAGGACTCCGGGTTTGGGGTAGGGACATGAAGATGGTTGCTTCAGTTAGGTGTATAATTTGCTGGCAAAACAATAAAAAATTTACAAACAATTGTTAGTGCGATTGATTTATTATGTTTTGTTGTTGCTATTACGCAACAAGTGCCTTTTAGGAAACCTACTGTGAGTTGCCGGTGAAATATAAATTTGATCTGATGCGATCTTTTGATGAAGTAACTGATTTATATTTCCCTTCTTCATCTGTGTATGTTACCTGCTATCATATTTTCGTAATTTTTTGGATATAAAAGGAAAAGTGAATATCAATTTAATTCCTATTTTGCATGCTTCTCTGTGTAGGTGTACCCTATTGATGTGCCAAAATCCGATCCAAGGAAATTTGCTGAGGATGATTCCATATATATATTTCACTGAGAGGCAGTATTTTATTTATGTTTTTTTTGTATTTGTTAAAAGTACGTATGGTTTTTGTAAGTATTTTTTAATGATGCGGTTGTGGTTGTTGAGTAGGTTACTGCACTAATGCTTCAATTACTTTTTAGATTATTGAGATACTAGCTGTTTATTTTTCCAGCCTTAGCTTATGCTTAAATCTTATAGTTATGAGTAGTTTCCTTATGAGAAGAATAGCTTATTTTTAGCGGCCACCTAATATGAATTTGATCAATAGAAAATTTGACCAACAAGTTAGCTAAATTTGGTGCCTACTGAGCTAATTACGTAGTTGTTCTGTGTCAGATTTGGCAAGTCCCAATTGCAATGCAAAGGGCTTAAAACTTACAAGGTGAGTTTCTAACTTTAGTGTATAATTATATCTCTAGATAATTAATGACATGCATTTGTTGTGTCATGAAATCAATATTCGAGGTATTATTATTGCTGGATAATTACACTCGATGATGTTTCAATGTGCCTATTTCTCTTTTATATGAGGGGGGAATTTATCTTGAGATGAAATACCGATGGTAGAATTAGACTAATAGTATGCAGCAATCATAACCGCTAGACCCCTTTAAATGAAAGAATTCAAGTAAAAATTTAACCAAAAATGCCATTTATATCTTATATTTTCACATTTTTAGATAAAATTTTACCTTAAATTTTTTTTTTCTCTCACAATTCTCTTCAAATAATACCTGTGCCATAATCTTTGTGTCTTTTCTGACCCTTAGCTTATGCATTTTGTTCTTACATTATCCTTGTTAAAACTGTCCTATTTATCCTTTGGTTGACTTCTGCTCTTGGATTTTATTAGGGAAGAACTTATCTCATTGGTTTCATTCCTCGTTGCATCTTTGTAATCTCCAAGATCTAACACCCCACTTTAGTTTGCATTAGATCTTGATTTTGTCCAAAATTGTTTAAAAAGTTTTGCTGCATGTGACTCCTGAGTCCTCAGCATGGACTTTATATGCTATATTTTGAGAATGAGTGACTACAACTGGCTTGCAGACTCTGTTGTTTGAAACTAGGTCTTTTCAGTGCAGTTAACTTCAAGTAATCCTGCGAAGTGGGTGAGCTTCTACTTATATTCATGGGATGGAATGCTGGATTCTTTTAAAAGGAAATGAGTAACATTTGAACTTTTTAAGCTTTCTATTGCATCGTTATTCTTCATACTTGTAGTTTTGTTCATCTTACCATTTCAAGTACTCAATGATTTGCTTTTTTTTTAATGTTAACTTCATGAAACTTGGTTCATCTTACCATTTTAAGAAGCTTAACGATGATATCAACTCTCTCATTTTCAAATAATTACTTGGCCATGTTTTGGCAATTTGTTTTAACAATTTTAAACATGGTTTGCACAATTTGTTACATATTTAATATTGGTTGCTTATGATTTTTCTATCCTTGCCAAAAAAAATTGAGATATATAAAATTATAGATAAAGAACAAGAAAATTTTCTAATTTTTCGGATAGAATTGTACAGTTTTCGGTGGCATGTGTATGTCGGCTTTTCAGCTGCTAGAGAAGCATAGCTGGAACTTGCTTGCTAGCTTATGTAATTGATTTGGCAATTCAATTTTATGGAACCTCTACCCATAATTAATCGATGATGGTATAAATTAAAGGAAAGAAAAATACTTATTATGCTTGCCATACCATACTTATTGTAGTATGTCCAAATAGATATTATGTTTGAAATCTTTTTTTGTTTGCAACAGTAGTTAAATGGGAGTCGTTGTGATATTTTTACAAGGATAGTACACATAATGGGTTATTAATTACTACATTTATCAATTCTTTATTGGTTTGTTTCTTTTCTCACGTACTTCTTTTGAATTATTTGAATAAACGGTAACACGTGGCAGAAGTAGTACTTGGTGAGAACCTGCGGAAAAGCACTACAAGAAAATTCGGATTTACCGACGGTCACAGACCGTCGGTTAACGTGGGATTTTCCGACGGGCAAAGCCGTCGGTAAAACAAAAAGTCCGTCGGTAAATCGAATCTGATTTACCGACGGTCAATGCTCGTCGGTAATTGAACAGATTTTTCATTTTGGCGCCTATTTTTCAAATACCGACGGCCTTATACCGTCGGTAAATTAACAAACCCGTCGGTAAGGCCGAACATTTTACCGACGGCCTAAACCGTCGGTAATGCGCGATAATAACCAGAAACCGAGCCTTCCCTTTCTCCTCCATCTTCATCCCTCTTCTCTTTCACTTCCCTCTTTTCCTCCGCCACCACCGCCACCACCACTATGCCGCCACCACCACCACGACCACCACCACCACCACGCCCACACCACCACCAGGCCGCCACCACCCTTTCTCCTCCATCTTCACCACTCTGTTCCCTCACTCTTTCTCTCCACCACCACGCCGCCGCCACCACCACGCCGCCAATCTGTTCTCTCAGCTCCTCCTAAAAGGTTAGGTTCTATTTCACATTTCAAACTCTGTTGTTGTTGTTGTTGTTGTTATTCTTTGCCAAGTGATTGTTGCTAATGAAAATTGGTAATCTTTATATAGCCGACTTGTCATCATAATTCAGGACTTGTGTCATGGTTGATTACTTTTTCAATTTTTTAGGATGATTATTAAGGACTTTGATTTTGGTAATTTAACTCTAAAACAGTTTTTCAAGTTATGGGCAAGTCTCCATTTATATCATCACTGCCATGTTTTGAATCACTTGATTGTTTTCTGTATGTGTTTGTGTGTGTTTCCACTTTCCATTCAAACATGGGCAAGTGTTTTTGTGTTTTTCAAGTGCATTGGGGATCTTTGGTGTGTTGCTTGCATTGGATTTGTGGAAGATTGTTGGGATATGATTGAGATGACTGAATCTTGAGCAATAAATTTGATGCTTTATTGTTGTGATTTGTGAAGTTTGTTGTCATAGTAATTCACTAATGCCTAATATGTTGATTATGTATCCAGTGTCCGGGCAATCTGGTTGGTAGGACTTTAAGTCTTCAACTTTTTCAGTATTTTTAGTTCGAGGCCACCACATTGCTCGAGATCGCCACTCACATCGAAGGATGTGGACACTCTCTTGTTACGAGAATTAGGTATGCACTCTAACGAAATGTCGGTTGACTCATTGGGTGGAAAAGGGTTGGCTCATTGACCCCCTTGCACCGACATATTTATTTGATTTGCTTCATAGTTCTCTCCAGAGAGAATTTTGAGGTGATGTGTGTTTTGGCTAACAAAAGATGTTTTATGTTGAAGTGATGTATAGTTCTCTCCACAGAGGAAATTTTGTCGATGTATATTTTATGTTAGAGTAAGGTAGCATGTAGATTATTCATTTAGCAAGCAACACATAAACTCAATTTGATGAAGTGAATCTCTGATCCTATGTTCATCCATTTTTGAATTTGTGTTGTCTTCTTCTTAAGTGAATCTGCCCACACACTAAAATGGGGCTTAGGGATTTTTATTTGAAATTTCCAACGATTAATTCTGAAGTCAAATTGGTCAACAAGAATTATCTGTAAGCTCAACTCCTAGATTTGAAACTTTATCTTGTTTTAATGGTTGGTATAGGTGTAATTGTGATCTTTTGTTGCCACATAATAAGAGAGTGTATGAGTTCTTGTCACGTCTCACTATACTTATAGAAACTACTCTTTTAGTATGCGTCTCCATGGCAAGAATTATTTTTTACCCAAATTGTTGCCTTTTACTCATGTTCTTGGGACTTTAACTATCACATTTCTAGTGTTTGATAGGACACTGAATTGTACCAAAGCATTTGTTACTTAGATAAGTTTTGTTCTTTTTCTTCCTTTTTGTTGTGCCTTAGTGGGAAAATTCTTGATTGTTGTTGTTATTGTTGTATTCCTAAGCATATCATTTTGCACTTTATATTATATCTAATTTTCTTTTCTTCTTAGGAAGTTTTTATTTATGTTATTTAGAAATGGAGATAAATTTGAAGAATCATATTCTTTCTTTTCGCTACTTTTGCTTTTGCTCCCCCTATTTTGTCTGTAAAACAATTCATTTAATACTATAAAGTTAAAAGAAAAAACAAAGATATGTCAAGCACTTCGGCCTTCTGGTTATGAAGCCTTCACATAATGATCTGTAAATAATGTGATGATATGTATTAAGGTCATTGGAAACAAACGACATGTGGGAATGATAGGTCACTGATTTGGAACCTTTCTATTCCTTAATCATGGCCGCGACTAAGTTTCCTTGCCTTTAAATTGTAACCCAAGAAGAAACATTGCTATTAAGCGGGGTTTGGGCATATTATTACGCCTATATGTACCAAGCTGGAATCAACATATTCTTGATGGAAAAAATGATCAAGTTTCAATTCAATGGATGACTTAATTTCTTTGCATTATTTGTCTTTTCATGCATGTTAGCATCCGCATATATAAATGGAAATCAAGTGGTGAAAATTTCGATTCGGTGGAGATTTTTCACTTATATTTCATTTTTATTTTAGCATATTGGAATTAGGAAGGAAACTACCTAAAGCGATGCAAAGACTACCTGGTGTTACAATATCTTGATATAATTATATGGTCTTATAAAAGACATTCTTTTTCAACATCCTCTTTTAAATTATGTCCGCTAGCACCTTGTAGTTTATTGGAATTTCCATTTATCAGGAGCTATCATTAAAATTAGCTTTGAAGGATGATAGAACTCGCTATATGAAATGATTGTTTGTCTTTGTAAATTATGATTGATCTGTGTGATGTTAATGTTCACCTGAATTTTTTTGTTTACAACAATATTATAAATGCTTGCAGTTATTTTACAACAATATTATACAACAATAACAACAACAACAATCGTAAAAATATCAAATATAATAGAGGTTGGCGGTGCATTAGGCAGTGTGTGATTTAAACATCGTAAAAATATCAAATATAATAGAGGTTGGCAGTTCGTTAGAAAAGTTTGACCTTGTGTGACCATCAACTGCCTTGGTTAATGTAGTAGATTCTGGTGCTAGGCTAGTTTTTTAACTGCAGAAACAGAAAATGATTGTTTTCTGGCCAATTAATGGATTAGGATGTATGGTAGATGTGGCCATATAGGAGCTCTAATTGCATGACATATACCAAGCCAAACCACTATGAAAACAAAAATTGTTAAAAGGATTTATGCTTCCCTTGCCGTCGGTATGCTTGTTTAATTCTATCCTTTAAGAGGATGTCAACTTTCAACATGTTACTTTTTAATTATTGATGAAATGGATGTTTGATTGTTGTTATTAGTATCGGAGAAAAGCCTTAGCTTCCCGTTTGAGGTTCAATATATTATTGAGTGCGTGTACTCTTTTAGATACCACGTGTTCATTGTATATTGAACCTTGAATTGTCCAAGTCGGACAGTTTGGGAAAAAACTTTTTCTTTACTTGTATAATAGTTGTTGCTTGATTCTCGTATCTTGATATTTGATGAAATTTCGGTGAGATTCATTTCCTTTTGTTCTCTGGGTGCATACTTGATTGCCTTGTTCCTAAGCTGCGATCATTTTGTGTACTCGAGACCAATGGGAAATGTCATTAAATTTTGTCAAGTATAAGATATGAGAATTACGAATGACTATTATACGAAGTTCTGAAAAAGTTTTTCCTCGAATGGGATAAGGTCATGCCATTTAAAGAAAGAGAGCGGTTGTAAGAATGTCGTCGCTGAAATTGTCATTTTTACATGCGAGAAGATGGAATTTTTTCCTTGAATCGTAGTTGGATGTACGATAGGTTGTATCAGGGAAGAGGGGTTTGAAACAATCTTTGCGATGGGATTGATCACTTCGTTCAAGTCGCAATGGCACACGAAGATTTCGAAATTAATGGAGGGATTAGGTGTCCGTGCCTTAAATGCGATTGCAGAAAGATCAAGAGCCCAGGAGAGGTCATGCTGCACCTGCAGAGAGTTGGATTTATGCCTAATTACTGGATTTGGACTAGACATGATGAAGAGTTACCTCGGGTTGGATTAGGGGTTGGCGATAATTGCACAGGTGCTTCAAGTAATTGCGTAGATACGGGATATGGTGAGCAGATTGAATTGATGCAAAATATGGTTTATGATGCCTTGGGGGTCAACGTATCATTCGAGGAGCCACAGTATGATGACACAGATGAACTTCCAAATGAGACTGCACAAAGATTTTATAATCTCTTGTTAGAAACAAATAAGCCGTTGTTTGAAGGGTCTGCCGACTCTAAGTTATCAATGTGTGTGAGACTTTTAGCTCTCAAGTCCAACTGTGGTGCTACGGATGTGTGCTTGGATCTCGTAACGAAGATGATGTTGGACTCGTCACCTTCGTTACGAGATCCAAGCACACATCCGTAGCACCACAGTTGGACATATTTTAATGTCTAACAACATATTTTATTTTGTCAGTTATTTTCATATAACTTGTTTATTTTTTGGAATTCATTTTTAATATTGTTATGTTTAAATATAATATTTCATGACTGTTATTATTGAATTGCTCTATAGACATATATGGCATCGGGAGGTTCGGGCTCAGGCCCAAACCACCCGGTAGTGGTCAGCGGAAGGAAGGGCATGTATCGACCCCCACCGTCGTCGGAGGCGAACATTATTAGGATTGATGATCTTTGGCTATGCGATGTTGTCATCCACAGCGTCGCATACATCTACGCCTACACAGGCTCCAGCCGAGTTCGGCCCTACGCAGCCTACATCACATTGGGCACCTACACAAAGATGCGGGACCTTCTCGTGATCGACACCCATTTACATGATGCCCACCAGGGTTCCAGCAGACACTTGCCGCTTCTTCCTCTCATTTTGTGTTTGAGGCGGTGCGGATACTCATGTGTCCGATCAGGAGTATAGTGTGGGCCAGGCACTGATCGAGCCAGGGGTTGGCGGGACGAGGAGGTTGAGCGGCGGCGGGATGAGCGGAGGTCGTTGATGATATTGAGATCTTGCATGATGGCCGAGTTGCTATCGGGCCGGTGGTAGAGGTGAGTATGTAGGTTGAATACACATTTTTGCCCCTTATCTTTTTTTTAGTTTTCAATTTCGTCCCTTATCTTTTTTTAGTTTTCATTTAAGTCCCTTAAACTTCAAAAATCACATCAATTTCGTCTTTTCTGTTTATTTATTCATATTTTCTTAGACGAATCACCATCTGACACATGGCAGAAAAATAAAATAAAATAAAACAAATTGCCACGTGTAAGATGGTATTTCATCTAAGACAAAAAAAGAATAATTAAAAGGAAAGGACGAAATTGAAGTAATTTTTATAACTTAATGGACTTAAATGAAAACTAAAAAAAAAGGATAACGGACGAAAATTACAGTTTAACCTATATTTTTTTAACTTGTTTGGTATGTTGTTATTGTTTAGGTTCCTTCCGTCAAAGCCAGCTGCGAAGGCTATCACGGAAGTAATTGAGCAAAATTACCACACCTATTGGCCCACCTGGGACGCCGGCGGTGGTGGCGGAGGCACATGTTCAATTCTTTCAGAGTAAGTTGTTTATTCTTTTTTTGTTGCGTATTATTTTTTTATTTCATGAATCTCAATTATTTTTAATAACGTATTATATTCATACAGGAGAGGGTTTCTTGGAAGGAAGAGCAGGAGGAGCAGATCAAGAAGAACTTCCATATGAAAGCTTCCCACCGCCTATCTGATATGCTTAGAGATGCCCGCCTCAATGGGCAGCCCACTTGGATAGGAGATGAGATCTGGCAGCAGCTACAAGCGCACTGGAACTCCCCTGAGTTCAAGGCGGTAAGCGAGAAGGCGAAGAAGAATAGAGCCTCTGAAAAGGGTGGGAGCTTGCATACTGGAGGTTCCGTCAGTCGGTAGCGACGCTGACTCGACTTGTATGTTTTGTATTATTATTATTATTATTATTATTATTATTTAGTTAAGCTTTTTTTATTAAATAATTACAGTCTCAGTGGTTGCAAAGGGAGGTTCGATTACGAGCTCCATCGTGCAACTCATATTAGGAAAGATGCCGTGAGTTTGTCGATGAGCGGTCGAGGCGGACCAGGTAATTATAAAACATAATGAATAGTTTTTAACAATGTTTATATTGTTTTATTACAATAAAAATTGACTAATTTGTTTATGTTTGACAGAGGAGTTTGAGGCGAGGATGTCTCGGGTTAGATCTCGGACATCCTCATGTTCCCGTCTCGTGAGCCCAGAGGATCCAGTGCGTCGGCCGATGGTTTGGGCGAATGTTGTTGGCGGCAAGAAGAAGGGTCGCCTATACGGTCTTTGGCGACCTTGCCAAACTACAAGAGGGCCCGCCGCCTCTGCTAGAAAGTCGTCGGCTGATCGTCTTTGCCACGGATGAGCGGGAGATAGCGAGTTGAAGCGGGCCATGGTCGGCGGCGGCGATTAGCGGCCGGCGGCGGATCGCGGCCGATCCAGAGGAGGAGGCCACGGACGGCTGCCATGTTGGCTCAGTCTTTGCGGCAGGGAGGATCTGTACCATTTGATAGCTCGCCACCGCCTCCTCCACCGCCTCCGCCTCCGCCTCATAGTACTGGTGATCATGTCGATGATGTAGATAGTGATCATGATCATGATTATCAGGACTATTAGTTATGTTTGTATCGATATTTTTTTATATTTTCGGATATTTTTTATTACTGTTTTGTTCGTCGAATTTTTTTATTTATTTGTTACGTTTCTTTTTTTTTAATTTGTTTTATAGTTATGTTATCGCATTACATTTTTAAATACAGAAATAAATTAATTATTAAATGTGATAACTAGTAATCGTTAATTAAGTGGATAAATAAATTAAATTGATTACAGAAATTAAAATAAAATAATTTAAAAAAGTAAATAATTTTTTAATAAAAATTTAAACAATTTTCAAAAAAAAATTAAAGTTCGGATTTACCGACGGTCATGGCCGTCGGAAATGTCATCGGAATTATCGACGGGTTAAAACCATCGGAGAAGCCGTCGGAAACTTACCGACGGGTTAAAGCCGTCGGAAATGTCATCGGAATTATCGACGGGTTAAAACCGTCGGAGAAAACCGTCGGAAATTTACCGACGGGTTAAAGCCGTCGGTACGTATTTGCGACGCGCAGTTTACCGACGGACATTAGTCCGTCGGTAATCCGTCGGAATTTTTTTATTACCGACGGTATTTTGGCCGTCGGTAATCCCGCTATTTCTTGTAGTGAAAGAAAACGACTAAATGGAAATAGTTAATAGTTATTAAAGATGAGCTGAGTACCTTTGATTTGCTGAAATATGTGATAACAATCCCATGAAGGACAATAGGGACTGGATCAAGTTTTTCCGAAAGAAACATTTTCTACACCAAGGCCAAGGAGGAAAGCCATTTCAATTTCAATAAGAAACACAGTCATGTATAAGCCATAGCAAATATAATCTTGCTTATATTAACAATGTTACACCTTTTAAATGGTAGTTATAATTGCAAGCAATTTCTCAATTTAAAATGCTATCACAAAGCTTTATGACCCATTATGTTTTTATTTTTATCCATCTTTTAGGTACAAAATCAGAGGACACTTCTATATTTGCACTTTATTTAACAAAAGTTATAGAAGTCTTTGCATATTTTAATCTCATCATTTCCTATAAAATGACATCTTGAGGATTTCGACCTCATCGTTTCTCGGGCCGGTCCAACATATTTGTAGGCTTAAAGTGAAATTTAAAATGAAGTTTTTTTTTTAAAACTAACAACAAAAAATTTAGAGGTCTATTTAGGTGTTATTAGTTTTTACAATATTAAACAATATAAAAATAAATATTAAATATATTCACAAGATTAATTAATTTTGTTGCTGAATTAATTGGTAGCAAAAGTAATGGGAGAAATTAATATTATGAGGCCTAAAAAAATAAATACTAATAAAATTAATACTATTAGTTAAATTAAAAAAATTGATGCCTAAAGCGGTTGCTATGGTGGCAGCCCCCTTGGGCCAGCTCTTTCGTTATGGGGGAGAGGGGTTTAATTTTGTAACACCCCAGCTAATTTAATTATTTGGCCTTATTAGTTTAAGCATTTATATGTTTTAAATTAATAGTTGAGTAATTAGGTTGGGTGGTATTTATTAATAAAAGGGGGTGTAGATAGTAGTGGTATAGTGTAAATTGAGATAAAAGGAGGGGAAAAGGGTCAACACCTAATTTCTCACTCTCCCACTTACTCTCTCTCTCGATCTCTCAACCCTCACTTTTACCCTCTCACTCAATTTTCTCAGCACAAAAGAAGAGAAGAAGAGGAGAAGAAAGGAGGAAGAAAGGGGGTGCTAGGGTTCGAATCTTTTGGGGAAACAAGGAGGAAAACTTGTGGGTTCATCATCTCTTGCAAGAAGGTGGAACATTGGAGCTTATTTTTGGGGCATTTCACCAAGCTTGAAGGTGCCCTAGCTTGGAGGAGAGGGAGGCACGAATTTGGAGAAGGAGGAATCCAAGATTTTCAACCTCCATAGCTTCTCTTCTTGAAGCTCATTAGTGAGTTCTTCTCACTTAGAGGTTGGGCAACCCATAAGACCCACCACTTAGGGTCTTTCCTTTTGATCTCACTTGTGTATTTTCTTGATTTCTGAGTTGGGAATGGTTGAAATGCATGAATGGGTTTGGGTAGAAATGAATGTGCTTAAGTTGATGCATTAGTGTTTTGTGATATGTTGAAGCATGATGGATTGTGTTTTTATGTGTCTTATGTTGCTCTTAATCTTGTATATCAGTCACATGCTTGATTTTGAGTACCAATCTGGTTTGAAATTGGTTTGGATTGAAGAAAAAGTGAGTTGGAAGTTAGAATTATGCAGAAAAACACGTTTCTGCATAATCCTGCAGGTTTGCGCGTGACGCGCTGTACAAGTGCGCGCGACGCGCAGCATTACAGATCCAAAATGGAAAAATGCGCGTGACGCGCTGTACAAATGCCCGCGACGCGCACAGAAACAGCATCTACAGCGCAGAAATGCGCGTGACGCGCTCCCAGGCGCGCACGGCGCGCATTCTGCAGAATGCCAACTTCGAGGATTTTATTAAAATACCAAACGAAGTCGGAATTAGGCAAATGACCACTCGTTGGAAAGCTTAGGATGTCTAGTTTCTAAATATAATTTTTATTTTAGAAAATACCCACCCAATTAGTGCAGTTTTAAGCGACAAGCTACCAGGTTCAGAAAGTTGAACATTAACTTTCCCCCAATTTGTAACCTATGTTTCTCCTTCAATACTTAATGAAAAATAGAGAACTATATGTCCAAATTGAAGAGAAATGTGTCTAGTTTCCAATGGCACAAGAATTATTTCAAGATAAGCCCTGTACCAGAAGTTGTGAAATATGCACGACGCGCTCTTGGGCGCGCGTGGCGCGCCAGTTTTACCATAAATGTGTACTTTAGCATTTTAAGGTCTTTTAAAGCCATGAATACTCAAGTTGAGTGTTCTAAAACATAGAAGATAAAAGGGACATCCTAAGATACCCTTAGATAAGTTATTAGTGCATTTATTGTTTGAAAGCTTAGAGAAAGAAACTAGAATTGTTGGATTCGTAGTGGTTCTAATGAGATAAACGTAGTGCGGTGCGGTGTACCACTGTGAGGTAACGATAAGTCCCGGCTGTTTACCTTAGTGTAGCAGAGCGGTGTGCCACTGTTACCAAACGATAAGTCCCGGCCGTTACTCCGAGGATTGTAAGTACAGAGCGGTGTTCCACTGTGAGGTAACGATAAGTTCCGGCTGTTTACCTTAGTGTAGCAGAGCGGTATACCACTGTTACTAAACGATAAGTCCCGGCTGTTACGAGTAATCCTAGTTGTATGTTTAGTCGTGTCACTATAATATTCGGATAGTAATGTTATTATGATTTTGGCAAGCGTTTGTGAGGGGTCAGAGGATGACTCACTGAGATTATTTTAATCTCACCCATTTCCTCTTTTATTTCCGATCAGCAGGTACTGGCAAAGGAGAGATAATGATTCTAGGAGCTTTAAATTTCTAGTTTATATTAGATGTGCATTGTACTTGTCCCTTTTGTTGTTGAGGCAAAAATTGACATTGTATTTTGTAATTTCCCAAGCCTTGGACTTGGATGAAGTTGTAAACTTTATTTAATAGACTTATGGCATAGTTTGTGTTTGGACTTGTAATTTTACAATTCAAGTTTAAATTATTTTGTGTAATTCCTGTACTTTAATGTAAATTGTCTTACTTCAATTATTATGGAAGTACGGGCGTTACATTATGGTATCAGAGCAGTTTAGTCTATTAGGGACTGTGGTCTAGTATTGTGGATTTTTCTTCTTTACTTGAGAATTCCCCTCTATATTCTTGTACTTAGTATGGAATATTAAGCCTGATCAACTTAATACTTTATACCGTGTATGCAGAATATGGCAGATGGACATAGAAGGCATAGGAGAAGACACGACAAGCGAGATGCGGAGGAGGCTCGTTGGACGGACATAATGCAAATGATGAGAGATCAAAATGAAATCATGAGGAACCAGAATGAGGCCATTAGGGAACAAAGTCAGGCTACCAACAATATGGTCCAACAATTTCTTAATGCTCAACAGCAGCATCCACCATCACCCCCTCCCCCGGCTTCACAAGAGGCGGTGAATAAGATGTTCTTCAATTTTCACAAGATGAAGCCCCCGACTTTCACGGGAAAAGGAGAAGGCATGGCATCCCAACACTGGTTGGAAGCCATGGAGAGAATATTTAAAGTTGTTCAGTGTTCCGAAGAACAGAAAGTTACTTTTGCCACTCATATGTTGGAGGAAGGAGCTGCAAATTGGTGGAAAGGGGCACAAGCTTACATGGAGGATCGGGAGGATCCTTTGGACTGGGAACACTTCCGAGAAGCTTTCTTGGGAAAGTATTTTCCTCAAACTGTCGAGGAAAAGATGGACCGAGACTTTATTCAACTGCAGCAGGGAAATTCTACAGTTGAGGAGTATGTAACAAAGTTTGAAGAATTGGCCAGATTCTCCTCTTTGGGCCAGTATGCACCGGATGATCGTTGGAAAATTAAACAGTTCAAGTGGGGATTGAGGCCTGATATCCAAGCCAACCTTTCTCAGACAGGCTTCACCCACTTTGCTGATCTAGTCCACAGGAGTTGTGTGGCTGAAGATTGCTTGAAAAAGCTATATGACGACAGGAAGTCTAGGTGGTAGAAGCAGAAGGATGAGAGAAAAACTCCCCCACCATTGAAGGCTAAAGGGCACAGGGGTAAAGGAAAACAAGTACAACAATCTGAGGCAACACCTCCAGGAGCTTGCACAAAATGTGGGAAATATCACAGAGGGTAATGCATGGAAGGGAAAAATGTATGTTTCATTTGTAGGCAACCAGGCCACATGATGAGGGAGTGTCTGAAGTTCAAGCCTGGGGCGGGTACCAAGCCCAATAACCCCATTCAAGGTCGCGTCCACACTCTAAGCGGCAAGAAGGCAAGTGGTGTGGAGAATCTGATTAAAGGTACATGCCTTCTACATGATAACCCTTTGGTTGTTCTGTATGACTCTGGTGCCACACACTCTTTCATTGCTAATAAGTGTGCCCAGAGGTTAGGATTGTATCTTTCTTCTTTACCCTTTATAATGACTGTTGAAACACCAGCCGAAGGTAGTATCAATACTACGTTGATTTACGAGAATTGTCCTCTCGTAATTCAAGAAATGATGTTTTCGGTCAGTTTGATTTGTCTACCCTTGAAGGGAATGGATGTAATCTTAGGTATGGATTGGCTCTCCGCTAACCAAGTTGTTTTGAATTATTTTTCTATAACTATTGAGTTTCCATCTGTAAAGTCTATGGTCAATCAGTTGTGTCTAAAGGAATTGGCTAGTGTGTCTCAATTGAACCAATGCCTAGTGGAAGGACACTTTGGATACATCTTGTTGCTCTCTTCAACCACAGAGGTTGGATTAGACTTGACTACCATCCCAGTAATTAATGAATTCCTGGATATCTTTCCGGAGGAAATTACCTCTTTACCTCCTGAGAGAGAAGTAGAGTTCTCCATAGAATTGGTTCCAGGAGCCGGACCGATTTCTATAGCCCCTTATAGGATGTCGCCTTCAGAGTTGAAAGAGCTTAAAGTTCAGTTAGAGGACCTAATAGCTAAGCGATTCATTAAACCTAGTGCTTCACCATGGGGAGCCCCCGTTCTCCTAGTGAAGAAAAGAGACGGTAGTATGCGTTTCTGTATAGACTACCAACAACTTAATAAAGTCACAATTAAGAACAAGTATCCTCTCCCTAGGATAGATGATTTGTTAGACCAGCTTAGGGGAGCTTCGGTATTCTCTAAGATTGATCTTAGGTCAGGATACCACCAGATTCGAGTCAAGGCTAAGGATGTGCCAAAAACCGCGTTTAGGACACGATATGGCCATTATGAGTACGTTGTTATGCCGTTTGGTCTGACAAATGCTCCGGCTATTTTCATGGACTGCATGAATAGAATTTTCAGACCTTACCTCGACCGGTTTGTTGTGGTATTCATAGATGACATCCTTGTATATTCTAGGAACCCTCACGAGCATGAGGAACATCTTAGGATTGTCTTGAGTACACTTAGGGAGAACCATCTGTTTGCAAAACCAGAAAAGTGTGAGTTTTGGCTCACCGAAGTTAAGTTTTTAGGACACGTCATTTCCCAAGAGGGAGTGGCTGTAGATCCCAGTAAAGTAGATGCCGTTCTTGAGTGGGAGCGACCGACTAGGGTCTCGGAAGTTAGAAGTTTCGTAGGACTAGCCGGTTATTAACGTAGGTTCATAGAAGGATTCCCCCAGTTGGCTTTGCCTTTGACCCGGTTAACTCGAAAGGGATAACCGTTTGTATGGGATATGAGCTGTGAGAACAGTTTCTTGGAGCTCAAAGTCCGGTTGACTAGTGCACCGGTTTTGATTATCCCCGACCCGACCTTAGGTTTTGAGGTTTATAGTGACGCTTGTAAAGGTGCAGGTTGTGTTCTCATGCAAAATGGGCGAGCAGTAGCCTATGCGTCTAGGCAATTAAAGCCCCACGAAGAAAACTACCCAACTCATGACTTAGAGCTAGCAGCCATAGCTTTTGCCCTGAAAATCTGGCGAAATTATTTATATGGCGACCGATTTGAGATATTCAGTGATCACAAAAGTTTGAAATATCTATTTGATCAAAGGGAACTGAATATGAGGCAAAGGAGATGGGTAGAGTTCCTCAAGGACTATGATTTTGAGTTAAAGTATCACCCTGGCAAGGCGAATGTAGTAGCCGATGTCTTGAGCAGAAAGAGCCTCCACGTATCTTCCATGATGGTCAAGGAGCTAGAGTTGTTTGAATCCTTTAGGGATTTGAACCTAGGAATGTATTCCGCAGGGGATAGCCTAATAGTGAGCCATTTGGAAATCACTTGTGATCTTAGAAATCAAATTAGGTTTGCCCAAAGCCAAGATAGTGATTTGCAAGCTAGGAGACACCAAACTGGATTCTCCGAAGCTAGTGACAGTATTATCCTCTTTCATCAACAAATTTGTGTTCCTAATGATCCAGTCATTAAGAATCAAATTCTTGAAGAAGCCCACAAGAGAGGATTCTCGGTACACCCTGGTTCTACTAAGATGTACCATGATCTTAGGCAAAGGTATTGGTGGCCGGGAATGAAGAATGATGTAGGTGAGTTTGTAGCACAGTGCTTGGTTTGCCAGAGAACCAAGATAGAGCACCAGAGACCATCAGGTACCCTTCAACCCTTAGATATCCCGGAATGGAAATGGGAGGGCATATCTATGGACTTTGTGTCAAGCTTGCCTCGCAATCAATCCGGATATGACTCCATCTGGGTTATTGTAGACAGATTAACCAAATCCGCTCACTTTCTCCCAGTAAAGTCCACTTTCAACACCGCTAGGTTAGCTAAGATCTTCATTAGGGAGATTGTTAGACTCCATGGAGTACCCTCTAGCATCGTCTCTGATAGAGATCCTAAGTTTACCTCCCGGTTTTGGAAACAATTTCAGATGGCCTTAGGGACCAGATTGCGTCTTAGCACCGCTTATCATCCTCAGACGGATGGTCAGACAGAGAGGACTATCCAAACCTTAGAGGACATGCTTAGAGCATGCGTGTTAGATGATGGTGGTAGTTGGGATGAACATCTAGCTCTCATCGAGTTTGCTTATAACAACAGCTACCATGCTAGCATAGGCATGGCACCGTACGAGGCACTCTACGGTCGCAAATGTAGAACTCCTTTATGTTAGTTTGAAGTAGGAGATAAGAGATGGTTAGGGCCAGACATAATTCAGGAAACCACTGACCAGATCAAAAGGATTAGGGATAGGTGGCGCTCAGAGTCGGCAGAAGAGTTACGCCGATTTGAAGAGAAGACCTATTGAGTTTGAGAAGGGAGAGCATGTTTTCCTGAGAGTCGTTCCTACGATAGGCATTGGTAGGGCACTGAGAGCCAAAAAGTTGTGTCCTCGTTACATCGGTCCTTTTGAAATCCTTGAAAGAGTCGGTTCAGTTGCCTACCAAATTGCTGTACCCCCATCTTTGTCAAGTCTGCACAATGTTTTTCATGTGTCTCAGCTCAGAAAGTACATTCCTGACCCCCATCAACCTTTGGATCATGAGTCGGTACACCTGAGATCAGATTTGACATATCAGCCTATGCCGGTGCGAGTGGTGGATCACAGTGTCAAGACTCTGAGGAACAAGAACGTTCCCTTGGTGAAGGTTATCTGGGAGGGATCCACTCCTGAGGAGGCTACTTGGGAGATCGAAGCAGATATGCAAGATCAGTACCCGTATCTATTTCAATAGGTAAGTATTTGTCTAGTTTTTGAGGGCAAAAACTTTTAAAAGTTGGGTAGTAATGTAACACCCCGGCTAATTTAATTATTTGGCCTTATTAGTTTAAGCATTTATATGTTTTAAATTAAAAATTGAGTAATTAGGTTGGGTGGTGTTTATTAATAAAAGGGGGTGTAGATAGTAGTGGTATAGTGTAAATTAAGATAAAAGGAGGGGAAAATGGTCAACACCTAATTTCTCACTCTCCCTCTTACTCTCTCACTCGATCTCTCAGCCCTCACTTTTACCCTCTCACTCAATTTTCTCAGCACAAAAGAAGAGAAGAAGAGGAGAAGAAAGGAGGAAGAAAGGGGGTGCTAGGGTTCGAATCTTTTGGGGAAACAAGGAGGAAAACTTGTGGGTTCATCATCTCTTGCAAGAAGGTGGAACATTGGAGCTGATTTTTGGGGCATTTCACCAAGCTTGAAGGTGCCCTAGCTTGGAGGAGAGGGAGGCACGAATTTGGAGAAGGAGGAATCCAAGATTTTCAACCTCCATAGCTTCTCTTCTTGAAGCTCATTAGTGAGTTCTTCTCACTTAGAGGTTGGGCAACCCATAAGACCCACCACTTAGGGTCTTTCCTTTTGATCTCACTTGTGTATTTTCTTGATTTCTGAGTTGGGAATGGTTGAAATGCATGAATGGGTTTGGGTAGAAATGAATGTGCTTAAGTTGATGCATTAGTGTTTTGTGATATGTTGAAGCATGATGGATTGTGTTTTTATGTGTCTTATGTTGCTCTTAATCTTGTATATCAGTCACATGCTTGATTTTGAGTACCAATCTGGTTTGAAATTGGTTTGGATTGAAGGAAAAGTGAGTTGGAAGTTAGAATTATGCAGAAAAACACGTTTCTGCATAATCCTGCAGGTTTGCGCGTGACGCGCTGTACAAGTGTGTGCGACGCGCAGCATTACAGAGCCAAAATGGAAAAATGCGCGTGACGCGCTGTACAAATACGCGCGACGCGCACAGAAACAGCATCTGCAGCGTAGAAATGCGCGTGACGCTCTCCCGGGCGCGCACGGCGCGCATTCTGCAGAATGCCAACTTCAAGGATTTTATTAAAATACCAAACGAAGTCGGAATTGGGCAAATGACCACTCTTTGGAAAGCTTAGGATGTCTAGTTTCTAAATATAATTTTTATTTTAGAAAATACCCACCCAATTAGTGCAGTTTTAAGCGACAAGCTACCAGGTTCAGAAAGTTGAACATTAACTTTCCCCCAATTTGTAACCTATGTTTCTCCTTCAATACTTAATGAAAAATAGAGAACTATATGTCCAAATTGAAGAGAAATGTGTCTAGTTTCCAATGGCACAAGAATTATTTCAAGATAAGCCCTGTACCAAAAGTTGTGAAATATGCACGACGCGCTCTTGGGCGCGCGTGGCGCGCCAGTTTTACCAGAAATGTGTACTTTAGCATTTTAAGGTCTTTTAAAGCCATGAATACTCAAGTTGAGTGTTCTAAACCATTGTACTTAAGGTCCAGGTACGTGGCTCGATTCCTGGGGAGGCATAAAAACCCCATTAAAGGACCGTGGGGAAGTCCTAGGAGTACTAGCCGGACACTGGGGTGCATGGACCAGAGTCAGTGTATGCTGGGTTGGGGCCATGTGGTCAGTGGGGGTTGGCGGTACCAGGAATCAAAAACCATTGTACTTAAGGTCCAGGTACGTGGCTCGATTCCTGGGGTGGCATAAAAACCCCATTAATGGACCGTGGGGAAGTCCTGGGAGTACTAGCCGGACACTGGGGTGCATGGACCAGAGTCAGTGTATGCTGGGCTGGGGCCATGTGGTCTGTGGGTCGGGCACCTGTGGTACGACCCCAAAATGGGTGGCGGCCCAGACTGTTACAAATTTCCTTGAAGTTAGTTGTATCAAATGAAATGTGCCACATTAAAAATTAAAAAATGAAGTTAAGCCCAAAAATCCAATATTTTGTGGTGCATTTCCAAATCATATATTACTAAGATTAATATATGAACTAAATTGATAAAATTTTCAATTATACATTACATGTAATTTTTCAAATTCTAACGGTAACGTAGTATCTTATCGATGAAAGGATCAAGTTGAATAATTATATTTTTATACAACGATTATATTTTTAACTTATAATTTAAATATAATTATATTTCTATCTTACTATTTCTCACCTAATTACTTATTAAAGATTTTCTATTATCCAATCAATTTTAGCATTTTACCTAATGAATTGAAATTTAATATGACAAAAAATAAAATTGAAATGTTATCTTAACAATTCTTTGGCAAATCACTATTTTATTTATTTATTTATTTATTATCATTTAACTTTTATAAGAGTAATTTGAATGTTTTTATATATAAATTATAGATAATGTATAAGTCACAAGGAAGAATATTTTACATGAAAGTACAGATGGGAAAAATTACACTTAACACATAGGGATAAATTTCTTATGTGAAAAATATTAATATTTTAATTGATCATGTGTAATTTTCAATATTTTTAACAATCGTGTCATCCATGATCAAAATAAAATAGGTTTTTTAATAACATATAATACAAAACATAATATATGTGAATGAATATTTTACATGAAAACAAATAGATAAAATATAATACACGAGAATGAATATTTTATATGAAAAACAAATAGATCTATATGAAATTCTCCATGATCTTTTTTGTTTATATTTTTTTAATGAGCCTACATACAATAGATATGTTGCTACTATAGAGTGCATCTCATTCGTACTCCAACGTATAACCCGCGGGAATATTTTGAACTATATATATAATTAGTTGTAATTTTTATCTAAATGAATAAAAGAATGTTACTTCTTTTAAACCCTGTGTGTATGATTATATTTTTTCTAAATATATATCATGCATAGCAAGAGCCTGCAGATATACCGTAAACTAAGTTATCAATCATTTTTTTATCTAATTTTTTTTAGTATAACAAGAGGATTGACATATGACAAGAAAATATAGGGAAAATTACATTTAACATAAAATTTTACTCAAATAATATTAATATCTATATGTAAATTGATCAGTATAGAAACTATAGATAAAACATTACATATGGGAATAACATTTTACAAGAAAGAAAATTTAGATTTTATTAAAGTTTTACTTTAATGTAAGCAAATTTGGATTCTCCTTTATAAATTTATATCTATATATAGGTTGATCAATATATAAATATAAATTATATATAAAATACAATGTACGGGAATGAACATTTTACATGAAAGATAAAATATAATACACAAGAATGAATAGTTTATATGAAAATAAATTGATTATAAACATATTTTATGTACATTTTAGGTAATTTCTTATGAAATTCCTCATAAAATTTTTTGTTCATATTTTTTAATATACATCGTGCGTAGTACGGGTTAACATATATACAATAGATATGTTGTTACTATAGAGTGCATCTCATTCGTACCTCATGTATAACACATGCATCACATGGGGTCATAACAAAATGTTGTTTTATTTTTTTGTACTAGGAACTCTGCCATTAATTTAGAAAAATATAAGTTCATACCAATTTTTTATTCTCAACAATAATTTATATTTTTTCTACTATATTCAATTTTTAATATGATAACTATCAACATATTTAACCAACTCTTTATAGTGGACAATAGTAATTACTATATTTTGTGATGTATAATTTTTTTAAATATTGCCTCAGGCCATTTTAACAAAAAAAATTATATAATAAAATTAAATTATTTTATACAAATATTTAAAGGTCAATATATACCCGTGTATGACACAGGTTATTGTAATAGTTGTGAACATTTTTCGACACCCCTACGATAAGTTAAGTTAAAGGTATGGTTTAGAGTTTAGACTGACATTGATTGAGGTTCCCTGTTTACTGGGCGCACAAAACATGGTTAATTGGTTTTGAAACAGAAACAGAAACAGAAAAAGAAAAAGGGGGAGGACTGACTACTGAGGAGGGGTTACATTTACAGATATTGGACGAAAGGAAAAGATGAAAAGACAATGATCCCAACTCATGCAGTATGTATGAACCAAACAAAAATTGGTACCTCAGCCAAGCCGGAGACAGAGGGGACTGAGGGAATACATTAATGAGAGGAGTCCTTCTGTACGCAATTGCTCACCAACACACTGAGTCACTGCACCCCTCTGGTCTGGTCCTCCTGCTGCTGCAGTCACTGTGACTCACCACCATCATTCTCTTCTACCACCCATTTGCCCCCCCCTGGTATCCTCCTGTTTGTTAATTGTTTTCACCCCTAACCTTTTTATCTCTCATCACAATCACAATTTCGTTTTTGACTTCTTTCTTTTCTTCCCCCTAAAATATGTATGATTAAACAAGACCTGGAAAGTGACATTGGCATTAATACATATTAGTCTCTCTGTTTCTTCGTCCTGATTAAAAGTGGACGGTGTTGTTAGTTTTTTCTTCTTTTCTTTTGTACACCGCCTTTTGTCAGTACTCTTGCTTTTAATTACTTATAAGTTAAATTCATTTCTTTGTATATATTGACAGTTTTTTCCTCTCCGGTTGGGTTACACAATTACGGAATTGAAAGCATAGTTCGATACCATCCTCATGGTTATCCATGTAGCATATCAAAAATCCAACTAAGCATTCTCGTCAAGTGTAACCCTTTTGCTTGCATATAGAGCACAAACTATGTAATTTGATGTAAGGGTTGGGTACCTTATACTCCCTAATAATATTTTGCTTATAAAAAAAAAATTTCTCGTGGGGTTTTGGTACTTACAATATGCCTGGATTGGTGTCTAACTCGCCAAACTCATGTTTGAAACTTATTTCACCGTGATTTTATAGAAGTTATAAAGTATAGTTTCTGTGTGACCGTGATTTCTCACCGTGATTCCACCAAAAGCGATGCTATACATCGCGAGGTTATACTCGTGAAAATTTCACTGGTGTGCTTTTTTTTAAAAGCAGAAAATACGCAAATTGAATCAAAAAAATTACGGAGACCAATTTAATATCTGAGAAATAAAAAATATTAATTTAGTTTTTAAAAATCTCAAATGTGGGTTAAATTAGTTTTTTAGGATAATTTTTAGAGATATTTTAGTCTTTATTAAGGACTAACTAGACCTATATTTGAGATTTTTTCCCCAGCGAATAGATCACAAAAGTTTTTTTATTGGTTATTCAGACATTCTATCAACACGGAAGTATAGCGGTTTTGTGAGTAAATACTCATATTGTTCCCTAACAAAAATTACGGAGACCAATTTAGTCACTAAAAAATATAAAATATTAATTTAATCATTAAGAATCTCAAGTAAGGGTCAAATTAGTTCTTGATAAGGATTAAAATATCTCTAAAAGTTATCCTAAAAAATACTAATTTAACTCATATTTGATATTTTTAATAACCAAATTTTACTTTTTATTTTTAAAAGACTAAATTAGTCTCCGTAATTTTTTTTGACCAGTTTGCGTATTTTTTCCTTTTAAAAAAAACACATCACGCTTGTAAAGCATTCGTGATCTATTCGCGAGAATTTCCATCGCAAGATTGATCATTTCAGTTCCACCAAACTCTCCGCCAATTCAAACACACCATTAGTTACAAAGTTTTGTTTTTTGACCGGTAAGGTTACGGAGTAATTAGGACATGTTTAACAGAATTTAATAGTCATAAAGGTTGATAGTTTTATGTAGTAATATATAGTATTTAATATAAGACACGCTACCATTGAAAAATTGGTCAATTAATTATAAAACATTACTCCTTCCGATATGATATATAAGTAAAAAAAAATCTCTAAAATATAAGTAAAAAATTTATATATTTAGTCTAAATTTTGGACCAAATATATAGATTTTTTACTTATATTTCATAGTTTTTTGTGCTTATATTTCAGACCGAAAGGAGTAATTATTAAATAGGATTAATGAATGAACAAGCATGTAATAATTTAGAAGCGAAAGAAAAATATATATTTATTCAGCGTAAAAAAAAGCTTTAGTTTTTTAATAGAAAAAAGCTTTGTTTCAAACTTTAGGAGGTAGTAATAAATACTAGTAGTAGTTTTTATTGAAAAACACATCATTCAATACATTATTAATTCCGAAAGCTACACTTTTTCAGTAAAAACTTACTACTATTTTGATTTTTTTTTTTTGACGAGATACTATTTTGATTTTTTAACCAATGTTTTTACTAATTTTTTCAAATATGGAGTAGTTTTTAAAGTAGTTGCAATTTTTAATTAAATTTTTCTATGTTAACATTAAAATTGTGTTAATTTTTTTTACAAATAGTAATAATAAGTGCTTTTAAAGCACGGATTAAAAATAGTACTCCTCTGTCCTATAATAAGTTTTGTTCTAGGTTTTTTTCACACATATTAAGAAAAAAACGAATAAAAGGGTCTAATAATTTTATAAAATTATCCTTATTAATCATTGGTTATTAACTATTGTCATAAATGCTCAGTGGAGATAATGATTTGATAGTAATAATGTACACATTATCAATTTAGGGATAAAATATGAAAGAAAATAATTAATATTACATTGAAAAATAAAATAACACTTACTCCCCCAGTCTGGAATATAAACAAAAAAGTCTATATATAAAATATAAACAAAAAAAATCTATGTATTTTGTCTAAATTTTTATTTTTACTCTAAATATGACACTTATTATGAAACAGAGGGAGTACATCACCTACACATTAAATATTCCGATTGAATTCATGAATTTCCTGAGTTCCAAATCCCAATTAGAAAGGCTTATTACTCCCTCCGTCCCATAATATATGTCGCCTTCAATTTTCAATGCAAAATTAAATGTTTGTTTGTCAATTATATCCGCAAGTACTCCACTTTATATTTATGACAATAGTTAATACATCAATAGTTAATGGGGTTAATTTGATAAAATTATTACTCTCTTTCTTTCATTTATTACTTTTTCTTAAACTGTGTAATTTGGTCAACTATGACATATATTAAGGGACGGAGGGAGTAGTATGTATCACGATTCACGAGGAAAGAGCTGAAGAAGGTAACATTGGTTTTCAAATATGGGGATGGCTTCGTTGTTTTACGCGTGAATTTCAATGCATAATTATTTATGTCTTTTGATTCGAAAGATCTTAATCAGGGTCTTTAGCATCTCAGTGTGTCTACTAAGGTATCCTAGCGCTTGAATTGACTACTGTCATTGCAATCAAGGCAATGTGAGTCATTGGATTTGTTTCTCTCACACTCTTGGCCTTTGATTTGATTTGTCTAACAACTAGGAAAAAAAAATATAAGTAGAGAGATAGAGATGAGTAGTGATTGCAGGGAATCCACATCCAGGTATCACCACAGCTTCGACTCTTTGAAATGACTATAAGGCTAATTCCCAGTTTGACTGGTTGAACAATGTTTTATCCCTTAGTTCTCAATCTCTTAATGAGTGACTTCACAAGTATTCGAAAACAAAGTTAAGTTCTCTTCCGTAAGGCAAAATTAGTTTCCACTCGACTAAGATCTTACTTATTGGTATTTCATTGCATAATTATACAATGCGTTACTAATGCATTTGCACCCATTAGTATTTTTAAGACAGGGAATTTTGATTGCATAGTAGTATTAGTGTGTATGGGTAGGTGCAAGCTGAGGACAATATTACTAGTATAAAATAATAGCATGTGGCATGACGTATAACCAGATGTTTGAAACTTCAAGCTTGGGAAAGCTAAAGAGAAAATAAAGGCTCCTTTATCACTAAGTTAAGATAATAATCATAGAGTAGTACTCTTTTTTTTTTTTTTCCTTACCGTCGAGAAAAAGGAAAAACATGGAGTAGTGTACTCTTTTTTTTTTCTTTCTTACAATCGAGAAAAAGGAAAAACATAGAGTAGTATCTATACATTAAAAAAATAGAATTTTCTGTCCTAGCGCATTTGCATAAAAATTAGATTCTCATTAAAAGATTTGTACTTAAAATTATTTTTGAATTCCCTATATAGTTGCTAATGTATAATTTACATAAAATTTTTATTTCCTGATTTATATTTTTTTAAGCAGAGAGTCCGCGACTTTTAAATGGAATAAAATACACTACTGGAAAGGCCTATTATTAATGCCAGTACAATTTTTATTATTATAAATTCATACGAGTTTTCTTTTTAATTTTTATGTAAATAAATTTTTATCTTGAGAACTTACATACTTAATTTTTATGTTATTGTGATTTTTTAATACAAGGATTAATTGCATTTCTCTTTTTCTCCTATTACTTTCGGAATATGTGAACCACATTGAATTCTGATCAATCAAAGTAGAATTATGAAGAAACTCTCTCAATGTCTAATATTTTATTTGCAAACTTGAATATGAAATGCTATATAAAGAAAATCAAACTCTATCATTTCAACTGATGAATGTTGGTTATACAACTTTTAAAAATTCATATATAATTGTTTGTTTTATACTACGAGTATATAAACTTGTTCATTTATTTCAGAGATACGAAAAAAAACAAGTCAAGTTTACATGGTGTAGAACTAATCCAATACATTTATATTATTTTATTATGTATTATATTATATATATTAGTGAGGATCAACTTAATCTAAAAGTAACTCTGAGTCGCCGCTTAATAACTATTTGTAGACATTAAATTTTACCAATTCAAAAAAATTAAAAGTTTTTTTTTTGAGTAGTTCTAGTCTGTAAATTTTTATAAAATTTTAAAAAAGTTCGGTATTTTATCAAATAACTTCAATTCAAAAAAAAGTATATCTTTTAAAATACTAGTAAAATATCGACTATTACTAAAACATATATACTAAAAATGTATATACTAAAATTAAAACATTACGAAGTAAGAAGTATCAATTTATGTATGGAACATATGAAATAGTAAAATTTATATATGCAGTTTGGTTCAGTTTAAAAAAAAGAAACTGAAATTTGATCTGATCGGTTTTCAGAAAAGAGGTCAAAAAATATCTAATAAAAATCGTTTTTTTTTCGGTTTTTTAGTTTTTTTCAGATCAGTTTACGGTTTTTGTTTAAATCAGTTTGGATGGGAACACCCCTACATATAGCTATGAATATGTAATTTATGTAAAATCTAGTAAACATGATCATTAAAATACTATGACGACATTTAACTATTGAATTAATATATATATATATATATATATATATATATATTGAGTAGAGTAATTCCGAAACTCTTTGAGTAATTGATCCCCACCCTTATTATACATATTTTTTTTACTAACACCCATATTATATTACTACCTCCTGTCCTAATTATAAGAGAATTTTTGAAGGATTTTTTTGTCCTAATTATAAGAAAAAGTGACTTATTTCTAGATATATTAATTGTTAAAATATATTTTATACTTCTATTTTAATATACTTGTATATTTAATAGACATATATATTTCCTATGCACCTAATTAATGCTATTAGGAGTATATTTGAAAAGAGGGGACAATTTTGTAACATTAAATATGTCTCATTGGTCTTTTTATTTTTGTAATTTCTTCTTATAATTATGACCGGAGGTAGTATATTATATTATATTATATTATATCAATTATATTATAGGCTTAATTGCACTTTTAATCTTTTAAGTGTCACGATTGTGCAATTTTGGTCCCCAATGTTCAATTGTACGAATTTAGTCCTTCAGGTATTGTGATTGTGCTATTTTGGCCCCCCAAGTTCTAATTGTGCGATTTGGGTCATCTGATTATTACAATTGTGTGATTTTGGTCCCTCGTGTCGTTCAATTTTCAATAAAAAATGTTGACGTATACGCGTGTGTATGACCTAACACATAATTTGATCTATGTTGCATGTTAGTTGGCTTAAAAATTAAAAAACCTTTACAGTATTTTCAGTTATAAATCGAATAACAATTGAACGGGGGGACCAAAATCGCACAATTGCGATACTTAGAGGACCAAATTCGCTCAATTAGAATATGAGGACTAAAATGGCACAATTGTGATACCTAGAGGACCTAATTCGCTCAATTAGAACTTGGGGTACCAAAATTGCACAATTACGATATATGGGGACTAAAAATACAATCCTATATTATATTATATTGTGTGTGCGTGTGCGACTAGTATTATTGATCCGTCTCATAATTTATGAATTATGGTACGTACAACCTCAAACAAAAAAATGTTTTTATTTATCAATTTAATTATATGTCAGTTTATATTGTTGACCGTATTTTGAAGAAAATAAAATAAGTTTATCCTTTTCAATAAAAAAAAAAGTTGGATCGATTGCAATTTGCCACCGCTAAAAAACAAATCGGAATACGGATATACGGGCGCATGTAAACCTAACGACATTTCTGGTACCCATGACCTCAACAGACGCATATTAGCAAAAGGCAATAATAATAATAATCTCTCCAAAAATAAATTAAAAATATTATGTTACTAATTTTCATATCTTAATAAAATACTCCAATTTTAATATAAAAAAAAAGTAAAATACGTCAAAGTTATATGGGGATTAGAGTTAGGGCCAATTGACCGGTTAATTCCTATGGTACAAAGCAAATTTCTATACCACGTCCACGTGTCATATGGCTCAAAGCATTATTTTCACAGTTAATTTAATTTAATGAGTCAATATTAAAAAAAAATTACCAAAAATAATAATAATAATTTTACTCCCTCCATTTCATATTAAGTAACATTTAAAGTACTTCCTCCTCTATCCTAAATTATAAAAGCTTTTTAACTCTTTTATTTGTCCCATTTTATAATGTTCTTTTAAAATTTATCTATAGCATTAATTATCTTTTTCCTTATTACCCTTATTTAATTTACTTTGGTTTTTATCAACAAGTTAAATGAAATGTAATGTAATTTACTTTTCTAATAAATTTATGGGTAGTTTAGGTAAAACAATAAAAATTAAAGACAAATTTATTATTTTTAATTACATTAATTACATTCCTTAAAGAGAAAGATTTTACCAAAAAATTCTCATAATTTGAGACGGAGGGAGTATATTCACAAAGATTAAAAAAAACAATAAATAGTTTAATAAGTATAATAATTTTACTAAATTATCCCTATTAACAATATTAATCACTGTCATAAATATATAGCATAGTATATTGACTTGAAATGTACACACCGTATATTTAGAGTTTATTTAGAGGTAAAATGGAAAAAAAATAATTAATAATGAAGTTATATTATAATAACAAATTTAACTTGATACTCAGAAGTTATATTTAAGAATGGAGTTGGTGTTATTGTTTGGGTAAAGGGCACGGAAGTGTTCACCAAAAAAAAGGGGGGGACGGAAGAAGCGGAAAGCAAAAATGCTGAGCAGTGACGGCTGAATTGAGAAGGCAATGCGCTGGAACGGAACAGTTATTTGCGGGGGAAAGCTTAAGGTTTAGTCACTTCAGGAAAGTGAATGAATGAGTGAAAACACCAAAAGCTAGTAACAGGTCAATCAAAACGACTGTGCTGCATGTGCGCAGTAGTCAGTAGTAGAGTAGGAGCTCAAGTCAAAAACGGAGGAGGAGAGGGAAGAAGATAGAAGAAGCACACTTTTTTTTTTTTTGGGGTGTTTCAGTACGGAGTTTGACCGGGAATAGCAGGTCACACTCAAACCACCTCGTAGCCCGTGCAGGCCCGGCCCTATATTTTTTTTTTCCGTTCATTTCCACGTGTACGCACGCAGGTCTAGTAGTTAAAGAGAAAGAAGAACGAAAGGAAGGGTTGGAGCTGAGATTACGAGAATACCCCTGTGTTGTGTTGTGTGCGCTCGCGCGTAGAGACAAGTGTCGCAGAAGTGGTGGAGAGGGTACGGGAGCAAAGCGGTGACAATAGGGTTGACGCGCACGGTACACGGACGTGTGCTGCAGTCTGCAGTAGTGCATAAAGAAAGAAAATACAATCATCATTGCGTTTCGCAGCAAAAGCCTGATCTTCTACTTAACTCTCCAACCTTTCCCCTTCCTCCTACCTCCCAGTCTCCTACACTTTATTTTTCCATGAAAAAATGGCATTCACTTTTTACATTGTCCTTGAGGTTAGGAATTCAAATATTTTAACCTAATTTTATTTAATGCACACATGTCCATTTCAAGTTTTCGGGATTTCAAACTTCAAATTTTTAATATAGTCATAATTATTTGAAACAGAAGGTTGCACTATTCTATAATAAATCACTATAGATCAACTAGTTAAGTCCACATTATAAACTAATGCACGGGGACCTGGAAAAAAAACTAATATTTATATACCACAAGGCACAAGCAATGCTAGTATTTTATTTTCGTAATGTCAAATGCATTGAAATAACAAATTCAATGTATATATACCATTTTGCTTGTCGATTGTATGTTGCACATTTGAAAATTAAGTGGTTAATAATATGGAAATTTTAAATTCGTTCAGGTCTACAAAAAGCTAAAAATATTTGCTATAGAAGAATTGGGACTAACAGCATATCAAGAGCTTATGATTGGATTTAGAAGAAGGCGGAAAAGGAAGAAGAATATACGTTTTGTTTATCATAAATATATAAATTGATCCCGTAATCATGAGACTAATAACCCATGATCTATAATTAACTAATAATATATGTTCGAGTCTAAATTTGCCAAATATATATAATCTGAAAGATAAAAATATTACTAAAAAAGAGAAGGCGCAGTTAAGAAAATGACGATGATGGTGGACTATAAATAACAATGATAGTTGAGCAAGGTATTATCAAAAAAAAAAAAAATGATAGTTGAGCAAGGTGAAATGGGATTAAATATTATAAATTAAATAAAGATAGATTTATTGAGAAGGGAAGGGAAGGGTGTCTGGCTGGACCTGAAAGCTGTTTGCTTGCGCTTGTGGCAGTAGTACTCAAGAAACTAGAAAAAGAAAGAAAAGCCCTCCTCTCTCTCTCTATATATACCATTTCCTTGATCTTCTCTTTCGTTTGCGTTTTTCGCTCTCATTTCTCAACACACCACATGCTTGCTGTGAATTTCTTTCTTTCTTACGCCGATCCATTCACAACTCACAGTAAGCTCTCTCTCTCCCTCTCTCTCTCTCTCTCTCGTGTTATATAAATATATATATTCATCGATCAGTTGTTTCTAAAATCTGTTTTAAAAAAAGTTTGTTTCTAAAATCTGTTTTAAAAAAAGTTTGTTTCTAAAATCACACGAATTTCGATTTTGAGTCACTGAGGGATCTCACCACTTCCTTTCTCCGCCGCAACCCTTCCGATTTGTCTTTCGTGCTTTCAAACTTCACCAACACGCAAACAACGTCATATCCAGATCTACCGGTGCAATATTTCCTTCTTTTTTCCTATTTTTTAAAGTGATTTAAAATCTTGACATTTTTCTCATTTTGAAATCTTCACATTCGGTGCCAATATCGTTTGTTTCCGTTTCCGATTCCTTTTTTCTTCTTCAAATTATTTTGCGTAGCGTAGTAGCGTGATTTGAAATGGAAATCAGCGTTTATTGACTAAGTTTTCATGTCGGTTAATTGCTTGTAAAAAGAGGATTAGTAGACGCTTTTAATGACCTAGATTAGTTTAATAATTTCATCATTGATTTTTCAAATCCACGATTACGAATCTGTACGTGAAGCTTCGTTGAATCCTCCATTTCGTGTACCTCTGATTCCACAATTTCCATGCCTTGTATATTTATTTACAGCTATTACAATTTAATTATTAATATCAATTATCATTATCTCCATTTGACTCTCTCTTTCTCTCTCTGGTTTATTTGTAGACAATTGAAATCGTGGTACTGCAGGGTTGTGCAAGATAGATACTATTTAGATCGCTGGTTTTGAAGAAAGAGAAACTGCTGTAGTACTACTAATTTTTATTAGGGATTTGATATAATATGATTTGATGATTTAATTAACCGCAGAAGTTGCGTTGGTGAGTGAGAGAGAAAAAAGAAAGAGATAGAGAGAGGAAGAGAGAAGAAGATCGGAGAAGATGTCGTCATCATCGAATTCGCCGTGCGCGGCGTGCAAGTTTCTGCGGCGAAAGTGCACACAGGAGTGCGTGTTCGCGCCGTATTTCCCACCGGACAACCCTCAGAGGTTCGCTTATGTGCACAAGGTTTTTGGTGCGAGCAACGTGGCGAAGCTGCTGAACGAGCTGAACGCGGCGCAGAGAGACGACGCCGTTAAGTCGCTAGCTTACGAAGCAGAAGCAAGGCTTAGAGACCCCGTGTACGGCTGCGTGGGCCTCATCTCCGTCCTCCAACACAAGCTAAGACAGATCCAGGTGGAGCTCAACAATGCCAAAAAGGAACTCGCTTCGTATATTGGGCCCCAAGCTCTGCAGGGCATGCCCACCACTATTCTCCAACAACAACAGCACCCCAGTAACCCTTTTTCAAACACTCTTTACCCTTATAACGTTAACGTGCCGGCTGTAACGGCGGCTACACAGATGGTGATTCGTGACCCTCAACCGCCGCCACCGCAACATCAGATCTTGGAAGCTCAGCAATTGGCTGCCGCTGTGGCTGCAAGAGAGCAGCAAGAGATGTTTAGGAGTTTCGAGCATCAACAGCAGCAGCAGGAGTTTCTGAGGTTCAGTGGTGGGTTCGATGTTGGTTCGGTTTCTTCTGCCGGTGGTTTCAGCCAGGTGTCCCCGGCTGCTGCTGCTGCTGCTGCTGATCAGTTGTCTCCTTCTTTGGCTTTGGGATCTTTTGACAATACTTACCATCACATGCAGCAACCACAACAAGAAGAACCTCAACATCATCATCATTCTCATTCTCATTCTCATCATCTTCATCACCTTCCACTTCAGGCACAGTTACTGCTCCCTCCGCAGCAGAAGCAAGGGCAACCACAAACACAGCATTCACCGGTACTGCCCCACCACCAGCAACAGTCGGAAAGCGAGGAGTGTCGGAGTGTTGGTCATTCTTGTTGACTTCCAATTTTGCAGCTCTTGTGCCTTCCTGCTTTTTCGTCAAACAGTTTTCAGCCTAGGTATGTTTGTTCTTTCTTCTCTCCCATGCCCCATTTCCATCAATTGTTGGTCTTCTTTTTATATTTTTTTTTGTTTTTGTTTTTTTTGCCTTCTTTGGTTAATTCATTATGGTTCTTGATGTAGGCCTGTTCACGTGGGTTTTTCTAATGTCTAGTGATCTGCGTTTATTTATGAATGATTTTATTGATTTCTATTAGCTTTTGTGTATGTGATTGTAATTATTATTAGCTAGTAGCTAGCTTTTTCATAACGGGGGAAATCTAGTTTGGTGGCAGGAGAAAGCTAATATTATTATATCAGTCTTCGTGGGGTAGGAAGCAAAGGGTCGGGTAGGGGAAAGGTCTTTTCACAATGAGAGACGTCTGGTCTGGTTCGTCAATTATGAGCACTTAGAACAGTAAATGGTCGCATTGGATTTGCCAGCACGGCATATTCTACTGATTTGTCTGTCAAGTTAAAATGTCATGCTGGGTAACAACAAAAAGAAAGTTTACACTTTTTGGGGGAAAATGTTAAAAATATCAGATATTATGCTCTGAAGTCAAGTAAGGTACCTGTAGGTGGTGTCACTGGAATTCGGCAATCTATCAATTCAAGACATTGGCCTTTACAAACAAATTAGCTATCCTAGCTTTTTGTGTAAATAATAACATTAGCCTCAAGTGATTGCTATTTCTTACCTAATGAAAGAGATTATAGGTTTTTGTATCGTCCGAAAGGGAATTTGTGGAAACCGACATGCCAGCCAAAAAAAAAGGTATAAAATACAAGATATACCCAATTGCGGGCAACAGGTTTGAGCTGCTTCTGTGCCATCCTTAAATTGTTATCACAACATACTCTCCTTATACCTTCAATAACAAGATTATTCGAAAACATTTTTATCTTGATTAGTCAGAACACCCGTGCTTCGAAGCACTGGCCACGGTCACGGGTCGCAACACACACTCTGAGAAATGAAAATTGGGTGGGAAGCAATTTTTGAACGGGTGAATAAGATATCACCATGTGAAATTACTGTAGTTAAGTATTTTCAAATAGATAATATATTTGCCAAGGATATTAGTTGTTACAGATAAGTTCATGAGGTCAATTTGGAAGGAAAAAAAAGGCTTGATTCGGCCGATAGAAAGATAGTAGTCCCCAAATTACTTTCAAGCAATTAATACTAGAGAATATGGTATCCTTTTCGTGGCATGCAGTGATTAATGTTGCATCATTATTTGGTTATATATTATATAATATTCTAGACTCCAGCTAATCAAATCCTTTGTATAGAATTTGCAGACCCTTGATAATGTTATATGCATTAGGCACTTCTTAATAACTTTCTTTGGCCCTCTTCTGCAGTTCTTACCTGCCGGATACAAATGGATAGAGAGAGAGAGAAGATAGGGTTAAATCTTATATGCGAGATTCATTAATCCGCATGGTTTTGCTTGGCTTTGAAGGAGACTCCAACAAAGACACCATTGAGAAAGTAAGCTGATCACCGATCTTGGAGATCTTCTTTCTTGAATTTAAAGCAGTAGCTAGTAGCTACGTTTTGTTTTTTTTTTTTTTTTTTGTTGTCAAAAACTAAATTGTAAATCAGAATTCAGAAAGCTTTTAAAAGGCTTTAATTATTAGCTCCATCTCATTTGTCAAATAATTTCTATCATCACAGCTTCAATGTCATTTGTCTGTAAATACTGTGGATCCTATATCGACGACGGTTCTATTAGGTTAACACAAAACTTGACAGTCTGTTTTGTGGGTGCTAGTTGAATATATGGAAACCGTAAAAATAAAAAAAGTTGAATATATGGAAGTGCTATACAGAGTAATGATTAAAAGACGAAAAAGTAAACACAATAAATTTAGTTTAAAATGGATTTTAAATACATTCCAAAAGTACAAATTGAAGCTGCAAATATTTGCATTCTTTTTTTTTTTTTACAAGTGCAAATATTTGCATTCCAAGTTTGTGTATGTCAAAAACTAGTTTTTTAGATTTAGATTGATACTGTAAGATTTACATGCATGCATCTGTTGTCCTTCCTAAAATATTTCGTGTTTCATTAGCATTTTATGCTAAATTACTATTTTCCTTTTGTGCGTTGAGATTATAGATAAACAGACAATAAATGTTGGGTCCAAAATTTCCTCTTCTCAGGAAAAAAAAAAAAATCAGCAAAAGAAAAGTTTCCTTCTAGTTTCTAAGTCGGCTTCACTACGCAAAACTTAGAAGAATCTGCATTCAGAAGAACAATTTTCAGAATTAGATTAAGGACAATGTTACTATCAGCTCGACTATTAAGCGGTTGTTTTTATTCTCTACTTTTTTTTTAACATAAATTTTATTATAGCGTGCATATATGATATATATCGATAATATTTTATAATTTTATTCATGTAAAACTCAAGCCTTCAACCGATCGAGTATTTCAGGTCGTTACCATTAGATTTATTTTGGAATATATAAGTTACAAACAAGATATATAGGTGCTGGTAATTATATTCAGTATAAGTTTGATCAACGGACTCGTAAATTGATGCATGTATTTTTTATCAAAAAAATAACTATAAAAAGGACTGGTACTTGTGTAAAAATTCACACATATTGTGTGTCTCCAGTAAAATTTTGGCAATCTCTAGAAAATGGCAACGCGTTCCCTAAGGGCATCTTTAACGCCGTAAACTATCGCGTTGCGTTATTTTAGTTGCCCCAGCACTGCCCAGGTGGATGCTGACCGGTAGTGCACTATTGCTTAAAAATTGGTCAAAACAACTGTATTGTTTACGACAACTAAAAGCAAACGTGGGCCCGCTATGAGAGAGACAGAGAGAAAACGAAATTCAAGCACAAGTTGTGTCAGAGAGAAAATGCAGGTTGGGCAATTTAAAGACACCCCGTTGTGGGTGCTCTAACAAGTACTAACATTGATGAGGTTTTGCGAAAGCCCATCGCTCCCCATAGAAGTTGCTTAGACACCATAACCAATCCGCATGACCCGCATTTCGCAATTAGTCTGAAAGCCACTGTTCTATTCTTATTTCCTTCTAGCTTGACAATTTTTTTCTATATCTTTCTCGGTTGTTAATCCCTATATTTCTTAAGAGATGTAGTAGATCATAAAGTCAAAAATGGTACATAAACACTTCAAAGAAATACAGCTTCACGGCATGGGGAACATTTTATGAGTGATTTGTACACAAGCGACAATATTTCGTTTTCGAAATTTTAAAGATCGTATAGTATTTTATTAAAGACTACATGAAGTCAATTAATAAGCGTCTTCTCGTCAAATTTAATAGTCCTTTTATTCTGCATATACTGTTGTGGGAATCAGTTATTAAAACGGTGGGCTGCTGCTCAAAGAAATCGTTAATTGACTTCGACACGCCATGAGCTTAATTAGCCCAGTGGGAAATGATACAAAACCCAACGTGATTGATTTTCTTTTGAGACGTGTAATTAATTCAGAGAAATATCATTAAAAAATTAGCGTATTTGCTACTAGGCAGTGGATATCTACTGCATGAGAGGTCGAGCATTTCGTAACACTGTTTTTCAATTTCAATCTAAACCAATAATTATACTGTAGTTATTCTTATTATAATTTGTTATAGTGCATGCAGGGACGGAGCCAGAATTATATAATATCAGGGCCAGAAGTTAAAAAAAATAAAAAAAATTGACATCAGACATAGAATTAATAATAAATGCATAATGACAAAAAAAAATTAGAGCTCCTAATATTAATAGAGTAAACCGCAATTTATTCTCTGAACTTACACTATCTCTCCTATTTAATCCTAAAATATATGAAAATAATAAATAGTTCTAAAAATTTGTGAAATATCTCATTAATTAATCTTTAAAGTTTTATAAGTAGTCCCTTACAAGAACTAATGAGATGAATTTCATAAAACTTTAGGGACTAGCTGTTATTGTCATATACTATAAGGATCAAGTAGGAAAGAGTGTGTTTAAGGATTAAATTAGGTGTGCACTTATTAATATTAATAAACAAAAGGAAGTAAAAAAATGACAAACAATGTGATTAATTTTAAATGACAAAAAAAAGCATAAAAAAATCCATTACAGCAATACCCATTACCCAATAAAAATATTCATATATAATATTAATAATTATCAATAAACAAAAGGAAGCATTTGACCGAAAACAATAATAAGGAAAAGGAAGGTAACTCGCTTGTCACAAGCACCCCAGTGGTATGGAGGCTCAAGGTTCCATCGAAGGTCAAGCTGCTGGTTTGGCGAACCTTATGGGGAGTCTTACCAACTAGGAGTAGACTTCATACCAAGGGAGTTCACTGCCCAAGTTTCTGTCAGTTTTGTGAAGTGGGAGAGGAAACTGATTGGCACATCTTTGTTGGGTGCACTCAAGCAAAGCGTTGCTGGGAAGCTGCGGGACTCTCTCATCTGGTACAGTTGCATATACCTCATGCAGAAGATCTAAAGGACCTCATTTTCAGAATGTTACGTGCTGTTGATCAAAGACAGCAGAGCGAGATTGCTATGATCCTCTGGTGTCTGTGGAAACGGCGAAACGATAAAGTCTGCAATGATGAAGAGAAGGACGTACGTATCTCACAGCGAGATTGCTTAGACCAGTCATCTCTCTCTCAAAACTCAAAACACAACTCCTCTCACTGTCTCACATCTCGACACGCTCTCCCTCCTATTGGTGAGTGTTATTTTTAGTCTTTGTTTTCCTCTTTTACTAGGTTCAAATTTCACTCAATTTAGACTGAAACCCTAATCTAATCCCTCTATTAATTTTTCCTTGTAATTGTTTCTATTGTAATTAGATCTCTGTTAATTTTATGTCTATGTTGTTTTGTTATTTACTCTTACAATTTTTTGTAATTCCAAAACTTTTTTTTTAAGTCCGAAAACATGTTTTGTGTTATCAGAAACCATGTTCTTTTTATTTTGCAAGAATAGTAAACATTTGCTCTTGTTATTTTTTTGTAAAAAAAAATGTACAAGTACTGTTATTATAATTTCGGTGATTTAAAAATTTTATGCACCCGCTGACCCAAGGTCCTAGGTCCGCCACTGATGCAGTGGTTTTCCGTGACCAAAGATGCTATGGCATTGGCATGTGTGTGCGGAATCATTTAGGTGAGTTTGTTCAAGCAAAACTAGGGGTGGCAAAACGGGTTTGGCCCATCGGGCACATCAAATGGGCCAGGTCGGGTTGGGGTTCATCAACCCACAAGCCCATTTAGCCCAACCCATCTAGCCCGCCAATCCTGCGGGCCACGAGCGGGTCGGGCCGGGCCAACCCATCGGGCCAGTATATATATAATTTTTTATTTTTTCCCTATTTTTGAACAATTTTTTCTTTCTTTTTTTACATTTTCAGGCGGGCTTGCTAGCCAACCCACTATTGTGGCTTGTTTTGGGCGGACTCTTGAGGGTCGGCCAGATAGGTTGGCTTGTTTTGGCCAGTTTTAGTCTAAATTTTATATTTTTATTTATTTTTTATTTTATTTTTGTTATTTTTATTTTTTGACGGGCCAGCCCAAGCCCGCCCAACCCGTTATAGATCGGATCGGGCTCAGCATCTCAACCCATAATCCCTTGACGGGCCGGGTTGGGTTAGCCCGTTTTTACGCGGGCTCATGGCGGGCCGGGCCGAGTTGGGCCGGGCGGCCCATTTTGCCATCCCTAAGCAAAACTGCTACGTATCCCAGGTTGTGTTAATGCCGTTGAGGCCGAGGCAAGGGGTTTTTGGGAAGCAATCTCGTGAGTTTCAAAATTGGGATATCAAAATGTGGATTTTGAAACAGATTGCAAAACTGTGGTGGACAACGTTATTGGAGGAACAGCCTGTCAAACAGAGGCTTGAGTCATCATTAGAAGCTGCAAAGAGACTTTGAATTTGTATCAAAACTTTTCGGTTAAGTTTATCAAGAGGCAAGCTAATTTTGTTGCTCATACCTTAGCAGGGTCATCAAAATTTTATGTTAGTAACCATGTCTTTAATTCTTTATCAACCTGTATTACTGAACTTTTATTTTGAGTGAAATGGAATAAGTTTACCATTTTCAAAAAAATAATAATAAGGAAAAGGAAGGGCACACCTTGTTGCTGCTTTAAAAAAAGCAAAAAAATCTAAGTAAGCCAAAAAGGGCCGGAACAGAAGCGCGAGCGCGAGACAGTGACGATCGAGGCTTTGGCTATTTTTCTAAGGGGAACTGAAAGGGCATTTTGCTATGTAGTATTGGGTATTCACAATATTTTTTGTATATTTTGATATTTTTTGGTATTGGGTAATCAGGGGCCTGGACCTTGGTTAAGACAAGTTGCATCCGTCCCAGAGTGCATGGATGTCTCTGTTAGGCTAGGTCAAAATGTAGGAAAGAAATTTACAAATGGTTAAATGATGAAACTATAACATGTATAATATCTTGATTCAAAGTAGTATTAACACATTATGTATTTGAATATTTTAACTTATATGATTTTAACTTTGTTTATTTTTTCTGTCAAAAAAAACTGTTTATTTTCAGTACAATTTTTTGTTCAGTATTTACATTACTATTCACTCTTGAATAACCAAAAACTTTGTTGTTAATTGGCATATGGGGTCCCCAAGGTGTAGCTCAAGTGGTTGAGCTGAGACATTTGAAAAAGTTTGAAAAAGGAGGTCCAGGATTCAAATCCTAACTATTAACATAACATACTAACAACTAATATTTGTCTATAAAAAAAATTACTAGTATTTCTTTATTTGATTCGGGTCTAATTATTTGGAAGTCAACCGCTGCCAGGAGAATTCTGACGCCAACTAACTGGAAAAGATACCGAGGGATCATAGCATAAAGGAAAATATACGGCGTCGTATATGTTCGGATGGATGTATATAATAGTATAATGTATTATGACTTGTCTTATTCAATTGTCCAAGGGATGGAGATTGAAGTGGAAAGAAATAAGGATGATAAAATTCCCCACAACACTACCAATAAAAAAAGTCCTAATAACGTATAACCCATATAGGCCCACAAGTACGGATGTCATATCTGTATGTAGCCTGTAGGATATGTGACCCGCATGGGCGGATGGGCCTTTTTCAAACACTCGCTTTGGTAATTAAAAAATAAATAAATTATTTAATCAATTATTTAAACATTTTAATTTTGATATACCTGACTTCTATATCTATATCAATCTAAAAAAAACTACCAATAAAAATACTAAACTACCCATTTTTTAGATTTTGATATCTTATCAATTTTAAGGGTATAATAGTCAATTTAACTTCATATATTTCCTCTATTTCCCCTTTCTCTTCTCTCTTTTCAAATTTCAAAAACTTTTATCTCTCTCTTCTTTCATTTTTTGAGTTCATTTTGTTTCTCTCTCTTCGTTTTTAAATTTTCATTTTTTTATTTCTAATTTTTTTAATTTTTTTTTTTTTTTTTTTCTTTATTTTATATTTTAATTTTTATATTCTGGTATTAATCTTTTTTATTTTTTAATTTGTTTACTTTTTATTTTTTCATATATTCTTATTTTTTTTATATTTTATCTTTATAATTTTTTTATTATTTATAAATGATTATTTTACTTTTAAGTCTCAATAGAAGAACATTACATATTGTGGTATAACTTTTGTTTGTTTTAAGTCCCAACAAGGAAACATTATTTGTTATCGGTCTAATTTTATTGTCTTTCGGCATATATCAATTTTATAATTTTATAATTATTTATAAATAATTTTTTTGCTTTGTGAATTCCGATAGAGAAACATAACATGTTAGCATAATTTTATTGTCTTTGAAAACATAACAATTTTGTAAATCTCTTTATTATTTATAAATAATTATTTTAGTTTTAAATCTCGACGAGAAAATATTACATGTTGTCGAGTCGATATAATTATTTTCTCTGTTTGAATACTCTCAATCTTTCTGCATTTTTAGAAAACTAAAACTACTAAATATGTTTGTCACAACTTAAAAATTTATTTTTACAAACAAGTGTATTTCAAAAATGCGTGAAAATAGAGTGACCCGTGCAAATGCATGGGTATCTTACTTGTTATTGAACCAAAAGTATGCTTAATTGCAATAATTTGACTATTTTTAATACTAACAACCTTATTTTTTTATAAAATTGAGGATTTATACCACTGTACATCAACCAATCAATTTGGAAGTGAACCCCTCTGACATCCTCAACCAGTATAAGAACAAGCCGGTGAGGGACATCTACTAAAACTATATGTTGTGGTATTAAGGAGTTTTATATGTCTCCACATTGGTATGATGTTATCCACTTTGAACTTTAAGCCCTTGTGGTTTTGCTTTTGGACATTCTTTAAAAGACCTCAAACCAATGAGACATTTTCTTACTTATAAACTCACGTTCTTCCTCTTGTTTAACCTGTATGGGACTTTGTTTGCATCTCAACACCGAACAAGTGAAAGAGTCATCATGGCTAAGCCTAGTTAAACAGTCCGCACAATGATTGGACTCACGAAAGACATGATTAATAGAACAGTACTCCCAAAGCCCGCCAAAAAATGAGATTCACAACTTCGTCAAGCAGTAGCTTCATAAATTGACACATAAACCTCTTCAAAGTGACCGTATTTACAACAACCTGTGAATCCAGTTCAACCAACAAGCGACTAATGGAGTTGCTACTTCGCAGCACCCAAATTGCAGTGATAGCCCACCACAAATCTTCCTTCAGGATCCCTAATAATACCCCCACAAGTAGATAACCCAGAATGATGCATATGAGATCCTTTTGTATTGAATTTGAATGGTAGGGCAGGAGGAGGGGACCAGCTAATATAAATTACCTTAATTGAACATTTTTGTTAAATTTTACTTAATTTTAAAATTTTAACCCTTATGACCTTCTATAATTATGCATGTTACATTTAAAGCTACGTTAACCGACTGAGGTGATCACAGGTATGGTTGAAAAGCTAAGAAACAAACACACAATTTTTATGAAGAAATCGAGACCAAAATCAACCTCAATCTTGGTGTAATTTTTGCTGCAAAATCGAGATAGAATGCTGATCTTGAGACCAAACTCTCATTATCTAACTCAACAGATGATCTTTGGATTTTGAATAAGTCTTCTTGATTAAAATATTGTCAAACACTCGTTGGTTTAATTTTGAATTAAGTAATTTCATTGTGATATGCGATGGTTTGTTGAAATTGAATGCTAACTGTCTGGAATTGATGCTTTGATAAATGATTTAGCTTCTACAGCTTTTGCTATAACCCACTTTGTCCGCTTCTAATTCTATCAATGTTATTAAGGCCTGTGAGAATAACCCTAGTGTTTCGTTTTTTGTATTACAAGCTTCATTAAAGCTTACTTCTAATTTTGAAACCGTGTAAACAATGGTTTCGGTTATCTACACATATTTTGACCAATTAGAAAAGTCGTCACTAACATTCGAAAAATACTAAATTTCATATGTATACTGCTACACAAAACAATCAGCACAAATTCAGTAAAACATTTACATTTGAACATAAGAAAGACAATCATGATACAAAATTAATTATTGATCACAACCATGGATCGCCGGCAAAATAAATAAATAAAAATATAACAATATATTGTTTATCAATGCATGAGGTTTCACACATTCAGTAATATTCTTATTCCCCCCAAAACTTAATTAACAACATGCCAAATACTCCACTAACGTGAACCCATCATATCAAAGTCGTAATCCACAAAACCATCAAGTACTACCACTTCAAAGATGCCTAAAATCTTAACTCGTCTTCAACATAAAATTAGCTTTTTTCTGCATTATATATTAGTACCACCCGATTCCCACTTGGCATTGGCTTCTTCTTATCTTATTCTATATCAATCTCCACTCTTTTTTTTTTGTCAAGAATCAATCTCCACTCTTCGAAACATTTACTTGGCAACTTGACTTGAATGCTAGAAGGCCCATGGCAAAAAAAAAAAAAAAAAAAACAACTCAACCTTTGTCTTGTCTTATGGCTAAAATTGATGTGCTAAATGCTATCCTGATTTTAAAGGATTTGGTTTTGCTTCTATGTGCTTTTCACTTTGGAAAATATGGAAGGCTAGAAATGGGTTTATCTTTTAAAATACTACAATTAATCCTATAGACATTCTAACCCAGATCAATTCCCAGCTTGCAGATTTCTCTGCCTTATGTCCTCACTCGGGAGTGAAGATTAGCCGTTATGTGGCTGCTAGAGGCCTTTGGAGAACCCCTCCTAAAGAGATCTTTAATGTAAACTCAGATGCCAGCTTTAATCAGTCCAATCACACAGGCAGTTCTGGAATTGTAGTTAGAAATTACCTTGGAGATATCATTTCCGATTTAGCCAGATCGTTTGTGGCCTTTTCTCCCCTTGCTGCTGAAGCTTTGGCAGTGAGAAAGGCCCTGTTTCTTGCGCATAACCTCCATCTTCCTCGCATCATCATCGAAACAGACGCACTCGAGGTTGTTAATTTTTGTAGGGGTAAGACTACCAAAGGTGAAATTATTCCTATTTTAGCAGATATACACAAGCTGAAAAACAATTTTATCAGTTGTGGTTTTACCTGGACAGCGAGAGAGGGGAACGAAGTTGCTCACCCCATTGCTAAGCTGATGCATAACAGAACTCTTCCGATGAATTAGGTTGTTTCCCCCTCTAGATATTAAAAGCACCTTGATCCGTGACAAACAAAGATGCCAATCAGGATGAGGAGACTTGTTGGATCTGTATTGATGGAGTCTCTGCCTCCTTGTGGTAGTGCTCTTTTCCTTTTGTTTCCTCCACGGGTTGTTACCTTCCTTTCCTTTTTGTGTTTGCCAGTCCTCTTCCTTTTGCGGTCTTCATTTGCTCAGTGAGGAGTTTGGAGGTCGTAATCGTCTTCGCAGTTTTGGATTCGCCTCCCTCGTTGCGTTCACTGGTTGTGTGGTGGCAGCCGAAGGATGCTCCTTAGATTTGGGTGCTTTCCTCCCCAGATCTAGGGTTTTGAGTTTGGGTGAGTCTCGTGTTTGTAGTTCTGTGTGTTAGTCTTTCAGTTTGCTTTGTCTTGTCCTGTGTTGATTAGCTTCTGTCCCTTAGCACGTGGTGCTTGTTTTTCTCTGATATATTTCTTGGGGCTTTGGGTTAGTGGTTGGTTTGTGACCACAACTCGATTTGTTTCGTTTGGGCCTGGCCCGAATTGTTCTTTTTTGGGGCTTGGCCTCTTCAGTTTAATGAATGACTCTATTGACCCAAAAAAAAACCCTATCTTGTCTTACAGTTTTCTCTCAATCTCCTTCTAAATAAAATTTATTATACTTTATCTTATCTCCGTAGGCTCTCTGTGACATCCTGATTTTCAAAACAGTATTAGAAAATAATTAGATCAGTAATTAAGTGATAAATGGGAGTTAGAAACCCTAATTAAGGATGAAATAGGCTTGAAAAATACTTAGAAATCCTTGAAAAAGCATGGAATACGTTAGAATCTTCTAGAAGGCTGAAAACAAGATATTTTCGGTCAGCCTCTGTCACGACGCGATGAGAATAACAAAGGGATGCTCGCGATGCGATGGAAGGAAAGATCTGGAACATTGTAGAACTTTGACTGTTGCGACGCGACGGAGAATATAAAGGAAACCGTCGCGACGCGATATAAGTCGGTGAGTAAGTTGGTAGATCAGAGCGTGGGATTGCTGACACATGTACCACATTGTAACGTGACGAGATTTATGCCTGAGAACCATCGCGACGCGATGGACCCAAAATGGCTATAAATACCACCCTTCACCTTCCATTCTCGTCACTTCTTCCAAAGGATCCTTTGGGAGGGCGTGGAGTAGCTTGGGAGGTGCGACAGGGACGCGGGGACGGGACGCGAGCAACGTCAGTCTTCTAAGCCATGTAAGGGAGAAGATACCTTAATCACTAGGAAAAATAGGTAGTAGAGTAGTACTGTTAGCATGCGTAGGGGACCTTAACCCTACTAAGGGTTGATAGTAGCAACACCTCAGGAGAGGGGTTGTGGTATGCGGTGGCTAAGGATAATCGTTGTAGACCTATCAACCAACATAGGATATATTGGTTTGACTTGTGATTGATTGATAACATGATTAGATGACAGTCGCCCTGGCGACGTTAGGAATAATTTATATGCTGCTCAGTTGTGATATATTGATGTTATGATAGCTATGTGTTGGTTAATATGATACCTCTGTGTGTGTATGATAATGCATGCATGGTCCTAGAGTCAAGGGTGATGCCCTCTAGTTGGAGGTTTGCGAATCCCTAAATGGTAATAGTAAGTATTACCATCGAAAACTCTGTGATAGTGGTGATAGCCGGGTCGGTGTACTCGAGGTTGGTGTACTTGAGGTATCGATAGGATGGTGATGAGATCAGTCGGTGGCCTTAAGGGGTATGTACTCGGTCTTTCCGACGAGGCTCTCCATGTCCGTGGTACCAAAGGTACGGAGTGGTTTGGGGATAGTCGGTGACCTTAAGGAGTATGTACTCGGTCATCCGGACGAGTCTCCAAGACTCCACGTCTAATAGGTGGACAATCTTGGCCATTCTCTGTATAGGAAATGTCATCCTTATGTACGGGACAGTACCTTACTCCGACAATTGGATATGGTAGTATGGGATGCCGTAACCGGTAATCGGAGATGGTAGCGTAACAGGATATGTTCCCGGGACAACCAACTTATGTCTCATTTTCTGTGCCCTGAGACTGGTGATCGGTCTAGGGAGTAGGGCATTAATGGCCCGCAGTATTCAGCAATAGTATGGATCAGTAGGGTCGGTAATGGACCTGAAATCTCCGGGACAGTAAGGCTGGTAATTGAGCCTAAAACGTCCGGTGGTCTGGGTCTGTAGGGCTGGTAATTGAGCCTGAAAGACTGGTGACATGTGTCAGTCTATGGTATCAAAGTATGATGTGGTCTATGGTCGTGTGGTCAGGATTGTCAGTATAACGTATCAGTATGGTTTAGTCTGTGACCGTCTACTCAAAATTTTGAGTGTGTATTTGTGGTAACAGTTATGTTAATGATTATTGTGATATGCTGATGTGCATGGTGACAGTATCTCTGCTATGCTATTTTCCTGCTTGTTGGTGATTGATAAATGTCTTACCCTTTTATTTTTCTGGTGTTTTTCTATTATATGATGATAAATAACAGATGGACAAGAAAATCAAGTACTTAGAACCTGGAAGCAGTGTTGCATCACAGCCAATATGTCTTGTTGTGTACTCTGATATTGAATTGAAAATGTGATATTGCTGAGTCAGGATAAAGTGACGCTCTGTCTCAGCGGGGTGTTACACACTCTCTCTCTCTCTCACACACAAAAATCAAATGGGTTGTTTCATTTACTCGGCGAAATTGTCATACTGGCACAAAAGTTATTTTTTGGAAGGAAGTATGGCCCAAAAGTTAAGAAAACATTTTTATTACAATTTTTTGGGAAAATAAATATAAAAATGAAATATATACGTCTAAACTACTTTTAATTATTGGATTCCCTTTTTTCATCAATGGGAAATAAAAGAAGCAATGGAGAAAAACTAAACCTTAACCTTTTGGACCAAGGTCGTGGCCGCCTTTAGACAACTTAGGCATCTGTCTTAAGTCTACAAGATCTAAATTAAATTTTATAAGTAGTATAAGGTCCCAATGTTTTGAAAAAAAAAGCCTCAATTAATATACATAAATACTACTCCTTCCGTCCCTTAATATAGAGCCCTCTTGTAAAAAAAAATTAGTCTCATAATATAAGACCCTTTGCACATATCAAGGTGCATTAATTTTTTTTTTACAAAATTACCCCTCAATTAATAGAGGAAATTAAAAGACACACAATTCATCTCTCTCATAATCATTAATTGTAAGGGTAATTTGGACAAAATACTACACAATTTGTACAAATTTAATACTGATAACTACTTTCTTAACTAAGGGACGTGAAATTTACAATGGGGTCCTATATTAAGGGACGAAGGGAGTATATAAGTATATATGTATCTTTATGGAGAGAACAAAAAATAATATCATAATGACAATACATGTATGCACTTAAGGGTTAACACATGTGCATAATTGTAGGTAATGACTAATTAATTACTCCCGCGCTATATATGTTGCAAATGAGAAGACTTTTTGGGAAAGTAAAAGACTTCTTTGTGCACGATACATACATCATTATTTACGAAATAAAAATCACTGTTGCAATGGATAAATTGGGATAAATGAACATAACGATTATATTTTACTATATATTTATTTTAAAAAATTAGTATTTTCTATTCAAATTGTTTTGTTTAAAACCCATTTTTTTATTCTTTAATAGTTTTGCCTATAAGCCTCAAAAGTTCTAAACACGGCTCTGTTTTGGACCCCTAAAGCATCTACTAGTAAGGAGCTAGACAGAGCAGGGGGATAGAGGCTCCAAATTCGCATGCCATGATCCAAGTTCGTTCCAAACTTTGCTAGTCAATCTGCACAGCAGTTTCCTTCATGCAGAGAACGATGGAAAGACAACTTTCAGGAGTAATTCAAAAAGGTTCTAGTATGCTCAACAAAAGCGTCATAAGGATGAGTTTGTAGCACACAATCTTCAATCAAGGATAAAGCAGTTTAGGAATCAAATTCACATATGACCTCTCTATGACCTTTGCTCCATGCTAATTCCAAGCCATGAACTATTGCCTGCAACTCTGCATTCATATTTGTAGCAGAAATGATAGATAGACAACCTTTTGTTAGACAACGTATATAACACCGTAGAGCTAAGAGAGAGATGGGACTTTCGTTTGACTTTTGCAGAGAGAGAAATGAATAAAAAAAACAATAGTATGATTATACGGTGTCCAAACAACCTTTTGTTATCTACCTATCATTGCTCTCTTTGTAGTGTGTCCAATTATCCAATTAGTCCACCATAGCCCGAACGCCTGGATTGCCAATACAACTTCCATCAACATTTAACTTCACAGCATTCTCAGTAGAAGGATGTTGAGATACTAGCCTAGTTTCTCTTCTTGTACAGGTTGTGCAAAATACCTTGGCAGTAGAATCTAAGAGGATCTTGATGTGGTTGATGATGCACCATTTTGTCCACATGTTGTCTGAAAAAATCTCATCATTGCGAGACTTCCATATGAACCAAGTAATTAGAAATAACTGACCATTCATCTTAGAAGCACGGTCCTTAATCCAACTATAGAAGTCAGTAGTATGGAAATTATGCAGCAGATTAAATTCCAACATACTCCAAATCCGAATAGCTCTCGGCCAAGCTCTCAAGGTATGCAAAATTGTTTCATTAATCGCACCACATCTATGGCAACAGGGATCATGAGTTACTATATACATATTGTTGATTTTAGTTACGGTTGTTAATTGTATTTATGACTCCACGTCAGCATAGGCAGTTATAATCTTTATTCAGCTTAGTTAGTCAGTTAGTTCAACTAGCTTACAGATAAATACTCTTCTTTGATGTAATTTTTCTTCAAGCTTTGAGATAATTCTCAAATGAGTATAAGCTAATTGCTTTCTCTCTTCTCTAAGTACCAAATTCTACATGGTATCAGTTGAATTTCTTCAAGCTTCTTCGCGCTGATTCTCTGAGTTACTCGTAATTGCAATTTCGATTTCATTGCAATTCATTTCTCTGAGTTCTTCGTCTCACTTTCTTCGATTGATTCATCGAATTTCTGTTCTTTTTTTTCTTTCGATTTCTCGGTCATTTCATCAATTTCTTGTTCGATTCATCGATTACTTCACGATGTCTTCGAAACACAATTCTGTTCATGAATCTGATCTGGAAGATTCATCCACTGATGGCGATGTTGGTTCTGATCGCGATTCTGTTCATAGCCTTCGCAAGAAACCTAATCGCGAATCTAGGTCACACCGCTCCTACTAGCAAGATATGTTGGATTTGTTTTTTCTTCATCCTAGTGATAATCCTGGCATCACGCTTGTTTCTCCTCCTCTGAATCATGATAATTATCAGGCTTGGTTGCGTTCAATGCATGTTGCTCTACGCTCCAAGAACAAACTCAAGTTCATCAATGGAACTCTTCCTCAACCTGCTGAAGATGCTCCTACCTTTATTGCTTGGGATCGCTGTAATACGATGCTAATTTCTTGGATTCTTAATTCTCTGGATCCAGAAATTGCACATGGTGTCATATGGATGGAGACAACTGCTGCTATCTGGCAAGACCTCAAAAATAGGTATTATCAAGGTGACATTTTCAGAATTTCTGATTTGCAAGAGAACCTTTATGTGGTTAGACCAGGCGATTCCTCCATTACTGCTTATTATGGAACATTCCAGAAATTATGGCAAGAATTGGAAAATTTTCGTCCTCTTCCGGTTTGTTCATGCACTATCAAGTGTTCTTGTGATGGTTATTTGAAGATGTAGCAATATAAGGACACAGATTATGTACTTTGTTTTTTGAAGGGATTAAATGAACAATATACCTCTGTCCTATCTCAGATAATGCTAATGAATCCTCTACCGCGTGTTGCTCAAGCTTTCTCCATGGTTTTACAACAAGAGAGGCAGTTCTATTCTCCTGCAGATGATTCTAAATTTGTTGGCTCGGTTAATGGTGCTGGTAGAGGTGATAATCGAGGTGGCAGAACCTCTTCAGGCAGAGGCCGTGGCACTAATGTGAACTTATTGTCACAAACCAGGCCACATGATTGACATATGCTACAAAAAGCATGGTTATCCTCCTCACCTTCAGAAGAACACTGCAGTTAATAATTTCACTGCAGAGGATGATGACAATCTGGAAGAAACCAAGTCAATTTCTTGTGCAGAGGCTAATAATGATGTGAGCAAGTTGGTTCTTACTTAAGATCAACAATAGGCTTCGATTGCTTTACTCCAAGGATCTAGTTCATTGGCTCCTACAAATGTGAACCATTTCACATCTCAGGATACTCCTCATTGAGGTACTATTCTTACTTTTTCTCCTTGTCAAAATTCAGCTCACTAGATCTTAGATGCAGGAGCAACTGATCATGTTTGCAATTCTAAAAATCACTTTCTGTTTCTTAAGAAAATTCACCTTGTTTCTATTCATCTGCCAAATGGCTCAAATCTTCAAGCTCATTATGTAGGCACAGTACAATTTTCTTCTGATTTGTACCTCATTAATATTCTGTTTTTACCAAATTTTTCTCTAAATATAATCTCCATTCCCAAACTTACTCGTTTTTTGCATTGTGAACTAAGTTTCAATGCTGAAATATGTTTGATACAGGACCTTCCTACCCCGAAAGATGATTGGTGTAGCTAAGATGCATAATGGACTTTGCATTCTTCAACAATCACCTTCACTGCCTTCAAATTTCCAGCATTCCATTTCTTTTGTAAATGCCTTACCATCTAGTTTTAAGAATCATTCCATTGATAATAAATTTTCATGTAATCTTTGGCATTTACGATTTGGACATCCTTCTCATGATAAGCTTGTACATCTTCACAAACAATTTCCTTTTGTAAAGAATGTTTCATTTGTTTCTCCTTGTGACATTTGTTTCTATGCTAAACAAAAGAGACTTCATTTTCCAGATAGTGTTTCCATTTCTTCTAATTGCTTTGATTTAGTACATATGGATATATGAGGTCCTTTATCCATTCCTTCCATGTTTGGTCATAGATATTTTTTGACAATTGTGGATGACAAAAGTCGTTTCACTTGGATTTTTCTTATGAAACTCAAATCTGAGACTTCATCTTTGATAAAAGTTTTTGTATCTATGATTCAAACTCAATTTGACACTAAAATCAAATGCATTAGAAGTGATAATAGGAATGAATTTTTACTCAAAACCTTTTATCAAGAACAAGGAATTCTTCATCAAACATCTTGTGTTGGTACTCCTCAACAAAATGGCATTGTTGAGAGGAAGCACCAAGACATCCTAAGTGTTGCTAGGGCACTAATTTTTCAATCCAAACTTCTTCAATGTTTTTGGTCTTATGCTGTGATGCATTCTGTCCATTTAATAAATAGACTTTCTTTCCTTCAAATCTCCTTTCCAAGTTCTTTACAATAGTAATCCCAATTTGGATCAACTAAAAGTCTTTGGTTATTTAGGTTTTGCTAGTTCCCTTTCCTCTCATAGGAAGAAACTAGACACTAGATCTAGAAAATGCATTTATGTAGATCTAAAATCTGGTGTCAAAGGTCATTTGTTGTTTGATCTTCATTCTAGAGATTTTTTCTTATCTAGGGATGTCACTTTCTTTGAAACAATATTTCCTTTTGATTCCATCACAGATCAGACACATTCTCAGCATTCTAATTCCTTTCCTATTCCAGTATCTCATTCATCATATGATTTTTTTCTTTGATTATCCATCATCTGCATCTCTTTCTGCATCACCTGCACATCATTATGCATCACTTCCATACAATTATGCATCACCTGCACGTACTTCTGCATCCCCTATATCCCCTTTGGTTAACCCACACCATAATTCCTCACCAATTCCCACTCCTTCCCCTGTTTTAACCCAACCACATCCACCGGAAATAAGGAAATCTTCTTGGATTTCTAAACCACCAAGTTACCTCTAAGACTATCATTGTTCCCTCCTTAATAAGTCTGTCATTTCATCAGCTACATCCCAATCATCTTCCTCAGGTAGTAAGTATCCGTTATCTCATTTTTTGTCTTATGATCACCTCTCTTCCTCTCACCAACATTTCTGTCTCACCAAATCTACCATTACTGAGCCTGCCACCTTTGAGAAAGCCATGAACAATGAAAATTGGAGGAAAGCAGTTCAAACTGAACTTGATGCTTTGGATAGGACACAAACTTGGGAACTTACTTCACTTCCTTCACACAAGAAGGCTATTGGTTGCAAATGGGTCTTCAAATTAAAACATAAAGATGATGGTTCCACTGAGCGCTAGAAAGCAAGACTAGTTGCCAAGGGTTTCACCCAAACTCAAGGCATTGATTTTCTTGAAACTTTCAGCCCTGTGGTCAAGATGACAACTGTCAGACTCATTCTTGCATTGGCAGCCTCCAAAAACTGGTTTTTATAACAATTAGATGTAAATACTGCATTTTTACATGGAGATTTGGAAGAAGAGGTCTACATGAAAGCTCCACCCGGTCTGTCTCTTCCTAAAAAGGATGGTTTGCAAGCTCAAGTGATCCTTATATGGCCTCAAACAAGCCAGTCGTCAATGGAATGTCAAATTGACTCACACTCTTCTAAATTCGGGTTATGTGCAATCTAGATCTAATTATTCTCTACTGACCAAGTCGACATCCACTGGTTTCACTGTTATTTTAATCTATGTGGATGACTTAGTATTGACAGGGAATTATGCTGCAGAAATTGAGCATGTCAAGCATTTGTTAGATTCAAAATTCAGTATAAAGGACCTACGAGTTCTAAAGTATTTTCTAGGCTTTGAAGTAGCTAGAAGCAAGTCTGGAATCTCTATATGCCAAAGAAAATATGCACTAGATCTTATACAAGATGTTGGTCTTCTTGGTTCTAAACCTGCATCTACTCCAGTGGATCCTAGTATCAAATTGCACACAAAATCTGGTACTCCACTGCCTGATATTTCAGTTTACAGAAGATTAATAGGCAAGCTGCTTTACTTAACCCATACCAGACCCGAGATATCATTTGCTATCAGCAAATTGAGTCAATTCTTATCTGCACCTTCTGCTGTTCATCTTCAAGCTGTCATGCGTATACTTAAGTATCTTAAAGGCAGTCCAGGCAAATGATTGTTCTTCAGTGCAGATTCCTCCCCTATTCTTAAAGGATTTTGTGATAGTGATTGGGGAGCATGCTTAGATACTCGAAGATCAACTACTGGATTCTGTTTTTTTCCTCGGTTCCTCACTAATTTAATGGAAAAGCAAGAAATAAGCCATTGTTTCTAGATCATCTGCAGAGGCCGAATACCGTGCACTTTCTCAAGCCAGTAGTGAAGCTCAATGGTTGCTTTACCTTCTTCATGATCTTCACATTCCTCATCCATCTCCAGTAATGATCTATTGTGACAATCGTTCCGCTCTTCACATCGCGGCCAATCCGGTTTTTCACGAACGCACAAAACACATAGAGATGGATTGTCACAGTGTGCGAGACTTGATTCAAGCTAGAGTTCTCTATCTACTTCCTGTTTCCTCTAAGGAACAAGTAGCTGATGTATTTACCAGACCCTCATACCCTGGTCCCTTTGGTATCTTTGATTCCAAGCTAGGCATGATTAACATCCATTCTAGCTTGCCGGGGGGGTGTTAATTGTATTTATGACTTCATGTCAGCATAGGCAGTTATAATCTGTATTCAGCTTAGTTAGTCAATTAGTTCAACTAGCTTAGGTATAAATACTCTTTTGATGTAATTTTTCTTCAAGCTTTGAGATAATTCTCGAATGAGTATAAGCAAATTGTTTTCTCTATTCTCTGAGTACCAAATTTTACAACGGTATCGTAAAAATTAGTTTACACATTTTCTGAAATTCAAGTAAATAAAATTATCATTATGGTGAATTAAAATTTTAACTCGCAGAAAATGTTTTAAGTTGAGATGATTATAAAAAGTTACATATTTTATTTAAATATCAAACCTTTTTTGGATAGGAAAACATCAAGCCTTTTATATTTATGAAATTTAAGTTTAGTCTTTTGATTAAATTAATGTAAGAATTTTGCATTCAATTTATAACGATACTGTCTTCGGTTGCTAACCCATAAAAAAGATAGTAACACTACATGATTCAACAGTACGATAAATTAGAATTTAGAATTATCATAAATTTTCCTCCATATATTATGTAACCCATAGATCTACCACTTTTCAGTTTGGGGAACTTTCTAATATTATCGCCTTATTTTGTAACTTATCACATTCGATAAAAAAATTGAAGATAGAAAACTGTTGTGCATAGTATAATAACTACATGAAATGTTCTGTGTACTGCAAAACCGGGTCAAAGACCCAAAACAACACTAACAACTTTCTCTAGTGACCTTAGTACCAGCATAATGAAAATACATAGGAAATAACAGGTAACAAGCCCGAGAACACATGCAGACCCAACGTAAGCTTATGCCCGTAAGCCAGTAATTGAAAAGGCTCTGTAGATATCTTTGTTAAGAGGATATTGCAAAATCAGCTTCAACAACAATGGTGAATGTTCAAAGGGCAAGGTCCCCAAAGGTCAGCATGAGCCACCGAACAAAGCACCCAAGTTACAAGAGAGAAAACAAAAACACCAATGTCGTTTCTGATGGCACTTCTTTATATCTCCTACTGAAGAAAAATAAAATCAACCATGTGGGTGGTCGGCATTAACCAACAAAAACCCTAAAACTCAAACAAGGTCAAAAGGCATGAACACCCAGAGCAGCATTGGTCAAATTTGTCCCGATCATCAGTAACCTTAAAATTGTTCCCCGACTTGTTTTTCGGAATCAACTATTAAGAACAAAGGATGCATTCTAATCTGAATCGGATGACAAATGAGGAGGAAATAATGCCGCAACCATTTTAGACAACAGCTCCTGCATTTCCTCCAATTCTTCCTTTCCAAAGCCCCAACTCCTAAGTAACTCCGCCCCAGCTGCTCCTCGCGCAATTCCATACCGGTTAAGATTTCTCAGTTTACTCTCCAAAAGTGGTAAGACAACACTGCTGGAACGTAATCTGGCAGCCATGGGAATGGAATGGACGTCAAGGGATCCTTTTGACGAAGAACTAGTTAGTTGACCACTCATCAATTCACCGTGCTTGCCAACTTGGTTTCCAAAGATTGATGGAAAAGGCAGGGGAATAGGCAGGGGACAAAGAGCAACAGATAGATGGCAGAACATTGGCCTCGTATTGGCACGTTGAAAAGCAGCATCAACTGCATCTTTTACCTCACAAACTGAAGCACGATGACCTTCTACTGACACAAAACAGCAAAGGGGTTGAGACAAAAATAATCATGCAGAAAACAGAACTTCACACATTTAAGCTTGTGTAGAATATGCTATACATCACATTTGTACAAGTTAGCATCTTGTTCAGGCAAATCAAAATTGTAATCATTTTGTCGGTCATAAATGTTCGGTGAGAATCATGCGGAGAATGTAAAACTAAAAAGAGAAAAGCAAATTGACATGGTTAGTTCACTTATCTTTTGCCAATAGCCCGACATGTTCTTCTGAGTACCATTCTAGTTTCACTACATTAACAAGGGTGGTCCAAAACTGACCATTTATAAGAAGGGCTAGGGGCAGGGGGAGAAGGTAAAAAGTATATATAACCTTTTAATAACTTCTTCAAACTAGTCAACATCTCAATCAATGTTTTGGATACCACCAGTGGATTCATAAAAGCGAAAACACCAAGGACCAAATATAACTTTATAAGCTATATTACAGCAGAAAACTCTATTATAGTAATATATCCCTTAGTTCATTCAAGACAAAAAAAGATAGATGAAAAGCAACCGTATTATGATAGGACCCCTAGAATAACTAAGGTGTATGTAAGGAGAAATAAGAGGTGCGATGTAGGGAATTATAACCCAAAGAGAGAATGAAAAGGGTTCTACCATGTAACTAACTACTGAGTTGGCAGTCAGGAGGATAGCGAGTGTGTGATTCAGCTGAAAAGGGTATATGCCGAAATAGTGGGGGATTACGGGAGGATAGGTTGCAATTGGTTGGGACTTTTGGGGAGGGATTAGGCACTCCCGAACTGCCTAGACTGGTTTCTTTTCTTGCTTTTGCATTTCCTAGCGTGTATTTCAGAAACTAGGTCCTGCTATCACTGTGATACAGGCCTGAATATTCCCATTGATACAGGGAATCCCAATGCTCTGTTTTGCCTCATTTTCCGGTAACCATCATATTATTAAGCATTTTATGACAGAATTTGGTAGCCGTCTTCAGTTCAAACTTATATAAACATATTTATAATCTTTTCAAATGTACAAAACATGTATTATATATCTTTTATATTTTTATTTCTTTTTTTATACGTGTGGAGAAGACTCATAGATACAGGCCAAAAACATTGAAGGGGAGAATATTGTTGAAGTTTAGAAAACTAAGACAAGAACACAAGAAAAAACAATCACTAATAACTCAATAGCAAATACCCGATGCAAGAGCTCCATGAACTGTCAAGTGCTCAATTGCCTGTATGTCTTCAACATCTTCTGCAATCTGTCGGGTCAACGGCTGAAAGTTCTCTAACAAAGACAGTTCATTGTGTCCCCCTGAATTTCAAGAATAAGACCAATCAAATTCATTTCTCCTACCAAGATTAACTCAAAAATTATTCACATGTACCAGTAAAAGCAGGTGCTGGCATGGCAACATCCAGAACGGACACCATATTCTGCCTTCCTTGCCCTGACAACATTTGCACAAGTCCGTGAAAATCCACAGCCCCAGAAACAGAACACGCATCTGTAGTAGGCCCAACTGGTACCATTCGGAAAGGAAGACTAATGGAGTGTAGTGCAGCAGCATAAACTGCACTTGAGTGGTAATGCTTATCATCTTCAATGTGGAGGAATTTGGAAGCTTTACCTATAAAATTAGATGTAAAAAAGAAACTTTAGACCAGAATACAGACATCAAAATAAGGTTCAGTATAATTGAGTAAGTTTTGGAAAATACAATTAATGCATTGGCGAGCCAACACCAATACATCTGACATCAGTGACGGAAACTCTATCAATATTAGAATAGAGTACAAAACAATTCAAGGCCATCAATGACATCTGACCATTTAAGTTTGTACAGTATCACCATCTTAAACATCAGTAGTTGCTGTGCTGCCTATTATCAAAGGATAGATATTGACTATTGAGTAATATAATGATAAATTATTACTTTTACTTAAGGAGGGCAGACCAACAGGTACAATAAGTTTGCAATAGGATGATAGTCTTGAAAATGATATAGCATCATGGAGCTCCTCCAAGATTGTACGCTTCCTGCTTTGAAGAGTTGCACGTGAACCAGAACCGTGGACAGCATACAACATGACAGGAGTGTTTGTATATTCATCCACAATATTCTCTAAAAATTCAGCAGCCACAGCAGAGAAACCCCCGGAGTCATCAACTACGAATTGAAATCCCTGCCAAGTTTTAAAGAATGTTCAAACATCAAATCAAATGGAGTTTTTCTAGAGCCTAACAGATAAAGGCAATATCAAAACACCATATATTTTGTTAGCATACCAATAATACCTTCAATATTAAAATCTCACACCGAAGGATACAAAGCTAAACAATAAATGCAGGATATCCAATAATGCTTTGGATATCTAGTCATAAATAGGTTTGTGAATTGCAACACTATAATGTCAGGTTAACATAGCTTTTACAGGATTGCGAATACTGTACTTCTATTAACAGGTTCTATTCAAGGTTTATGAAATACTTAGTTCATCATAAAATAATCTGCCTAGAAATGATTATAGGTTCATTAAATACAAGCACTACCTATGTTCAAGGAATAAGCAATGCATTCTTCTATATAGAAAGGACCTTCCAAAAAATGAAAATAAGAATACAAATTGACTGAAAAGTGAAAACAGTATAGAAAATCCAGATGCTTTAAGATATTGCATCCATTCATTGTTTCCCTACAAGGGTCAAAGTTAAAGATACATGAGAAGTATCCCCCAAACCGACTACTAGATTAAAAATGTGAAAAAGTAGTTACCTGTATATGGTCACATTCTTCAACAAAAAAACGAAGCCTGTCACTAATTTCTTCCCCTTGCGAAGCCCAAGAAAAAGAATCCCTTCCAATTCCATAATTGTCAAATTCCTGAACATCTGCCCAAACTCCATTTAATTCATATAGACTTTGGGGGTGGAAATGTACTTTTGAGTAGTCTGTCCAAAACTGAACTCCATTTTCTAAACACTCGGTTATATCCTTGTCCTGATACTCACTCTGAGAACCACTGTTTGAACCACTGATCTCATTTACCATATTCAAATTTTCCTCTTTGTAAAGTCTTTGTAGGAACGCATTTTTTTTGTGAGGTTCAGAGGCTTGGGTGGAAACTCTACCAGTCCTGCACAAAGGTCTATGGGCATTAAGTGCATTTGAACATAATTTCAAACCAAGGGACCATGACCGATATAATTGATGAAGTAGGTTTGATGTCCAATAAAAATGGAATGCCAAAGCAATTTCAAATTTTCAATAACCTAGAAGGCTTAAAGTTGACACTTGGCAAACAATAAAAGATACAAGTAAACAGAACATCAGAATATCTGCAAGTAGAAATATATATACCCTCTTCAACTTTTATGCATACTTTTAAATCTGAGTTTTCTTGAGTGCTTCTGTAGCAGATCTGCCATCTCTATTACAGTTTTCAGGTATTTCCTATATAACCACTACTCAAAACTGACATTATATGATGTCTCAATATTGCTAACATTTACGAAAGAATCCATTGCCATTTTGCTAAAAGCTAATAATTTAGAGAGAAAATTCACACAACAGAAGTCAACATCCCCAATAATGGCTATGTTAGAGAGCCTTAATAAATCCTTTACATTTTTTATTCTTTATATGATTAATCATTGAACCATCATTATAAAAGCATAGACTACAAGCTCTCACCATGTGACAATATCTGATGTTGTGGGAGCAACCTCCTTATACAGTGTACCATGTGAACTCATAGATCCAAGGGATCCTAAAAAGGTTAACAAATCCTAAATATAGATTACAAGGGGATAGAAGGAAATGTTTACACCAGGAAAAAAACATGTACAGGAAATTATACAATCAATCTCATGCCAAAATAATTTTACATTAACACACACTATAATCATAAGATCAACAGAAGACAAAATTAAAACAGCAAATGGAAGTTGTTGTGAGGATGTTGATTGATATAAAAACTGATATCCAAGAAGGAAACACCAGATAGGCAATATGTTGTACTTTATTCAACTCCTTAAGGGTAGAAAGGTTTGCAATGTTGCATGAAAAGTTTAAATAGGTGGGAAATTGGGAATCATGTCAAAAACAAACATCTGGAATTGCCCTCGATTGAAAGTCAACAATCTCAAAAATGTACTATTTACTACCAACATATAGTAATAATTATCGTTGTAATAAGAAAATAAGTTGTCTCCAGACAATATTATAGAGTGAGTCATCTTGTTTATACTGCATACAATTTCTATCTCCCAAAAAAATTAACAAAGATCAGTTAATTGGTATGACAACATCTAAACAACTACTATTGAACCTTTGCACCAATGACACAGGTCCTACTACATACTGGTACAATGTTTTCAAGTCACTATTCCCCTCCAGAATTCAGTTGAACGTAAGACTAACCATTAATCCTTCACAGCCACATAGTGCCATCAACGTAATGAATAGCAATACCAACAAATAGATCCAAATCCAACAAAAGGGACAACATCAACACTGACTAACATGTTTTTTCAATATAAAAATATATAAATTGAATACCTCTCAAGTTTATTGAAACAAGGCGAGGAGTGTATGCAGGGATGCCCTGCACGCATTTAAGCAAAAATGGTGTGAGCATAAGTACAACAACTGAGCTAATGCTTCTAAATCTACAAATTCATATCATCGGTCGCCATTTTTCCGTTGCCACTACTAAAAAAATGCCAACCAGACATTAAACATTCAATTAATAGTTAACACTAACAGAATCGAATTAACTGATACTTAATGTTTGCATTGGTGCACAGGATATCTGGAAAATGGCAAATGAAATGGGGGCACTAGATAGCAGCAGACCAAATAGATAAGCCCAGATACAAGATCCTATTCAATCTTCCACCAACAAACTTCTAGTAGAGTACAATATCATTTTCTCAAAATAATAATAACAATAATAATAATTGTTGAACTACGGAAAATTGCACCTGTTGTGTCTGACCAGTACGATAAAGCACATCCATGTTAAGATCCTGATTTTTGAAGACTGAATCAGCTTGAGGATCTCCAGCCAACCCAAGCAACTCATCCTTACAATTGAACACAGATGAAATATTAATTAAATGGTTAAACAAAGGAAATCACTCAAAAGTGCTTTCAGTTAGGGTCTGTTTGGTTCAAATAAGGGGAGGGGAGAGGAGGGATTTTAATGGAGGGAGGAGGGAGGGAGGGGAAGGAGGGAAAGATTTACTTTGATTTTGTGTTTGGTTGAGAGGAGGGAAGGGGAGGGAGGGAAGCGTTCTTTGTTTGGTTCAGGAGAGGAAGGAGAGGGATTTTAATGGAGGAAGGGATTAATTCTTGGTATATCCTTATAGTGTTTTATATTATATTATATATAAGGATATTTCGGTAATTTTATTTTAAATAATTTAATCTCCCTCCTCCCTCCAAAACCCCCCACTTTGGGAGGAGAGCCAAAATTGGCTTAGGAGGGATTTTGCTCCCCTCCCCTCCCATTAAAAAAATTGAACCAAACAAACATAATTTAAAATATCTTCTCCCCTCCTCTCCCCTCCAAAACCCCCCAACCAAAAAACGGAACGAGGGTTTCGATCCATCAGAAATAAATAAACAAAGCAAACAGCATGTGAAGTGCAATTTCTGACATTTAATCGCATAAAGAACATAAACAAACGTAGAGGAGGAGGAGTGAATAGGCGTTGAAACCTGAAAGTTCCAGAAGTGAGAGCCAACGAAGTTGGCATAATCACCAACTTGGATAGTTACAATTTCTTTCATGCTCGCTTCCTATATCAGTTGCAGAATAGCATAATCGCGTTAATTTCTTCGAAGCAACAAAAAAAGGGAGTTTATTCTGAAATTTAGCATAGCACGCTAAGTGAGAAACGCACCTTAGGTTAAGCGGAAACGGGTTGTCTAACTTTGACGCGCGAACGGCACCATGACTTTCTCTCATTTTGATCCGTTAGATTAATCTAAGGCACCATAATGTGCCATGTGGCCCTCTATTTTTATTTGAAAAAACTTAAAAACACAACACAGAGACACACAATACTCCCCCGCGCACATTACCTCTCGCTACCGTCTCTTCACTGCTCCCGCGACGCCGACGACGACGACACCGCCGTCTCAGCTCCAACCGCCGTAATTTCTTCTCGCGTCTGTACAGCTCGGACTCTGTACATCGGGAGCAGGAGGATTCGGACCCCAAACCGAACCCGGGTCGTGATTCGGGCAAGGCGGAGATGAAGAAATCGGCCAGTGAGAGGGCGCGTTCGATGAAGTCTGAGTCGGAGGAAGAGGACGAAGAAACGGTGGAGCGACGGAGGCCGGCAACGACGACAGCGTCGTGCAGAGAAGACGAAGAGGTGGACGCGAAAGCTGATGATTTTATCAACAGGTTTAAGAAGCAACTGAAGTTGCAGAGGCTTGACTCTCTTCTCCGATACAGAGACAAGATGCCAGGAAATTGAATTTGAAGAGAAGAGAAACACTTTCCCTTTGATTGAAGTCGTCGCTGTTCATCGATGGTGAAGAATGAAAAAAGAATTTGTAACATGTTTATTTTATTTTTTAATTTAGTCTTTTACATTTTATTTGTTTTGTTTTATTCCCTTACGTTTCAAACGTTATAACATTTTGGTTCTTTCTGTCATTAAAAGCCAATTGTCCGTAGGTAAAAGTCCATTTTGAAATGTATAAAAAGACCTATACTGACAAACAATTGGCTTTTAGTGACGAAAATGACTAACTTAATGTAACGTTTGAAACGTAAGGGACCAAAACAAAATAAATAAAACATAGAGGACCAAATTGAAAACTAAAATAAACATAAAGGACAAAATGTATAATTTAGCCAAAAAGAAAAAAACCACACAACTCTGAGAAAAATGTCCACATTTTAGAAGGTACATCACGCATGTAATAAAATAACTTATTATAATTGTAATTTGTAGTTTTGTACCCAAAAAAAAAAGAGTAATTGGTCACATTAGTCTCTGAAAGTGTAGCTCGGTATCACTTTGGTCTCGAAAAGAATAAAACTTCAAAATAATGCCTAAAAGTGTTCAACTTTTGTCACTTTGGTCCTTGCTGTTAGCCATTTAATTATCTCCGTTAAAAATCCTTATGTAGCTGTTGATGTGTCGCTAAAATTAGTGAATGGGCCTCAATTTAAATGAGTAATTGGTCACATTGGTACCTTAAAGTGTAACTTAGGGTCACTTTGGTCCCTGGAAGAGTAAAAACTCCAAAATAGTCCCTGAAAGTGTTCTACGTTTGTCACTTTAGTCTCTGTCATTTGTCACTTTGGTGGCACATCTTCAAGTGAGCCAAGGTTCATGTCATTCATCTCAACTCCTATGTTTCTACCAAAAGGACCTCATCAAGCTTGACAAGTGTGAAATATTGAAGATTGAAGACTTTTTTTTGCTGAAAATAATGATGTATATGCACATGTTAGGTGCAAGTATTTTGATTTAAACATAGTAGTATGACTTGGTGACTGTTGTATATGCACATAATGTGCAAGTATTTTGATATTTGTCTCAAATGCAACAGTAACAACATCTCTTTCATTCTCTTTTTAGTATTTACAATTACTTCAATCAATTTATCAACCCAGACAAAGTATCCAATTCAATCAATTTCATCCCGAAAATTTAATTAAATGCACAAATTACACTCAGAATTTATGATAAATCAAATAGGATTGAGAAGAAAAAAAACCCTTAAAACCCTAACATGCACTGATCTTATTGATTGTGCAAGTGTAAAATAGTCTGCCTCTGTTAATTTCGGTTTGCGCAACACGTCTAACAACCCTTCTCCCACAATCACAGTGCAGCACCAGTTGTGTACTCCCCATCCTCGTTGAAGACGATTGGCTGCGCTCTCCACCAGATACTTGGTATCTCTTTTTATTCTGCGATGTATGTGCACCACCTCCCATCATCATCTACCCTTGCTTTACTCAATTTTTGAGTTAGGGTTCAGAGAAAGCCCTAAATCTGATTTCTGATTTAGGACCAAAGTGACAAATATTTAACACTTTCAGAGACTATTTTGGAATTTTTACTCTTTCAAAGACCAAAGCAACACCGAGTTATACTTTCAGGGACCAATGTGACCAATTACTCATTTAAATTGAGGCTCACCAATTTTAGCGACAAATCAGTTGCCACGTAAGGATTTTTAACGAAGGCAATTAAATGGCTAACTGCAGGGACCAAAATGACAAACGTTGAACACTTTCAGGGACTATTTTGGAGTTTTTACTTTTCTATGGACTAAAGTGACACCGAGTTACACTTGCAGGGACCAATGTGACTAATTACTCAAAAAGATATATATTATCAATAACTCAAGAGGAAAATTTCCAGATTTGAATGGCCCAAAATTTTTTTCCCAGATTTTTTTTATAAAAAAAAAATTGAGGCCCATGGGCTGGCCCTAGCCAACAGGGCTTTTTGGCCCTATAGGCTTTTACAAGAGTGGGTTTTTTGGCTCCAGCCCATATAGGCTTGGGCTGGCCTGGCCCGTATAGGCCAAATCAATGATTTAAAAACCGGACCGGACGGTCCGACCGTCATTCGGTAGTGTTAGCGGTCAGTTCAACCTCAATTGAACCGCAATCTGGTTGAACCGCCCAGAACTGGGTTGAACCGGTTTGAACCGCCAAAAGAACTGGGTTGGACCGTTTGAACTTATTTTATTATTATTTTTATTTACTTTTTCTTAAAATTAGCACTTATTTATTTATTTATTTATTAGTCACCCGGTTCAATCGACGGTTCAACCGAATGAACCAATTGAACCATGACCCGGACGTCACGCCGGTTCGATCTCCGGTCCGGTTTTTAAAACATTGGGCCAAATTGACACCTCTAATCGGGGTTCCAATAGAACAAAACATCATTTTTCATTTCTTGTTCCTTTGGTAAGGTTTTGGTCCTTTTTTTTGTCAAAAGAGTTTCATTCATAGAACTGTTATAGGCTAATACCATGGTTTTGGTCCTTTTATTTGTCGGGAAATACCAAGAAATTTGGATTGGGCTCCAAAACTTAAGTTGTTAAAAAAAACTATGTCACAAAGGCATATCTTGCTTCGACAAAAAAAAAATGCATATCTCGCACAAAAGGGCTAAAAAAATTATTCTCTCACTCTTAATTTTTCTTCTCTCTTGCACAAGGGCTATCATAGAGGAAGTTGCATTGGGGGTTTTATGGGTGGGGCCGGGGGCCTATGGGGAGTGGCTTTGGGGGGTAGGGTCTGAGGTTGGGGGCGATGGCCATGGGGGAGGAGGGGAGGGAATACGATTACAAGTGGAGAGATGCAAGGGAACAGGGAAGGTATCTGAAACTTAGTTTTCTGGTAAAGGGTGGGGAGGGCTCCGGAAAATAGCTTTCAATAAGGGTATTTTCAAAAAAATAATAAGTAGGAGGAAGGCATTAGAAAAACAGGGTGCAAATAGCAACTCCTGTGTTCAAATATCACTGTTCAAATGTAACTGAACATGGCATGACCCTCCACTAGTGGCAATGGTATGAGCTTACATATTCATATTTGATATCGACTTCCTTGTCTAGATCAATATGAGTAATTCACATTAATTCATTGAAAAACCATCTCGGACATAGCTGACCGAGGTCGTACCTTCAGCTTTGAGATGTCACTTACTCTTACAGATCCCAATCATGGTTCATCTGTGAGCTCAAGTACCCAATTAACGGTCACCTTAAGGCCTTTCACACTATTTTAGAGATTTTGTACAGTGGGTTGAAGCTTGGAGTCCATGACAGTGGGAAACCCATTACTGGAAAACACATATACGAAACATTAACACCTCTGAAACGTCGATCGTTTCTCACACTTCAAAATAGTTGAGTTGGAACCTCATGCTGGGCTGCTAGGTAGGCTAGCCTAATTCCCAGAGTTTCCGATTGAATATTAACTCTATACGACCCATGCTGGGTAGATAACTAAATAACTGTCATATGGCCACAACCTAACTAATTCGGTTAGGAAGATAACATCATATTAGCTATATAAGTATGGTAAAGCCATTAAATAAGGGACACATTATTCTTTGTGATTACACACTCACCTCAATCATTGACTGATTTGGGCGTCAGAGTGTTCCACAGGTGGTCATCACTGCCTACCTCCATCACTGTGAGTTTCTCTCTCTTGAGTTCATATATCAGCACATAATATGCAGTTGTATATCATATACTAATATATTATTTACAGTTATCACGTAGAAGAATCGCACGCTTTATTAAAACTTTCTCAAGTCTATTCAGACGCCCTCCTTGATGTTATTGTGGGTTTTCTTATAACCGTTCACAGATATAAGCGCATGAATCTAGAAAGAAAACACATTTGCATTAAATATATGTTTGAGGTGTGTTAAATGGAAGAAAAAAAAACATGCACGCAGATTGTGAATTTATCAAAAATTTACAATTTTTTCTTAAAGGTAAAAAATAAAAAGAATAAATTTACTAAAAATGGTAAAAAAATACATACTACTCCCTCCATTTCAATATATATTTCATATTTACAAAAAAAAACCAAAAATATATGTCATTTTATGTTTTCAATAAAATATTAAATGATTTCTACCAGTTTTACCCTTAATATTAAATGTGTTAAGTCAATATCACGTAATATTAAATGTTTTCTATTAAGGTTAATTTGATAAAATTATTTTTTTTATTAATTTTTTTATTAAATTGTTTGATTTAACCAAATATGATATATATAATGGGATGAGGGAGTAATAAACTTGCTTTAAGTCTATCCAAAGTTCAAAATGCATTTTGTGTGCCTTTGTATAACCGTTCATAAGTACAAGCACATGTTTCTAGAAAGAAACGCATTTGCATTAAATATATGGTCGAGGTGTGTTAAACTGAAAATGGAACACGCGGATCATGACTCTCTTTGTTAAAAAGTAGCAACATATAGCATATAAACTAGTTGACAGCAGATAAGTTAGTAGATAGTGGATAAACTTATAGTGGATAGCTGATAGTGGATGAATTAGTAGATTGAATTTAAAGTTTTTAATAAAATTAACGATTGAACTAGCTGATAAATATAAAATAACATAAAATGACATTTGTAATAAATAATAGAGAGAATACATGCGTTAATAATTTAATAGAGGATAAATAAGGAATTTAATTAAAGTAATAAGGGTAAAAATGAGAGAAAAATGAAACGCTATAAGTTATAAACGCAAACGCTACTTCAAGCAGCGTCTGAAAAAATGTTATAAGCTAATATTACAAAACACCTTCTACAAGCTTATCTGCTATAAGCTCACAAAATGACCTTACCAACTGGTAAAAAGTAGTGGATAATAGATAAGCTAGCTGATAGTAGATAAGTTAGCGGATAGCGGATAAACTTTATAGCAAATAGCTGATAGCGGATAAGCTAGTAGATTCAATTTAAGGTGTTTGGTAAAATTAGCGGTTGAACTAACTGATAAATACAAAACGATATAAAAGGACATTTTAATAAATGAGAGAGAATGTAACTATTAATAATTTTTTACTTTATTTAATACAGGATAAACTAGGAATTTAATTAAAATAATAAGGGTAAAAACGAGAGAAAATATGATACGTACGCTGTAAGTTATAAGCTCAAACGCTACTTCAAGTAGCATATGGAAAAACGCTATAAGCTAGTGAAAAACGATAAAAGCTAGTGGTTACCAAATACCTGCTACGAGCTTATCCGCTATAAGCTATTCGCTATAACTAGCGGTTTGGCCTTACCAAACAAAGTCTTAGTCTGTCTCATATTATTTGTCGTTTAAGGCTATGCATAGTGTAACACCTGAGGACGAGATCGACCTCGTATTAGGACGTCGTATCGAGACCTCGTGTCGAGATCCCGTGCCAAGATCGCGTGCCGAGGTCATATGCCGAGCTGAGGAGACCGCGTGCACTAGCTGCTGAACTGAGGAGATCGCGTGCATTAGCTGCTGAGATCGCGCACCGAGCTGATGAGGTCGTGTACCGAGCTGAGGAGGTCGCATGTCGAACTGAGGAGGCCGCGTGCACGAACTCGTGTTAGAGCCTTGTGCGCCTGCACAAGCACCCTGATCGACCTCGTGTCGAGATTGGAACACTCGTATTTTACGTACGTTATTTAGCGTTGTTGATTCTATTGTTTGTAATATTTATATTATCGGTTGCAGTTCTCGTTGCTGTGTTTGAGATCTGTAACCTATAGATTAGAGGGTAATCATGAGAGAGGAGAGATTAGATGGGTAGAATGATTGATGGGATTAGCATCTCATAACAGTAGTTACACGTCACTTATTTGTGTGTTGTTTTAAAAAAAGAAAAATTCATTTAGTAGTTTATCTACCAGCTGTATATTCGATCAGCCCCTCACAACTCTCACTTTCTCTTTTCTTCTTTCTTCTTCTCTGAGTTTCCTCTTCCTCTCCAAAACTTCCATCGAAGAACCTTGGATTTTACTGAGCTTCTGCACAAACTTTCTTCATCAAACTTGTTCCTCATCATCTCCTCGACATATATCACCATCTCGACCATCATCTGAGGTATGGAAAAACAGATTTTCTCTTCCTTCATGCTACTGTTTAGCGCCATTTCTTCCTTCCATTTTAGCTAGTTTTTAAGCTTCCAAATCATGTCGTATTGATAGATTTTCTCCTTCATGATATTACCTACCTTTCTAACCAATTATTTGAGCTTGTAAAACAAATTGCTTTCTCTGTTTTCTGCAATAGGCAGTGCCCAAAATCCTCCCTATTTGGTTTGTTTTGATTTCTTGTTTTAGTTTGCTGTACGTTGCTTCTTGTCGATGTTGTTGTTGATTTATTTGTTATAGAATCATAGAACCTTTTTCATGAACTTTTGATCGAAAACCCTAACTTTGTGTTAGAGGAAAAATGGTTTTGTCTGGTGATGTATGAAAGAAGTTTTTAATAAAATTATTAGAGAAAAGGAGTTATTTTGTAACGTTTGAATTATGGTTTTATTTGTTTAAGTTCTTGAGTTTTAAATGTTTACTTGGGTTGTGGTTAAGATTGGGATAACGAGAGCTAAGTGCTATTAGAACCCATAGATCGAACTAAGTTGTACTCGTATTAGGCGGTGTGATTTCCGAGATCGTGCTGCAAGGAGATCCGGGTGTACGAGAACACGAAACCGAGGTCGACTGAGAGCCGTACGTGTCGAGATCGAGTAAGAGAAGTCGTTGTCAAGCTCGTTTGAAGACAGCCGTGTCGAGGTCGTTGTCGAGCAGCGTAGCTTGGAGTTCGGTAAGGGCACTTCTAGACATTCTAGGATTTTTATTGTTATATTACTATGTATGGATTCCTTGATTTGTGTCGAGCATGTAATGTTGTGATATGATTGGGTTTTTGCATGTATTTAATATGTGATTGAATATATGTTGTGAATTATGTATTGACTGTTGAATTGCGTTTCTTCATGTCGAGCTTGCTCTTTTTATTTGACATGCGGTTGAATATCTTGTGTATAACTCTTTGAATATCGTGATGCTTAATTGTTCATCGAGTGAGCGAGCTAGGCGAGTCGTTATGACGTTTTGAGCCGTGACCGGATAACTAAGGGTGCTAGGTCCCCTTTGTTTACGGAGATTGACTAGACGTCGCCACGCTATGGGACTGAGTCGATCGCCCTAGGGAGAGCGAAGATCCCAAGGCTTCTGGACTTTTCAAAGATACTGATGCAGCGTGTGCATTCCGGAAAAATTGTCGAGTCGAGAGAAATGGATAGCGAGTTGAGTCGAGTTTAGAGTGAGATGGTTGAGTCACGTTTGGTGAATGTTATACTTTGCTGTTTACTTATTTCTTTATGCCGTGTTTATCTTGAATTGTTGAGAAGTTGACCCTTTCCCGTGGTGCCTTCAATCCATGATGGTCACCCAGGCGAGGTCGAGGGCGCAGGGAACTCGACAGCAGACGATGGCGAGGAGGAGCTCAACGAGGATCAGGGCGACGACCTCTACTTGTCGTGATTTGCTTTGTCTATGTTTTATGTATAGTGGTTGTGACCAGTTTGGGCTAGATGTTATTTTGAGCACAGGGTAGACTGATGGTCTTACTTTTGGAGCAGCCCCCTGCGTGGGTGTCTGCCGGAAGTACCCCCAGGGTATGATTGCTCTCTTGAAGTCGTCATACCTTAGGTGTATTTTCTTTATACATTATTACTCTGCATTTTGTATACATCATCATTCTGAGTGGTATATATGTATATTATGCATGTATGTGTTATTAGAATTTATGTCTTGTGTCTTAGTTGCACCATGTTTTCGAAAAGCTGTAATTACTCTGATGTGCACGAGCTGGTCTTAGAAGAAAAAGAAAAATATACCGTAAATTTTTATAAGGCACAAGAGTACCGTTTTAAACGCATCGCATACAGGGTAACTTGAGCTCGATGTGTTGAGCTCGGTAGCTCGAGCTCGGTATGTTGAGCTCGGTAGCGGTCCGGAAACGGGTCGTTACACATAGGTTTTAAGAAAATCATTGGTTGCACCTATTTCCAAGGTAAACTTATTTTTTTACAAATATATCTTTATTGTAGTAAGGGTTGGGTGGTAGAGTCAATTAATATATGATAGTTGAGATATAAATAAATAAGGGTATTGTTGAAAAAATATAATTAATATTTTCAAAGTAACAAATAATTTGAGACAAGCAAATATTTCAAACATGACAAACAATATGAGAAGGAGGGAGTATTACTCTATTGTCTCATTTTAATATTCTATTGTCTTAAATTATTTACTTGTTCTTTTAAGAAAATTAAGAAGTATTAATTATTTTTCCCGAAAAATTCCTCTTTATCTCAACCACTCTAATTAATAAGTGATGTTTTAGTCAAGTAGTGTCATTTTATCATGGAAATTAATAAACTCAATTATTTTTTTAAGAGACACACATAACCTAAAAGGACAAGTAAAATGAGATGGAGTGAGTAGAAATTTATAATTTTCTGTTTTTCTTTAAGGTGAAAAATTAAAATGAATATTGTTACTAAAATTTTTAAAAAAAATATTGCAAACTTACTTAAGTCTATCCAAACGCATTAATATATATAAATTATATAATACTCCAGATAATTGTATATCATATAAATATTATATATATACTACTTTCGTCCCTCTATGTAAGACTTTTTGACCAATGCACAATAATTAAGAAAACTAATTTTATATTAAAGTTGTCAACAATGTGTATTTTCTTTCCAAAATTATCCTTATATTATTAAGAGAGAGAAATGGTTGGTCTTTTAATTTTCTCCATTTAACTAGGGATATTTTCGTAAAAAAATAATTAATGCAACTTGTAATTTAGAAAGCGCCTAATAAAAAGAGACAAGAAAATTTTACAAAATAGTCTTATATATTGGACAGAGATAGTATATTATAATATTGTATTACATCAATTATTTATTATATAATATTTTGTTATATATTATTGCATATATTAATTACACGATATTTTATATATATATATATATATATATATATAAGATGGTTGTCTAGGGGTTTATTGGTAATTTTAGGCATTCAATTTAGGGATAAATTGGTCACTTTATAAATTGGTGATAAATTTCTACCGTTTATGTCATTTAATTTGTAAACCACTAATGCATGTTGTCTAGGGGTTTATTGGTAATTTAAGGCATTCAATTTAAGGATAAATTGGCCACATTATAAATTAGTGATAAATTTCTACCATTTATGTAATTTAATTTGTAAACCACTAATGCATTTAATTAAGAAATTCTTATTGTAAGGGGTATTTATTTTGAATACACAAAGGGCCTTTAAGCCTATCAATTATTACTATATAAATAAAAAAACCTATTACTTTTTTCAACTTCTACTGTGTTATGTGTAACACCCTGACTTCTATTAGGGCATTACTTACTAAATTAACAGAAAACAAAAGTTAACGTAATAAAAATTTTCGCAGCACAAATAATAATAATAAATGGATCCTTTTTGAAAACTAAGACTTTGACTAAACAATTTTTCTTGATCACGTCAAGCATTATAAGACAAGGCTCATAATAAAAGACATTAAACACTGTTACAACCAAATCGAATACGATGCGGAAAATTCATAACAATTTTGACCCCAGACATTCATTTAATCTTATGCTAAACTAAGACGTTGACTCTTACATAAAGCTTAAAGAAATAAAAGACGACTCGTGATCCGGTGTGAACTCAAAGGGTCTCGCCGTGAAGGCAAAATCGAGCACAACTTAACTGCTTCATTACACTTGTACCTGAAAACAACGCCCCAAAACATAGTGAGTTATAAAAACTCAGTAACATAGACTTAACGTAAAAATCATTTACCGTTGTTTCCAGCCATATGTGGTGTGCTACGTATGGGAAACTCCTCTCCTCATAACAGACTATTTAGATACACATACTTGAGGCACCTAAGCCAAAACATTTTTCTTACACAAGCATAGACACATTTATGGGAACATATAACTCGCGACAGCCAATACAATGAATGTACTTAAATGCAGTGCAACTTAAATAGGAACATAAAGTTTTTCTTTCTTTTGTGCTTAGCACATCTTTACTAGTCCCATGATGGTAAACTTGGAGACTCATCGGGAAAACTATGTTGTTGGATTTGGTCAAAGGCCCCACTCAACATAACTAGCGGTATGGTGGTTAGACGTCTATAACCTTCAAGTGGCGTCCCACGAGACTAATGTCCGCTCAAAACCGCAAGTGCACGGTTGCAACGCCAAGTTATAGTATAAAAGATATCGTCTCCACAGGGAATGTTGATAATTACCGTTCTACTCAGATTAATTTGTTATTTAGACAAATTGTTGAAGTGTCATAGAATTTAGAACTTAAAAGAAGAAAAAGAAATTGGAATAAAATGCACACAAAAATTATGATTATAAAGATACTGGGGTTCTGGGTTCACTTTATACTAATGATTAATCACTTGACCAATTTATAATAAGAGCCGAGAAAATATCCTTATTGATTACCAGTCATCTATTCAAAAATTATTAACACCCAATGATCATGCAATGTTAACAGTCTTCCTCCTAATTTACTACTTTGTTTGATCATTCAAAGTAATTAAATAGAAAGAGCACAAAGCATCAATAGATTTATCAATTCAATGACTGACTGAAAATGAACACGCAATCCTTGATCCGGCAAAGCATGCAAATTCAATTATTCCTAGAGTTCCGTTAATTAATACAAGGTATGATCGCCAAATAATTAATTAACTGTGTAAAGAGTGATCAGTTCTTTTTAGAATAAATTCACCAGGAATAATTTAATCAAAAGGACTAAAGACTCATATTATAAATTGGACCAAGATTATAAGCATAGTAAAAGATTCCTCATTACCCCAGTAACAGGATTAGTCACACATTATAATTGAAAATAACAACACAATACTAATTCCAGAATCCATAATAAAATATAAAGAGTAAAGAAATAAAATTACACAAACTAAAATGACAAAATACCAAAACAAAATGAGTCTGGAAAATGTCTCCACTCCAGAACTCCAAACGGGACGACGAAAAAATGAACCACCTGTGTTCGTTCCCTCATCCTCTATTTATAGAGAAAAAATAGATAGATGAGGTTAGCAAGAAAAACATCTCTGTCCACTTTCGGCGTTCGTGCTTCTCTGTTTTCTTTTTGCAATTGGCAATGATATTAAAATACTAATGGCCAGCGTGTGAATGATATCAAAATACCAATGCATTTTGCAATTTGGCCAGCGTGAATGATGGTTTCCACTTGCACTCTGTTCACGTCTCTTTTTTTAAATTCAAAGGATGCCAGCGTGCTATCCCATTTTGTTGTGCCTTTGGTTGGTTGGTTGTTCCTTATTTTCTCCTTTTCAAGAATGTTTTGTGCTTTTGACACCCCCACTTTTCATTTATACGACTCCTTGATGCATCACCTATATTTATTTAAGTCTAGAAAATACGATGATTCCCACTTCAAATAGAATTGTGAAAAAAATATTCATTTTTGCTCCAAAAATTCTTCTCTTTTTGTTCTTTTCATACTTTGCAATTTCTACACAAAATAAGGTAAAATGGGTAAGTATCTAAACATTAATAATCACAAAATGTATTAAACCATACCCAAAATTCCCCTATAAATTGCACAATTTGGTGGTTTATCAATTCCCCCACACTTGAACTTTGCTTGCCCTCAAGCAAAGAATCTGGTTATGCATCAAAAATCATTTCGGATAAATGGAAGCCAACCAATATATTGGGTAAAGCAAACAAACTAAAGATGCAACATTGAAAACAATTGAGAGAGTATTATTCTTTGATTTCATGATCAGATATATTAGCATTTTGAAGTCCAATTTTCCAAAAGTAAGTCACTCTCTCACATAACTCTCAAGTGTTTGATGGATGAGGGAAATCACACAAAATTTCTCAAAGACACACCGCTACCATATGCTTGACAATAGACCAAAACTCGACTAACAATTCACAGAAAAATTTCGAAATCAAGGGGTCTTTCAAAAGGTTGTATTGAGGCCAGGGTAAAAATTCAGGGTATGAAAATTGAAAGAAAGGCATTTACAAGGGCTTTCAAATTTTCAGCTTCCCTTGAATAAAAAATTTTAAGTGTATTTTTTTTTTCGCCTGCATGACACTATTTTTTTTTTGTGGCATCTAAGTTGACACCATTATTATGATGATTTTTTTTTTGACCTCCTGAAAAATTCACTTGTCAACATATTTTCATTTCAAAATTCAAGTGAATATATTTTGCACTATTATAACCACAATGCTCCACTGTATATTCAAGGGAACTGAAATCAGATTTTTTTTTCTTTTTTTTTTGGTTCCAAATAAAATTTCTTTTTAAGGCTCAAAGTGGGCAACTAAGTGGTATAGTCTTTGAAACAAAGTGCTGGAGGCTGGAAAAAAAATGCCTAATTGCCCCAATCATTTTTCAAAAATCCTGTAAATTAGTTTCGCTTTGAAATGGTCACATGTCAAGTTCTAGAACAACGTGTCATTGGAAAACAACTCATCAAAGAAGAAGGGTTTTCTTTAAATTATTCAGCAATGTGCAAACCCTTATTAGGCTCAAATTCTCACATATAGAAGCTATTTTGAAAAATTGTGACTTAAGGGCTTATTAATTTTCAGCTTTTCAAAAAATAATACAGTCTCAATATCCAAAAGCTGGTTTGAAAAATCAACAATTTTGCCCAAAAATATTAGCTTCCATTTTCAAAAATTTACCTCAGTTTTGTTACGCACACTCTCTCCCCCACACTTAAACATAGCTTAATTCCAAAAAGCGAGAGAACATAAACAGAATAAAACAAACAACCGAAGGTATTAACTGCCAAAATAACAAAATAAAATACCAGAAAAATACATAAACACTTCCCTGAGTATACGGGTTGCCTCCCATGTAGCGCTTGTTTAACGTCCCGAGCCTGACGGATACACTTCTTACTGAGCTTGATCCAAATTGATGGTGAAGGTATCTTGTTTGACTCCCTCCACATAGGCTTTCGCCCTCTGACCATTTACCTTGAAAATTCCCCCACTTTCTTTTTGGACCTCAATGATTCCATAGGGGAATACCTTGGTGATTGTGTATGGTCCAGTCCATCTGGACTTGAGCTTACCTGGGAATAAGCGTGGCGAGTTGTAAATTACAACTTTCTCACCCATTTGAAACTCTTGCCTCTGGATATGTTTGTCATGCCATTTCTTCGTGCGTTCCTTGTACAACTTTGCATTCTCATAAGCCTCTAGGCGGAATTCATCCATCTCATTTGGTTGCAACAAACGCTTCTCACCTGCATCTTTCATTTCAAAGTTCAAGTATTTGATGGCCCAATAGGCCCTGTGTTCTAATTCAACAGGTAAATGACATGCTTTTCCAAAAACCAGTTTGTATGGGGACATGCCAATAGGAGTCTTGAATGCTGTCCTATATGCCCACAGTGCGTCGTCAAGCTTTAATGACCAATCTTTGCGAGAATTATTAACTGTTCTTTCCAAAATTTTCTTTATCTCGCGATTGGAAATTTCCACTTGACCGCTAGTTTATGGGTGGTAAGAAGTGGTTACCTTGTGAGTCACACCATATTTTGCTAATAGATTTCCAAATTGTTTATTGCAAAAATGGGAGCCTCCATCACTTATGATTGCTCGGGGAGTACCAAAACGAGTGAAAATGTTTTTCTTTAAAAACTTGATCACTCCCCCAGCACTGTTGTTTGGTAAAGCCACTGCTTCCACCCACTTAGACACATAGTCAACAGCAACAAGGATGTAAACATTGTTATAAGAAGACGGGAAAGGACCCATGAAGTCAATGCCCCAAAAACATCAAACAATTCACAAACAAGAATATTGTTTAGTGGCATTTCCTGTCTTCGGGAAATATTCCCACTCCTTTGGCATCTGTCGCAAGTTCTAACAAAATTGTAAGCATCCCTGAAAAGGGTAGGCCAGTAAAAGCCACATTGTAAAACCTTGTGAGCTGTTTTTGTGGGACCAAAATGACCTCCCACTTCTTTTGAGTGGCAGTGTTCTAGAATAGAATTACACTCCACTTCTGGAACGCATCTTCTGATAATATTGTCAGAACAACATTTGAACAAGTATGGTTCATCCCAAAAATAATGTTTAACGTCAGAAAAGAATTTCTTTCGTTGAGCATATGATGATTAGGGGAAGAACATTACCACCAAATAGTTCACAATGTCTGCATACCATGGAAGTTCGTAAATCGCCAAAGAATTGTTCATTAGGGAAGGTTTCCCTTATTCCTTCAACAACAGAGGGTCTTACCTCGGGATCTATCCTGGAGAGATGATCAGCAATGACATTTTCAACTCCTTTCTTATCTCTGATCTCCACATCAAACTCTTGCAGCAAAAGCACCCATCTTATAAGCCTCGGCTTAGCACCCTGTTTAGCAAGCAAATGGCTAATAGCAGCATGGTCAGTGTAAACAATTACTTTTGATAAGACCAAATAAGGACGAAATTTGTCAAAGGTAAATATCACTGCTAGTAACTCTTTCTCAGTTGTTGTGTAGTTCTTTTGTGCATCATCAAGAGTTCTACTGGCATAATAAATGACATGAAAGATCTTGTCCTTTCTTTGGCCCAAAACAGCTCCTACTGCCACATCACTTGCATCACACATAAGTTCAAAAGGCAATGACCAATCAGGTGCAACAACAACAAGTGCTTCAATAAGTTTTGTTTTCAGAGTTTCAAAAGATTTTAAGCAACATTGAGAGAATTGAAACGACACATCTTTCATCAAAAGGTTAGAAAGAGGTTTTGCAATTTTTGAAAAATCTTTTATGAACCTTCTATAAAAGCCAGCATGTCCCAGAAAGCTTCTGATAGCTTTTACAGAATTAGGGGGAGGAAGTTTTGCAATAACCTCAATCTTAGCAGGGTCAACTTCAATGCCCTTTTGAGAAATCTTGTGCCCAAGAACAATACACTCACTGATCATGAATTGACATTTTTCCCAGTTCAAAACAAGGTTTGTTTGTTTACATCTTTTTAGCACAAGTTCAAGATTATGTAAACAAGCATCAAATGAAGAACCATAAACAGAAAAATCGTCCATGAATACCTCTATGCAATCTTCTAAGATGTCAGAAAAGATAGCCATCATGCATCTCTGAAAAGTGGCAGGTGCATTGCATAGGCCAAATGGCATTCTTCTATATGCAAATGTACCGTATGGGCATGTAAAAGTGGTTTTTTCTTGATCTTTAAAAGCCACAGGTATTTGCATATATCCAGAATAACCATCTGGACAACAGTAATATTCATGTCGGACAATTTCTCAAGCATCCGATCAATAAAGGGAGGGAAATGATCTTTCCTAGTGGCCTCATTCAATTTTCTCGTAGTCAATACACACACGCCACCCAAGAACTTTTCTTACAAAGAATTAATTCCTTCTTTTCATTTTCAGTTACTGTAGTCCCTCCCTTTTTCGGGACCACCTGCACAGGGCTTACCCAAGGACTGTCAGAGATAGGGTAAATTATACCTGCATCAAGAAGTTTGATAACTTCTTGTTTTACCTCTTCTTTCAAGTTTGGGTTGAGCCTTCTTTGGGGTTGCACCCTTGGCTTGTGGTCTTCTTCCATGTGGATCCTGTGTGTGCAAATTGATGGACTTATCCCTTTTATGTCATGGATAGTCCATCCAAATGCTTCCTTGTGTTCCTCGTAACTCTCAACAACTTTTCTTCCATTAAACTGTCAAAGATGAAGAAATAATAACAAAAAGAGGAAGGGGGATGTAGGAATGCATATTTGAGATTAACAGGCAGAGGTTTGAGTTCGAGCTCTGGTGGCTCTTCAATGGAAGACTTTGGCTTCTTCAGGTTGTTTCTTTCCAATGCTTCGTATTGGCCCTTCCATTTGTAACCTCCTTGGATTCTGCCACCATCCAAGGCTTTCCCTTCATCCTGCACCTCAATATTATCCAGAAAATCAAACTCATTCATTGTTAAGGCTTTCTCAAGATTGTCACTGTTTAACAATTCCTGCAAATTATATTGAGTTAAAGCACTGATGTTATCCAAAGTGGATACATAATTGCAAGATTCAAAAGTAGAAGGAGTTTTCATAGAGTTAAAAACTTTAAAAACAACTTCCTCATCATTAAGCCTTAAAGTGAGTTTTCCTTGGTGCACATCAATCAAAGTCCTTCCCGTAGCCAAGAATGGCCTTCCCAAGAGTATTGGCTCCTTGTCCACTTCCATGTCAAAAATCACAGAGTCAACCGGGAAGATGAACTTGTCCACCTTAACGAGGATATCCTCCACTATACCTCTTGGGTACACCACAGATCTGTCTGCAAGTTGGATTTGAATAGTGGTGGGTTTTGGTTCCTGAATGCCCAACTTCCGAAGAATAGACAAAGGCATCAAGTTGATACTAGAGCATAAGTCACACAGACACTTCTCAAAAGGTAAATTACCTATTGAGCAGGGAATAGTAAAACTCCCTGGATCTTTCAATTTAGGAGGTAATTTATTTAGGAGTATTGCCGAACACTCCTCATTAAGTTTGACTGTGGTAAATTCCTCCAGCCTCTTCTTGTTGGACACAATGTCCTTAAGAAACTTTACATATTTGCGCATTTGAGAAATTGCTTCCACAAAAGGTATGTTGACAGTCAGTTGCTTCAGGATGTCCAAGAATTTAGCAAATTGAGGATCAGATGCATTACCTTTGAGCCTTTGGGGGAATGGGATGTGTGGTGGAAGTGAGGGGAGTGGTTCAGTTGATTTCTCTTTTTCCTTCTCATTCTTGCTTTTCTTACTTGAGTTTTTTTCAGTAAGGTCTTCACTACTCTCTTTTCTTGGCACCTCGAGAGTCTTTCCACTCCTTGTAGTAATGGCTTTAGCTTGCTCTCTTGGGTTTTGTTCAGATTGGCTAGGTAGTGACCCTGTTTCCCTTTTGGTCATGAACTGCACTGTGGTCGCAACTTGACTTTCTAGGCTCTTGTGGTTGGAAGCGAAGTGCTCACTTTGTGTTTTCTAGCGACTTAACAGTTCCAACAAGACTGTCTATTTGATCTTGTAGGGATGACCTCCTTTGTGGTTGAGCTTGCAAATGTGGAGGTTTATAGGGAGGCTGACTTTGGTTTTGATTTTGATTCTTTTGTTGCCCTCCCCATGAGAAGTTGGGGTGATCCCTCCAAGCTGGATTGTAAGTGTTAGAATAGGGGTCATTTCTAGGCCTAGAACTAGTACCTACAAAATTTGCCTCTTCCAAACAATCCTGGGTCTCATGACCCATCAATCCACAATAGTTACAGGAGGTCACAGGGGCCCGTTTTTCTATGGATTTGAGTCTCTCATTGGTTTTCTCCATGTAGTTAGCCAAGACATCCATACATGGATGTCCATTCCTTTTCATGTACTTCAACATGGCTTCTTGCATATCAGCTTTTGGATCTGAGTCTTTGTCCTTGATGGCATTAACTCCTTCAATTATTTCACCAAATCCGGCAGGCCATTCATCTTTGTCATGAGAAACTGCAGCAACTGTTTTGGGCTTAGAGGCTAAGAGAGCCTCAAACTTCTTGCTTATTGCCTCTATCTTGGCCTCCAAAGCAGTGGTGGAATCCAGCTTATACATACCTGTCTGCTGAGGTTTCTTCGAGAGATGTCTCTCTCCCTATGCCCATTGAGCACTGTTCTGAGCAATTCTACTCATTATCTCATAACATTCAGAGGGCGTTTTGTTGCCCAAGGATCCTCCACATGCTGCATCTACAGCTGCCTTATCCTGAAAAGAAAGACCATTATAGAATATTTGAACCAACAGAGATTTATTGAAACCATGATGGGGACAGCTTAAGAGTAAATCTTGGAATCGTTCCCATGTTTCATGCATAGTTTCACCATCTTTCTGGGTGAATCCAGAAATTTCTGCTCTCAGTTTAGCAGACTTCCCAAAGTGAAATATTTGTTCAGGAATTTGCTTTTCAAATCAGCCCAGCTTGTGATGGAATTGGGTTCCAGTGAGTCTAGCCACAATTGAGCTTTTCCCTGCAAAGAAAAAGTGAATAAACGGAGCCTAATGGCTTCAGGAGTAACGCCATTATATTTCATAGTTTTTGTAATCCGTTGAAATCTTTTCAGATGTGCATTTGGGTCCTCATGTGGTAGACCCGAGAACTGTACATCTTTGACCATTGAAATTAGGCCTGGTTTAAGCTCAAAATTGTTGGCTTCTCTTCTTTGAGTCTTTGGATGCTATCATTTTCATCACAAGTTGGCGTGAAGTATTCATTCATAGTCAACTCCGCTTCTGCCATGGTTCTTCTCTGTCTCCTGATGGCTCTTAAAGTTCTCTCAATCTCAGAGTCGAACTGAAGTACAGGATTGTGAGATGGAGTTAGCATACACTGCAAAAATCTGGATCAAGTGGGTAGGAACTAAGATAATGATTATTATTAAATCAAACAAAGAAACTAAAATGATAAATGACAAATAAAATTCAATTGTAAGAAACAAATTAACAGAAAGAAGAGTCAGATTATTAATATATTTTTTTTTTTTGGGTTAGTCTAAAGAAAAGAAAATAAAAGAAAAATTAAAAGAGGACAGAAATGATCTAGTCTTCCAACCAGGAGACGCTAAATGAAACCAAAAAAAAAAAACTTAAAAATAAAAGACAGAAATAAAACCGACCATGTAGGAGGTAGAACCTTCCGTGTAGGCGGTGATACTAGAATTTAAATGACAAGAAAGAAAAAAATAAAAGAAAAGAAAATAAAAGAAAGAAAAATAATTACAAAAAGCGTCTAAAGGACAGAAATAAAACCGACCATGTAGGAGGTAGAACCTTCCGTGTAGGCGGTGATACTAGAATTTAAATGACAAGAAAGAAAAAAATAAAAGAAAAGAAAATAAAAGAAAGAAAAATAATTACAAAAAGCGTCTAAAGGACAGAAATAAAACCGACCATGTAGGAGGTAGAACCTTCCATGTAGGCGGTGATACTAGAATTAAAAATGAAAAGAAAAAATAATAATAATAAAAATAAAATAAGAGAAAGAAAAAAAAAATAAAATAAAATAAGAGAAAGGAAAATAAATATTTACAAAAAAAAAAAGAAAAAGGTGTCTAAATTAACAATTAATCTTTTCGATCAATATCAATCAACATTCCCCGGCAACGGCGCCAAAAACTTGTCCGCTCAAAACCGCAAGTGCACGGTTGCAACGCCAAGTTATAGTATAAAAGATATCGTCTCCACAGGGAATGTTGATAATTACCGTTCTACTCAGATTAATTTGTTATTTAGACAAATTGTTGAAGTGTCATAGAATTTAGAACTTAAAAGAAGAAAAAGAAATTGGAATAAAATGCACACAAAAATTATGATTATAAAGATACTGGGGTTCTGGGTTCACTTTATACTAATGATTAATCACTTGACCAATTTATAATAAGAGCCGAGAAAATATCCTTATTGATTACCAGTCATCTATTCAAAAATTATTAACACCCAATGATCATGCAATGTTAACAGTCTTCCTCCTAATTTACTACTTTGTTTGATCATTCAAAGTAATTAAATAGAAAGAGCACAAAGCATCAATAGATTTATCAATTCAATGACTGACTGAAAATGAACACGCAATCCTTGATCCGGCAAAGCATGCAAATTCAATTATTCCTAGAGTTCCGTCAATTAATACAAGGTATGATCGCCAAATAATTAATTAACTGTGTAAAGAGTGATCAGTTCTTTTTAGAATAAATTCACCAGGAATAATTTAATCAAAAGGACTAAAGACTCATATTATAAATTGGACCAAGATTATAAGCATAGTAAAAGATTCCCCATTACCACAAAGAATGTGATTAGTCACACATTATAATTGAAAATAACAACACAATACTAATTCCGTAATCCATAATAAAATATAAAGAGTAAAGAAATAAAATTACACAAACTAAAATGACAAAATACCAAAACAAAATGAGTGCGGAAAATGTCTCCACTCCAGAACTCCAAAGCGGACGACGAAAAAATGAACCACATGTGTTCGTTCCTCATCCTCTATTTATAGAGAAAAATAGATAGATGAGGTTAGCAAGAAAAACATCTCTGTCCACTTTTGGCGCTCGTGCTTCTCTGTTTCTTTTTGCAATTGGCAATGATATTAAAAACTAATGGCCAGCGTGTGAATGATATCAAAATACCAATGCATTTTGCAATTTGGCGGCGTGAATGATGGTTTCCACTTGCACTCTGTTCACGTCTCTTTTTTTAAATTCAAAGGATGCCAGCGTGCTATCCCATTTTGTTGTGCCTTTGGTTGGTTGGTTGTTCCTTATTTTCTCCTTTTCAAGAATGTTTTGTGCTTTTGACACCCCCACTTTTCATTTATACGACTCCTTGATGCATCACCTATATTTATTTAAGTCTAGAAAATACGATGATTCCCACTTCAAATAGAATTGTGAAAAAAATATTCATTTTTGCGCCAAAAATTCTTCTCTTTTTGTTCTTTTCATACTTTGCAATTTCTACACAAAATAAGGTAAAATGGGTAAGTATCTAAACATTAATAATCACAAAATGTATTAAACCATACCCAAAATTCCCCTATAAATTGCACAATTTGGTGGTTTATCAACTAACCATACCGAACTCTCCTCTTATGAGGAATCTTGGTGTCTTTTAAGACTCTTAAACTTGACTTATGCATTATCAATGCATGAACATAAGGAAATGACTATGCAATTCAATCGTTTAATTGTCAGACTTTCTCCAAAGATATCCATAAGAAAATCAAGGAGATTAACTTAACATATATCTGAGCAACTCACATTCATATCATGCATCTATAACGGATTATAAGATCAAGACCCTATAATTCATAAGCAATCATCAATAATCATAAACTTGAACATTTCTAATCTCACCTATTTCTCATAACATTCTAATCGTGAAACAAACATCCCAAGTGAAATCCCGTGGAACTCACATTTGGGGCAACATCATATTATTCTAAAACGTACTTTACTTATTCCAAGACATTGACTACAAGATCAAAGAATGTAACTTAACATGCATTTGAAACCTTAAGCTTCCAAGACATGCACGCTCACTTATACATATAATAAAGACAATTACAAATTCATAGGAAACTTATCATCACATTTGAGGTATAGTCTCTCATGAACCAAAAACTCAATCCCATTGGAGCTCTATGGAGCGACAATGGTTCAAACATCAAGCATACAATTTATGGGGGGTTGGGGGCAGCCATCCAACTACTTTTGCAGTCAAACCCACTAAATAATCATAACAATGACCATAAAATCAAACTTAAAATCAAAAGGGTTATCAAACCCTAACTTTGAACCCTTTAGGATTCAAAGACTTCTTTGAGAAAATCCTAGCACACCCTAAGAGAGGTTTGAAATAGGGAGATCTATGTTACCTTGTTCCCAAGTGTTTTGGGATGAAAACCTCCAAATCCTAGGGCTTAGCTTGTTTTCAACCTCCATGGAAGCTTGAATCAAGCTTCACCTTCATCTCATCATCTTCAATCTTCCATCGATAGGCCTGGATGTTCCTTCTCTTCCATTTCCTCCTATTGGTCGAGCTCCCTCTTCTCTTCCTCTTGTTCTTCTAGGGTTTCCCAAAATCCTTCATTGAAGCTCAAACTCAACTTTTTAATTCTCATTCAAGCTAGGAATTGAGTAATCTAGCATGAATCTCTCAAAGCCCTCTCACTCTCACGAAACCTTAGCTCTCTATCTCTCTTTCTCCTCTCCAAAATCGCCTTCCCTTTCCTCATTTCCTTTCTCTGCGTTCTGCACGATTCTGAGCTGTTTTTAAGCATTTTTACAGTTGTGAATCGATTCACCTAACCTGTGTGAATCGATTCACACAGACAGAAAGTGCCTACTGCAAATTTAAGTGAGTGAATCGATTTCTGCAGCTCCTCAATTCGACTCCTAGTGGCTTAGTTTTGTGTGAATCGATTCACAAGCTGTGTGAATCGATTCACAACTGATCCAATTCGATTCCCAGAGGGATTTAAGTGCTGGAATAGATTCAGCAGGCTTGGGAATCGATTCCCACCGCATAAAAATCAAAAAAACTTGGTTCTAACACCCAAACCAACTTCAATTACTCCTAAGCTATACTTCCAATCATTTTAGAATTAAATCCAACTTATTTCTTAACTCCAAATCAACACTTACACCTTGAAATCTTATGCAATCATATTTACTCAATTTGGAACCAAATTAAGCTTAAATACGATCACACAACTTCTCCTAATTTGTTCTCGAGCCTAGCCTAGGGAAACTTAGGGTGTTACATTACTACCCACCTTTTAAAAAATTTTGTCCTCGAAAATTGTGGATTCTAATATTGTAACTGCAACTGCAACATTCTCTCACAACCAATTCCATCCATTGGAAAAACATAAAAGTGATTCATTCTTACAAGTCATCGATCAATGAGCTTAGTCGTGAGAACATTAACGGGTCACAGACTAGGCCTTAACCAAGTGATGTTACTCGACCGGTTGAGACGTAGTTTGTAACTGGTTAGGTGTAATCACACCAAATACAAATCGACGAAAGACTTGTAATCATGAATAACTTTAGGTCCCCGCCAGTTGGGTAGTAACTTACTTCCTTACTAACCTTAAACATCTTTTGAATTTCGTCTCTAAGTTCGTCATACCTTCTTGTCTCATTCTTCCGTCTCCTTACCTTGAAAGGCACTATCCTAAGAATACTCTTTGGAGATTCTTTCCTTAAGTTCCTTTTTCCGTAACTTATGGAATCGGTACTCGTCTCTTATTTCAGTATACTTGGTTCTATAGCAGACTTGGTCCAGGCAATTAAGAATTTTAAGGGTATTCAATCCCTATGAGGTGTCCGTTGGTTGGATTGACTAGATCCTCACCAATCGGTTACAAACTTTGTCTCACGGTGGTCTAAGCCTCACTTGGTTGGAGATTCAGTTTGTAAGTGGCTAGTTAGGATCACCTCAGACACAACCCAACGAATCTACTCGCAATAATTTATAACCTTAGATGCCCACAACTAAAACATACCCATACTATTTCACCCTTAGTGGAAATTTTCTACAACTCTTTTCAATTTGATAGATTAATTCCCTTCTTTGATTTAATTGGAATTAAAGCGGGATTCCACGCGGCCATGACCGTTAGCACCTGGACCAACGTGATTGTCACCGAGTTTAACGACCAATGGACCGACAAGCATCAAGGAAGTAAATTCATTTTCTTGGGAATAATCCATATCACTTAATCTACCTTAATACTCATCCTAAATCACTGGAAATCCTAAAAGGAATTAATCTCTACAAAGGAGCCAATTGTCCAGGAGATTTGGTGATTCCATTGACCGATCGCAAATTAGGTCTTATTCCAAATAAGGTTCTTACTTGGTTAAGACGGAGTTTGCAATTGGGCAAGCGAGACCACTTCATGTACTGGTCAATTGAATCGAGTGTAAACATTAACAACTTTGGTTTCCCATTGAGTTAGCTTTGCTGAAAACTTTTACAGTTTAAGGCTACCGTCTAATCTTCTTTCCTAGGTTGGTTACTTCACTACTGTCATCATACCTTGATGACTTAGGGTTTTCTTACTGCCTTAGTAGAGCTTGGTCAACTTCTAGGGTGTCTATTACAACTTAGGTGTTGGAGAATGGGACCTATTCTCATCTTACTGCTTATCCATACCACTTATTAATTAGAACATAATAACTCACTTAAGGATTATGATAGGATTTTAATCGACCTAGGATCCATTCATAATAGGTTAGGCCAAACAAACTTGATTGATTAACAAGTGTTGGAAACCTAATCGATCATAAATGTCCATCCTAAGTGATTAAAATCATACCGTTAAAAACCCTTACTATCAATCCTAATTGCTATTGAATTAAGTGGTCATGACAAAAGAATTGAAAAGGAATGCTAGACCACAATAATTCAAAGAGCACATGATTGTATATTCCAAAGTAACCTTCACGTTTCCTGTTTTAGAAGGGCTGTACAACCAAACATCCTAAGGTCTAGGCAAACATGGAACTATCTAACTTCATCATCGCACTAAACACTTTATACTCGCGTGTGGTACTAACCAATTCGTGATCGTAACCCCTATCTAGACTCTCAAATATAGGTGAGGAATACTAAAGTACTCACTCACGTATATTCGCTAGCCACAACATACATCACTTCAAAATTCCCTCTATGGAGAGAACAATGAAGGAAATAAAAAATACATGTTGGTGTAGGGGCCAGCAGCCGACCCTTTTCCACCCAAAAAGAACCGACATTTCAAACATCAAAACATAATGGTAAAATATTTCAATATGCACTCACTAATCAAGTTTATTCTAAACATATTCATCATTAAGACACAAACCTTTATTCAATTAAACAAGGACTAATCCATGTTAATTTGAAGAACAACAATTCAACATAACATCATGAACCAAGACATACTTTAAACATTTCGACATAATAATAAGTCAACTTTACCCAAACTCATTTCATGCTTTTCCCCCCAAACAACACCTTAGAAGTCCAGAGGATACACACAATAAGGGATTGGGAAAACATAACCTTTGTAATGAACTCCCAATAGTAACATGGTTTAATGTGGCCAACTAACTCACTGCGGCCAGGTATGCACCCCGTGGACTTAGGTAGACTAGAGTGGCTTAAATCTTTCACGACCTGAACTACTATTGGACGGTCATTACGAGAGTTTAAACTGTACTTAGGAGTAGATACATATATGAGGATGTCTCGCCAAAAGAACACATACCCTTAATATTTCCTGCAAATTTTTCATCCTCCACATTCCTTAAATGAATCCTTGAGGTGGCCTACCCCAATAATTCATCAAAAGAACATAGAAAATTCAAATTCACAGACACAACTGACAATTTCCTAAACCGGATCACTTCTAGACACACTTGACTCACAGTCCGAGATGGTCGAACTGCCCTGATACCATAATGTAACACCTTGACTTCTATTAGGGCATTACTTACTAAATTAACAGAAAACAAAAGTTAACGTGATAAAAATTTTCGCAGCACATATAATAATAATAAATGAATCCTTTTAGAAAACTAAGACTTTGACTAAACAATTTTTCTTGATCACGTCAAGCATTATAAGACAAGGCTCATAATAAAAGATATTAAACACTGTTACAACTAAATCGAATACGATGCGGAAAACTCATAACAATTTTGAACCCAGACATTCATTTAATCTTATGCTAAACTAAGACGGTATAAAACCAAACTTGACTCTTACATAAAGCTTAAAGAAATAAAAGACGACTCATGATCATGTGTGAACTCGAAGGGTCTCGCCGTGAAGGCAAAATCGAGCACAACTTAACTGCTTCATTACACTTGTACCTGAAAACAACGCCCCAAAACATAGTGAGTTATAAAAACTCAGTAACATAGACTTAACGTAAAAATCATTTACCGTTGTTTCCAGCCATATGTGGTGTGCTACGTATGGGAAACTCCTCTCCTCATAACAGACTATTTAGATAGACATACTTGAGGCACCTAAGCCAAAACATTTTTCTTACACAAGCATAGACACATTTATGGGAACATATAACTCGCGACAGCCAATACAATGAATGTACTTAAATGCAGTGCAACTTAAATAGGAACATAAAGTTTTTCTTTCTTTTGTGCTTAGCACATCTTTACTAGTCCCATGATGGTAAACTTGGAGACTCATCAGGAAAACTATGTTGTTGGATTTGGTCAAAGGCCCCACTCAACATAACTAGCGGTATGGTGGTTAGATGTCTATAACCTTCAAGTGGCGTCCCACGAGACTAACCATACCGAACTCTCCTCTTATGAGGAATCTTGGTGTCTTTTAAGACTCTTAAACTTGACTTATGCATTATCAATGCATGAACATAAGGAAATGATTATGCAATTCAATCGTTTAACTGTCAGACTTTCTCCAAAGATATCCATAAGAAAATCAAGGAGATTAACTTAACATATATCTGAGCAACTCACATTCATATCATGCATCTTTAACGGATTATAAGATCAAGACCCTATAATTCATAAGCAATCATCAATAATCATAAACTTGAACATTTCTAATCTCACCTATTTCTCATAACATTCTAATCGTGAAACAAACATCCCAAGTGAAATCCCGTGGAACTCACATTTGGGGCAACATCATATTATTCTAAAACGTACTTTACTTATTCCAAGACATTGACTACAAGATCAAAGAATGTAACTTAACATGCATTTGAAACCTTAAGCTTCCAAGACATGCACGCTCACTTATACATATAATAAAGACAATTACAAATTCATAGGAAACTTATCATCACATTTGAGGTATAGTCTCTCATGAACCAAAAAATCAATCCCATTGGAGCTCTATGGAGCGACAATGGTTCAAACATCAAGCATACAATTTGTGGGGGGTTGGGGGCAGCCATCCAACTACTTTTGCAGTCAAACCCACTAAATAATCATAACAATGACCATAAAATCAAACTTAAAATCAAAAGGGTTATCAAACCCTAACTTTGAACCCTTTAGGATTCAAAGACTTCTTTGAGAAAATCCTAGCACACCCTAAGAGAGGTTTGAAATAGGGAGATCTATGTTACCTTGTTCCCAAGTGTTTTGGGATGAAAACCCCCAAATCCTAGGGCTTAGCTTGTTCTCAACCTCCATGGAAGCTTGAATCAAGCTTCACCTTCATCTCATCATCTTCAATCTTCCATCGATAGGCCTTGATGTTCCTTCTCTTTCATTTCTTCCTATTGGTCGAGCTCCCTCTTCTCTTCCTCTTCTTCTTCTAGGGTTTCCCAAAATCCTCCATTGAAGCTCAAACTCAACTTTTTAATTCTCATTCAAGCTAGGAATTGAGTAATCTAGCATGAATCTCTCAAAGCCCTCTCACTCTCATGAAACCTTAGCTCTCTATCTCTCTTTCTCCTCTCCAAAATCGCCCTTCCCTTTCCTCATTTCCTTTCTATGCGTTCTGCACGATTCTGAGCTGTTTTTAAGCATTTTTACAGCCGTGAATCGATTCACCTAACCTGTATGAATCGATTCACACAGACAGAAAGTGCCTGCTGCGAATTTAAGTGAGTGAATCGATTCCTGTAGCTCCCCAGTTCGGCTCCCAGTGGCTTAGTTTTGTGTGAATCGATTCACAACTGATCCAATTCGATTCACAAAGGGATTTAAGTGCTGGAATAGATTCAGAAGGCTTGGGAATCGATTCCCACTTCCTAAAAATCAAAGAAACTTGGTTCTAACACCCAAACTAACTTCAATTACTCCTAAGCTATACTTCCAATCATTCTAGAATTAAATCCAACATATTTCTTAACTCCAAATCAACACTTACACCTTGAAATCTTATGCAATCATATTTACTCAATTTGGAACCAAATTAAGCTTAAATATGATCACATAACTTCTCCAAATTTATTCTCGAGCCTAGCCTAGGGAAACTTAGGGTGTTACATTATGCTTTGGTCTTTTTACAAGTGTAAGAATTAAGGTTTTAAAAGTCGATTCTGTTTTTAATTTGAAAAATGTTTTACGTTTCTTTGTTTTCCACTTCCTTCGTGTGTTTACTGAGGAGGTCTTTGCCCCCTTCAACTACTTTAACTTCAAATTGATCATTAAAATTGCTTAACGATAATGCTAATTTGAAAGGGAAAAAACTAAAAATACAATTAAGTTACACTATAAATTATTAAATATAATTGTCAAATATAAAATGCAGTGTTGTTTATTAAAATTGCTTAATGGAAATACTAAGTGATATTTCCTATTTAAAAAATATCTTAAAAATGTATCACATATTAACATGACTCAACATGAATTTTAAAGGATAAGTAAAATGTTTTCAATTTAAATTTTTAGTGTGATTAGTATGTTTAAAAAAATCTTTATTGTGACCAGTGGTTATATCAATTAAAGGTTAATTATAATAATATATTGTGTATAAAAATTAGATATATTAATATTACATTAGAAAACCAATTATGCTATAAAACTTAAATTTTATTATTTACAATAAAAATATAATTATGCTACTTAGTAACATTAATATTACATTAGGATTGTGTAATGGAATAAATAATTCAAATAAAGGAAATCGTTGTACATGCAGACATTAATATGTCATATCTTTAGAAATTTTGTCATTTATCACTCTAGCTAAAAACACTTCTATCTGACTCTTCAAGCTCAAATATTGAACAAGTAAAACAATTCTCGAAGTGGATACTAAAAATTGGTGGTGGAATACTGTTATGAAAGTGTGTTGCAATGTTACGAATAACTTCCTATAGCGATTTGTAAATCCTTATTTGTGACAATGATAGTCACATCTATGACATATTTTCAAATGTGGTTTATAGAGAAGTGTCTAAAAAATGTATATAGGTGACCCTAAAAAATCATTTTATTTGCTTCATTTCGCCACATATGTAATATTTATTGATTTCTTATAGTCTTTCCATAACTTTAAGGAACATTTGTTAACAACTCTCTCAATCTTCTCTAACCTTTGTGGTAGAACTCAAGGAAAGATTCGAATTGATCAAAATGAAAATATCGTTCCAATCTACTTATATATCATATGCATTATAATAAACTTTATTCCAATCAACTACTTTCAAATTTCTCTTTTAGGAATATATTCATTTCTAGACAATGCTCTTACAAACCAGCCGTATTTATCCTCAAGTAGAATGATTTTTATGCACAAGTTTTGCCAAATTAATTATGGCACGCGTTTAAAATCTAACCTCCTATATAGAAAACATCACTTTTGTAAAAACTAAATTAATCAATAATTGTCAAAATATAATATTAAGACTCTTTAAGTTAGGTCAATAATATCAACTACAATTGTAACAAGGGTATTTTTAAAAAAACAAAAAAAGAGGTTAAATATGTTTTTAGTCCCTATAAAATTACGACTTTTCAAGTTTAGTCCCTAATTTTATTCATTTTTAGTTCCTATTTTGCTTTTATAGAGACTTTTTTTAGCCCCTAGAGGGACTAAATTTATTCATTGTAAAAAGTTTTCAAAATAGGGACTAAAAATGAATAATTTTTTTAGGGACTAAATTTAAAAAGTCGTAATTTTATAGGGACTAAAAATATATTTAACCCAAAAAAAACAAAGACATATAGCACTGGTGTATCGCACGGGTCATGTTTTAGTGTGTGTATATATAAACATATATAATGTTATACATTATAAAAAATAATACTAGTGTGTATTATCGTATACTTAAAAGTATCGTTGTTTTTTGTATCGTTTTTCGAAACAGTTACTTTTGGCTTTGTTTGGATTGATGGAACAGAGTGGAATGGAGTGGTATGAAGTCAAATTCTATTGTTTGGTTTTGTAAAAAATGAATGGAATGACATGGAACATGATGGGATCGATTCCATCACATACCACTGTCTCCTCCAATTTTCGTCCCTGCCCCCCCGATTTGGGCGGTATACGATGGAATGGAGCTCTTAATTAGCCAATTACCTTTTCACCCCTCTCCTGTTATGCGTTTCTTCTTCTTCCACTCCCTGTTACCCGTTCTGCTCTCGTGTAGCTCTCCACGAAGACCACTGCTTCAATGACGTTTGGTGTTGATTCTTCTGTGTTTTTTTTCTTGATTCTTCTGCTTTTTTCCCCCTTTTGATTCTTCTGGGTCGGTGCATTAATCTTGGTTGCCAAGAGGGAGGAAAAAAAACGCAGAGGGAAGAAGATGATTTGGTTGCAGAGAGGGTTTTGGGGAGAAGATTGAGGTTTGGTTGCAAAGAGGGTTTGGTTGCAAAGGGAAGAAGATTGGGGAAGAAGATGGTCTGTGTTTTTTTTTTTTTTGATAAATGAATTTTAGTTTTAGTTCTTCTTAGTTATGTGGAGCTGAAAATAAGAATCGGAGAAAATAGAATAACGTGATGGGAAGGATGATAAGACAGTCTTTGTGTTGAAAATAAGGGGAAAAAAAAGAATAAAATTTTTTGAGTCATTTCATTTCATCATATGATATCCAAACAATGGAGTTGAAAATTAATTCCATTCCACTCCGTTCCACTCCATTCTATTCCGCTCTGCTCCGCTCATTTTAAAATATCCAAATATACCCTTGAGGATAGATGCCGTGGAAAGAATAGCGAAGATTATTCTTACACATAAAGGAGAGCTTTGCTGTCTGCAGGAGCCCTGAGCGTCTCAACCTCAAGAAAATCCTTAGATAGGAGGAAGGAGAAAGAAGAAGAAATAAAAAAATGGACGGTGAATATTAAACTTATCCATGTTTGTTAGAGATATTTTTACGGGTGAATAACTTTGCGGGAAAAATACCACAAACTTGGATTATTATTACTGTATAAATAAATAAAAAAGCTATATATTCCTGGCAAAACGACAAGTAATATGCTGCTTGAAATATTCTGACCCTTTATGTCATCCTTAATAAGATCCAGCCAAAATGCTGAAAAAGCACGTTCCCATAAAATTCAGACACAATATCTGTCAATATTCTCATTCTATCGTGAACAGGGTACGGGGCAAATTTGACACTTTATGATTAAGGAAGCATCAGTAGAAAAGTTTGTACTCATGTTCAAGATATCCTGAAATTAACCTCAAGATTGCTAGCACATGGATGGTTGAGAACAAACGCTAGCAGCATTTTGTCCACACATTATATTTTCAGGAATGATAGGGCACGGTGTACCTTTTCATGGAAGTATTAACCACAACATCCAAAATGGATATTTTTAAGGTGGATTCCATACTGTGTGGCATTTACATAAAATCCAACATCTAAAAGCCAAACCACAATATAAAAAATTAAAGCACGGATCAGAAATGGGAATTCATCTATGAAATTTGTACTGTAAAAAAACAGTTACATAATTATACCAGTTATAACAAAAACCTCTTTCAAAATCAGAGGAAAAAAAAAAAAACCCTGAAAATCTGTAAAATCTCAGCGGCCTTTAATTTTCAGAACAGTCTAATCCCTCTATAGTTCTGTATGTTAGATCTATTATTTTTATGTTGTTAAATTCTCAGTCATCATTTATATGTTTTATTATTAATATTTATCTGCAAAACTTTAGAGGCTTTGATTATCAGCTTCATGGTGCTGCTGCTCCTGGATTCCACCTTTCCAATTCCTGCAATCTGATTGTTCATCTTCTGCATCCATACTGTTTCCTCTAGGGCTTGAGAGACCCTTAACAGATCCTCCAAGGAGAAGAGGAGTCAGAGGACCTTGTGGAGAACTAGACTGTGATAAATTCCCCTTTGATTTATCTCCACATTGTTCTTGGGTCATCCAGAAGGCCTTATTAGCTTGGCTAATTGGAGAAACTGGGAATCTCCTAACATGAAGCCTGTACTTCTGCATAAAACCACAGATCTACTATATTAGTTGTTGACATGACAACAAAAGATACATATATGCAGGGTTTTAAATCAATGTCCGCGACCGTAACCTGGGCCGCAACAATAAGGTTTTTGGGGTCTCTGCGACTGTGATTCAGGTTACATCAATTGTATTTCACTGTGATTTTTCGCAATATTAAAAATCACGACGCGACCGCGATAATTACCGCAACCGCTATTTAAAACTACGCAGAAATTAATAATGAAAATAATCATAGGTGGTTTGATATAATCAGATAAACTCACTCACTTAGATATACATATATGCAGAGATTAATAATGATAATAATTCAATATAATCAAATAAACTCACTCACTTGCAAATGGCTTTTCACTTCATCATTTGTGAGGCCATTCACCTGCATCAGTTCCCTAATCTGTTTAGGAGTGGCTGCTGCAAAACACAATAAATCAATTAGGCACACAAACCACCCACAATTTCGATTCCATATCGGAGAAGAAGCTGCTATTCCCAAATCCAAAATTAAATAGACTAAGAAATCCTTCACCATAATAATAAATTAAGAAGTCAATCTAAAGAAAATTAATCTACCTTCTGCTCCACCAAGTTGTTGAAGGGCGTCAACAAAACGCCGATGAAGCTCCGGCGACCAGCACCGCCTTTGTTTCCTGGGATTCTGCTGCAGAGGCTGAGGTGGTTGCGGTTGACTCTGAATCTCAACACGGAGCAAAGACGAGCCAGAGCTACTTCCTCCACAACCACTCTTGGAATTGCTATGACTCAATTCAGAAGCTGGAGTCACCAAACTAAAGCTTGGAACTTGTGAAACCTCCTTCAATGAAGCTCCTTTGGAGACACCACACGAATTTTCATTAAATACCATAAATGCCCCTCCATTATTGTTCTTCTGATCCCGTTGTTGAATTGGGTTCTCAGGCACATACCTATCATCTTCTTCATTCTTCTACCATTTAAAAAAAAAAAAAACCACTTTTTGTCTTAATTCTATAGAATTTACGGTAAAGAGTAATACTTTAGGAACCAGAATTAAAATTTTGGAATTACCAATTTGGTTTCAGTGGTCCATAACTGAACTGAGCTCATCCAATTCTTCTTATCAGAGCTTTCCTTTCCCACATTTAAGGGTCTTTTTTCATTTTCTCCATAAGAATTGGTTTTTAGCGGCATGAATTCTTCAGTCACAGGTGGATCTTGCATTCTCATACACCTAACTTTTTCCTCCTTCAATCTAGCGATAGCTGCATGCCCACCAAAATCACCATATCAATCAACAAAAAATTAATTAAAAAAATGTAAGGCTTTAAATAAGTCCGGCTACCGCGATCTGGGTCGCGATATCATAGATTTTGAAGTCGCCGCAATCGCAACTAAAGCCACATCAGCTGTTATTTAGACGGCGGTATTTGACCGCGATATCAAGAATCGCGATGTGACCGCGACTGCCGCCTGTTAAAGCCATTTAAAACAATGAAAAAAAAAATGTAAAATCGGAAGATCAGATAAGAGGAGAAAACACGTACCATCGTTGACTAGGAGCATGCAAAGAGGGAGCTCACGTTTGAAGGCCTCCACCTTTTTCATTTCATCTTCCAATCTTTGCACGAAGTTGTCAAGCATGGCCAGTTTCTCAGACGTGTCTTTGCTACGAGAAACGTCGCCGAGAAACACGGAAACGGTTTTGGGGACAAAGGCCAAACTCAAATCCAAGTTCAGCTCCATGGTGTTAGTTTTTAGGGTGTGTTTGTCTGTCTCTCACAAGTAGTTGGCTTGCCAAACTACTATATACCCTGATTGAGATAATAACGAAGGCGTAAAAAAGAGAAAGAGATTCATTTATTTATATAGAGAAAAGGGAAAATTCAGATTCAGGACACAAAGATTCGGTGCGCGCATTCGGGTCGTCGCGTCTTTGTGTCCCACTCCGTTAACAATTCGCAGTTTCACACCCAAATGCATATCCAATTTTCTAGTATTTTCTTTTAATTTTTTTATATTTTTATAAAAAAACATTTACTATAAAGTCAAAAAAGACGTGGGTAAAAAAAAGAATTGCATTGCATCTTAGGGTAATTAGGTAAGGAAAGTAGGAGTGGGGGAAAAAAGTTGTGAAATTGTCTGGACATACGGGAATCTTTGGATTCCGTACTTAACGCGGCGACGGGTAATTTTAATTAATTAATTAATTAAAACCACCTTCCTTTGTGTGAAATTGATTTTGTGAGGCGATGTGCTTTTTCTGAAGATTCCTTTTTTTGGTTGGCTAAGTAGTGGTGAAAAGCGAGGATAGTTGACCTGACTGACATATGCACTGATGCATTAATAAAAATTCGGGGGTGTTCCGGTCATTCCGAGTACAGCACCTCATCCATGACCATCACTCTTCTCTCGTGTTTGGCATGATTCTACTATTATTTTTTTTCGTTAAAAATTATCAAATTGGTCAAAATTTTGTGATATGTTCATCGAAAACTGTAAATTAATAGCACTAGATTGAAAGTTTTAATTTTTTATTGCACCTAGTGTTGACATTTTTATGCATTTAAATATTGAATTTGTGTTCGAAATTCGTACGATGATATTTTTAACAGTGATACACCACGAGTCCACGACAAAGAGGTAATATATAATTCTTTTTTTACTAAGAATTTATCGCATTTCATTTTTTTAGACAAAATTTTATCGCATTTCATATTAAGTGGTTAAAATTCTATTTTTATAGAGATTCCTTTATTTGTAGAAGCATTGCTTCCTTTATTCCATCTATTGTTAAAGCCAGTTTGTTTAATTTTTTTCCTGGAGTTTTCTAATTAAAAACTGTATTAAAATTTATAATAATTTTTGTTTTTCTTAAAGATGAACAAAAAAAAAGAATAATTTTCAAAAAATTACAAAAATATATTATAAATTTGTTTAAGTCTATCCAAACAAACTCTCAAATACTCCCTCATCCCATTATAAATGTCTCATTTTTAAAAAAAATTAGTCCCAAAATAAGTGTCATGTTAGGTTTTTAATGTAATATTAATTATTTTTTTTCAATTTTACCCTCAAATTAATGATGAGTACATCACTCTCAAGTCATTATACTCTACTATGTATTTATGACAATTGTTAATACATAATAGTTAATAAGGATAATTTTGTAAAATTGTTATACTTTTTTATTCATTTATAACTTCTCCTTAATATGTGTAAAACTTCTTAATGTGACACTTATAATCAGACGGAAGGAGTATTATTTTGTGCGTTTGTGTAGCCGTTCACAAATGCAAGCACATGATTCTTCAAAGAAAACGCATTTGCATTAAATATATGTCTTTGATGTGTTAAAAGGAAAAAACAAACATTTTGATTATGAATGTATTAAAAATTAAAAAATTTCTATTTTCTCTTAAATATAAAATCAAAAAGTAAAAAAGACTAGTTTTTAAAAAAATTAATCCATAAAAAATAAATAGGCCTTGTTAACAAGTGTCCTAAGAGCATTGTTTAAGGATTCCAAACAAGGTAATTGTTTATTGAAAAGTTAAATATATATTTTCTCAATGTATTAAATACACAAGTTTCCATAAAAATATATTACTATCTCCGTTTCTTTTTACTTGTCTTTTAAGGTTGTTTCACACAAACCAAAGAAACCAATAAATTTTGTTGTTTTGATAAAGTTATTAGTCTTTTTCCTATGATACTCTTGATTGTTTATTATCCATCACACTTATTTCTCTCTACAATAAATAATTAAGTGTATAATTGAGAAACAAGTAATTAATGTACAAATTTTTTCTTAAAAACCGAGAAGTAAAAAAAGACGGAGTGAGTATAAACTTGTTGAAATCAATTCAAATGCTTGTGTGTGTTTCCATAACCAAAAATAGTATTTGTATACCTGAAATTTCCGACCCATACGACACCTGTATAACACAGTTTAAAATTGTGGTTAATACAATTCAGTGGTGTGGTTAATAGGTATTCCCTCCATCCCAAAATATAGGAACTTTTTGAGTAATTTATTTGTCCTATTTTATAAGACCCTTTAAAATTGTCTCTTGCATTAATTTTTTTTTACCACAATACCCTTATTTAATGAGGTGATTTACAAAGATAAACTCTTTCTTTGTGAACATGAATAGCCAATCTTACCTATGAATTAAAGATTAGTTTGAGAAAAATAATACAAATTATAGACAAATTTAATGATGCTAACTAATTCCTTAGTGTGAGAGAGTTAGCTAAAAAGCTTTTATATTTTGAGACAGAGGGAGGGTATAATTCATTAATCATTAAGTGAACGGAATTAATCATACGCATTTACACACTATTAATTATGTTTGTAATGGTTTAGACGTGCTTAATGAATTATCCTAATACAAGATATTCACGTTAACCACATCTTAAAGAGCAAAGTTTGTTAGTTGAGCCTCTCAATGGATGTCACTGTAATAATTTCCTCGAAATGAAACGCGCGTAGCATGGCATGTCTGTCACGTGCAAGATTCTTTTGACGTTACTCCGTATTTTTAAATTTTCATGTTTATCAACATGATGATTGATGGCCCATTTGCTTTCCTCCTGCAATGACCTAAATCTAAAGTGGTCCTTGTTGTTAGTGTATCTTCCTAAGAAGAATCTCACAGATTTTACAAAAAACAATTGTCGACTCCAACGAGATATCAACACGTGGCTCGGAACAACTTTTGACGAACGGCGAGATTCTTCGGTTCTGTGGTCGTCCTCGTCCGCTACCAGTTAATCGTGGCTTCCAGAATTTCTGATTTTTTCCCATCAACCAAACGCACTAAACACCAGATCGACACCACTTGGGATTCCATTCCTAGTTATTCCATGATTTTAGCATCGACACGTTTGAGGAACGTCCCGTAATTTTCTGATAAATTTTTATTTATCCATTAGTATCTATTTTTTTGGGTACCTTCCACATACATTTAAAAAATTGACTTATATAATTATAAGAGGCACAAATCCTAAGTAGACTAACGTGACATGTGGTCATGTAGATCCGTACTTGAAAAATTATTTTAAACTCCGGTGATGATTGGAACCGCCTTTGGAATACTACAAGAAAACGTGGGCGCCGTTGGTAATGTCGAAAAATCGTCAGAAAAACACATTTACCAACATATTGTCGGTAAAACGGTGGTCGCAAACAATTACCGACGGATTTTACTGTAGCTGTCGGAATTACCAAAAGACATATGCCATCGGTGGAATGTCGTCGATAATTTTCGACAGACAATACCGTCGGTAATAGGAAACGGTAATTACCGACGACCTTTAATGAAATTTAATTAAATTAATTTACTTACGAATTTAATTAAATTTATTTATTTAATTTAATGAATTATTTATTTAGTTACTTAATGATTTAAATTATGTATTTATTTATTATTTATTTAATTAATTATTAATTTATTCCATATTAAGAAATGTGATAACATAAACTAAAAAACAAAGTAAAAAAGAAACGTAATATAAATTATAAAAAAAATATCCGAAGAATCAAAATATAAAAAAAAAGAAGTATAAACAACACTAATAATCCTGATAGTCTTGATCATGTATGAGATGCTCTAAACTATCCGCGCCCTCGACATCATCAGTACCAGGAGGCGGAGGCGGAGGCGGTGGATGATGAGGCTGAGGCTGCTGGCAAGTTAGCATCTGGTACATCTGTTCCTGTCGCTCCAACACCTGAGCTAAAATTGCGTTCGTTCGATGGGTCTCCTCCTCGGAAGTGGCCAGTCTCTGCTTCACCTCGGCTAACTCCTACTCATCCGCGGTAGAGCAACGAGTGGCACCACTACTCGATGATTCTCCGATGTGGAGGCGGCTGATCTCTTTCTTGTAGTTGCTGGCAAGGTCTCCAGCACTGTATATGCAACCATTCTTCTTGCCGCCAACAACATCTGCCCAAACCCTGAGCGGTGCAGATGGATCCTCAGGACTCTGAGACGGGGAACATGATGATGTCTGAGATCTAATCTGAACATCCTCGCCTCAAACTCCTTATGTCATGCAAAAACAAATAAGTCAAAATTTTTTTTGTAAGAAAACAATATAAACATTATTAAAAAAAATCATTGTATTTTATAACTACCTGGGTTCGCCTTGATCGATCATCAACGAAATCACTGGTACTCCTCCTAATATGAGTTGCACGATGGAGCTCGTGCAACTGTACCTTTCTACCCAACCTCTTCGACTGTAATAATAATAATAATAATAATAATAATAATAATAATAATAATAATAATAATATAACACGTACAAGTTGAGCTGCGTGCTGCGCCTGACTGATGGAACCTCCAGTGTGCAAGCTCCCACCCTTCTCAGAGGCTCTGTTCTTCTTGGCCTTCTCGCAAATCGATTTGTACTCAGGGGAGCGCCAATGCTCTACCAGCCTATGCCAGATATGATCCCCTATCCAGTGGGGTGTCCATTGAGGCGTGCATCTCTAAGCATATCAGAAAGGCGATGGGAGGCCTGCATATGAAAGTTCTTCTCGATCCGCTCCTCATCTTCTTCCCTCCAAGCACATCTCTCCTGTATGAATATAAGACATTATTAAACATAATTAAAATTTATGAAATAAAAAAATAATATGCAATAAAATAAAAATTGCAACTTACTCTGAAAGACTTGAACATATGATCCCGCTCCTCCTCCTTCATCGTCCCCCAGGTGGGCCAATACGCCGAATAATTCTCCTCAATTATTGTTGTGATAGCTTTCGCAGCTGGCTTTGAGGGAAGGAACCTGGAGAATAAAAACATGTCAATTATTAATAACTCGACAAAAAAAATGTAAATACTTACCCTTTACCAGTCGGGCTGATAATAACTCGACCATTATGCAACATCTCAAGATCCTCAACCTCCTGCTGTTCAACCTCGTCCTCCTCAACCTCGGCCTGATTAGGTGTATGGCACGTACTATACTCATGCTCGGATTGACGAGCATCAGGCACCGTCTCAGGCACAACATGAGAACTAGAAGCGCCATGTGTCTGCTAGAACCCCGGGTTGGGGATCATGTGAATGGCAGACAAATTGGGTGTCAGTGTAGAAGGTGCTGTAGGCTGTGCAAATGTTGAACGTGCCAGAGGCTGTGTAGGCATAGATGCACACGGACGTTGTGTAGATGACAACGTTGAATACCCAGTAGAGTCACGCCTAATAATGTTAGGCCTCCGACGATGGGGGGGTCGATGGCGATGACCTTCCTCTTGCCTTTACCACCAGTGGGTGGTCTGGGGGGTCAGATCCTGATCCTGATGCCATATATGTCTATAGAGCAATTCAACAATAACAGTCATGAAATATTATATTTAAACATAACAATATTAAAAATGAATTCCATAAAAATAAACAACAAGTTATGAAAATAACTGACAAATTAAAATATATTGTTAGACATTTCTATAATTGTAAAAAAGTAAAACAATTTCATTCTGCCCACTCTACTTTGGCATCGTCTTTAGATCTTGATGGTTCTGCCACTTCATCATTTAATTCTTCATTTCTATCTACATCTTCATATGTGATTGGATTGTCACGTAGTCGAGAAATGGGTTCCACTTCATTTACTACATTGACATAAGACATCTCATCCACTTGATAAGCCACTTCTTCCTGTGGATCATCTGCTTCAATGCGACCCTTTGGTTTTGTCTTTATTGCGACACACACCAATCTTATTTGTCCTTTCGAGTTGATGGATAAGGGACATAATACACTTGTCTTACATTTTGTGCCATGATAAACGGATCAAACATTTGGTATCTTCTGCTCATGTAAATCTCCAAAGTATTATATTTTCGATCCACTTTTGTGTCTCTACTTGACGGATCAAACCAATTTCAATAAAATAACACTATTCTTTTAGTATAGTCTAACATATTGTACGCCAGTTCATATATATGTTGAATCACACCGCAGAAGTCGTCTTCACCTCCATCTGTGGCACCTTTTACATAAACTCCGTTGTTAATTTTTTTTCCCCGCTGTTTTTGACTGGGTTTGAAATTTGTATCCATTTATGAAAAACGTGTGCCATTTTTTACACGTGATTTAGGATCAAGAGATAAATTTCTCAAGTGTTGGATTTTAGGAGATTCTGCCTCACTGTACACCGGCGTATACACCTTATGTAAACAAATTATGGTTCCTTTTTTCAAACAATCTTTCGTATTTTCAAACAATAAATAGTTCAAATAGGACTAAAAATACATACCTGGTTCAAAAACCACGTTAGAAAATATTCATGAATATAGGCAGAAGAGCCTTGTTCGCTTGTGGGCTTAGTCAACAAGAATGCCCTGATCAAGTCACTATCAAACAAATGATCATGAGAAGTTGTGGATAAAATAAATTGAAAGTGGTCAAAATGATACATACGTAAGATATGATGATACTTCAGTACAGTTGATCAACACGTGAACGTGGGCTGACTTGAACTCTTCTCTCGTTAACCAGTGAGTCAACTCCTTTCCAGCATGACGACCGAGAAGGCCAAATACTGATAAGGCTAGCGGGTGTCTTTCACTTTAATTTCTATTTCATTCTTATTATTTGTTGGTATCAGCATGAAGTTCATAAAATAATGGGAACAGAAATGGATTGTTTCACGGTGTAAGTAAGTTGCACAAATAGATCCTTCAACTCTGACCTTATTTTTCACCGATCATTTTGAGTCACCCATAAATCTATAAAATAACAAGGTTGCTCAAAATTGATACATTTAACCCTTCAAATGAATATTTATATTAAAGAATATTTTATTATATTACCTTCGAATGGATGCATCCATCTATATTGAACCGGTCCACCAAGCCTAGTTTCATGTGCAAGATGCACTGGGAGATGCTCCATAGAATCAAAGAAAGCAGGGGGAAATATTCTCTCCAACTTACAAAGAATGACTGGTATGTTCTGCTCCATCTTTATGAGATCATTCTCTCTCAATGTCACAGAACACAAATCTTTAAAAAATTGGCCGAGTTCAGTAAGTGGATTTAAAACATTTGACGGCAAGGAACTAAATGCAATAGGAAGTAAACACTCCATGAATACATGACAATCATGGCTTTTCATCCCAATCATGGTTCCTTTGTTCACATCGGCACATCTTGGCAAATTAGAAGAATAACCGTCTAGCATCCGAAGTTATTTTATCCACCGACAAACTGACTTAGCTTCTTCAGCGGTTAAAGAGTAACAGGCTTTGGGTTTCAGGGTTTTCCCATCCGACCGAATCGTCAAATGCAAGTCATTTCACCTACAGTAAAGTGGTAAGTCTAGTCTGGCCTTATCATTGTCTTTTATTTTTCCTCTAACGTTCATCACTATGAGAAAAATATTGTCAAAAAAGTTCTTCTCAATGTGCATAACATCAATGTTGTGTCTCAATAAATTATCTCTCTAATATGACAGATCCCAAAAAATACTTCTTTTTGTCCAATTATGCCGTTGTCCATATCTTTCAAATCGATCCAATTCACCATAATCTGTGATTTTTGGCAATTCTATAACTCTGCTCCAAATCTGTTCAGATGTCAACCTTGGGGGCGGGCCATCTAATTCAAATTCCCCCTTCTTGAAGGCGTTCTTATTCCGTCTAAATGGATGATCACCTGGTAAAAACCTGCGATGGGAGTCAAACTAAGAACTCTTCCCCCCGAATTTCAAGGTAAAGGCCTTTGTATGCTCCATGCAATGCGGACATGCCATTTTACCATGCGTACCCCAACCAGACAACATACCATATGCAGGAAAGTCATTAATGGTCCACATCAGAGCTGCCCTCATTGTAAAATTCTTCTTTTGTGCAATATCATACGTCAAAACACCATTCCACAACCTTTTGAGATCGTCAATGAGAAGCTGTAAATAGATATCAATACCATCTTTTGGATTATCTGGACCCGGTATAATACAAGTCAAGAACATAAAAGGCTTAGACATGCACATTTCCGGAGGAAGATTGTATGGGGTAACAATAACTGGCCAACAAGAATAAGGTTTCGCCGTGGATTGAACATACGGGGTAAAACCATCAGAGCATAACCCAAGTCGTACATTACGTGGATCTGCTGCAAAATCGGGATGCACACGATCAAAGTGCTTCCAAGCTTCACCATCAGATGGGTGGCGCAACATACCTGAAGTGCTTCTATTCTTATAGTGCCACGTCATTTTGCCTGCAGTCTGTGTTGATGCAAACATTCTCTGCAGTCTTGGAATAATTGGCAAATAAAACATTGCCTTCACTGGAACTGGTTTTTGTCTACCCTTCCCATTATCAGTGTGTGAAATATACCTCAGCTCACCACAAAATTTGCATTCAACCAGCGCGCCATCGTTTTTACCAAATTCATTGTCGTAATATAACATACACCCTTTCACACAACAATCAATCCTTTTAGATTCCAACCCCAACTTGGACACTAAGCTTTTAGCCTCGTAATAACTTTTTGGCAAACCATCTCTGAGAGGTGACGAGTCCAACATCATTTTTGTTACGAGATCCAAGCACACATCGGTAGCACCACAGTTAGACTTAAGAGCTAAAAGCCTCACACACATTGATAATTTAGAGTCTGCAGACCCTTCAAACGATGAATTATTTGTTTCTAACAAGAGATTATAAAATTTTGGTGCTGTATCATTTGGAAGTTCATCTGTGTCATCATACTGCTGCTCCTCGAATGATACGTTGACCCCCAAGGCATCACAAACCATATCCTGCATCAATTCAATTTGTTCACCATATCACATATCTACGCAACTACTTGAAGCATATGTGCAATTATCGCCAACCCCTAAATCAACCCGAGGCAACTCTTCACCATGTCTAGTCCAAATTCAATAATTAGGCCTAAATCCAACTGAATACAGGTGATGCATGACCTGACCTGGGCTCTTAATCCTTCTGCAATCGTAATTAAGGCATGGACATCTAATCCCTTCATTAGTTATGAAATCTTCATGTGCCATTGCGGCTTGGACAAAGTGATCAACCCCATCGCAAAAAGATTGTTTCAAACCCCCTCTCCCCGAATACAACCTATCGTACATCCAACTACGATTCGAAGGAAAAAATTTCATCTTCTGCATGTTAAAAGAAATGACAATTTCAGCTGCACGACGTTCTTAGAACCGCTCACATTCTTTAATTGGTATGACCCTATCCCATTCGAGAAAAAGCTTTTTCAGAACTCGTATAATAGTCATTCCTTAATTCTCATCTCTTATACTTGACAAAATTTTGGCAGCATCTCTCATTGATCTTTGAGTACACTAAATGATCGCAGTTATGAATACTGCGATCAAGTATGTAACCAGAGAACAAAAAGAAATGAATCGAACTGCAATTTCATCAAATATAAAGATACGAGAATTAAGCAACAACTATTATATGAGTAAAGAAAAAGTTTTTTTCCTAAACTGTCCGACTTGGACAATTCAAGGTTTAATATACAATGAAACATGTGGTACCCTAAAAGAGTACATGCACTCAATAATATAGTGAACCTCAGACGGGAAGCTAAGGCTTTTCTCCGATACTAATAACAAGCATAGAAATAAAGCAATAAGTTAATTAAAATATATTTAATAAAATTTAATATCGGTTTTTCTCCGCCAGGCCTAAGTTGTTTGAGGCCTCAACATCAGTTTTCTTAGCAAATCGTCCTCCGGTACTCCTTGCCCTTCTCATAACATGATGTCTAGGGGATTGTACCTTCCGATTCCACGCCACAAACACATTCATAACTAATCCTAAGTTTCTTTTAGTTCGTTAAACACGTTATGATCAAGTTTTGTCAAAATCAAGGTTCATAGAAAACTATATAACTTGGGTACTCATCTTCCCCAAGGTTCCAGCACGACAATATTACGGCTACGACAGTTTATATCATTCCTCAATTGTGAAAACAAAAGTAATTCACATTTACCCAAAGCTCAACCAGACAAGGTATTTCATATAGTCATAACATCATTCACATATCCTTCATCAGTCAATCTCAACATTGATTTTTCAATTCAATAAGAATCACAATCATGTCATCAAAATTATGACAATTACGACTAGTACGAAAACGATACAAAACTCAAACGAAGGAAGCAACCATAAGGTCACCCCATCACTAACATATATGCACATATCACATCCACTACATCATTCATCCATTTCATCAATAATCATATATCTTGCTAATGGTGGTTCGATTTACACATTGAGCATCATGCCATAGTAACATTTTAGACGTTCACCCATGCTCTTTCATTATGTAAGTATAAATTTCACTCCATCAAAAGACATTAACTTTTTGAAAAGACATCGAAAAACCTAGAACCAAAACTCACATCACACACACACAATGAATAATAATGCTTTGCTTACAAGCTACAATTAATAAACATTAGAGGATCCTTGCTATATTCAACTATCAAATCCAGTCCACAAATGTATTCAATTAGGAGCATAATCACACTTCAAGTTCTTCTTCTAATCACATGTAAGCATATTAAAATTTCAAATAAACTAAGCTGTTAACTAAGTTTTAGTAGTGTTCCACTAATAATATATGCAAAAACCACTAGTAATTGGACAAGACAGTGCAGCAAAATTGGACAAAAAGGGAGAAAAAAAAGTACCTAATTCTCAGAGACAAGAGAGTGCTGAGGAAAAGGAGAACATCCGCGTCCTTGGATGCCAGTGGCGGTCTCGAAGCAGTGTGGCGACCTCGGAGCAGTGTGGCAGAGCAGTGAAGCTACTGAATATATAACACGAACAAAAGCACATCGAAATTAGACAAGAGAGCAGTGACAAAACAATTCATCAATGGAGGTTCCACCCTTGTCAACGATGATAACAAAACAATGGGTAAAATAAATATGCTCAAAACAACTGAAAAACAACCCAAAGTAGAGAACCCAACCCGAAAAAAAACCCAGGGTAGAGAAAGAGTCACGTACCTCTTGAAGTTCAGGTAGTGGCAGTGGGAGGTGCGGCAGCACGATGGTGGCACGGGAGTTCAGGTGGTGGCGCGAGAGTTAAGGTGAGGCGGTCTCAGAAACCCAGTGGCGGAGCTGCGTGGCGGTGGGCCGATGAATGCAGAGGAGCGACGCGGGAGGCAGAGAGGAAGAGATTGAACAGAAAATAAAAAATGGAATAATGAGGAAGAAGGGCTCGTGGTCTGCTTGCTAAATAGAGTTTACCGACGGCCTCCTTAAAGTTACCGACGGCTTAAACCCATCGATAAACTCAATGGTCAGACGCGACATGACCGACGACTATGTGTTCTTTACCGACGACTGATGCCCGTTGGTATTTGAAAAATCAGAGGAATCAAAAAGCGTGGTAAATTTACCGACGGACTGAGGCCGTCGAAAAATACAGTCTTGGGCATACCGACGGCCTTTTACCGACGGTCACAACCCGTCGCCAAAAAACCGGCTTTTCTGACGGCTTAAGCCATCGGTAAATGTAACCCATCGTACGCTAAACTTTGTGACCATCGGTAAAAGGCCGTCAGTATGCCCGCTTTTTCTTGTAGTGGAAGTATAAACTCACAATCCTCCATGTCCTTACGGCCGAGACAATGACTTAATCGATGTCATTTCGATAAAAAACAAGTTGAAACGAATGGCAATAATTAATGACTTTATATAATCAATGACACCCACTTACATGGAAAATGACAATAAAATATGGATAAAAAAGAAATTTAGCAATTAATACACTTTAAAATGAGTCTATATTTTTTTATAATTAGGACAAAAAAATAAACTCATTTGTTTCTTATAACTAGCGTAATTACCCGTGCCTTGCACGAGACTTAATTAAATAATTACATATATTTGATATTTAATTCATCATACCTTTTATAATTGTGTTTTTATATTTTTTTTTTACTTTTTACCATATATACATGTGTTTATAAACGTTAATATAAATACCTGCACATATTTTTTTTTCCAATATTTGCACATATTTTTGTTCATACTTATAGGTATCAATATATATTTAAATAGTTTGAAATGTATATGCATGTATTATTGCAGTTGTTATAATTTTTTCACAAAAAATTAATTAGAAAAAGTAAATTTATTAGTTTATAAATATATTCATATACATACGTGTATAATAGATATGTAAACACTTAATCTACTCACATATGCAGAAATTACATCAGTTATCTTTCAAGTTTCATAGTTTAGTCAAAAATGTTAAAGTTTATAATTATAATTGGATCTTGTCAAGATGCATAGGAAAATAAAAAAATTTAATAGAAACATATTGTCCATTAAAACCATTTAAGTGAACAAATGAACTTGTCTGAATGTTATACAAACCTTATCGTCCGTTAAAACCATTTCTATTAATTCTGGTTCTTGCTGTTGTTTAAAATTCCGAAATCGCCACAGCCTTATTATTCTTACCTGCAACTTCCATATCTTGCTAGTGTATTTGTTGTTAATGTCTGCAATGACATCAAAAGTGGCAGAATATTTTGCATTGTTATTGTGTATTTGTGCAATGAAGAAACGTATCATGATATTGAAATGCCTTGGATTTATAGTTGAGATAGTGATGATGCTAAAATAGTAATGTATCAGATTAGATATTTTTATTCCAACCAAAATATTTTGAAATCTGTGTCTCATCCATCAGAATGTTTATGTATTATATTTGGTGTATACCAATTTTGAATATGAATTAAAATCTTACCTTTGATCAGTTTAAATCTAGGTAATTAATAATTTGATCTGTTTACAATTAATTCTATATTTGGTTGAAATCTTGTCAGAAAAAAGTATTTGGTTGAAATTGTCAAAAAATATTATAATAAACTGATTATGTTTGAAAAAAGTATTTGGTTGAAATCAGGTTCAAGAGAAGTTTAGAGGATGAGAATTAAATATGTTTTCTATTTTTTTTTTTGGATTACATTTGTAGGCTTATAATTTTTTTTATGAACAATTTGTAATAGGGTATTTGAGAATCAAATATGTTTTCTATTTTTTTTGGAATACATTTATAGGCTTTTATATATTTTTTTTAATGAATAATTCGTAATTGGATAATGGAGAATTCAATCGATGGAATATATAACATGTGATCAATGAAATTAATAAATCAATATAGTCAAAAAAAATCGATGGAATATATAAATTAAATCAAAAAATCGATAAAATTAATTGATGGATTAAATCAAAATAGGATCACAAATCTGATTTATTGGTTCATTCTAATTAGTAATTAATGAATCAATCAAAAAATACAAGTTAAATTAAAATTAAATTAAATTAAAATAAAATAAAATAATTGTTACAGTTTGGCAAGAATTAGAATGATACGGTTTTGACACGTGGCATGGGCCCACGTTGCAAAACTTCTGTTTTGCAACGTGAGATAGTAATATACATAAAAATTAAATATATAAAATATTATACGAGAATAACTTGCAAATATGAGATCATAGAAATTAAATATATAAATTCAAAACTGAAATAGATGTTCTCTAATTTCTTACATGTAATAATATAATAAAAAATATGGGACCTACCCTAATCCGTGATGCTAGAGATAAGGATTCGTCCGGGATGGGGATTGGCCGGTTTAGTTTATGCTGTGCAAAGACAAACGAAAAAAAAGAAGAAATGCCATCTTTCCTATTCATTTCATTCGTATTCGTATCAAAGAGGGCATGATCACTATCAGCCATCGGTTGTGCCTTTGTTATCCGCTTTTGCATATTATACTATACTATATGTATGTTTATTTTTACTATATCTGGACCGTTGATGGATGGCCACTTGTATAGGGTTTTATCTTAAAAACCGATAACGACTTAACGTGGGTTTTATAACAAAACAAAATATTCAATAAAATCAAATAAAAATATGATAAATATTTAATACTAATTTTTAAATACTTAAACCTATTTAATGTCATATATTAAAAACTTCTTATTCAATATTCTATAAGTATTCATTAGAAAAATATTTCTTTAAGAACAAACTCTTGTTAAATTTACTGGCATTAGCGTCTTATAGAATTTTCTTTCCTTTTTTTTTTTTTTTTAAATTCTCATTTATCATGGTACATGGCAGTAGGACAGATTCTTCGTCCTGTGAAATGGATCCGCATAGATATGATGCTAAATCAATTCAGGAATTTCAGGTGACAGAAGCTAGGGATATACATTCATCTAGCATCTAATTAATCCATATTCCTCCATATATAAAGCAGTGAAAAACTGAAAATGCTTATATTATTTATATATATAAAAAATGCTTATATTTTAATTATAATGCAATCATGTAATGAAATATAAATTAGATTTTATGTTATATAAATTTTGTGTAAATTTTATTTACTTAATGAGAATATTTAATTTAATATAATTAGATTGACAAAATTTTATTCTTCATAAAAATAATAATTAAACAATGTAATTATTACAAAATTTAATTTATAATAATTTATAAGAAAACTTTATTCTTACTACTTGTGTCCTTAAACTCAAACAGCACATGAATGAGTCAAAAAAAAAAAAAAAACAGCACATGAATATTATTCTTTTTCGATAACCGGAATAATCTCTTTTATCATGAACGTGAAAAATATTAACTTAATATATTTTTCAAAAAATCCTTTTCTGTTTTTTTTACAAAAAAAAAATCCTTTTCTGTTGAACCACTTCCATTTTCCGTAGTTATTTAGGTTTTGGTCTTTTGGATTTTAACTAAGGTCTATATAACTAATTTTTTAATATGAAAAGGTATATATATATATATATATATATATATATTTTTTTTTTTTTGAAGCAACAATGGTGTGCAAAGACATCACTACAGTGAGTGCAATCCCAACCATGTTGGCATCCCACACACTACCAACTATAATTAAGATACTTATAATTAATTTAATGTTTATAAAAATGATATTATCGGCTCACAGTTAGTATATCATTGTTAATTTTAAAATGAATTGTGTAATTAAGGTTGTCTTCGTGTCACTACAAAAAAAACTGTCGATTTGAGGAAAGTGAGACTAGGGATGGCAATGGGGCTCCACGGGTGCGGGTAGTAGCCACCCACCACCCGCCCCACAGTATGAAAATTCGCCCCGTGCCCGCCCGTCACCCGCATGAGTATCCGTTTAGTGGAAATCCGTGGATTTTATGAATATCCACGGGTGTCCATGGATATTAAATTTATGCATATTAAACTTGGAAGTAACAGAATTTCTATCTAAAAATTTACATCAAATTCCAAAATTCAAACAAAACACCTAATATAACCAAAAGTTTACATCTAATTCCAAAATTCAAACAAAACACCAAAGGCTTGTCATCAACATTTAGTTCCTCATATCCATCTTTAGTTGTTTTTTTTCCTCCTCCACACATGATTCCTGAAAAATAAAATCAAATAAAATCACTAATAGGCAAAATTATTATTATTGAGTTTAAAATGAAATAATAAAAAAAATACTAACATCATCACAATCTACATCTTCTAAAATTGTGTTAAGTACCATGTCCATGTTCAATTTTGAAGAGCCTGAAAAGAAAAAAGAAAATTATAACAAATTTTTAACAACTAATCAATACACACACACACACACACACACACACACACACACACATATATATATATATATATTAAAAGGGACCATCTCCATTACCTTTACCTTTCATGTCAGTCCATAGCCAATCTTGAACACATATTAATGCCTCTAAAGTACTTGGACGTAACTTACTACGATGAGGAGTAACAAATCGACCACTAGTACTAAAAGAAGACTCCGAAGCAACAGTCGATATAGGAATTGCTAGAAAATCTCTTCCAATCATTTGCATGGTTGGGTATTTTAACCCATTAGACTTCCACCAAGCTAAGATGTCAAATTCTTCATTTGAATCAGACAATGTATCCTCCTCTAAATATCTATCAAATTCTGACTTAAGATTTGATGTGACATTTTTTCTGGAACTCTTATGCTTTGCAAAATCTGACTTCCAAGCTTCTTTTTTTCCCACACACACATCTGACTTCGAAGCTTCTACATTTGAGTTTGGACTTGAAGATGAAGAAACCAAATCCTTACCCTTGAATTTCATATCATACTCTCTTACCAAATCTTGGCAAGCAGCTTTTACCCTTTCAATTTCCTTATCAGAATTCTCTCCATATATTTGAGGGAAAAAATAATCTAATAAGTCAACTTTATACCTAGGGTCTAACACAGTACCTATAGCCATCAATCCATTGATCACACCCCAAAACTTGTCAAATTTGGTAATCATGTTTGAAGCCATCTGATGAATAATAAGATTAGGACAACAAAACCAATCAAGCAAAGCCAACTTAATTTCACATATTTTTTGGAACAAAACATTTGAAGTTGGATACATAGTACCCGAAAACAAGAGTGTGACATCATAAAACAATTCTAACTTCTCACAAATTTCATTTGCCATCTTCCAATCATCTTCACTTGCCAAGGATTTATATTGATTCTCCCGCTGTGATAATCGATCAAACACATTTTTGTATTGAATGGCAACTCGGAGCATTAAAAATGTAGAATTCCACCTAGTTTTGCAATCAAGAACCAACTTTTTCCCAAATGGAATGTTTACTTGGCCACATGTCTCTACAAATTTCTCCTCTCGTTTAGGTGTTGCTGTCCAAAAACTAACACTATCTCTAACCTTTTCAATTGCACTAGAGATTACGGACAAACCATCTTTCACAATTAGATTCAATATGTGAGCACAACAACATATGTGAAACAGCTTACCACCCAAAATAAGTGACTTAGGTAAAATCTTACCTAGAATGCGTTCAATCATAGCATCATTTGTGGTGCAATTATCAACAGTCAAAGTGGACACCTTTCTATCTAAGTTCCAATCCATCAAACATTGAAGCAAGACATCAGCCAGAACTTTGCCAGTATTAGGTGCAGACACATAGATAAACCTAATATTAAAACAAAAATTTCAGAAATAATATCACCCGCTAAACATTAATAATTGCAATCAGCATACTTTAATTTTATTACCTCACAAGTCGACTTTGTAGGGTCCATGAATCATCAACAAAGTGAGCAGTCACTGTCATGTAGCCTTTGTTTTCATGACTTGCAGTCCACATATCAGTAGTGATTGCAATTCGGCTTCGATTCTTTGACAACAACTTCATTGTGTTCTCTTTTGCTTCTTTATAAATCTTCATAATGTCACTCTTGACAGTGTTTCGAGAAATTCCCTTGAATAAAGGTTACAAAGTAGCGCAAAAGTCTTTAAAGTCCATATGATCAATGATAGACATGCGATACTCATGAAGAATTATCATCCTAGCAAGTGCACGCCTTGCTGATTCTTGATTAAATGCATAATTTCCAACAACTACTGTTTCACCCCCTATCTTCTCAGTTTTGATAAATGCTTGCCTTATATCTCGAGTAGTTCGAAGTTTGCAGCACTTGAAATGGTTAGTCAAGTGTGATGTCCCTTGCCTTGGGTCGCCCAAAAGTTTTCTGCCACAGTACTTGCAAGCCGCTTTCCATTCTCCATTTATTTTTTGCCTCTTGAAATGATTCCAAACAACTGAAGTTTGCCTTCTTAGAGCCATGACAGCCTCAGTACTTGGAATTGCATTGTCATTTGTGGCTTGAGTAGAATCAATTTCAATATTCATAGGAGCAAGATTCACATTTGGTGCTTCAGCTTCATCACCTACATTTGGTTCACCAACATTAGGTGGCACAATCTGAATTTGTGCTTCCAAATTTTGCACATCAGCAATAGGAGGGGTAACGACTTGTTCAGGAGACATTATTCTACAAATAAGAAAAAGAAATAGAAACCCTAAATAGAATTAGAAATTGAAATCTGGTTCACGCAGATTGCATCAGAAATAGAAATAGAAATTCTACAAATAAGAATAAGAAAAAGAAATAGAAACCCTAAATAGAAATCGAAATCGAAATCAGACACATTGCAGTAGAAATAGAAATAAAAATAGGGAGCAGAAATAGAAATAATTGGAGTCACGAACTGTGCTTGTAAATTGAAATAGAAATAATGGAGTCACAGAAATAGAAATAAATCAAAGTTGGTTCAGGCACAGAAATAGCAAGGTTTTCACAGAAATAGAAACCATTCATACCAAGCAGGCTGCGGACGGCGAAGCGAGAAAAAGCGATCGCGATTTGCGAGCAGTCTGCAGATGGCAGCGAGCAAGCGAAAAAGCGATCGTGAGCAGCGGCGATGGCGAACAGAGGCAGAGCACGGGATGTGATGATGCGTGATGAAGAAGAGGCAGGCGCTTGACTGCTTGAGGAAGAAGAAGAACAGAAGTAGACGCGAGCGTGAGGAAGAAGAAGAACAGAGGAGGAGTGCCTTCCTCTCTGCTCCTGGCCTGCTGCTGCGGCTGTGTTTAGAAAATTAGGGTAAGTTACTAAGTTAAGTTGTATTTATATGGGAAATTAGGGTAAGTTGAATTTATATAGGTGAGGATATTTATGTAGTTTCATATTTACGGGCACCCGCGGGGCGGATAGTATGAAACCCACACCCACCCCGTTAATACATGGGTAGGAAAAAACCCGCTCCGTTACACCCGCGAGTACCCATTAAAGTACCCTTTTAAAATCCGTGACGGATTTTACTAGCGGCTACCCGCGGGTGCGAATTTTTTTGCCATCCCTAAGCGGGACCATTTCTGGCCATTCCTTCTTCGGGGTAGTAAAGCAGGTTGGACTCGTTAGACCAACCCGCGTAACATGCAAAGTAGGGCGGGTTCGGGGACCTCAACCTGTCAACTCACTCTACAACATTTTTTTGTAGGAATTTTTTTTTTAAATTTCTTCTTCATTTTTTTTTCATTTTTAGGGCAGGTCAACCCGCCACTTTTGTTTACCCAATTTTCTTATTTTATTTTATTTTATTTTAACCCAAGCACTTGCCACTTGCCAATGGCCCAATTACGTGGAAGTCTTGAAGACATGTAATTTCTGAAGGCCTGGTAGTACTCGCTGCTTTCCAAATACAGAGTGTTTATATATTTTTTCTCAACCATGGATTTTTTGGGTCAAGTGTGTGGCCTTAATGGCCTTTTTTTTTTTTGTGCCTAAGGTAATGGCTTTAATGGCGTTGCCCTGTAGACGACCCTGCCCGACACTTTCGTAACAAGCGTTTTCCTCTATGACATGGACCGTGTATTTTACTCCTCACCAGACGATGGTATTCTTGTCCTCAGTCCAAAAGGTTTTTCACCTCCTTTACCACGTTCATTATTGACTACTTCCTGGTTAAACACCCCATGCATAGCCTTTTGCATCCAGTTTCTACAGTATTCTTCTCTAAACAAGTTGGGAAGTTTTTCCTTGTAAGAGCTAAGGTGGTCCTTCTCTGCATTGCATGTGTTTCCTTTCTTCAAATGGTCATCACCATCTTCTTCCCAGGACCGAGCATTCTTTTTTCTACGTTTGAACAAGCCTTCCTGCTCACTACTTTTTTCCACGATTAGTTGTAGAGGTATCAGAAACCCCAACAGAGCTCATATTGCACAGAAACACTCAATTTTTGTTTTTTCCGTATAAATTGATAAACCTCAATCTTACCCAAAATTAATCAAAATCGTAAGTTGCCCATGTGACCTATTCTTTATTTTACTCATTTACGATTATGCTTCTTTGCATTTATTTCCAATGGCAATGTGACACTTTGGCCATATGCGAATGTGACCGCTGCCTTGGCCCTAAATCTTGGATTTGCCTCCTCTAAAGTGAATAAAGAGTCAAATAAGTAATTTAAACCATCAATGAGAAAATCAACAATGATTTGTTATTTATATACATGCAATATTAACTATTGATTTTTTAATCAATGATTGAGTTTAATTACTTTTCACTCTATAAAATGAGTTGCTCACTTTAGAAGTCATATCCTTAAACCTTACCTCTAATTAAAGAAACGACCTGCAAGCGGCAAATGCAATAAATAATAGGCTAAATTATACATTTGGTCCTCTACGTTTATTTTGGACTTCAAGTTGGTCCTCTACGTTTTATTTGTTCTGTTTTGGTCTCTTACGTTTCAAACGTTACAACAGGTTAGTCCTTTCCGTAACTGCACGTTGTTACACCGTTTAAGTTGTCTCACGTGACTACCGTTTTCCAATAAAATAAGAACACGTGGCTACTATTCACCTTCTTCAACCTTCCCCAATTTCTGCCTTCTGGTTCTGCTTTTTTCCCCCCAAAATCAAAGATGAAGCACCAAAAAAACGCAGCAAAGATGTTGCACCAAGACGCAGCAAAGATGAAGTACCAAGACGAAGCCAGAAAAACGCAGCAAAGATGAAGCACCAAGACGCAACAAAAAAACGCAGCAAGAACGCGCACTCAGAACTAAAAAAACGCAGCAAGAACGCAGATTAACCAAAAACCCACAGCAAAAATGCACACTCAGATTAGGGTTCCTCAAATTAAAAAACACACAACCAAAAATTGACAGCTTTGCTTAACACTGTTCATCATCTTCCCCAAATTAAAATTAGGGTTTCTCAAATTAAAAAGCGCACACTCAGATGTTGATAACAACCCAGAAGAAGAAGGGGGTGGTGATGATGATGCTGAAGCTCTAATGGAAGCTTTGGTTTGATTTTGGAAAAAAAAACCAGAACCAGATTGAAACAGAAAGAAGAAAGTTTTTTTTCCCCAAATTAAAATTAGGGTTTTTTTTCTCCACTCCTCTCCTCCATTAATCTTCTTCATCCTGTTTCCAGCGCCAGGTGCTTCTGATCGAGGGAAGGAAGAACGCAGAGAAAACACTGCAGAGAAAACGTAGAGAAATTGGGGAAGAAGGATTTTTTTGTTGTTGTAATTATACATGTCAATGCCACGTGAGTGCCACGTAGGTAAATCAGTGCCACCTAAGTGCCACGCCAGACAACTTAACGGTGTTTCAAAGACTCGTTACGGAAAGGACTAACTTATTGTAACGTTTGAAATATAAGGGACCAAAACGGAACAAATAAAACGTAGAGGACCAAATTAAAACCTAAAATAAACGTAGAGGACCAAATGTATAATTTAACCTAAACAATATCATGAATTGGAAATATAATAGAAAATTTTCATCAGAGAGAATCTTCTAAAATTTAGCCAACTTTAAAAGTCTACCCTTTACCCAAATTATTATTTTTTGTTTGTGACCCAAAATACCTTTTACCGCCTGTCATTTTACATCCACACACATGAATTAAATAGTGTGTTTGGTTTTACGGTGACGAAAATTGATTTTGAATAAGTTGATTTTAATTAAAAGTGAGATGAATGTAAAATGATTTATGTTTTGGATACATTCACGTAAAAGTGAGTTGAACGAAAAATTTGAGAGTAAAATCACACTTGAAGACAAAAATTACAAATTCTAGCTTTAAGTTAGAATTAATTGTAGAGACAAAATCAATTCTAAGTGAAAAATAAATCCAAAGATACAGATATATTCACGTAAATGTGAGTTGAAAGAAAAATTTGAAAATAAAAGTCATATTTGATGGCAAAAAGATACAAATTCTAGCTCCAAAAAAGAATTTATTCTATAGCAAAATCAATTATCAGCTCATAAGCAAAAAGTAAATCCGAAGTTCCAGATGCCTCCCTCTACAAGCCACCCCCTTTTAGTAACGAAAAATGAATGTGCCGCTATTACAGCGTGCGTCATGGAGCTTTAAGAAATCTGGTGCTCGTGGACTGGACAGAGCAGAGCAGCGATAATTTATGTTGTAATGATAATGAGTAGGTTAATTTAAAATTTAAAAGCTATAAACCATAAAAAAGAGCGCCGTCTGTGGGAATCGAACCCACGACCACGTGGTTAAAAGCCACGCGCTCTACCAACTGAGCTAAGACGGCTGCATATTTGCTTGACGCGAATTGAAATATAATTGCTATGACGTAGCTTACTCAATGTGAAATTTTGACATGAATTTTAATAAATTAGAAGGTGTTAAATCGTCCATTGAAATAAATTACAAAAAGTATTACATTTGAATAAGTATTACATTTGAATGTGATTTTCGTATGCTGTATAACTTTTTTTAATAGAGAAGTCATGTGATCAATTAAGAAAATAAGAGAAAGACATGTTCTAAAAAACACATTGAGATTTTTTTTTTTTGGGTGCATAAAACACATTGAGATTTACTAAGAATCACTTTGGAGTCAAACTCTTCCGAGAAAAAAAAGCGTTTGACTAAACGTCAAGAACTTGGCATGTTGTGGTCTATATAGTAGCAATGGTTATTCTTCTTATTATTTTACAAGAATTTGGATACATGTACCTACACTCACTCATTGTATTGTATGCATACAAGAGTATTTAAAATCATAGTGCTTTATTTGTAAAAATAAGTGGAGCACAACTTCTGCTACTTTTCAAGCAGCCTGACTAATTACTATCGGAAGAACGACTAATCATAACACAAGCAGATGAATCCTCATGACTAATTTGGAGAGTGTGCGTAGACATCTCTCCTCCTCTCCAATTTGTCCAATTTGTAGTGGTCACGACGAATCCCTCTTTCACTGCTTTCGGGATTATCATCGAATCTCATTTATTTGGTTACAGCTGTTAGATACTCGCAACCGTGCCTTCTTTGTTGAAACTGATTGGCACCGGTGGCTATATGGCAACTTGACTAGGCGTCACTCTCTAGCGGATTCTATGAATTGGCATTTGACTTTTGGTGTGACTTTGGATTCTATCTGGAGAGCTAGAAACAATTTTGTTTTTGCTCAAAAGATCATCTCGCCTTGCTCTCTTCTTTGGTCGATTAACCATCAGGTTGAGGCGATCCTTAAGTCTCAAGACATGCGCAAAGCGCTCCACCCTTTGAAGATCAGTGGGCCTGTGGATCGTTTGAGTTGGGAAGCTCCTCCTAGAGGTTCTTATGCCTTGAATTGTGATGGTGCGGTTTGTGGAAATGGCTCAATGACAGGTTGTGGGGGTCTGCTTTGCAACAATACAGGCGAGTTTGTGTTCGCTTTTTCTCATAAATTGGAGCCTTGCTCGGTCTTTGAAGCTGAGTTGTGGCTATCTACCATGGTCTCTACCTGGCTTGGGGGAGAGGTTTTCGCAACATTATTATTCAGTTAGATTCCGCCAACGCCATTCGTCTCTTAAATGAGGAGTGTTCCGAGCTTCACCCTTTGGCTCATTTGGTGCGAGGAATTAAGAATGTTATTTCTACTCCTGCGGACATTCGTTGGACTCACATCCTTCGGGAAGTGAATCAACTAGCAAACATTCTTGCTAAGGAGGGTTTAACTATCTCCTCCACGTGCAAAGTTTTTGATATAGTTCCCCCTTCCCTTTCTTCTGCTCTATTAGCTGATGCGCAAGAGGTTGTTTTCTCTTGTGGATTTTAGTTGTGTTAGGCCCCTTTTGTTCACCCAAAAAAAAACAGCAGATCATGTCCAATATGGAGATGGTAGTAGCGGTTGGCTGAGCAAACAATATCTGAACATAAAAGGGAAACACGAGTTTACTGATGCATTGATTTGTGTTTTTTTGATTTTTTATCCAAAAAGTTAAAACAGTTTTAAATTTTTTTTTCATGACAATTGATTTTTTTTTAAACATAAAGACTTAAAAAAGTAATTTTAGTAAATTTTTCAAACACTAGAAAAGTAACCTTTGATTTTAAGCAAGATCATTTCCAACATTAGTTTTTTTTAAAACCAATGTTTTAATACAAAGTTTTTTAATATATGTTGTTAAGAGTATGGAGTAGTTATCCTATATATTTTTACTTTTTCTTTGGGGAGGGGGTGAAAACAGGAATAATAATTTTTAATTAAAAACCCAAAAATAAAATCACGAATTTTATTTCAGTGTACTAGACTTCCACCAAGGCGTACAAAGAACCATCTAAGCCGGAAGGGGATTGACTACTTTGGTCATGAATTCCAATTAGAATATGTTAGAAATCTCACATGGAAAAATGAGTTGGTTTGAATAGTAGTTATAAGTGAGGAGCAGCCCTCAACGTATGAGCTAGTTTTTTGGGTTGAGTTAGGCTCAAACCCAAATTATAAGTTAGGCCCATTTGTTGGACCACTGAACTAGTTTTTAGGGTTGAGTTAGGTCCAAACCTAAATTCTAATATAGTATCAAAGACTATCATAAATCCATTGTTGAGCCACGCGTTATCGGGCCACTCGAGTCACACTCCAGATATCCAGTCCTGGGCATGAGAGGGGTGTGTTAAAAGTCTCACATGGAAGAATGAAATGACTTGAATAGTGGTTATAAGTGAGGGACAACCGCTCATCTTATGAGTTAGTTTTTAAGGTTGAGTTAAGCCTAAACTCAAATTCTAAGAGGATGGCCTTTTTTATTCAACTTCTGATAGAATAATAATTATATGGGTTTCCTATATAGACTGAATAATCTAGATTTTAAGTCGATCGAATCGCAATGCTTACTTTTCTTCATGTATTATATCCATACTACCTCCTACTATCAACAAATTGTTCAGTAGAATACGGAGTCAGCATTATCCTTGCAGCTTCAGGAACTAAAAGTACACAAAACTTTGAACTGCCAAGTGGCAAGACATGATATTAAAGAACGATAAACGGTCAAGTAACATCAAATTCTTCGAGAAAAATTCATTGAAAATATGTCATTACACTAATTCCTATTCCTCCTGTTGGCAGACCATGCCCAAAAGACACATGAAGAAGACCTTTCAAAACTAATTTGATTAACAAAATTACCAAGATTTCCCATGTTCGACCGCATAACAATGTGCAAGCAACTCACTGCTCTGTCTTTATGAAATGAGGAGCCAGCAGTTTTGTAACGGTGAAGCCATTGAAGGTGTCGACATCAAAGAGTTCTTTCAACTTCTCGTCACATAATATTTTCCTCTTGTCAGAAGGATCCTTCAGAAAGCAATCAATCAGAAATTCAACTTGTTTTAGCTAGCATGTACAAACACAATTAAGCCATACAAAGTTCAGATATTCAGCTCAAGGGTAGTTATAGCATTGTCCATTTGTCAAGCCCAAAAAATTGTTGTGAGGAGACGCATTAGAAATATAATGAATCCATTCACAAGCTTCACCCGATGTTGGTGATTGACAAATTCATCGGTCAGAAAAGTGTACAACATGATTAAGAAAAAAATTGTCATGACGAGAATACTTGATCAGAGAAAGAATCTGAACAACATTGTTTAGATTAATTTCAACTTTTTAGTCTCTTATAATTTCTTTACATAGCTGGTCTACGTTCGGCAAATAAGAGGACTGGTTGGGTTAGGTTGACAATCTAACGTGAATCCTACCGTGTGCTTAGTACCTTATAGTAGAAAAAATGGAAAATTTGGAGGGGCAACAAGTGAAAGGATTTCAACTGATATTGAAGAAAGAATTGTAAAAGATGAATCAAGAATTTGTTTCAACTGGTATCAAAGAAAGAATTGTAAAAGATGAATCAAGAATTTGGGAAATTGTATTTCAGAATCTGGTTTAGAGTTCCAGAAAGAACTATACAGAAGCAATTCGAGAGTGCTTCAATGCTCTCCACAACAAATGAGTTTCAAAAACTACCTCAACAAACTTTCCCTCCCCTTATTTATAGTTCCTATTTACAATTGACTAACTACACCTCTCATTTCTCTCCCAACACCCCCTTATTTCTCTTGACATATACTCTTTTGACCATTGGTCTGCTATCAACAAGTGAATATCTAAACAAAATGCATGGATTGTGCATTGTCAAGTACATTATATCTTTATCGCTATTGGGAAAAACCCAATTTATTGACTAGATATAGTGTCTAATAAGAGATTATAAAGCTTGGGCACTCCTCACAATGCCCACCTTACAGACCAATTTTCTGGAGTTGAGTTAGGCCCAACATCTAAAATGGTATCAATGTGAGACTTGTGTTTTTTTCAATACACCCCTTCCCAAAATGTATGATAATTTGAATATGACTTCTCAAGCTTTTCACATGGCAATTATCACTAATGCACAGAAACCATCAGGGCTTTATTTAAGCAATATATATGCTGGACGACAATTTAGAGCAATGACAAACCTGAAGGTTGTTTCCTTTTATATAATCCCACATTCTTTTTATGACATCAGATCTTGATAACTCACTTTCTCCAGTACCAAGGAAGTTCACAAGGGCATCAGATAGCTGAAGAGGAGCAAGAAAACCTGATTTTCCACCCTTCTGCCGTTTTTCCTTTCTTTTCGGCTCATCTGGATCTGTCATAGAAGTAGGGTATTGATGCAGGAAACGCTATAAATAATTGACTATTTTCATTTGCAATCACATATGAACAGGTAAAGAAAAATTACCACCACATGCCATAAATTTCACACACAAAAAAAAAAAGGTTTACCAGTAACTGTGTCAAATGATTTTTAACGTAAATACATATGCAGATGATTTTTTTTCATCAATGGAAAGAAACATACTCTGAACAATCAAAATATAAATAAAAATGCGAAAACTGGGATAAAAATATGCAGGAGCAAGAATTTATAATTGGAAAGGAAGATGCTGTGATCAGGTCCATAGAATATTAGCCAAATTAATTAATCATACCATCTTCTCTCTCTTGCTTCTTCTGCTTTTCCTTTGGTGCTGACTTCACCTGGACAACTATATCAAGAGATGAAGTTCAAACAATATTTTTTACTCTTTAAAATTGTCAACAAAGAATTGACTACAGGAATAAAACATGGAAGCACACATTTGTCATCAAATAAAAGTTAACAAGCAGAATGGAAAAATATATTATAAATCAGTCTAAGACTCTAAGTTCTTTCACGATGCAGCCATACGAAAAGGGGTCTGGTGCACGAAGCAGTAGTATAATTTTATCATGCTTAATAAGAGGATCCCAAAAAAAAAAAAGAAAAAAGAAACTTTGAAATGAAATCTATAAAGGAAAACTTCACAATCTCAGGGCATTAGAACCCCTACAATCACAAGAGGGCCATGCGGAGGAATTTAGGGGGGGGGGGGAATAGGTGTCTTGTCTAAAAAAATACAATGAACACTAACAATATAAAAGAATATCCAACATCGTATTTGGAAATAACATAAAAAATAGTAACAAGGAAGGGTAAGGTTGTAGGAGCATACCATCATCTGAATCCAGTGGCCAGATATGCTTTGACAAGACTTTATTCATTTGGAACATGTTGATGGAATTGACACCAAAAAGGGCACGCAGTGGTTCATCACAAATGATATTTCGCCTATTGTTTGCGTCTTGCAAATTTTTTTCCCTAATATAGGCCCATAATTGCTTAACAACCTAAGGCCACCATTATAAAAAGATGCTATAAGGCCAGAAACAGAATTACATCATATACTAACTTTTAAAGAAATTCTAGATATTCTTAACTGTTAGCATTGGAGTAGCCTATGTCCACTATAATTTTTTTCACCAAAAGGGGGGGGGGGGGAAGGAAAAAATATACCTCAGTCCTGGCCATCTCTGGTGCTCCTACGAGTTCCTGAAGTTGTGGAGACAGGCTACATAATTTGCAAAAACCGCCACCTTTTTTCTTTACTACCTCATTACCTAACTTGTTAGATCTGAAGCACAAGATGAAACAGCAGTTGTTAAAATAAGGACACTTCCAATGGAAAATATTTACAACTAGGTATTTGTCCATATTGTCATTGTAGTCCACTGCTTACATGCAAACATACATAAACATGGCAGTTCTCACAAATTATTTGTTGTATAAATTTTATATTGGCTTCCGAAAGAGAACAAAACTCCTCTCATGTCTGTTAGGTCAATGGAAACTGGCATCAATAATTTTAGGTAAAATCGGGTAGAGATGAAGAGATTCAAACACTTTTTTAATCCTGAATGCATGACAGTCACGGTATGTTCTCAGGAGTCTTATGGAAACAATCAACAAAATCAATTTTCAACCAAATATGAAGTTTAGTTAGTTGTCTATGCAGTTGGAATAAATGATTCTGAGCAGTTCCAAGGTATAGTGATTCAACTTTTTTCAACTGTAGTTATATGTTAATATGCATAAGCTAATTAAGACATAAGGTAAAATGAAAATAATGTGAAGGAAACCATCAGTTTTGTAGTTCAAAACTTTGGATGAACGATAAATTCCTATAAGTGTTCTCAACGATGTAATATAGACATAATTTATTTATTTAATTCAATTTTATCCCTCTTTGGTTTCTTTGATTGTATTTGCCTGGCTGGTGATTTGATCCTCTCTCTCTCTCTCTCTCTCTTCCTTTTTCAGTTTTATGTGGAGTACATGGTTCCTGTTTTTTCAGTTTTCTTCAAGCCATAAATATTAACACGTAGCATTATAAGGAGAACCAAAATCTTAAAACTTGCTGTAGAAATTTTTTTTATGATTGCTTTAGAAATCTTTTGAGAATTGTTTACTCTCAAGGTTCCAGAACTACAATTAGACAGATGTTTACAGACAGGTGTCCAAGCAAGAACATTGTATCAAATCAACTTGTAATTTAAGTCTATATATTTTCTACTTTTGAACCAAAAACAACTATGGCCAGTGGTCTAGATAAAGCTGCATCAGCTTTCAGAACATGTTTGCCTTGCAAACTCTTGGGAGATTAACAATGTATATATATAAACATAATGACAAATATAGAAAAATGTTTTACATGATTTTTTGTTTATTTATTGTTTGGAGCAGGGAAGGAATTTAACTTGGAGTTCTACAACTTAAAAAGGCCACCAGTGGAGCATTTCTCCTGCAAGCAATCATGCAAGTGCATAAGTATCAGCATTTCACTTCAAGGATCCAACCATAGAAATGATTAGCAAATGTGACTAACTATATGTTGAGTAAGAGGGATTGGAATATCCAATTTTCTGATCAAAAGTTTCCAAGGAATTTCCTGGAAACATATTTGACAGCAATATATACTAATTTTGCTAAAGCAGCAATTGGGGTTCACCAAAATTTGTTGCATCCGTGGAAAAGGGAAACGTGTCAAATGACAGAAAGATCCGCTTCACAGTCAACAATTAAAAAAGGAGGGGTGGGGGGCAGACATGAGACAACAAAGCCCGATCCCACCATTGTAGAATAGGTACGCTTAAATTGCTAATTTGATAGCATAGCAGTGTGATTAACGGGTAGAAGAGGAATAACAGAAAACCAGTAAGTTGTTTAATGCGTATGAAAATGTGCTATTACAATGTTTACAAGTGACTAGGCCAGAGAGGCCATAAAAATTAAATTTTGATTTGCTATTGGTATTACTGTAGGAGAAAGCATGCATAACAACAAGATTAACAATCGTTTGGCAAAGCAAAGAATAAGAAGAAAAAAAAGACATAACAAGATTAGATTGTTTGGCAAAGCAAAGAATGAGAAGAAAGTGCGTGCATAGAGAAGCCAAAGCTTTAAACTTTTTGTTCATGTAAACCTGCAAGGCAAGTAACCTCGTCACTAACTTCAAAAGTACCCAAATTTTATAGAAACCACCAATAGAGAGCAAACGTAACATAGTCTCTAAGTGGACCCCAATTGAAACTCAAAGCCATGTGCATGTGTTATTATCATACAACAACAATGGCGAATGAAAGCTACAAAAACGTTTATAAAAAAAAAATCCAAAAGTAAAATTTTGTGACGAAGCCATTGATTGATTGGGCAAAATGGCAGGGAATCTATGGTCCTAGATATGCCCTCAAAGGAGAAACCAGTAACTGTCAATAAAAATTTGATGTGTCCTCACATGCAGAATCAATTAAATTCAAAGAAACAAAATGCAATTTTTTTTTTGTCCTTTTTTTTTCAATCGAAACAAATTGAAAAATTCGAAGGAATAATCATGAAGAAGAAACTGACTAACCGTCCTTTATTCTTCCCACTCTTGGCACGCTTCGGTTTCTCTTCCTCCTCCTCATTATCACCGCCCTCTTCTTCGGTATCTTCCTTGGAACCAGAACCTTGGCTTTGTTCGGGTTTAGCGGCATCTTCTTCCTCTTCCTCTTCTTGTTCTTGTTCTTCTGCGTCGTCGTTTTGTGGTTCCTGGTGCTCGCTCTGAAGGAACAAGTCTACCTGTTCTCTGATGAATGCCTTCCTATCAGATAAATCGATTCCGAAATCGCTCTCTAACTGGCGGCGGACGGTGGTGGTGGTGGTGGTGTTGAGGTCGGAGTTCCGGAGGAACTCCCGGAGGCGGCCGATTAGCTCCGAGTCGGATACCATTTGGTGGAACGAGTTGGCGCTTTCAATGCACGAGTTCAGTTGGAGCGGGTGACTCACCCTCGCTGACTCAGTCTCGAGCGTTAAGAAGAGGAATTTGGCGAGGTTGCCCAAGACGGGGACACAAGTGGAAATAAATTATAAGGTTCTCTTTTCTCTCTGTTCCGTTTTCTTTCTCGTTTCTTGTTAAGGAATAAGCAGAATGCAGTTGCGAGTGCCGCACGTGCCCGAAATGTCCTTGTGTGGGTATTGTGCACCCACCCAGAGTTGTTTGCCAATTTTGCCCCTGTGCTTATGGCCAGATTGATTACCCTTGCTTGCGTTTTGTTTGAGAGAGAAGAGGAAATATTTGCTTACCCGAGAGGAGAGAAAGGAAACTGGCCTCAAGTTTGGATAGGCAAGAAATGGATATTTGTGTGTTTGGATTTTGGGGATGCCGCGTCACATGCATAAAGTTGGGCTTTCATGACCGGGTCACGTTTGGAAAGAGATGTGTGATGTAACTTTGACATCAATGGTTGGATGGGCCTTGCTTTCTGGAGTTAAGTTGTGAAATGGATCACCATTATGGGCTATTTTCTTTCTAGCCCATAGTCTATGCCCTGGCTTTCTGCACCCCACTTGTTTGCTGGCCACACCCCTCACTCTTCTAAAAATTTTGAAAAACCCAAAATATCCCCACTCACTTATGTTCCGGCAATTCAGTTGCCGAAATACATTTTCAACAGCTTTTGGTAAAACCCAAAATACCTTCACTCACTTATGTTCCGGCAAAACATAATTTTGAAAAAATATGCTTCCGACAACATTATATTCCAGCAACTGAATCGCCAGAAGCATATTTTTCCAAAATTATGATATATTTCGTCATATAAGCAAAAATGATCACACTTGAAACTGTTGAATTATAAGCGAAAATACATAACTTTCACATTTATTAAAAATGATAATTAAGTGTATCTAATTTTCTTGATTTAATATAAAAAAAGAAATACATTTACCAAACTGTCATTAATCATAATAATCCTCTTCTCACAATAGTATTAATGAATATTTTAATTTTTGATGACTGCATATGTTCATTTAATTTTTGAGCCACCGCTCCATCCCCAATACCGGAACACCTTCCAAGGCCACCGCGACCAACCCAGCGGCCACCGGAGGTACTTATATAATATTCGTTATATTCGTTTTCGCGATTTTTTTTTTTTTTTTTGCAAACTGCATTTGTTTCAGCAAGTTACCGGAATACATTTTCAATAGCTTCCGATAACTAGTCAGTGAAATCTGTTGAAAAAGATTCTCTACCCATTTCCGCCCTTTCTTTGATATTTTCGGGTCACTTTTATCTTTTCCTATTCATGGCAAATCAAAATCATCAAAATCCTTACATTTGCGGGGGCACATCGCTTTCGTGAGGGAAAGACCCAAATTACAAAATCGCATTGGCTGAATTTTGTCCCCATTTACCCACAAAGGATTACTACTCGCTTTCATTTATGAATTATGCATTTGGTAGGGGATTTGAATGGACATTTATTTTATCTTCAAAATCAAACATGCTTATGTAACATAGATGGAAGCCCTTCCCGCTGGAACCAATAAATAACCATAAAAAAGTAGTATCGCGGGAAAAGTAAGAAAACGCGTAAGACTTTCTCTGGAGATAAGATTGGTTACAGAGGAGGAATTAATCTTAGAAGTTAGAATGGCATTGAAACTTGAAAGGTCATTGAAAACTGGTTGGTAGTAGTAGTAAATGTGAACCCTGAACGCCACTACATTCATGGACGGCAACGAATTGATGATCCAAACCGTATATCGCCCGCGTACGTGTCCATTCTCAACGACGTTTCAATTTCAAGATCTCAAGCCTTTTTCCTCTTCTATGAAGAAGAAGGATAAAATAAAAGCAAATAAGAGGTTACAGTACCGCGGCTGTCAGAATCACACACCTAACTGTAGCATGCTTAACAGGACAGGACCCGGTCCAATGAGGAATGAGGAAGGGACCGCCCTGTGGTACAAGGCAAGCAGGCAGGGAAGGAAACCCTCTCTCAAGTCAAGTGGCTGCGGCCTGACAACAACACATGACCAGCCCAATTTTATCCACCAAAGCAACCGACAAAATTACTTTTAAAAAGAAAAATTAAAATGAAGCCCACTTGCATTGCACAGTAGATAGATAAGACGGCGACAGAGTGAGAGGTAAGGCAAATTCAAAATAAAGAATTAAAAAAATCTAGAAAGTCGACAATGTTGCTTATGAGGCAACAACCATCTTAACAGGCATCATCTCGGAATCTCGAAAACGACGTCGTTTACTCTCTTATAACTATAAGAGTTCACTTCCACTCTCTTCCACGCTGGTCGCCGAATCTTTCTCCATCTCCGATCTCTGTTCTCTCCTTATCCGTAACAACCGTCGTATTCGCCTTTCGTCGCGCGGAAATATATCTTCTTATTTTTTGGGTGTTTTTTTTTTCCCCATAAAATAACCGATGGATCGGCCGGCGACCGGAGCAGGTATGGAGATGCCGATCATGCACGATAGTGACCGGTACGATTTCGTCCGCGATATCGGATCAGGGAATTTCGGAGTCGCGAGGCTTATGATGGACAAGCATACCAAAGAGCTTGTTGCTGTCAAGTATATCGAACGCGGAGATAAGGTTAGTGTAATTCATCTTTTTTGTCTAAACAAAATTGAGGTTTGCAGTTTTTTGGGGTGATAGGAGAAAAGGGGGGAAAAAGAGATGTAGTAGTACTATGACATGTTCGTTTTCCGTAATTAATTATGGTTGGTTGTTTATTGACGCTGACATATGATGCTTTGGAGTTTCCATTTTTGTTTGGGTGCATATGAAAGGATTTTTGATGTCTTTTATCTGTCGCTTATTTCTCGCGGGCTGTTTCTTTAGTTTTGTTTCGGCGACGTTTGTTAGGAACGTGATTGCTGAATATTGGAAATTTCCCAAGCTCAACGTGCTACGGAACCCGGTAATTAGTGTGAACGGTTTCCTGTTCAGGAAAGGAGGGAAAATAATGATAAATTTTAATCATGCACTTTTCCGGTTTTGTCATTAGTGAGTGCATTAGATTATGTACTGGTAACTAATCAATTAATCATACCAAGCTCATGTACTGATAATTAATTACTAGAGCACTAACTTATGGATGGAGTTTACTTTAGGGTGTTATATATAAGGCAAATGCTAACGAGGGCACTGCTTATAGAAATTTTGTATTGGAAGTTTTGCATTCCATAGTTACCAGGTTCGCTCCCCTCCCTCAAGAACCACGAACTGGTTCGTGCATCCCGGAACGCGGTTCATTTAAGTCCTGGCTTGCAGTGGTGCGCGAACTGGAACTCTCTAACCGTCGGACCGAAATCCAGTGTTGTCAAATGGTGGCCATGGCGGAAATTTGACATGTCACCGTACAATGGCGGTGGCGTGGCGGATTCCATATGGCGGCCGTTATTCACATTGCATTTGTGGTGCTGATGGCGGCCATGGCAGAAGAATCCGTGAAAAAAGAAGGGGAAAAAAAAAGAAAAAAGAAGAAGTTGCAGGTGCTGTGACCCGCCCTAAAAACAGAGGCTTAAGGGCGAAACCGTGAAAACCCGAAAAAATTAGAAGACGATGTGACCCGACCCGGAGTAATGAAGCCCAAGTATGAAAACCCTAAAAATAAGTTGCAGTGCGGCCTCAGTTTTGTTTTCTCAGTTTTTTTTTTTTTTTTTTTGGTATTCTTGTCCGTTTCATTTAAATGATATTTTGTAACGATATTATTTTTCTTTGCTTCACTCTTTTTAATTCTGTTAGTCTCTTAATTCTTTTTTCAACTCTTTTTTCTGAATTCTTTTTCTTGTTTTAATTCTGAATTTTCTATTTTCTTTTTCAATTGTTATTTTTTAATTCTATTTTTTTCCTTTTGTTACTCTCCTAATTCTTTTCTTTTTCAATTCTATATTTCCAATTCAATTATGTCTCATTTCTTTGACCAATGGTCAATTTACCTAGTGTTTTGTAACAATTTACTTAGTTTTTGTATTTTTTATTCATCATTCAGTTGCTACTTAGTGTGCTAATTTTTCATTCAAGAACTAATTTAAGTTATTTAATAAAAACTTATAAATATAACTCCAAAATATGAAGAACGTCCCGAAGTATAATTTTAAACGTACCACGTCCCGAAACAGCGTACCAACTAAGTCTACCCCTCGCGTACCACATATCCAGCCAGATTTGGATCCTCTAAAGTGAACAATTCACTTTAGAGTGTAAAGTAAGTAATTTTAATCATTGATGAGAAAATCAAGGGTTGATAATAACAAACTAACCCTTGATTTTCTCATTAACGGTTAAGGTTACCCACTTTACACTTTTCTCACTTTAGATAATCCAAATTCTATTCAGCCAAGTGGCGTACCACGTCCCCGAACCCGTACCACGAACCGAAGTGTACTACGTTCCTGGTAACATTGGTGCATACAATTACTTGAAAGTTTGAATGTTGTTATTTCCAATATAAACTTTTGGGATAATTGGTACATGATATTATGATATGGTGTTGAACCTTTAATGATCATGTGCACTGTAGTTCCATCCTTGTTACCTACAAATAGAAGATAAAATTCAGCACTAAGGTGGACTTTCCGTTGTCCTTGATTCAAGCTCAAAAGAGACCTTGACTCTGGGGACATGTTAACAACGTAAGCTTTTAGAATATTTTGTTCATGATATCTGATTGGGTCAAGTGGAAGTATAAAGAATTGGTTGGTCATTTGCCTCAAAAGTCAAATGTTGGACTAGTTTGGGTGGTAAATGCAGAGTGGTTTAGGTAAATTATAGTTTTACAAATTCACAATGGAATTGTGAACAAGGAAAATTTTTGGTGTTCAAAATCATACTTTTGATTCAAGTTTGATCTTTTAGATTGACCTTTATTGTGCAATATTTGTTGCCAATTTCTTTCTAATTCTTGCTGATAGAGTGTGAGACTCATTTTTTTTTTCCTTATCATGTTATTGGGTGTCGCAGATTGATGAAAACGTTAAGAGAGAAATCATCAATCACAGGTCTCTCAGACATCTCAACATTGTCAGGTTTAAGGAGGTTGGTATGTTTCTTAAATTTTATGTTCAGAAGAGGGATATTCATATTTATGGAAAATATTCTTTGAAATTTCACTCAGGTCATTTTAACACCTACTCATCTGGCCATTGTAATGGAATATGCATCTGGAGGAGAACTGTTTGAGCGAATCTGCAGTGCAGGACGTTTTACTGAGGATGAGGTTCTTATACAATTTGTTTACTTTTCCTACACCTATCATTCATTGAGAAAAATTTGTACTGTTAATCTTTTTCCTATGTAACTTGTTAACCCATTGTTATGCTGCAGGCTCGATTCTTCTTTCAACAACTCATATCTGGGGTCAGCTATTGCCATTCTATGGTAATTGAACTCCTCTCCCCTCCCCCACTATCTAATTTAAGTTGTGTTTAACCTCCCCTAGAATGTAGTATAGGTAATGTATCAATCTTATTAGTATTGTGTCTGATGTATAATATGTCTCTTCATGAAGCAAGTATGTCACCGGGACCTGAAGTTGGAAAACACTTTGTTGGATGGCAATCCAGCACTTCATTTGAAGATATGTGATTTTGGATACTCCAAGGTAAGGGTTTCTTTGTCTCGCAGGATTTTCGTGGTGAGTTCTGTTTTTACATATTTTACTGGGATAGGTATACTATGTTCATGTAATTTAAATTTAAAACGGATCAGTACACCTGGTCTACGAATCTATTCTAACTATCAACGAATTCCTAGCTTATCCTTGTGTTCTAGAAGCATTGCACACCTTTGTGGTTTTGTTAAAACAATTCAACTTGCATTTGTGTTGTATATTTTATGGTATATTGCAATTAAAATAGAGCTTCCCACGTACATGCAATGACACCTTGAGGTCTTTGAAATTTTCTCCTATTCTTGTATATTTATGAATTCAATCTCCTTTTAGCTTGTAAGCACCTACATATTCATTTTCCAAGCTAATCTGGGACTTATCTAGTATAGGTTGCTCATTACTCTCTTTTGTTTCAACTTTCAAATAATTGAAGTTGTTTAGATCAGTTGCTATATTTTAGAAGTCTAATAGATTTTGTTATTGGCAGTCGTCAGTGCTTCATTCACAACCAAAGTCAACCGTGGGAACTCCGGCGTATATTGCTCCAGAAGTACTGCTGAAGCAAGAGTATGATGGCAAGGTTAGAGTACTTAGTTTCATGATCTTGTTCTTTTTCTGTATAAGTATTACTGTTATAATTTGATAATAATAAGTTGTGGGCTAGGGAGTTCTTATCCTGGTATAAGATGTTAAATCAAATGATATTTTGATAGTCTATCTGTTCTTATCTACTCCTGTGGTGGCTTTATTCTGGACTCTAAATGTTGACTATTTTTCTTTTCCCGTTGTCATCTTCACACAATTCATGTCTTCTTGGCAGTAGTTGAGCTCAGGTTTTTACAGTATTGAATTAGATCTTTACTTCTATTAGTCAATAGAGAGCAGGAGGTAATTTGGATTCTGCACTCTTTTATGCCCCTGAAGTTCAGAAGGTCCATGTTTTATGAAGATTTTTTCATTGATAGATTGATTAAAAAATGAAGTTCTAAATGTAATTAAATAATTAAATTAGTTGACATAATTGCCACCCAACTTTCTCCCTCCAATCTTCCTTTTTTGCATGCCCACTCTCACTTTATTTTTTCTTTCTTTATCTTTATTTAATTAGTTTTTTTTTTGAACTTGTACACATGTAATAATAGTGTGCCCCCATTTAGTAATTAGGATGCTTTTTCATATTTTTAATCTGCAACATCACTAGCTAAACACTTACAGATGAGCATGTATTCTTGAGCCCCACCTCCATTTCTTGAACATTTCTATTTTTAGCATTGCTAGTATGTATTTTGTGTATCTTAATGGGCTTCTTTTATGTTTTCTTGCATTTAATATCAGATTGCAGATGTCTGGTCATGTGGAGTAACCTTATATGTGATGTTGGTGGGATCATATCCTTTTGAAGATCCTGAAAATCCGAAGGATTTCCGAAAGACAATTCAGGTTGATCAGATATTAAGCTATTTGCATGTTTTCTTTATGAGCCTCTGACTGTGTGAGCCCAACTTGTTTTGGTTGGTTCCCTGCAGAGGGTTCTCAGTGTCCAGTATTCCATTCCAGACTTTGTTCAAATATCTCCTGAATGTCGCGACCTTATCTCAAGAATCTTTGTTTTTGACCCTGCAGAGGTGATTTCTATTTTCTAATCTTTGTTCAATAGATTCATTTTTATGTACTACCAATCCACCTGATGTAGAACAATACAATAGCTCTCCTCTTGGCAGGATATTCCACTAATAAGCAAATCAAGAGTAGTCCTCTTTGCAGGATACACCCTTAATAAACCTATAGGGCTCCTAGGACGAAGACGAAGGGATTCTCTGACACTAAGTTGCAGATATTTTTTGAAAAAGCAAAAATCACAGTTTAATTATTAATTATCCAAAAGTTTGAATAACATAACCCAAAGATGATAAAGATATTAAATAAATAAAAAAATGCTACATAAATCCTAATCCTATCCTAATTAGATACATACAAAAACATTCAGGCCTTTTGTCACTAGGTGGGGATGAAATGATGTCATAACGAGTTTAAAGATCTAAATCCCTTTTAAAGGTTTGGCATATAGTTTTTTTGGTGTCTCTCTACCACTAACTATTCAACTATCATCCATTTAGTCAAACCCTCTTTACTGATGGTTCTATAGCTTTTCTCCCCACACCCAAATCGTCTAAAAGATGAAACTACCATCTTTTTTATGACGGTTGGAGAGGAATGGAGGGGGCCAAAATCCCTCCTCTCTCAATTTTGGCTCTCCTTCAATGTTGGCGGATTTGGAGGATATTGACTAAAATGTCTTTATTTATGATTATTAGAATTTGGGTTTGGGCCTAATTCAACCCCAAAAGCTAGCTCATAGGGTGAGGGTTACCCCCACTTATAACCACTAATCAGGCCTGTTGAGTTTCTAACAAGAATAAATGGAACAAATATCAAAGGCAACCAATACTAAATTTAATAGCAATCAAAAAACAGTGCAATAACGTCAATCAAACAAGGAGTAGAGAATAGGAAGAATAACACCGCTATTTGGTTACGCAGTTCGGCCCCAAAAAGATGACCTACGTCTGCGGGAGAGAGCAGCCCTCCGTTTCACTATCAAAGAGTCTTTACAAGAGATTACAATTGCTTAGAACCCCTTCCAAATGTCCAAGAAAGACAAACCCAAGGGTTCCCAATGAACCTCTCTTTTCCTCTATGAAAACCTCTCAAGAACAACAATAGAGAAAGCCTTCAATCCTCCCTCTATAATTCCCTAAGATCCCAAGGTGTTTAAATGTGTTTCCCAGCCCCTAAAACCTCACAAAGACGCTCAAGAACGGCTGCACACAACCCTAGAAAGACTGCACGTCGTACCACACAATTCTGCAGCGTCAGGTTTATAAAACCCGACTGTGAATCGATTCACAAGCATAGGTGAATCGATTCACCTAGTTGAAAAAGCCTCCCCTGCACGAATTAATGAAATGAATCGATTCCTGCAAGCTTCCCATGCGATTCACAGAGGCGTACTTCGATTCACAGAGTCCCAAACATGCTTGAATCGATTCATATAGCTAGGGAATCGATTCCCAGTGTTCAAGAAACACTTTCAAGCAATTCCATGACCCTCCAAACTGATTTTAAGGCACTCTAAACTCCACAATTCTCCACCTTGACTTCAAATCAGTGGTGATGCTCAACTTTATCCATCAACCACTAGCTGCTCTCTCCATTACTGGGATTACGTCTCAGAGAAATTCATCAAGTCCAAGCAATGCTTGAACTTTGATCTAGGTAATGACTTGGTGAATACATCCGCCGGGTTGTCCTCTGACGCAACCTTCTCAACCACAATTTCCTTAGATTCTATGACGTCTCTAATGAAATGTAAGCGGATGTCAATGTGCTTTGTCCTTTCATGATACACTTGGTGATTTGCCAAGTGGATAGCACTTTGACTATCACAATGTACCTTCACACATCGTTGTGTAATTCCTAGCTCCCCAATCATACCTTTCAACCATATGGCCTCCTTCACCCCTTCAACTAGGGCGATATACTCCGCCTGAGTAGTAGATAGCGCCACAACGGACTGTTGATTAGCCTTCCAACTTATTGCCGTTCCAAACAATGTAAATACAAATCCAGATAAGGATTTCCTTGTATCCACATTTCCTGCATAATCTGTATCTACATAACTCTCCAAAACATCTTCTCCTTGAGTTGCTCTTGTGTACCTCAAACCACCTTTGAGTGACCCATTCAAATACCTTAGAACCCACTTCAGTGCTTCCCAATGAGCTTGGCCCGGATTTGCCATAAACCGACTCACTATGCTAACTGCATATGCTAAGTCTGGTCTACTACAAACCATGCCGTACATGATGCTTTCTACCCCACTAGCATATGGAGTAGTATCCATCTTCCTCCTCTCCTCTTCGGACTCAGGAGCTTGTGTCACCGAGAGCTTTGTGTGATGACCCAAAGGAGTGCTAACCGGCTTAGCTTCATGCATCCTAAACCGCTCCACCACTTTCTTCAAGTACCCATGTTGAGATAAGAATAATTCACCCTTCTTCCGGTCCCTCATGATATCCATCCCAAGTATCCTCTTAGGGGCCCCAAGATCCTTCATCTCAAATTCTGAATTTAGCTTCTCCTTGAGCATGCTAATCTCCTCTTTGCTAGAGCTTGCCATCAGGATATCATCAACAAAGAGAATTAGGTAGAGAACCACTTTCTCATCCCTCTTCAAAATGTAAACACAACTATCGTACCCACTTCTCACAAATCCTGTCTTCAGAAGAAAATCATCAAAACGAAGATACCATTGCCTAGGGCTTTGTTTCAACCCATACAAGGATTTCTTCAAAAGACATACCTTAGACTTGTCCTCTGAAAACCTTACGGTTGTTGCATGTAGATTGTCTCTTCTAGGTCTCCATGTAAGAATGCGGTCTTCACGTCCATTTGTTCCAACTCAAGATCGTATTGATTCATGATTGCCATAAGAACCCTTATGGAACAATGTTTCACCACAGGTGAGAAAATCTCGTTGTAATCAATTCCCTCAACCTGTGTAAAACCCTTGGCCACAAGTCTTGCTTTATATCTTGGTTCTTCAATTCCCGGAATGCCTTCCTTCTTCTTGAAGATCCACTTGCATCCAACCACCCTTTGTTTCTTAGGTAGCTTCACAAGTTTCCAGGTCTGGTTCTTCTCCAATGAATTCATTTCCTCATTCACTGCCTCTAACCACTTCTGACCCTCTTTGCTCTCAACTGCTTCCCTGAATGTCTTCGGTTCCGAGTCTTGCATATCTTCAGCCGCATTTAGAGCATAACAAATTAAATCTGCATAGCCATATCTCTTTGGTGCCACAGTTTCCCTCCTTTCCCTATCTCTAGCCAACTGATAGCCAGGATCCATTGTTGGTTGTCTTCCTCTAGAACCTGATGTTGGGGGACTATTCTCCTCTTCATCATTCCCGGTCTCACTAGTGGAAGGCTCCACCTCAAACTGAGTCTTATCTACCTCTGTTTCTGAGTTACTATTCTCCAGGTCCTTGCACTTCATCCCCATGCGAGTCTCATCAAAGGTCACATTCCTGCTTATTATGAATTTTGATCTCCTCGGCTCCATCTTCCACAGCTTGTACCCCTTCACACCTTCCGGATAGCCAATGAAGACACATTTCACAGCCCTGGCTTCAAGTTTGTCTTGTCTGACATGAGCAAACGCCAAAGCCCCGAAAACCTTCAACTTAGAATATTCTGCCGGTTTTCCACTCCAAACTCCCATAGGTGTCTTGAAGTCTAATGCCGTTGATGGGCATCTATTGATCAAGTAAGATGCTGTACTCACAACTTCACCCCAGAAACTTTTAGGTAGCCCAACTCCCAAAAGCATACATCTGACCCGCTCCAAAATAGTCCTGTTCATGCGTTCTGCCAGACCATTTTGTTGCGGTGTTCCTGCCACGGTTCTATGTCTCTTAATTCCCTGTTTCCTGCAAAATTCATTAAACTGCTCTGAAATAAACTCCAGGCCATTGTCAATCCTTAAAACTTACAGTTTAGTTCCTATTTGATTTCCTATGAGAGTATGCCATTCTTTGAATTTTTCAAATGTGTCACTTTTATTTTTCAAAATGTGAACTCATACTCTCCTAGAGAAATCATCAATCATGGTGAGAAAATAGGAACCCCCTCCATGAGTTGTCACTCTTGAGGGACCCCAAAGGTCCGAGTGAATATACTCAAAGGGCTTGCTAAAATGATGCATGCCACTTCCAAATTTAACCCTATGTTGTTTGCCTAGTATGCAATTATCACAAAATTCTAGCTTATCCAATTTATCATTACCTAGCAAACTTTGTTTAGCTAGTTCAACTAAACCCTTTTTACTAACATGCCCTAACCTTAAATGCCATAGTTTAGTTTTATCATGCGGAGCTTGACTGGCTAATGATGCATGCCCTATAACAGTAGAACCATCTAATATGTATAAGCCACACATTTTAGATCCTTTAGCCATTACTAATGCACCATTCGAAATCTTAATCATGCCATGCTCAATTCTAGTACTATAGCCTAATCCATCAAACATGCTTATAGATAAAAGATTTCGTTTTAGTTCAGGAACATATCTCACATCTTGTAAAAGGAATTCACGATTGTCAAACATCTTGAGACGAATCGAACCCATACCTTGCACCTTACAAGCTCGGTTGTCACACAGGCGAACGACTCCACCTTCTTTAAGCTTCAAAGTCTCAAAGTATTCCTTCCTAGGACACATGTGATAAGAACATCCCGAGTCTATGACCCAGTTCTTTTCTGATTCCAAACTCGACACCACTAGAGCCCCCGCACTCTCATAACCATCCTCCATAGCAATTGCAACTTCCACAGAATCACCCCTGCCCCCTTTCTCAGGACAGTCCTTCTTAAAGTGACCGGTCTTGTGACAATTGAAACACTTATACTTCTTATTGTTCCCCTTTGACTTGGATTTCGTCCTAGAATTCTTCTCTTTATTGTTGTTTCCTCTACTCTCACTTCTTCCCCTTGACACACTAAAGCCTTCACCACTATCATCCACTTTCAAGTCTTGGAGCTTGGTTAGCTCTTTGGTCCTAATGGATTGTTGGACCTCCTCCAAAGTAATAGTGGACTCCTTGCCATAGAGGAGTGCATCCTTAAAATGTTCAAAGGATCTAGGCAGCGAATTCAATAAGAGCAGAGCCTTATCCTCGTCATCGAGCTTCACATCAATGTTCTGCAGGTCATCAATAATTTTGTTGAATTCTGCTAGTTGCTCCACAATAGGTTTGGTGTCTACCATCTTGAATGAGTAGAGATGTTGTTTCAGACATAACTTTGTGGGCCAATGACTTGGTCATGTACAACGATTCTAACTTTGTCCACATCTCATGTGATGTCTTCTCTCTTGCAACTTCCCTCAATGCCTTATCGCCAAGGCACAAGATAATGGCACTTCTTGCCTTATCTATCATCTCCTTCTTCTCCGTTTGAGACAGGGTGGCAGGCATTCTTGCCTCACCCTTCAAGCCTTCAAGGCACTACATTGAATAAGGATTGCTTCCACCTTCACCTTCCATAGACCGAAGTCGTTATTACCGGAAAACTTCTCGATGTCCCATTTAGTACCCATGGTGCACAATTGAATTATTTGTTCCTTCCCACAGACGGCGCCACTTGTTGAGTTTCTAACAAGAATAAATGGAACAAATATCAAAGGCAACCAATACTAAATTTAATAGCAATCAAAAAACAGTGCAATAACATCAATCAAACAAGGAGTAGAGAGTAGGAAGAATAACACCGCTATTTGGTTCTGTGATTCCCCAAAAAAAGATGACCTACGTCTGCGGGAGAGAGCAGCCCTCCGTTTCACTATCAAAGAGTCTTTACAAGAGATTACAATTGCTTAGAACCCCTTCCAAATGTCCAAGAAAGACAAACCCAAGGGTTCCCAATGAACCTATCTTTTCCTCTATGAAAACCTCTCAAGAACAACAATAGAGAAAGCCTTCAATCCTCCCTCTAAAATTCCCTAAGATCCTAAGGTGTTTAAATGTGTTTCCCAGCCCCTAAAACCTCACAAAGACGCTTCAAGAACTACCGCACACAACCCTAGAAAGACTGCACGTCAGTATCACACTCGCAGTCAGGTTTATAAAACCCGACTGTGAATCGATTCACAAGCATAGGTGAATCGATTCACCTAGTTGAAAAAGCCTCCCCTGCACGAATTAATGAAATGAATCGATTCCTGCAAGCTTCCCATGCGATTCACAGAGGCGTACTTCGATTCACAGAGTCTCAAACATGCTTGAATCGATTCATATAGCTAGGGAATCGATTCTCAGTGTTCAAGAAACATTTTCAAGCAATTCCATGACCCTCCAAACTGATTTTAAGGCACTCTAAACTCCACAAGGCCATCTCATTCTTCTATGTGAGACTTCTAACACACCCCCCTCACGCCCAGGACTAAACAACTGGAGCGTGACCCGAGTGGCCCGATAACGAGTGGCCCAACAAATGGATCTATGATAGGCTCTGATACCATATTAGAATTTGGGTTTGGGCCTAATTTAACCCCAAAAGCTAGCTCATAGGATGAGGGTTGCCCCCACTTATAACCACTAATCAGGCCATATCATTCTTCCATGTGGGACTAATAGAATTTGGGTTTTGGCCTAACTCAATCCCAAAAGCTAGCTCATAGGGTGAGGATTGCCCCCACTTATAACCACTAATCAGGCCATCTCATTCTTCTATGTGGGACTTCTAACAATGATAAATACTTACTATTATAAGGGTATAACAGTAAATTAGTTTTATTTTTCTTCATCTCCCCTTGCCTATTATAAGTCGAACCTCTAGGTTGTACAAGCTAGATGGGAATTGCCTTCCACTCTTGCTAGTTTATTTGTTTATTTGAACTTTATGCCTCTGGATATTATTGTTGCAGAGAATCACCATGCCTGAAATAATGAAAAATGAATGGTTTCGGAAGAATCTTCCTGCTGACTTGATAGATGAAAAGATAATGAGTAACCAATTTGATGAGCCAGATCAGCCCATGCAGAGCATTGATACGATCATGCAGATAATTTCAGAAGCTACCATACCAGCAGCTGGGAGCTATTCTTTAGACCAGTTTATGACTGATAGCTTTGAAGTAGATGATGCCATGGATGATTTAGACTCTGACTTTGAGCTTGATGTAGATAGCAGTGGGGAGATAGTATATGCCATATAATTCAATCATCATAAAGACAGCATCTTGAAGGGCAGTTTGTTAATAATATTCAGCTTTACGGCCTTCTCAGCATCAAGGAAAGAGTATTTCCTGCAGATTGGATGATACACGAAGTTCATCATGTTAATTTATATGTTGTATGCTTCTTGAAACAGCCAATGCCCTCACCATTTATCAGTATCACTTTTTGTGAGTGGAGGAAATTTTTTCAAGTGAATCACTAGTTTAGTCATTGAAATTACAAGTATGGGACAATTTGATTCCCGAAATCACTGGAATTTCAAAATGATTCCTGAAATTGAAAAATCTCGATTATGTTAGCTTTTTTTGGCTGGTCGGTTTGGTCACTGAGATTGTCCCAAACGGACTAATGTGATTGAAAAGTTTCAATTCCAGAGATTATTTTGGGGTTCTATCAAGTTTAGGTATCAAATTGACAGACTCCTACAATGTCAAGGACTAAATTTGTGATTCATGGAACATATTTTCTACACCTAAGAAAGTGATTCACGGAACATATTTTCTACACCCAAGAAGGGTTGTTGGCTGAGGGAAGAAATGTTAATTACCTTTTCCTTCTCTCTGTTGAATTCTCGGTTTGTATTGTTATATACGCATTATTAGCCTTTGTTGTCTACTGCCAACTAAATTGTTGGTGTCAGGGAAATCTTGTTTGCACTTCCCTGCTTATGTACACATACTCTTCATGACCTTTCACAGTTCCACCTAGAATTTCTTGTGTTGTAGCGCATCTCATTCCTGTCCTTTATTTCAGTATTTTGCTTATTTCCGTTGGATCATTGCTGTACCTCTTCTATGCTTCACAGTGCAAGTTAAATGCAACTAAAATGGATAAGATGAATACAACTACCTAAACGATTCTATAATCTACAATAGTGTAGTGAAATGAGGTGGACGGTTCTAAAGTTTTACTTCCTAAACAAAGATAAAATGAATGAATCGGGAATAATAAAATGCTTCATTCCTCTATTGCTTCACGTGTGGAATAATTTAATCTATTTGTTTGGATCAATAAAAAAATGATGGAATGTAATGGAACATAAATGATTTCATTTTGTTCAATTTAATATTGTACTTATTACTGTTCTAATAAGTATTCTTTTTCTTCCTATTTTTGTTGTTAAAAAAATCGACGGAAAGATGAGTTTATCCTGTTCATTCTATTTTCTTTTCACTTCATTCAACTATATTTTTCAGTAGATATTCAAAACAGCCATAAAGTTTGATAAGTTAATTTCAATTTTTTTGTCAAGAGTGAATTTCGATTTTAATTTCGTTTGAAACTATAATTTTCAATGAATCGGTTTAATTTTTGCCAAAAAATATAGTTAACCAGTCCCATTTCTCAACCTACAGAATATATTCATGACCCGCCCCAGAGGGTTGAAAGTGAAGCAGCTGCTTTAGGCCTCAAATTTTTTTAAGTCCTAAATTTATTTTTTAATTTAACTAATAGTATTAATTATATTAGTATTTATTTTTTAGGCTCTACAGTATTAATTTCACTCACTACCTTTACTACTAATTAATTCAGCAAAAAAATGAATCAATCATGTGAATACATTTAATATTGTAAAACTTAATTAGGCCTAAAAAGCCTCTAATTTTTCTGTTATTAGTTTTAAAAAAGCCTCACTTCAAATTTCACTTTAGGCCTATGTTGGGCCGGGCCCTGAATATATTAAACCCAAAACAAAAGTGGATCAAACACTGAATAAAGGATATGCAAACATCTCATTCTGCAAACAAATATTTTGGATTACCGTAGTACTGCTGTACACTGATCCTTTTTCTCCAAATAAATGGGAAAATATTGTCTCAAGTTCTTACAAAAAAATGATCATGTACATGAGGTGTTATTTAAGGCTACACTGATTTATATTACATTCACAGTATTATCAAACACAAACTCCTGCTTTTTTCACTACAGTTACCTGCAAAAGATTATGGTAAATAGGTAAAAACATATGTGGAGCAACATTGTTTTCAAATCTTCGGAAAAGAAACTCAGAAACGAACTCCATGAAGCCAATTTAAATTAACATCTACTTTAGGCATCTTTATCTTCAAATTGGGAATGCTGGGAAACTCTTCCCATAAGGCAGCCCTTTCTTCGTCGCAAATCACATGTAATTCATGCTTTAAATATGCAAAATTGATGACGGAGTAAGGAAGATTACTCAAACTTGAGCAACCCTTCATGTAGAGCTTCTCAAGCTTTAGCAAGTCACCAATGTCGTCTGGTAATTTGCGAAGACTTACACAATCCGAGATGTCGAGACACCGTAGCTTGTTAAGGTCTCCAACAAAGGTTGGCATATCTTCTAAATCAGAGCAGGAACAAAGCCTTAGCACTTCCAAATTTTCCAGCTTTGCTATATCTTGTGGCAGTGCATGAAGCTTGTGACAGTTAGTGATACTAAGCTTCTTCAATGGAGTAATGTTACAAATCCCTTCAGGCAGTTTAACCAGATCATTACAGTAGTCAATGCTCATCTCTACTAGATTTGGCATAGCATCTGAAATTTGGATAGAACAGCTTTCAAAAGCTTGCTTTGTATTACACATATGGAGGGACAATTTTCGCAGATTCTTCAATATGCACAGGCCAGGGACTGAAACCTTCTCCAACCTTATTCTTTTCAGGTTTGATAAAAAGCCAAGTAGCTCAAACTTGGTTAATTCTGAACGATGGTAACCATAATTTGTGACTGTCAGAACTTTCAGTTTACTCATTTTCTTTGTGAACTCCGGTAATGTGTACTCACTAGAGCGAAGATTTAAAACCAGAACCTCGGCTTCATCAGGTTCCATGTCACACCAATCTGAAGTAAACGTCTCATCTGCAAAAGCATCAACTACTATAGTGAGAATGGAAGATGATGTATGACAAAAGCAGAAGTATTTCTTATTACACCCTCAGATTCAAAATAATAGTCATTTACAGGTTTTAGTTTGTTTCCAATTATTTGTCACTATAGAAAAAAAAACATTAATTGCTTTATCCAACTTTATTCTTATCTTTTAACACTTTCCATTAAGTGAGATGTGAGAGCATTGATAAATGAACAGATAATCCAGCCAAATGAACTTACAAACTTTGTGAATCCTTGAGCAAAATCTCTTAATTATTTTGTAACGGATGGAGTGCCTGTGTGTATAATTTAGACAGAGAAACATACCAGTTGATATAGACAATATGCGGGCAGCAACCCTTAGCTGCTTCTGTTTTACCAACATTCTGGGGATGAACGAGAACATATAGCCAATGATTCCTTGCTGATTCTCTCCTACCCACCAATCAGGACGATCATCTCCATTCAAGTCAATAATCAGTCTTTCTCTCTGTTCAAATGGTTCCCCTTTGCTTTGATGGATTGCTAGCTCTCTGAGGAGATCATGCAGCATGACATAGTGGTTATTGTAGTACATGTCTGTTTCCGTTGCAACTTTCCTGGACATAGAGCAGAAATTAGTTACCTGGGAAGAATCTAAACACCAACAAGACAAATAATTTAATCCATTTAATGGTATAGTTTTACTTCTTTGCTTTATAGTAGTGACAAGCAGAAAGTTACAGATATCCATGCAGTTCAAATTACATCCTTTCTAAAGTGATTTTAAACCCTTAGTTTAAGATACATAAATACATATAGATATATATACCCCTGCACGGATCCTTTTAAATTTCTTTAACTACATTATATTATCCAAAGCATGCACATAAATTTAAATGAATAGATTAGAAGCTAGGAGTGTAAATGACATGAACTATTTGTACTAATTCGTTAAATGATCGGTTGAACTTGTTTGTTCGACTAAATAAATAAATTTAAGTGTAAGCTTGATTATATGCTGTGTACCTTGTAACTATGACATTAATCAAATTCCTGGTGGTTAAATCATGGACGATGGTCATTGCATTTCTACCATCTTCACCAAGGTTATGCAGTTCTGCCCACATATCAATGAGGACAGCAACAGGGATCCTCTGGTCCTCGGGAAATAGCCCTAGATCCATGAAGCACTCCTTCTCGTTGATGGAGAACTTATCCTCCAATATATCTAAACTTTGTTGAAGGAGACAAAGCAAGGTACTATTAGACTCCAAAATGGATTGACTTTGTAAATGTTCCTTCATATTGTGCCACACCTCAAAAGGCTGCTTACAGAGTGATCCAGCAATGACCTCAAGCGCCAACGGTGAACCCTTACAACCTCTCACTATCTGTGCAAGGAAGTAAAATCATTGAGTAAGATTAAAGGCTTGGGTAACTAGGATGCAAGTATACCATTTAGTTGAAAGCAATGAAAACTAATCATGTTGTTTTCATTCATTGATAATTTGTTTATATCCCAATGCAGAAGATTTAACAGGACAAAGAAACATAAATTTCTGTCTTGTTCCATATAATCATGTGTCATTGGTGTGAACAATTTAGTTGGATAGAAGAGAAAGCACCGCATGCACAAGATTTTCATCAGGCATGTATGAGCTGCTTGCATTCAGTTGAGCAAAGTGACGGAAAACGGATACTGCATAATCATGACCAAGTGGATCCAACTGGCATGGGGTGCCGAATCTTGGAAATGCAACCCTTGAAGTCACCAAAATCTTATAATCTGACATCTGGAATTTGAACTTCTCAACAAGGCCTTCAGAATTAGGCCAAACATCATCCAAGACTAACAATATTGGACTTCTCCCAAGATGCCTCAGCAGTACTCCCAATCGGTTAGTTGCGTCTTCATCGCTTTGAAACTCAGGCACCCGACATCCAGAGTGTTCAAATAGTGTCTGTACAATGTTCTTCAAGTTGGGCGTTTTTGAGACGGTAACAAAGAAGATATTTCCACCAAACTTGCCTAGTCAAAATAAAATAGCTTTCTCAATCAAGGAGAACCTTAGGCTGTTCTTGAACATACAGTGGGAGAGCAGAATGTATTGAAATGAAGCAAAATGAAATACAATGAAATTAAATGAAATAAAATTGTTTGGATATTTTTTGTAGTTGAATGTAAAGTGAGATGAGATTAGTTTTATCACATATATAGTATACACCTAAATTAGAGGAGCAAAAAAGAGACAATTGAATAAATTACATAATATTCAATTCTATTCCATCCAAATTCAAATAGAGTCGGTTTGGAATTTGAATGAACCTCTTTTTGGTACAAAATTTGAATGAACCTCTAAAAAAGCACTTGTTGAATAAAATTAGCTTATACATTTTTTTTCCCGAAAGTTCTATCAGTTACTCCTCCATGAACATCTATAGGACTTTTTCATAAGTGCAAATAAACTAGAAACTAATCTAAATTGGCCATAATAAATCCAATCAATGAAAGTTAAAGTGATTCCATTTGATTTCAATCCAACCATAACATCAGGCTTGCTTCCATATCACATTAAATGCATGCCATATATGACTACTAAGTACTAACCATACAAGCTATTGATTTCACTAGAATAGAAGAGTAACAAAAAAAGAAGAGAGGCATGTGAAGTGAAGTGAAGTGAAGTGAAGCAGCAATTAGTTACCTTTGATTTGTGGCTCCCAACAGATCTTCTTAGCAAGCGTGCTTTTACCAGATCCACCCAAACCAGTCAACACAAGCACAGACACACCATCCTTGAGAAGCTCAATCTTCAACTTATTCAAAGGCTCATCCATTCCCATACACTCTGGTTCTTCAGGAGCCCCACTCAAACCCCTAATCTGATTCTGCGCCCCCAAATTCTCCCTGCTCAGAAGAATCTCGAGAATTTGTCTCACACCTGACAACACCTCCATCAAGTCCCTTCTATTCTCAGCTTGCACGTTAACAGACAATTGCCTCTGCAGCTCCTCGTCCTTCTTCTGAAGCTTGCTTTGGTATTGTGGGAATGAAAGGAACCTCCATCGACTAAGCTTCTTGCTCTTTTTTACAAGCTCTTTCCCTTCTGTTATGTGACTTTGGAGTCTCTCTATCTCTTCTCTAGGGCGATCCAACATCTCGTTGTACTTTTTCATCTCTTCAACCAACGGAGCTAAAGAGTTTAAGGTTTCTATGTTCCTTTCAAGTGTGGGTCTGAACTCTAGACCCTTTTTTATGGTTTGGAGAGCATGTTTCGCTATCTCTCCCATTCCTGCTCCAACAGCACCTCCGCTAAACAGATCCGCAGCCATAACTACTGCCCTGCAGCTCCAGATAGGTTAAGATCAAAACTTTTTCTTTTTCTTAAACAAAGGATTGAGGAAGCACAACACAACAACAGATGCAACTCTTCTCTGCAGCCCAATAGTACACTTCCTTTTTCTTCTTGTGTGGAATGAAATGTTCAAAAATTCAACGAGAAAACATAAAGAAGTAGCATGCAGGCAGCTACCTACGAAATAGGAGAGAGATATATATTTCGTTGACGATCAATGCTTGGTCTTCATGGTACTCCCTCCGGTCTGATTTATTAGCAAAAAAAACTCCACCACACACTTATTAAGAAAATCACTCTTTCTTATTTAATGATAAGCCTGTTTCCTAAATTAATAATTACCCTTGTCTTCCCCTAAAATAATCTTCAGTTGGTTTTAATGATATTTATTGCAAAAAAGCTGAACGCGTGTTTCTCTCTCTCTATCGGCCTTTACACTCCTTAAAAACTGAGTTCTATAAACTCTTGGTCGTCCCACTGTTATAGGCGCTAAACTGAGTTCTATAACCCGGCAATTGTTTTACTTTCAAACAATTAAATTCAATTTTGCCAAAAATCTTGCTTAATGTTGTTGGCGCTAAACTCAATTTTTTTGTCAAATTCATTATAAAACCGTTTAAATTGGAACTTAAACAATTGTCAGACATGACAGTTGAGTGCATGTAACTTTATCAAATACTCATTTCGGTCTCAATTATAAGCAACAAAAACTTCATATTTTTTAGTCTCAAATATAAGCAAATTTGACCAATTTTACCTTATTTAATACTAACATTTCTAAAATATCCCTATTAAAATCACATCTTGGTTTTGATGAATATTTATGATATGCAATGATTAGGGGCAATTTTGGAATGAATGTTATTCTCACATTGAAATTAACAAAAGGAAATGGTTCTCTTAATTAGTGTGTCTTTTTTTGTTGTTGTTAATATTCAAGACCAGAGGAGTATGCCTTTGGATATTGATTTAAACACCCCTTACAATGATTCTGAAGCTCTTGATAGTGCAACACCAATGACATAGTGCAACACACATCCAGTTGCTCCTGAAATAAATGAAAACAGAGCAGCACCTTCCATTGATTTGCATTTTCCTTCTTCAAGCATCGATTGTATGTTTCCTATTGACTTAAACATGTATCCGCCACATGAAGAAGAAGAAGTCTCACAAGATGTCTCTAGCAATGAGTCTGATGCCATTTCTAACCATGAAGTAGACAACGACATTGATGACCTCTATTTGGAAGAAGTTCTTGAGATGGTCAATGGTATGTAAGTTTTGTTGGAGTTGTTCTCTCCTGCTGTGATTAGCTGGCTGCAATTCGGTTACTCACTCCTAATTGTTAGGATAAACATTATCAATTCATTCTGTTTGTAACTAGTTTAAGTTTAAATTCAATCAAACTCTTAGCTATCTTAGCTTGTATCTCTATATATAGAGCCATGTATACATCGATTAATGTAATGAAAATTTTATCAAATTCAATCCTTTACATGGTATCAAAGAGCCTTATTGCCTAACAGCATTTTTTTCTCGATCCCATGGACTCCACTAACTCTTTCACAACCACCACTACCCCTGCATCCTCCTCATCACTCATTGAATTCAACCTTGCATCCAATCTTCCTATCAAGCTGTGCTCGACCAACTATCCATCATGGCACAAACAGATTATTCATTTGCTCAAAGCTAATGATCTTGAAGGCTATGTAACGGGAACCACACCTTGCCCTCCTGCCAAAGTTGGACAGGGTGATGCTGCTGTCACAAATCCAGACTATCTCCATTGGTGTCACCAAGATAACCATGTTTCACTTGCTCTCATGGCCTCCTGCAGCCCTGAAGCACAAATCATCATGTCCTCGCCTCTTCATCTGCTGATGCCTGGAATAAACTCCAGAAGGCATTTGCCAATAGATCTCGAGCAAGAGTCATGTCCTTAAAAGAAAGACTTGCCTCAATCTCAAAGGGCACATCTAGTCTCCATGATTATCTTCGTTCTATCAAATCCATTTCAGATGAATTGCCTCTCATTGGTCATCCTATTGATGACATTGATCTTGTCATTGCTACCCTCAATGGCTTGGATTCCTTATTCTGTGAGTTTTGTGCCTCAATCGGAACTCATGACTCTCCTCTCCCATTTGATGAATTATTTGATAAGCTTGTTGATTTTGAGATATTCTTTCAAAGGGATACAAGGAACAATGTTGTAGCAACACCTACAGCAACCCCAGTCACTGCAAAGTACACTCACAAAGGCTCAAATCAGTCCTCTAATCAATATAACAGGCGCAGATTCAATCCAAGCAGTTCTAATCGCAGGCCAGGAGATTCTTCAGCATCCAACGCAGCTCCAATCTGTCAATTCTGCAACAAAGTTGGCCACACAGCCAGAACCTGTTACAAGATCTATGGCTATCCACCCAAACCAACCCACCAAACCGCAGGCACACAATGTGCATCTGTCCTCCAACGCAGATTCTGACTGGCTGCTAGATTCGGGTGCCTCTCATCATGTCACTCATGATCTGGCCAATCTTCATATCTCTAAGGATGCTTCTTCATTTGATCATCTCTATATTGCTGATGGTAAGCCTCTATCAATTAGAGCAACTGGCTCGGCCATATTGAATACACCATCTAAACAATTTCATCTATCCAATATTCAATATGTGCCTACTATTTCACAAAATTTAGTTTCATTTTCTCAGCTTTGTCAAACTAATAATGTCTCTCTTGAATTCTTTCCATGGCATTTTGAGGTAAAGGATTTGACAATGAGGAAGATATTGCCGCGAGGAAGAAATGAAGATCACCTTTACAAATTTTCCATTGCCTTTCCTTCTCCACAAGTCCATCATTCACTCAAATCCACCTCCTCCACAGTTTGGCATCACCGCTTAGGACATCTTGATTCAAGAATTATGCATCATGTTCTCAAGAACCAGGATATTAGTTTCATTTCTTCAAGTACCAAGTGTCTAGATTGTCTAGCTAATAAGAGTCATAGGTTGTCTTTTAATAAGTCCACTCTATCTAGTAGTGGTCCTCTTGAAATTGTTTTCTCTAATGTTTGGGGCCCTACTCCGATTCAATCAATAAATGGCTATCATTATTATGTTATTTTCATTGATCATTACTTAAGATATGTGTGGCTTTATCCAATGAAACTGAAATCTGATGTCTCTACAATTTTCCCAACATTTAAGTCCTTAGTTGAAACACATTTCAATTCCAAAATCAAGACACTGTATTATGATAATGGTGGGGAATATATCAAACTTAAATCCTTCTTCCAAACCCATGGCATATCACATCTCACCACACCACCTTATACACCCGAACACAATGGCATTTCAGAATGCAAACATAGACATCTTGTTGAAACCGCTAGATGCCTCCTAAATGATGTTTCTCTTCCTCCAAAATTTTGGTGCTATGCCCTTCAAACAGCAGCCTACCTTATCAATAGGCTCCCAACACCAAGTTTAAAAATGAAATCTCCTCTCCAACAACTTTTCAAAACCGATCCCAATTTTTCAAAATTAAAAACATTTGGTTGCCTATGCTATCATTGGCTCTCTCCATGCACCTCTAACAAACTTCAACCCAAATCCCAACCATGTGTTTTCCTTGGCTACAGCCCCTCACAAAGTGCATACCTATGTTTAAATCCACTCAATAACAAACTTTACACTTCAAGACATGTTCAGTTTGTTGAAGATATCTTCCCTTTTTCAAGCCTTTCATCTAATCCACCTATTCAACCAAATTCAAATTCAAATACTCCAACTAATCAGGAGCCTTCCCCTTTAACAAACATTCAAACTTTCAAAACCAAGCCTCAAACCGAACCTCAGCCTCCTTCCATAACTCCAAATTCAAATTCACACCCTACTCCTCCACCACATAATTCTAATTCGAATTCAACTTCATTTTCTCCACCACTATCGGATTCTGCTGCACACATGATGCGTTCGAAATAGCATATAGTTTAGTGTTAGTTTTGCATCACATTTTAGTCATTTTAGTCATTTTTATCCATGTTATTTATACATTTGGCTTGATTTGAATAACGCACTTGGTTTTGGTTCAATTGTGCTTAAAGGAAGGTATTTGTCCTAGGAAAAAGGAGAAAAATCACTTGGAATAAGTTGGGGTAATTTGTGCTACAAGTTGATAATGTAATGCTGTCTTAGCCTGACACTTGTTCAGTGTTTTAATCATATCTGGAGTTTTAGGTGTCCAAATGAGATGAAACCGGTGCCATTGGAAAGCTAAGATCCATAGATTCAACTTTCATGAAGACACTTTGAGCTAATTCGAACGTTAAAGAGGTGAAAAATACAAAACAACATGAAGCACGGCCTGGCCGTGTCAGGAAGCTACTGCAGTGTTGCGACAAAGACCTAAAGCTGTGCGAGAATGAAGAACGGCACTGGCCATGCCTTACACCACTGGCCGTACTACGATAGCACCTGGACGCAGAATTTTACGTTTTTACATGTTTTGGACCTGTTTTTTACTCCTTTTCACCCTAGACTATAAATAGACACTTTAGAGACATGCAGGGTTGAACTTCGTTATTTGGAGGCACGGTGGAGGATTGGGAACGATCTCTTCATCAATTCTCGTGAATTTCTGGTTTGGCTTTTCCTTTTCTATGAGTAGCTAAATTCCTTAGGCTAGGGAAGATGAACCTTGTGAACACTCTTATGTAGTTGTTTTACTTATATCAATGCAAGTTTATTTCAATTATGATTGAGCCTTCAATTCTATTATTAATGCTTTTTGGTAACTGATCACTACCGAATCGATTTTGGGTTATACTCACGATTGGGAAATTGGGGTTATGAACTTGAACTGAATTGTTGGTTATGTTTAGGAGGATTATAGGAATATAACCTTATGAGCATGTGTTCTTATGAATCATTAGTCTTATTGCTTAATCTAGCTTTAATTCACCTAAGGGATTAGGGGATTTTAGTTAAAGTAAAGGGTTTATGAGGCAAGGAATTGTCCTTAAACTAATTTTGTTGATTCGAACTTCAATTATATGGAATAACTTGCATTGGTTGTAAATTGATTGCATAAGAGTGGAAGCAAGAGGATTCGATCCCTAGTCGCTTTTAATTCTCCTTAAAATCCAAATTTTTGTTTAGTTGTTTACTGTTTTTGTCTTTTGATATAAGTCATAAATATTTCAAAGACATCACTTGGTTCAATAGTTCAAATTATTACAAGTTTGTTAAGTTAAATAATTAGTTACAATCCCTGTGGATTCGATCTTTTTATTACTTGACGACGAATCGTACACTTGCGATTTGCCTAACAACACACTCACTCTTCTGTCTCGCCACCTATACCAATTGATCCTACAACTCCTTGTTCATCCACAAATGTCATTGAATCCTCTCCTAATTTGCAGCAAGGTGATCCTCTCATTTCTTCCACAACAGCAGTACCTGCCTCGACCATCATCCAATCTCATCATCCCATGATTACAAGATCCAAGAATGGCATTCACAAACCAAAGAAACTGAATATAGTCAGTAAGTTTCCCCTCCCTCCCTCCATTGAGGCAACTTGTGCCTCTGAAGCAATTAAAATCTCTAAGTGGAAGCAAGCTATGAATGAAGAATTCAATGCTCTTTTAGCCAATGGCACTTGGACACTCATCCCTCCAAAGGATCATTACAATGTTATTGGTTGCAAATGGGTGTTTCGCATCAAAAGGAATCCAGATGGCTCAATCAACCGCTATAAAGCACGCCTTGTTGCTAAAGGTTTTCATCACCAACTAGGGGTTGATTATTCAGAAACTTTTAGTCCCGTGATCAAGCCTCAGACAATCAAACTTGTTCTCTGCATAGCTCTCTCCAGAGGTTGGTCATTAGCCCACATGGATGTCAATAATGCTTTCCTACATGAAAAAATTGAGGAGGATATATACATGGCTCAACCTTATGGCTTCACTCATCCATCTCAACCAAACTATGTTTGCAAGCTAAACAAATCCCTTTATGGCCTTAAGCAGGCTCCTCGAGCCTAGTACCATACCTTAAAGGCATTCCTTGTGGACTACAGATTCAAGAATGCAAAATCTGATACTTTTCTCTTCATCTATACTAAACACAATGTTGTTGCTTACTTTCTTGTTTATACTCACAGGAAACAATTCTAAGTTCCTGCAGGAATTCCAAATGGCACTGTCCAATAAGTTCTCTATGAAAACTCTCGGCAGTCCCACTCATTTCTTGGGCATTGAATTCATTCCAACTAATCAAGGCTTTTTCCTAACTCAGCATCACTATGTTAGGGAACTTCTGTCCAGCTTCAAAATGCAGGATTCTAAGCCAACTTCAACGCTAATGGCCACAAATTGTTCTCTTATTCCATCCCCAGACAACCCAAGTTGCAATGTCACTGAATACAGGAAACTCACTGGATCACTTCAGTATTTGTCATTAACAAGACCAGATATTGCCTTTGTTGTCAACAGGCTGTCGCAGCACATGCATAGGCCAGCAGATCTTCATATGCAAGCAGCAAAAAGAGTCCTCAGATACCTTAAAGGCACTCTAGATCATGGTTTGCACTTAAAACGTGATCCCTCATTTTCACTTCAAGCTTTCTGTGACTCAGATTGGGCAGGTGGCAAAACTGATTGCAAGTCCACTGGAGCCTACATCATTTACCTCGGCTCAAATCCAATTTCTTGGTCTTGTAAAAAGCAAACCACTGTGGCTAAGTCTTCAACAGAAGCCGAGTACAGAACAATTGCAAACATAGCAACTGAGATTCTTTGGCTTCAACAGCTGCTAAATGAGCTTCGGATCTCTCTCTCCAGCAAGCCACTCATTCATTCAGACAGCCTTGAAGCTACCTATTTATGTGCCAATCCGGTCTTCCACTCAAGAATGAAACATCTTGCAATTGACTGTCATTTTGTCAGAGACTTAGTTTCAAACAAGGACCTTCAAGTTCTTCGTATTCCTTCAAGTCATCAACTTGCAGATCTCTTGACTAAACCATTACCACCTACACGGTTTCAATCACTCAAGTCCAAGATTGGTGTAATTGATCCCTCCACCATCTTGAGGGGGCGTGTTGGAGTTGTTCTCTCCAGCTGTGATTAGCTGGCTGCAATTCGGTTACTCACTCTTAGTTGTTAGGATAAACATTATCAATTCATTCTGTTTGTATCTAGTTTAAGTTTAAATTCAAATTGTAACAAACTCTTAGCTATCTTAGCTTGTATATCTCAGCTTGTATCTCTATATATAGAGCCATGTATACATCGATTAATGTAATGCAAATTCTATCAAATTCAATCCTTTACAAGTTTTACGTGAACTGAAGAACTTGTAAAACAAACGAGATTGACACGAGTTTTTTTTTCTGTTTTGTTTTTTCAATTGTTAGAAACCCAACATGATTCAAATGATGATAATGGTGATGAGGAAAGCCGAGAGACACTGACAGAAGGTACTCCAACTTTCTGGTAGTCTACCGCCAATATTGATTGTTTAGTCGATAGTTTATCTTTTGTGTTTCCATTGATAAAAGTGTGTGATAACAGCACATGCTTCTCATGCGGTAGTTTATCTGTGAGTTCTTTTGTGATAACAGCATATGCTTACTCCTATAATCCTCAGTTTTGTTCTCTGTGAGTTCTTTGAAGAATAAAATACGTCGTTTCCTTCATGGAGCTAAAATTAGTTGGGACATCTCCTCCCAAGGGTGGTGGTCATGAATATTGGTCTAGATTGGTGTGACAAGCACATAAAAGTAGTCATGAATATCCTAGATAACCGAATATAAAATTGTGCAAACTTTTTTTTTGTCTTTTCAATTTATTTATTTATTTTAATTTCTCCTCTTTCTTAAATCATGCAGTAGAAAATGTTCAACCTCAGACATAGCCATCTCAGAGAAAACGTTCCTTCCTGAACAATATTCAACGAAATGTTATTTCTCAAATATTGATAAATGAAACTCATAGTAGTAAACTTAATCGTGGGACTGCTAAAAGGTTGGCTTTATCTTATTTAGTCTCTATAGATGTCATTTATCGGATTTGGAGGCAAATACTTCAAACAGGTGATGCTCGCCATAAGAAAACAAAAAATTGTGGTCGCAAAAGAATTGAGATAGATATTGAAAAAGTGTGTGATGTTGCGTTAAGTAAGCATAGCACTCTCCGATCTCTAGCTTGTGCCTTAGGCATTAACAAGATGATATTGTTAAATTATTTGAAAGAAGGGACTTTGCGTCGGCATTCAAGCGGGCTAAACCCAAACTTGAAGGAAGATAATATGAAAGCCCGTCTTAGATTTTTGCTTGTCTATGCTTGAGGAAAATAGCATTCCTCATGATCCAGAGTTTAAATCCATGTATAATGTCGTGCACATAGATGAAAAATGGTTATAAATGTCCAAAAAAATCCAACAACTATTACCTTCTAGCAGATGAGGATGACCCATACCATACGTGCAAAAACAAAAACTTCATTACTAAGGTCATGTTTTTAGTTGCAGTGGCTAGACCTAGATTTGATGATCAAGGTGAAGAGACATTCTCAGGAAAAATTGGCATGTTTCCTCTAGTTAATGAAGTACCAGCAAGAAGGTCTAGTGTCAATAGACCTTCAGGGAAACTTGGAGCAAAACCAAGTACTTCTATCACTAAAGAAGTGAGTCGGATGTTTCTAATAAACAAGGTTTTACCAGCCATCAAAGAAAAATGGCCGCGTGAACATGCAAGGGAAACACTTTACATACAACAAGATAATGCGCCATGCCATGTTCCTGTAGATGACGAAGAATTTTGTAGAGCAGCTTCTGAAGGTGGGTTTGACATTCATTTGACTTGTCAACCGCCTAATTCTCCTGATTTGAATGTTTTGGATCTGGGTTTTTTTTAGTGTTATTCAGTCTTTGCAGCAGACGGAATCGACTAAAATGGTTGATGAGCGTATTCAGGCTGTGCAAAAAGCTTTTGACGTTTATATTAGCAAAGATTCGAACAAAATTTTTCTCACACTCCAATCATGTATGATTGAAATTATGAAGGTCAAAGGATCTAATAATTACAAAATTTCCCATATGAAGAAAGATGTGATGATTAATCGAGGTAGCCTACCCACTCAACTAAAATGTGATTGGGAATTAGTCCATGAAACTTTTGAATACTTACGCAATGTTGGTTAAGGTATGAACTCGTTCCTTTCATTTTCAAACACATCTAGTAGGAAGAATCTAAGTAAATCTTCAGCACATTGTGAACCCCTTTATTCAACTCCTCACTCTCAAGTCCAAAGTCCAATCCATCATCTGGAAATTTATTCAGATTTAAAACACTTCTGTTCAAATCGAAAAACCCTCCCTCATTCACTGGAGAGACAGTTTCCTTAGGGACTTTGTTTTAGTCAAAATCATGCTTGACCTTCCTTACATATGCTCCACTTTCAATCCCACTTGATGACTTTGTTTTTTTTGTTGCTTTGACCTCATCATCATGATGAGAAATCACTTCATCTTGAACAAGGCTATTCAAATTCTCTGAGTCTTCAGCAATTCCCAAGTCAAATGAGGGTCCATCAAAGCATTGAAGGGGTGCAGCCATTTTTTCTGGGTGTAATGGAGAGAATAAGAAGAAGAAGACTAAAGTGTAAATTTCCATAGAAAAAAGCCTTTTATACATTATGTTGGACGGTGATCGAAATGTGCTTGGCTTGAACGATGATGGAAATGTGCTTCGGCAGGAGTGGAAGGCATTGGAACTTGTAAAAAAAAACTCGTGCAAAGAGTTTGATAAAATCATTAAATGGAAGGAGTACTATTGAAAAGAGTTTGAAAGGCATAGGAAAAGACAATGACAATAATTTAAGGGTATTTTTGGTATAAAATCATTAAATAGAGTAAAAATAGTTGACATTTGCTTATAATTTAGACAAAAAAATGGATTTTTTTACTTATAATTCAGACCAGAGGGAGTATCTTAAATAATTCGTTTTAGCTAGCGCACATTACATACTACTCCTTCCGTCCTTTATATAAACCCTTTTTACCATTTCATGAACTTAAAGTGAGTTTTGTTACTTATTACTACTCCGAACCCTATTATGAGTAAATTTTTAGTATATTTTTTCGTCCTAATTATAAAAATAAAAAAAGAACTCATCTCAAAGTGCATTTATAAGAGAATAGAAGCTGTTAAGTGTTAGTTGTGTTAGTTAGGCAACTAACCATAGTTAGTTGATTAACTATAGTAGAGTTTACACTGTATAAATAGATCTCTTAAGCTGTTAGTCAGTAATTATTTTGTAACAAACTCGACTGAATGAAATGAATCAATTCTCTCTGAGTTTCTCTGAGTTCTTTCATGGTATCAGAGCCATTTTCTCAATACCTCGCTTCGTCTCTGTCCCTCTCTCGTTTTCGCAATTGGCTTCGTCTTCCTCTAGGTCATCAATGGTGGATGCATGCAACAAAGACTCGGTAGTTACTCCTCTTCCTGGAACACCGAATGTCAATTCATCGCTTCCACGCACTTTGCAGAGCAGTCTTACGCATTCGCTTTCTATTGATGACAAGAACTTCCTACTCTGGAGTCAACAGGTTAATGGCATCATTACAACGCGTCAATTGCACAAGTTCGTGGTGAATTCGAAGATTCCACTCAAATACGCATCAGAACAGGATCGAATTCAAGATCTGGTCACTGAAGAATACAAGAAATGGCTAATTCAGGATCAGACACTATTCACCTGGCTCCTTTCGTCATTATCTGATGGAGTTCTTCCTCGAGTTCTTTGGCTGTTCTTACACCTTTCAAGTTTGGGACAAAGTCCACAAACATTTCCATTCCTTGCTCAAAGCGAAGGTTCGTCAACTTCGCTCAGAACTGAAAAACACGAAGAAAGCCTCTAGGTTAATTTTAGAGTACTTGATGCACATCAAGGCGATTATCGATTCGCTTATTGCAATCGGTGATCCTGTTTCTGATCAGATCACATAGATGCGATCTTGGAAGGTCTTCCAGAAGAATACAACTCCTTCGTGATGATGATTTACGATCGACTTGATTCGCCTTCAATTGACGACATTGAAGCGCTTCTCATGGTGCAGGAAGCTCAATTTGAGAAGTTCAAACAAGAATTAGCCGTGCCTAGTGTCTCTGCTAATGTTGCTCAAGCTGCAAACTCTCATGAATCTTCTGCCTCGGCGCAGTCTGCTTCTGGATCACAAGATCCAAACCCTAACAAATTTCGTGGCGGACATGGTCGCCGTGGCAGCCGTGGCCGTGGTTACTTTCGTGGAAGAGAAGGATCACGACCTACTTGTCAACTTTGTGGTAAACTTGGACATGATGCTTTTCGTTCCTGGTTTCGATTTGATCAATCTTTTGTGCAGTCTCAACAGCAATCCAATGCTGCTATGGCACCTACCTTGCATCAGTCCTTCTCACCTTACACTCGTCCTCCATTTCCTCAAGTGCGCCCTATGGTGAATTTGGCTATGCAATAGTATCAACCAATCACGCAGGAAATTGCAGCTCCTAGGTTTGATTCACAAGGCTGGTATCCTGATTCAGGTGCTTCGCACCACCTTACTTCCAATCAGCAGAATCTCACTCACAGTGTTCCCTTCAATGGCCATGACCAAGTGTTAATGGGAAACAGACAAGGTTTACATATTCAATCTATAGGTTCTTCTGTTATTGCTTCAAATTATAAGCCTTGTGTTCATCTCAAACTTAATAATCTATTGCGTGTTCCTCAAATTACTAAGAATCTCATGTCAGTCTCTAAATTTTCTCAAGATAACCAAGTTTATTTTGAGTTTCATCCTACTAAATGCTTCGTTAAATCACAGGGATTTTGTGACGCCCTTATTTTATTTATCTTAATATCCCATATGTGAATATATGCCTTGACAGGAATTGTTTTGATGATTGACAAAAGGATCTACAAATGTGCAAAAAGCGGAAAAGAATTACCAAGAATTGAAGACTTTCAGTTTTGAGTTTTTTTTTTTTGGGTATATTTTTAGAAATATTTGTGAGTAGTAGTAGAAGCTCTCAATTAAAATAAATCACACACATACTTTCTTGAAAATCATTTTTATGGATTTTATCTAAAATGGTTAATTTTTTAGTTTTCAAATATGATGTTAAAATATTTTTCTTTAAGTTATAAAGCCCAAAATTACTTCCATATTTTTTCTAAACTTCAAAAAGATATTTGCCACTTTGTTTCCATTACTCATCCATTCACGTGTACACACCTCCAGCAATTTTTTTTACGTTGCTATCTTCCAAAGTTCCAAGGCTCCACGTTCTCATGTATCACTCATTTTTAGCTCCAACATTTACCACCATACATCATGATTCACATTTTTTTTATTTGACCGACTAAAGATCCAGCTGGGATCACTTTCAAATTTCAAAGTTGGTCGATAATAATAGTAATAAAAACGTGCCTCATTCCTCATGCTCATAATATTATTTTTTAAATATGAAAAATTCATTTGCTCAGATCTTTGTGACTGATATTCCAATGTTTGATTTTTTGATAAGCTCTTTGACTCAAAAAGTATTTGAAAAACGTGATTCATGCAAATAGAGGCGATATCTTTGATGAAAGGAGCGTACGTTTTTTTTTTTCTCAGACTCTATGACATTCCATTGTTTTCTCAAACACACTCTCTATATATACCATGCACATTCTGCATTAAAATATAACGCACAGAACACAGAATATAGAACACACGTATCAAGCAATATTTTCGTGTTGAAAAACTCTGCAAAAATTATTTTTTTCATTCACACTCACTTGCTTATTTTTACTGAGAGCCTTCTTACTCTACATAGTTTGAGTTGTAATATCTGAGCTTCAATTTGTTTATATCTACACTTTTGAGTGTATCTCTTCTTGGCAATTTTTTCTGATTATTATTGGATAGGAATCCCAAGTTGTTCATAGAGAAGTGATATCTCTTGAACCTGTTACTCTGGTTTAGAGTTGTAAAGGTTTCTAGCTGAACCTGATTTAAAAGCTAGTGTTTTAATGAAAATCCCATAGTAGTTTGCTTTGGGGACAGGACGTAGGCCACAGAGGCGTTAGGTGGCCGAACCTGGATAATCTGTTGTGTGTTCTTTTACTTCTTATCTCTGTATTTTTCAGTCAATTAAATTTCTGCACTTTATTTTATTGTTATTTATATCGTACTATTTACTTTATTTTTAACTCGTCTGCAGTTTTGTCCTCAAGTCATTTATCAATTTCCCATTAATATTTCAGCAACTCATATTTAACGTTTATTTTTCAAAAAGTTTTTAAAAATCACCGTTCACACACAATTCACCCCCCTCTTGTGTTTGGAGTCACTTGGCAACACCATATTCGCGCATAATAGTAGTAATAATGTAAGTCAAGAAAAGAAAGAAGCATTTCACTATATATATATATATATATATATATATTATATCAAAGTTTTGTGTACATACAAGGGTTCCAACCTCGGAATCACCAAAAAAAATAATATACATCTGTGTCAAAACCATCAAGGGTACAAAACTATCCCTCCAACTAAAGTCAAAAACCAAAAAGTCAGAAGTCAACAGTCAACCGCCTAATGTCCATTAGTCCACCAAGAAACCTCCTACATCTGATCGGGTCTGGGAATCCTGATACGATACCATGGTGGAAGGCGGGAATCCCAGGTGTGAGGATGTCCCTGAAACCTAGGCTGGTACGCCCTCATAGGGTGTACTTGAGAAGACGAGGGAATAGTCGACTCTGATCGATGTAATCCCCTAATACCAACACTATCCCTAGCTACACTGAAAGACCCTGATGATGATGGTGTAGCAGGGTAGTGTCGCCTAGGTTCACGCCACATGCGGTTAAACGGCAACCACTGTGTAATCCTAAAATCCCCTACAAAAGAAGCTCTCGGTGACCCCAAATTACGAAAGAAAATACTAACTAGTCATGTGTAAATAACGACATAGCGATTGTAGACAATCTCCCAAGAATCCCCGTCCATGTCATGATAATATACTTCAAAATCACCCCATACTGGTATGCTCGGTTCTTGTAACATCGACGGGTGAAAGTAATGGGACATCTTCACACTCTGGTGGGTCTTCAGAGTCTAAATATAGAAAACATAGAATAGAAAACAAGCAACACACAAAACATAGGTGATAAGAACACTATACACCAAACAAAATGGGAAAGTAGAGGAATAGAACATGTGAAAGAATAGGTCACACATCTCCCAATCAATTGTTAGGATTATCACCTAATTACCCATACCATGCAGTTTAGATCTATATGCCTACGTGGCCACACAACTCAACTAGGACAGAAGTAGCCCCACCTCAGCTACTTTGTCTTAATAGTTTACAGCGACCAGAGTAAGCCAGTTGTCCATCCCCCTATCCCGCTCATCGTACCCCTAAGAGTGCATCCATGCTCTTCGATAAGAACAAGTGTCGAGGAGGCACTTGGGATCGGCACTATGGACAGTGATGCAACAGTACCCCGTCAGGATGACCAGGCTACCCAACGTCCCGATAGGATGGTTGCTAGCCATTCGTCACCTGTAGAATTGTCGGACCCAGACTATCCTCAAGGACTAGCGTGTCCTATACCGACTGCATCGTGCCCGCACTCTGGCACCTGGCCTCGCATACAGCCTATGTGTACGACGGTGGATTACAGCACAGCTATGTATATGAGTACTTATTATTTAACACCTGACTGCTCATCATCACTTATCAGCTCAGCCTATTAGCCTCTGATTATTTATTATTTCAACCAGCAGTTTATTTATTTTCCCCACACCATTAGCATAAGTATATAATATTCAGCAATAATTAAACAGTTAAATGACCAACATTACACAACAATTATTAGCACACAAATTAATCCTAGCATCGCTCAGATGACATACTACTAACACATCATCAAACATTATACACAATTATCAAACAATTATAAGTTCTCTACCCTAAGGTTTTCACACAATACTATACCTATGGTTGATGGACTATTGACTGCTATCCTTAACAGTCATAGTCGCAACACCCCTCCTAGAGTGTTAGGGCATCAACCCCTAGTAGGACTTGGGCCACCCTACTTCTCTATTCTACACTTATCCTATTTCTACTATCCCTAGTGTATAGAGTTCAGATCTCCCCATACCTGGCTTAGAAGACCGTCGTTGCCCACGTCCCGTCGCGCTCTTGGAGCTCCCCCACGTTCTCCCAATGGTCCCTTGGAAGAAGATGGTTTAAAATGAGGGGGTGGGGATCTATTTATAGGCGTGGAGAAGAGCTCCATCTTTCTAACCGATTTGGATCGCATCGCGAGGAGCGCTGTCTGGAACGTTCTGTTTGTGTCCTACACCGCCTTAACCACCAGCGTGGGTCGCGTCGCGATGAGCTCTTCCATCGCGTCTCGATGGACGTGTTTTAGACAATTTCCAATTCCTTCGATTTCTAATGGTTTTTCTAGGGTTTCTAATGGTTTTTCTAGGGTTTCTAAGGGCATTTTGGTCTCCTTATATCCCTTTTTAACTTCTTTATCATTTTAGAACTATTTTATTTATTCACTTAATTTTCTCAGGATGTCACATATTTGATTGTGTATTACTTGAAGGCTCAATTGGTGTTAATGGCCTCTACAAGTTTCGGCACTTTCGGATTCTTCCAAGCTCTAATCTCAGTTCTACTCCAGCTAGTACAACCTTTAATTTTCTTAATAACACTGTCAATTGTGACACTCTTGCTTGTAATAACTCTTGTGATTTTTCCAATGTAAATCCATTCCAGTAATGGTATTTTAGACTAGGACATGCAAACTCTAATGTTGTCAAGTCTATATTACATCTGTGTAATATCCCTTTCAACAACAAACATGCTTTGGATTTTTGTAGTGCTTGTTCTTTGGGCAAATCTCATAGAATGTATGCCCCTTCTTCTATCACAGTGTATACATCTCCCTTTGAAGTAATACATAGTGATTTGTGGGGTCCTTCCCCTTTTGCATCTTCCTGTGGTTCTCAATATTATATCACTTTTGTTGACACATACATTAAATTAACGTGGATTTATTTTCTCAGAAACAAATCTGATGCATTAGTAGCCTTCAAACAATATTTTAGCCTAATTCAAACTCAATTCAATTCCACCATTAAAGCACTTCAATCGGATTGGGGTGGAGAGTTTACGCCTTTCACAAAATATCTTACTGAATTTGGCATTAAACATAGACTTACATGTCCTCATACTTCCCATCAAAATGGGATAGTTGAAAGAAAACATCGCCAAATTATTGAGATGGGTCTCACCATTCTTGCTCAGGCCTCCATTCTTCTAAAATACTGGGATCATGCTTTTACTCAGGTTGTTTCCTTCTGCACCTCCTATTAATTTGCCCCCTACTTCAAATTTTCCTTCACCTGTTCCTAACTTTAGTCCTCTGTCTTCTGCTTCCGTCAGTCCCACTGCCTTAGAATTTTCTCAGCATTCACCTATACCTACAAATACTTATGGTGTGTCAGAATCCTCCTCTGATTCTGCTCTTCCTTCTGAACCTAAATCTGTCAAACAAGCCCTTTCTAACCCGAGCTGGTTTGCTACCATGAAAAGTGTATATCAGGCCTTAATAAACAACAACACTCGGTCATTGGTTTCTCTTCCACCACATAGGAAGGCTATAGGCTGCAAATGGGTTTTCAGAGTCAAAGAAAATCCTGATGGGAGTGTTAACAAACTAAAGGCAAGGCTTGTGGCTAAGGGTTTTCATCAAACTCTTGGATTTGATTTTAATGAGACATTTTCTCCAGTTATCAAGCCTGTTACCATTCGGATTATTCTGTCTTTAGCACTCACACATCAGTGGCAGATTCAACAGATTGATGTAAACAATGCTTTCTTAAGTGGCCATCTGTGGCAACCACACCAAAATTTAAATGGAGCCGCCACCAATATTTTATTTTTATAGGAAACATTGGAAAACCTATTTTTTGAATATTTTTGAATTTAATGAAAAAAAAAGGTTTTTGAACCAGGTTTTGAGCTCGGGAGTTGGTTACGCATAGGAAATGTATTAGCACCCCTAAAACGTCCATAAAAATGGTACCTTTAATTGTTTAAAAAAACATGTTTGCCATATCAAGAATTATTTCATAAAGAAAAGCACGAGTCTAAGGTTTCTACAAACATATCGTAAATGAGAAAGATTAACCTTTATTTTACCTTAAAGCTAAATAATCGATCTAATGCCAAAATTGTTAATTTGAATAAGATTTAAAAATGTCTCCTTTATAAGAAAAAAAAATCGAACTTTCTTTATTAGTTATAGTAATGATAGTAATTAATTTAAATACTCATGTTAAATACTTTTTCTCCTATAATTCATTAAGAAATAAAAGGAAGCATTTTTGCCACTAAATTTAATAACAATAACAATAATAGGTAAAAAACAAGTTTACAAGAATCAAAAGAAATAACCTTTTTTTATTTACCCCTTTTACTGAACAGAAAATATTGGCGTAGAATTTAGAGGAATATATAGATTTTGAATAAAACTATGTAAAAAAAAAACAAAATTAACCCTATCATACATCAGCAATAAAAAAATTAAAAATAAAATACAAAATCAGAAAGAAGCACAGATAATGAAGATAATGATGTATTAGATCTCAAGATTCAATCTTTTACATACACAATCGTACAGAAATAGGAATGGTAGCAACTTGGAGCGAAGGAAAAAAAAAGAAAGATAAAAACCTGGTTATAGTTATCTCAGCAACCAGATCGGAATTACACAGAAAAGAAACTGAAACTCTAGAAAAGAAAAAAAGTGTTTATATTTTCAGATCTCTCTTTTTCTTTTTTTTTTTCTCTATTCTTCAGTCTTTTCTCCAAAAATTGCTCTCTCTCCTCCCTGCGTCCCTTTTCGTAGCCCCAAAGGTGGGTATTTATAGCCTTCAAGAGGGAGCCCCTTCACACCCAATCTTCTCATTTTAATCCCTGAAAAAACGAATCGAAAACACAAGTTAGTAGGAAAAGATAAGGATAAGAGATAGAGATTAGGATACTCCCTCCTATTTCTGAGGCCGATTTTCTTGGGCATAAATTCATGACCCTTCTTTGCTCTGCTCCATCTTCGTATTTGAAAAGATGAACCGGAAAAATGGAGTCTTTTTTGAAGGGTTGAGATCTGATTTGGTGGGATCAAGGTTGGGGTTTGGATGTTGGTTATAAGATAAGGTGCAAAAATGGAGGGAAAAAGGGGGAGACTTGTGACTTTGGGAGAGAAAGGAGAGAGCTTGGAAGAGTTTTTAGGTTTAGGGTTTTGAGAAGATAAGATGAGGAAGAGAGAGGTGGAGAGATAGAAGGGAATTGGAGAGAAAAATTAGGGTGAGAGAGAAGTGGAGATAGGGTAGAGAGAGAGGGAGGTGAGTAGCTGAGGTGAGGTGAGAGGTGCAGCAGGGGGCATGTGGATGAAATGGGGTGCGCATAGAAGGATTGGGCTACAGGTGCAGACGCTACCGGGCAGCCGACATGTTGCTCATTAGCAAACCGCACTGCACCACCCTGTATTACTATTTGCAACCCTTTCTCATTTTCTTTTTATTCATTTCTTTTCCTCTTTTCTTTTTCATTGCAAGACCAAAAATATTATTATTATTTACTACTACTACAACTATTACTATTAATAAAATAAAAAGTAGGACAAAATTAGGGTACTACATTTGCCCTCCTTAATTTCATTTTACTCAAGGTCTTCATGCATTAGATTTGTAAAAGGTAATTAGAGATAGATGACTCTAATTTTTGTCCTAAACAAGTTGTTGAGGATGCAGATTGGCTCGACTTTGCTTTGAGATTCTAGGTTTGATTCCTAGGAATTCTCGAAGACATAGGTCTGGTTCCAAACTCTTACAAAATTGGTGAGAGATTCTAGAGTTAGATTCCTAGTGAATCTGGTAAGGCATAGGCTTGACTATGATTCTTACAAAAATGGCGGGAGATTCTAGGTTTGGCTTCCTAGTGAATTCCTAGTAAGGCATAGGTCTGGTTCCTAACCTCACATCTTTGGTATTGATTACTTCACTACTTAGGTAGTAAGTGCAGGTCACGAGCTTCTTGCGTCACTGACACAAGTTTGGGTCGATTCCCAGGTGGTGGTCGATTCGACAACAAGGTATAGGACAGGTTCCTAACTCTTGCTAAAAGGTGCGGATTGGCTACCCTATTTTAGGGAAGGTCCGCGATATGAGTTTCTCACACCAATATAGGTTGGATTGATTCTGGCAAGGTATAGGTCAGATTCCTAACTCTTACTAAAGTATGGACTGGTTTTCCTATTACAGGGAAACGTCCAATGTACGAGTTTCTCCGTCACTCGAAACAGTTCGGGTCATATTCCTGACAAGGTGTAGGTCAGATTCCTAACTCTTGTTAAAAGGTGTGGATCGATTTCCATAATTGAGGAAGATCTGAGACGCGGGTCAGGTTCCCGACTAAAGGCTTGGGTCAGATTCCCAGCAAGGTGTAGGACAGGTTCCTAACTCATGCTAATAGATTGAATAGGTTGAGTACTAGCTCTTACTGAGTAACAACAGACCAACTGTATATGATATTTGAGAGGGTGGGTCAATGGACCCAAAAACTTTGATGATCATGCAGGATGCAATGAATGGTATGCCATGCATGAAATGAAATTTTTTATTTTTTAGAGAAATGTTTTTTTAAGGTGGGTCGTGGACCCAAAAGTATTGATGATCATGCAGGATGCAATGAATGGTATGCCATACATGAATGTTGTTTTGTTTTTAGAGAAATGATTTTGAAGGTGGGTCGGGGACCCAAAAGTATTGATTGTTATGCAAGATACAATGAATGGTATGCTATGCATGAGAATTATTTTGCTTTGGAAGACCCTTTTTTCCGATTCCCTGAATCCCTTTGAGGATGCCGCCTAGACTCGTGGGATGATAACTTTATGTCGGATTGCTTGTCCAAATGGTTGACTTTGCATCTTGCACTAGGTTTGCATATTTGCCCCTTGATAAATCATTTTATGGATCCTCAAATTTTCAAACCGTGCTTTGAATGCCTTTGGGAGGATTAGATTGGCGACTTTGATCCATGTGAGACTTTCAATGTCCCTTTGGCTTTCGTTTAGCCATGTGAGGAAGGATCTATGTTAAGAGGCGAGTCACCTTGGCGTGAGTTCTCAAACGGAATGAATGTGAATGTGAAGCTTGTAGATGATGGCATGCTGCCCTCTAGCCTCTTGGTTTATGTTTAGATCTGTGAGGCCCAATCTGGTTGGACATGTTTGTAAATTTGACCTTAACTTTTGCCTAAGCCGCTCTTACGAAGTTTTCAACCTAGCGGGTCGCTTCAACTTCTGCCTAGACCGCCACTTTCAGTTTTCAAATTTAGCGAGCTTTTCTTTTACACTTTTTTTTTTGGTAAAGCAACTACGCCGAGGAGTTTATATGGATTTTCTCTTTCCAAAATCAAGTTTTGAGAAAACATGAGCAATTGGACTTTGATCAGAATGGACTTTATTAGGGTTGTAACGTGGCCAAGGGTTAAGGGCTATGAAAGAAAGGATATTTCAGGCTCAAAAGTATTTAAGGGTTTATAAAAACAAGGATCTTTAGTGCCAAGTTGTACTTTGATGGTTGCTAACACAATTGTCTTGTTTCGCTTTTGCATTTTTATTCATTTTTCTTTGCAAACGTCTTGATATGTTGCATTTGATATTTGCTTGTGTTGGAATCAAGTGGATTCAGAAACAATAACCCTTAATTGTTTTGATGATAACAAAAGATTAAGAGAACAATTTATTCTCTAACATGGTTATAAGTGTGCAGAAAGTATTTATACTCAGAGAAATTTGCTTCAGAAGACTTAGTGAAATCTTGAACTTCACTCATCAAAGTCGACTCTCGCTCGATTCTTGGCACATAGAATACATGCTTGGTCAACGCCTGGAGTTAGTCAACGACATTGTTGGTCAACACTCACGGTATATGATGCAAGACATGATTTGACTACTAAATCGGTGACCTACTCTTTCGAAGACTCCAAATCTGTTTGAGTCAACGCTCTTGATGCCAACGCCTCGTTGTTAGAGCATAGTCACAATCTGGTTAGTCAACTCTCCGGTGCAAGTCAACAATACATGATTCCACTAAGTGCACTCCATGAAGACTTATTGTGCTTTAACAAGAATCACGCTATGTGATAGCCCTTTCGACTCTGTATTGAAGAATACTTGATTACGGTGAGCAAAGTGAAGTCTTTAAGCGAAGAGCTCGATAGTGAAATTGAAGTACCTTGTTATACGAGGTATCATTAGACAAGAAGAATGTCAAAGGATAAAATCATCAAGGAAACTTGCGGCTTGAAGTATCTATATTTTGAAAAGCTCACTAAGGACAAAGTTCACGTGCGATAATACCTCGAATGCTTTTCTCGAAAGTCGACGTAACCTGGCAGTCGAAGTTCCAGGATCCGAAAGCTTTGACCTCGGACAAAAAGAGACGTTGTGTCACAAAGCAGCACTTTTTCAATCCTAGCTATATATCCTACCTCATACAATCAAGTAATAGACAATTGAGAACAACAAACGATTTTCAACATAGTTGTATGCAAGCTAGCAACTTGAATATTTTTCCAGTAGTGAGAGCATCAACATCTATCTTCTCAAACACTACCCAATCAAGAGCGGTGAGCAATCAAGAATTCATCCAAGTCTCTCGAGATCTTTGAACAAGGCACTTCTTGCTTTATTCTCTTTAAGAAAGTTATTTTGTGCTAAAAGTATTTTCATTGTAAATCCTCTCTCAAGAGAGTTATCTCTATATTGTTTCAAAACTCTTATTTGAATCTGTACTTAGCCCGATGGTGGTGTATACCTTAGGCTCATTGTGTTAGACAGTCGTTTCTAAGAAGTTATGAGTATATATAGGTTAGCGTAAATATACTCTCAGTAATCGGTTGATTATAGTGGAGAAATCCTTCAAGTGAGTGAAGGGACTGAGCGTAGCTATCGGGTGATAGTGAACTAGTATAAATCTTTGTGTCTCTTTCTTCTCTACTACTCTTTATTGCTCAGTTCATTCAATAGTTATTTTTCATAAACATTTGTATTTGCGAAAAAGTTTTTTAAAACCCAATTCAAACCCCCCCTTTCTTGTGTTTTTGCCACGTTCGGTGGTACGAGCTCGACCTCTTGGTTGAGCACTTAGCGATGTGAGAGAAAGATCCTATACTATCCTATGGCAACGAACCCTGGTCACGTTAACCTTCCCTTTTGTTCCTTTGGATCTAACTATGACTGAATGGAAAGATAAAGTGAAAAACTTTTTTCAATCTCAACAGCTTTGAACTTTAGGATATGGTTCGAAACAAGACAGAACGATTGACTCCAAAAGAAATCCTATTCCTCAGGGAGTCTTGACTGATGATCATTAAAAGGAATATACCTTGCACCAAAAGCAAGATACTTTCTTGTATGTGCTATCTCCGAAAAAGAGTTTGAGAAATGTGGTAATAAGATCGCTTTGCGAAAGAAATTTGGGGACTCATTGGCTTTAGCCTCTGAGGGTACTTCCCAAGTACAAGAAACCAAGGCTAATATCTTGGTTAGACAAGATGAACTCTTCAAGATGGAAGAGGATGAAAGCATCGAAACTATGTTTGGAAGATTTCAAACATTAGTTCATGGCTTGAAAGGTTCTCAAGAAAAGCTATACTCTGCTGACCATGTTAAGAAAATCTTGAGAAATGCACTTGAGATGGAGACCCAAAGTCACGGCTATTCAAGAAGCCAAGGACTTGAATGAATTACTTAATTGAAGATCTTTTGAGTTCACTAAGAGCTCACGAGCTTGAGCTTGATGAAGAAGAACCTCCCAAGAAAAACTAAGACCATTGCTTTAAAATCCTCACACAAAGCATCTACTTCTAAAGCTCTCCAAGCTGAACTTGACGACAAAGATTCATCTCAAGAAGAGTAGTGAAGATACCAGCGATGAAATTCCCTTAATATCAAGGAAGATTCAACGCATGATGAAAAGCAAAGGAAGGTTTAGAAGAAAGTTCCCTAAGAAAGACTCAAGAGGAAAAACACGACTAAAAGAAAAGAAGGACTTGAGGACAAAAGCCAAGTTACTTACATGAATGCAAGAAACCTCGCCACTACAAGTCGAGAATATCCACAACTTGAGAAATCAAGGAAAGGTGGCTTTAAGGGTAAGAAGAAGAAGAGTCTCATGGCTACATGGGATGATTACGAGTCATCATCCGATGATGATGATGAAACGAGCCAACATGGATCTTATGGCCAATATAGAGTGACAAAGGTGAAGAAAGAACAAGAGGTAGATTCTAACATTTCTTCTAATATTCATTAGCCTTTGATGAACTATTAGGCGAAGTCTTCCAAACTCAACAATGAGTATAAATCCTTTGAAAAAGAGATTTTCAAATCTTCAAAAACAATTTCAAATACTCACGAGGAGAATGAAAAACTCAAAATCGAAAACCACCGATTGGTGAGTAACGATTCAGCCCGATGAGAATCAAGAGAATGCAACTCTTCAAAATATGAAGAGGATTTCAAAAATTTCTTGCTGAATGTGTCACACGTAGTAAACAAGCATCTATGATTTGGGGCGAAGCCAAAATGAGTAAAAGTGGTCTTGTTACAAATGAGAAGAACCCACCTTTCAAAATATACATCTAGGAAACCAAGGATACTAATAATCATAGTAGTTGTTTGCTTTGTACTTTCAGAATCGAAGGGACACATTAGAAGTGCATGTTATGAATCGAAAATGAGAAGGACAAGTCTCCTTCTAGAACTAAGCCCAACAAAAGAGGACCCAAAAAGATTTGGGTACCTAAGGACAAGATTGTCTATGTTGCAGATTTGCTTAGCAACAGAGTTAAGACACGATCCTGGTTCTTAGACAGTGGTGCTCACTCACGACATGACGGAGAAAGGCGTATGTTCCAAGATCTTCAACTTAAAGAAGGTGGAAATGTTGGTTTTGAGGAAACCAAAGGTAAAATCATTGGTCAGGAAGAATTGGTGAGAAATTTCTACCTACATTGATAATGTTTTATTGGTTGACGGCCTGAACCATAACTTACTGAGTATAAGTCAATTATGCGATAGTGGTTATGATGTTGCCTTTAACAATAATGAATGTATAGCCAAAAGCAAAAAGGATGGATCCATGTTCTTTAGAGCAAAGAGAAAGAACAATATTTATAAAATCAAACTTTCTGAGTTGGCTGATCAAAATGTAAAATGCTTTTTGTCAATCCGATGAAGAGCGATGGATGCGCACAAGAGACTTGGTCATGCTAGCTTGAGTTAATCTCAAAGCTTAACAAGAAAGTGACTTGTTAAAGGCTTACCAAATCTCAAGTACAAATTGATGCTCTTTGTGAAGCATGTCAAAAGGGAAACAAACGAAATCTTCTTTTAATTCCAAAATATTGTTTCCACCTCAAGGCCCTCGAGCTTTACATTTAGATTTATTTGGACCAACAGAATCGCCTATCTGCATGCGGAAAGAAATATGGTCTAGTCATTATTGATGACTATACTAGATGGACATGGGTAAAATTCTAACCCACAAGGATGAGTCTTTACGAGTGTTTTTACGTATTCTGCAAACAAGTGCAAAATGAAAAAGGTTTTGTATTACTACTATTAGAAGTGATCATGGTGGTGAATTTGAAAATGAATCCTTTCAAAACTTCTGAAGAAAATGGTATTTTTCATAACTTTTCATCCTCTAGAACACCACAACAAAATGGTGTTGTAGAAAGGAAAATAGATCTTTGCAAGAAATGGCCAGAACCATGATTCTGAAACAAATATTGCTAAACACTTTTAGGGCGTAAGCAGTAAACTCTTGCATGTTACATTCAAAATAGAATCTATATTAGACCTATCTTGAATAAGACTTATGAATCAGGAAAGGAAGAAAACCCAACATTTCATATTTTCATCAATTTAGGTGTATTGCTTTGTTCTCAATACAAAGGACAGTCTAGGAAAATTTGACTCTAAATCACATAGAGAGCTATCTTTTTGGGATATTCAACGCTTCTAAAGCATCAGAATATACAACAAAGAAACATTAGTTGTTGATGAATCTATGCATGTAAGATTTGATGATAAAAGCCTGACAATGATACGCCGTAGCTAGATGGAAGTTTTGAGTATTTACTGGATAAAACAGGAAACAAGAGTTGATATCACAAGTCTCGACTGGTGATGTTTCCGGTGTGATCTGGTGAAGTCTACAGTGCTGATTCCGTGATAAGGAAATAATCATATCGTTGGAAGTTCAAACCCCATCACCCAAAGGACCAAATCATTGTAGAACCTAGTGATAAAGTCGAGAACAAGATCCTCTCACGAGAGAGAACACTCAGACCTGGCCTTACTGCGAGATAAGCGCCAAAAACAATTGATGAAGCCCTTATCGATGATGGTTGGATCATTGCTATGCAAGAAGAGCTAAATCAATTTCAAAGGAACGACATGTGGAAGCTTGTGCCTCCTCCAGGAGGACAAGTTAGCCATTGGAACCAAGTGGGTTTTCGAAACAAACTTGATGAAGATGGCAAAGTGGTAAGAGAACAAGGCTAGACTTGTTGCACAAGGTTACTCACAAGAGGAAGATGGAACTTATATCCATCGGACTAAGTATGTGAAAGAGCTGAAGAAGTTCAAGCTAGAGGAAACCAAACCTATGAAAGCACACCAATGCATCCAACATGTGCTCTTGGCAAAGATGAATCAAGTAAAAAGTAGACCAAAAGGTATATAGAGGTATGATTGGTTCGCTCTATCTTACAAATCTTCAAGGCCTCGAGCTTATGTTTAGTGTGTGCTTATGTGCAAAGATTTCAACTGATCCTAGAGAATCTCACTAGCGGTTAAAAGGATATTTAGGTATCTTAAAGGAACTACTAATCTTGCTTTGCTTTATAAGAACTCAGATGATTACAAGTTAGTAGGTTTACGTGATCCGACTTTCTTTGGAGCAATTGAAAGGAAAAGCGCCAAGTGGTCGCCAATTTCTTGGAGCAAATCTTGTCTCTTGGACCAAAGAAAAGACAAAGCACAATTGCACTATCAGCGGCCAGGTTTAGTACATATCTGCACGCAGTTAGTACATATCTCTGCCGCAAGTCAGTAGCTCACAACTACTTTGGATGAAGTATCAACTTGAGGACTATCAGATTAAAGAGAGTAAAATCCCTATATCGCGGATAATACTCGCTATATGCTGACTAAAAACCCTATTTTGCATTCTCGAGCCAAACATATTGAAATTAAACATCATTTTATTAGAGACTATGTTCAGAAAGGGATTCTTGAAATTAAATTTATTGATACTGACCATCAATGGGCAGATATCTTTACAAAACCCCTTGCTGAAGATAGATTCAACTTTATAAGAAAGAACTTGAATTTCCTTCTTATAAAGGAATAGGTGTTTAATCTGAATATAGATGACTCTGTTTGACAAGTTGACTCTGCGTGAAGATAGTTGACTCTATTTGACTAATTGATTCGCTTTGACTTGTTTTGACTTGTTGACTCTGCTTGAGTGTGTTGGCTCTGTAGTTAAATCTGTTGATTATCTTAACTTGTTATATTCTTTCATTAATCGTTTATGTTCATTACATAGTCTCTGAGAATCTTATACACGTGTCTCTCTGAGACTGGTTGATGCGTTAGTGATTGACATTTGCTTTCTTGAGTCATAATTGCTTTTATCACAGAATGGCAGTTGCTTTATCGCCTCTTTAATTTTGGATTCTGCGTTTGAAAAAGACAAATTTATTTTCAAAATTCATTTGAAAAATGGCGCATAATGCTTAAACTGAAACTTCTCGTATAACCCACGTTTATAACCCACTCACTCACTCACATCACCCACTACCCACGCTCTATCTCTCAAAGAGAAGTCTACACATTTCTTCAACCCTAAACCCCTTTCATCTTCGCACTCTGTGTTTCTCAGATTTCAACAATGGTCTGCTCCACAACAACAATCGCAAGTTCAAGTTCTGAAGAAGAGCGAGTAACGCTGGAAAATCTTCAACCCTCTCGACCTCAAAGTGTTGGTGGAACAGTAAGGTTTGAGGATATGGCAAATGAAGGATACGACTTGAGCGACTTCATTGACATATGGGATAATGGATTTCTTCTACATGACCAACTCGCCCATGAGAATCTGGTGAAGGAGTTACGGACTTATGCTTGGAGTAAAAGATAAGACCATTCGAAGTCATGTTCAAGGCGGCATTGTGGTCACTTAGGACCCTATTCCGAGGTCACCCATTGCCCTAATGATGGAGCGGTTGAAACCCCTGGTTGGGAAAAAGGACGGTGGTGGGATGTTGTAAATGAGACTATCTATGAGAAGTTCTGGAGAGACTAAGGTCGTGGACATGAAGAACAGGTTTCGAGCACTTTTCAGAATCATCATGAATTGCTTGGTGCTTGTTTTTGTTTATTTGCTCACTCTGTTTTTATTTCTATTGAAATTTATTTATGACACTTAAAGTTTTCTCTTTATCTTTCTTTATACTGTTTTGACTGCGGATGTTCTTTATTTACATCTTAACCTTTTTGTCGATGACAAAAGGGGAGAAGAATATAGAGAGAATATAGAGAGTATAAAGCAATTGATGAACCTAGTGTATCAACCAAGTGTCATCATGCATACATTATGTGTCTCGATTAATATATTCTGTATGCTCTGAAACTTATATCTTTGTAATATCTTATGCTCTTATATACACTTAGAAATATTTATATATGCTTAATTCAGAGGGAGCCTACAAATCATCCGAATAAATATTTTTTATAAAGAAAAATTGTTCATCAATATATGTATTTGTCATCATCAAAAAGGGGAGATTGTTGGAATCAAGTGGATTCGAAACAATAACCCTTAATTGTTTTGATGATAACAAAAGATTAAGAGAACAATTTATTCTCTAACATAGTTATAAGTGTGCGTAAAGTATTTATACTGAGAAATTTGCTTGAAGACTTTAGTGAAATCTTGAACTTCACTCATCAAAGTCCCATTCGCTCACGATTCTTGGCACATAGAATCTGTTTGGTCAACGCCTGGAGTTAGTCAACATACTGTTAGGTCAACACTACGGTATATGATGCAAGACATGATTTGACTTCGGTCAAATCCGTTTGTGACCTGCTCTTTCAAGACTCCAAATCTGCTTTGGTCAACGCTCTTGTGATGGTCAACGCTCTGCTAGAGCATAGTCACAACTGGTTGGTCAACTCTCCGGTGCAAGTCAACAATACAACAGATTCCACTAAGTGCACTCCATGAAGACTTATTGTGCTTCAACAAGAATGCTATGTGATAGCCCTCTCATTTCTGTATTGAAGAATACTTGATTCGAGTGAGCAGTGAAGTCTTTAAACGAAGAGCTCGATAGTGAAATTGAAGTACCTTGTTATACGAGGTATCATTAGACAAGAAGAATGTCAAAGGATAAAATCATCAAGGAAACTTGTAGCAAGTGTCTATATTTTGAAAAGCTCACTAAGGACAAAGTTATCGACATTGCGTATAATACTCGAGAATGCTTTTCAGTCTTGAAAGCGGCGTAACCTGCAAAAGTGCCAAAGTTCCAGGGATCTCAGGCTTTTACCTCGGACAAAAAGAGACGTTGTGTCACAACGGCACTTTTTCAATCCTAACTATATATCCTACCTCATACAATCGAAGTAATAGACAATTGAGAACAACAAGCGATTTTCAACATAGTTGTACATGGCAAGCTAGCAACTTGAATATTTTTCGAGTAAAGTGAGAGCATCAACATCTATCTTCTCAAACACTACCCAATCAAGAGACAAAGTGAGCAATCAAGAATTCATCCAAGTCTATGAGATCTTTGAACAAGACAACTTCTATTTTATTCTTTCTTTAAGAAAGTTATTTTGTGCTAAAGTATTTTCATTGTAAATCCTCTAAGAGAGTTATCTCTATATTGTTTCAAAACTCTTATTTGAATCAGTACTTAGCCCGAAGTGGTTGTATACCTTAGAGGCTCAACTTTCTTTAGTCGTTCCTAAGAAGTTGTGAGTATAGCCAGGTTAAGCGAAATATACTCTCAAGTGTAATCGATTGATTATAGTGGAGAAATCCTTTAAGTGAGTGAAAGGACTAACGTAGCTATCGGTGATAGTGAACTAGTATAAATCTCTGTGTCTCTTTCTTCTCTCTACTCTTTATTCCTTGCACAGTTCATTCAATAGTTATTTTTCATAAACATTTGTATTTGCGAAAAAGTTTTTTTTTAAAACCCAATTCAAACCCCCCCTTTCTTGTGTTTTTGCCACGTTCAGCTTGTTTGCTTTTTTTTAACAGACAAAATTTAATGGACTATTGTGCTAGCCTTCAATGTATGGGTGATCCTTGTTTAGGGTACTTGAAAGGATTTTTTTTTTTAGGCTCAAAAGGGGTAGCAAGGGATAAATATTTTTATATTTTTGGATAGAGAAAAACGGCCAAACTTCATCTCAAAACCTCATTGCTCAAATTTTCACAAAAATTAATTTTTGATAATTGTGCATTTGCTTTACCATTTTATTTTATGAGCTAAGATTGAAAAAGTTTAAATTATAGTTTTATTGATAAACTAAAAAGATCGGAACAAAGTGGGCCCTAAAAACAAATGAAAGTCGCTTAAACAGAGCTATTCCTTGAAGTTTTACCACTTCGTGTTGATCGAGCCCAATTCTTAATGAAGTATATTGCCCGTTAACTTGGCATGTTATGATGAGCAGCATTTGTTTCTTCTTCCATTTCTTGACCTATCTTTGTATGAATGGTTGTTGGTCGTTGAGATTTCCAATCCTTCCGCTTATTATCCCCGCTCCACTCTTTCCCGAGCAATGATTAGGGTCGAGAAGCTGAAGAGACACTTCCCATCATCGATCATGAGGTTGTTGAAGCTGAAGTGTGTCGCTGAACATGATAACCATCTCTTTCTCTCGATAGCTGAGGTTCCACTTGGGCTGCTAATCCTCTCCATCTTTGGGCATATTCTTTGAAGCTTTCATTGCCCTTTCACCATGGTTTTGCAGGGAGCGGCGGAGCCATGTCCATATTGTATTTATATCTTTGCTTTGATGAAAGCTTTAGCCAAATCATTCCATGAGTTGATTTGGCTCGCTTCTAATGCATATATACGGCGTAGGAATGCCCGGTAAGACTCTCTTGGAAGAAGTGGATTAGGAGCTTATCATTACCGGAGCGAGAGGCCATTTTCTGGCAAGATACGACGAGGTGGCTTTTTGGACAAGTTAAGCCTTCATACTTGACGAACTCAGGAACTTTGAATTTTGGAGGAATCACCACGTCCAGGACCAAGCATACTTCTGAAGCTTTGAACCCAATATGATTTGCCCCTTCAATTGCTTTCAGCGTATCTTCCATAATTTGGAGTCTCTTCTGATCTAGGGGGTCTCCTAATGGGCCATTGGAAGCCTCTCGATACTCATTAGTGCTGGTGAAATGGTTCTCATCAATGGTCAATTTTGGATCCAAGTTCTGCAGAAGGTCAAATATCCTGTCCATCTTACCATTGATTTGGTCGAGTTCTTCTCTCATTGCTTGCTGATTCTGTTCTAACAAGTCCATGAGTCTAGATTGGGCTCAAATCCGGTAGGGATGCAGGGAAAGTTTATTTGTATCTATTTTTCTGTTGAGGGGAAAAAATGAGTTATGTTATGTATATGCCATGATTATGCATGTCATGATTTTTTTTTATGTACATTTTATGCAAAATAATATGATGGATAATAGAGAAACATTTTATTTATTTATTTATTTATTTTTATAAAAATAAAATAAATGCAAGGATAATGAGAAATGTCGCTAAAAAAGAGAAAATGCTTTTTTTTCGAAAATTTATTTTTTAGAGGGAAAAAGAATGAGAAGGGAAAATATTTTTTTGAAACAGTGTTTTTTTTTTTTTTGCAAAGAAGAATAACAAATAATATTTTTTGGAGAACATATCATTTATTATCTTTCACAATTTTGAAATGTGAATGAAAAATAAATGGATGAAGGAAAAGAAGCGAGCGAGTGCTTCTTTGTGATGTAGGGCCTGCATTTCCTAAGATCTTAGGTCATACGACTTTTGTCACATGGAAAATGGGATAAAGGATGCTCCTTTTGTACATGGGCAGTAGCTTCTTAAAAAGGACCTAGGGTTTATATTAAGTGTCTTTCCATTAGGTGGATTTAAGATACTAATCTAAAAGGTCCCTAGAGCCACGGGTCCCATTTGAAAATGTTACCACCAATAATAAGTATATTATTAAAGGATGGTTTTTTCTCAAATAGAGCCAAACTCTAGGTGAGGCTTTCATAGGAACCCACTGGCCATACGTCCAGCAGAGCACCCACTACATAGCCTCTCCTAACTTAAGATTCACTCACTGGGTATAGGGCACCCACTCAAAGTGTGTGTAAATAAAGTGTATAAAGTGAAGTGTGTGAAGGAGCAAACTTAAAACAACCCGCTGCAAAATAAATAAAATAATATATACATGGTAACTATCCTAATGTTCAATATACATATAATCACAATAAAAATAAATAAACTAAACAAAGATAAAAACAAATAAGATAAGATAAAAACAAATAAATTGAAAAAAAATAATAGTAATAAATAAATAAATAAAAATAAAGAAAAGGAAACAATTCACATTGTAAGGCAAACAAACAATTCAAACAATCAAAGGCCTAACTCTCTAAAGTCCCAATGTGAGTCGCCAAAATTGTGGCAACCACACCAAAATTTAAATGGAGCCGCCACCAATATTTTATTTTTATAGAAACATTGGAAAACCTATTTTTGAATATTTTTGAATTTAATGAAAAAAAAAGGTCTTTGAACCAGTTTGAGCTGAGTTAGTTACGCATAAGGAAGGTATTAGCATCCTAAAGCGCCCATAAAATGGTACCTTTAATTGTTTAAAAAACATGTTTGCCTTATCAAGAATTATTTCATAAAGAAAAGCACGAGTCTAAGGTTTCTACAAACGATCGTAAATGAGAAAGATTAACCTTTATTTTACCTTAAAGCTAAATAATCGATCTAATGTCAAAATTGTTAATTTGAATGATTTAAAAATGTCTCCTTTATAAGAAAAATCGAACTTTCTTTATTAGTTATAGTAATGATAGTAATTAATTTAAATACTCATGTTAAATACTCTTTCTCCTATAATTCATTAAGAAATAAAAGGAAGCATTTTTGCCACTAAATTTAATAACAATAACAATAATAGGTAAAAAACAAGTTTACAAGAATCAAAAGAAATAACCTTTTTTTATTTACCCCTTTTGCTGAACAGAAAATATTGGCGTAGAATTTAGAGGAATATATAGATTTTGAATAAAACTATGTAAAAAAAAAACAAAATTAACCCTATCATACATCAGCAATAAAAAAAATTAAAAATAAAATACAAAATCAGAAAGAAGCACAGATAATGAAGATAATGATGTATTAATCTCAAGATTCAATCTTTTACATACACAATCGTACAGAAATAGGAATGGTAGCAACTTAGAGCGAAGGAAAAAAAAAAGAAAGATAAAAACCTGGGTATAGTTATCTCGAACGGATCGAATTACATACGAAAAGAAGCGAAACTCTAGAAAAGAAAAAAAGTGTTTATATTTTCAGATCTCTCTTTTTCTTTTTTTTTCTCTATTTTTCAGTCTTTTCTTAAAAAATTGTTCTCTCTCCTCCCTGCGTCCCTTTTCGTAGCCCCGAAGGTGGGTATTTATAGCCTTCAAGAGGGAGCCCCTTCACACCTGATCTTCTCATTTTAATCCTTGAAAAAACGAATCGAAAACACAAGTTAGTAGGAAAAGATAAGGATAAGAGATAGAGATTAGGATACTCCCTCCTATTTCTGAGGCCGATTTTCTTGGGCATAAATTCATGACCATAACACTCTGCTCCATCTTCGTATTTGAAAAGATGAACCGGAGGAAAAATGGAGTCTTTTTGAAGGGTTGAGATTCGATTTAGTGGGATCAAGGTTGGGGTTTGGATGTCAAGTTATAAGATAAGGTGCGAAAAATGGAGGAAAAAGGGGAGAGACTTACTTGCATGGAGGAGAGAAGAAGAGAGCTTGGAAGAGTTTTTGGGTTTAGGGTTTTGAGAAGATAAGATGAGGAAGAGAGAGGTGGAGAGATAGAAGGGGTGGAATCGAGAGAGAAAAATTAGGGTGAGAGAAAGTGGAGATAGGGTAGAGGGAGGCGGGTCGAAATGCAGAGGGTGAGAGAGTACGTGAGGGCATGTGGATGAAATGGGGGTGCGCATAGAAGGGATTGGGCTACAGGTGCAGGACGCGCTGGGCCAGGCTGACATGTTGCTCATTAGCAAACCGTTAATTGCACCACCCTGTATTACTATTTACAACCCTTTCTCATTTTCTTTTATTCATTTCTTTTCCTCTTTTCTTTTTCATTGCAAGACCAAAAAATATTATTATTATTTATTACTACTACAACTATTACTATTAATAAAATAAAAAGGCCAGACAAAATTAGGGTACTACACCATCTAAATGAAGAAGTTTACATGGTGCAGCCCCCTGTATTTGTCCTTACTTTGCAAATTACAAAGGTCACTCTATGGCCTAAAACAGGTTCCAAGAGCCTGGTATGAAAGGCTTACTGCAGCACTACTGAAATGTGTCAAAAGTAAATGCGACCCTTCTCTACTGGTCTACTCCTTACACAACACCTACATCTATGTCCTCATATATGTCGATGATATTCTGATTACTGGGTTATCTCCACAGTTAGTTCAAGATTTGATTGCCAAGTTAAATCAGCAATTTGCATTGAAACAGTTGGGCCAACTTGATTACTTTCTTGGCATTGAAGTTAAACACCTTTCTAATGGTTCTTTGCTGTTGAACCAGTCCAAGTATATCAGAGACCTTCTCAGTAAGGCCAACATGCTTGATTCTAAGGGTATCTCTTCTCCAATGTTGAGCAATTGCAAACTCAACAAGTTTGGCTCTGATTCTGTTGTTGATCCCTCTCAATATCGATCCATTGTTGGTGCTTTGCAATATGCAACTCTCACAAGACCTGACATAGCCTTCAATGTGAACAAAGTCTGTCAGTACATGGCTCGACCCTTGGAATCTCATTGGAAAGCTGTTAAGAGAATTCTAAGATACCTCAAAGGCTCCATTAATCATGGCCTTCTCTTACAACCGGGTCTCACTAATGTTCCTTTCTCTTTGAGAGCATACAGTGATGCTAATTGGGAAAGTGATCAAGATGACCACAGTCCCACTTCTGGTTCTTGCATATTTCTTGGCCCAAACTTGGTCTCTTGGGGTGCTAAAAATCAAACTCTAGTAGCTAGGTCCAACACTGAGGCTGAATATCGCAGCATGGCAAACACTACTGATGAGTTACTATGGATTCAGTCACTTTTGTTGGAGTTAAAGGTGCCCTTTCAGCCTCCTACCTTGCTGTGTGATAATCTAAGTGTTGTTTCCTTAGCTCATAATCCAATTTTACACTCAAGAAATATGGAGTTGGACATACACTTTGTTAGAGAGAAAGCTCTTGCTAAGTAGTTATTCATTCAGCATGTACCAATTATTGATCAACTAGCAGATTCATTTACAAAACCGCTGTCACCATCTCAGTTTGAAACTATCAGATCCAAACTCAGAGTGGTTTCTTGTTCACAACCACCTTGAGTTTAAGGGGGGAGTATAAGAGAGTAGAAGCTGTTAAGTGTTATTTGTGTTAGTTACGCAACTAACCATAGTTAGTTGATTAACTATAGTAGAGTTTACACTGTATAAATACATCTCTCAAGCTGTTAATCAGTAATTGTTTTGTAACAAACTCGACTGAATGAAATGAATCAATTTTCTCAGAGTTTCTCAGAGTTCATTCAGCATTAATTGCTAGAATTCTTTTTATACCCCTATTTAATGTGAGATGTATGTTTACTAGAAACTCACATAGTGGGTATAAAACATTTAATGCTAAGTGTATACTTGGGATAACATATCAATTTTATAACATTAAATAACCTCTTTGGTCTTGGTGATTTTTGTAATATTTTTCTTATATTAGGAATCAGAGGTATATTAATATTAAATTTGTACAAAATATATGCTACTTTTTCGAAATTATCATTCTCATCTTCTAAGACTATTAAAAGAGATAAATTGTGGGTCTTTTAATTCACTCCATTAACTTAGGGCTAATTTTGTGGGAAAAAAATTAATCCACCTTGGTTTTTGAAAAATGTCTTATATTAAGTGACAAGAAAAATTTATAAAAAGGTCCTATATTAAGGGAAGGAGGGAGTAGTTGGACTTAGCAGTTTCGTTACTACTAACTAATAATACCGCGTTCAAACTAAGGCTATGTTTGTTAAAGTCAAATCGATAGAGCGAATAGCTTATAGCGGATAAGCTCGTAGCAGTTGTTTGGTAACAACTAGCTTATATCATTTTTCATTAGTTTATAGCGCTTTTCCAAATGCTAATTGAATAGCCTATCATTTTTTCTCTCATTTTTACCCTTATCATTTTAATTAAATTCTTCGTTTATCAATACAAAAAAAAATTTCTTCATTTATTTTCTATTAAATGAAGTAAAAAAATTATTAAACCTTATAGTCTCTCATTTATTAAAATATCTTTTTATGTCATTTTGTATTTATCAGTTAGTTTAACCACTAATTTTACCAGACATTATAAATTTAATCTGCTAGTTTATCTACTATCCGCTACTTTTTACCAAACTAAATGAAACTTTTTATAAACAAATAATCAAATTTTCTTAATAATACATTATTTTTATTATTTTCCATAAACAAATAATGATTAAGTATCCGTTTATTTAAGCTTTTAAAAAATAATTTAAAATTATAAAAAAATATTATTTTAAAATAATTTATATAAGATAGAAGTTATTTTTCATTCGATTACACATATATAAAAGACACTTATTGTTTAAAAAAATAATTATAACCTTTCAAAATAAATAGAAATTTAATTTAATTTCAAAAGATTAAACACATCCCTAAATATATTTGTACTATTCTATCACATTTTTATTTTATTGTTCACGCAATCTTTTTGTCTATTATAGAGCTTATCAACATTAGGACATGGTCTTGGGTAGTGCATTGCTTGAAGAGGGGGATGAGTAACTCAACTGGTTTGAGCTAAGGGTATGAAGGAGTAAAGAAGTTAAAGTTGCAGGATTCAAATCCTGCCGAAAGAGAAAAAAACTAATCTAACAACTAACACACTAACATTTGCCTATAAAAAAAGTTGCATTGTTTGAAGGTGCTGACATAAGGTTTTGTGATTGGTATAACTGTCCAATACAGTGTCTATGTTGTGTATATGATGATGATTTTTGTGTATTTGAAGGTGTCATCTAAGGTGAATTAGCAATTAAGTGATTCATGGGTGAACCATGACTAAGAGCCGTTAGATCAAGTAGTTGTATTAGATCTTATGATGCACCATTCCCACTAAATTTTTTTCTTCCTCTTTTTTCCCTTCCCTTCCTCTCTCCCTCCTTCTTTCTCCAACCAGGGCGGAGCTGTTGCCGCCATAAGGTTTATTCTACTCCATATCCAGCAATCAAGAAAAACACCATTTGGTTAGTCATGTGCCATTGTTCCTCAGCCCAATCTAAAAAGTTTGTTTTGCTTTCCTGTTGCACGGTGTTTCAATTCCCTAATATCCAGACTCATTTTTCTTCTTCCCTGATATGATTAACGTTGGATATTTATAAACTAATTTCACAAGTCAGATTCAAATTGCATTACTTATTTCGTTCAAATTGGAGTTCACGGCAAGGGTAGAGAACACCGGTGGAATGAGATTAGAGCCATGATGGGGATGGAGTTGGGTTCGCGGCGGAGCCCTACCGTTTACTGTGGTTGGCCACCCCCTCTTGTTTCTCCCGGTTTCTTTCTTTCTTTCCTTTTTTTTTAATTTCTCTCTTCTATCCACCTTTCACTATCTATTTCCTTCCTCCTCCTTTTATTGCTTTTGGTTTTCTCTTTTTTACAGGGGATTCTCTTCACTTTTTGTGACTTGATGTTGTATATTTTTTGGCTATTTGATTGATGGTTGTTGGAAGGGTTGGTGGTGGTGCATGTGCAGCGGCTTGTATATGAAAAGAAGAATAAATTGTAGTGAATTGGTGTCATGGTACTCGCTAATTTGGTTCTCGCCGTTGCTGGTTCTTGTCCGGATTGAGGAGACGTGTGGGGGAGGGATAGGGGTAGTGATTGTGTGGTGGAAAGGGTAGATGTAGTTTGAGTGAGAATGAAATCTTGATTGAGGAGACGTGTGGGGGAGGGATAGGGGTAGTGATTGTGTGGTGGAAAGGGTAGATGTAGTTTGAGTGAGAATGAAATCAAGACCCTTAATGCAATGATCCACGAGTGAACCACATGACACAGTGGTTCACCATAAAAGCCACTGTATTTGAATCCATTTTCCCTATAGTCGACTCAACCACCACTAAAAAACTTCGACTATAGATTCGAATACATGAGAAACAACCCATAAAAAAAAAAGAAAGAAACGGCTGTGTTAGATTTTTTCATCAAAATAATTATAGTTATTTAATTATTATAGTATTTCGAAAGTCAATGACCGGCCTAGTTCCGATGACATTGATCAAAAAAATTATAGTTGTACTTCCAAAAACCATTCCTAAAATATAAGCCTGTAAATTGGAAATAAAAACAACCTATAGATGCATAAGACAGTTCACGAATTGGATTATTCTTCTTGTGTACACATTCCATTATCCTTAGAGATTACCAGCACGCGAGGGTTAACGTCAGATTAAAACATACGTCCTTGGGAAGGTAAGTTCAGAAAAGAGGATAACCTCTTATTAAAAAAAAAGGAAAAAAAAAAAGGACAACCCCAAAATAAAATGGGATTTGAACCCGACGTGAATCGAACACGCAACCTTCTGATCTGGAGTCAGACGCGCTACCATTGCGCCACGGATCCACTGGTGACAATATCCGGTAATGGAAAGTACAAATATTAGGTTTATTTATGTATGCCCTCTAGTGGAATCGCGATTCTCGTTCGCTCCTCTTGTCCCGATTTATATCCATAACTTTACCAAATATAACAAGAATTTAATTCTTATACATCTTCGGTGTAATAATATTTTACACGTGCATCTAATGATATCTAATGATATGTTGACACATCATTTAATGAGTTAAAAAATACATGAGTTGTCATACTCATTAAATGATGTGACAACATATCATTGAATATATATTTTATATCGAAGGTGCATAGAAATTAAACTTATATAATAAATAGTAATGTTTATTCAATTTTTTTTTGAGGAAATAATATTCAATAATTAACATTACATTCTGTCAAAAAAAAAAAATTAACATTACATAACCGTGCATAAAGTTTTTATACAAAGGTACTGGAAAGGCGAATCACTCAATTTTCTTCTCCTTTTCCTTCCCGTTCATCACTCTGCTTTTGATCTTCTTAATTGCCTTCTCATCTATAATCTCGTAAGATCTCTCGTATTTCTCCCTCAACCACTCCATAACTCTCTTGATCTTGTCCTCGTTTTTCATATAAGTCACAGGCAGTGTCGTGCCCGCCAATATACCTACACACCAAAATCAAAATAGACAGAGACAATAGAAAGGGAAATTAAAAGTAGCTAGGTATATAAAAGAAATTATATCATATGATATGTACCTATATAAATGAATGTTAGGAAGTCCATGCAGCTTCCTACATAAGAGAGTGTTAACAACCCAGCCACAACTCCCACAAATACAAGCCAATCTTCCTTTGTGCTCACCATGAACAACCACCTTATTGCTTCTTCAATCCATGCCCGAACCGTGTTTGCCATTCCCAGAGCTGTTTCTTCTCTCAATTCCAGCCTTGACAAGTTTGGGAGTTCCCTGAAGAATTTCACACAAACAGAACAAAATAATTAATAAATAATAATTAAATAAATACATACATAGATAAATGAAACTAGAAGAGGAGGAATTAGAAGTAGGTGCTCGTACTTGCCCAAAAGGCTAAGCATATTGGCATAGAGAAATATTGAAGCAACAATGGATATGGCCACCCATGAGAAGACAGTGAGGAAGTTGAACTGATATACTTCCATCAATACCCATGTTGCTGTTGCCGCTACTAGAATACTTGTGGTTAGTTTCTTTCTTCTCCATAGGACAAAGTCCTTCACTATGTCATTGCCACCATCTGCGCGACAAAGGAATTTTCAACTTTCATGTATAAAGGCAGCTATTCTACATAATGAACACAAAGCAAAATCAAATATAATTACCTGAGGAACAAGAGGGTTCAGTTGTAAAAGGTTGTGTTTCTGGGGTTGCTTCTGCAGACATGAGAAAGATTGTGATGAAGTGAAGATGATGTTCAGATTCAGGAGTAGAAGAGTAATGTAGGAGCAGGAGCTATGTGGTTTCGTTTTTGCTTTAAATTAAAAAAATGTTGTAGTAACAAAATGATAGTGGTCTTTCGGTGTAGGTGATTGGCAACAGGGTAATACTGTGTCTGACTTCCACGTGTAGGACTTCGAGGAGACGTGGAAGCTTTGCAGCCTTCGTGGCATCTCCTAATCTCTTCTTTGGCCGTGTTATTTGAACACAGTACCCGACATCAACAGTGTCGACATTGTATCTCACACACACAGCGCACGTTTTCGGTTTGATCAGGTCGGCGAAAAAAAATTAAAAAAAGGGAAACCGTATCAATATACGGTGTCTGTGTTTGGATTTGTATCCAAAAAACAATTCTCTTCTTTTATTACTTTGCGGTGCCCTTTTCTAGGGGTGTTCGTTTCAAGTCTGGTAGATTTATTCGAAATAACTTTCCATGGAATGTAAGCTTTATGAGTAGTTATACTAAGATTTATTCATATTTTCAAGGGAATTTTTTTCCCAAGCCTTTTCCTTGGAAATAAAACAATGGAAATACGAAAGTTATTTGTTTCTTAGGAATCTTTTATGCCTAATAATAAAACTTCATAACCTTATAACAAACATGGAAATACATATTCCCTACCGATATATTTTTAGGAATTTATTAAAATTGCTTACCACACTCCAATTAAATCCACACATTGTGTGAGAGATTAAATCAAATATCTGAGATAATTTTATGAGGTAGTTTATTTGAATTTTAATATGTTAAATATATAAAATGGTGATAAAGTGTACAACCACTCCGAGGTACGGTACGACATTTAAGGGTTGACCTCTCTCAAATACGTTTTTTCCATCCACAAGGCTCGAATTCGAGACCTTGCTTAAGGGACCCGAGCTCGCAACCACTCGGACCAACGTGTGTTGGTTAATATGTTAAATATATGATAATGAATGAATAAAATAATTGAATAGAACTAAGAACCAAACATATGTGATGCGTAAATGAAAAAATCCTTAGTTTAAAAGGCCTTCAAAATTGATTAAAATAATAAACATAAACATGAGTTTTTTAAATTTTCATTTGACTAAGACACATTTGTGGATAGAAAAATAAGTATCGAGAGAGTTTTGTCTCCCTTATATGGATCCACCAACCTCAACTCTAATTAAACTGAGGGACTAAACAAAAAAAAAAGACAACACGTTTATGTTTCGAGTTATGAAAATTTATATTGAAAATAACTTTTCTCAGTATATAATGGTGAAAATTATATGCTTAGTTGCTCCTTAAAAAGTGTTTCACAAACATTTATAACATTTCATGAATTATTTATAAGAGTGTAGTATAAAAGTAAAATACATTTTATCTCCACGTCATGAGAATATTTTTTATCCCAACTGTTTGGTATACTGGGACCAGACCCAAAAGAAAGGTCCATCGATTGTGTCGTCAGACCGACCCACTCGTGATCCAGCTTCCATAAGGCTAGGGTAGCAAAGTAAAATTACCCTTTCAAAGAGCATACTCCCATGTTCCCACGCGAAGCAACCACGAAGACCCACTCACCCGAGCATCCAAGCAGAAAGGGTGGTTACCAGACACCCAACCAGGCATGCCACACGATCTCCCTCGATGGGCTCCACAAACAAGCGGTTATCAGTCATCGAAGCAACTATTTATAGGCATCCAGTAGACTATCATATGCAACTAATTCTTTAGACCACAAATAGACAGATTAAGCCTTGTAATTTCTAAGCTCTTATCTTTATGTATTTGAATGCTTGTTTTTTGGTTTAATCCCCTATTTTTAGCGCACACCAACCTTTTCCGTGGGAATAAAACCTTGGAATGCGAAAGTTAATTCTTTCCTATTAGATTTTTAAGCCTAAAAAAATCTAATACAATAATAATAGCAACAACAACAACAAAAAAATAGTATTGTAGTATTTATATTCAGTTAATATAGGGATGATTTATTTGTAGGAAATGTAGAAATACTGGGTTGCAACTTTCTAACCGGTGTTCTAATCTGTTGGGGTGCTTTCAATGCATTTAGAATGAATTTTGATGTAACGGGTTGAAGTACCCTCGTATTCTATTTTAATACAATTTTTTTGTTTATAAAAAAATTATAGGGTGATCTATATTAGGTTTGGAAGACTTTTTAGACTGTCTAAAATTTGGTTTTTTTAGTTAATTGACCACATTTGTTTGTTTAATAAATAAGGTGTTGAGCGGCCCAACAATTGCAATTCCTAATTACGTAGTATCTCTTCAATTCATTTTTTTTCCTCTCACTATTTTGCTACTTATTTTAATTTAAACAATATCCATTGGGCTTTCAGAGTCCAATGCCCTTTTTGCCTGCAGATGACCAATAAATTTAAGAAGGGCATCTTCGGCAACTGAGCTCTTCTGGCCGACTCTGAATTTTGTACCATAGTATTGTATCAATTATGTGGTCATCCAACGAAGACTGGGTAATTGCCTAATTGCTCTTTATCTGATTTGCCTAATGCGCATAATCATTAAAATTCCATACCATACGATCATTTTCTTAGCAAGCTGAAATTCGATATAATGATTTTCCAATGGAAATTGCCTTGAACCGATATCGTTCAGCGAAAATCTAAAATAATTGCATTTGTCTCTGGGTTGTGAGAAATAGCCAAATGTACAATTGTGCTCAGTAGTTTACAAAGAGCTGCTGGAATAAAAGAGAAAGAAAGTTCGTGTACAAATAATATATAGACCAGAAACAGATTCACATAATTTTATATATAAGATCAATCGATATAGTATATAAGTAGGTAACGATAGTATTTACATATTGGGTTTACTTTACATTCATGCATAACACATTAACACCAGGAGTTTACATATGAGTACAATCAATACTGTATTTATAGTATTCATATACATTAATTTACTTTTTCACGCATAAAATAAGTTAAATTTTTTTAGAAATAAAATAAGTTTAAATTTTATGCACTGTTAGTGTATAATATTTTTTTGCAAAGAAAATTCATGATGTATCCACATATCGTTAAAGTATTTAGAATATATAAATAACGATTGGGATAGTTAATTTTTCAAATAATTTAATAATGCAGAGCCAAACGATTATTAATAAACTTTAATTTATAATACACCAAAACTGAATATGATCATATAATAATACATTATTTCTGCCAAAAAAGAAATGCATTATTAATTAATATATAAAATTTTTCTACTGAAAGTGAAAGAAAAATTAGATTAAATACTTTAGAAAAATAATTTTAATAGTACACTTTTGTATTGCAAAGCATTTAAATTAAATTCTATATTTAATCAGCTCTTTAAAGTAAGTAAAAGCAGTTTAGAAATGCCATTAAAGCCTTATTCACCCGCCGTCTGCCGATCGGTTCCTCAGTTCACCAAGGGGCATGCATTTTTTTGGGCAAAATTATACCAGAGGTCTTTTATCTTAATTTAAAATTTCACTTCAGTATTTATCTTTTTTTTTGTCAAGTTAGTCTTTTAAAGTTAATTTTAGTTTCAGTTTAGTCTCATATGTTCTAAAATGTTAACAATATTGATCAAATTGGTTTGTTTTCGATTTTTTACAACAGATTTTTGGGTTTTGATTTGTGGCATAATTGATAGGGCATGTTGTCCTTATGTCACACATGTATTTCTCGTTATAGATCAGCCAACCATTTGCTTCGAAATTAACTATTTAAAACATACTAGACTAAATTAAAAAAAAAAAAGGATAAAAGACTATCGAGCAGAGTATCCTGCATTTTTGTCCATATCTATTTTTCTTTCAACGTAGTACTAGTAATTTTTTTTTATTTGCTTATTTCATTTTGAATTGATGAATTCAAGTGGTTGAAAAAAATTATTATGTCGCATTATTAAAGCTCTGTGCCCTTTATGAACCTCACATGGACATAATTTGAAACAATTCTTAAATCTCTGTGCGGAACAAAAGTCAAAATAATGGTCTTGTCAGTGCTCTTTTGACAATTAGATTAACCTAGTCTTCCACTTTACTATAGATTAATTTAATAGGTTTGCAACCTTTTTTGTTTTTGGTGGATTAAGAGGTGTAAACTCGATTGCAAAATTCGTGAAAATATTTTAGATACTTGTAAAGTACTAGTATATTAACAGGTGTGCTCCTTATAAGAGATTTCATATTTCATGTGCAACTTCAAAAAATAAATGGTTTGTTACAATTTGGAATATTATAGGAAGGCACCAACCAACTTCAACTTCAGAATTGGCTCCAAAGTTTGAACTGAATGGGGAAGAAAATGCAACCAGACCACATCTGCAAGTGAAAAACGAAAAGATAAAGCGTGGAGTATATCAGTGGGTTAAGCAACAGTGTCACTTTAATAATAATTAATAATGATAATGATTATGTTAGACAATAGACACGATTCATGGGAGACATAGTCCTTTAGCTGGAAGCAACAATTAACTAACACACGGAAACGCGTTAACCGCGCCGAATACGAAAAATCCTCAACTTATCATTAAAATATTTCTCATTCAGCCTGTCCGATCATGTTTTCAACCTCAGTTCAAATTTTTTTTTACTATATATAATAATAATAATAATTATAATTCAGGCTCCAAAGCTAAGTCGGTCTCAGTGTTAAGTTGAAGCGCGTCAATCTTCCAGCAGTTTAACACAGATCTGGCACTATCCAGTTGCTTCCTTCTATAAAAACTTAACTGTGATGCTTCATTTTTAGTAATGTTAGTGTATTTCTCTTGCCATTTTCAGTAGAAACAATGGGAAGCACTACTTTGCTACATCTACTTTTCCTTCTTGTTGCTTTAATAAGTGTGTCTCTAGTGCAAGCAGAAGATGCATACAAGTTCTACACATGGACAGTGACTTATGGGACTCTTTCTCCTCTTGGTACTCCCCAGCAAGTGAGCAACCAATATCTGCTTTTATTGGATCTAATATCTATTCTTTATTACTTGACGCTAAGTATAAAGGGATTCTTAATTTGGAACTTTGATTATAACATTTTGGTGTACTTTTTTAAGGTTATTCTTATCAATGGTCAATTTCCGGGTCCTAGACTTGACTTGGTAACTAACGACAACGTTATTCTCAACCTCATCAACAAGCTGGACGAGCCATTTCTACTCACATGGTGACAAACAGATCTGAATTTTCTTCATGTCCTTGTTCATATTACCTGTTTGTGATATTTCCTATGAGAACATGGTTTAACCGTGTTGTTATAAAACAGGAACGGCATTAAACAAAGGAAAAACTCGTGGCAAGATGGAGTTTTGGGAACCAACTGTCCCATTCCTCCAAACTCAAATTACACTTACAAGTTTCAGACCAAGGATCAGATTGGCACTTATACTTACTTTCCATCAACTAAAATGCATAAAGCTGCTGGTGGGTTTGGAGGACTCAATGTTTATCGTAGATCTGTCATCCCAATCCCTTATCCTAACCCTGATGGAGATTTTACTCTTCTCATTGGTGATTGGTACAAGACCAGCCACAAGGTAAGTAACAAAGTTTTTTTTTCCTTCCTCATAAGCATCCTATATTAAAGGCTGTTAAGGATTCGTTGGATATATAATGTGTCTTGGTAGGAATGTATGCTTAATGTTGATGAATGAAAATTAAAGCGAGAATTAAAATTCATACCCCTAAATTATGAGATTAGAGTGAATCTTTTCATAGTTTCTTGTACAAATCTTTGAAAACAGGAAACAAAGCGAAAAAAAGCGACAATTTTGTAATGTAAATTGAAAACGAAAAATTAAGACAGAAAATGTTTTCACTAACAGAACAGGTCAAAAATTCCTTTTGTTTCCTGTCATGTTAACTTGCATTCCTTTTGTCTTTTTGTTTGCAGGCATTAAGCCAATCTTTAGATTCTGGAAAATCTCTTGCCTTTCCTGATGGCCTCCTTATCAATGGCCAGACTCATTCTACCTTCACTGGTGACCAGGGTAATTTTGTGTTTTTAAAGGATCTAGTTCAAAATTAGTCGGATTAACCAATACATTCAACTTTGTCAAAATTGGTTTAACCAACAGTATTTGCAATTTGCTTTCAGGAAAAACATACATGTTCAGGATCTCGAATGTGGGCTTGTCAACCTCAATTAACTTCAGAATTCAGGGTCATACATTAAAACTAGTTGAGGTTGAAGGATCACATACTATCCAAAACGTATACGATTCCCTTGATGTGCATGTTGGCCAATCAGTTTCTGTGTTGGTAACCTTAAATCAGCCTCCAAAGGACTATTACATTGTTGTCTCAACAAGATTTACTCAGACAGTTCTCACCACAACTGCAGTGTTACACTATGCAAACTCTCATTCCCCAGCATCAGGACCCGTACCTGCTCCCCCTGCTGAGAAATATGACTGGTCTATGAAGCAAGCTAGAACCTACAGGTTATTCCAAAAATCTTAATAAATGAAAGAGTTTAATAATTATGCACTCACGATACACATATATCCAATCATATATGTTGTGTTGTAATATTACTTCATAAAATACATGTATAAATATCTATGCGGTGAGAAATGATTGGACGTATGTGTAAAACATTTTTACACTCTTAGTGCATATTGCATAGTAATTGAATTCTAAAACAAAAAGCCTTATTTTGAGTTTGCTTTGATTTATTTATAGATTTTAATCTGTTTAAGACTAATTATTCTTGCAGATGGAATCTGACAGCAAATGCTGCTAGGCCTAACCCACAAGGGTCATTCCATTACGGGAAGATAACTCCAACTAGAATAATTAAATTGGCCAATTCAGCACCACTGATCAATGGAAAGCTCCGTTATGCTGTTAACAGTGTCTCCTATGTTAACCCTGATACCCCTCTCAAGCTTGCTGATCACTTCAACATTTCTGGAGTCTTCAGTGAGAATTCACTTCAAAGCAATCCCTCTAACGGTCCCGCATATATAGCTACCTCAGTGTTGCGAACTTCTCTCCATGATTTTATTGAGGTTGTTTTCCAGAACAATGAAAACACCATGCAATCTTGGCATCTTGATGGTTATGATTTTTGGGTTATTGGGTATGTCAGCTTCCTTGATTTGAGTTTTCTTTCGATTGATCTTTATTTTAATTGGTAGTTTATAAAAGCAATTGAGAATTTGCTTAATTCAGTTTTGATGATGATCATTGCTACAATTGATTGCAGTTATGGTTTCGGCCAGTGGACAGATGCAAGTAGAAGTACCTATAATCTAGTGGATGCCCTGACTAGACACACTGCACAGGTAAACAAAACAAGAAAAGTGTCTTATTCCTACTGAATAACATTTCTCTAAAACAAAGTACTTAAACCCTTAAATGTAGAATGTGCCTATTTGTTTGTTAATTTCTTTTTGATATGCTTAACTGATGTGCTTAAAATGAATGTAGGTATATCCAAACTCTTGGACTACCATATTGGTGTCCTTGGATAACCAAGGTATGTGGAACTTGAGGTCAGCCATATGGGAAAGGCAATATCTTGGGCAACAGTTGTATCTCAGGGTATGGAATGCACAGCGCACCTTTGCCAATGAATATGACATTCCCAGTAATGCTCTTCTCTGCGGCAAAGCTGTGGGACATCACCTTTAGATTATCAATTATCAACCATTTGTTGGTGTTTTCTCTAGTCATGAGAGCTTGACTACAATTAGAATTCTTTTTTTTTTTTAAAGGAGGAATATATAGAATTAGAGGGAGAAGTTAATTTCTCAAATTTCTGTCAGTCTTAAGTCTTAAAAGTATATTTGAGAAAAATCTTGTATTGGATTTTGATTGCCTATTGATTTTGAAATTTTTACCGATTGATTTCTTACTTGCAACACCCCATAATTACAATAAGCAGTTACAAATAAGTAAGAATCCTAGTTAACAATAATTTAAGGGGGCTAATAAATAAGGATTTCGCTCTCAAAATTGCATAGAGTAAAAGTAAGTAATCTTAACATTAATAAGAAAATCAATAATGATTTGTTATGTAGGTGCATGTGTGACAACCACCCTAAAAATTAAATGGAGCCGCCACCAATATTTATTTTTAGGAAACATTGGAAAACTTATTTTGAAAATAATTTGAAAATTGGTCTTCGAGCCAAATTTTGAGTCTGGGAGTTGGTTACGCATAGGGAAGATATTACCACTCCTAAAACGCCCATAAAAATAGTACTTTTAATTGTTTAAAAATTGGTATCTGCCTTTAGTGAATAAAAATAAGCATTTTTTATGTATAAAAGGGGACTAGTTTATTTGGAAAAAAAAACACCTTAGTATCCAAGAAGAATTCATTATTAATAATTAGAATACGGAAATTCGTTTTTAACTTAATTATTTTTTTTTATACAAAACAGAAATAAAAGGTATAAAATTTAGAAAATAAAATCTGATCTAAAAATAAAATAAAAACAAAATATTTACTTATTCATTTAAATATACATATATATAACGAAACAAAACTTCTTATACAATTTACTTAAAGGCCTTAGTTTACTTCTCTTATTTTATTTTTGCTCATAAATTGAAACAAAGATAAATTGCTAAATGGTCCCTTGTCTGGATTTGGCCCCTTTGAAAGGCCAAACCCTAATCCTAATTCAACCAACTTGCAACATGAATAAAAAAGAAATCAGGACACTTATGAACTCATCAAATTTGCAAATTGATCCCTATTTAGGATTTGGCCCCATTGGAAGGCCAAACCCTAAACCTAATTCCAATATAAACCGTGGGTACCAACACCAACAACAACAACCACGATAACAACAACAACAACAACAACAACAACAACAATAGCAACAACAACAACAACAGAGAAATCATATACATTTCAGTCCAGAATACAAAACCATGGCAAAAATACACAGAAAAAATATGAAAGCGAAGAAGAAGAGGAAACTTGGGTTTGTGGCTTCCCAGAAAAATTTTACAGAGATCAAAGGAGGGGATAAAAGAAACCTAAGACTAAATAGTGTTTAATTTGGGATTTTTTGGTAGCCTCACAGGTTCTTGGTTGCGATTTCTTCTTTCTGCCTCTGCCTCTTTTGTTCTTCCTCTTTGTTCTCCTCTGTTTCTACTCTTCTGGATTTCCTCTCCCCACCTCTGTGACCTTGAGGCTAGCTTTTATAGCCTATCACGAATCTGTAAGGAAAAAAAAGGAAAATAAATCAGAGGAAGGAAATAGAAAAAATAAATGGAATAATAATAAAAGGGATAAGAATACTTCCTGATTTGCTTTGAATCTGATTTCCTCTTTTTCCAGCCGAATCTCTTTGATCATAGAACATATATCTGGATCGGATCTTGGAGATATACTTTTCTCATGCGTAACCTACCACGGGATCATGGGATTTCTTGGTTGAATATACGGATTTGGAGGATTTTTGAGATCTTGATTCGGGGAGATTTGGAGAAAAAGGAAAGAAGAGATTAGAGACTGAGAGAGAGGGAAGGGGTTACGGCGCTAGGGTTAGGTTTGGGTGGAAGAAAAGCAGATGAGATGGGTGGGCGCCGCGGCCATAGATGAAGAGGAATTAGGGTTTGGAAGAAGGGAGAGTGAGAGAGAGGAAGAGTGAGGTGGCGCCGTTTTTGGCTTCTAGGTTTAGGGTTTGGAGGAATATGGATGAAGATGAGGGAAGTAGAGAAAATGAGAGAATGAAGAAAGGAGGGAGGGAGTCAGCGGCTGCATCTGGGGAAATGAGGGAGAGGAAGTGAGGTTATTAGGGTTAAGTGAGTTTAAGTGGGTGATGGGTTGGTTTTGGGCTGTGGGCTGCGCATGGTGTATTGGGCTAGGGGTGTGCGAGTGGAAAACGGGGTGCGAGCAGCAGCAGGGTGCAAGGGAGGCGTGCAGGAAGAAATGGGGGGTTGCGCGCATGAAAAGGAGCGGTGCACAAAGTAAAGAGCATGGGGACGCTGGGCTGCAGAGGCTGTGTCATGCTGGGCTGTGTTGCTATATGCATCCCCAGTATTGCTATTTATATCCCCTTTCTTCAAAAAAAACATTTTATTTTATTTCTTTTTTTTCACTTTTTTTTTTTGCCTTCTTCTCTTTATTTTAAGACCAAAAATATTATTATATTTATTATTACTACTACTACTAATTTAAAAAAGTTAAAATAAATAATAAAAAAAAAGGCCGGACAAAATTAGGGTACTACAGCTGCCCCTCCTTAATTACATTTTACTCGAAGGTCTTCGCGCATTCATTGTAAAAGGTAATTAAGGATAAAAGACTCTAATTTTGTCTGAAACAAGTGGTTTGAGATTGCGGGATTCGTTCCCGACTTTGGTGGGAGATTCTAGGGTCGGTATCCTAGTGAATTCCCAGTAAGGCATAGGTATGACTATGATTCCTTACAAAATTGATGAGGATTCTAGGTTCAGTTCCTAGTGAATTATCGGTAAGGCATAGGTCTGGTTCTTAATTCTCACATCTTTGGTATTGATTACTTCCCTACTTAGGGTAAGCCTGGGGCGCGAGCTTCTTCGTCACTCGACACAAGTTTGGGTCAGATTCCCAACAAGGGTAAGTCAGGTTCTTAACTCTTGTTAAAAGGTACGGATTGACTACCTTACTTTAAGGAATGTCCGTGATATGAGTTCCTCCATCACTCAATATAGGTTCGGGTCAGATTCCCGGCAAGGCTTAGGTTAGAATCCTTACTCTTGCTAAGGCATGGACTGGTTTCCCCATTGCAGGTGAACGTCTAGTGTACGAGCTTCTCCGTCACTCGACACAGTTCGGGTCAGATTCCCGACAAGGTGTAGGTCAGATTCCTAACTCTTGCTAAAAGGTACGAATTGATTTCCATAATTGAGGAAGATCCGAGACGCGGGTCAGGTTCCCGACTAAAAGCTTGGGATCAGATTCCCAAGGTGGTGGGTCAGATTCCCAACAAGGTGTAGGACGGGTTCCTAACTCTTGCTAATAAGTGGATTGCTAGGTTGAGTGCTAGTCCTTATTGAGTAGACAACAAACCGACCGTGTGCGATATTAGAGAGGGTGGGTCAATGGACCCAAAAAGCTGATGATCATGCAAGATGCAATGAATGGTATGTCATGCATGAGTATTATTTGCTTTATTAGAGGTAAGCATTGTCCTCTTGACTACTTCTGAAACTTTTCTCGATAAGTTAGCTCCAGATCTCTTTAGTTGGCAAATTCTGAACAAGCTAATTGGCCCTTTCGTAATGTATTCAACATTGATGATTCTGCATTAGGTGAGGTGCCTTACTAGCTCTTTCTTCTTAATGTGAAGATGCCAAATTCCTTAGATCCTTTCAGAATTTTCAGTGATTATAAAATGCTCTTATGTCTTGATTTGCACATGTTTATCTTTTAGCACAGATTTCTTTAGAAAGAAAATGCAGATTGATAAAATCCCAAGTCAAATTTGGAGAAGCTGAAATAAGCATTCTATTGTGCCGATGGCGTTCAATAGATGGCAATATGGATAAGAATGAGTCTCCACTATGATGGGAGAATAAAAATATTACAAACAGAACAAATTCGTATTTGCTAAACTAGAAGCTGGTAAGAAATATCAGCTCTACATATAATCCCTTTGAAAACAAATCGTGTTGCCATTCCGTGATTCAGACCCTGATAGCCTTCTTGATCAACTTCAAAAACTTGTGTCTGCGGTTAGTTTTGACCACCTCTGCCCCAGTTGGTCAGGGCTCAATTCTGGCTACTCTTGACGCATTCAGCTTGGCTTTTGCTCAGGCCGCTCTTTGCGAGTTTTCGACCTAGCGGGTTGCTCTAAATCGCCCTTGCGGGTTTTCAACTTAGCACTTTTATTTGACCTTATTTTTTGCCTAGGCTGCCCTTTCGGGTTTTCAACCTACCAGGTCGCTCTAACTTTTGCCTAAACCGCCCTCTCAGGTTTTCGGCCTAGCGAGCTTTTTTTTAAGGGTATTGTGTCATCCTAGACGTAGTATTTCTTGACTGCATCTGAGTTTATCGGCAGTGATAGGTCATGCCCCTCCATATCTGTAAGAATGAGGCCTCCTCCCTAGAATGCTTTTTTCATTATATATGGAACTTCATAATTCGGAGTCCATTTTCCGCGTTAGTCTTTCTGAATAGGTAGAATCTTCTTTAATACCAATTCTCCTTCTGTGAACTCTCGATGACGTACCTTTTTCTCATACGCTCTCTTGAGTCTCTTTTGGTATAATTGGCCATGACAAATTGCTTCTAATCTTTTCTCTTCTATGAGATTCAACTGGTCATATCGTGTCTGGACCCATTTGGCTTCATCGAGCTTGGTTTCCATAATTACCCATAAAGAAGGGATTTCTACTTCTATGGGGAGCATTGCTTCCATCCCGTATAATAGAGAGAAAGGTGTTGTCCCTGTTGAAGTGCGTACAGAGGTTCGATACCCGTGTAGAGCAAAAGGAAGCATCTCATGCCAATCCTTGTAAGTTACCACCATTTTCTGAATAATCTTTTTGATATTTTTGTTGGCCGCTTCTACTGCCCCATTCATCTTTGGGCGATATGGAGAAGAATTGTGATGTTGAAATTTGAAGTCATCGCATAACTCTTTCATCATCTTATTGTTCAAATTAGTCCCATTGTTCGTGATGATCTTCCTTGGTAAGCCATACCGACAAATTATTTCTTTTTTGATGAACTTGACAACAACATTGCGAGTCACATTGGCATAGGAAACTGCTTCGACCCACTTTGTAAAGTAATCAATGGCTACGAGGATGAAGCGATATTTGTTAGAGGCTTTTGGTTCGATCATTCCTATGACATCTAAACCCCACATGGAAAATGGCCAGGGTGTGCTGAGGACATTTAGAGAAGTCGGAGGTACATGAATATTATCAGCATAAGTCTGACACTTATGACATTTCCTCACATGCTTGATGCAATCACTTTCCATTGTAAGCCAATAATACCCAGCTCTGAGAATCTTCCGAGCCATTACGTAACCATTGGCATGGGTCCCAAAGGAACCTTCGTGGACATCATCAAGAATTTGTCTTGCTTCCGCAGAGTCTACACACCGGAGGAGTACCATGTCGTGATTTCTTTTGTAGAGTATGTCACCGTTCAAAAAGAAACTCATAGCAAGCCTCCTCAAAGTTCGCTTGTCATTCTCTGAGGCGCCCAAAGGGTATTCCTTGCTCTTAAGGTAGCATTTGATGTCGTGGTACCACGGTTTTCCGTCGGATTCTTCTTCTATCACCTGACAATAAGCGGGATTAGCACGACTTTCCATCATGATGAGAGGCATTTCCTTATCACTGCTTATTTGGAACATAGATGACAGCGTGGCTAATGCATCAGCCAACTGATTATCTTCTCGTGGGATATGTTGAAACGTGATCCTATCAAAGGATTCGACGAGTTCTTAGATATACTCGTGGTAAGGGATTAACTTAGAATCTCGAGTTTCCCATCCTCCATTCAATTGGTTGATAACTAGGGCAGAATCCCCATATACTTTTAGAACTCTGACTTTAGTTTCTATGGCAGCTCTGATTCACATGACACACGCCTCATATTCTGCGACATTATTAGTACAACTGAAACACAAGCGAGCCGTAACAGGAATGTACTGGTTTTCTGGAGAAATTAGTACTGCCCCGATTTCGTGCCCCAATGCATTAGAAGCCCCATCGAACATCATGGTCCGCTCTTCGTTTCTTGATTCTTCTTTTTCGGCGGACATTATATCCTCATCAGGAAATTCATAGTGGACAGGTGAATGGTCATCTACTGGTTGGTTGGCTAAGTGCTCAGCGAGGGCACTACCTTTGATGGCATTCTGAGAGACGTATTGAATATCGTACTCGGATAATAGCATCTGCCACCGGGCAATCCTTCCAGTAAGGGCGGGTTTCTCGAATATGTATTTGATTGGGTCCATTTTTGACACCAACCAAGTTGTATGAGTAAGCATATATTGTCTTAGACGGTGAGCGGCCCAAGCTAGGGCGGCGCAACAGGTACGTTCCAGCATCGAGTAATTAGCTTCATAGCTTGTAAACTTCTTACTCAGGTAGTAAATGGCATGTTCTTTTTTACCCGTTTTATCATGTTATCCAAGTACACACCCCATAGATCCATCTAACACAGTCAAGTAGAGGATTAATGGTCTGCCTGGTACTAGAGGTACCAACACAAGAGGTTTTTGTAGGTATTGCTTGATTTTCTCGAAGGCCTCTTGGCATTTTTCATTCCATTCGACAGGTTGGTCCTTGCACAATAACTTGAAAATTGGCTCACAAGTATCAGTGAGTTGTGATATAAACCGGGAAATATAATTCAATCTCCCTAGAAAACCACGAACTTCTTTCTCTGTGTGAGGAGCTGGCATCTCCAAGATGGCCTTTACTTTTTTCGGATCAACTTCTATTCCCTTCTGACTTACAATGAATCCCAGCAATCTACCTGATCTGACACCAAAGTTACACTTGGCAGGATTGAGTCTTAGGTGAAACTTTCTCAATTGCTCAAAAAGCTTCTGTAGTCAATTATATGACTTTCTTCAGTTTGCGACTTAGCAATCATATCGTCCACGTAGACCTCTATCTCTTTATGGATCATATCATGAAATAGAGTCATCATTGCCCTTTGGTATGTTGTCCTAACGTTTTTCAACCCAAAAGGCATCACCTTGTAACAGAAAGTCCCCTAAGCTGTAATAAACGTAGTTTTCTCCATGTCCTCTATGGCCATTTTGATCTGATTATACCCGGAGAAACTATCCATGAAAGAGAAAAAAGCGTGATGAGCTGTATTATCCACCAGAACATCAATGTGAGGCAAAGGGAAGTCGTCTTTGGGACTTGGTCTATTAAGGTCCTGATAATCAACACACATTCGAACCTTTCCACCCTTTTTTGTAACAGGGACAATATTAGCAACCCATTGGGGGTATTTAGCCACGGCCAAAAATCCAGCATCAAATTGTTTTTTAACTTCCTCCCTAATCTTTAAGGACATATCAGGTCTCATACGTCTCAACTTCTGTTTGAAGGGAGGGCAGTCAGGCTTAAGAGGTAGCTTGTGTTCAACAATATCAGTATCCAACCCTGGCATATCTTGGTACGACCAGGCAAATACGTCTTTATAATCTCGGAGGAGTTGAATCAGTTTAGCTCTTACTTCTTGTGACACGGTAACACCAACCTTGACTTCTTTTTTGTCTTTCTCAGTTCCCAAATTAATCAACTCAGTCGGTTCTTTGTGAGGTTCGATCTTTTTGGATTCCCCTTCTATAAGTCTCATCAGTTCAGGGGGGAAGATTTTCATCGGGTTAGTCTTCTTCACAACCTTCGTCAGTATGATTAATTAGGCAATCAAAATCGGGTAACGAAATTTCAGCACAATCGTTTTCAAAAGTATTATCCGTGAGCCTGCATTATCAAAGTTAGCAATAAGGAGAGAGTAAGGAAAGGAGGTAGGAAGGAAAAGAAAAAAAAGAGACGCTTGGGATAAAATCAAAATGCGTTTTATTAATATTCGAAATATGCTTAGGAAAAACATGCGGGGCCCTTTAACATTTCCCCTACCGCCTCGGGCTGAGCGAAGAGGTGAGCATTAAATGGATTACATTGAAAATGCATTAAGGATCCTAGGACTTTCCACGATCTCCCAATTGCAAGGTATTGAGGAACATGGGCGGACCCATTCCTCTTCAGGAGCAGCAAGATCCTCTCCCACAGTAGCTACTTGATCCGCATAGATCCATCCAACGCTCTGAAAACTCTGACGGAGTTTGCAAATGGACATCTTCCCAAATTCGGGTTCCTGATTCTCAAGTCGAGCCTTCCTCTTTTCTCTCCTTTCTTCAATTGCTCTTTCCCTGTCTTTTTTAGTGGGGACAAATCCCAGGCCGTATCGGTCTTTGTTTTTGGGAATTCTTAAAATTGAGACAATATCTTGTTGACTCTTCCCCAGTCCTTTTCCTGGCTGGTACCCCCCTTCAGCATGACACTACCCATCATTAGGGCGTTATTGGATAGACAGGGTTCCTTAGCAGTAAACCCTATATAAGTGCTATCGACAATTTCCAATGCCTGAAACGAAGTCCCAAGGGCCTCTTCAGCAGCTTCAATGTAACGCGTCGATGTTGGCCTGCTTACCAGCAGGTCTTCTTCTCCGGATACGATAATCAACTTATCATCCACCACAAACTTCAATTTTTGGTGCAAAGTTGATGGTACTACCCCAGCAGAATGAATCCAATGCCTTCCTAACAAGCAACTATAGCTGGGCTTGATGTCCATTACTTGGAAATTAATGGCAAAAGTGAATGGGCCAATCTGGATCGGCAGCTCAATCTCTCCCATTACTTCTCTTTTAGAACCATCAAAGGCTCTCACGAGCACAGAGCTGGGCTTCATATGAGTCTTGTCAATGGGCAATTTATCCAAGGTAGATTTAGGCATCGCATTTAGGGAGGATCCATTGTCCACAAGGACTTTGGCTATAAGGTGCTCTTTACACTGAACTGAGATATGTAGTGCTTTGTTGTGTCCTCTTCCTTCTGCAGGCATTTCTTCATCATTGAAATAAAGGTAGTTGCATGCGGTGATGTTGCCAACTAGGTCGCCGAACTGATTCAAAGTGATATTTTGAGATAAATGAGCTTCATTCAGAATTTTCATTAATACTTTCCTGTGACTCTCAGAGTGCATTAATAAGGCAAGTAGAGAAACTCTTGTTGGTGTGCTGTTTAACTGATCTATCACCTTATACTCACTTTGTTGAATAAATTTGAGGAATTCAGCAACTTCCTCTCGGGAGGCCTCTTTCTTGTCCTCCTTCCCTGTGTTTCCTTTCTCTACCGCAACTTCTTTTTCCTTGTTTTGACCTTTTTCCTGTTCCTTTGCAGCTACTTTTACTGGCTCTTTTTCCGGGGAATAGATCCGCCCACTCCGTGTCATCCCACCTATTCCTACAATGTTGGTAACAGCTGGAAGGCTTGGTTGTGCATTACTTCCTTCAACTTGGATTTTTACATCATATATCCAAGGGACTGCCTTGTCTTCCTTGTACGGAAAATGAGATGGTACTTGAACAGTAATAGCTATGGGAGCATTAGGCATCGTGGGGGATACATTTCTAGAGAATTGAACCACCAAGGGCTTTGGGACCATGGTTCCTGAATTTTGAGTAGATTGGACCATAGATACTTCTTCTTCTTTCTGAGAGATAACATGAACTATGTTCGCGTCAAGCAGTTTTTGGAGGATACCTTAAATTCCTCACATTCTTCGATAGACAAAAAATCTTCATCATAGGTCCTGCTGACATCTATTCTTTCTATCAGACCAGCCTTGCAAAGTTTGATTAACACTTTTCTTATAGGGGTTTTTATCTCAGCAACATCTTTTATCATTCTTCCTTCATGCTTATCATCTATCACATTTATGGATGCGTTCCCGTGGTTAGGTAATGGATTGTTCCCCACATTGGGACTGTTCTCTTGGAAACTTAACCATTTTGCATTTATCAGATCTTGAACTTTAAACTTCATAGCCCGACATTCTTCTATAGAGTGACCCGCTGCCCCAGCATGGTATTCACAGGTGGCATCTGAGTTATACCATTTTGGGTAAGGTGGTTCCATGGGCTTTTGCGGACAAGAGACCACTAATGAGTTTTTGAGTAAGTGCTGATAGAGATCTTTGTAAGTCATGGGGATTGGATCAAACTGGGCCGACTTTCTCCCTTGAGGGTTGTGAGCTCTTGGTTGATTAAGGTTCTGACCTCCTTGACTATCAGAAGCAAAGGGTGTCATTTGAACAGGAGACTTAGGCGTGATAGTTGCCGCAACGTATAGAGGGGCACTACTCACCGCGTTAGTCTCTCCTTCTTTCTTTCTCTTGATGAAAGGCTTCTGAGTGTTGAATGATGAGGTATTATTATGGATCTTCCCACTTTGCATCCCCATTTCCACGCGTTCCCCTATGACAATCAAGTCAGAAAAGCTTGAGAACATACTTCCAATCATCATATCATAAAAGGGAGATTGGAGCGTATTAATGAACGTGTCAATCATTTCTTTGTCCAATAAGGGTGGCTCCACCTGAGCAGCCATGCTTCTCCACCTCTGAGCATATTCTTTATAACTCTCACTGTCTTTTTTCTTCATGCTTTGCAACTGATTACGGCTGGGAGCCATGTCCATATTGTATTTATATTGTCTGATGAAAGCATTAGCTAAATCATTCCACGAGTTGATTTTAGACCGTTCTAACTGCATATACCATCGCAAAGGTGCCCCAGTCAAGCTTTCTTGGAAGAAGTGAATCAGGAGTCCGTCATCATTAGAACAGAAAGCCATCTTTCGGCAATACATGACCAGGCGGCTCTTGGGGCATGCTTCTCCCTTATACTTGTCAAACTCGGGTACTTTGAATTTTGCAGGTATAACCACATCGGGGACCAAGAACATGTCCGAAGCTACAAAACCTATGTGATTTGCCCCTTCAATTGCCTTTAACCTGTCTTCAACAATTTGAAGCCTTTCTTTGGCTTGAGCATCCTCCTGGGGTGTGATGATAGGTACAAAATTTTGAGTATTTGTGTTCTGCGAGGTCCCATTATTTAGAGGCGCATGCCCTTGTGAGGCGGGGGCGTGCATTTCACTTTTTGCATTCAGGGCGTCCAATAAATCAAATATCTTATCTATCCGCACACTTATTCGGTCGAGCTCTCCTCTCATGGCCTGTTGATTCTGCTCTAACGCGTCCATGAGTCTAGCTTGGGATCTTGTTCTGTAAGGGTGCAGTTTCTTCGTGTTTATTTTCGGGATTATGAAGGATACTATGAGTATGGATGAATGGTTTATGTTATGCCATGATTATGTATGCTATGTAAGATGCTCATTTATTTGCTTAATTTGTTTTATTTTTATTGGCTTGTTGGAGGATCACAAAACCTTGCAAATGTCTTATCGGGTCGCTGCATATTGCGAAAATACACATTCTCTTATTAAAAGGAAATACCATAATTCAAACTACCCTGAAGGGCTTACAAAATTGAGAAAGAAATGGAAATTTCATGAACACATAAAAACAAAAGGAACATAGTCTTCAACGATCTTGTCGGATCTGCCTCTCCAACTCTTCCACCAAACTCTTGCAGTACCCTAGGAAATTCATCACTTTCCCTGGTAAAGGTCGAAAACCTATCGCCGATTCCTCTATTTGTAAGCCAGACTAGTTTAGAGCATCGATCCATCCAGTATCTGGTTTCCTTATCAAACCAAGTAATGACTTCTCGCTGGTTGTCAATCTTCCCTTGCATGCTGAGGACCTTCTCACGTTCTTCCTCGAGATCTATGTGGTAGCCTATGAACTTTTCTTCAGCGATTCTCTTTTCTTCCTCGAGTTGGGCTTCGTGCAATTGTGTGGTATTTTTCAACTGTTGTATTGAGTCTTCAATCCATCCTTGCAAAGCCCTACTAGCCTCTTGAGAATCAGCCCACATTTTCCTCAAATTGCCCTTTTCACAGAGAACTAGATCTAACTCTTTTTTCATCAAGTCTAATTGTTGATTTGCAACTTTTAGACAACCTTGAGTCTGGAGCTAGCTTGCTTTCTCAGCCCTGGCCTTCTTCTGGGATCCTTCCAAAGATTCGGTTTTTCTATTACATTCATCTTACAGGACTTCTATATCTAGGTATGCCCTTTTCAAATTCTCCCGGAGAAGCTTCCTCTCTTCTTCTACCTTTTCTAAGGCTAGCTTTAACTCTTCCACTTTTTCATTCTCAGCAGGGGGTGGAGGCGGCACTTCGGGATCCAAAAATGTGTTTTGGAAGGGCAGCTTGACTTGCTGAACTCTTGCTATAATCCATTGGCAATATTTTTCATCCGTGTGAGTGTTCTTGCGCCCCAGTGTCCTTTCGATCATTTTCTTCCAAGTTCGGCATACTCTTGTGAACAATGCCAAATCCGAGGAGCCCCGGTCATGTATAATGAAAGTGGCTAGCCCTTCTTCAGTAGGTTCACCGAGCATCGGGGCACCGAGTTGTCTCAAAGCTAAAGTAGGGTTGTAGTTGATGCAGCCTATGGTCCCAATGAGGGGTACATTGGGGAAGTTTCCACATCGACAGATTACTTCCTTGATCTCTTGTTCCCTGGAGTACCATATTATAGACTCTTCACTGAGACTCAACAAATAAGTAGCCCACTCTGCATTGCTCCTAGGACCAAAGGGATGCCCCTTTTTTAGCAAATGATTTTTTAGCCATAAGTATAAGATAGGAACACAACAACGAATTCAACCTCCCTTTTTCTCGTGGCGCATATGAAGCTCATAGTATAAATCTGCAAGGACGGCAGTAGTGGGATCCATACCTTGAGTTTTAAATGCTATGAAGGCGTCAATAGCTGTTTCGTCCACAAAATGATCAACATGAGGAAATAGGATCACTCCAAAGATAATGAGGGCTACCACATCCGTGCACTCCTTCAATTTCCCTGCACCATGAAGGTCCTTAACCTTTCCTTCCAGGAAGCTCCTGGGGAAACCTTTGAAATCTTCCTCTATCTTCACTGCGAGCGTCAAATCTTCTTTAGGGATGCCTAAAACATCAGCAATGGTACTCATAGTCGGGGTATGCTTTGTGTGGCGATACGAACCCTTTTTCTTTTCTGGAATATCCAAGATTTTCCGATATTCTTCTAAGGTTGGCGCCATTTGGAAATTCTTGAACGTGAAGCATCTTAGGGGAGGATCATAAAATTGAGCCAATGCCGTTAAGGCTCCCACTTGCACGTCTACATTCAGCAATTCCAAAATGTTCCCAAATTTCCCCACGAAGCTAATTCGATCCACTTGTATCCAATTCTCAGCTATGAAGTCAACCAATGTTCTCAGATGCATTAAACGGGGAGGTTCAATCTTGAATTTTAAAGTATTTCTCCTCTCTAAACCCACAACTGCGCTTTCCGAAGACATTTACACCAAAGTTTTTTGTTTTGAAATTTTCAACAAGCCTGATGAAATGGGGTAATTAGTGTTATGGCATGTATATGAATGGGTATGATCGTGTTTATTATTATTATTTCAAGAATGAAAAAAAAGAAGAAAAAAAAAGAAAGAAAGAACCGTACTTATTTTATTTATGAAAGTACAAAGAAACATACTCCTATTTTTTTTTATAAGAAGTTCACATCCTATATGAAGTTTTAAAAAAAACACTTAGCATCTATTTTCTTTGGAATAATGGATTAGGTTCCTAAACAAAAGTTCGTATTTCGAAAAACTATATTGGAAGTATTATTTTTGAAATAAATTAGTAAAAATAAGTAAACAAATAAAAGTGGTAGGGTAAGCTCCTTTTGTGACCAAGGCTGGTAATTCCTAAAAAAGGATCTAGGGATTACATTAAGTGCCTTTCCATTGGGCGGATTCAAGATACTAATCTAAAAGGTCCCTAGAGCCAAGGGTCCCATTTGAAAATGTTACCACTAATAATAAGTATATTATTAAAGGATGATTTTTTCTCAAATGGAACCAAACTCTAGGTGAGGCTTTCATAGGAACCCACTGGCCGTACGTCCAGCAGAGCACCCACTACATAGCCTCTCCTAACTTAAGATTCACTCGGGCCCGGATATAGGGCACCCACTCAAAGTGTGTGTAAATAAAGTGTATAAAGTGAAGTGTGTGAAGGAGCAAACTTAAAACTACCCGCTGCAAAATAAATAAAATAATATATACATGGTAACTATCCTAATGTTCAATATACATATAATCACAATAAAATAAATAAACTAAACAAAGATAAAAACAAATAAGATAAGACAAAAATAAATAAACTGAAAAAAAAAAAAATAAAAAAAAATATAATAGTAATAAATAAATAAATAAAAATAAAAGAAAAGGAAACAATTCACATTGTAAGGCAAACAAACAATTCAAACAATCAAAATGCCTAACTCTCTAAAGTCCACAGTGGAGTCGCCAGCTGTGACAACCACCCTAAAAATTAAATGGAGCCATCACCAATATTTATTTTTAGGAAACATTGGAAAACCTATTTTGAAAATGATTTGAAAATTGGTCTTCAAACCAAATTTTGAGTTCGGGAGTTGGTTACGTATAGGGAAGACACTACCACCCCTAAAACGCCCATAAAAATGGTACCTTTAATTGTTTAAAAATCGGTATCTGCCTTTAGTGAATTATTTCAAAAAATAAGCATTTTTTATGTATAAAAGGGGACTAATTTATTTGGAAAAAAAACACCTTAGTATCCAAGAAGAGTTTATTATTAATAATTAGAATCCGGAAATTTGTTCTTAACTTAATTTTTTTTTTTATACAAAACAGAAATAAAAGATATAAAATTTAGAAAATAAAATCTGATCTAAAAATAAAATAAAAACAAAATATTTACTTATTCATTTAAATATACATATATATAACGAAACAAAACTTCTTATACAATTTACTTAAAGGCCCTAGTTTACTTCTCTTATTTTATTTTTGCTCATAAATTAAAACAAAGATAAATTCCTAAACGGTCCCTTGTCTGGATTTAGCCCCTTTGAAAGGCCAAACCCTAATCCTAATTCAACTAACATGCAACATGAATAAAAAAGAAATCAGCACACTTATGAACTCATCAAATTTGCAAATTGATCCCTATTTAGGATTTGGTCCCATTGGAAGGCCAAACCCTAAACCTAATTCCAATATAAACCGTGGGTACCAACACCAACAACAACAACCACGATAACAACAACAACAACAACAACAATAGCAACAACAACAACAACGGAGAAATCATATACATTTCAGTCCAGAATATAAAACCATGGCAAAAATACACAGAAAAAATATGAAAGCGAAGAAGAAGAGGAAGCCTGGGTTTGTGGCTTTCCAGAAAAATTTTACAGAGATCAAAGGAGGGAATAAAAGAAACCTAAGACTAAATAGTATTTAATTTGGGATTTTTTGGTAGCCTCACAGGTTCTTGGTTGCGATTTCTTCTTTCTGCCTCTGCCTCTTTTGTTCTTCCTCTTTGTTCTCCTCTGTTTCTACTCTTCTGGATTTCCTCTCCCCACCTCTGTGACCTTGAGGCTGGCTTTTATAGCCTATCACGAATCTGTAAGGAAAAAAAAGGAAAATAAATCCGAGGAAGGAAATAGAAAAAATAAATGGAATAATAATAAAAGGGATAACAATACTTCCTGATTTGCTTTGAGTCTGGTTTCCTCTTTTTCCAGCCGAATCTCTTTGATCATAGAACATGTATCTGGATCGGATCTTGGAGATATACTTTTCTCATGCGTAACCTACCACGAGATCATGGGATTTCTTGGTTGAATATACGGATTTGGAGGATTTTTGAGATCTTGATTCGAGGAGATTTGGAGAAAAAGGAAAGAAGAGATTAGAGACTGAGAGAGAGAGGGAAGGGGTTACAGCGCTAGGGTTAGGTTTGGGTGGAAGAAAAGGAGATGAGATGGGAGGGCGCCGCGGCCATAGATGAAGAGGAATTAGGGTTTGGAAGAAGAGAGAGTGAGAGAGAGGAAGAGTGAGGTGGCGCCGTTTTTGGCTTCTAGGTTTAGGGTTTGGAGGAATATGGATGAAGATGAGGGAAGTAGAGAAAATGAGAGAATGAAGAAAGGAGGGAGGGAGTCAGCGACTGCATCTGGGGAAATGAGGGAGAGGAAGTGAGGTTATTAGGGTTAAGTGAGTTTAAGTGGGTGATGGGTTGGTTTTGGGCTGTGGGCTGCGCATGGTGTATTGGGCTAGGGGTGTGCGAGTGGAAAATGGGGTGCGAGCAGCAGCAGGGTGCAAGGGAGGCGTCACGAGGAAGAAATGGGGGTTCTTGGCGCATGAAAAGGAGGGTGCACAAAGTAAAGAGCATGGGGACTGAGGCTGCAATTTGTGGCATCTTTGGGTGTCCGCTATATGCACCCAGTATTGCTATTTACATCCCCTTTCTTCAAAAAAACATTTTATTTCATTTCTTTTTTTTTTCACTTTTTCTTTCTTTCTTTTTGCCTTCTTCTCTTTATTTTAAGACCAAAAATATTATTATATTTATTATTACTACTACTACTAATTTAAAAAAGTTAAAATAAATAATAAAATAAAATAAAAAGGTTGGACAAAATTAGGGTACTACAACATGTAATATTAATCATTAATTTTCTTATTGAAGGTTGAATTCACCAAGCTTAGACTCTAAGGCTCTGTTTGGGAGGTAGGAGGGGAGGGCTTTGGGGGAGGGGAGGAGAGGGAGAGAGAGAGAAATCATCCACTTTATTTGAGAGAGTTTTTGTAGAGAAGTAAAAGAGAATGCTTATGACCATGGTTGTTAAACTCTCGAGTTAACTCTTAAACTCTTACGAGTTTACGATTCTAGATTACAAAAACGAGTTAACTCACATGTAAACTCTCTTTTGTGTAAACTCATACGAGTTTAAGTAAACTCTGATAAAATCGGTAAACTCTCGATTTTACTAGCGAGTTTACAAGTCTATAATTTTACATTGACTTGGTCTTAAAATATAAATTATCAGTCAATATTGTTAGCTACTTGGGTTAAATTACCTATATGCCGCAATATATATTGGATTTATAAAGTTAATTTTACTTTTTCAATGTTATTTTTATAGTAAGTATATGTGATATGTAGATTTGTTTAATATGATTTTAAATATTAGGTAAACTCGTACGAGTTTACGAGTCGAGTCTACCTATGCTCCACGAGTTTGCCTAGACTCTTTCATTAATATTATTTTAAACATTAGGTAAACTCGTACGAGTTTACGAGTCGAGTCTACGAGTCGGTTCTACCTATGCTCCACGAGTCTGTCTAGACTCTCGTGTTTGACAACCTTGCTTATGACTAATATATTTTTAATTTTAAGAGTAATATAAAAAGATGGAAGGGATTTAAAGAACTTTTCTAAGCCCTCCAAAACCCTCATCCAATACATTTTTTGAGTTCTCCCCATATTAGAGGGTTTTATTATCATGAAAAAAAAACCCCTCATTCAAGGTTGGGAGACTATCCTTTCTTCCCATTCCTTTTCCTCCTTCCTTTTTTTCAAGCCCTCCCCTCCTCTCCCCTCCTAGACTCCCAAACGGAGCCTAAAGTGTGTTGATCCAAGAAGAGGTAGATCCAATGGGTAGATGAATCTAAATACTTATTATAAGACCTGAATGACAAGTAAAAAGCCCTTCATGATTATTGGAATATTTTACCTACCATAACTATTACAGATGCAATTTATATATAAACAATGAAAGTGAGTCTCCAACATATTCATATAGAAAAATAATTTTGCAGTTTTGACCATACAAACAATATTTGTGTGAGTGCTGACAATGAAAGCAGATTTAAACATTCCAACACGCACCCCAAATAAAAGCATACGAGAAAATAGAAAAGTTCTCCAAATCCTTAACCAGAAAAGAATTTTGATCTATAGATCAAATCAATAAAATTCAAGTGTTCGAAATAAATAAATCCATGAAAGAGATAGGGAAATGAGAACTAGATAAAAAGTGAAACCCCAACAAGTTAATTATCATCTTTCATTTGAATGTTTATGATATCTTGGCAGAACTCATATGTAGTGGTCACTCAAATAGCAAGTACATAATTATGAAATTCAACTAAAATTCAATGGAACAGTACTGTACGGATAGTATTATTTATCTAAAAAAGGTGGAATCGAGCCACATAAGAGTCATAGACTCATAGTACAGGTACTGAAAAGAAGAAAAGCAGTTAGGGAAAAGCAAATACAAAGAAGATATTCAGAGGGAATGATTGGAAAATATCTCAATTCTTGCACACCCAAATGATTGGCTCCTTCCTTCCTTATAAGGTAAAATTCAAGCCATATTTCTTGCTAACCGTTTTCTCTCTCATGCTTGTCCTCACTTGCTGAATATTTGGATCAATTGCCATCTTTCCTTCTCCATGTGCATGTGCCAGCTGCTCATTTGTATCAACCAATCCAACTAAATTCCCATTTTGGCCCAATTGCTCATTTTGATCCATAACATTACTCCCTCCATTAACAACAACCTTGTCCTTAAGGCTGAGATTTGGATAAGCAGCAGCTAAGTCAGAATAATCTTCCCAAGTAGCTTCTTCAATTGAGAGGCCCTCCCATTTAACTAAAACATGAGGAATCTATTTGCCATTTTTGAGCAGAATTCTGGTTTGCAGAATCTCCAATGGTGACAAAATAGGCCCTAGCTCATTGGTAAACAAGGGAAATCGAGTATAAGGTGCATCATGATTGCCTGTACATGGTTTCAGCAGGGATATGTGAAACACTGGGTGGATTTTTGCTGATGGAGGCAATAAAAGTTTATAGGCAACTTGACCAATTCTCTCCACCACTGGAAATGGGCCAAAGTACCTTAATCCCAACTTGTTATTTTTGCACAAGGCTAGAGAATGTTGCCTATAGGGTTGTAATTTAACTAAAACCATATCACCTATGTGAAATTCATAGTGCCTTCTCTTTGCATCAGCATATATACTTCTTCATTGACTCTTGTGCCTTGGCTAAATTTCTCTTGAGTTGCTGCAATACCAAATCTCTTTCAACCAGCAGAGTGTGCACATCAGCAGGGTCAGAAGGGTTGGCCTCATAAGGAAGAAGAGTAGGAGGGTCTCTTCCATAAATCAACTTGAAAGGAGTCATACTCGAACTAGTATGAGAAGAGGTGTTATACCAAAATTCTGCCCAAGGTAGCAGCCTTACCCAAGGCTTATGATTGTCCCTCACAAAGCATCTCAAATATTGCTCTGAGCAATTCTTAACCGCCACAGTTTGTCCATCGGACTGAGGATGATAGGATGAACTCATGGTCAACGTGGTGCTACTCAGCTTGAAGAGATGCTGCCAGAATTTACTGGTAAAGACCTTGTCTCTATCACTCACAATGCTCTTAGGAAATCCATGCAATTTCACAATAGTACTCATGAAAACTTCAGTTACCTTTAGACTTGAAAAATCTGACTTTAGTGGAGTAAAGTGGCTGTATTTGGATAATCTATCAACCACCACAAAAATCACAGAGAAACTATTAGAAGGAGGAAGGCCAATGATGAAATCCATGGCAATTTCTTCCCAAATTTGAGAAGGGATTGGCAATGGCTAAAAAAGGCCAGCTGGTAAGACAATTGAGGCCTTGGCTTGTTGGCATAAGACAATTAGACACAAACAACTTAATGTCTTTTGCCATGGAGGGCCAAAAGAATTGAGAGGCAACCCGTGCCTTGGTTCTAGAGATGCCAGCATGTCCTCCTAGCTTAGAAGAGTGGAATTCTTCTAAAATGAATTGAATAAAGTATGGTTGTGGTGGTACAACAATCTTGCCCTTCCATAATGATGCGTTCATTATAGCATATAGTTTGTTGTTAGTTTTTCCTTGCATCGTAGTCATTTTAGTGGTTTTAACTCATAGTTGCGTGCATTTTTGCTTGGTTTAGATAATGCACTTGGTTGAGTTAAGTTGTGCAGGAAAGAAGGTATTGGCCTAGGAAAATGGAGCTAAATCACGTAGACGGATGTTGCGACCAACTTGGAGGCCAAAATACCAAAAGACGGCAAGATTTGAAGAGGCACGGCCTGCCCGTGCCCTATGCCACGGCCGTGCTGTGGTGGATGTGAAGAAACTCAAGATTGCTCAAAACAGTGCATTCCACGGCCAGGCCGTGTTATCCAACACGGCCGTGCCTCGCTTCCGAACAACATGGCCTAGCTGCACCACCACGCGCCCGTGTCGGTCGCTGGCCGACCTTAATTACGTGTTTTAAGAGCACGGCCAGGCCGTGCGAGGCTCCACGGCCGTGCTGCGACTCATTCTGACTTGTTTTTGCGCGTTTGACTTAATTTTTAGAGGCTTTTTCTATTCTTTTTGGGCCTAGAACTATAAATAGGCTTGGAGAACATTGACCTAGAGGGGGCTTTTGGTGAGTTTGAATCAAGAACAAGTGATCCTAGGCAAAATTGAGGAATCAATGGAGTCTTTTGCTATATCTACATCTCAATTGCTTGGTTCCTTCTCTTCCATGAGGAACTAATTCCTTTGTACTAGGGTAAGATGAACTTTGTGGATCCTTTTATGTAATTGAATTCAGAATTTTCAATGCAAGTTTGATGTATGTCATTTGATCAACTATCTCTTTTCTTAATGCGATTCTATGCTTGATCACCATGGGGTTGAACTAGGGTTTGGCATCAATTGGAAAGTTGAGGTTTTAAACTTGCTTTGGGATATTTTGACATATCTATAGGGTTATAGGTATATAATTCTCTTTGGTATGAGTTTGTATGAATCCATATCCTTTATGCTTGATTTAATTAATTGGAATCTAAGGGATTAGGGCTTATTAGTTGAATTAAAGGGATTAAGAGGAAAGGAATTTTCGTTAATCTAATTTAGAGGATTTGAACTTCAAATACGTGATCATTGCTTGCATTGGAATAGGATTCAAGAGCGTAAAGGGTGAGACAAAGGGATTCGAACCCTAGTCACTTTATTCTCCTTTATATCTAAATTATCTGTTTTGTTAGTCATTATCTTATTGTTGAACACGAATTACACAATTCAAACACTACTCGTTTTCGTCTGATAGTTCAAATAGTACATCGTTGGTATAGTTAAGAATTGGTCACAATCCCTGCGGATACGATCTTTTATTACTTAACGACGAAATTGTACACTTGCGATTTTGCCCAACACATAACAGCATGTTATTTCTGCAACTATACCTCGGATCAGAACAATTTCCCTGCAAACATTGTTCTTTCAAGGCTACAAGGTGAGGATCTTCAATGACAACAGCTGCAATCTGCTGCAGCAGAGGCACTACAAGTTGTGAAGTAGCCATAAAGAAGGATCTAGAGAGTGCATCAGCTGCTAAATTATCTCTTCCAGGCTTGTATTCAATAATGAAATCATAACCAAGGAACTTAGGAAGCCAAGATTGTTGCTCTGGAGTGTGCACCTGTGGTTCTGTGAGTGCTTTGAGGCTTTTTTGATCGGTTCTAATGATGTATTTGTGACCCAAAAGATAGTGTCTAAACCGGGCCATAGCTTCAGTAATAGCATAAAGCTCTGTCACATAAGCTGATTGCTTTTGCATCCTTGGACTCAACTTTTAAGAAAAATAAGCAATTGGATGTTTAGCATGGCTGATTATAGCACCTATACCCGAGCCTGATGCATCTGTTTCAAGTATAAAAGGCAGTGCAAAATCAGGTAGAGAGAGAACAGGAGCCTGTGTAATAGCAGATTTTAAGGCATTAAAAGCCTCAGTAGCCCGAGAAGTCCAATTGAAAGCATCCTTTTTTAGCAAGCCAGTCAAAGGCCAGGCAATGGAGGCATACCCCTTGATAAAACGTCTATAATAACCTGTCAACCCAAGGAAGCCTCGTCACTGTTTAATTGAAGTAGGAATTGGCCAGTCTAGCACAGCTTGAACCTTAGTTCTATCCATCTCAACTCCCTTACCCGAGATAGTATGGCCCAAATAATCAACAGTAGTTAATCCAAAGGAACATTTAGAAAGCTTACCAAATAACACATGTTGTTTAAGCAATTGAAGCACTTCCTCAAGATGGATTAAATGAGCATTCCAAGATGGACTATAAACCAATATATCATAAAAAAAAACTAGAACTGACCTTCTTAACTGAGCCTTGAAGACTTGGTTCATGAGACTTTGGAAGGATGTCGGGGCGTTTGTAAGACCAAAGGGCATAGCAACCCACTCATAGAGCCCTTGGTGAGTCCGGAAAGTTGTTTTGTGTCTATCCTCCCCTTTGACAAGTATTTGATGATAGCCGGAACACAAATCCAACTTAGAAAAAATTTGAGCACCACTTAGCTCATCCAAAAGTTCATCCACCGTGGGAATTGGAAAGCTATTCTTCACGGTGATGGAATTGAGGGCCCTGTAATCTGTGCATGTGCCATCTTTTTTCTTGACCAATAGCACAGGAGAGAAAAAAGGGCTCGTGATGGGCTAAATAATTCCTTGTGAAAGCATGTCTTGGACCATTTGCTCTACAATACTCTTTTGACTATGAAGGTAACGATAAGGGCGAACCTTAACCGGATTTGAGCCCTCAAGTAAAGGAATGGCATCGTCTTGAGCTTTTAGAGGAGGCAACCCAACTAGTTCAGCAAAATCATCCTAGTAAGCAGCAAGTAGAGTAGCTAAATTCGGGTCCATACTGCTAGGAAATTCCAATGAAACAGTAGCAGGTTGCTGAATTGGTTGAAATTGCAATGTAAACAATTCTGCAATAGCATGAATATGCTGCAGCCTTCGAATGTGGTGGTATTGTGCTTGATCAGGTACTGCTTTGTGATCTCCAAGCAGGTTGACAAACTTATCATTCAAGTAAAACTTAAGTGATAACGAATTGTAATCAGCAATGTGTGCTCCCAAAGTTTTTAGCCATGGTGCACCCAAGACCAAATCAGCTCCTGATATAGGCAACAAGTACACAGGTAAACTTAGCATATGACCCTGAACTGAGACTTGGAGGTTGCTGATAAAACCCTCAGAAGTCAGGGTGTGGCCATTCCCGACCAAGACTTGGAACTTCTCAGCTGATTGAATAGGTAAATTAAGACAATGGGCAATGCAGGGCTGCAGAAAATTGTCAGAACTACCACTATCCAATAAAATCTGTATGGTGAGGCCCTGGATGTGTCTTTGAAACCGCAATGTTCCCAACCCTTCGGATCCTTTAAATGCATTGAAGGATAAATGATGCTCGATATCAGGTGGTTTTGGCTCATTAGGAGCCTGCTCCTCAGATTCTACTTGTATCAATAGGAAATGGCGATTTGGGCATTTGTGATTCATGGACCATTTGTCATCACAGTAATAACAAAGTCTTTTCTCTCGCCGTAATTGCATCTCAGCTGGTGTAATGCATTTGACAAAGGGTGGTTTGTTGGGCTTGGTGTGGGGTGTAGGAAGTAATGGTGGTAGGGAGGTGTTTCAGGTTGAATTTTGTGGCTAGTTTGGTGTTTGTGGCAGGGCAGGTTTAGTGTTTATAGCAGAGAATGGGTTTCTGGGTTTGAGGGTATACTTTTCCTCAAACAATTTGGCTAGATGAAGTGCTCGAGATAAGGAATGAGGGGTTTGGGAAATCACATCTCGCTTAAGATCAGATTCAGGCCATTAATGAACAAATCAAGCATGGAATCTGGGCTTATACCATTGGCTCTATTAGCTAAAGCAGTAAACTCAACATAATACTCACTTACCGAAGATGTGTGTTGTAAGCGGAATAAGGCAGCTCGGGGGCTCTCATATGGTGATGGACCAAATTCCATTTCCAATGCACGCGTGAAGGCGAACCAGGATTGGAAGGGGTTATTGCGAGCACGCATCTGGTACCAAGGAACCCCATCCTTTTCTAAATGGACGGCGGCGATAGTGAGGCGGTGGGTATTCGGTGTTGAGTAATAGTCAAAGAACTGTTCCGCTTTGAATATCCAGTGAAGGACATCGGAGCCGTCGAACTGAGGAAAATCCAGCTTGACATTTCGAACTTGGAACAGTGGAGCAGGGGAAGATGGCAAGTTCGAAATCCCCGTTAAGGCGGAGTTAAGCTGCAGTGAGCCCAGTTGTTCTTCAATACGGTCAAAACGAGCATCCCGGAGTTCGTTGTCAGTACTGATCTTCTGCAAGGCAACATAAATCGCCTTCAGCTCGACCTGCAGATCTTTGCATCGAGTGTTTTCCGCCATAAGAGGTGATGAAAGCACCAAATGTAGTGGTCACTCAAATAGCAAGTACAGAATTATGAAGTTCAACTAAAATTCAATGGAACAGTACTGTACTGATACTATTATTTATCTGAAAAAGGTGGAATCGAGCCACATAAAAGTCATAGACTCATAGTACAGGTACTGAAAAGAAGAAAAGCAGATAAGGAAAAGCAAATACAGAGAAGATATTCAGAGGGAATGATCAGAAAATATCTCAATTCTTGCACACCCAAATGACTGGCTCCTTCCTTCCTTATATGGTAAAATCCGAGCCATATTTCTTGCTAACCGTTTTTTCTCTCATGCTTCTCCTCACTTGCTGAATATTTGGATCAATTGCCATATGCATGTCCTTCCCCATGTGCATGTGTCAGCTGCTCATTTGTATCAACCGATCCAGCTAAATTCCCATTTTAGCCCAATTGCTCATTTTGATTCATAACACCATACCACTTTAAGACAAGGACTTTCAAATACCAAAGCTTCCCAAATGCTTCTACTCTCAATTACAATAAGACCTTCATCACTAGTGTGTGGTATCAGCGTTCCACATGTAGAAATTGGAACATTTGCATTTAATCCCATTTTTCTTTTCACCTCTGTCAATCTATGTCTGTCTCTCTTACCTTTCGATCTTTTCACCTCAGGATTGTATGATAAAAGTTCGCAAACACAGAGAAAACAACGAATAGAATTAATAGCAAATGTCATCATATCTTTGTAACAATGGTATGATCCCTTTGTTATCCATTATTTGGTAGTAGCATTCAAGGTAGCCCATATGTTAGCCCTTCAGCAAAGCGTGTGCAGTTTTAATTCATAATCACTATTGCGGTTAAACACGACAACGACGCAATCCTGAGCAGTGGGAACAGATGAAAATGCTTCAAAATGGTAAGTTAGTTTTGTGAAAGGACAATTTGGAATCTCTATTTTTGCTCCGGAGAAGGGACACAAGAAGAACAATGAACCGCTACGAAAGAGAAACAACCATCCTTCATAGGAAGTAGGGCAAATTGCCCCATCCATTTCCGGAATGTTGATAGTGTGGACTTTATCATCATTGCTTAGGAATGAACACTGAGAAGAACCTTTACCACCATACAAAAGAAACCAAGGATCATATCCAGAAAATGTATCTTCAAAAGCTTTTGAAGTAGCGTCGCGCCAATCTTTGCAAACATCGCGAAAACTCAGAAACTCAAACAGTCCCAACAAATTTGTAATTTCTGATAGCATGTCATGAAGAAGATCTGACCACAATCCTTTCGTTGTCATTTTGCATATGCTAGAATCAACTTCTGGATCTGACATGTTGCTTTTCCAGTTAGTTTGTTTCACTGAGGTATGAAAACTGGTTTAGTAAGTATACTCAAGATAGAAAGCTAAGAACATTGATAGATAGGGCGTCAATAAATCATGCAGCATCAACCAGCTCAATAAGCATTTTGGTCCAAATTAACGAAAGCTGATAAACATAAAAGAAGTTAGGCTTAAATGCACGTTTGGTCCCCTAGTTTTCTCAATTTGGCGATTTAGTTCCCCTATTTTATTTTTTGCGATTTTGGTTTTCAAACTTTCTTAATTTGGTGATTTTTGTCCCAATATTTTTTTAATTGTACTTTTGGTCTTAAAAATCGCGGATTGTGCACTTTTGGTCCCCACTTACCCAAAATCCAAGTCTTTTGGGTCTAAAAGTGCAAAAGATCCATGATTTTGAGGGACCAAAAGTGCAATTAAAAAGTATGAGGACCAAAATCATCAAATTGAGAAAGTTGGGGACCAAAATCACAAAAAATAAAATAGAGAAACCAAAATCGCCAAATTAAGAAAGTTATGGACTAAAAATATAATTAAACCAAGAAGTTACTGTAAAACCGCCAGCACACTCTAGTTGTATTGTACATAATGTGACAGACATAAAAGTATTCAATTTTATTTTGATTAATTGGCTCTAGCAAATAAAATAGAAGTGTAAAAATAAATTTGGAGATCACAATTCTAGAGAACTATTATCACACGAGGACTAATAATAATAATAATAATAAATTAATAGGAAAAGAAAGTTTGAGTAACAAAAGATGAATCGTTTATTCCAAACTGCTAGCAATGAAGCACCGATTGATTATTAACAATAATGTTAATGCACGAAATGGTGCAAGGTCGTACCTTTGCTCCTCTGCTTGGTAGTTGGGTGGTGAGCTCTGTGATGAGTACTCCTCCTCCGGGCGCTATGTCCTTCCTCCTTCAGACCGGCGGGTGGGGTACCTGCAAAAGGCACTCCGATGCCTAAGTTAGATAGGGCTTTTTAGGGTGAGCATAGAGCTCGCATCATAGAGATGAGTTTAGGGTTTAGAGAGAGTGTAGAGAGTATATAAACCTGGGGGGTCCAGCCCCCTTTATATAGTGGAGTTGCGCAGAAGGAGGGTGACCACCGATCCGGAATCAGCGCGCAGTGACCCCTCCCTCACGCTCCAAGGATCAGCTCCTCTTCCTGATATTTCGCACCTGCCAAATCCGTCACGTACCGGCTGCGTGATCCTCAATCTACGGAGTGGCAACGGCCCCAAGCATCGTTTCCAGGTGTATCCCTTTCTAGAAGGTTCGAGGGTCATGAGCCGGCTCGCCCCGCCCTGCTCGGTGTTATCATTGGGGCAGTCGTACCGGAGGTCGGGTCTGGCTCGCTCAGGTCGGTGGCAATCTGTCGAGCTCGGATAAGCAGGAACCGACCTGATCCGCCCCGGTTCGGTGAGCACACTAGAACTCGCCTCGAGACCGGCCCGTAACACAAGCCCCCTAGACTCTCTGCACGAAAGGGCGGAGGGTCTACCTATTGTTCTTGGGTCGGTATTCGAGTCGAGTTGTTGAGGTCGGGGGCGTATACCAGAAGCTTGTTTGTCTGGGGGGTCACGCTCCACGTGTTGCACCTTTACTCGGCGTTCTGCCATGTGATGGGACTCAGATGGGACGTCTGCTCAACCGTTCCTCTTCCCGCCGTCGATCATCTGATGTAGCCTGAACCGCTAGATCTATATCCAGTTTCATAAATGTAGGGCTCGGATTGGTTCGGCTCAGCTCGGTGATCCAGTTAAGAGCCCAGCTCGGAGGCCGGCCCATAACACAAGCCCCCTAGACTTGTTAACTTGAAAAGTTAAGAAGTCTATATTATTTGTTCTTTTTCGACCCTATGAATGAGGGCTATTGAATGGGGAGTGATCCGTTGTTGATTTTGAACCATAAGTCCCCGAGACTTGCTTGCCGATCAGCTGAGCATTTCTAGAGAGTAGTAGGTCGGGTTGGACCCATCTAAGTGCCACGATCGATTACATGGGTTTCAACTGTCAATAATATAATGACTGGTCGGATGATCTGATCTGCGAGGCATGATGTCTAAATGTCTGAGATGCCCTATGAGGTCTGAGCTGATCTCTGAGGAGCTGATCTCTGAGGTCTGAGCTGGTGAGAGGTACTGGACCTCGACTGATCACGTAGTCTTCCTTGGTTCATGTGCTACATGTGTCGGGCATTAACCTTATTTCCTGTCTTTACAAGGGGACGTAAGCCCCCAATTGTTTAACTGCGTCGCGACTGCACTTATTCCAGCATCCTCGTTGTTTCTCCAGGATGGTCGGTCATGGTCAAGCTTATTCGATCTGGGCTCGCTGTGGCCGAGCAAGTTGTAACCGAACTTGTGAGAGCTACATGAGGCACTTGGAGGACCAAAAAGAGTTGCAAAATGAGAGAGATCTCTTGGCTTTCGACCTTGCGATTGAGAAGGAGAGATCCTCGACCGAAGCTGTTCGGGCGGATGAGTATAAGAGTTTTTGTGCTCTACAGTTCAAGGAGGGCTTTGATAATGCCTTTGCCCAAATCAGGGTGGTTGCCCTCGATTTGGATATCTCAGAGCTTGACTTCACCAAGACTGCGAAGGATGGCAAGATTGTGGAGGAGGAGGATGAAGCCGAAAAGACCAACCAGGGTGATCCCGATGAAGCAAGGGAGAAGCCGGTTGCTGCGAATGTAGAGAATTATTGCCGATGGTGGCCCAACAGGAGTCCAAGGGGATACCCTTGAGTAGTTTGTATTTGCTTTCTTTTATGCTTTGTGTGAGGCAGCTTAAGTGGAGCAAAGAAGAGAGCTCGGCAGTGTCTTCGAGCCGACTTGATGATTTAGACCATAGAGGTGTTTACGAGGTCGAAGCCAGGATCAAACCGGGCTTGCTTTAGAGCTCGCCAGGTCTTTATGCTGACCTGAAATCTTTGGAACCGCAGGGGTTGGTCTTTGTCGCGCCGTGTTTGAGCTCGGCACGTCTTTATGCTGACAGAGTGTCTTTGGAACCACAATGGTCTTGTTTAGCTCGACAGGTGACCTTAGCCGAGCTGCTTTAGAGCTTGTAGGCCTCTATGCTGACCTGGTGTCTTGGAAACCTCAGGGGTCGAGTTGCGAGCGAGCTTACCAAGCCTTTATGCTGACTTGGGGTCTTCGGAACCACGGGGGTCGAGCTGCGAGTGAGCTCACCAAGCCTTTATGCTGACTTGGGTTTAGGACCACAGGGGTCGAGCTGCGAGCGAGCTTACCAAGCCTTTATGCTGACTTGGGGTCTTCGGAACCACGGGTGTCAAGCTGCGAGTGAGCCCACCAAGCCTTTACGCTGACTTGGGTTTAGGACCACAGGGGTCGAGCTGCGAGTGAGCCCACCAAGCCTTTATGCTAACTTGGGGTCTTTGAACACACAGGGGTCGTGTCGAGGTCGAGGTTCTTCCGACGCTGGGTGCCGAGCTCCGTGGCGGGCTCGACCTTTGGTTTTGGGGCACTGTTCCTGTCAAAGTATAGACAACTTGCAACAACTTGATGTAATAAAGTTAGCATTAATTTTTATGCTGAGTAAAGTGCTCGTAGTCGAGTTTTATACTTCCCTGTGAGAGTAGTTGATTTGGCTGTCCAAACGGCAAGGTTGAGGTCATCAAGTAATCAAGGTCAGTGACGTAGCCGAGTTTAAAGCCGTCTGAATATTGAAATTGTTGAGGTGGGCCTGGTAGGCTGCCCGAGCATCGGATCGGGTATCCACCTGTTGGTTGTCTATATATTGATCTGTTGAGGTTAGCCATCAACAATGTGAAAGTACATCATCCATTCAAATGACAAATTATACCTTGCTCGAAAGTTTGGGCAGACATGAATAAAGCGAGAAGACCTTATACAATGCTCCAGATAATAAAGAATAAAGTGACACGAATCGTTGATGGTTCAAAGTTAAGGATGAGATGCTGGAAGAAACATGGAAAAATAGCACCTGGTTTCAAGGGACGTATCTGTGGTCGTCCGAGTTGTTGAGGTCAGCAATGTGGTTGACTTGAGCTCCTCCAAATAACTGAGGTCATACGACTATCTGAGTTGAGGTCGGTCGAATATCTGAATAATTGAGGTCAGCTCGGTAGCTGAGATGAGGTTGACCAAGCTGAGTAGTTGGGCTTTGCCAAGCATATCTTGACCTCTCCCTTAGTTTGTGTGGTCAACCTGATTTATGAGTAGCACTGTGGGTGAACATCCAGGTGATAAGCCGTAATCGGTCCGCTTTTATTCCCGTCGATGTCTTTTGATTTGCTGTAAATCTGCTCTCTTTAAGGATGGTATGGGGTCTCCACCTGATGAATGTGTCGTTATGGGGAGCCCCCACATTTGATGCATTCCTATTTTCCCAAGTCGCTCAATAACGACCGATCTGCTTATGATCGCTTTTTAAGGATTTCATCGTGTGCGTATGCTACGCCTCATGATGAGATGCATAATGAAACTTGAGGCCCGGGAAAAGTTTTACCGGGGCTTGAGGTGCTCCAAGACCGGATCTTTAGATGGTTGTTGGCTCTGGCTGACTGTGTTCTGGCTTGGTGGCGGCGACTTGGGATTCGCTGTGCTTTCAGTGTTCACCATCTTGCTCGGTGGTTTCCTTGAGGCCCAGGCCAATTTTATCGGGCCCCACGGTGGGCGCCAATGTTAATGCACGAAATGGTGCAAGGTCGTACCTTTGCTCCTCTGCTTGGTAGTTGGGTGGTGAGCTCTGTGATGAGTACTCCTCCTCCGGGCGCTATGTCCTTCCTCCTTCAGACCGGCGGGTGGGGTACCTGCAAAAGGCACTCCGATGCCTAAGTTAGATAGGGCTTTTTAGGGTGAGCATAGAGCTCGCATCATAGAGATGAGTTTAGGGTTTAGAGAGAGTGTAGAGAGTATATAAACCTGGGGGGTCCAGCCCCCTTTATATAGTGGAGTTGCACAGAAGGAGGGTGACCACCGATCCAGAATCAGCGCGCAGTGACCCCTCCCTCACGCTCCAAGGATCAGCTCCTCTTCCTGATATTTCGCACCTGCCAAATCCATCATGTACCGGCTGCGTGATCCTCAATCTACGGAGTGGCAACGGCCCCAAGCATCGTTTTCAGGTGTATCCCTTTCTAGAAGGTTCGAGGGTCATGAGCCGGCTCGCCCCGCCCTGCTCGGTGTTATCATTGGGGCAGTCGTACCGGAGGTCGGGTCTGGCTCGCTCAGGTCGGTGGCAATCTGTCGAGATCGGATAAGCAGGAACCGACCTGATCCGCCCCGGTTCGGTGAGCACACTAGAACTCGCCTCGAGACCGGCCCGTAACAAATAAAAAACATGCACATGTCAGAATATCCTCACGAAAGATTAATTTATTGAACAATAACATGCGTAATTTATTTTAGCGGTGAAGAAAATATAAAGAACATCATGGTCGTGTTGCTGTGCCTGTGTAGAAGGACAATAACATAACACGGAAGAAAAGGAGAGTATTATCTTGCTCGCCATTTTGGAGAAAGGCTCCGTTAAACGATTCCTTGTTACTTTTGCTATTTATAAGGGTCCGGCAGCATCAACTCCGATCCTTCATTTACGCGCATCAAAGGTCTTCGAATCCGAGCCGCTTTAGTACTGTCGGGTTTGAATCGTATGCGGTTGGCTAACAGCATAACAGCCTAGAACTTAATTTTCATCATCATATGTAAATACTACTAACTTTATAGCCCTTGCATTACACGAGACTGTTATGTATATTTGTTTAATGGAATATTTTTACATTAAAAGAAATTGATTTGAATTTACATATTATTAAGTGTAGCAACTTTTGTATATAAAATAAAATCTATCTATATCTATATTTATCAATCTATATATGTATACTATAAATAAATAAAAATAAACTCAAGTGACAGTGTTTATGGAGAAATTTGGTTTATGGTATGATCCTACCAGTTTTGATGATCTTGAATGATCTACCAAATTCATCAAACAAACAAATAAATTTTGATGATCAAACGATTATGAATTCGAACGAGTTACGTGGTAATCTCGTTTCTGAAAACAATGGTTTCTTTTAAATATAACGGTCAAACTCTCAACACGTTAATTGTTCTTTAACATTCTTGGCTTTTAAGCCATTAATTGTCAAGTTTTATGCCAAATTTGGTTATGATGATTCCAATTAACAACAAGTTGTTGTCGAAATGGCAATACAGACTCAAATAAACAAGGTTGGCTGTCGAAAGCCAATAACTTTGTTTACAAGTAAGTTAGAGCAGAATTTAAAACAAAAATGTACTACTGCGATATCATGGGGCATACATCACTAAAGCCCAACATGCGATTGAAGTTAATGCAGAAATGTGAGAGAAAACAAGTAAAACTGCTAAAGGACATGAATTTAAGTGAAAACGTGTAAATACAGGAATTTAAATAACAGAAGCATAAAGAGCATGAATTTGAAATAGAAAAGTAAATGACTTTAAAAGTAAGAATGCAGAAAACAGCAAATGACAGGGAAATAAAAGACGTGGACTCAAAGCAAGAAAACATAAACTGATTGGAAAGTAAATGACATAAACTGGAAGTGCAAAGAATTGAAAATAGATTGAAACTTGATTAAAATGCAGAAAGATAAGGAATGGAAGGCATACGATGATCGTTTTCCGTTAATCTTCTTTAGCCGTCGAGATATTAGGAATTAGATCACGTATCCAACCTTGATTACATCATACAACCTACTATTTATAGGCAAAAATATGAAAACTGCTTAACATCCAACCTGACACGTGTACGGACATGGGTTGGTAGTTAAGTTTTTCGCTAAAAACTATCTAATCGACAGTATCACTTCCTGTCGAGCCATACATTGATTTTTACTTAATAATTAAGCCTATTCGACCATGATCATTTTGACCTCTTCGACGCGTTATGCCTTCCGTCGAACATCAGTCCCATCACTTGGTCTTTCAAACTTAGTTAATCTTCATTGCTTTTTCTGGTCTCTTACACTCTCATTTGTCGAATTCTAACATTCTGTCGATTAATCCAAATTTGAAATTTGGCACCCAACAGATGCCCCCCAAATTCTGAGTTCTCGACACCAACACACGGAGAGATCCAGAATTTTGTTTAATCTTCACGCGCGACGATTCCTTTTCCGCAATGTATTTCAGTTTCTTTTGCCTTTTTGTTTGAACATCCACTCGTTTTATGCTTACTTTCTTCACTTTGTTTTAGCTTTGGCTCTAAAAGAGCCTTTAAAATACAAGCAAACAAGTGGTAAGGCCACTGAAGTCGAGGTTCAAGAAGAAGATGAAGATGATGAACCTCCGCTTCAGTCCAAATCATCAAAAAAGAAATCCTCCAAGTCTGGATTTACAAAGACCGGTGCTGGCAAGAGACCGGCTGCACCGAAAAAGAAGCCAGCAAAGTCTAAGCACTCGACCAGCTCTTCACAGCAAGAGACCACCAAGAGGAAAGCTCAAACCACTGGTGCTGAAACCAAGCCCTCCAAACGCAGAATAATTCTGCTCGAGTCTCCTTCTCGTTCCACACCTCAAACGGTATCCCTCTCTTCACTTGCAAAGGAATCCATTACTTATTTATGATTTCATCAATTAGACATCATGGTTACCCTTACATAATTTTCAGGAATCACACTCAGAGAGATCCGTTTCTGAAAACTCTGAAGCAACTCCAACAGCTAAGTTTACAAAGGTACACTTTCCTCCACTACTGTCTAAATTGATGGTCTTCCTGTTTCTCACAAGATCTTCATTTTTCTTTTCGACATTTGCAGGAGCCAAGAGTTAAATCTGCAAAGACAAGGGTGTCTGAAGAATGTACTTCTAAAGACCCTATCTCTGTCGAGGGAGCTGACTCGTCGAGCATTGATAAGGTATGCCTTTCTACTAATTTTGTGTTTGTTTTTTTTTTTAACATTGCCTCATCATACCTGTTTGTCAGGACTCCCCTGAACAAGCAAATGTCGATACTTCGCTCCCTTTGCGAACAATCTTCCCGAGCACTGCTCCCCCTACTACTGAGGTATAAAATTTCTTGCCATTCCACTAACATCAGAGCAATGATTTTGGGACTTTCTTTGATTTTTCCTTTTTTTCTTCCACAGGAAATCCCAGAGACTCAGCCTGAACATGAGATTGAAGAGCCTTCAGCCATGGACGTCGATGTGGCTCAAACCACCATCTCGACAGCGAGTCCAGACTCCACACCCACTCATCAGGACGATCACACCGTCCAAGCGAGAACACCCTCTGCTGAAATCACTACTGCCCCCCAAGCTACTGAAAAGCAAAGCCCCATAGTAATCAGGGCAGATAGTGTTGATATGGATCAGTTACTCGACGATCCTGCTAACCCACCTTCTCACATCGAACCCCCTCCATCGGCTGCGGATTTTGGGAAAGCCAACGTGGGGATTGATGAATGGATCAACTTGTTGTCAAGTTCGAGCAGCAAAACTTCACCGATGTCAGTCCGATCCTCCACACTTCCTGGAGATAATTTTGCTGAAAGACTCAATGGATTGCTTGCGGAGCTAAAGGGTTTCTTTAAGTATTCTTTCGACGACCTTTACTCAAACCAGGAAGTAAGGAATAAATTAATTCACGTCGTCAAAGAACTTCAACATTCCCGCAAAAGGCTTCCGCTAATCCATCGAGGGCATATCAGTACCCTGCACGAATTTGTCGAAGAGTTGATTCCTAAACTGCTTGAGCTCGACGACAGTATCCTTCCAATACCAGCAAGCCATCACAGCCAGGCATGAGCTTCGTGACAAATTGGTGCATCTCCGACAGAGGCAATCTGCATTGGTCGAGAAAGGTGCTCCCTACCAAGCCAAAATTCCTGAGTTGGAGCATAACGTCGCTCGCCTGAGGCGAGAACTTGCCGCGGCTGAGACCCAACTACAAGAGGCAATTAAAGCTTCTTGCTCTGAGGAAATAGCCTCTCTCGACCAGGAAATGACTAGTAGTGCCACAGAGGCGCAAACCATTTTGTCGAAGGTCGAAGCTCTTGAAGTTCGTTATATAAATGCTGAAGGCACAAAAATGGAATTGGCTGCGACTTGGGAAGACATTAGAAAAATTCCTTTGTAAAATTTCCTTTTTGTCTTATTTGCACATTAGCCATTTTTTAATTCCTTGTATGTCGAACACTTTTGTTTCGACCAATTCTTGTACTGCCCTGCAACATTTACAATATGATTTCTCTTGCTTTCGATCAATCGCTTCACCATCCAGCTATCACGTTCCTTTAACTGCTTTAATTTCAGTTTCAGGCTAATAAATTACATTCAAATCTATTGACCAGTCAATCTGACCGTCAAAACTTGAAAACTAACTCCATTTTGCGCTATAAATAGGCACTTGTCATACTTCTTCTCTTACTCAGACACAAACGCTTTCTGAATTTCTTGAAGTTTCCTTTCTCAAAATCCTTAAGAAACTCTTGCTAGCATTACAAGCAACAATCCCCAAATCCAACTTGTTCTTGTCCCCAAACTAGCTATTTCTGAGTATAACAAGCTGCCATGAAAACCTTTTTTATACACTTCAAGCCTTCATTCCATGGCTCTGCCTATTTCATTTGGAAGCCAGGAGCTCCACCTTCCATAGTCTTTTCCAACGTCTTTGTCTCAACGGTGAAAGACTCTCTGGGTTTTGGTAATTTGCCTAATATCCACAATGAGTTTTGGTAAGTTGCCTAATGCAGCTTGCCAATCTCGTTGAAACATGTGAGAAAGGGAAAGCCTGAGCCACTTCTTTCTCCTACTGTCTTGCCTTCCTTCACACCTGGTGCTCGAAATTCGACGTGTGGGCAAGCAATTAGGAAAATTTTTGGCACAATTCGGTTAATTGTGAGGCATACACCTAAATCGACGACTGCCTCTCGAACTACCTGCTTTACCTTTACTCGCATGGCATTTGACACTTTTCATCGACGTGCCCATGCTTTTAGTTTCACTGTTCCGTCGATTTGGGTGTCTACCATCTGAAACAGCTCTTGCAGACTTGATTGACCAGATGGTATGCCACGGGAGTCTTTCTTACTTCCCATGTTCCTCTTCCTAAATTCTTCCTCGACATGATTAGAATCCGGGACACGGCGAAGCTTCCACAAGTGGATTTATTCCTTAATAGCCTAGACTTATTGACTTTCCAGTACTTATATTACTAGGCTGTAAGCCTATTCGACAATGTATATTGTATACTGCCAAATGGCTCTTAAATGGAACAATCCAATTTGCTTTTCAAGGTTGTATTTTTACTTCGCACATTGTTGGTCTATATAATTTCAAATATTTGCCATTAATAGACTTAATCCTGAAACCAGAATTAACTTCAATAAGTGCATAAGCATTTCCTGAGAATGTTTGGACAACCTCAAATGGCCCTTCCCACTTTGGGGACCATTTCCCAAATTCTCAACATTTCTTATCCATTGGTAAAATGACTTTCCAAACTAAGTCACCGACTTTGAAACGCTTGTACTTAACTCGACTGTCATAGAATTTAGCTATTCTTTCTTTTTGTCGAACTAAATGTTCTAAGGCCACAACTCTCTCATCATGAACATCATTCAATTCACAAACATCGAGTTCCAAAGATTGGTCATCGGCATCTCATTTTGCTTTTGAATTCTTAATGAACCAAGATTTATCTCAACAGGCAACACAGCATCATGGCCATAAACCAATTTATAAGGAGTAGTACCTGATTATTCTTTTGGAGAGTTTCTGCATGCCCAAAGAACTTGTTCCAGAGTCGAATGCCAACTTTTTGGATATCTACCAATGTACTTCTTTATCAACCCAATGATAATCTTATTCATGGCTTCGACTTGACCATTTGCTTGCGCATAGTAGGGCGTCGAAGTCACCATCTTTATTTGCCTTGACTCAGCGTACTCGGCAACCTTCTTCCCAACAAACACAGACCCTTGGTCAATTGTGATGGTTTGAGGTATTCCGAATCTACAAACAATGTGATTTTCAATAAAATCGACAATGTCTTGTTGAGTCACTTCTTTCAAGGCTACTGCCTCTACCCATTTGGTAAAGTAGTCCACCCCTACTAAAATGTACTTATGCCCTTTTGAAGATGTAGGAAAGATTTGGCCAAAGAGGTCTAGTGCCCAACCTCTAAAAGGCCAAGGCTTAATGATAGAATGTAACTCACTAGCAGGCACATTTTGTGTATGGCCATGGTTTTGGCATTCTTCACAAGACTTGCAAACATAATGCAATCTTTAACCAAAGTGGGCCAATACACTCTTTGTCTTCTTAGTACCCATTTCATTTTCTCACCTGCTTGATGAGCCCCACATATTCCTTCATGAACCTCTGCCAATGCCAAATAGGCATCCTCCTCACTAAGGCATGTCTCCAAGTTACCATCGACGGACTTTCTATACAAAACTCCAGCGAGCACAACAAACTTAGTCGCTTTGTATTTAATTTTCCTGTCGACATCAGCACTTGGATTTTCCAAATACTCAATTATTGGCTTACGCCAATCAGATGAACTTAATGTATTGGAAACTAATATATCCCTTTCGTCCAAAGGGTACAGCAACTCACGAATTTTTATGAGTTCTGTCAACACCTTTGAAGATAGCTTATACCCTGAGGCCAACTGGGCTAACTCATTAGCCTCTTGGTTCAGTTCTCTAGGGATATGTTCCAATTCGACACTGTCGAATTGCTTCATCAACTTGCTAGCAACTTGACAATATTTGACAAGATTATGGCTAACACATTTGTATTCTTGAGTTAACTGCCTTATAACCAGTTGTGAATCTCCAAAAACTTTGACAGTGCGTGCTCGCATTTCTATCAAAACTTCTAAACCCACAATTAAGGCTTCATATTCAGCCTCATTATTGGAACAAATGTATTTTAACTCAAACATTAATTTAGTTGGCACACCTAAAGGTGAAATTATCAGAATGCCAACACCAACACCATTTTTGTGTCTTGAGCCATCAAAATACAAATGCCAAGGCTTTAACTCGAGTAGCCACATCGACTCTTTTATTTCTAAACATGGATGGTCCGTTAAGAAGTCAGAATTGCTTGACCTTTATTGACCTTCAACGGTACATATTGCAAAGAAAATTCAGACAAAGCAAGTGTCCATTTTCCAATTCGACCATTCAGAATTGGCTGGGACAACATGTACTTTATCACATTTGTCTTTGACATAACTAAAACATTACAAGGCATCAAGTAGTACTTGAGTTTTGTACAAGAGAAATATAATGCTAAACATAGTTTTTCTATAGCACTATATCTAGTTTCTGCATCATTGAGCACTCGACTGAGGTAGTAAATGGCTCTCTCGACATTGTTTCCATCTTCTTGAGCCAATAAACAACCGATGGTCTCTTCTGATGCTGATATGTACAATCTCACTGGTCGATGTGGCTCTGCAGGCATCATGTCCGGTGGATTTATCAAATACTGCTTGATTTGGTCAAAAGCTTCTTGGTGTTGTCGAGTCCACACAAAAGCTTCTTCTACCTTGAGTTTCACAAACAGAGCAAAAACTCTTGTTCTTTCTGAGAGATTTGATATGAACCTTCTGACAAAATTGACTTTTCCCAAAAAGGACTGAAGTTCTTTCTTGTTAGTTGGAGGTCTCGCTTCCAGCGCATCTTTAGCTTTATTCTTATCCACTTCAATGCCTTTTTTATGCACCAAAAAGCCTAAGAACTTAGCAGCAGAAACCCCAAAACCACACTTCTCAGGGTTCATTTTCAAACTATGCCTTCTCATTTCCTGGAAGGCTCTTCTCAAATGGTTCAAATGCTCCTCTTGACTATCAGATTTAACAATGACATCGTCGATGTAAACTTCCATGAACTTGCCCATCATTTCATGAAAGATAGTATTCATTGCCCTCTGATATGTTGCACCAGCATTCTTCAAACCAAAGGGCATCACTATCCATTCATAAGTTCCAATTGAACCTGGGCACCTGAACGCGGTTTTAGGTACATCTTCTTCAGCTATGAAAATCTGATTATAACCAGCATGCCCATCCATGAAACTCAGAAGCTCATGACCAGATGCTGCATCCACTAGCATATCTGCTATGGGCATAGGGTATTCATCTTTAGGAGTGGCTGCATTAAGGTTCCTAAAATCGACGCATACCCTCATCTTGCCATTCTTCTTTATGACAGGCACTACATTAGACAACCATTCCACATACCTAGTTGTGCGAATGAACTTAGCCTTTAGCAGACGTTCGACTTCCTCCTTGATTTTTAACACAACTTCAGGAGCGAACCTTCTGTTGGCTTGTTTAACAGGCTTGCAATCTGGCTTTAGAGGCAATCTATGCTCCACAAGTTCTCTATTCAGTCCTGGCATCTCGTGGTAATCCCAAGCAAAGCAATCCTTGTACTCAGAAACTAGCTCCACAATCTGCCTTTTAAACTGATCTGACAGCATTGCACTCACATATACCGCCTCTTTCTATCCGTGACGCCCAAGTCTATCTTTTCTAAAGGGTCTTCCAACTCAAAACCACTTCTATCTTCAAGCCCCTTTTCAACACCCACAGGGCCATCATCAATTATACAATCGGCCAACACACCTTCTTCTCGAAGTTTGTTGCCGGTCGGCCTCACAGGCCGACAATTGTATTTGAGGATTTTCATAAGTCATTGCTGTCGATTGGCCGATTTTCGTCGGCCTCATCCAGCAACTTAACCCCAAACTGCTCCATTAAGCATGCATTCAGAGCTTCTTTATCAATAACACCACCCTGCACGGAGATGGGTTTCACCTTCGGATCATATACTTTGAAGTCTACATGCATTTGTTGCAAATAACATGGACTATCATCAGCTTCAATGATCTCAACTTCATCACGGGCATTCCAAAGGATCATTTTTTGATGTACTGTCGAAGGAACTGCTCCAACAGAATGGATCCAATCCCGACCTGACAAGACATTATAACTAGACCTCAAAGGAATTACAACAAACAGAGTAGATCTTTCAATTGATCCAACTTGCACATCAAGCATCACTACGCCATCCGTTGGTGCAGTTCTTCCTCCGAAGTCAGTAACCACTATATTAGTTGGCAACAAGTCAGACTCATCCTTTCCCAACTTCTTGAACATAGCCCTTGGAATTAAATTCACTGATGCCCCACCATCAACCAATACTCTATTAGCTGGCTTGCCTTCAATCATTGCTCTAATGTGCAATGGTCGAAGGTGACTTCTCTCTTCATGAGTTGGTTTGTTGAGCCTAGCGAAGTTGTCAAATATAGTGACCATGTCTTGCTCAACAAATCGCCAACCAATAGGAAATTCATCTAAGTCTTCCTCGTCAGGCACTTCAACTACAAACTCGTAAGGAGCCTCATACTCCGCTGGCAACACTGAGACCAAGTTTACATTCAATTTAGTAAACTCCTCTTCAATGGCGGTATCCTCATTCTCCAGATGACTTCCCAACCTCATGCCTAGTTCGTCGAATAAACAATCTTCTGATCCCAGATCTGACAAAGTAGTACCCATTGTCATCACCAACTCGTCTAAGTCTCTGTCTAAGCTGGTGTCAGGATCAAACTGCTCTTCATCTTCAAAACCTATTGGGTCATCTGGGTCATTTAGTGCAGCAATCACCTCTTCCATGGACAAATCTGTTTTGACAATGTTTTGTTCCATGGACTCCAAAGGTTCATCTAATAAATCAGAATTATTAGCTATGATCCTTAATTCCTCCATTGACACATCACTGCCTTTATCCTCCTCCGGGGCCGGTCGAACACCAACTTCGATGCGTTCCAAAGCTAACCTTTCCGCTTCAATTAAACCTATAGGCCAAGGAGTCACTCCTTTCTTAGCCAAAGGAATTTCAGCATTCTTGGAACTTTGCTTGAAAGAGGCCTCCTGTGAATGGACCCGCATCTTAGAAGTCTGGCCCCTGACGTAATTGCTGCCTCTAACATCAACCACTACACTCTTCAACTTTGGGCCAGTCTCCTTGGGCAACGGAACTTTATGTATCCCAACCATGAAACAACCTTCATGTTGAGGTCGTTCCAGGTTACTAGCCTTCATTTTCTGCCTCTGAGCTTGTCTTATCCTTTGTCGACGACGCTTTTGGCTTTTCGATAGTGGGGTCTTCTTTACTTGATCACCCCCAGGGTAAGGTATTCTGCCATGCTGGTACTCTTCATCCCAAAATGGTGTTTGTCGAGGGTTACTCTTTGTTGCTCTCACCCTGTTTCTCCGTTCAGGACAACGAGCTTTGGGAGAATTCTCGACCCATTTGTTTACCGTAACATTAGTATCAGGTTTCCTAGTCCTGTTCACCTTTCGACCAAGAGTTTCTCCATAATTACTCCCTGTAGATTCCCTTGGAGACTCGACCAACCATCCACCGATTGCTCGATTAGGCCTATTAACCACAGGCCTTTGCACCCGGTTTGCCGGTGCATGTCTCACGTACCTATCCCCAAAAAGAGTACGAACTTGTTGATGAACGTTTGCACCATCAACTTTCTTTGCTCTCTGGGCTGCTTTCTCATCAAAGTACTTGTCACAATGCGGGCATAATTTCAACTGCCCCCTATTGTTTTTCCTTCTCAGAAAAGCTTCAACAGTCTCATGAGGCCTTGGATAAATGTCGAAAGGGTCCTCGACATTCACCACATGTTTCTGCTTGGCGCTAATGTTCACCATGCTACAGCTCCTCACATTTTGACATTCGACATTAGCAATGCCTTGATCAAATGGATCAGTATCCACCTTCATGCTAGGCTTCTGTTTGTTAGCAAACTTGAGCCTACCTTCTTTGAGAGCCTTTTGAATCAAATCCCTGAAACGAAAACATTCATTAGTAGGGTGGCCTAAAGCTCCATGGTACTTGCAATAATTCTGACCATTAGAGTCTTCAGGCCCTTTCACTTTATGATCACTTGATAACTTAAGCTGTTTATCTTTTACGAGAATATCAAATATTTTATCAGCTTTGGTTATATCAAATGTATAAGTTTTCTTATTCACATAGCTCATTTTTTCCTTTCCCTTGGAAGGTACTAACGCTTGACAAGCATAAGGTGGTCCTTCTTTTAATTCAGCAATGTCTACTTCTCGCTCTATCATGGCCTCATCCTCACTGTCTGTTAGATCATTTTCGACATAATTGACTTTCTCACGCCTGATAAATTTCTTGTTGTTCTTCTGATTCTTCTCAGAGCGGAGTTGTTCAACTTGTCGAACTTTCTCCCCTAGTTGGGCGAGGTCAACTATGTGTTAGTTCACCAATTTCTTTCTAATATGGTAATCCAAACCACTAGCGGCCATTTTCACAATTTCCGCCTCGGGAACAGGCGTAAAACACCTGCTCTTCATTTGCTTGAACCTAGAAATGTAATTGTCTATAGATTCATTATACGTGCATTTGACGTTAAATAAATCAGTCAGATTAACCCTCAAATCGCCCCTAAAGAATTGATCATGAAACAATCCTTCCAGTTGTGCCCACGAATGGACTGAATTAGCTCTCAACGTCGAGAACCAAGAAAATGCGTTCTTTGTCAAAGAGCTTGGAAAGAACCTCATTTTCACACCTTCCACAGTGGCCAACTCTCCCATTTCTATCGTGTATCTAGCCACATGCTCGACAGTCGATTCACCACTGTCGCCAGAAAATTTGGACAATTTGGGGATTTTAATCCCTCTTGGCACTTCAGCTTGTTGAACCCACTCAGGAAATGCAGATATGAAATATGGTCTAGTGCCTTGACCAATATTAAAACCAAGCCTATTCAGCATTTGCTCGACAGCCTGATTCACGTTTTTTTCTATCTGATTCCCCATGATATTGTGCCTGAGGTTGGCTAAACCTTGATGCACGGGTGGGCCTTGGTCTTGATTTCTTTGTAGAATATGCACCTGGCCATAGGCCAAGTTATTCAAATTCTGACTAAGGTTCTGGTTTGGCTGAACTACTTCGTTCTGCGCCACCATAGGGTTATTAATATTTTGCGGAATGCCCCCCATGTCCGGACCATGAGGTATAACCCCTGGGACTTGTTGAACATTCTCGTTCACTGGCGCTGCCAAACCCAATGCTTGATTTAGCCTCTCCATTTGTAAGGCTAGTGTATTACATGCTTGATTAGTAGTCTCCATAAGAGGCGTAATCACTGCACCCATCTGCTGAGTGAACATGTTCACCATCTCATGGTTACTATCATCTACTTGTTGTCGAATACTCGCCAACGAGTTTTGCGTTAATCCTCCATTATTCTGAGGCATTTGTCTCGACATGTCCCCCAGTCCTAACCCTTGTTGATTGGCTGTCGTAGTGGTAGCCATTCCTGCCATTCCTTGAGTATTGGAAGAATTTTCGAATGGCATAAAAGGCTGGTTAGCATATTGGTTGAACATAGTTGAACCAATAGCAGGGACTGTCGAGTTCTGCAAATAACCATACGGCATCCCAAACGGAGGTTGCATTACTTGCGGTATAGGCCTAATACTTGAGTTCCTCGCGCTTCCAGGTGATGCCTGAATTTCTGGAGCACTCTGAACCACCGGTTCAAGTACTGCAGCGCTCGGAATAACCTCTGCTTGCGTATTGGCCATCGTCATTCTAGTACCCGCTCCAGCGGTAGTATTACTCATCCACGGGATCATAACTACCCCGGCGTTCGTACTGGTGGTCGAAGCATTTGTATTGCTTGCCAATGCATTCGCACTAGCAATGCTTGGCGTTGTGGCATTACTATTCGTACTGCCACTCATGTTTCTATATTGCGTTACGTTAGAAGCAGTGATCTTTCCACTTCTTAGACGCATAAAACCATCGTTTTAAAACGAGTTACTCTAGACTCGTCCCACCGGGCGTGCCAATTTGTTTATGGGGAAATTTGGTTTATGGTATGATCCTACCAGTTTTGATGATCTTGAATGATCTACCAAATTCATCAAACAAACAAATAAATTTTGATGATCAAACGATTATGAATTCGAACGAGTTACGTGGTAATCTCGTTTCTGAAAACAATGGTTTCTTTTAAATATAACGGTCAAACTCTCAACACGTTAATTGTTCTTTAACATTCTTGGCTTTTAAGCCATTAATTGACAAGTTTTATGCCAAATTTGGTTATGATGATTCCAATTAACAACAAGTTGTTGTCGAAATGGCAATACAGACTCAAATAAACAAGGTTGGCTGTCGAAAGCCAATAACTTTGTTTACAAGTAAGTTAGAGCAGAATTTAAAACAAAAATGTACTACTGCGATATCATGGGGCATACATCACTGAAGCCCAACATGCGATTGAAGTTAATGCAGAAATGTGAGAGAAAACAAGTAAAACTGCTAAAGGACATGAATTTAAGTGAAAACGTGTAAATGCAGGAAATTAAATAACAGAAGCATAAAGAGCATGAATTTGAAATAGAAAAGTAAATGACTTTAAAAGTAAGAATGCAGAAAACAGCAAATGACAGGGAAATAAAAGACGTTGACTCAAAGCAAGAAAACATAAACTGATTGGAAAGTAAATGACATAAACTGGAAGTGCAAAGAATTGAAAATAGATTGAAACTTGATTAAAATGCAGAAAGATAAGGAATGGAAGGCATACGATGATCGTTTTCCGTTAATCTTCTTTAGCCGTCGAGATATTAGGAATTAGATCACGTATCCAACCTTGATTACATCGTACAACCTACTATTTATAGACAAAAATATGAAAACTGCTTAACATCCAACTTGACACGTGTACGGACATGGGTTGGTAGTTAAGTTTTTCGCTAAAAACTATCTAATCGACAGTATCACTTCCTGTCGAGCCATACATTGATTTTTACTTAATAATTAAGCCTATTCGACCATGATCATTTTGACCTCTTCGACGCGTTATGCCTTCCGTCGAACATCAGTCCCATCACTTGGTCTTTCAAACTTAGTTAATCTTCATTGCTTTTTCTGGTCTCTTACACTCTCATTTGTCGAATTCTAACATTCTGTCGATTAATCCAAATTTGAAATTTGGCACCCAACAGACAGACTGACACGTGTCCTTTTCTCCACCCTATCAACTGCTCGTATCATTTCCTCTTGAAAATAAACAAAACTAATTATTTCAAATTCAAATTTCAAATTCAATAATTCATTTAATGTAGCTTTTAATGACACCTAATTATATATATCTTGAATATTGTTCCTAATTTCATCTAAACATGATTCTTCCAAAAATTAAATTAAGAGCAGCTAATTATCAGATTTGATTTTATCCTGATTTAATCTAATAAGATTATTTCATTGATTAAATAATAAAATCAAATTTTCAGCCTATAATAAAATAATAAAATCATATTTTCGGAATTAATCTAACCTGATTGTTAAATAATAAAATCAAATTTTAGGGTTTGTTATTTCAAATTCAATAATTCATTTAATGTGATTGTTTTTAATGACACCTAATTATATTTCCTGATTGTTTCTGATTTCATCTAACCCCGATAGTTTTAAAAATTAAAGAAGATTTCCGGGACTGTTTAATATTTTTGGTTCAATTCAAATTTTTGGTCCAGGTACAGGATTGTTTATCATAATCAAATAAAAAACATTCTACATATTATTTATTCATGTTCATGATCTTTTATAATCCATATAATATAATTATTTTCTACCGCAAAACAGATAAATCAGTTTAAGTTCCATTTACACCACACCCAACGTCACAATAAAACAGGAAACTTAATTTAAAAAAATTTGAAAAATAACTGAACATTGCAGCATCCATATGAAATCATGAGAAATTTTATGCCTTATAAAATATATTTGATCGACATCCCATGACAAATATAAAAATGTCAGCTAAATATTATAATTTGGTGCCAAATTATAATATTAAAGCAAATCAAATTTCTTTCATACTAATCAATTACAGCCTATTGACAAGTTTATTTTTGGTTAACGAAGATTTGATGGAGATAATTTTGTATTTTGAGATGAACCTCACACCATTGGAAACTCTGTATAAACTACTAGAAAAATCGATTTTAGAGAGGAAAATTTGAGAAGGATGCATATCCTTCACTAATAGTGACAGATTTAGTGACAGAAAATAAGATATCAGGTGGACTTAAGTTGTATCTAGTTTGTGACGGAGTTAGTGACGGAAAAAATCCATCGCTCATTTATCCGTCACAAATTTACTAAAATACATTTAGTGAGAGATTTTTGCGACGGAAAGATACCATTTCTAACTCCTCCGTCACTAAATTCGTCACAAAATTTGTAAGACACAGTTAGTGACGGATTTAGTCACAAAATCCGTCATAAATAGCGACGGATTTTTTTCTCACTAATAGCGACGGATTTTGTGAGGTATTTTTAACTCAATGATTAGCGAGTGCTATTTTCCCTCACTAATAGCGACGGATTTTGTGAGGAATTTTTAACTCAATGATTAGTGAGGGATATTATCCGTCACTAATGTTTTTTTAAATGATTTTTTTTTCATGCTGAGAGGGAAATTTGGGGTTGCGAATATACATTTAGGGTTTGGCATTTCAAACTTCATTTATTTCCTTCATTCAGTGTAAAACCCATAGTCTCCTCATTCATCTCCCTCGCTCACTTCTCTCCTTCAGGCCGCCTCCCCTCCTCAGGTTTCAACTTCCCAGCAACACCACACTCAACAACAACAAACAATGGCTTCCTGCAAATTAGCAACAACCACCTTATTCTGCCGTTCTGACTCAGCCTTCCTCTGTCTCAACTGCGACGCTAAGATCCACCTTATTCCCCCGTCACCGCCACCTTCTTTAGGCCGTAGCACCGCCATTTGGCCTCGTCCGGCCAAGCCACCACCACCATTCATCTCCTCTCTCCTTCCTCTTCAAAACCCACCCCTATTTCGAACAAAAGGAATGAAAATAGAGCAGATCGAAAACCCTAAAATCGCCACCTTCTTCTTCATTTTTCGGCTAATCCAGACTTCGAATCGAAAAACTAGTTTGATATTTGGACTCTTCATGATCTCCTCTATGAAACCCCTAAAAAAAAATCCGTGAAAGGAGCAACTTGACCGTGAGCCACCGAATCGAAAAGCTTCCTCCGTCCCGCCGCAGCATTAACCCGCAACCAATTTTGTTGTGGCAAGATCTGTTTCGATGGTGGTCGCTGCGAGTTTGGTTTCTTCTTATCTTTTTAATTTTAGATTTGTAAGCCAGATTTGTTTGATTGTGGTCTGTTGTTGGTGGATCCATGTTCTTCTTCTGGATTTATTTTTTCTTCTATTGATGGTGGTGGTCTGTGGTTGGTGGATCTGAGATATAGGACGAGGTGGTTGTTGGGTCGGGGTTCTATTGTTGGTGGTTCTGTTGATGGAGGAGGCTGAGAGAGGAAGGAGAAGGCGGTGGTGGAAAATGTGAAAACTGTCGTAATATTCAATTATTATTTTTATAATAAAGTGCAAATTAGCGAGGGAAAAAATCAGTCACTAATAGAGAGGGATTAAATCCCTCACTGTTAGCGACAGAAAATGCGATATTTGTGTCTATTTTTTAGTGACGGATTTTATGGAATTGTGAGGGATATTTTTCGTCACAAATTGCGACGGATCCTAATTTCCCTCGCTAAAATTTTTGCAACGCCAAATTTAGTTACGAATTCGTGTCCGTCCCAAAATCCGTCGCTAATGTGGTTTGTGACGAATTTTTGTATGTTTAGTGAGGGATTTTGTCCTTCTCTAATTTCTATTTTTAGTAATTGGTCTATCAAGCAACAACCCATCCATCGTCACTCGACCACAACAAATCAATTCCATTTGTCACTTTTGCAACGTGAGAGAGTAATTAAACATCACATAAATTGTTATGTAAAAATGACATATCGTTGATGGCAGTAGTGTTTGGACAGAGCAACATTGAGTATAGTTGATATGCATGTTTGGAGACTTGAAAGAGAGAGGGGATAGAGAATATTAATATTATCAAACTATCACAATAATTTGAATTTTTTTTTTGACAGTAAAAATAATTTGAATTTTGTAGTAAATGAGTTGCTACAATCAATTAATAATTAGTGAGATCAACTAAAATATTTCCAAATGATCAAAATAAATCAAAATAAATCAAAATATTAATTATAATTATTAATGGAAATGTGATAATTATTCATAATAAATTATGATTGATATATCAATTAAAATTTGGAAAGTTATTGAATGAAAAATATTTATGATTGATGATAATTAATTGACAATAATAATTTAAAAATAAATTTGTTTTAGGCGAGAAATCGAATGAGGACGTGTTGACACTTGACATGCAAAACTGTATAATACAGTAGATATATATAATATAATATGTAACAGGGGACGACTCAAGTGAGAACACTTGATTATTGTGAGAAATGAGAACATTTAATTACAACCGTCACTACAAGAAAACTGCGTATTACCGACGTAATTTTACCGACGGCCTCGACTCCGTCGGTAATATTTTAATTACCGACGGCCAAGCCGTCGCTAATGCGCGAGAAAAAATCTGCTTACGAAATTATTTTTTTTGCTACGTTACCGGTAATTACAGACGACCCGTAAGCCCTCTGTAATTACCGACGGCTTGGCCTTCGGTATAGTTAACATATGGAATTTGAAGATCTGTTATTACCGACGGCTAAATTGTCGGTAAATAATTATGTTGGACAGTAAAAAATTTTGTTATCCCGCATTGTGTAGATTAATAAAGAAAGGGGTTGTATTACTGAGAATAGGGGGTGTGAGTAGTAAGTTATGTTTTTTTTTAAAAAAAAAAGAGTAAAAGGGGGGTTCTGATCGTGGGATCAGACGAGAAAAAAAAAAGAAAGAAAAGAAGAGAAAGAAAAGAGAGGAAAGGAAGAAAGAAAAGAAAAGAAAGAAGGGAGAAGAGGAAGAAGAAAGAGAGAGTGCGACGGAGGGAAGAAAAAGGGAGGGGCGCAGCTGTGGAGCACCATGGGTGGTAGCGACATCCCACAACGGCTGCGTGAAGGGTCACATATGGTGGCGCGACGACAACAGATTGTGGGGAGTGCCACTATTTACGAACAACAGAGAGGCTTGTTGAGCGGAGCGGCAACAGGTTGCGGTGAGGTCGTGCGAGGTTGATGGCGGTGGTTTCGGTGGCATGACCATAGGAATTGTTATTGCCGAATCCTCTCTTGCTCGTCGAATCGCATCTCACGTGCTGTTCACCAGAGTTAGTCACCGGCGCATCACCACCTCTGCTCTAGCTCTTCAACGACGTCATCTCCATCTCCTAATTTGGGTGAATTCTCCTTCTATTCAGTTTTCCTCAATTCCTTGAAAACCCTAAATCCCAAAATCCTCTTTGTGAATTTTAATTCAAATCTATTGATGAATCGGTTAATTTGGATTGTTTTAAAATTTGGATTGTTACTGATGTAGATTATTTATTTTGGGATTAAATTGTGATTTGAACCCCAACTCCTTGTACTGGCATAACCTATCTTAAAAGGAAGAGGAAATGATTTTTTTTTACGTTATGTAAGGACTGTGAGAGTAAATACGATTTGCAATAAATTTATTGTGTTGGACCGGTGCTGTCTTTAATCAACGTGTCTTCATTTTGGTAATGTTTTGATGCTGAAAAATGGATTCATTTGAGGATGGGTAATGTTATAAATGTAGTTATAATGATTTGAGTAAGGGATTTAATACTAGAACTTAATCAATGGTTGTGCTGGTAAATGAAGTTATTGACAGTTGACACTTAGATAAGATGATGCATGGGAAATAAGGGAAGGAGTAGTAGGAAAAGGAATTTTTCTATAAACCTTACCTACAATGCTCTCATCTGAGTTTATAATCAAATGTGTTTAATATATGTTTCGATCAGGCATTTCAGTTTGAGATTTCAATTCAGATTAGTAATTCAATAGCTGTATTTGCACAGGGGGGTTTTGTACAGTCATTTGTCTTTGCGAGGAGAGCTTACAGATTTTTTAAAATACAAGTTTGAGAATAAAGTATACTGGAGTGGTATCTGCAAATCACTAGGTGCGATTGAGAATAAAGTATGCTTTGTTGTTTGGCCATATCTGTAGAGTCAGGCATTAATCACTGATACTGCATTACAATCAGGAAAGAGGAAAAAGGAAAACACTGAGGGTTGATTGTCCTTCATGTGTATGCTGGAGGTTGTATTTGTTTATATTATTATGTATCAATAGGCTCCTTACAGTTCCTTTGGAATTTGATCCTCTTGTTTTGCCTTGGATCATTGTTACAATGCATACACATGTAGTGTTGGAGTTTATATTGCACAATTACGAGAGAAATTGAACTTGGAGAACATATTTCAGGGCGACCATAACATAGTTTGGGGTGACAACTGATATATGAAAGAAATATATTAATATACAATGGTAGAACATATAGCTTTGTTTTTTAGGTAAAAGTAGAGTATATAGATTTATAGAGGACTTAATGCTGCCAAAGAATTCTGATATATTGCAGCAGAACTTGAACACAAAATATCAGATCATTTGAAGTCACGATTCTAGTGCACATATTCCCAGCATTGAATTTTATAAATTTTAAATTTGCACATTTTCTGGAATTCAATTTTTATGGTCAGTGTTAAACTGTAGCTAAATTTCTCTTTGCTTGTATTGCTTTGCAGCCAGTTGTTGCAGCTTCACGAGCAGTAAGGAGCCCAAGGTTAAATCTCCGACCTGTTGTCATTATTTATAGTTTTTCTAATTTATAATTAACTTATTATTTATAATTAAAGCATGGTTTTGAGGATTTTGAAGCCTTTGCCTAGTTAATGGGTTTGCTGAATTTGTAAAATGTATAATTTCATCCATTTCTGCAGTTGCAAGATTGAGGAATCATGCAGGAGCAACTTGTTTTACATTGAGCGTTAGTAACAGAGAAGCTATTAGAGAACATATACGCTCACTATTGGAAGATCTGCTGAAAAAGCACTAGTCGTTGCAAAGTTTGTCTTCTGAGCTCATGTTGTGTGAAGTTTCTTTAAGTTCTAAATGCATCATGATGGGCTAATACTCTGATTTGTGAAATAAAAGGAGCAAATCTCAATGTGCTTGTTAAACTTTGTTCATTGAAATGAAGATTGTTGTATGATAAAGGTGATGGGCATTAATACACCAAACAACAAATTGGATACAATCTTGTTACTTTGTCATGTTTAAGAGTGTTACTTTGGGCGTTAATACCCATTTGTCAATAACGGTTGTTTAAGCAAGTTTAATTTGTTTAGTCTGTAAGACAAAAATCATGTGATATGCTACATTAGAGAGGAAAAATTAATCAATCTTATGGTAAAAACTGAAAAAAGACTGAGTTTTTATTTTATTTTAATTTCTAGATTACAGTGGGATTAGTCGTCGGTAACTTCGGATCTATTTTTTTATTTTAATTTGTAGCTTACAGTGGACTTAGCCGTCGGTAAAGTACAACAGCAAAAATGGTTGTTTTCGTGGATTTTACCGATGGTCATGTGACGACTTTCCGACGGCCAAGCCATCGGTAATTACCGACGGTTTTTTTGGCCGTCAGTAATTTTTACCAAAGAGGAAAATACCGACGACCTCGAGGCCGTCGGTAAGCCGTCGGTAATCTCGAATTACCGACGGTTTTTGAGAATTATCGACGACTTTTGGTTGTCGGTAATGACGAAAATTCTTGTAGTGCGTTAGATTAAAATTAACAGTTCAGATAATGTCATTAATTATAAATCTCGCGTGATCTTTTAAGAATTAAGAAATCTCACATGATCTTTAATTAAAAAGGAAAAAAATCACACGAGATTTGTAAATAATGACGTTATCTGAACCGTTAATTTTAATCTAACGGTTGTAATTAAATGTTCTCATTTCTCACAATAACCATGTTCTCACTTGAGTCGTCCCCATATGTGATATATGATAAATATAATAAATAGATGGGGAATAAAAAATGAATAATTTTGGTGAATAATCAATCTGATTAATAAAATATTTGAATTTCAAAACCTATCACATTAGTAATAGGAAAGTATTAATATAGTTATTCAATTAAAAAATGATAATTGTGATGAGAATGCTACGTGATGATAATGTTTTGCTGAAATTATGGATAAATGAAATCAAACAATATATAAAGTAGGAATGTTACATAACCTATTTACTGGTGTATTTATGAATGAAATAAATTTTGTAATAAATATCGATAAATATAAATATTATTTAAATTAAAATAATTGCATTTTGTCAAGAGTTGGAATGATAGAGTTTTGACACGTGGTATAGTCGATATGACAAGACAAAACTTCATTTTATATAACATAGTTGATAGTTGATTAATTTGGTTGGGCTTTGATCTTTAAGTTTCCAGGCCTAACAGCCTTGGACTTTGAATCGAATCATCATATTCATATGGTTGTTTGTGGCCACCCTTATAGCAAACATTCTTTATTCTCTTATTTTCTTTTCCCGCCTCTGTCCTTTTATTGAGATTGTATACACCCCCTAAGGTTTGTGTAAAACATTTTTGCATAACATAACAGGTTTTAAGTAGACTCAAATTACCAAGATGGAGTAAATTAGTAGACAGTTAGCAAGTTCCAAAGGAACATTGTGTGTGTTAGATGTGCGATGCGAAGGAGTTTTTTTTTTCTTCCCGAATTGGAAGTAAATAAATTAGGTAAATTCTTCGGTACACATAAAGAAGGTGGGTACCGATACCCATCCGTGAAAAGGATAAAAATAATCTCAATAAAAATAAAAAACAATAATTCAAACATAAATTATAAATAACAAAACAAATAAATCCTATAAAATAATCTCTAAATAAAAGAATAAATTGAAATATCAAAAGGAATTGAAATCATGTATAAAGAATTAAGTAAAACAATAGAAGAAATTGATAAAAATATAATTTTATTATTGTGATGAAATCAATAAAAAAAGAATAAGTTAGGAATGAAATTAATTACACAAACATTAGAATATTATTTAAGCAGGGATCCAAATAATAGAAATAGAGAAAGAATAAAAAGACTCATTAGAAAAAGTAAAAATGTATTAATAAATATATAAATTCTTTAAGAAAATTCTCCTAGACACTCACACTACCCAATATGAAAGTTAAGAATTTAAATTCACTTCAAACAAAATTAAAAAATAACGTGACATTAAATGATTAGTTACCAGATACCATACGCAATAAAACTGAAAGGTACTAGAGTTGTCAACCAATAAATTAAGTGCAATTATGGAAAATAGGCTTTGTCAAGAACCAATTAGCATGCTGCTGGTGCATTCCTCACAACCGATCGAGATCAAGAATCTACGGTGCTGTTTGAGGAAACTACTTTTTCCAAAGGCTGCATTGCAATAGCTTTCTCGTTCGTAACAAAACAAAATCGAGCATTTGCATATGCTACCCACCACGCCTCCATCACCATCACACCTTCACTTTTTCTTTTTCCCTTTCTTTTTTACTCCATATATAAGCTCCACCTCCTTCACTTCTTAATAGTACTACTTATTAACAACTAAACCCTAATAAAGTTTTTTGAGTTTACCTAGATCATATATTCTTGTAAATAAACCACTTTACAGTCTTTACTTTTTTTTTTTTTTACTCTTTTTCATTACATAGGTTGACTGCTCCCGGTATTATAATGTCAACATACACTACTTAATCTTTGCAATTTGCATTCTGATCATGATGCTTACTATTACAAAATATTTTTCCCTTGTAAAGGACGCACACCACTTAAACCACTATCTTTCTGCATATACAGAAGCCATAACATTTTGTATTAGGCGTTTGAGAGGTAAAAGTAAAAAGATGGGGAAAAGTTGAAAAGACATGTGCAACAAATTAAAATGAAGAGATTTTGCAAATATAAAGGATTTGAGAAACACTACATTTTTCATTCACTCCAAACGCTCTGCAGGTCTTTGAAATACGGTTTGAATGCCATGCTAAACAAACCATCATCCAAACACACAGAGTGGGAAAAAAAAAAAAACTAACGCTACATTCATCATCCACCCAAAACCAAAAACCAAAGAAACAAACACAAAAGAAAAGACTGACTCTACTCTAAAATACAGCTTAACAACTATAAAATACAAACTAAGGTTCTCTATATCTAGTGCCAAAAAAAGAGAGAGAAATTTAAAACAGTTTTGTTTACTGTGGTTAAGGATATAAACCATTAGTTGTGGGAATATCAGACCATGAAAGGGTTGGATTCCAGCACCCAAATTCAGCTCCAGAAACCGAAGATGACTCCAAAATGTTGGACAAAGAAGAAGTTGAAGCCATGTTGCCCAGAATAATTGGTGAGTTATCACTGCAATAAGTAACTGATGATGATGACCTAAGCTTGTGGTGAAGTTCTTGAATTCCACTCCTTTGATGTTCTCCAAGTACAAACCCATTATTTTGTTGTTGAATCTGATCTTCATTGTTTCTCCAAAAAGAGCTGCACAGAGCCTGTGAGTGTGAAGGAACTTGTCCAACAGTAGTATCATAGATTCTAGGATTCAACACCCCATTTGCAAACAATGGCTCCGCCACCATGTGGGACTGAGATCTCAAGTTCCCTTCTTCCTTGACAGTAACACCGCTAACAATAGGGTTAGGGTTAGGGTTTTGATTTTGGCTTTGTCTAGCTCTTAGAAAAGCCAACAAATGAGTATTTTGTGGCGAACCCCACAGGATTGGGCTTGTTGGAAGATCATGGTCGAACACCCTTCCAAGCTCCGATGCCACTGCCTTCATTTTTGTCGCGCTTGCCTTTGCTACTGTGTTGGACATGCCGGTGTTTCTATTTTTCCGGCAGCCACCTCCGATGGGAACGTTCCTGAGAGCACCGCCTTTGGTCCAGTAGCGGCGACATGTCTTGCAGAAGTGGCGAGGCTGAGTTAGGTTGTAGTTGTTGTAGTAACAGAACTTTGTGTTTGATGAATCACATCGTGGACACCTCAAATTTTGATTTTCTGAGGTGGTGGCGGCGGCAGCAGCGGTGGTAACACTTGGTGTGCAAGAAGCTGGAGATGGGGAAGAAAGGAGAGAAGTAGGAGATGGTGTAGAGAGAATTCCTTCGTTAATGGAGATATTCCTTTCTCCTTCTATGAAGCTACTACTAGCACCACCCAACAGTTCTTGAATCATCTTTATTTTTTAGATCTACAACAATCCAAAAACATGAAAAGGAAAAAGGGTGGTGAGTGGTGAGTCTTTTTGTGTTAGTGGAGAAAAAAAGAAAGAAAGTAGGTTTGATCTGTGCGTGCGTGAAATAGGGAGGGAGAGAGAGAGAGAGATGTAGATTAGATTGGATTAGAATTTTATGATGGATCACCTTCGGGAACCCAAGAATGCATCGAATGGGGACTGCCAACCTTAATTTATGTGAGAGAGAAAGCCAGCCCTGATTCAAATAAAACATGCTCTGACCGGACTTATCCGGCATGTCGTGGGTTCAAACTAATATTTCAAACATCACATTTAATATGAGACGGAGGGAATATAGTCTATGTTGCGAGTTCAAGTTTTTATAGTCCTTTTGGAGTGAGTTAAATGTAATTCATTTCATAAATATTTATTGAGCCTGGAGGCTTTCCTTATTTTGCACTCAGCCATCATTCTCTCTCCCTAAATTTTTATTTAAAAAAAAGCATTTTTAGAAATAAGTGTATTTTCAATCCATATAACCTCTGAGTGGTGATTTAAGTGATTATTACATGTCTTTCAAAATTTAGAAGGTAAGACATGAATGTTTCTTAAGACTCATTATCACTGTGATTTTAAGTTTCCATCATATTCAGAAGAGGTAATTTAATGATCTTATCATTGCACTTATTATATCATACGTGCGGTCTTTGCGGAACCAATTATGAATAATGTAAGAGAAGAAATAATTTTGCCTATCCCACTTAGGACTAATTAATGCCGATAAAGACGCGTCATTATATCCTAAAGATCCTAACAGTTAAACTTAAGATTTTAATTCTTTTTTTCTAACCATTAAAGATAAAAATATGTAGTAGTACCTTCGGTCTTATTTATAAGAGACAAAGCTAAAATTTGGTTCATTGAATAACTCATGTATTATAGACCAAATACATTAGTTATTCAATTAATCAAATTTTAGCTTTGTCTCTTACAAATAGGACCGGAGATAGTATACTGATTTCTTTGATAGTATAAAAGACTTAAATGACACTTGAAAAATAAAGGTAGTAATACTTCGCTTGCATATATAGTTTATAGACTTCTACTTGTCTTATTGATGGTGTATTGGGTTGGAGTACTCCGCACTTTCTAATATTAGTTATATATATATATTGCTTTTAAAAAAAATATATAGTCAATAGCCATGTAACATAATGCAAATCAAGTGGGAGAACAGAGTGAATTATATATATATATACACAAGAAGTAGCAATACACTACTCATTTCGTCCAATTATAAGTATCACATTTGTAAAAAAAAAATAGTTTCAAAATAAGTGTCATATTAGGTTTTTAATGTAATATTAATTGTTTTTTTTCCAATTTTACCCTCAAGTTAATAATGAGTACATCACTCTCGAATCATTATACTCTACTATATGTTTATAATAATAGTTAATACTCAATAGTTAATAAGGATAATTTTGTAAAATTGTTACACTCTTTTATGTATTTGTAGTTTTTTCTTAATATATGTAAAACTTCCTAGTGTTACATTTATAATGGGACGGAAGGAGTAGTAATTATCAAGATTTTATAAAATAATAATCCAAGCTTTCCTTGTGGGACCGGGGATTTTGGGTTTCCTATCAAAAGATGCTCCCTGTTGGAAAAACCATCGTTACAAGTTCAAAGGAGAATAGGACAGGGCTTAATCACGTGGAAGTGCGTGTAAAGCTGATTGTCCCTACTACTCCTAACTGAACAAAAGTGACACTGCACATCCGAAACCGACCGGCAATTGCATTTAGCACTTGTTGATCTCCTTGCATTCATTCATCCAATGATCCAAACTAAACTGTCCAAACAAATATTGTTCCGTCATATGATCCCGGGCTCACCGCTGGTGTGGCAGTTGAGTTCCAGCCAGCAGGGTATATACGAAACGAAATGAATGAGATCAGAAGAGAGAAATTATTATTCTTATTATGGCTTGGAAGAACTAGACAAATATAGGTGTACTAGTATTTTTTATTGAGATGGGCAACATAGTATTATCTGGATTTATAGTTTGCAGAATATATGCATGAGAAAGTATATGAAAGCCTTTATTTTTGTGAAAGAAAGACAAAAATTTAAGCTATTGAGTTGAAGTGAGAAGATTTGGGACAGAGATGGTTAAACAAAAAAAATGATATTGTCACACTTCATGGTAGGTATGAGTGAGAAAGAGATATATAGAAGAGAAAGATAAAATAATAAAAAATTGTAATGGGTAAAAAAGATAAAGATAAATAATGGTGTGAAAATATAAAAAATAATAATCAATAATTTAAAAATAATAAATAATTATATCTGCTATGATTGTGATGGTAGGTAAGTCGGGGTGGGTATGGGTCAGTTTTGGAGTGTGAAGACCCAACCCAATTAAATATATACGGTTGGGTTGGTTTAGTCGAAATTTTTTATGTAACCCGAACCAACTCAACCCGATTTTATATGAGTCGGTTTGGGTCTTGTGAATGGATTTATTATTAAAATAGTTATTTATAAGAAAAAACAAAAAAATTGGATAAAAATAAAGGAAAAAAGAAAAAAAATATTTATATGAAGAAAAAATCAACTATCAAGGCATTAAACATTAATTTATCCAACATTCACTCAATCTCTGATTGAAAAAACAACAAATACGAACCACAATATTTCATATTTTATGATATATAACGTTTACAGAGTGACATTATTTCATATTATATATAAAACATTCAAAATGCAAACGCTTATTTCATATTTCAAATATGCGACTCAACATTCACTTAGGCTTACAGGAAAAAATTCACTTCGTATAATATATGTGACACGTTCACTTAGTAAGTAAAAAAAATGTCATGTGTTCATTTATGATTAGTTGGTTTGCCCGAGTTCGTAATCTTCAGACCCGACACTCATCTAACAGAACCCATGATAGTATGTATTTTGATTTTTCTCGGTGCATCTTCCAATTAGATATTCCCACACCTTCGGGATGTAAAATTCATTCCTACTTATAGCCTGAACTTGACAATGTGTTTAATTTATTTTTAGGAAAATAAAGTTATTTCATTTTACGTTCAATAATATGTGACAACGAAGTGCAGCTCAGTTGGTAAGACGCTTCACCTACACCTAAAAGGATGTGAGTTCGAGTCATATAGGAGAGAAGTGAAGAACCGCTATTGATCCCATTTGTAAAGAGAAAAAAAAAAGAGCAATACAAGTAGGCATAACATCTAGAACTTGAGATCAAGCTGTGTATGAGGCCACATTAGCTAAAGTGTGGGCGACCTCTCATTAGCTTCCCTCCTAGCAAACTTAGAGTGAATCAAATGGTAATCCGCTACTTGCTAACAGTATATACGTAGTTGATAACTATAAGCAGCTAGCAAGACACAGTGTTTAATTGAACGTGTATATAAATGAAATAAAAATGTAATTCATGTGAATATAAATTTTATATATACTTCATACGTTGCACCTCTTGTGCTAATAATTGTTATTCATTTCGTAAATTAAAATTATTTGATTGTATGTAACATTGTATGACAAAAATTGTGGCAAAGTGAAAATAAATCTACAGAAAAACCTTTTCGTAACTGAAATTAGATGCAGCAATATTATTCACCGCTAGAGACGACTAATAATTCTGGGTCTCAATCTGATATGACTAAGTGATTACATGAATTGGCCTAAAAGCATACAGTTACAAATTACAAGTCTCCAGTCGTAATGACTAAAAGTTGTTTTCACTTAACTTTATACTGTTTTACCTAACAGCAAGAAGACAAATTGAACGTGAACTTTATGTAATCTGTCAACTAATTAATTGCATTTGCCAGGCTACGTGCTATGAACATGTATTATTGAGCGATCAAACACTAATTAAATGACAGACATAGCTAGTAACAACAATTAGTAACAAGATTAAGTGAACAATTTGTAGAACCATCAATTGTTAATCAAGTTCTTGAATATTGATTGAGAAAAGGTGTTAACGATGAAGGGTAAAGTAATGTTATCACTTACTCCCTCCGTTTCAAAATGACTATCGTTTTAGATAAATAAAAATTTTCATATTGACTGCCATTTTATTATTTCAATGTAACATTAATTTTTTTTCCCAATTTTATCCTCAAATAAATATTATATACATCACTCACAATACATCCTACTCTATTATACATTTACAATAATGGCTAATATTTCAATAATCAACAAGGATAAATTAATAAAATTATTTTACTTACTAAATTATTTATTATTTTTTTTAGTATTCTTAAAATAAATACCTTAAACGTCAATCGTTTTAAAACGGTGGGAGTAATTTGCGGGATAGGCTGACATACCAACTAACTAAATGGTAACCGGGGAAAGGAAAGTAAAAAAGAAAAAAAAAACGATGCAAATGAAGGGAAAGTAGATGAGGTAGCAGAGCAAAAACAAAACTGCGAATGTCAATTATTGGGATCGATTCCATTCCATGATTCCTAGCTAATGTCTGTCAATGTGATGTGATGGACAATAATACTAGTGTAGTGCAGTCTGAAGAATGAATGCACGGAACATCAAAATATAAATAAGAGCTCTGAGCGCGCGTGCCGTCTGGAGAGGGAGAATGTAAGTCAGATTATGAGAATTCAGAAAATACTACAGTACAGTAGTACATGGAAGGACAAGGCTTTTGGCTTTTAATTGGTTTTAGTATTCGTAGTAGTCCCTTTTAGATGAGTTAGCTAGATACTATACTAGGAAGTAGGAATTAGGGTGAGGAGGAGGAGGAATGGGGAAAGAAAGAGACAGTGACCATCAGTGCTGCTGCTAGGCTATGTATGTTCAGTAGGAGGAGTGCAAAACTTTATTCAATCAAAAGCGGGCACTTCGCCGGGCAGAGCGGATAACGACGCGACGCCAGCTTTGGCTAAAATCGACATGTTATGTTATGTTATGTTGGGCAACGCGGGATTATGGAGTAGTATTTTCTTAACTATTTCTCTCTCTCTCTGTAGTCGCAGTCAAGGGACCTCCCCTTCCTCTTACTGCCCCCTCTTACAATTTTGCCACTTTCTTATATAATTTTTTAAAATATTTTAACAAATATTTAAATAGCGAGATGCAATAAAATGATGGTGTAAAACATTTTTACATTCGGTATGTGTCAATTAAACTCTATAAATAATTACTCCAAGTAAATTTTTTTTAAAAAGAGTTTAATAGAGATACGTTGTCTGTATAAAATATTTTTACGCCAACTTCTAATAAGAGTTTATTATATTGTCACATCACTCTATTTTGTAACTGCATTTTAAAATAAATGTGTAATAGTGAGCTCTTATTAAACGTCAGTATAAAACTGGTTTATAGTCGGGGACGGGAGCCAGGTGCATCACTCCCATGGCCTGGCCCGTGGTTGATTTTTTAAAAACTTTTTTTCACTATACTTCTCACATTGTTGAGACATAGGACCGCAACTAGATTGGCCAAAAGCGACCTGAGTACTGAGCTCCTACCACATTTCCCTGGTCATCTACCAAAACGGGCACAAAAGAAAAAAAAACGACCCTCTTCCAACTTTTTATTTTTTATAAAAAGGCTAAATAATGGAGTTGCTCACCACAAACCACACACTACCATCAAGCCGCAATATCAAGGGGAATGTGCTTGAGCAACACTGGAATGACGGCAATCTCAGTTCCTCAATCTCACACATATTAAATTAAGTTTTTATTTAAATTTTTTTATTTATATATTTTATATTTTACAAAAATATTTTTTTTAACTCTTATAATATGATTATTTGGTCTTGGCCCTTGGTGGACTGAACTCCTTGTTTCGTCCGTTTATACTGACAGTGTATGTCCTATTTTCTCTTTTGAGTAAACCAAGTACGTAAGTTAGATGTTACGTTCTATGTATTTTTTATGTTCTATGTATTTTTTTTCCTTTACGAACTTACATATATGTATTTGAAACATTAAATAAGGTATGTAAGATCTGAAAGACATGTATGTAACGTATAGATATCAGAGGTGGAACATGAAAGGACATAACACCAATGCATGAGATGTCGATGGAATACAAACCCAAACTCCAATATGCATGGGTCATGGGCCCCTACCCATGTCTCTCCTTATCCAGCATTCCAGCTTTCTCAGGCTCCCCTCATTTCCTCTTTTTGTCGTTTTCCCCCTCCCGTGTAGTCTAGTTTTCCCATCCTTCTACTTTTTAATTGTGTGATACCGTGATATATACATTTCTAATCCGCAAGTAGCCAGCGGTGGTCATTTACTTTTTTTTTTAAAGATAAATAAGAAAATGAGTCTCGTTAAAAACTTTTTGATACAAAATTTTTTTTAGGAAAAAAACATCTAGAAGAAAAAAGAGTACTTCTGCTTTAATTTATTGAAAAAAAATGGAAAAAAAAGAAGAACAAACATAGGGGACTAAGCCAAAACTCATATCAAAAAATTATCTAAACCTATAATTAGGAAGGCCAAGTCTATCACGAAAAAGTCTTCTCTAATGAAGTCTGGAACTAGGCCAAAACATCTAGCGATGGTCTTTTTTTTTTTTGGTCTTATGGCCCAGCGGCCTACTACGCACTCCAAAGAGCGTTGAAAGGGGGGCGTAGCGGGTTCGAACCCGCGCCCAAGCGGCAAATACTTTGCCAGTTGTACTAAACACCACGGACATCTAGCGGTGGTCATTTACTCTGCAGTCTGGCTTTTACTAATAATCTCAGCCCATATATAGACTTTCCAATATGTGATGACCACCGATCCACCCTTTGTTAAAAGAAAGTTTTTGCTCTCATCAACAAAAAAAAAAAAAAGTTTTTGCATTAATCTGGCTGTGTATATATATAATATATGTAGACCATTAATCATGTTCCATGTCAATCCATCCATTTCAAACACTTAAATAAACTCATTTGCCCTTTGAAACAAAGCATTGTCTATATGGATACCTTTTGTTATCTATACACACGTAATTAAACACCCATATTTCTTTTATTTGGGCTGTTATTTTTCGTATGGGCCTTGCCTTATTTGTTGCTTGTTGGGCCCATCTTTCTGTCAGATTGTTTCTGGTTTATTGGTCAGCCTACTTAAGGTGACCTATTGTGTTTTTGTAGTTCAGACTTTTCATTCAATGAGATATGATATTTTTGTTTCATTCCTTTCCTTCTCGATGCTAATATGGTATCAGAAGAAAAACCCTGAAAATCAAGATCATGTTCAAGCAAAACCCTAATTCGTCGTCCTTGTCTTTATCTAGCGAAGCCGAATCAAGATCCTGTTAAATCGATATCTTCTTCAACAATGACAAAAAACGAATCCTCATCTAGCGAAGCCAAATCACAACAACCTGTTATCAGTTCTACCACCACTGATCCTACCCAAATTCCTTCTAGCGCCTATTACATCTCTCCGGGTGAAAACTCAGGAGCTATCCTCGTCTCTCCACCCCTTAACGGAGACAACTTCCACTCCTGGAACTGTTCGATGAATCATGCGCTTTTGGCGAAAACAAATTCAAATTTGTGGACGGGTCGATCACTACGCCGCCTACCTCTGATCCTCTATATGATGCTTGGGAGCGAGCCAACAACATTGTGGTGTCTTGGATCAACCGGAGCCTCACACCTCATATCGTACATAGTACGGCCTACATTGATAACGCAAGAGCTCTATGGCTGGATCTTCAAGATTGTTTTGCCAAGGGTAATCATTTCCGTTTTTCTGATCTCTTGCAAGAAATACACTCTATGAAACAAGGAGATCGAAACATCTCAACTTTCTTTACTGATCTGAAGACTCTCTGGGAAGAATTAGAGTCTCTGAGATCTTGGCAACCTTAAATATTTCCTAGGCTTAGAAATAGCAAGATCCACTAAAGGTATACATATTTGCCAAAGGAAATATGCCCTTGACATACTTTGAGATACATGTTTTTTAGCTTGCAAGACAGCCACCACACCCATGCTCAAGGATACAAAATTGCAAAAGGAAGGGATTGCTTTGGAAGATCCAGCCGCGTACAGAAGATTAGTAGGCAGATTGCTCTACTTAACCAACACCAGGCCTGATCTGTGCTTCTTTGTACAACAACTTACCTAATACCTCAGCTGCCCCACTACTGTACATCATCAAGCTGCTCTTCGGGTGTTAAAGTATTTAAAACAACACCCACACATGGTATTCTCCTGTCAGCCGCTTCTCCTTTATAGTTGAAGGCTTTTTTTGACTCGGACTGGGCTAGCTGCCTTGACACAAGAAGGTCCACCATTGGATTCCGCATCTTTTTGGGCAATTCTTTGGTGTCCTGGAAGTCGAAGAAACATACCACAATGTCTCAATCCTCTTCATGAGCGGAATACAGGGCATTAGCAACAATTGTTAGAGAGATACAGTGGCTTGCTTTCTAATTGGAAGATTTAAAACTTCCTTTTACTCAACCAGCGTTATTTACTGTGACAACCAGTCTGCTAGATACATCGCTGCAAACCCAATTTTTCATGAACGAACGAAGCATATCGAGATCAACTGCCACATCGTTCGGGAAAAGCTTCTTTCAAAGTAAAGGCAAAGCAAAAATGTTTCTGAAATTCAGTACTCTGATCAATATATATGCGCCAACTAATTATATGGGAAAAGGAGGAATTGGTCATCCCTCTTTCAAAAGAGATCAAGAAGTCGTGAGTTCTTCATTATGTTGTAGCTTTTCTTCGCCATATTGGATGTTCCCTACCTTAAATGCAGCAAATTACACAATGAGATTGACCGAGGGTGTGAATTCCGACAAAGGTTTCAAAGCCGACAGAAGCTAATATTGTTGGACAAGATTCCTTGGGTAGGCAAATAGCAGTGATCACCTCATGCCTAGAGGGGCATATATGGACTCTAATTGAAGTGGGGAGGAACCTACATGCGGCTGCTAATATGGAGCATCATCATGTGTTCCATGATGGACAATGTTTCAGGACCTTCAGAACAAATAGACTCGCCTTTTTTTTGGTCTAGTACACATGGTATAGACAAGGGAGAAAGTGGAGCGTTATGAGTTCAAACTCGCCTCTCAATGTTCACACAATACTTACATATGTTTTGTCACTAGGCTGTGCACTCGGGACGATCTTATAGGTACTCGTAGTCAAATTAGTTTGAAGCAACCAAGGAATGACAAGAGGGAAGCAAATATAGGGCATCCATCAGCATAAATCCCTAAAAAACAAATTGTTTGCTTATTAGTGAAAATAAAGTGTGATATTGAGTCACACAAAAATTTATAAGTTCAAAGCAGGGAACATATTCAGCTGCTAATAATATGTCTTCGCAATCTCTTGAAGGTTCGAGAAAAGCTCTTCTGGTTTAGAGAACATGGGCATGTGATCAGCAGTAGCAATCACTCTAACATCATTTGTATGGTTTCGTTCAATCATTGACAATTGAAAATCATGTGTTAACACATTGTCTTGTTGGCACACTATGTAGACCCTGGCCACAGTTCCGTAGTTGTCTTTTGTGACTCTTGTTTTCTCTTGTAACAACTCTTGATCACCGTAGATGCGGGTAGGTCTCAACAGTGACATTGCAAGGGTCAAGTCCTGGTTCACATAATCATACATCACCATCGTCATTATATACGTGTGAGATGTAAATTTAATTTTTCTTTCTAGGTTGGATATTTGGAAAAAAAGTGTATAAGTTAATTGGTTTCCTCACCAAACTAGAACAATTCCGAATAGAATTTACTGAAGTAGTGTAATTTCAACAAAAAAATTACAAGATGCAAGTCGCACATCGAGTATATGACTTGCATGCATTTAAAAAACGAAATTTTATTAAAAAAAAATTCATAGACAAATTACCTTTTTATCAAATATCTAGTTGTATATTGAGGTATTTGAATTGATTATTTTTTTTAATCTTTTAATAAAACCCTAAAATAAGTCATAAGATAAGGATAAGACTTATTTGTTTATTTTTCTAAAATAAATAATTTATATGCTAGTTATAGTATTTGACCTTTCTAAATATCATTGATCAATATGTTTTGCTCGTAATTAAAAAATATATTAAATATTTTACTTAAATTTATAAATTATTATACATTTATACTAACCTTCAATGTAGAAAAATAAGTAGAACATGAAAATTTGGTCTCTATAATACTCGTTTCTTTGTTTTAGTCCTTAGAACTTTCTTTGAAATGGTCCTTGAAATTCATTTTTTTTGGGGGGGGGGGGATTTGATCCATGTTGTTAAGTTGTTGTTGCTAACTGCTGAGGTGGCTCACGAAAGACCACCTCAGCACACCACACGGCTGACATGTCATATGTCAATTTCTATTGTTTTTATTTTAGCCCATTTTAAATATAGTAGTTTAAAATATATTATTTTTTATTTTAGTCCCTATAAATTATAGTCCTTTTTATTTTAGACCACATCTCCATCTCTCCCTTTCTCTTCCCTTTCACTTTTGGGCCACTTCAAAGAGCCCAACAGCAACAGTGGACATATTCATTTTTTTTTCGTATAACATTCCTTCACCATGTCGAGCAATGGCGGATCCAGAAATTTTCGTTAATGGGGGCAAATCTATAATATTTCATAGAAAAAAAATATTATAAGCTAGTGGCCTCTAATATGGATTTGGTGAACCTCTCTATTTTACAAATTTTCATCGTTAATTTGTTAAATTTTAAACATCTCAACACTAGATTTTTAACGGTTTATCCAAAGAAAATTTAAAAAAATAATATAAAATCAAATATATCCAATTTTAACATTGAAACGACCTTTAGACCCCTAAAATAGAGTCTATATATTAGGGGGTCACTTTACAAAATAGATAATCTTATGACAAAAAAAAACTGATAATAAAGTTGTCACAAATTAAATTGTCATCTACACATTTTTTATATTTTGAAGATATTGTATGAATTTTTATTGTCAATATTATCAAAAATATTTCTTTTTATATACGTAACAAAACAATCATTTATATACATTCTTAGAGGGAAAAAAAGAAGAAGTGATTGAGAACCAGAGAGACAGTGGGGACAACACCTATTTTTTAATGGGGCCAAATAAAATATTTATTAAGAATATAAAAATAAAAATATATTACTTTGTGTGGGGGCATTTGCCCCAATTCCATGTAACTGGATCCATCACTGATGTCAAGTCGAGAAGGGGAAGGGAAAGAACAGAGGGAGGAAAGGGAGGGTTATGGCTGACATGGAGGGTCTCAAATAAAAACTAATATATTTTAGAGGAGCTGAAATGAAAACTAATATATTTTTTACGGACTAAAATAAAAATTATATAAATTGACATGTTAAGACATATTAGCCATGTGACGCGCTGAGGTGGCCTTCCATGAGCCACACCAACAGTTAACAACAACAACAACCTAGCAATAGGGACCAAATCAAAAAACATATTTAATCTAACAAATTATCATAGACAAAAACACATTAATGAAATAATGTCTCACAATGAAGGCATCTTCTCATCCGTGTAAGTTGAACCATTTAAGGTTGTTCTCAATGTCTTTAACATTAGACCGGGAAAGGTACTGGTTCAAGGTTCAAGAGTTGGACCGGAAATAAATATATTATAATTTTTAAAATTTTAATATAGTATATTATATATATATATATATATATTAATTTCTAATATTTAATTTATTATATATATAAATCACATCCAAATTTTTATTTTTAATAAATAATTAAACACCACAATAGTTAATTTTGGGCTTTAAAATGTAAAGTGAAGACATGAAATAAATAAAAAAATAAAAAACGTAAAAGACAAACGTAAAGTGAAGACAACAATTGTGTAATATAGTCTTGATGTTATATTAAATAGTAACAATTGTTTAAACTTATCTGCCGTTTTTATTATTATTTTTTGTTAAAAAAAAGTAGATATCAAAACGTTTCCACATAATATATCAGCAACACCCATGACTTAGTGGTTTTTAGAGCAATTTTATCGCGGGTGTCTTTAATTTTTGCCGCGTCTCTTTATTTGTGATGTGGCTGCCAGTTGGATAAAAAATAAAGCAACGCATCTTTAAAATTGCACAGAGTTCATTTGCAGGGAACTAAAAATAAAGCAACGCTTCAGTTGACGTGTGCTGTTGTAATTGGACAAACGCATGAAAAGTTTTGCACGTAAATAAAGCAACGCAGCACAAGAAACCCGCGTTAAAGTTGATCTTAGTGAAATGAGTAAAAGCTGTCAAACCAGAATCTGGTCAATCGGTCCGGCCGGTTTTCACGGTTTAAGCAGTCCATCCGGTTCTTGATCGGTTCAATGACAAAGTTTATGCATTCAATCAGATCAGATTTGTATTTGGTTCGCTGTTGAACCGGTCGGACTAATCGGTCCGGTTCAGTTTTCAGAACATTGGTTGTTCTGCTTCTCATGCAATGTGTGTGTCAAAAACAAAAATCAAAAAATAATTTGTAGGACTAATATACATAATAGTAAATTGAAAACTATAAAAAAATAACAAAAATGGTATGTAATTATAAGTAGAGGTAAGACCAAAAATGATAATTTATAAACATGTTTTCTTCCAAAAGAATTTTTTATAAACATTTTAATTGAAAGACATACCTCAGGTGGAGATAGTTGGTATAAGTTGGATGCTAAGAATTGGGGCCCAAATATCATAGATCCATTTGGATGATTGTTGGGGCTATCATCAAACAAAAGCTTTGAGTCCCCGCAAGAATCCAATCGATTATACTGCACTTTGCAAAATGAAATTGCAGTACCGAAAAATTAAATAGACAAAATTAAAGGACGTACAATTATAGAGACAGTGAAAGCAATACACACACATTAAATACATACTCAGTACAAACACGTACCATTCAGAATGTTTTATCGGATTTTTTTATCCTTTTTGTGCAATTTCATTTTAAAATTATGGCTATAGTGTAAATTATGTTGTCGACTCACTCGATTTTCTGGAGCATCAAAAATCAGGTGGAAGCTATTTTTTATCTTTCTGCTGTGATGGTTCTATTTGTGTTATTCACGACTCTGCACCTGCTTCCATTTCCACCATTTTGCAGGTGGAGGAAGTTGGTTTGTTGGGCCATAGTGGGCTTTATAGTGTTCTTGTTTGGGGCACGTAGCCCTTTGTTATCATCAAAAAAAAAAATCTCAATAAGGTTATTAGATTTCGACATTTTTTAAGGATCTATCCAAGAAGCTGACTTATAGCTAAAAAACTTCATTCTAAAGTAAAAAACCATATACCAATAGTCAAGATTAACACATTGTTTGGAAGGAAAGAAACACAAAGGAAATAAAAGGAAGGAATAGAAACTAAAAGAAAAAAAAGATTTTATTGTGTTTGGTTACTAAGAAAGATGCAGGAATAGAGAAACAGATACAGCCCCCATTATATTTATGCTTTCTACGCTGCCAAAAGAAGAAAAATGACGGAAGAATACAAGAATGATGATAAACATAAAATTATAGGAGAAAGTATAAATATAATCTTCATTGAAATAAAATACACATATAGATCAAATAGAGTAATCTTATACTGTGGTGGAAATTCTAAAATGAATAAAGTGGAATGGAACGAAATAGAATGAAGTGCACCAGAGTAAAATAGAACAATATTTTCATTCCATCATTTAAGAATTAAAATGAATGGAATTGAATAAATTATAATTTTTTTATTCTTTTTTCACCCTTGTTTTAAACAAACAAATATACCGAAAGGGAGAGATGAAGAGAGGACAAAGAGAGAGGGGATGGAGAAAGGAAAGAGAGGTGGAGAAATAGATAGGAGAGGAGGACAAAGAAAGGAGAGAGCCGACCCAATAGGGAGGTCATTAAAACCCTTTGCTTTAGGCCTCCCAAAAAAAAAATTACTTACCAAGGTGTCACAAAGGCCATATGACCAACCACTATGTTGCGGTAATTAATTGTAACTTATTCACCAAAATAATTATATAATATGTGAAATACGTATTAAAAAAAGCGCCAATTCATTTTTATTTTTATTTTGTCAAAAGAAGGCCTCAAATAGAAATTAGCTTAGGCTTACACATCTGTTGGGTCAACCCTGAAAGTGGGAAAAAGGAGGGAAAGGAGAGGGGGAGGGGGAGAAAGAAGCTTGGAGGAAAGAGAGGGAGAGAAAGGGGGAAGAAAGGTGAGAGTCGAGGGAGGGAGATCGAGGAAAGAGGTAAGAGGGAGAGAGAGTAGTTATTTTACGGAGGGAGAGAGAAGTTGAAAATAAGATAAAAAAGGAGATAAATTTGTAATTTAATAATTCTAAAAATAAGGTAAGATTGATTTCTCCTAATAAGGGAACTTCACCCATTCTATTTTACCAATCCAAGCATAGCCTTTAGAAGAAATGGAAAAAGTTTTATCCAAAAACATATTTTTCCTATTTTTTATTTTATTAATATATTGTACTAAATTAAATACTTACTTTACTTGTACCTAATCTTTATTGCATTCTTTTCTGGATGGTCCTTTTGATTATTATCAAATGGGTTAATTATGTTGTTTATCCTCCAAAATTATTGAATATTTGATTTTAGTCTATAAAGTTTAAAAATTATCTTTTTGGCTCTAATTTTTTTGAAATGTGTCACAATTTGTTTTTATTGTTTTGTATTAATACCTATAATATAATTTTTTATTATTATTTTAGTCCATGTAATATCTCTTCTTTTCTCGTTTTAGTCATTATCATACTAAGATTACATGAACTAAAATAAGTAAAAAGTGATATTATAGATATTAAAACAATACGACGAGAATCACTTACAACACGTTTCAGAAAATTTGGGATGATATTTTTTTTTTTTAAACTTTAGCGACTAAAACTGAATATTTACTGACTTTTTGGATGAAAATCATAATTAGATTGTTGATCCATGTCATAATTAATCTTATTAAAAAATAAAATTTTTTTGTGTTCTAAGGATAACAAAGAGAATTGGACCTACTAGGCCAATATGATAACCCGCAAAACCTAGCGGGTTAGGTACCACAGCCCCACTGACCAGTCGGGTTGACCCGCCTTACCAACTTGAAATTTATTTATTTTTACTAATTTTTACAAAATATAATTTTTGAAGAGCCAACCATTATTTTATAACCCTATTTTTATTTTTATTTTAACGAGCCAACCCATAGCATGACGGGCCAAAGATTTCAATTCTCTTCGTTGTTGACCTCATCGTTTAAGTGTGTGTTTGGTTCTGTGGTGGCGAAAATTGATTTTAAAAGAATTGATTTTGTAAAATTGATTTTAGTTAGAAGTGAGTTGAATGTAAAATGATTTATGTTTGGATGCATTCACGTAAAAGTGAGTTGAACAGTAAATTTGAGAGTAAAAATCACTTTTGATAGCAAAAGCTACAATTCCTAGCTTCAAGTTAGAATAAATTCTAAAAGTAAAATCAATTCTACTCGAGAGTAAAACATCTCAAAATCAATTTTACGCCTCTAAAATCAACTTTTGCCTCTAGAATCACTTTAGTGAAATCAAACATACACTAAAGCGGGTTGGATGCGGGGGAAGACGGTCACGCTTTGCCATCGCTATTAAATGTGTTCCCTGACTAGATCATCAGGAGCCGCACGTTTGTGTATCTATACACACAAAGCGATGTTGACGAGGCTGATACTAATAATGATGAAACATTAGGAGGAAATAACGATAACTGGATAAGTATCCGTACCTCTTGGAAGAGAGTCAAAAAGCTTAGGTCTGGGCCAGGCATGATAGCGGTAACAAATACCGCAGCAGCAATTTTCTTGGGGAACAATTCCATAGCCATAGATATGCAAAGCCCACCCAAGCTGTGACCCACCAGGATCACTCGTTCCTCTTGTGGCAAAGACCCCAGAAATTCCATCAACGGCTCGCAATATTCTGTAATAGAATTAAGCTCCCGCACCAGCTTTGGATGGATGCCAGAAGCGGCCATGTCTAGAGCTGTGACTTCGTGTCCAGCAGATTTCAGCAAAGTAGCAACCTTGTACCAACACCACGCCCCATGGCAGGCTCCATGAACCAACACGAAGTGCCTCTTCTCCATCTTTCCTAGTCACTCACTCCTGTTCTCTCATGTTATGTTATGGCCTACTGTATATATAATGTAATAATAGCCCATAGAATTGCCGCAAATTTTTTGTGGGTGACAATTTTCATATTAACAAATTAGTGAGTAAAGACGCAAACCAGTATTTAAGAAAAAGAGTTACTACCTCTCTTCCGTGTTACTCCCTTCTTATAAGAGCATTTTGCTTTTTATTTGTCCCACTTTATTTTATAAGGTCTCTTTAAAATTTATCGGTAGTATTAATTATTTTGTCTTCTTATTATCTTTATTTAATTCATTTTTGTTTTAATCAATAAGTTAAATGAAGTGTAATTTTTTTTAGAATGACAAATTTTATTATTTATAATCAACTATATTATATAAAATTGAGTTTTGTTACGTGGGACCATGCCACGTGTGAAAACCTAGTCTTTCCAATTCCCGCCAATATGCAACTTTTGTTTTATATATTTAATTTAATTTATTTATATATTTTGACATTCATTAATTACTAAATAGATTTCACTCATTAATCAGATACATATTCATATCATTACTATATTACTAGTGTATTTATCCGTGCTCACACGGGTTCTTCGTATGGGTTGTAAACTATCCAATATGTAAGAATAAATTTGAAGTCTTTTTTCCAACAAAAGTATTAGCATATATGATTTTGTCAAAAAATATTATAGATAATTCATTATGAAGTAGAGAATACGTGTATTTATATGTATACTTCAATTTTAAAATATAACAAATAAACATAAAATATCGGTTCTATTTTTCTTATATTTAGATACAATTTCTCAACTATGATTTTTAACAAAAAACATATTTAGCATAAAATTAAATGATTTTATCTAAATTACAATAAAATAACTTCAAAATAAGTAACATGAAAAAGAAATGATCAATTATCTATGTTAGACAACAAATTTATCCTAGAATAAATTATGGTTTGTATCGTGTACAATATCCAAACTTTAAGAAGAAAAAATAAAAATACGTATTGATTTAACATTTATTATAATTAAACATAAATAATCACGTGAACACTGAAATGCTGAGAATATTTTTACTTCAGTGAAATGTTGGAAATTTAAAATTTTAATAATATTTAAGAGATAAATATATAAATTATGAAAAAAAATTATAAAAATCAAAATTTAACTTTATATAGTTATGATTTTTCTATTAAATTTTATGATGTGCATAGTAAAATAAATCAGTTATGAAAAGTTATAAAATTAAAAGTAACCAAATTTGTATTGTAAAATAATGATAAATAGTGACTGATAATTGGTATAATTAATAAATCGAAATATGTAAGTCATTTAAGAGAATATATTAATAATTTACATATTTTTTTATAAGTAAAGGGAATAATAAAAGAATTATAACACAAGCCTAGGGAGAGCACATGAGAACGTAAAGCAAGACTGCGGGAGGGAGAAGAGACATCTACAATAGTCCAAATAAGATCACCTTGATGATCCATTTTGGCTAAAATATCTGCACAAAAATTTACTTCTCTGTTATTAATAATCTACACTACAAAATTATTATTTAACATGAGGTAATAATGGTTGATATAATTAAACAATAACAAAAAAATTAAATTTATTTAGGCAAAAAGATTAATGATTCTTATGTAATCACATGACTTAGATAATATTTTGATTGAATGACAATTGTCTAGATACAATATTAATTGATTGATCGATATGCTTTAATTTATAACATTTTGAATTTGAATTTGAATTTAATTTAATTCAATTCAAATTTGACTAAATGATAAAAGTCTAGATAGAAGCATTAAGTGATTGATATGCCTTAATGAATTAAAAAATAAAAAATAAATTATGTTTCATTATGGTGGGAAAAGAATGAATATGGAGCTGTCATGTGGCATGGGTCTACGTGACAAAACTCTATTTTATATAATATAGTAGATGTCAATTAATTACCATTAATAAAATTAGAAATATATTTCCTCAAATAAATCATCAAATTTTAATTGATATATCAATTATCAATCATCATTTATTATAATACAGTATCTAACTTATATATTTTGGACTCGTTTAATGAAGCCCATAAAAGTAATTTAGTTTATGTGAAATAAATTTGTTAGTTGAAAGTAGGTATTCAATCATTTTGAAATATAATTTTTCAAAAGATTTACACAAACGTCAGAAATAAAATTAAAATAATTTTTTTAAAAAGAAATAATTTTGAGAATCATATCATGTTTTTTAACGTAAGTAGTTATTCATTTTCACAGTCTACTATCTACTATATTATATAAAATAGAGTTTTGCCATATGAGACTATGTCATATGTCAAAACTAGATTTATTCAATTTTTGGCCTAAACAAATTTATTTTATTAATTTAGTTTTAATTAATAATTACTCCATCTGTTACTAAATGCAAGCCTCATCTGAATTTTTTTTTTTGCCTCATTTCAAAATTTTCACACGTCCATCGCACGACTTAATATACTAGTATTCAAAAAAAAGAGTACAAGGGGTACTCCAACTCATACACATACCAATCAAAGAGTATAGCCCCTCATAGGAACCTCAGTCAAAGGGGTACTCCAACATTGATTCTTACGCCCCAAAAACGGGAGTAGGAACCCCTACTAAACTACCTCCTAGCAATACATCGTATTGGATCAACAAACCACTCATAAAACAAGTAAGGAGGGGCCCTTTCCCTAGCGAGAAACTATCGCCAAGACAAGGATCTAATCTTATCGATCTAAATGAAGTGTAACCTAATTTGCCTTTCCAATAAATTTAAGGGTAATTTAGGTAAAACAATAAAAATTATAGACATATTTATTGTTTTAATTACATTAATTACATTCCTGGTAGGAGAGATTTTACCAAAATACTCTTACAATTTGTGACTGATGGAGTATAAGAAAATTTTTGGAATTTTTTTTGTCCCAATTATAAGAAAAAGTAAATAATTTTAATATGTATTTATTACAAAAATTCTTTTTATACTCCTGTGTTATGACTTTATATATTCCAGACTTCTTTATTTTATGAATTAATGACATGGTGAGTATAATATGAGGGGTATATTTGGAGTGACATTTCAATTATATGGCATTAAATAAGCTTGATTGGTTTTTGTGTTTTTTTTTCTTCGGATAAAGAATGGTGGTAGTATTTTGATATAAAAAAAAGATAAAGAGTGTGTCTATATATATATATATATATATATATATATATAATCAAATTATTTGTATTATAATATATTTCAAAAGTACACACGATGTTAATCTTAAATTTTTTTTATAATAATGTTAATCTTAACTTATTTCAACATGTTAAATAACGTTGAATTATATAAACATATATATAATAACTTTCAATTCATTTGTCAAAAAAAAATACTTTCATTTGTATAAAAAAACTTTATTTTGAGATATAATTACCTTAAAAAACTATTAGACAATATGATATTGCTAAAATTTTGTATAGATATAATTGATCACTTTCCAATATTAACAATATATATATATATATAATTCAACATTATTTAACATGTTGCAATAAGTTAAGATTAACATTATTATAAAAAAAAGAGTTATAACATCGTGTGTACTTTTGAAATATATTATAATACAAATAATTTGATTATAAATTCATAAAATTCAATGCAAAATAATAATTAAGATAATGAATTTTTATATTCAACGGCTGGATTGATGGTATAATAATTAATTAATGGTATAATAATACTAAAGTATTGTATTGATGTAATTTAATAGTTCCTTGTCAGTATATTTATACATTAATATATTTGATTCTTTTAAAATGAATAAAGAATTAAATTATGAACTGTTAACTATTAATAAAAAATTAATAATAATTTAACACATTTATATATAAATTGTTATGCATGTATACATAATATTAAACATTAATTTTTTATCAATAGTTAAGTTTTTTTACTTTACCAACTGCAGTTAATTACTCATTGTAAAGCAGAAAATCTATTCTAAGTGTAAAAATAAACCTATATTTTTAGGAGTATAGAGCAATTAAACTTTATTTATTTGTTTATAATTTATCATAAAAATCCATGACACTTAAAAAAATATATAATAAATAAAAAATTACAAATATATGAGATATTTATAAAAATTATATTTACAAAAATACGTCCCATTAGCATGCAACATAATTACACGTAAATGCACTTTTCTGGTTGTACGTAGTCCTTAAAAATTAATTAGGTCCCAAAAAGCATAGAAACTTTGAGTTTGGTCCTTTTTTTAGTTTTAGTTTATTTGTACACGATAGGATGTGTCTTTGTACAATGAATATAGTTTATGGAGATTAGTTTCAATATGGATAATTGTTGTAGGGAATAAAATCAAAATAATAAAGACTAAAAACTACTTTTCTTATATTTCATGCCGACAAGATTTTGTTGGGACTAAAGCCTAAATTGAGATATATATTATATCAACTAAAAATATATTTTAAGTGGAAAATAATAATTATCTTGAAATAGTAAATTAATAATTTAAATATGCTTATAACCCATCTTTGATGAACTACTGTGTGTCGTTTCTCGTCGATTGCTCTGGATGCGTAGCCGAATTGGATTCCACTTTCCAGACACCAACAGACAACGATTATGCCGTACCCCATGGCCAGCCAGCTATGATATTTGAAGTTTCAAACGGTGGAAGTTTCGTCCAAAAAATATAGTTCCAAACTTGTCCGGATACATATATATGACTTTGTAATTTTCAACCGCACCTTCGGGAGTTACATTTGAGGACCGATATTTTGACTAATATAAAACTCAAGATCTGCGACTAATGTAATAGATGGCTCATCTGGCCGAGTTGATTAACGATTAGATTTTGAAGCCTACTAAATCTTATAACGCACTACACGCATCAAATTTTTTTCCTTTCTCTCTTTTATATTGTTATTAATTGTGTTTGTTTAAGCTTTTCAAGGATATCGTTTAAAAAAAATTATTTTTATGGATAAAATAAAAAGCTATTTGTGTTAACTTTTTGGGATAAGAATCATTTTTTTAAAAAAATATGATTTTTATGATGGTATATTGGAGATTATGTTTTAGAGATTTTTAAAAAAAACAAAAGCCAAGAGCCCTTTATTACAGTTTTTTATTAAAAAAATCACTTTTTGTAAGTTAAAAATCATTTTTATTGTTATTAATTGTGTTTGTTTCAGCTTTTCAAGGAAATCATTTTTATGGGTAAAATGAAAAGCTATTTTTGTTAGCTTTTTATGGGTAAGAATCTCATTCGTTAGAGTTCTTTTTTATGAAAAAATTACTTTTTTAAAGTTAAAAATCATTTTTAGTGCTATTAATTGTGTTTGTTACAGCTTTTCAAAGAAATCATTTTTATGGGTAAGATGAAAAGATATTCTCGTTAGCTTTTTATGGGTAAAAATCATTTTTTTTAAAATGATTTTTACGATGGTAAACAAACACAAAATGATTATGCTTTTCTTAAAAATCTCTAAAACACAACTCTAAAATCTTGAATGTCAAAATCACTTTTTTCTTAATTCATAACAAGCGGGCCCAAATTTTTTTAAAATTTTTATGATAGTAAACAAACACAAAATAGATTCTAGTTTTCATAAAAATCTCTAAAACATAATCTCTAAACTTTTGAATATCAAAATCACTTCTTTCTTAATCCGTAACAAACAGGCCCTAAATTATGTTTGTTTACAACTATAAAAATTGCTTTTAAAAAAATGATTTTTGTAAACAAACACAATTTATCTTTTATTTTTCTTAAAAATTTCTAAAAAAATAATTTTTAAATTATTTTTGATCAAAATCACTTTTGTTTAATCAGTAACAAACAACCCTTAATTTTTTAATCCATAAAAAGACCTTTAATTTTTTAACTAGTTATTTTTTTGTAGTTATAATGACAAATTTCAACATTTATTGAAAGAGATTGGGTGGGGGAAAACGTAGGTGTTACTCATTTTTTTTCAAGTCATCTGAGTCATTGATTAAATCCAACGGTATATTATAAGTGGTTCACCGGTGAACCATATGGTGAGAAGTTCACCCTAGAAGCCACCATATAAAACTAATATCTTTTTAATATATTTTTTTTATAGATTTATCTATTTTACGCAACTTTTTAAAACCAACCGTGTGTTTCACAGATTCAAAAATTATTTTTTGGAACAACTTTTCTAGGAATATAAAGATAGGAATTTTATTCCTGGACATTTTTTAAAAAAGTATTTAGTTAGGATTTTAGATTTCCAAGAATTTTTATTTTAATTTTCCAGGAATAACTAATTCATGTTTGGTTTGTAACATATTTTTCCAAGAATAAAAGTCACACGTTTCCTAAAATACCCCTGTGGCTGATTCGGAACGTTGAGACACGGGAAATTGGCAAAGGATTATACAAAAGCCAAAACTCTCTTTCTTTATGCAGTACCACCTAACTATTTAACCACCCTATCACAATATTGGGGAGAGGATATCACTATAAATCACAAAAAAATGCTACAGCTTGCATACAAAAAATACACGGCTCATTAAATGACTGAATTTGGGATCATTGAGCTCAATTCTAGTTGGACCGCATGACTTTCATTATCCTTTCAAGTATTTTTAAATATTCTTTAGTATAAAATAGATTTCAGTATAAAATAGTTAAAACACTATAACTGGTGATATAGATGCAAGCAATGCCTTTGGACACTCTTCATGGGGTAAATGGCTACACCCACATAATGCATCAAAAATGAAATTCTAGAGTACACATAGTTCAACACGATGAGCAACTTCCATGCATATTAACATACACAAATCAATTCATAGATTATAAAATTTGACTCCCTGGCTTTCCATTGCCAAAATTAATCCTCTATGCATAGTTTTTGCTATATTTGGAAACAATGGATAATCACAAAGAGCAAGTTCCATTTTGAAAGACTGGTTCCGTTTAAAGTGGTGTCGTTGCACTTTTTCTCCACGGTGGTGCCGTAAATTTGGGCCATAGATTTAGTAATAAAATAGATGTGTGGTTGTCATTTTGGAAGGGGCAACCTGTATGATGTTATGGACAAATTTGGGATTTCTAATTTAAATGAGTTTTACACATTTACTGAATGTGTTAAAATAATGACATACTCATAGTGAATGAGTAATAAAAGATAAAAGCAAAAGAAGAAGAAGGAGAATATGATTGTTTACTGTTTCATTGATTCATAATTCGATGATAGGTCAAGTACAAAAGGTGCCCATATATAGCAAACCCCTGATGACATACATACACCACATTGGTGCTTATTCCATGGAATAAAAACACTACCTCAGCATAACTAACTAGCTGAGTCACTATTTACAGCTCACTCCTCCCATGTGCTTTTCACTCACACCTTCTTCATTTTCTCTAATAGAATCTTCTAGAGCCAGCTCACATTTTTCCTTGCCCTTACGGTTATTCTTCTGCTTTGTATAGTTTTGTCTTCTTGTGAGGCAATTAGAATCATCATGTATATTCTCCAATTTTAACACCCCCCCACAAGCTGGACCATGGTAGATGTCTAGCATGCCAAGCTTGGGAATAAAAGGAGCAAACATGTTTAGAGGCAAAGCCTTTGTAAAGAAATCTGCTAATTGAGATTTTGAAGAAATTAAAGAATCTCAAAATTCCTTTCGCAGCCTTCTCTCTCACAAGATGACAATCAATATCCAAATGCTTGGTCCTTTCATGGAATCGATTAGCAAGAATATGGATTTGCACTTTGGTTGTCACAAGATGTAGCATGTGGCCTATCACAATTAATCTTCAAATCGCCAAGAGGTACAATAACCATTGGAGTTCTGGATGAAGCAATGGATGAGCTCTATATCGCTCGATGAGGACCTAGACACAATGTGTTGCTTCTTTGTTTTCCATGAAATCGTGATGTTCCCAAGAAAACTTGAGTCTGGGATCGATCTCCTAGTATCTATGCAGCCCCTAACTGCAGATCCGAAAAACCAAACAATTGGAGAGAAGAATTCCTGGGAAAAATAATCCTCACTCGGATCGCTCTTCAAATATCTTATGATTCTAAGTCAATTGTAGTGTGTCATTGTTGGTGCATTAAGGAATTGGCTCAATTGTTGAGTAGCATATGTGATATCAGGCCTTGTTGTAGTCAAGTAGAGAAGTCTTCCTATGAGCCTTCTATAACCAGCATTGTCTTCATATGCCTTACCCGAATCTTGGTGCAGTTTTACTGCTGAATCTAAAGGAGGTTTGGCTGGTTTTGGGCCAAACAAACCAGCCAGAACAAATCTAGACACAGATTTCCTTTGGCAAATTGTGATGCCTTCTTTGGAGTGAGCAACTTCCAATCCAAGAAAGTATTTGAGGACTCCTAGATCCTTGATCTTAAATTTGAATCTAGAATTCCTTTATCCTATTGACTTCCTCCAAAGAATATCAAGCAAGTATCACATCATCAAAGTATACTAGAAGGGCTGTAAATAAATTCTTTGAACTAAGAGTGAACAATGAATAATCTGAATTAGATTGAGTGTAGCCTTGCTCAAGTAAGAGAGAAGTTAATTTTTCATACCACTTCCTTGAAGTCGCTTTAGGCCATACAATGATTCGAGCGCTGGTACACTTGATTGGGCTTTTGGTCATTACCCTTGTGGTAGAACCATGTAAACATCCTCTTTCAAGTCTCCATGGAGAAAAGCATTATTCACATCAAGTTGGTGCAAATGCCAATTGTGAATAAGCTAAAGCAAGCAACATTCTCCGTTGTCAACTTTGCTAATGGTGAGAAAGTGTCAAAATAGTCAAGTCCTTCCACTTGATTGTATCCTTTGGCCACCAATCTTGCCTTGTATCTCTCGATAGACCCATCTCGCCTTTGTGCTTTATCTTATACACCCATTTACACCCAATAGGTGTGACATTCTCTTGGTAGATCAACCAGGTTTCAAGTCCCATTCCTCTCTAAAGCACTCAATTCACCGATTGCTTTCCAAGCAGTGTGTTTCACTGAATACGTTCACAGAACTTTGTGGCTCATGTGCAACATTTAAAACTCAAGGCAAAATCTTTGCATTTAGATGATAAGTTTGAGAAGGAATGGTAATTTGAGATGGTAAGGTTTACCTGGAGAATGTGGCTCGGATGTGCTTGCGAGAGAGGCTGCAAATGTATTCGACAAGTATGATGGTCGATGCCTTTCTATTCGATTTTCTCCAGGAGGTGTCCGCTTAGATTCGGTCCTGGTCAGTGTTAAACAGGATCTCATCACAAGGTTTGGAAGGTTTCTATATCGTTGTCGCCCATCGGGTTCTAAGTCTAGTTCATTCTCACTCTAGGATGGGTCTGCAGACGCAGGGAACGCAAGGTTCTTCCGGGTTGGGAGTTCTGGATAGATTCTCCGCAGTGGAATGTAGGATGCACTGTGTTTGTAGGATCAAGGATAGGTGTGGCATGGTTTGAATTGTTTGACAAGTCGTAATCGAGTGATAGTGCAAGTGGTGAGGGGGTCAGGTGTTGGTTTATAAGGAAAAATGTTCTCATGATAAGTCACATTTAGAAACAAAAATTTCTATTGTTTAGGTCATACATGACACCTCGACTTTTGCTTATAACCTCTAAAACACATTTTCTCCCTTGGTTCCAACTTTGGTCTATGTGCATGCAAAGTGGAAGCAAAACAAAGAGAACCAAAATTTTTAAGTCATGTAAATCAAAGTGTGTGGCCATATAAAGCGAGTAATATGGTGACTTATTATTCAAGAGAGGTGGAACCCTATTTATGATGTAGATGGCATGTGTGACAAAGATAAGACCAATATTGTTTAGGTAGTTTCGACTAAACAATAAGGCTCTTCCTACATTGAATATGTTGGTGCTTTCTTTCCACTCTCCCATTTTGTTGTGGAGTCTCCACACAACTAGTTTGGTGGATTATCCCTTTAGAAGCATAAAATTGGGGCATGAGAAATTCTAGGCCATTATCAGTCCTAATGGTTTTAACTTTAGCATCATATTGTTTTTCCACCATTGAAATAAAATTCTGCACATGAGTTCTCACTTCACTTTTAGATTTTAAGAGAATTATCCAAGTAAATCTTGAATGATCATCATGGTCACAAAAATAACTATGGCCATGAATGGAAGATGTGGAAATGGGTCCCCATATATCAAAATGCAACATCTCATAACATTTGGAAGCTTTAGTAAAACTTTGTTTATAAGGTAATCTTTGTGCCTAGCATAAGGCATACATCACATATGGAATTCTCATCTGCTGGTTACAAAAGGAAAATCTCTATTGATGGAAAGCAACCTAGCATTAGACAAATGTCCCAACCTAAAATGCCATAAAGCTTCTTGAGGTAAAATATCGAATCTCTGCTCAGTGCTTGAAACATAAGACTTCTTGGCATCAACCACCAACTAAAACAAATACTCCCAAGCATTCAGAACCAATCATCCTCTTGGTCATATGGTCCTCAGTATAACACATTGTTTTTGATTGAATTGAACATGACAATTCAGTAGCGCTAGTTTAGAAACAGATATCAAATTGAAATTAAACTCGGGTATGTACGGGACATCACAGATTCTCAACTGATCAACTCAACAGCTTCCAAAGAATCTTGGCCATAGAAAATTGACCATTTGGTAGGTTCACACTAACACAGCTTGATATCATGGTAATCTTTGAAATGATTTAAGGAGCAAAGACACATGTGGTCACTTGCTCCTAATCCACAATCCAAGAGTAAAGTGAACAAACATTAAAACAGAAGCCGAGTGTGTGATATACTGCTTTTGGAATTATCTAATGGTCCATGACCAATTTTGGTAACCAAATTTGCTTGACTCAACTCCCGGTACCGCAAAGATTTCTTTGAGTATTGTTGTTTTGATCAAATTCAACAAAGATTTCATATTGTCTTTGTTGAGTGAATGGAAATGCACTTTACTCTCATTTGTCTCGCTTTCTTCTTCGAGCATTAGCATATGCTCCATTGACATTCCTTTGAAAATGTGGAGGAACTCCATGCTTCTTGAAGCAAGTCTCCACAGATGTCGATCCTTCCACAATGGTCGCACACTTTGGAGGTGTTTCGCTTGTTGAAGCCCGAGGAATATCCTCCTCCGCCTGCCTTGGCTTGACTAGGCTTCTATCGAAGAGATTAACCAATGCCTCGACTCATCATTCTGGGATACTGGCTCTCATGTCGGATCACCATGGAGAAAATTTTGTTAATACTTGGCAAAGGATCCATTAAAAGAACTTGTGATTTCACCATGTTGAAATTGTCATTCAAACCAAGAAGGAGAATCGATGTACAGTTCAGATCATGATAATGCTTCACATTTCATTCCATTTACGCAATTGCATCAACATGACAAGTGCATACAGGCATGTGCATATAACTATCCAATTCTTCCCATAAAACTTTCAACTCAAAGTGTAATATTCAAGTGACATTAAGTGACCCTTGTTTTAAACCATAGACCTCTTGTTGTAAATCTGAAATTCTAACTAGATCTCCTTGAGAGAACCTCTCCTTTAATTCGATCCATACATCAAAGAACATTATCAATGAAACTATAGATTGTGCAATGACTCAGAAGCAATTCATGAGCCACGAGTGAATCAACATGTTACATCTAGTCCATGCTCTATAATTCGCATCTAAAATATCGTGATAGGAATTGTACCATCAACAAACTCAAACTTGTTCTTACCTCCTAGAGCCCTCCTCATGGCTCGAGCCCAAGCATGGTAATTCGCTTTGGTTCAGAATCGGTGTCACTTTCAATCGATGTAGACCATCTCCCTGATGAACATGGGGGGTTAGTGGTGTCTTCACCACCCGATTATTCCCGATTATTCTCGTTTCTGGCACCATGTCAGAGTTGCAGACTCTTAATCGCTCTCTGTACCATGTTAAAAATAATGACATACTCATAGTGAATGAGTAATAAAAGATAAAGCAAAAGAAGAAGGAGAATATGATTGTTTACCTGCTTCATTGATTCATAATTCGATGATAGGTCAAGTACAAAAGGTGCCCATATATAGCAAACTCCTGATGACATACATACACCACATTGGTGCTTATTCCATGGAATAAAACACTACCTCAAAGATAACTAACTAGTGAGTCACTATTTACAACTACACTCTCCCATGTGCTTTTCACTCACACCTTCTTCATTTTCTCTAATAGAATCTTCTAGAGCCAGCTCACATTTTTCCTTGCCCTTACGGTTATTCTTTTGCTTTGTATAGTTTTGTCTTCTTGTGAGGCAATTAGAATCATCATGTATATTCTCCAATTTTAACAGAATAGGTTATAAGAAATCATGAATTTATAAAACAGAGCCATTTCATGAAATACTTGTGGTTTTCACTTTTTGAATGGAACAAAAAATAAGCAATTATGTTCTGACATTAATTTTTTTGTGGGATGTTCATGACTACTATATATGATCATTTGTGATCACCAGATTTTTCCAGACCCGCCCAAATTAAATTGTTGCATAGCCGCATAGGGTAATGACATTCCCTTCATATTTTTAATATTAATTATTCTCAGCACGATATTCTCTTGTAAGGGTTAATTGTTGTATAAAGTAATGTTACATGATGTAAATGAGTTTGGCAACTGATTGCCAAAAAGTCCAAGTGGCCATGCTTTTTTTTTATAAGCAAAAGAATATTTAAGAAGGAGTACAAGGGGTACTCCGAACCCAAATTTACAGAAGTTCGGGAAAGGAAGTGCTTCGTTAAAACCTCTCAAGGCCAAAACCCAGTGGGAAAAAGACCAAGAGAGGAAAAAGAGTACAGCTACCAACCCTACAAAATGACAAAACCAGCCACCACCAAAGGAAAAAAGAGAAAAGGCACTGCAACACACGATAATGCTCTACACAGATCACAGAACCAGGAAATTCGTCCACCAGCATAAACACAACGCCACTCCACCAAAAAGTCAACCACACTACAACAAAAGGGTGCCACACCACCCCAAACCACAACAGCAGCAAGAAACCAAATACAACAAATGCCACCCAACACCCATTTGATTGTAATGCAACGTAGCTACAGGCCTCCACAGAACCACACCAGCATCCACAACAAAGACCCCCACATCACCTGAGCATCCCTCTGGCCAGGACTAAAGGAAGAAAAAACCGCCCCACCAAATTATGAGAAATACCACATGCATCAAATAAATCAGCTCCACCCAACTGCACCACCAATGGACCAAGCAAGCTGTCCAGCGAACACAAAACAAAAACAGCAACGAAAAGCACCAGCAGCAAGCCAACAAATCAGTGCCCCAAGACAGAATTCCACAGTATTGCACACCTACTATGTAAATGACAACACATTAGTTCTACCTTCGCCACTTGCATCCAAGGCCACCAATTTAGCTAACAAGCGAGCCCTTCAACTCCAGCACCAGTCAACCCAATACACCCAAATTCATCCAGCACCTCACATAGCTCATAACAAACCACAAACCAGAAAAAACCAGTCACGAGAGGCATTTTAGCGGACAACTAATTACAAATATCAGTATGTTCTCAAACATTCGCGTGGGCAACTCCACCAATCAGAAAAAGTAACCTTAGATTTCCTACCCTCCTTATGAATAAACCAACCCCAAGAAAGTGACTTAATATGTGACACTACAAGCTTAAAGTCAGCCACCCCCCCTCAAATAATATGTTATTCCTCAAACGCCACAGCGACCACACAACTGCAAGCCAAATAATGTGCTTAACCTTTTTGGTTCTCCTCCCTGAGAGAAATGCTCCATGATGCAAGAAATGATCCACCCCGTCATTATGATGAGCCCCAGAAAAACCCAGCCAAGCATAAACAGTGCTCCATACCTTGTAGGAGAAGGAGCAAGAGAAAAAGAGGTGATTACAATCCTCACCTTGGCCAAAGCAAAAAACGCATGAAGCACCCAAAGTTGGATCAATGACACCTCTGTATTGTAATGCAATCCTTGTTGGCAATCTGTCGTGGAATAAACGCCAAGCAAAACACTAAATTTTCGAAGGAACGGCGCATCTCCAAAGCCATTTGAATACCTTACTCAATTTTACCTCCATCGAAGACTCAATAAGAGTTTCCAATAAAAAGTTATATGCTGATTTTGAAGAGAACCCCTGCGCAGAGTCCAACAACTACACCCAATACTCCGTCCTTTCACGTTGAAACGTTACTGCAGCGAGCAACCCTAGTAATTCATGTAACAAAGCTTTCTCCCACTCAAATAGTGGTCTTCTCCAACACCAAGACCACTGCCAATTGTCACCATTCCAGTTAACCATGTTCGCCACACTAGCATTTTTATCAACAGTCACCTGAAACAATCTCGGAAAAAGATTTTTCAAAGAAGTTGTCCCGCACCAAATATCGTTCCAAAAGCTGATAAATGAGCCATTACCTAATTTGCGCCGTATAAGATCATTGAACCAGTTCAGCCTGCCACCTCTGCCAGAATCCACAGAAATTAGATCTTTCCACCAAATAGATGCCCCACGGTTAGACCTGTCCAGGTTGTCTCCCAGCACACTTCTATGCAAAGGACCATATTTATATTCAAGTAGTTGAGTACACACGGCTTCCTCCTCTGTCAAACACCTCCACTTCCTCTTAGCCAACATAGATAAATTGAATAATTCCAGATCTTTAATCCCCAAACCACCTAAATTCTTTGGCTTGCAAACATTATTCCACTTAACCCAACATATCTTACGTTTCTCCGTGCTACCGCCCCACAAGAAATCTCGTTGTATCCGAACTAGTTTCTTTAGCACCTTTTTAGGGGCTTTGTAAAAGGAGAAGAAGTACAATGGTATGCTTGTTAAAACTGATTGCACTAGAGTCACCCGGCCCCCCAACGATAATTGTCTTCCCTTCCAAGATGACAATTTTCGCTGCATTGATTCCACCACCGGGTTCCACATAGGCACTTTCTCGGATTGTCACCTACGGGGACCCCAAGAAATTTGAATGGGAATGATCCAACACAACAAGATAAGAAATTGGAAGCTGCCTCAATGAAGGAATCATCGGTATTCAGACCAAACAACTTGCTTTTGTGATAATTCACCCTAAAACCCGACACCATTTCAAAACCCCTTAATAGTGCCTTCAAGCACCACAAATTATCCCAAGTCTCTTCACAAATAAAAATAGTATCATCCGCAAATTGTAACAACGAGTAGGCAATGTCCTGGCTCACCCGATACCCCTTGAATAAATCTAAGTCACAAGCCTGCTTAACCAGCCCCGCCAGCCCCTCAGCTGCGATAAGGAAAAGAAAAGGCGCTAATGGATCACCTTGTCTTAACCCCTTGGTAACATGAAAATCCTTAGTGGGACTACCATTCACCAAAATTGACATGGAACTAGAGAAGATGCATGCTCTCATCCATCTCATCCAATCCTCGTTAAAGCCCAATCTCCTCAACATATACTCCAAGTAGCTCCAACTAAGGGAATCATACGCCTTTTCGAAACCTATTTTCATCAGAAAACACTTATCTTTTCTCCTCTTAGCCAAATCGATTAATTTATTTACAACCAGAACACCATCAAGAATGTTTTTGTTTGGGAGGAAAGCAGACTGACATTGAGAAATGACCTTAGGAAGTACCGCGCTGCGAGCAGCTTTGCGATGATCTTATAAATACTCCCAATGAGTGAGATGGGTCTATATTCAGCAAGAGATTGTGGAGACTCAACTTTGGAAATCAATGCAACAAAAGAGGCCGTGACTGCCTTAGGTAGCCTAGCTTTAGAATGAAACTCCATCACCATACCAACCACCTCCGGTTTGATCACCGCCCAACATTATTTGAAGAATGTAAAATTGAACTCGTCGGGACCTAGGCTTTTATTGCCATCACAGCTGAACACCGCTTCTTCGATTTCTTCTACTGTGAAGGGGGCTGAGAGAAAACTATTATCTTCTGTGGTTATCTAGTTGAAGTTTACTCCGTCCAAAATCGGCCTTACACGTTCTCTCTCCTTATACTGATTTTCAAAATGTTTCTTCACCTCCTCTTTAACCTCCTCCACCCCATCCACCCAACCATCTTCTGACCTCAATACTAATATTTGGTTACTTCTCCTTTTTGCCTTCATACATGTGTGGAAGTATCTAGTATTGCCATCACCCTCTTGGAGCCACTTAGCTCTAGATTTCTGCCTCAATAAACTCTCCTTAGCATGTAGCTGTTGCCAAAACTGAGCAGTGACTTCTTCCCTTTGGTTGGAATCAGTATCAACTCCATCTTCAGCCAAACTATCCAATGCATTCAAATCTGCAACCAACCTCTCAATTTGCAGATCCATAATCCCATAGACTTCCTTATTCCACCATTTTAATTTTTCCTTCAAGAACTTCATTTTCTCCCTAAGTACAAACGACTTCTCACCGGTAGCCGGGCAAGCCTTCCAACACTCTTCCACAAATTTTCGAAAATCTTTGTGTTCCACCCAACAGTTGTTGAATTTAAATGGTTTTGGGCCCCAATTGTTATCAGACCCAATCAGCCAAACGGGACAATGATCTGAAATATCTCTCTCCCCAATCCACTGTGCTTTGACTGACCAAGCATCAATCAGTTCATCTGATAAGAGAATCCTGTCAATCCTACTCATAGCGGTACCATCAGTCTTATACCACGAGAATTTCTTCCCTAGTACAGGCGGTTCAATCAGACCCATATCATTGATGAAACAACTAAATTCTTCAATTTCATTTCTGTTAGCAACCAACTGTCGACCCTTACGTTCCCTACTCGATGTTACTGCATTAAAATCTCTCGCAATGCACCAAACACCCACATCTAATCTTTGTTTGAGTGATACCAATCCTTCCCACAATCTTCTTTTCCCAGCCATATGACAGGGTGAATAAACATTCACACAGTATACCAATTGACCATTCCATAAACCACATATCCCCAAGAAACCCTCAGCAGAAAATACAGACTTCACAGTAAACAACCCCTTCCTCCATATGGTTAAAATCCCACCAGAGAGTCCCAAAGATGGTGTAGCAACCCATTCAAAATCGATGCCCCCCCACAGATTTGATAGCAATCTAACATCCAATAGTTCTCGTTTAGTTTCTTGAATAAAACAGAGATCAAACTTACCTGTTTGTATAAGACCCTTCACTCTCCTACGTTTGGCTTGATCTCCCATCCCCCTCATATTCAGTGTGACAACTTTCATGGTTTCTTCTTTGATTTTCTCACGCTCTTCACCTTGGCAACTATGTCTCTTTGCTCCATTTGTTGCACAACCTCAACATATGCATCATCCTTGGCCTCTCCATCTATCCCGATAAGTTTTTCGATCCTCCAAGTTTTTTGCTCAACAGCTTCTGCATACCTTGCATTGAACGTGCCATTGCACCTTCCAATGTCCGAGCTTGTCACAGATTCGCAGCACAGCACGGAACCTCCTGAGAACCGCGTACTAGCAGTCGACTCAGAAACAGCAACGTTTTCCATTGAAGGCTCACTTGCAGTCGCTGCCACGATGGTTGCCATTTGGGGTTTATTTTTCTCGTGGTCGGCGTTTGCAATTGCAGTAGTAATTGCCAAACCCTGAACCGGTGGAGAGCCTCTGCCCAGACCCAATTCGCTAAGCCCTTGGCTTGTGGAGGAAGTGGTTCCCACGCTGAAGACTTGGACCGGCCCATCACAACCAATCATAACTCCACTCGGACCACTCCCAAAACCCACTTGATTTTCGGACTGGGCCACCGGGCCCAAAACACCAGCGTTATTATTCACGATAGTTTGGCCCCCCTGACTAGTTGCCTCGTTAGAGAAATGTTGAGTATCCGCTTGCGACTCATCATCTTCCAGTGGACCCACCGTACAATCCATGTGGTTGCAACCCTTAACTGCTATCGCCTTGTTTAGCACTCCTCCACTAGGCACAGCATGCGCCGTATTGCCGTTCTCAAGGAATAGAATATTGGAATTGTCAACAATCGTCTCACCCAAAAACTCTCCAACTGCCAGCTTGCCTGCTTCCACAACCGCCGCCTCTTCATCTGACTCATCCTCCGCCGAGTCTGTGTCGATGGTGGAGTAATCCGGCATGGCGTTTTTTGCTTTGATCCATTGGAGAGGCCCGTACCAATCCTCGACGATTTTGATGGAGAAAATTTCATCATTGATCCTAGCATTAATCCTTTGGTTCACAACATCATGATGCTTTGTCCTAACTAATAATCTGGCAACATCCATTGTCTTCTTCTTCTGAGTGTTATCATCAACAGCCATGAAAGTGCCAAGCATGCTTCCGATCGTTTTGAAAAATTACTCTGACCATGCGTGAGCTGGAGTGCCAAAGCACCTAACCCATGTGAGCCTCTCGTTATCGATTTCCCTTGGGCTCCAGCATCTGATGTCAGCAAACCAGTGACTTAACCAACTTGCTTCTTGAATTAACGCTGGGATTTCACCCTCATCCTTACCCTCAATTATGACCAAATTAGAACCCAAGGGAGTTATTTTAACTGCAAAATAACCTTGCATGTGGAACTCTTCCTGAATCGAATAGGTCATCCCTGGTTCCCTAACTTGTCCGATGTAGGCGCTGTTAAGACTCTGCATGACGTCCTGCTCCACATTGAAGGTTACATGATCGAATAACCCCGGTTTTTTCTTTACACTTTTAGCTACATAGGCTCTATTCCCTTTTGCATTCCCTTTGGCAGCAGCCTACGCGTAGGATCGTCCTGCATGTCGCCTTTGTGGTTCACCGCAATGTTGTTCTGGTTGCAAATTAGTGGCCTTAGCTTGTTGTCCACCAAGTGATCTAGAAAACTGATTCACCGTCCCTCCTCTGCGAACACCAGTTTGCCGTTGAAAATCTCTTTGGAATCTAGGTATGTTGACAAATATTTTCTGACTACCAATGATGATGTTGTCCAGCTCTATTGCAAATCGTTGGGGGTCTCTTACACCAAGCATTCGTACGAAACCGAACCTTCTACCAGTTTTGTCCCTTTTTGCTGGTATAACCACCTCCAGTGGCCTTCCATATTTCTGAAAAATTCTAAGCATCTCTTTGGCCCCGTGATTACTTGGTATTTCCGAAAAAAAATATGTGACCTCACCACCTATATCGCCTGTGTTACGATCTCCAATTGCGATATCCATTTTCCTGTTTTGCATGCCTTGCATTCTCGTGAATCTCCTTCGCGGTTGCACCTTAGTCCATTCACCTTCCCCCTCTCTCTCCTGCTCACTCTCTCTCATCGTGATGTGGTGTGGTACATGGTTACAATCAATATATTCCTTCTGCTACCATCTCAAATTGTTCCGAAGAAGTTTCAAAAAACACAATTGAGAAAAAAAACTTAGATGAACGGTTGGAAAAAAATAAAATAAAATTTTGTGCGTGTTTGGAACTACATACTACTCCAAGTGGCCATGCTTGTTAGTTATTTTTCACGTTTTCATAAACAAAACTTAATTTAGATATTAGATAGATTAGTCTCCTGTATCACAATTGTTGAACTGGGTAATATCTTCTATAATCATGACTTTGAAAAATCTGCATAATAAAAAAATGAAACCAGAAAAGAGGAAACGATTATCAACGTTGCCAAGTTTATTAAGGAAGAGAAAAGCTATTATAAAGAAAGTCGGAAAAAGATTAATTAATAATGGGGTACATGTCAAGCAAAACTAAGCTTCAAGCGTACAAGAATTAATAACATAAACACATAGAACATCTACATAATATGGTTTTGAGCAATTTAAATTAAATACAACCTAGTGAAATTAAAATGATACGAAGGACTGATGGTGCCATTTCATGTTATATGTCGATTTGATGCTGAAAGCCTGTTGTCTCTGCGTTACAACGTGACAAGGGCCAAATGGGCCAGCGATTTTTTGAAATCGGGAACCAGACAAATTTTAAACTCTTACGGCGTGCTTTTTTAAATATATAAAACTGGAATAAACTGACAAAAACAGTAATTTTGTACAGCACCACGTTGGAGAAAAACTACAGCATCACCACGCTAAAAGGCACCGCAAGACTCTAGGATGTAGTTGGTGAATGGTGATCTAAGAGCATCTCCAACACGAGATCGCAAGCGGGAGTTCGACATCGTGGCACAGAGATCGCAGCGGTTCGAAGCGAATTGCGGTTGGAGCTTCGCCAAGTTCGCCAGGTTGGCTGCTAGCCTGTGAAGCACGTGTACGGCAAAATGGGTGACCAACCCGTACCGGGTACGTACCAGATACGGGTACACGTACCGTACGGGTACAATACGTATCAGGAAGCGCACCGATGTTTTTTTTTTTCGGAACACAGGTACGCGGGTCGGGTACGGCTGAAAGGGGAAAAACTTGGATTTCATCTAAAATCGGGTCGGGTCACGCGATTCCAGCAACTGAAAGATAGGATTTTTTTCAATTTTGTTTAAAAAAAAAAGGATTACCTCACTATTCGGCTTCTCCTCTTCCATATTTTCCTGGTTTGCCTTCTCTTCCGTCTTCTCTTGCTGGGTTTTTCTTCCCCCCGCCGTTCGCTGGGTTTTGCCGTCGTTTCTTCCTTCTGTGTTTTGCCATCATTTCTTCGTTCGCTGTGTTTGGCGTTTTGTGACTGACCAGGTTGGCCTTCCTTTCCCATTTGGCTTTTGCGCGTTTGATTTTTTTTTCGTTGAACTTTTACGGTTTCTATTTTATATTTGTTTTTGTTTTTCACTTTTTTGGGGAACTGCACTGTCTGCAACCTTTAAAAATATTATAGTATTATAGTTGTAGACTGCTGCAGTCTATGGTCCATAGTGTTACCTGCTGAATTCTCTCTGTTTCCACCAATATTTAAGTATTTTAATATATGATTTTTTTTTTTATTGAATCCGCGGGAGGGGTGAGATTTATTTATTGTAGGCCTTGAATTTATTGTTTGGTTTCTCTCTTTGCCCGTTTGTATTCATATTTTTTTGTTGAAGATTTTTGTCTTGTTTAATATATATATATATATATATATATATATAAATATAAATATAAAAAAAATATCGACGTAACCGTACCCTATTTTTTTTTTAAAATGTCATATTTTTCGTACTGTATCATTACGTCTTTGGGTATGTACTGTACCTATGCAACATGCCAGTGTGTCATTGAGTTATTCTTTGTTTGCGTGGAAAAATCGTAGAGGATTAGTAACGTCCCAAACAAATTGATTCGCATTAGCGATTACAGAGAACGGAACTACGATTCTCGATTGTGGGTTCCCCATTGCTCGAAAGCGTTGAGTGTGATGAATCTACGCTTATGCTAAGCCTAAGATTAATATACATGGAATAGGTCAAGATAAATGCTGTAAAAAGCTGATAAAATCCAAAAGAAATAGTTGTTTGATTGATTTCGCGTGTCCTTTACATTTCTTAGCGGATGTATATATATACAAAGAAAAACAAAGCGTAACCACCTATCGGCCATTATCGTTTCACGCGTTCATGGGCGACCACAGCGATCGTGGGTGTCCTCATTTGTTTCTTCAAATGCGTATCGTGGGTTAGCAGCTCTCCCATCCGGTGGGCAAGCGATTTATCACGTGTTAAATGCGTTGGAGACTTTCAACGGCTAGCTTTGGTCATTTAGCGCCAAAGTACATGACTCTCACATATTCGATCCTTGGTCGAGCTTCAAAGTTCTATATTAATCAAAAATAGCTCGTCACGACCATAATGTCGGATATTTCCTTTATCCGTATCGGCTATACTCTTTAATAATCGGTGGCCTCACGATGCTCTGAACTTACAACATTTTTCTTTTCTATCATCGGTTCGATGGGACCAATTTTGTTGCCAATCCGATCGGCTTATCCCACGCAATTTGTTCCCTTCATCGGTTGTGGTGATATTTGGGTGATAACAATTGCCCTACATCATTTCATTTGTAAATCTTTGGATTGATGTATCGGATAAGATTCGAGTTTACGAAACGTCGGTCGTTAGTCACTTTATATGCATTTAATGTTACCCATTATGACCTGACCAGGCTACTTTTCCCACACAGATTTGTCTTTGCTATCCGATAATATCTTAACAACTCTCATCGTTGATCGTGCGCATGATTCCTCTTTAAGTAGCTAGCCCCATTCGTTTTTCTTGCTACTCAGGCATTTTGAACTCTTTTAACCCTTAAACCCTAGCTTCCTTTCTGCGCATCCTCTTCTTGCGACAATGTCTTCGCGATCAGATTCTCAAAATCGTGAACATAGCTACGGTAGCCATGACTCCTTGGGCCAGTCTTCCGTTCAGTGACTCTCGCTCCTCGACTCGAGGCGGCCAGGGTTAGTGAAGGCGTCATACCTCCTCTTTATCGATTCAAGGTTCTCTCGCTGCGGTAGATCCGCAGGCACTGCGGGGTGGTGCAATGTATCTTAGAGAATATCTGCTCCCCGGACACATATGGTTTACCACTCGTTTGCGACTAGTTTACCATTAAGCGGTGCCCGGTAGACATAAGGCCCTGGCCGTACTCACTGCCAGATTACTTGAGTTGGCACTCTAGGATGGGTGAGGCAAAGGCGAGGAATGGAAAAGAATGGGTCTTTACGATGCTATCGTCTTTGTCGGCTAAAGACCTTGACTCAACATCGGTGCGATCTTGGCTTTCTCGGCTATTGGTCAGATTACCACGATACCTTTGTATTTCCTTGGGAATGGCCACCTACTCTTCTTGATGTGGCGGCCATTACATGTTTGCCTTTAGGTCGAGGGGAAGCTCAGAATCTATCACGACATTTCAACCTCCAACATCAAGATTGTCCATGATCGAACGACTCGGCTATTACGCCTTCATTACGGCGATCAAAGGGGAGACGCTGCGGTTTACGATCTTGAGCATTACGCCTTCCTCTTGTATTGGTTTAGTAAGTACTGTCTGTCTGGCTCTGTCGCGATCGTTCAAGAACTTCAGTATCGTGGCCCCAGTGTCGGGTAGGCAAGTCTTGGGGATCACTCTTCCTCTGCTATCTTTATAGGGCTTTGTTCAATATCTTTGGATCGGTTGCACCAAGGTATCGATTTGAAGAATACTTGAGTCCTCTATGGTTCTTGCAACTATGGATTACCCTTTATTTCAGGAGTTCATTGAACCTTCTTTCGGCGTTCACTCTCTCCGGTAGAAGCGGGACGTTAAGCGAGCATTTGCGGTGACTCTCTTGACAAGTAACTCCGCTTTGGCGTGGTGGTGAAAGTACATGTCTTGACGAGAATTTCTCAAGATTGGCGGTAGATCTTTGAAAGACGGATCGGCCGGATTGGATATTCACCACGGTGACCGCGGACATTTCTCGGGAAAGCGCATGGGACTATGGTCCTCAATTGGGCCGTGTTTGACCGCTAGAGACCTCCTTGGTGGGCTAAAGCCGAATTCGGGAATAACAAGACCACGGCTGAATTTTATCATCCTAAGCTGCGTGGCCGTCGGTTTGGATTATTACGACATGTACCTTGGCCATACCCAGCAAAGTGCGACCATAGGGAGAACTAACCTATCGGCTAAAGAGGTGAAGACCTTGGCGACTTTCAACTTGGAAAAAGCGAAACGACTTCCAATGGGCCTCATTTAACTTGCGTCATTTGGGAAACCTCTTCCTTTGCTAATTGGTGGCCTTGACTAAGGATAAGATGTTTCAAGGCTCTTTATCTAGTTATTTCATAAGGCTTGCCATGCCTCTCGGCAATGATCCAGATGATGATGATGATGAAGGTGAGGCGGTGGCCATTCCCCCTACGAAGATGGTAAGGCTAGAGTCGGCGCATAAGACTAGGGTTTCTCTTTGCCATGAAGGGTGAGTATTCTTGTCTCATTTTGCTTTTCCTTACTTTGCAAGCGCATCGACTAGCGCTTTCTTGTGACCAAACCAACCCCTAGAGTTGTCATTATAGGCGATTCTCCTCCGAGTAAGAAGAAAGGACAAGATCTGGGGATTCGTGTTGACAAACCTGCTGCAACCCTATCTCGAGGAAAACCAAGGCGGCATCTGGAGGGTAAGCAGATAAAGGTAAGTACCTCCGTTTTTCTTTGTTTCTTGAGCTTTGTCATAACTCTAACCTCGGCTCATATTGACTATAGAAGCAGGCGTACTTCGGCTCCATGGTCGCCTCCTCACAAGGTTCCCCACTCCCGATCTCAAGAGCGCGAGGGTTCTTGGTGGTCCTCAATCCGAGGCAACCCAGAGCCGGCTCCGCTTCTCCAATAGCCGAGGCTCACGGCCCGATCCAGGTATCCTCCTTTTCTCTTTTATTGTGATTGCCCACTCTATGTTGGTTTGGCCCTAACTTCTTTGTGCTCTGGCTGCGATCGGCTAGGATGAATCCTTATTGCTCATAGGACTCCTCCTCGTCGATCGACTTCATCTATCCAGGTTTGAGAGGAAGAGCTGCGGTGATATTTTGTTTGGTGACGAGAAGGTCTCCTCACCCTCCTCTAGTCACCTGGAGAAGGTAGGCGAGGTCTTGATGGGAGAGATCCCCACAGATAAGAGTAAGGTGGCCGATTTGAGGGCTTCCCTTTTCAAATTATCCGACTCTCTGATGTTCCCTCGCGGTACAAGCATTTGTATCGTCAAATGGCGTTACAAGTAAATGACATCTCTGCGTTATATCGGTGTGCAAGGAGAATTATGACCATGCCACTCAAGACTGCAGCGCTCTGGGATCTCCAAGCTCAAAAGTCCTCTTTCTTGTCCTCTTATCAAGCAGTTGATAAAGATCGGCAGGCCGACCTAGCTAGGAAAGGGGGACTCAAAGTAGGATTAGCAATTTGGTCGGGTGACTCGGATTCAAAATGAAATCAAAGAGCTAACACCCCGACTTGAGCAACTTGGCGAGGCTAGAGACCCACACGGAGGCGTTTGACTTATACATTCAAGCTTCTTCTTTGGACCACGACATTTTACGACTCACCACCCAAAAAGATGGTTTGGAGCAGGATATGCGAGAAGGGTAGAAGGCATAGACTTCGACCAACCACCGATGGGATGGACTTGACTCTTCTTGAATCGGGCGAAGGAACAATCTTCAATCTGGTCGGTAGGCAGTGCGGTTCAAGTGAAGAATCATTGTGCTTTAAAAGCGTCCTCGATGTGGTGGTATGAAGCATTTGCCCGATCGACCGTGATATTCTTCATACGGGTAGGAAGACATGGGTGTAGATGCGGTGAGATTGTTAGGCGATGGTTGTGGAAGTCGGTTGCACGATTGAAGTTTCCAACGAGAAGAGGTGGTGATCCTATTGAGAAGGTTGATCCTCGAAGCGGCCGAGAACTGTCGGCTCCACAACCAAGTTGAACCCGATCTGCTATGGTTCTTTGATTCCCGATTCGCGACCACTCTTGACCCAAGACTAGTTATTTACGGTTATCTTGAGTATTTTTGTTGGCTAGGTGGCGACTGTGGTCACGAGAACAATTCCACTTTTGTCTATGAATAGCTTCCTTTATTGTTCTAGTATGCTTTGCCGCGCAGGTAGGTAGTATTTTTCGGATACTTGCCATTTACGCTTATTCATTTCTTCGCCTTGCATGTTAACTAAGCCGATACGCGTTTCCTGCGAATACTTGACTAGCAGTGAGCGGACCTTCCCAATTTGGTGACCACTTACGAATTTAGGCTCCTTGACTCCTATTGGTAAAATAGTTTTCCAAACTAGGTCGCCTCGACAAACTTCTTCAACTTAACATGTTTGTTGTAGGCACCGGCCATTTGCGTTTGCTTGCCTCGATTCTTTCTAAAGCCATTAACCGATCTTCATCCAGTGATCCGGCTCCATAAGCATGGCTTCTTGATACTCTTCTAGGCTTAAGGAATTACGTTTCGCCACCCTTAGAGAAGTGGCATTAATTTCCAAAGGCAAAACCGCATCTTGGCCGTAAGTCGGTAGATATGGAGTTGTGCCAAGTGGTATTGACTTGGAATTCCTTATGGCCCGTAAAGCCTCATCCAGAGTTAAATGCCATTTTCTAGACTTGTCTTCTAAATTCTTCTTGATCGAGTCCACAATAATCTTGTTGGTTGCCTCGGCTTGTCCATTGGCTGTGCATAATATGGGGATGAATGTATCAACTTAATCCCCAGCTATTGAGCAAAGGCAACCACCTTATCTCCGGTGAACATAGTTCACGATCCGTGGTAATGGTCTCGGGATCCCAAGCACGTATATGATGCGGTGTTGAATGAATCGTATAACATCATCTTCTTTGTACCTTGACCATCGGTGAGCCTCCACCCACTTAGTGAAGTAATGTCGGTTGCCACTGATAATGAAATTGTGTCCTTTAGAAGATGGTGGATGGATTTTGCCGATCAAATCCATATTGACCTCTAAATGGCCAAGGCTTCACCGGATGCATCAATTGGTACCCTTTGAATGGGACCATGCCGGCATTCTTCGCATCCTTTGGCGTATTGAAAGCAATCGGTGTGATGGTAGGCCAATAATAACCATGGCGGTAAATCAACCATTTCATAAGCGGCCCGATATGCGAGCCGCATATGCCTTCGTGAACTTCACCCATAACCGCCAGGGCTTCATTTTTATCTATGCACTTCAGCGATTACCTCATTCATGCTTCTCTTATACAATTCATCATCAAGAAGCACATACCTTAGAGTTAGTCTCTTAACTTTGGGGTTAGTGCACTTAGAAGGATCTTGTAAGTATTCGATCGGCTCGTTCCTCCATGACTCGACTTGATGCGACCATCACCTCGGTGGTAATTAAGTCGTACTCTAAAGTCGACAGCGAGTTCCTATATCAGGAGGCCTCTTGGGCGGATCGTTCGCCTCCATATTAGCTCCTCTGAGATGTATGACACCTTTGCATCAATAAGCGGTGAATCAATCATCGGTAGTTGCATAGCCATGATTTGGGTTGTGCACCCGTATTCTTTGGTTAGTTGTCGACCACCAACCGGAGTCGCCACTTTACATGAATGTACTCGGCGCCCATCATGGCTAACAACTTTAACCCTATGATCATGGCATCGTGCTCGGCTTGCTTATTAGTTAAATCTGGGTTTAGCCGTCGCGAAACCTCCACATCTTCCCATCTGGGTTGGTAATTGTCACTCGGCCCGAGCTCCTTTACGGGTTTTAGACCCATCAAAGTTAGGACCCAAGGCAACGAGGTTTATGCAAGTAATTGGGGTACCAGGATCATCAACTTCCACCTTGAGGATGTTACGCCAAGAAATCGGCTAGTGCACGACCAGCGACCCTTAGTGGGGCGTATTTCAACGAAGGCGGTGAGCTTAATGGCCCACTTCATCAAGCGACCTTGTAAGACGGCCTATTAAGCAAGTACCTAACAATGTCAATTTTGCACAAAACTAATATTTCATGTGGCATTAAATAATACTCAAGTTTTGTCTGGCGTAAAACAAAGATAGGCACAACTTCTCCAATGGAGTATATACGGTCTCGGCATCATTGAGACTTGGCTAAGGTAGTACACTGCTCTTTCAATTCCATCTTGAGCATCCTGCGCTATGAGCGTAGATAGACTCTTGTTTGCAATGTAAAGTTTCAAAGGCTTCCCTGGCATGGGGGCATAGCGGTGGACTAGCCAAAGCCTTCTTTATTTGTTCAAAGGCCTCTTGCTGTTTAGGGCCCCACACCATCTCCTCAGCATTCTTGAGCTTTAGCAAAGGGGAAAAAGCCTTCATCTTACCAAATTAATTAGCTATAAATCTTCTCAAAAGTTGATTTTACCCAAAGGGCTCTGTAACTCCTTTTTGTTCTGGGTGGTCTAGCCTCCATCATCGCCTTGGCTTTGTTTTGGTCTATTTCAATGCCACTTTTGATGCACCAAGCCGAGGAAGTTATCACCGATACACGAAACATGCACTTTGCGGGATTCATCTTCAAGTTATGGACCTGCATCCTCTGCAAAGCTTTGTTCCAAATCGGCTAAGTGGGCTTTGAAGTCTTTGGATTTTACTACCACGTCATCTATGTATACTTCCATAGTCTTGCCGATTAGATCATGGAAGATAGCGTTCATTGCTCTCAATCGTGGCCGGACATTCTTGGCAAGAATGGCATCACTAACCATTCATAAATTCCCGGTGCCCTGGGCACCTGAATCTGATCTTGTGCGTGTCCTCTCACTACAAGTATCGATTATGGCAGTACCCGATCCATGAAGGTTAAAATACCATGTGTGGCGGTGCATCGACTAACGTATACGCCACAGGCATCACATATTCATCCTTTGGAGTGGCTAAATTCAAGTCTCTATAATCAATGCGATTTCGAATCTTGCCATTCTTCTTAACTTTCACGGTACTATGTTGGCTAACCACTCTCGTGCACTGGGTACATTACGATGAAACCGGCATTGACAAGCGCTCGATTTACGCTTTGATTTGTGGTATCGGTGAGGATGGTATCTTCTAGGTGGTCGCTTATGTGGTTTGAATCCTTCCTTAATCGGTAGCCTATGCTCCACCAATTCTCGTGCTAGCCCAGGCATCTCATGATAATCCCATGCGAAGCAGTCTTTGTATTTTTTCAACAGGGCTACTACCTCTTCCTTATCTTCTTCCCAAAGAATCCGATTTGCGTTAGCGAGGTTCTTACGGAGTTCCTAAATTGAGGTCCTCGAGGGTCTTGCGACTCAAAGGTTGGCAAAGTCCTCAGAATAGGTGATTCAAACTCCATCGGCAACTCCGGTGGTCTCGTCTGCGATGTGAGGCCATCGCCTTCTTTGTTTGTCTACCAGCCAGGACTCAGCTACGTGAGATTCAATCTTGAAAGCTTCTAGCCGGTCCCATAAGTTCTGCACGACATGGGTGTCTTTAACCATGTCAAACCTCCGTGGCTAGTCGTGGTTCGGCTAATTGCTCAATCTTGAACCCCTGGGTGTCAAGTTACAAGATTCCCGAGATCCTTCCTCGTATTCCTCGATATGACTATGGGAGCCACGAATGAGAATAGAACAAGGCTTCTAGATTTTGTACCTCACCGGGAATGGATTGTCATCGGTGGGACTATTTCAATTTTATCCCTTCCCAAAAATGAGCTTGATGCATGGTGGAAGGTAAGCCTTGGCGGTGTGAATCCAATCTCTCCCTAGCAGGACAGCATAAGATGGTTTGCCATCAATCACGAAGAAAGCTGACTTGATGCTCTTGGGGCCAACTGTAATCTCGGCTATCAAGATTCCTAAGGCAGACGAAGCCTCTCCCATGAAGCTAGCCATTTTCATGTTAGTTGGGATCAGGTCTTCTTCAGACTTGTTCAGACTCCTCAAGGTGGCCACTGGTATCTCGTTGAATACTGCCCCATTATCAACGAACACTCGACTGAAGGCCTTGCCATTGATGTGGGCTCTCACATACAGGGGCTTCAAGTGCTTCATCATGTCTTTGGTTGGCCTACCAAATATAGTACCCAAAGCATCTTTTGTCGTGTCATCGGCTAAAGTTGCCCATTCTGCTTCTTCCACAAATACGTCTCCTTCTAAGTGTTCGATCTGGGGTAACTTGACCCGAACTCACTTAGGATCAGAGTACCAACCTCGATGGCAGCCATCAGTCTGGCTCCACTCTCATCTGAGAGATAGTCCAAAATTGAATCTACTCGGTAACCAGACTCTAGGATCGGCTCGTCATCACCATTTAAGCAGTTTGTGTATATGTGAATATGCCCTTCCTCTTCATCGAGTTCCCTTTTCCTTCTTGGTGTCGATGTCTATCTCGGCCGGGATTGTCCTTTGGGACCTCCTTGGTTTGATCGGTTTCAACTTTGTCGGGCTCCAAACCGCAAGGTCCAAAGCCCTGTCAATGGCTTACGCCACTTTAACCACGGGATCTCCTTCTTATCATTTGCCTTGGCATCGGCTATCATCTGCAAGGTTTGTTTCATTTTTGCAAGGATCTAGCCCTGCGGCCTTCTTACTGCGTTACAGTCGGTGTGGTGGTTTGAACTCTTTCTTCTTCGGAGGTTGATTAACCACCCACTTCCCTTCTTTGACATTTGCAGCTGGCTTGATCATCCTCTGTGGTTGGAGTTCATCATCATTCCTTACAGTTATGCGAAGAGATGACAGTCCCCCTTCGACATTGAACTCCGCCACTCTTCTCTTAGACTTTGGGAGAGGCTCTTCAGTGATTCTGGGCATACTCGGTTGGGCTTCAGCTGAGGTCCCCAGTCGAGTTTGCCCCCCAGTCTCCTGAGCATGCTGCGCTCTCTCGGTCTTTGCGTGCATGTTGCGATACTGGCTGATCAACTTGTTAGTCAAACGTCCAGGTTTGGGAGGTTTACCATGGAATCGGCTCGAAGATGGCTGACCCCCAGCGTTTTTTGGTAGCACTGGTGGGTTTCCCAATCTGTCGAACACAGATCCCCTGGTGACCTCTTGGTTTCTTTTGGATTTTTCTTTGGGCATCCAAACACTCCTTATAGATTGTTCCCCTCTTATTGGCACTGGTGATCAGGGCTTTGAGAAAGACACCATGGCCATGGTTCTGGTGAGAATGGATTGGTGTCCTTGACATCTCGGCTATGCTCTTATCATCTAGCTTGAACCTACCTCTTTGATAGCATACGTATGGCCTTCACGAAAACTACGATTAGCTGTAGAATGGTTATATGAGTTATGCCACTTACAGTATTTCTTGTTCATCAATTCTTCAGGAGGTGGAATCTGATGCCCGTCTAGCAGCCGAATTTGCTTGTCCTTGAGCAAGTAATCGAAAATCTGGTCTGCCTTGGTTATGTCAAAGGAGTACCCTGCCCTATCCTCTGTTGAGTCAGTTTCTTTGGCTTTAGCGGCCTTCAATGCTGGGCAGGAATAGCTCTTCCCTTTGACTATTTCGGCTACCATCATATCGTGATAAGATCGGTAGTTTGGTCGATTCCTCTGCCTGCATAATATAGACTAGATGGGGACCACTTTCCTCGGTTGGCCCTTCGCTTTTCCTTTTCCTGGATATATTGCTCGGCTCGGATAGCCGCTACGCGGTGATTCAAATGCATGCGGGGCTTGTCCTACCAATTTCTCCTTCACTGCGGGTGCATGTTGTTAATCATCATAGAAGTGTATTACATTTGAGGAATCGCAGAACATTTCCTGCTTTCTTTACTGAATCTTTCAATGTAATCGACAAGAGCTCATCGACTTCTTTGCTGAGACTAGTTAGATCGATTCGTTACTTGGGGTTGCTGACCAATAAAATCTATCATGGAAACACCTCTCCATGTCGGCCCGGTCATCTTGAGTTTGGAGGCAAGGAGGAGTACCAGGTGAGTATTGTCGATGGTGATAATGGGAAGAGTGAAGCTTGTGATACTCATTAATTGCTTTCACCACATTGGTGTGAAGCATACTATGTGCTCCATGGTAGACTTGCCATCTTCTCCCGAGAATATGGTGAAATCTGGAGTTTGAATCTAGGGAGAGGAACCATCAGATCCACCCATTCGAGTGCGGTTTCTGTAAGCGGGACGGTCCAGCGGCTTTAGCGTATCCAGTACTTCTTGATGGTATTTGCGATCATTTACGGGTCTATCAAATGAGAGGCTCCTGGAATTATCTTGTGGATTAATTTGGTGGCGGCGCTCGACCCTTGGTCTCCCGTGGGGAAGCTTTGTTGGAGCAATTACGAAGGTTAAAGGTATTTGGTGGAACATTGCCTAGAGGTGGATTAGTAGTCCATTCTCGCTCTGGACCATATTCCCCAAAACCTCCGGCTGAGTCCCTGGAGCAGTGATGCATCGGGGTAAAGGTGGAACATTGTTCCATGTCCGCTCTCCCCATAGTTGTCAACCGCTCGTAGTATATTTGAACTTCTTGGAGGGTATGGCGTAGGGGTAGTTGCGGTTGGTAGAATGGTGGATTGTTAACATTCCAATCCCAGGATAGCTTCACTGAACCATAACCAGGGGCCATCGGTGCCATTCGGTATCCATATGAATTTGCACGCGCAGTAGGGCCATGCATTGGAGCATACGACATTCTTGGCGTGGCAATATATGCCCGTGTTAATTGGTCTCGGGCCATGTTGATCTGCCCATCTGCATTCGATCGGTGGCATCACTTGCGGCGTAAAGGGGTGGTACACATGTATTCTGGCGATCACCGTGCGTGCGGGTTGGTGGCCCTGCAGGTAGTGGTATGGGTGTCTGAAGAGGCCCATTTTGAACCACATTCGTTTGAGGCTACCAAGCTGACCGCCTTGTGCATCTTTGGGTTTGCCCGTTCCCTTGCCAACGCAGAACTAGAGTGTTCACCTTGCTTTGTCTCACGCTCTCCATGTCTCTCTCGAACCTTGTTATGCACCATGGGTCCGACAATATCGCGCGCCTTGACACTTGGTACATAAGGTCATGAATTCCCATATCAATCTGCTGCCTGATGAAGGAAGTGGTCATGACCACTGGAGCCTCGGCATTCTCTGGGTTATTCATCTCTGCAGAGGCTGGTGCGGAGACTAGGATGTCTTCAACCGCTATGGGCATACCCAAGGTGTATGCTGACTCGTTGTTCTTGTGTGGTGGGGTTATTTTGGGATTCGAACTCGACTCCATGTTGTTGTTGAGTTTCTTTCTGGACCTCAGGTTCATACGCCAAGCGTGATCACGCTGGAGAATCAAACACGTCCTTCAATTCACCTATGGTCCCCTTTGGGCGTGCCAAACTTGTTTGCGTGGAAAAATCACCGAGGGATTCGGCTAACGTCCAACCAACAAATTGATTCCTGTTAAGCGATTACACCGAGAACGGAACTCTGATTCTCGATTGTGGGTTCCTCAACTGCTCCAGAAAGCGTTGAGTGTGATGAATCTACGCTATGCTAAGGCTAAGACTAAGATACATGGAATCGGCTAAGATAAATCTTTGTAAAAGGCGATAAAATGCAAAAGAAATAGTTGTTTGATTGATTTAGCGTGTCCACTTTACATTTCTCGGCGGATGTATATATATACAAAGAAAAACAAAGCGTAACCACCCACTGCTCGGCCATTATCGTTTCACACGTTCATGGTCGACCCGCAGCGATCGTGGGTGTCCCTCATTGTTTCTTCATGCGTATCGTGGGTTAACCGCTCTCCCGTCCGGGCAAATGATTTATCACGTGTTAAATGCGTTGGAGACTTTCAACGGCTAGCTTTGGTCATTTTAGCGCCAAAGTACATGACTCTCACATATTGATCCTTGGTCGAGCTTCAAAGTTCTATATTAATCAAAAATAGCTCACCGATGCGACCATAATGTCGGATATTTCCTTTATCCGTATCGGCTATACTCTTTAATAATCGGCTGGCCTCACGATGCTCCCTGAACTTCTAACATTTTTCTTTTCTATCCTCGGTTCAGTGGGACCAATTTTCGGCTGCCAATCCGATCGGCTTATCTCACGCAATGGCTGTTCCCTTCATCGGCTGTTCCCTTCATCGGCTGTGGCTGATATTTCGGGTGATAACAGCTGCTAAGCAACCAGTTCGCTGCGACGAACAGAGACGCGAGAGAAGGTGGGACCACGCTGTTCTTTGCTGGGACGAGATTGCGCACGGGTTCGTCGTTGGAGTGCTTCACGGTTCCCCAGGTTGGCTGAGGTTGGGGCCCACATAAGGAACGCAGCGGCGTTCGCCGCTGGAGATGCTCTAAAGTAGGTGAATGGTGATCTAAAGTAGTTGATGTAAAAGAGTCTAGGATCCTATCAGTCAACAATGGAAGTAGCTGATAGGATCTTGAGCACGATTCCATCAACAACAACCCAAGAAAAAATTTGGCCAATTTGTGAACTATGAAATAGTTGTATTATGAAGATTAGAATAAGTAAAAAAAAATCAAAATCATTAGTCACAATGGAAGACGAGCTATATTTGCAAAATTAAAGATTCTGCCATTTTGAATTATATGCAGGAAATGTCTACTACTGATTAGGAAAGGTTTACTGGTAACAGTAAAATTGGCCAATTTGTGAACTACCGGTACCAGTAACCGTTTTGTGATAAACGAATTTTCGCGATCCTATTGCTCTCGAATCTATACTTTCTAGTACCTTCGTGATTGTTCTCTAGTTTTAGCGTTTTACTAACCACTGCGCATTGACATAAGCAGGCAAGACAGACACGTCTCTAAAATTCAGTTACTCTAAAACTACGGAGTATTTTTGGTTAATGAAAGAAAAAGAGAACCAGAAAAGGAAGGAAAAAAAAAACAGCTAACCATGCCTATAGGAGACTCCCATGGCATCAGTTACCAACAAGCGACTTAAGCCAGGCGGTGCATTCCTTAAAACTACTAGAGAATCGTCACTCTTGGCTCTCATCTTTGAAAAATAGTCCGCGCACTGGTTACTCTCTCTCAATGTAAGATGGATATTCAAAGACCACTCTTTATGTAGGTACTCTTTGATTATAGGTAGCTCATTTGCATGCTTGTGTAAATCATTACTCCCTCCGTCCCAATATATATGTCATATTTGGCTAAATCATACAGTTTAAGAAAAAACTATAAATGAAAGAAAGAGAGTGATAATTTTACCAAATTGACCTTATTAACCATTGGTGTATTAAATATTGTCATAAATACAAAGTGAAGTATTTGAGGCTACAACTGAAGAAAATATTTAATATTACATTGAAAATAGAAAATAACATAATATATTTTAGGACAATTTTTTTGTTGTTGTAAATGTGACATATATATTGTGACAGAGGGAGTAACACCTTTCAAGATGAAACAAACAACAACTAGGGAATCTGTGTAGCAATGCAAGACCCTAACTCCTTCCTCCCAACACAACCGTAAGCCATGAAAAATGACCACCACTTCCACGTGAATGATATCCGACAATCCAACGGTCCCCCAAAACCTAAAGACCAGGTTGCCAAGGTGATCACTAATAATTCCCCAAAAACCTGCCTTACTGAGGTTAGTGAGTGCACTGGCATCAACATTAAGAGCATACTCCCCTTCCCTCAGTTTGTTCCAACAAATGTCTCTGGGCACACAGGCAGAAGCAATTGAACTTGCCACAAAAGCTTGAGCCATATGGCTCGCTAGTAATGGAACCTGAGACAAAAGAGTTGGGACTTGGACATCCTCATCATTAAACAATTTGTGGTTTCTTGCTAACCATACAGACAAGGGCGGAGCTTAGAGTTGACATAGGGGAGTTATGGCTCCCCCAAACATTTTAATTTTTTTTTTGATATATATATATATATAGAATTGGGTGTTACATACTATGAATGCTTGTGCGGCGCAGTGGTAGATTTGCTTCTCGCAGCTCCCACAACCCTTGCTCGAATCCAACGAATGCATATTTTGTGTTTTTTCGTGAGGAATATATTTTTTTGCAGAAAAATGATCAAAATAAAAGCTTGAGTAAGATTCGAAACGCGTCCCCGCGAATAAAAACTGGGAGACCAAACCACTACACCACCTAACAATTACAGTAAAACATGTGAAATAATAATATATATATATATATATATATATATATATATATATTAATCACGTTTTTTGCCCCCTCAGACATTTCAGTGAAGCTCAGCCACTGCACACAGACCACATCACAAAAGGAATCAAGCTCTCACCTTCTGCTACTCTGGATTATATCCAATTGTGAAGAGCCGAGCCATCCACAGGAGGTGCAACATTATGCAGACCAAACACTTCCAAAGAGCATTATAATTGCCTTATAACTACGGAGTATACTTTTTCTTAAGTAAAGGATTTAATAATATTTCCACATCATTAACAATATTTGATTTTAATTATAATTACCGCATAAATCATTGTTTGTTGGTTTGTGATTGTGATTGTTTGTCATTCATAACGTTATTATTAATTAATCTAAATCTTAATTACTGACTTAAATTTTATAAGATAACATGAAATTTTTAGTTAATTAAAATTAAAATTTAAAACTAATAATTAAATATTTAGATATTATTTATAAAACTCCATAATAAAATAGTTAGATTTTTTTTTTGACAGGGAAAAAATTTCTATTAACAACATCTCAAATCTGAGGCAACAGCAGCAACAATACATAAAGGAGTTTCTTCAATCCAAATAGAATCAACATTAACCAAAGCAAATTTTGCTAAACAATGAACTACTTTATTAGCACCCCTCCTAACGTGGCAAACCTTAAAACGATGAAACCGTGGAACAAGAAAGGTGCAGTCATTCACAACCATGCCAAAATGTGTAGGAATTGTTGAAGTTGAGAGCATTGTTTGCACTATATTTAGAGAGTCAGATTCATCAATCAATGAATAGAAACCAAGATCGATAGCAAAATTAAGGGCAAGTTTCATTCACAAAGCCTCCACTAAATCAACATCATTGAGAACATTTATTCGCCAAGTTACAGCAGCCATAATCTCACCATTTTCATCTCTACTAATCGTACCAATACCCCAAACTCCATCTGAAAAGCCAACAGCATCCATATTTACCTTATACCAAAGTGTTGGGGGCTTACACCATTTATCCAAGTCATGATCAACATTCTGAACATTTGAACTAGAGGCAGGCAGAGAATGCAAAGAATTGATGCTGTTAGAATACTCAAGGGCAACCTGTCACGCCTTGTTAGCTGAAGCTAAAGGATCATATGGGGTTCCCTCAAAACAATGCTTATTACGAGTTTTCCAAATTTCAAAACATAATGACAGCACATGCATTTCACCTCATCTGTACTGTTAATAATAATATCCTCGAGCCAGCTATGAAAGGATACCTGGACATGATCAAAGTTAATGCCGAGGGGAGAGGCAAACCAAGCTTGCTTGGCCCAAAAGCACCTGCAAAAAATATGATCTATATCTTCACAATAAGAATTGCATCGCGGACACAGGGGAAAAACATGAACACCTTTGGAATTGAGTTTCATTCTAGAAGCAAGATTTTTATGTAAAATTCTCCAACCCAAATGAACATGTTTAGGGACAGTCCGAATTTTTCAAAGGTGTTGCCACATCGTGGATCCATTAAGAGTGGTAGATGGCAAGGGAGAATCAGCAACTTCCCAATTTTTAACACAGTGATATGCACTCTTCACAGAAAAATAACCACATTTACCGGGCCCCAAGCCAACCGGTCTAATTGCATAGAAGAGGATATAGGAAATTGTAATATTTGAATAGCTTCAAAAGGAAAAAATAATTCATTTACCAATTGTACATTCCACATCGCATCCTCTTGAATAATCAACTCAAAAACTTTAGAGATTTGGGTATTGGGGGGTTTAGGTGACCATACCTTGTAGCCATTCTGGTGAGGGAGTCAATTATCATTTCAGATATCAATCATATGCCCTCTCCCAACTGTCCACGGGCAACCACTTTTGAGGATCCAAATAGCCTGACGAATGCTCCTCCATGAGTAACTAGGCCGATATCCCAAAGAAAATGTCATCAAGTTTCCTTTATCTATGAATAACAATAATAATTGCATAAAAACTACACTTAAATAACTTGTTCATATTTTTTTATTATGTCTAAACAAAGTTTCATATTAAAATTAACTGAAAATAATACATATGCTTGATTTCCTAAAAATATATTGTAACTTTTTAAAACTAGATGGTAAAGTTGGGTAATTTAATTATTGATAGAGAAGGTAACTTATTCTGAAGTTTAACCGGCAAAATAATGAGTCTACTAAGATAATGTTTGATCCTTTTTTTTTTTTTTTTGCTTAAAAGCTATTTTAAAGCTAAAGTTAAAAATAAGAGCTTTAAATGTAAAGCTACAGTCATCTGGTAACTTTTTTTTTTTACCTTAAAAGCCACTTTTAAGTTACTAGTTGTTTAGTAAAATATTTTTATAAGAGCTCTGATAAATTACTATAAATTAAATTGTCCATAAGGTATCAACTCAGTGATAAGAGTTTGGTCTTGTAAACCCAAGGGGCATGGTTTAAATCCCTTCGGCGACAATTGTAATATGACCATTAGTGCCACATAAATAATAATATATCCCATTCTCCACCTCTTAAGAAAAAAAATTAATATAAATTAATGAATAAAACATTTAAAAAAAAAGATAAATTCTTTATAAAAAATTTTATTACTAAAAAGATATGATTTTTTATAGTTGTTAGAAAAAGTTATATATATGTAAATTAGAGAATAAATGTATCATACACTAGATTAAAAAATAATATAGTAAAAGATGTACTATTACTATATGAACAATAAAGAAGGAATATTTTAAAAAACATATTCCTTTACAAAATTAATCAATAATAGATAAATACATTTTTTATCGTACAAACAAAAATTTAAAAACAACGAACAAAGTGGTAAAATATTTGATAAATTCATAAGAAACTAAAAGAATTTTTTTTAAAGAGAACTTAATAAGATTATAAAGGTGGTGTCTAGAATGAACCAGCATTTAAGTGGTTCATCATGGACAATGATTATGTGCCATTGGATCTCGCAGTTTTATTGGATCATATGATACACCACACACACAGAATCATTTTTTCTTCTCCTTTCTCTTCCCTTTTCCCTCTCGCTCTGCCCCTCCTATCTCCAATGTGTAAACACTATGAGCTGCCATGGCTGTCCTACTGTGGACATTGTGGTGGTTTTGTAATGGAATGATGGTGGAGTTGCGAGCTTGACGGCGACAAAAAACACCAACACCGTCATTGGAGGCTCTGTGTATTTGAACCCAAAAAAAAAAACTTGGATTGCAACACCCAAAAACTGGATTCACAGATTCTACAACAAAAACGTTTTCAACATAACCCACATCTCAGAGAACCTCCCCAAAATAGAAACCTATAAAAGAAAGGTCAAAGTTTCAGTTTGCAACACCCATCTTCATAATGAATCGGTTGTGGGTTTGGGCACAAGGGGCTTCGAGCTTTCTGAAAATAAAATAACTAGGTGAAGCAGTGACGGTGGTGAGGGGATGGAGCGGATGGTACCGGCGCGGCCACAGCAGTGGTAGGTTGATTTTCTTTGCGCCAACTATGTGAGCAGCGATGGAATGAGAAAAGAGGTGGTTAAATCTAGTGTGGCAATGTGTACTAAAATCATGTGAGCCTAATTAATCCAATGGTTTTTAGTCATGGTTCACCGGTGAACCATTTGTCACACTTCTCCACCCTAGAAGCCACCGATTATAAATTATATTAAATGAGTTTACTAAATAGTGCTTTATGAAAAAGAATAAAAGGTTTTAATTTTAGTTTATATAATCAAATAATTTCAGAAATATATAAATGTCAAAGTTTATTAAAAGTAGGAAAATGGTAGATAAAAAATAGGGGTATTTTATTTATTGCAGCTATGGAGATGAAGGTTATTTGTTGTTGGAAATGGCAATGAAAATAGGAAATTCCAAAAAGATTATTCCCTGCAGTGGCCGAGACATGATGACTGGGTGTAGGACAATTCACGGGAACAACTTTACGTTAATTGTAATTTCACGAACGTGTGTAGGACAGAAACGGGTACATCGTTTTGAAAGGAAAAAAAAAATCGTAAAAGATGAACAAATACTGTGTGAAGGGTGGCAGGTGGCTCATTGGAAAAAAAATGTGCCGAAAAAGCTTTGTGCAGCAGCTTTATTTTAAGAGTTTAAAAGACACGCACCATTACTATAAACAAATTTTATACAAATATTTAATAATAATTTATTATTTTGTCACGTCAGCTATTTTTATAACCACATTTTAAAAATAATTATCAAATAATGAGTTCTCATTGAATATTTATACAAAACTAATTTTCACCGACAGTACATGCCCTTATTTCTCTTATTTTATTAAAACTCTTTTTTTCCAACATTTTGTTTTTCTTAAAAAATAACCTTAATTTTTTTAGAGCTTTTTTCGAGATTTGTTTGACCCATCAAAGTCAATAAAAAGTTGTGTCAAACACTACCTAAAATAGGTGTTCGTACAGTGTACAAACTTCATTATATTTTATACGTAAACTAGTAAGTTACCCGTGTGAAAGCATAGGTCTCATTCATTTTTACACATGTGTGGAAACTTCGTAAATGGTTTGTTATATGTTTAAAAATCTGTTTATACTAAATTCATGTTCTGTTAAATTCATAAAAGCTTAAGTATAATAAATAGATGCATAAAATTGATGTGTTCAAAAACTATAAAATTACACCGACATCATATAATATTTCCTCGTTGGGGCTAAAAAGTAAAATTATCATTTATAAATACAAATTTGATATGTGTTCAAAGATGAAAAATTACACCCACATTATGTAATGTTTTTCCGTATGAATTAAAAAGCAAAATCATCATTTATAAATAATAAAGATGTTTATAAATTTAATATGTGTTCAATGACGATAAAATTACACTCACAACATGTAATGTTTTCCCGTATGGACTAAAAAGTAAAATCATCATTTATAAATAATAAAGACATTTATAAATTTAATATTGTTTAATGACGATAAAATTACACCAAGAACATGAAATGTTTTTCCGTAGGGACTAAAAAGTAAAATCATCATTTATAAATAATAAAGATATTTACAAATTTGATAGGTGTTCAAAGACAAAAAATTACACCCACAACATGTAATGTTTTCCCGTAGGGACTAAAAAGTAAAATCATCTTTTATAAATAATAAAGACATTTATAAATTTGATATGTGTTCAATGACGATAAAATTACACCCATAACATTTAATGTTTCTCCGTAGAGACTAAAAGCAAAATCATCTTTTATAAATAATAAAGACATTTATAATTTTGATATGTGTTCAATGACGATAAAATTACACCCACAACATGTAATGTTTTCCCGTAGAGACTAAAAAGCAAAATAATCATTTATAAATGATAAAGATATTTATAAATTTGATGTGTTTCAATAGGATAAAATTACACCGACAATATGTAATGTTTCCCTGTAAGGACTAAAAAGAAAAATAATTATTAATAAATAATAAAGACATTTATAAATTTGATACGTGTTCAAAGACGATAAAATTATACCTGCACCTCATTGCTTTATTCCCAATGCCCTTATTTTAAAAAAAAACTTTTCTTTTCTATGTTGGTCCTTGTAAGAAATATCTTATTTATTTTGACAAATACAAATAAGTTATTATCGTTTATTTGTCCTTCCATATTTCATTTTTGGGAAAGGTATTAGTGTCGTATGTTACCACTGTTAGTGTGGAGAAGGAAATAATAAAATTGTGAGAACCGAAAAATAGAGAGAGAAGCAAAAAATATAGGGAGAAGTGTCTTGCAAAAGAAACTTAAAAAGGTTAAAAGAAACGTGAGTGATGAATTTGACAGAAACTTGTTTAAGAATGCAATTTTCAAAAGGAAAAAATTGTTAAAAAAGCTTGAATAGAGGGTAAAATAATATACAACCCAAATTTGCCCCCAAAATAGTCACGTGGCAGTAATATAAGAGCTCTAAAAATATAATTTTAGTAGTAGTTTGCTAGATTAATTAGATAGTAGAAGATTTTTTTTTATCAATAAAGCTTTTAAAAAATTAGTATATGTATTAAAATTTACATATTTTATGAATGTGTTAGGAGATATGTTTTTTCATATAATTATAGTGTACAATTAAATAGATGAACGGTAAATTACAACATTTTAACCTTTTTATATCTTTTATTAATTAAATCAATTTTTCTACTATGTACAACTTTGTACACGTTAAGTTTTATTAAATATCCCATTCTTTTCTTCTTAATTACCCACTAGATAGTAGTAATTAATAAATAAAAATTAGTTAGGTATTTAATACTTCCTCTGGTCTTTTTTATAAAAAACAAAATGACTCCTTTTCTTGGTTTTAATTATAAGAAGCAACATCAATTTTCAAAAACATTAAATGTCTAATTTATATTTATACCCTTATTTATAGTGGAAAATATTACTCCCTCTGTCCCTGATCTTTAGTTGTTTTAGCTTTTTTTTTGTCCCATATCTTTGGTTGTTTTAGAAAACCAATGCATAATTTGAGTTTTTTTTCCCAATATGCCCTTTAGATTAAATAAAAATACTCATTAATACACCTTTGTGGGGAATGCCTCTGTTTACCTTGAAATTCTAATACTACAATAAATGTACGTGGGAAATGCATTTGACCATAAATTTTAGACCATGCACTCTATTGGCCTTAAAAGGTGAAATAGAATGTGAGTTGCATACGTCCAGAAAAAAAAAAAGTGCAGATGAAAGAGAAAAATAAGGAGATAATTGAAGACTCATTTGAAGAGAGAGTTGAAGACTCATATGAAGGGATAGTTGAAGACTCGTATGAAGGGATAGTAGAAGACTCATATGAAGGGATAGCTGAAGACTCTGTGTCCAGTGATTGTCAACATGAATCTGATGCAACTTTTCATGAGGAAGAGAAGGAAGTTCTGGACATTGATTTAAACCTTCCTCTTGATACTGGATTTGATTTGAATAATTTTCCAGATGAAGAAGGAGAGAATTTTGAAGAAGAAGGAGAAAATATTGTAGATGAAGAGTTAAAAGAAACAGTTACTGACATGTTAAAAATTTATGTTCCCAGTTTTTAAAAGTTTTTTTATTCTGAATAAACTCTATAATTTGCTGATATTGGAATTCTTTTTTGTTCTAATTTTGCTTAATAAACTCTATAATTTGCTGATATTGGAATTCTTTTTTGTTCTAATTTTGCTTAATAAACTCTATAATTTGCTTTCGGAAATTATTTACGCTGGATTCTTAAATTGTTTTCGCTATTTGCACTGGATTTTAAATTGTTTTCGCCAACATACTCTGAGACGTACTATAGGAGACGTACTTCATGATTTTTTTTATTGGATTGGCAAAACATAAACACAGAGATGTACTTCATGATAAAAACAAAAGTTTCGTTGTTACACTCTAATTTACACATAAACTTATGCAAGTGGGTTGGTTTATAAAAGAAATAATTTTGAAAGAAACCCAATTTTTATGAGTATTAATTAGAAAAAACAGATTTCAATGCAATTTTTGGGTCTGTGTGAATTATGATTATGTTCTTTATATTTAGGACCGGATAGAGTAAGACTTATTGTGTGTTTGGTTTAGCGTCACGTTCACACTGAGTCACGTTCAAAAAGCTATTTATTGTGGCCCTAACAAAATGTCGGATTGCACTGAATCGTAATTTCTAACAACACTTCTATTAAGTATTAAGTCACCGGTTGTGAAATTTTTTTGTTGCTTATATTCGAGACTGGAGTAATACTACTGAATAGAAGTAACTAAAATTAGTTTATAAAAAAAATAACAGATACTCCTTCTGTTGCCCAATATAAACAAAAAAAAGACAAAATTTTTGTTGCCTAATATAAGCAAAAATTAGTTAATGTCATCCTATTTAATGTTTAGTTTCCACAATTACCCTTAACTAATTCAAAAGTTATTTTCCAATGACCCTATTTACCAAGTAATCATCATTAAGAGTAGTTTAGAGAAAATACTTATTTTTTTATGAGATTGAGAAAATTAATTATAGCCAACTAATTTTCTTGATAAGTATTAGTTTAAGTATTTTTGCTTATATTAGGTAACAGAGGAAGCAGTGGATAAAATAGCTGATAGCAGATGAACTTATAGCGCATAAGCTAGCAGATTGAATTTAAAGTGTTTGGTAAAATTAACGGTTCAACTAACTGATAAATACAAAATGACATAAAATGACATTTTAATAAATGGGAGAGAGAATGTAAGAGTTAATTTTTTTTACTTTATTTAATAGAGGATAAACGAGGAATTTAATTAAAATAATTATGGTAAAAATGAGAGTAAAAATGATATGCTATAAGCTCAAATGTTACTTCAAGTAACATATGAAAAAATGCTATAAGCTAGTGAAAAAAATTCTATAAGCTAGTGGTTGCCAAAACACCTACTACGAGCTTATCCATAAACTATCCGCTATAAGATAGCGGTTTGGCATTACCAAAAATAGAGTATTAATGAAAAAGTAAGCCTTTTTTTTTTGCTAAAAAAAATTAAACTCTTATAATATATATGCTTGGATTGGGACATTTATAGAATTAAATTGATTGATTTTAAAAACTTTTGTTTAAAAAACATACAACACAAACTATGTTATTTGTTTTCTTTTTGTTTCAAAGAGCTTAGCGGTGAGACTCGCACAAACTGTACGTGAAAAAAAAAATAACAGCGTGTTAATGAAAAAGTAAGCTTTTTTTTTTTGCTAAAAAAAAATTAAACTCTTATCATATATATGCTTGGATTGAGACATTTATAGAATTAAATTGATTGATTTTAAAAAAAATTGTTAAAAAAAATACAACACAAATATGTTATTTGTTTTCTTTTTGTTTCAAAGAGCTTAGCGGCGAGACTCGCACAAACTAAACATGAAAAAAAATGAGTAATACGAGTTCGAACTCGCGCTCCAACACCTCAAATGTCCCCGCAATTTTTTTCCATCTCAATTGCATTTAGGGGACCAAACTATGTTATTTGTTTTAATTATAGAAATTTGAATCGATACTTTTGTCCTAACTAATTGATTGATTTCTTAATTTATGTAAAGGTAATATAATAAATAATTAATATATAATCAATTCAATCCCCCATGTTTTGCAACATATAGATTTTTTATTTACTACAACACAATTAAATTTTATTCAATGGAATCCCAGGGATACGCTATCTGGCTTTTAACGATGAGCGATGTTAGGTTGACAACATTCAACCCGACACCGTATGCGACAGCAACAAAGCAACCGAGAGTGGCCGGTCCTCAACATACGTGCTGAAACGGGAAAAAAAGAAGTCTGAAACCGTATATAAATATAGGAGCTGTGTTATTTGAACACAGGATTTCGATACCAACAATCCGACACCGTAGAGCAATAAGAGACAGCCCCCTTCTCGACAAGTGTGCCAAAGCAACAAAAAAAAAAGGTAAGAAATCGTATGAAATGCGGTGTGATGTCCAAATTTGTGTCCATCAAACATTTCTGTAAATACAGTGTCCAACAATTTTTCATTGTCGGCAAAACATTTCTGTTTAATGATTGACCGTAACAAGTGGGGACTCTAAGAAGGTTTAACCAAACTCAAATTGGCTTTCTTTTTTCTATACACAGCGAAGACGGAGCAAACTGCAGCAAAAGCATAATGGCTGAACCAAACAGAGACCAAAAACAAAAGCATTTTGTTCTGGTCCATGGTGCTTGCGTTGGCGCCTGGTCTTGGTACAAGCTTAAGCCACAGTTGGAATCTGCTGGTCACAAGGTAACAGCCGTTGACCTTGCAGCTTGTGGCATCGACACACAGAAAATTGAAGAAGTCCAAACGTTTTCTGAGTATTCTAAGCCTTTGTTAGAGTTCTTGGCCTCGCTTCCTCCAAATGAAAAGGTTGTTCTTTTGGGACATAGCTTTGGAGGAATGAGTGTAGCCCTTGCAATGGACAAATTCCCAGAAACAATAGCAGTTGCAGTTTTCCTAACAGCTTTTATTCCTGATACCCAACACAAACCTTCATATGTCCTAGAACAGGTATGGTACTTGGAGCAAAACACCTTCACTTTCTTAGAGAATATTGCTCAAATTTATTTTAGATCTTGACCCATCAATCAATATTTGTACTAAACTGGAATATTATGAGAAAAATTAAATACATTTCCATTAATTTCCTTGGTCTTAATGTTCATTTTTTTAATTAATCTAACTGACATGACCGTTTGGTGATATGGATATATAGTATGTTGAGAGATACCCAATTACGGGATGGTTAGACACCGAGTTTTCATTTGATGGAAACAAAACATTGTTCCTTCCTGGCTTCAAGTTCTTGTCCACTAAGTTCTTTCAACTCTGCTCCACTGAGGTACATTGTGATATCTAGCCTTGTAGGCTTCTTCTCTATGGTTGTTGTTGCTTGCACCCCATTTGAAATTTGTTTGGGTTGGATTTTTGCAGGATTTGGAATTAGTGAAGATTTTAATAAGGAGAGGGTCACTTTTTCTTGAAGAGCTGTCTGAGGCAGAGAATTTCTCCAAAGAGGGTTATGGGTCGGTTCCGCGTGCTTGTATTGTTCCTGATGGGGATTTGGCAGTTCCACTGGAGTTTCAGCAATGGATGATACAAAATGCTGGAATTGATGTGGCGCGGGTGATCAAGGGAGCAGATCACATGGCTATGCATTCCAAGCCTCAAGAACTTTGTTTATCTCTCCTCGAGATTGCTGATAAATATGCTTAAGTAAATGTTATCTGGGTGATTTCACTTTATCCGTCGTTTCATCAATCAAGTACAGTGTAAATTGTGTCCTAATTTTTAGCTTTGAAAAATTGATTGATATGTTGGACACATTACGACTCGAATATCATTATCGTGATTTAAAATATAAATAAATTTTAATTAATTTTATCATTAAAAATATTTAATGACATATTTTTCAATAATTGGATAAACTTTATGGTGTGTTTAGTTCTGGAGAGAAATTGTGAAGAGAGAAATGAGTGAGAAAGAGTGTGAGAAGAGAGAAAGAGATGAGAAATAGAGTATATTTGAGGTATTGTTTGGAATAAGAGAAAGAGAAGAGAATTTAGAGAAGAGAGAGTGTTGATTATTTTTTAAAAGACAAAAATGACCTTAATTAAAAACTAATATATAGTTATTTTAATTTTTATTATTATTCTAATTTAATTAAATTAAATGATACAATTAAATCACGTTTCCTGTACCACTACCCCACCCACCACAATCTCTTTTTTTTTTAATAAAAATAATCAATCCCCCAATTCCATGTCTTCACCGCCATACATTAACCAATTTTATTCTTTGGTACCTATTAACTCCCTCTTTCTATTCCACAATCGACATTGGTACTTCAACGAGCAGAAACGATGTCGATTGAAACAATGCCCACAGTTCTCCCGATTCAGTTCTCCATGTCGATTGAAACATTTCTCTACAGAATCAATTCATAGTTTGTCGCCACAGTTCAACGAGCAGGCCAGAGATTGAAATGATGCCCACGCTGAGATGCAAAAAGAGAAGGGTAGGAAAGTAAAAAAAAAAAAACGTCTCTCTCTCGTTTCTTCGCACTTGTGCGGAGAAAGCAAATATGTGTGGGACCCACCGAAATATGGTCACTCTTCGCTGTTTCTTCGGTGTTCCAAACGGGAGAAGTCATCTCTTTCTTTGCTTCCTCTCTCTCGCGTCACTCTCTCGTCTGTACTTCTCACCAAACAAACACAGTGTAAGAGTGCGGCATCTCATTTCTTTTTTGTCTTTGCCCGTGTGAGGAAGAAATTAATAGGTTGTATGTGTAATGTTGGTGATGATTTGGTATGTTTAACTATTAGAGTTGACCATTTAACGTAAATAGGAAATGCTTTGTAATGTTCTCTATCTTAGCTTTTGAATGAAGCTATTTTACCGTAAAAAAGTGATATAGTTTTCAGAATGTCCTAATAATGGTTTCCTATTTAATGAAATCAATTTTTATTTTCAATAGTGTTTTTATTCTCATGATATCAACCACGCACATGGCTTTCAAAATGGAGAGATTACTTCCATTTGAAACAAGTTGCAATAAAATTGAATTCTTCCATCAATAAATTAATAAGTTCTCATGAATGGTGGTGTAGGGAATGAAGTTCTTTTAGATGAGATTAAGAAAATTAAATGAGGTTAATTATTATTTTTAACTAGTCGAGAGAACTCGTGCCCTCATTACGGGTAGCAAAAAACGGAACCTACGGTGTAGTTAAGCTTTTGTGGGAAAATAATTTTTAGCAAAAAAATAAATGAATAAGTTTTTACCACTTATCCTTAATGTAATTAATTTCTTAAATAGATAATAGATTGACGTTAATTAGTTATATTTTACGATTTGAAGGGAGTATTTACTAAATTAATACAGCTTTTTAGGTTTTTACTTTTTTTATCAAAAACATTACATATTTATTTTAATTTTTAAAATCATATATTTTAATTGAAAATGCTTTTCTTAATCACTTTTCAATAAAGTATTTAAAATATGACAACATGGGTTGGCACATATAGTTAGACCTTCTGTTTGTACTAGTTGTGACTCTAGTTTGAATCTTGAATTACTCTATTGATAGGCTATATATAAATTCCATTATAAACGCTCGCTAAGGTTGGTTCTCATTAGTCTTGTATCTCATGATCTAAATTTTTCTTTCATAAAAAAAGTATTATTATTATTATTATTATTATTATTATTAGGGTTAATATCCTTTTCGGTCCTTGTAATTTGAGCAAAATTTGGTTTTAGTCCCTGTAAATTTTTTTATTTCGATTTAGTCCCTGTAATTTAAGATTCTTTCACTTTTAGTCCCTGACATCAAATCCCTATTAAAAACATTGAGTTTTTCTTCCACTTTTTGTCTCTGTAATTTTAAGATTCTTTCACTTTTAGTCCCTGTAATTTTAAGATTCTTCTACTTTTAGTCTCTGTAATTTAATAGGGATTTGACGGCAGGGACTAAAAGTGGAAGAATCTTAAATTACAGAGACTAAATCGAAACAAAAAAATTTACAGGGACTAAAACCGAATTTCGCTCAAATTACAGAGACCAAAAGGGGTATAAACCCTTATTATTATTATTATTATTATTATTATAAAGAGCCTCAACGTAGTATCCGTAAGAAGTCGTTGGTTGAGACTTGAGAATTGCGTATGCAAGTGTTACATGAACAAGCTATGTTTCTGTGTAGCAGAGGCACTTCTGCTGCAAAAGTGCAGCACCACAACCTCACTGCGAGAGGCGCGTCAACTCCACGCCCTCTTATTAATTACTGCCACCACCTTTGGCTCCCAATCTGCATTTGTGCACAACAACATCATCTCCATGTATGCACGAAGTGGTTCACTCAGGGACTCTCACATAGTGTTCGACAAAATGCCTCACAGAACTCTTGTTTCTTACAATGCACTTCTTGCAGCATATTCTCGAGTATCAGAACATTCCATTTATGCCCTCAAACTGTATGCCCAGATGGAAACTAAGGGTCTTAGGCCTTCCAGCATGACTTTTACTAGCTTACTGCAAGCTTCTTCCTTGCATGGGGATTGGTGGATTGGGTCATTACTTCATGCCAAGAGCTTGAAGTTTGGTTTTCTGAATGACATTTGTGTCCAAACTTCTTTGCTTATTATGTACTCAAATTGCAGGGATTTGAGTTCTGCTGAATTGGTTTTTTGGGATATGGCTGAAAGAGATGATGTTGCTTGGAATTCTTTGATTGAGGGATATTTGAAGAATAATAAGATCATGGAAGGTGTTCACCTATTTGTTGCAATGGTGAGGGTTGGTTTTACTCCAACGCAGTTCACGTATTGTATGGCTTTGAACGCATGTAGTCGTCTGAAAGATTATCTTTCTGGGAGATTGATTCATGCCCATGTGATTGTTAGGAATGTGTCACCGGATTTACATCTGCAAAATGCTTTGGTCGACATGTACTGCAATGTTGGTAATACACAGACAGCGTATATGATTTTTAGTAGAATGGAAAAATGGGATTTAGTTTCTTGGAATTCTATGATTGCTGGATATTCTGAGAATGAGGATGGAGAGAAGGCGATGAATTTGTTTGTCCAGTTGCAGGAATTGTGCTCTCCTAAACCAGATGACTATACTTATGCTGGAATTATATCTGCAACGGGTGCATTCCCATCTTCCAGTTATGGAAAACCTCTTCATGCTCAAGTTACTAAAGCAGGATTTGAGAGAAGTGTGTTTGTGGGAAGCACTTTAGTGTCAATGTATTTCAAAAATCACGAAAATGAAGCTGCTCGGAGAGTATTTAATTCAATCCCGGTAAAGGATGCTACTCTCTGGACTGAAATGATCACTGGTTATTCTAAAATGAACGATGGAATGAGTGCAATTAGATGCTTTTCTGAAATGTATCATGAAGCTCATGAGGTTGATGACTATATTCTTAGTGGAGTTTTGAGTGTCTGTGCTGACCTTGCAATTTTAAGACAAGGTGAAATAATTCATTGTTATGCTTTCAAATTGGGCTATGATGTGGAGATGTCTGTTTGTGGGAGTCTTATCGATATGTATGCCAAAAACGGTAGCCTTGAAGCTGCATACTTTGTATTTTCTCAAGTTTCAGACCCAGATTTGAAGTGTTGGAACTCAATGCTTGGAGGTTATAGTCACCATGGAATGCTGGAGGAGGCATTGATATTTTTCAAGGCGACTCTTGAACAAGGTCTGGTGCCTGATCAAGTGACATTCTTGTCTCTATTGTCTGCATGCAGCCACAATAGGCAGGTTGAGCAAGGAAAATTCCTCTGGAATTACATGAACAGCATTGGTTTGGTTCCTGGGCCTAAGCACCACTCTTGTATGGTAACTTTGTTGAGCCGCGCAGCATTACTTGAAGAGGCGGAAGAAATTATCAACAAATCGCCTTATTTTGAAGATAATCTAGAACTATGGAGAACTTTGTTAAGTGCCTGTGTTATAAATAAAAATTTGAAAGTGGGAGTTCATGCAGCAGAGGAAGTGTTGAGATTGAATGCAGAAGATGGTCCAACACTTGTTTTGCTTTCTAATCTTTATGCTGATGCAGGGAGATGGGATGAAGTTGCAAAAATAAGAAGAAATATGAGGGGATTGGTGCTGGAGAAAGATCCAGGGTTAAGTTGGATTGAGGCCAGGAGTGACATTCATGTGTTCTCTTCTGGAGACCAATCACACCCTAAGGTTGATGAGGTGCAGGCTGAACTGCATAGGCTAAAAAGAAATATGATTAGAACAGAAAATGATGACAGTGAGGCACAAAATGCATGCTACATAAGTTGCAGGAGCTAAGCCTATGCTACGGAGGTGGAGTTTAATTTACAAACAAATGATGTATATAAAGGGACTGAAGTTTTAGAGGGAATAGATAAGGATTAAATTTCTATCGATAGCGATATTAGGTTGTACTTTTTAGTGTTAAAAATAGGAGGAATGTAAAAAAGAAATTTGTGCATGGTTCCTATTTTATCATCTTATATGGTCTGAAAAATAACAGAGGGAAGCTTATTATTTTGCTTGTAATGTACCACAAAATAGACTGATGGGTAATCTCGTTTTCATGATTTATATCTTTTTTAATAAAACGAGTATAGAAGATTTGCACTAACTAGTAAAGGCCAAAGAGGAGAAAATCACAAAACCCTTTTTTCAATGCTTAACAAGGTTCCAGTCAAGGTCAAGCTGTAAGAAGTCAACGATATGATACATTCGATGCCCCTTTCGGGTTTCAACTTCACTTCAGGATTGCCTTCAACTTATGTTTTGGATATTTTGTAAAGCATATAATAAAATGATTCGTTGTAGAAGGACATTAAAAAATCTGTTTGAAAGTTTAATGGAGAAAAGGAGGAATGCTAGAAAATTAATTTAAAAAGAAATAGGGATTCCACAGTGTTCTTAATAATGCTCTCATTTTTTTCTTTGTTGTCCCTCTAAAGTGGATAACTTATTTTAGAGTCTAAAATAAGTAATATTAATCATCGATAAATAAATCAATGACTAATATTAAAAATACATTATAATAAATTATGAGTTTATTAAAATAACTAGTGGCAAGACGGGCACTCCCGTGTCCGTCTTTCCGCATTTCTACTGCGTTACAGTATGTATTATTTTATCGCGTTTTAATGTTTAACGTTATAATTTGTTGTATAACGTTGTTTTAAATTTAATTTTCTTCCTCATTTTATTTATTTTGTTTACATCTTTTAATAAATGACATAATATTATTGCAATGAGCTAGTTGGATTTCAAAGCAAGAAATTTTTGGTTTTTGTGGATGGTGGGGGTTATTCTTTACTTAACCGTGTAATAACCGTTTAATTAACCATGTAATAACAGTGTACCGGTAGTTAAAAGGGTAAAATAGAAAAAAAAAAGTAGTACACTAAAAAAGTAGTTACCAACACCCATTCTCTTTATATAATGGTATAGATATTTTCTCACGTTAGGGAGTCAAATCCTTCAAAATAGTGCCTCTTTCTTTTGTCCAATCGGTTATGCCGTTATGGCCTCTATTGAGAAAGGTAAATGGAAAACTAAAAAGAACGAAAAATTGAAGGCACTTCTTTCGTTTTATGTCCCTTGGTCGACTTCACCTAATGAAGTAGTTATAGCTCAAATAAGGCTAACCTTATCATATTCATGTCTTTTTTCGAAAAATTATATTTATTTTCTATTTTGTATTATTATTACACCAATACCCTATTCTTTAGCTCTCTTCGGTGGCTAACAAATGAGAATAACCTTGTTTGTTGCATATTAAACTGGCATTTTCTTGTTTAAAACGCTACACGTTTTTTTCATATTAATGACATTTTAAAAAATAATAATAATAATAAAATAATAATAGTGAATTTATTTTTCTTTTTTTTAAAAAAAATTGACTCAAACCAACATCAGCAAACAAAAAAGAAAGAGGGTGGAAGTGCACCTAGTAGCCCAGCTAACCATCAGCCTTAATAAAGAAAAAATGGAAATCGGGTTGAGCCATAAAAATACCACACAAACAGGAAGAAAAGAAGACGCAGGCTTGAGTGAAGATCTTGAAATTTAAATTAACTCTGAGAATTTTAAAAGAAAAACTACAGACCAATTACTCCACAACTGAAATATCAGAAAAATGTAACCATACAACTGCCTAGGATCTGGTATCTTTTACAACAGCGGACGATGGATCAAGCTCAAACTGGAACCAGGAAAGAAGCTAGCTACAATGCGTCATGAAATAAGCTAAACAAGCTAGCTATATTTCATAAAAATTTAGCATTCAAAATCATCTAACCTAGACAATGTTAAAGAAAACGGGTTCAACAGTAACCCACTGTAAATGCCTAATGGAAGAACTCAATGGACTGAAACGAGGCATAATCAACATGTCGTCAATGCGCCGTCTACATTCCAAGACATCATATCAATAGCAAAAATCATTTTAAGACCATCTAACAAGGAAGACCATTATTTCAAGTGGTACATTCATATTTGTTTGGTAGCATAATAGGATCCCATCAACTTTATGATTTCAGGTCACTTTTATTAGCGTCGAGCAGTTCTGGATTTTGGCCGTGGATTTTTCTGCAATCATAGAAAATAAGGCTCAGAAGATGCAATCATACAAACCATAAAAGAGATCACAAAAATAGCAGATCACTGGGATTGTTTTAACTAACAACAAAAATAGTCTATTAATAAGCCAGAAAGGCTAAAGTTTACTTACAGATCCTCCAAAGCTCGCTCCCGATCCAGTAGCAGCACCTGATTAGGAAAAAATGGTTAATGTCATCTGAAGATAAACTTAGGAAAGATGAATGAAATCCCAACTCCCTTGCTTTTTTCTTTTGTCATAAAAAATAAGAGAGAGGAAGGAAAATCATTGAAATCGATAAACTCATGGCCTAAATGTCTATTGGTACTAGCAGGCATCCAGTTTCTATTTCTTTTTTTTTTTTTATCTCTTGCAGTCAAGTTCAATAATAATACATTCAATAATTTCAACCAGGTTTTCAGAAGGACCAGACTAGCTGATCAGATTGGGAAACTACAAAGTAGGGAATCAAACCTGCGGCTAGACCAAATAACCCTAAAAAACTGTTCCAAAACCAGTATTAGAACCAGAAAACCGGTTGACCAATTGAACCAAGTCTTTTAAACAATTATTGTTATATTACAATTAAAACCAACTTAAACTGTCACTTATTTTGGTTTCCTATCTATAACCAAAATTGCTTTCAAAAAAATATCTATAACCAAAACTCGGTCTCACTCCTATTAATATGTCGAATGAACGTAGAACAAATGAGAGCTCGTAATACAAGAGTTTGGCTTCAGTTTATAACGAGCTGCTTCATCTCTTCTTTTACACATTTAATATGAGACTAATATAGGATGAGAAGCTTTATTTTTTTCCTTAACTAATTTGATGCGGAACTGATCTACGTTAAAAAGAAACTACAATAGCTGTAGTATAATAATTTAATTTAATATTTATTGCATGTGATAAATTAATTTAGTTATACTAGAACATTAATTTCAATACTCTTTCCATGAATTTATATATAAACTTACATATGAACATATGGTTATAAATTAATACAATATAGATATATTTTTGAAACCTAAATTCGACTCTAGTTCAACATCAGCTGAACGCCTGAACCTCAAAACCTAAAACCTCTCTCTTTACTGGTTCAATTACCGGTCTGATTTTTGGAAACAATGATTTCAACGAGCTAATTGTAAACAAAAATTGCTTCATCAAAACTGGTGCTGCCCCAATCATTAATCATTTTAACCATGTTAGATTATATGAAAATATCTTATCTTGACTTAACTCATAGGATTAGTTTCTTATCACTTAGTTATTATCATGATTTTTTTCCCTTTTCAATTAGGATTAGGAATCTTGTATCCCTATAAAAAGGGGCTAGTGTTTAATCGTTTTGCATCATCAAATCATCAATCATAATCATATCATAAAGTCTTTATTCACTCTATTCCATTTTTTAATCTAAAACTCATAACTTCATGGTATTAGAGAAGTTTCATCCTCTGTGACGCGTCAAACACTATTATGTTGCCAAGTTTCCGAGAGTTTGGGATTGTACTAATAGTTGTATTCAAAATTTGTTGAAACCTCCTTTGTTCTCCTTTATTTCAAACAATTTTCTCTAAGGATTCAGCAGCCATTAAGCGAAGGCATTATTTCATAGTTCTTGGTCAAAGGAAGTAACATCGTCTGACAAAGCACATCCACATATGTTGCCGCACGCGTTGTCGTTGTCACCACACGCATCTCCATCCATCTCAGACAGCATTGATCTGTCGACCGATGAGACGTCATCGCAAGATTTGCTATCATGCGCTCTCACACACGCATTTTGTGTTCGTCACCATCGGGCGCGCGAGCTACATGTGCCACCCTTTGACCTTAGTCTGACCTTGCCACCGGTCTCGCCCATTTCGCCGGTGTCTGTTGCACTATAGTTTGGTCACCTTTGTCCCAATTGTTTCTTGGGCTTTGCGTGCCCTAGGTGGTTCTGCTCGTGGTTGACACTAAGTTGCTATCCACTGCAACTCTGGTTTTGTTTGTGATTTTTGATTATGTGGTTGTCGTCATGCTTCCAGCTTGCCCACTGATTCTATTTGTTAGCTTCAACATGATGGTTCTATTTGACAAGATTTTGCTTCTGATTCTGGTTTGATTGTGACTCCCCAGAAGTGGTTATGGTTTGTTCGTTCTAGCTCAAGGTCTCCCTATTTAAGGTACTTCTTTGGTGTTGGTGTTGTTTGGTTGTGCCACAGTCGTTTCTAGACCTCAACTGCTACTTTGTTGTTTTGGTGTCATTGAAGTTGTGACACCTTCCAATTAGGACTTCAGCTGCTGTAAGCACTAGTAGCCCAGTATCGTTCCAACAAAGTGGCTCAAGTGGTTTGAGTCAAGGGACATTAGGAGTTAAGGTTTCAAACCTTACCTAACATAACTATTGACTAAATACTAACAATTTGTCATTCAAAAAAAAAAAAAAAGTATCATTCCGTTTTGGTTCAAAGTTGTTACACCATCCTGTTAGGGCTTCAGCTGCTATGAGCATTGGCCCAGTATCGTTGCGGTGCAGTTCACTACTGTTCGTGAAAGTCGGTTGTGTTTTGCCTCTAGTTTTGTCTTTGCCATCGTCCATTCTTAATCCTAAGATGTATACTATTTGATTATTTTTCTTTTTCAAAGAGCTTACTTGTAACAAACTTGAAGCTAGCTTAGTAAGCTTTAGCTTGAGGGGAATGTTAGAATATATGAAAATATCTAATCTTACAGTATTTTGACTTATCTCATAGGATTAGTTTCTTATCATTTGGTTATTATCATGATTGGTTTCCCTATTCTACTAGGATTAGGAGTATTGTATCCCTATAAATAGGGGTTAGTGCTTAATCTTTTTGCATCATCAAATAATCAATCATAATCATATTTTAAAGTCTTCATTCTTTCTATTCCTTCTTTTATCTAAAACTCATAACTTCAACAAACCATAAGCATACAATTGTTCCATTACATAGAAGGAAAATTGAGAAATGAACCCAAAACAGGAACAAGAAAATCTTCACACATCAACTATTTTGAAAACCAGTGTTGGGCAAATGGCACATCTAAAGCTACCCAAAGCCCCAGATGCTGGCAGAACAATCCACAGGACACAAGATTAAAGATCTGAAAATTCCAATAGTATTGTTTAAATTTTTCTATTAGAATGGAATGTAAGTAATTACCTTATAATTTACAACTATGGGTCAACAATTGCTTATTAAGTTTTGTATTTTTAGTTCTAGGGAAATTTTAGTAATTTCCTAAATTTTAGTAATTTCCTATAAGGATCCTGAAATGTGATATTTAGCTGCATCTGTGTTTGCTTCCAAAAGTTACGTTACTATTGTCACCTGGGCGTTTATCCATGCTCATAGGAAACTGGTTATTTAGCATGTGCCTTAAGTTGTGAACTACTGGGTCCCAGAGTTTAACTATTACAATATATGTAAGCTAACCTATAACCTATTAAACAAAATAAATAACAAATAAAGAGATTATTTAAATGTATGATGTGTCTTTCTCTTGGATGTAATGCATAAGTTAATTTCTTCTTAAATAATGCTAATTTTCCCTTACAACTGTCGAGATTCCGTTTTCTTAGCAATAAGCATTGAACATTTACCTTATCAAATTCCTAATAATTCCCTGCCTGAATATTCCCAAAATTCCTCAAAATCTCAAATCGTAATCTTGAAGGTTAACCCTTATTCTTTTTGCTTGCAAACCATCCTTACCCCAAATATCCAGTATGAACCTTCACTTCCCCTAATTTCTTCCCCTAATTATCCAAGAAAACCCTAATTTTGATCTTTTAAGTCTTTGTGCTGCATTAGCCCTGATTTCCAAATCAATTTTCCATTTAAAACAATTATGTAGTTTGTTAACACTTTCAACATAGGATAACTAAGAAAAAATATAACCCAAGAAAGTACCTGAAGCAAATGGAGTTGAAAAGAGTGAACCTGCAGCCGGAGTTGAACTAAACATTGGGGTAGTATTACTAAACAGAGAGGGAGTTGATGTGGGACCAGGTAAGGATGATGATGCAGAACCAAAAAGCGAGGTTTGAGGTGTGGCACTAGATGATGCAAACCATGAGGATCCTGGAGCAGGAGTTGTTGGCGTTGCAAATAAAGATGACATAGAAGACGATGGAGCAGAAGTCGGTGTGCTAAAAAGAGAGAAACCACTTCCTGATGATGAGGATGAAGTTGAGGCGGAGGTCTGCGGGGCAGTCAATGCTCCTTGAGTTCCTGAACTGGAAAACAACCCAGCAACTTGAGTTGAGGGTTGTGAATTTGCAGGTAAATGCAATGTTGGATGAACTCTTTTTGAGGCCGCTTCTTGTCTTGCAGTTTCTCGACGATCAGCCTCAAGAAATGGATCATTCACCTCCCCCCGGCGGCGCTGATCAGCTAGGTATGCTGATTTCATAGATTCAATGTACTGGTGAATGCTCTCCACCTGAATAAGCATTATTTAACAACCTGTTATTATTACTGTAAATGAAAAATGGTACATATTATGAAGCATGGTTTTCTATCTGCATGAAAACATTTTTTTGAAAAACAGGACAACCACATGTGCTATCATCTCTAATACACCAAGTTTCGTTCCCGTTCGTTAAAAAAGCAGGACATGGAACACGGTGCTAAGTATAGCATTTTGATAAGAATTGACTTCTTAGTTCTTACTGATAAAAACAATTAATACTAGCTCCTTACAAAAATAGAATCTACAGAAAATAAAGAAGGCAATATCAAAGAAGCAAAAATGATTTCTCCACCCTATGGCTAAAGCCACCTCATGATTACACAAATGATCTGATACCTCCACCTCATCCTTCTCTCCCCCCATAATATCCCCCCTCTCCCCATGCTTACCACACCCCCTTCTCTAATGTCCTCCTGCCACCTGTCCATTCTATTGGACTCCTTTATTTCCCCTCCTAACAAACTTCTCCAAACACATTTCCATTCATGCCCTTCGTTTCTTTCCTGTCTTCCTTCTCTATTAGAAACAAAGACTTAGGAATCCGTGATTTAGAGGCCCATCAAACCAGTTATATATTAAGAATAAATAATGATTCCAAATTTAAAGCAGCATTGACACATTAATAAAGGGAAGGTGAACAAACCAAAGAATAGACTCAAAAAAAACTGATAAAAACAAAGTAAAAAGACGAGTGATTAAAGGATCAACAGTTCTACAATCCTAAATTTTTCATGTCATGTTCAGAAAAACAACTACAAATATTTGGATTTTAATTCATAATATTCATCACGAAGTGCATATAATATAATCATAGATGTATGGTGTGATATCAGTTTAAAAAAGTTATATTTGCTTTTCTTTACCTTTGCAGCCACGTGAACAAAAAAGTCATGCACATTTGTCATGACTTTGGGAAGAGATTGCAATAATGAGGATCCGTTACTGGAAGTGTTTCTCTCGGAGTCTAGGAGAAGCAGCTGCTCCAACTCTTCAATCAACTGATGGCATTCACCAAGATACTTCTCAAATCTTAAAATTGTTTGCTGTAAAAAGGGTGATGGTTTCTTTGGAAGACCGCTGTAGAAATCAAAAACCGGCATTATAGATGTAGTTGTTGGTTGGCTACTCGAACTAGGTGCTGTTGCTCCAGGGGTCTGTGATGGGGCAGTGGCACTTGAGGCTCCCCCAGTGGGATGAAGGAACCTTGGACGTAGCATCATAAATGAACGAACAGCAACCTCTGTGTTACGTAACATATCCTTAACAACGGACATCAGTTCCTGCAGCAAAGTTTTCTGTCGTTCCATAGCAATGCTGATTCCACCAAGTTCCTATCAAACATCAGAAAATAACTGTTATTTCATGAATAGATCACATTAAGCACAATATTGAGAGAGAAGGGAGCAGCTAATCATTTCAACGTTGGAGGAAGTTCAATGAAAAAAAGAAAGAAAGAAAAAACTGCTTAACAATACATGAAAAGTAGACAAAAATAGAACACTGGATTTCAAGCACCACATAAAAGCCTGCATGCTTTAACATCTCTCAGAAATAGGTTTGTAGGTCTATGATGGGGCAGTGGCACTTGATGGCTGATGCACCGATTTCTTATGGCTAAAAACAACGTGCTACCTTTAGGTGACAAACAAAACACATTCAATGCTCACAGATCCTGTGTTATTGAGGACATATGTCCTGCATAAATGAACTAATCAAATTTGATACGCTTAAAGCAAACCACACAAGTCAGGTGCAGACTGCAAACTATCAATTAATCTCGCTACAACTTCTTTCATACTTTATGTTATAAAAACAAAAATAGAGATTTAAATTTTGTACGGAAGTCAACTAAGGGTAGTAATATTTACTCTGGTGACAGAGCAATGATAAAAATGGCCAGCATTAGGCTCTTGTTTAGCTGCATGCAAAACACTAGCGACAACAGCAACTCTGTTAATCGTAGGCAAAACACCTTTAACATATAAATTTGAACAAAATCATACACAGGAATGCAATATGCCTCAATCAGAAAACACTGATCCATATTTCTATTTTGTTCTTTTTGGGAAAGGAGAAGATTGCCTTTTTAGCACAAGTACTAATACACAAGATGATAATAATATGAACTTGAAACATAAAAGTCATATTTCTAATTTATAACAAAAATGGAATAGATAGATAATCAAAAAAGCAAGGCAACAGCAATAACAAAGCACAAAGAGAGCACCTGAACAATATGGCTTGCATCAACCTCAGACCCATAGTTCGAAACTGAAGAATCATAAAGACGACTACACTGATCCAGTCTCTGGCTTTCATCCCTATACTCTAATATCCGCTCCCTAAGTAACAGATAACAGTTAAGCAACTAAAATCATAACATAATAATAAACAGGAAATACAAACCCTTCCTCTACGCACTCTCTCTATTTTGAAGAATAAGGGGAAATTAGAACATACTCGATCTGAAGTAGAATCTTCTGGGAATCAGGATGTAGATCCGCCCAATTGGTACTGTAACTGGCGGGAGTTCTATCGTTAGTGAACAAAAACAACTGCTGTTGTTGCTGCTGCTGTTGTGCTTGAAATTGTTGCTGCTGTTGCAGCTGCTGTTGCTGCTGCTGTTGTTGCTGCTGCTGTTGTGGAAGGAACAAACTACTCTGCTGGAAAGGAGATTGCTGCTGCTGTGGTTGAAAAAGCTGCTGCTGCTGCTGCTGTTGCGGTTGCTGAGGCGTTGAGAACAACGAAAATGACATTTTGGTATCCGCTATCAGAATGAAGAAAACCCCTTGTTAAACCCTAGCCACAGAGAGAGTGAGAGAAATTGAGGTTCAGGCGTCAAAACACGCGCCTTGCTCTGGGAAATTTGTTCCCTGAATTCCTCTTATCAAACTTGTAATTTCATATTGACGCCTTGACGAGGATCTTTCTCAATTTTCAACCAAAATCTCAAATCCCGCGTCCAGAACCAATGCCTAGTAGTGGTGAAAATAGGTATGGCGGAGCAGGGTTTTTCTAACGTCTGAGGGCGTTTTGTTTTTCAAATTTTAAGCTATGAATGAACTTTGCCAATTTATTTTCAGGTAGGTGTTTTTTTTATAGAAAAAAAAGTTTTTTGACAAGTGAAAAAAAAAAGTAGGTCAAATTTTTTTTTGACAGAACCCCCTTTTTTTGTTGACAGAACCCCTTTTATTAGTTGGTCTAATTTATTTTTATCGAAAAAACAAAGGAAGGTCTAATTTAAAAGCTAAAAATTTATTCAAAAGTTTATTTTAAAAAAAATTAAATAGGTTATAAATTTGTCTCTATATCGATTTATGAATTTAAATTTTTATATAGATAAATATAATCAAATCAATAAATATATGATTTTTGAGATAGTATAATAAAAATATCATTATCCTATCTATATTTGAGTTTTTTTTTAAATATCTCCCTTTTTAAAATTATTTCCCTGATTACCCCCTCCCCAAATTATATACTAACTAGAACGTGACACGTGCGATGTACGGGTTTTTGGTCTTTTATGGAGATGTGGTTGAAGATAATAATATAATTTAAAGGAATTTAAACAAATATTTTTTCGAATGTAAGTGGTTTTTTTATATAAAATTTTGTATTTTAGAAACGTGTCATTAATTGATAATAAATATTGGTATAAAATTATTTTGTTGAAGTGTAAATATGATAGATGTGTTGTTTGATCATTTCTTAGAAGTAATTATATTTGTAAGATATATGTTGGAAAACTTTTTTTTTAACTTTTTTTTTGTAATATATAAACAGAATTATATTGCGAAAACTTGGTTTTGATGATTAGTTGACTTATTTCTTTGAGTTATACCAGATAATAATATAATAAAAGATAAATTTATATAAATTATGTTTATTAATAAATAAATAGTTAGTTTGTTGATAAAAATCAAGTAACTATTGAATTAAGAATCTTTTTTCGTATGATACATTATTGGATAAGAAATTTTTAATCAAATTAAACCATAAGGATAAACATCTATAATTTTAAGAAAATACTCATATTTGAATTAAATAGTTATGAAATGATAATTAAAAAACAAAATAAAACAAATAATGGTAGATTAATATTAATTCTAAATGGCAAAACATAAATTCAATACATCAATTATCAAAAATAAATTCAGTACATCAAATTATAAGATACAAAACTCTTTAAAATTGGATATTTTAAATTTATAAATTAGAAAAAAATAAATTATTATTATTTTATAAATTAATAGCTACAAAGTTGTTAAAAATCAAGTAATAATTGAATTAGCAAATCATTAGAAATTCAATGATAAGGGCAACCATCTAATGAATAAAATAAAATAATAATCCTCTTGATTATCTAATTTTTATATTCTTTGTGAAGTCGCAATCTACATATAAATTTGACTCAAACTTTGTTTTTGTCTCAATTTAGAGTTATTTATGCGTAAATGGCTATGAATATTCTATTTATATGCTTTTAAAAATTGCTCCCGTTTTTTTCAAAGTGTTTATCCTAATAACTTGCACTACAGCATTTTTTACTTTAGCCCACGTTGAACTTGCCCACGGCTAAAAAACCGCGACCTAAAACAGAATAGACAACGGTTTTACAGGCATGGGTAAGAGTGTACAAATTTTGTTCGTCTTCTTTGAGTTTGAGCGTGCAACCGTTGCCTCTTTTTTATCTAGCAACGGTTAAAAAAATGTGGGCATGTATAGGCCACGGTTACGAAAACGTTGTCGCTTGAGGCCACACTTATCAACCGTGGCCTATTTAGTATTACCCACAACCGTGGGATGAGCGGCCCAAAAAAAAATTTGATGCGCGCGGGATCGAGCGTGACTTAACAAATTCTAATTTCTAATTACCAAAACCTAAACAGTGACCATCGTCTATCGCGGGAAGCCTACGAAGATTGAAACCCCATCGTCTAACCACGTGATTCGTTCCTCTAGCACTTCTTTGAGCGGCACATTCTTCCGAGCAAAGAAGAAGAATCCCTCGGCGCTCGGCCGCTACCTCTCCTCGCTTGCTTTTCTTGGCGCACAAGAAGAATCCCGCCGCCCACCTTGTCGATCTTCGTCTTCGTCTCGGCTCTCCCTCTTCGTCTTCGTTCTTCCATGTCGATCGATGGGAACCCCAATTTTTATTTTCTTTTGTCTTTTGATTTCCATTTTTTTTTACGATAAGTATTTTGAAATGCCGCATTTTTTTCTGCAGAGCCTCAATCTTACACAGTCCTTCTTCTTTGCTCATCAGTTACTGCCCTCAAATCCCAGGTACACAACAACATTGCTTGGTGTCCTATTGTTAATTTTGTCGTTTATTTTTATTTGTGTGATTTATTAGGTTGATTTACTTATCTTTGATAAGTGAATCCATTTCTTCTCTGGTTATCTCATTGTTCAAAATTGCGATTCTTTGGTATATGGGTTTTGTTCAGATATAAGTTTGTGCATAATGTGCACCGTTTCTTTTCATTTCGGTTTTGTGCATTTTTTTTTTGTTGCATTTTTTTGTTTGCCAAGAGAATGTGGGATTATAGGATATGGAGAATGAGAGTGTTGACTGAATGTAAAGGTTTTTGATCTTTTGAGAGAGAAAGAGAGAGAGAGAGATTTGAGCATTATATATGAGTTAACTTTCATAAAAAGGTCACCAACCCCCTTTGTTCAATTGAGGTTCACTGAGGGAGCAGAGAGACTCACTACTACACTAGTACAAGAACCCTCTGAAGAAAAAGGAGGAGAATAATAATGTATGAGTTTCAGATACTATGAAGCCAGACTTCTGCTCTTCCTTATGTGCCGCCTAAGGAACCATTTTTATTACACCCATTAGCAAAGTATTTTACCTTTTCAGTATAAAATTCAAAAGTCTTTTTCTTGGCTCCTGCTTCATATATGTTGCATTGAGAATATATCTGTAACATGGTCTTAGAGAAATCAGTTATCTCCACAATTCTTGCACTTAACTCAGAATGAGGAAAAAAAAACTGAGGATAATAGCAGCACAGTAACCTGGGACTCAACACTGGCACAAACAGCATATATCTCTGGTTGTGTCTTGCAGTGGCTGTCTTGTTTAAGCCTTGGATTTTGCTTGTATTTTGTTTTGGTCTTGGCTGTTCTGTGTCTTTGTTTTCGCTTGGATTTTGCTTGTATTCCACTATGTTCTGGGTGGATGTTGTGACTTGTTTTGTTTGGTCTTGGCTTTTCTTGAGCCTGGACCTTCATCTTCAATAATATTCTTTGCTTCTGCAAAAAAAAAAAAAAACTTTTCATTTCCCGTGCTTTGTATGTGCTGTGTTATATTATTATATTTTTTCGTAGTATCATTGGCAATTGGTATATAAGGTCCGCTCAAAATTGCGATTCGACCTTCTGATTTTTTCTATTATTATAATGAACTTACAGATTCTTACTCATGTGATGCATTTACATTTTCATACCATGTTTGTATTTAGGGCTAAACTTCAATGTATATGGTATTTTTTTTGTGTTAGAATTATTAGGATGGACAAAGAGTGGACAAAACTTCCAAGGCTTAGTAGAGAGTATGATGATGGTGTTGAGTCATTTTTAGACTTTGCCTTCGCTGATGATAAACCTCAAGGAGGCGAGATTCCATGTCCTTGTGCTAAATGCAGAAATATTGATTGGCAAAGAAGAAATGTGGTTCATAATCACCTAATAGCCTTTGGTTTTCTGAAAGGCTACGATGTTTGGGTAAACCACGGGGAGCGAATTCCAAAAGTGCCTATGGAAATTGATGATGACATGGAAGATCAAGAGAACCCACAAGATAACATTGGTGACTTACTTTACGACACATTTAGGCATGTGGCAGAAGCAGAGGAAGGTAGTGAGTGTCTTAATGAGGATGCTAAGAAGTTTTACAATTTGATTAATGAGGCAAAACAATAGTTGTACCCTGGATGTGAAAATTTCTCCACTTTGTCATTTATAATTCGACTTTACTTGTTGAAGTGTCTTCATGGGTGGAGCAATGCATCATTCACTGCTCTGTTGGAGTTGCTGAAAGAAGCCAGACCTAATCTGAACATTCACGAGATCTTATAACAAGACAAAGGCCATGATCAGGGATTTGGGTCTTGATTATAAAAAGATTCATGCATGTCCAAATGATTGTATGTTATATTGGAAAGAGCATGAAAATGATGATTCTTGCAGCAGTTGTAAAGCTTCACGATGGAAGGAATTCGCTCAAGTTGATTCTGAGTATGAGGAACCAAAGTATGGTCATAAAGTTCTGCAAAAATTTTGAGACACTTTCCGTTGGTTCCTAGGCTTGAGGCTATTTATGTGTTCGAAAACAGCTGAGGAAATGAGGTGGCATGAAGAAGGACGCTCAAAGGATGGGAAATTGAGGCATCCTGCTGATGGCCAAGCATGGAAGGACTTTGATAGGCTTCATCCCGATTTTGCTTCTGAGCCTCGTAATGTAAGACTTGGCTTATCAAGCGATGGATTCAATCCATTTAGAACTATGAGCATATCACACAGTACTTGGCCTGTCATGATGGTTATATACAACTATCCACCTTGGTTGTGCATGAAATCTGAATATACAATGTTGTCGTTATTGATTCCTAGACCGCAATCGCCAGGAAATGATATCGATGTGTACCTTCAACCATTGATTGAGGAGCTAAAGGAGTTATGGGAATTCGGAGTGGACACATATGATGCCTCAAGAAATCAAACATTTCAATTGCGTGCATCTCTATTATGGACTATTAGTGACTACCCTGGGTATGCTATGTTGTCGAGGTTGGAGCACCAAAGGAAAGTTGGCATGTGCATGCCGCAATTATGACACTAATTCAATTTATTTGAAACTGATCACAAAATGTGCTACATGGATCATCGTGTCTTTTGCCTATAAATCATGCATGGCGAACCAATAGAAAATCTTTTAACGGAAAGAAAGAACATAGGTCTGCACCACCTATGTTAGAAGGTACAGAAATCATAGAAAGCTTAAAAGATTTCAAGAATGAATTTGGAAAGAAGAAGAAAAAGAAGAAAATTGATGGTCCCTAGAAGAAGAAGTCAATTTTTTTTGAGTTGCCGTATTGGGCTCAAAATACATTACGTCATAATCTTGACGTAATGCACATCGAAAAAAACATATGTGATAATATTATTGGGACTCTTTTGGACATCTCAGGGAAGACAAAAGACCATGTTAATGCTCGTTATGATTTGCAAGATATGGGCATTAGAAAGAAACTTCATCCTGTGGAGATTGGTGGAGGTCGTGTAAAGTTTGCAAAAGCATGTTTCTCATTGAATGCCCAAGAAAAGTCTATTTTTTGTGGTGTTTTGAAGGCTGCCAAATTACCGGACGGGAGTGCATCTAACATTTCAAAATGCGTGCAAGTTGCCGATAAGAAAATATTCGGTTACAAGAGTCATGATGCACATTTCATGTTACACTACTTATTGCAAGTAGCAATAAAAAGCACGTTGCCTAATGCGGTGGCTGAACCTTTGATTCGTCTCGGGTCATTTTTTCGCTCTCTGTGTCAGAAAGTTTTCCAAATGCAAGATTTGGATTACCTAAAGGCAGAGATTGCAGAAATACTTTGTCAATTGGAGATGATTTTTCCTCCAAGTTTTTTTGATATAATGGTTCACTTGCCTATTCATCTTGTAGATGAAGTTAGATTGGGCGGTCCCGTTCAATTTCGATGGATGTATCCCACAGAAAGGAACTTGTGTAAACTTAAGAGTTATGTCCGAAATAAAGCTTATCCAGAAGGTTCTCTTGCTGAGGGGTATTTGGCTGAAGAAGCTTTGACTCTTTGCTCAAGATATTTGCATAAAAGTGTAGAGACACGGTTGAATAGAAAGAGTCGAAATTATGATATGATGATTCATGCGATGTAGATTCGGTGATTACTTTTCAAGTATTGGTCGTCCTTTGGGGGAAGCAAAATGGTCAACCATTTTCTATAGACTCAAGAAATAAAGCTCAAGCCCATCGATACATCTTGTTCAATTGCGATGATGTCCAAAAATACATAAGGTATCATAATCCTTTTTTGTTTCGTTGCTCATCTATAAGTTCTATTTTAGAGTTATTTTGACAAACAAACATTGTTTTCTTTGTAGAGAGCATGAGGATTGCGTGAAAAGTCGCAATAAACGAGGAAAGTGGATTAAGTCCAAAACCCAAAGTCAAGATTTTAGTGAATGGTTTAAAACTCGAGCCTTGGAAGATGATGTGTCGTTTCAGCTTAAAGCATTCTCTAGAGGTCCAAATCTTGTTGCAAAGAGGTTTTGGGTTACCTCATCAATGGATATAGATTCCACACTAAGAAACGAGATGCAAGACGCAAAACTCAAAATTACGGTGTAACTTTGGTTTCATTAACCGAAAGTTTTGCAAGCTCTAAGGATGACAATCCTAAGACAGATCTTGTCACATACTATGGAGCAATTAATGACATAATTGAGTTGGACTATTATAGTCATTTCAAGTTTGTGTTGTTTAATTGTGATTGGTTTGAGGCTGAGGAAGACACTCATGGGCTAACTTGTGTGCATTTCAACAAAAAATGTTACCAAAATGATCCTTTTGTGCTAGCTTCTCAAGTCCATCAATGTTTTTATGTCCAAGATCCTTTGGAAGGAAATAAGCATTATGTTATGAAGACTGTTCCTAGAGATCTGTTTAACATGGGTGACCAATCAGATGTTACAACTCAAGAAGGATATCAGAGTGATCCATTTGATGATATTGGAAATCTAAATGCACTAAATAATGACGATGAAATCAATTGGGTTAGGGAAGACATTCCGGCAACAATAACTGATAAGCCTGCGCATGCTATGCGGGAATCTGAACATGAAGATGATACTGATTTTGATGATATTGTGTTCGACTTCATGGACTGATGAGGACTAGCCTCAGGAAGATTTGCTATGTTTCATTATCTCAAAATATTAGCATTAACATCTATTTCGTTTTCAAAATGTAATCACCAAAAGGAGTATGAGTTCCCTCTTGAATTAGATTGTAAAAAAACTTTTGCTTGACAATGAAATATCAATTGGCATGATGTATCAATTGGCATGATGTAGTTCGATTTAAATTATTGTAAATAGCAAAAGTACAAAACCAAGAAAAGATACAAGAGAGTTTAATATGAATACATAAAACACTAGGTGAAGCCACTAGAAAGTAAAACCATGCATTTTATTGACCTAGTGCCTAGAAAAAATCACTAAAAACATTCAAATACTATTGTGCTTAACATTCAAATAAAAGCATTCAAATCTCTTGGCAATGTGTAAATGATGCTATTGTGCTTCTGTTATTTTTATTTTGGGGATAAAAACAATTGTGACAGGTGGATTGATGTTTCAAACTCACATTTTTACAGGTGGATTTTATCGTTACTGCTCTTTAAAGAAGTTCTAGGTATCTTTTGATGGATGCTACCTACTTATTATGGATTGTGATTACTGATTACCTTTAGGGATTTGACAAATTTTTGGGAGTGAAATGAGTAGAAGTGCCAGCATTCTTGAATCCTTCAAGTTGATTTTGAAACTAGCTCATACAATTCCCACTAATACATATGATTTTGGATAAATTTGGATATTCTTTTACGATTTGATGTGTAGTGATTTTTATTTTTATATTACTTTTGCATTCAATTGAATGAGCTGGTACTTACTATAAATTGGTATTTCACATTTGCATGTTGCAGACTATTGCTTCAGCAATGGTTATATTCACCCTTTGATTTCATTTTTCAGAAAATGAAGAAGGAAACAAACTTAAAGCAAAAGATGAAAGCTCAAGATAAGGGTGAAAGGAGCACTTCCAAGAGCGAACTACCTGAATTTAGATCAAGCAATCAATTACTAAGGGCTTACGGTCAGCGTGAGAAGATAATGAGAAATCTTGGAGGATTTAATACACACATGACTGGAGTCAAAGAACCTAGTAGCAAGCAAAACAAGCCACCAACTTCTACAATAGTCAATTCCAGGGCTAAAGGGTTAGACATGCAAAATAAAGGAATCAACCAACCTTTGTTAAAGGTTGCATCCCAAGCACAATGCAAGTTATCAAATTTTGCAACAAGTGGCCAAATGAATTTGAATTCAAATAGGGATCTTGATCCGACAAAAAAGAAGGTTGCCATTGCAAGTATGACTCAGCCTAAAGTTCTTAGTCAAAACCAAGATCCAAAGAAATTTGTGACTGCAAGTCAAAAGAAATTGACAAGCGAAGCATCCATGACTAAAAACCAAGGATCTAGACAAATCCAAGATCCAAAAGGCCACCTTATGACTCAAAGCAAAGGGCGATATCTGAATCAACATCCAAAGAGACAACCCATGAAAAAGATAGTGATTGAAGAAGTTGAGTCACCCTTGAAAAGGTCATTGGCTGAAAATGACAAATTTAGGGCCAAAAGAAGCCCATCAAAGGGTGTCGGTGAAGATGATGAGATAAGGGAAAGTATAGGAAGTGCAACAAAGAAGACAAAAGAATCCCATTGTGTCGGCCAATGTTAATTGAAGAGTTTCTAAAGGAGAATGGAGAAGTTGAAGAAGAAGAAGACGAAGGGATGGGAAATGAAGCTGATAGTGCGGATGAAGAATATGTCGTGGAACAAGAGGAAGATGGCGAAAATAGTGATAATGTCATTGAAGGTAATAGTCAAGTAATTATTTGTTTTGTTTGATATATATTTATGTGAGTCATCTTTGGAATTTTATCTTAAGTTATATAAGTTTAATGTCAAAATAGGGACAAGTAAGAAAAGAACACGTGGACCAACTCAGTGCTTGCAAATACATGCGAGAAAAACCAAAGATCGTCAAGAAGTTATCTTAGACGACGATGGAGAGCCGATTGGACCTGATGACAAAATTGTATCTGACTTGAGTTATTTCCTTGGCACTATAGCAAGGAATGCAAGTTTTTGCCCCTTGATTTATACGAACTTTCGCGCCTTGGTCAATGATCACAAAGGAACGTATTTGGGAATATGTTCAGGTATTGGAGATTAACTTTCAAATTTTTATTTGATCGTCATAAATTTATTAGATGTTGATGACAATGCTTTTTTTTAGGATAAATATATTATTTCTGATAGAGGAGAAAAAGCTGTGTTTTCTCGCATAAATGATGCATGGAGACGTTACAAATATTATGTCAAGAGGATGCATTATTTGAAATACTCCACCTCCAAGGAAAGGTTAAAACACCGACCTACGAGCGTACCTGAAGCTCATTTCAAGAAATTGATGGCATATTGGAGAAACGATACCATCCAAGTATGATAATTATACACCTTATTAATTATAAATACATATATATTATCTAACTTTAATTTTTTCCCTCCACATTGTAGAACATTAGCCAGTTTCTAGTAAGATTCAGTTTATAGTACTTAGTAATCAGTAAACTAGTTAATAATTTAACAGTTTCTTTGTTGTGGTTTTGAATCTAAGCAAATTAGTAGCTTATGGTTTAGCTTGGATTTTGGAAATGCAATTACTAATTAAGTAGCCTCCATTTGCAATGGTATCTATCTCCATATATTTGCACTCCATCTATACATGTTGAGCCTCTCTATTTGCTAGTGAAAGCTGCTGATCTGACTTTTTGACTGATCCATTCATATTAACTTGTTTTTATATGTGCAGTCTATACACGAAGATCATCCTAATGAAGATCATCCTGAAGATGAACGAAGTTAATTCGTGGAAGATTTAGATGTTTTTATACTTATGATGACAAGATGTAATTATGTACTGGTGTTTTGTGGTTGCGTAGTAGTGTTATAATATTTTGATATACTTAGACAAAGTTTTTAACCTTTGCTACTTGTATTAAGACTTCGTTATATTAAACTCTTGTTTATTATTAAATAGCTATAAAAAATTTAATGGTTTAGTTGTTTTAAATGATAGTAATTAATTATCTATATGGTTTATTCACATTTATAATTTACCGTATTTATTTAATTATGCGTTGAAATTATTTTATTGAAAATGAGTCGTGGCTAAAAGTATAACCGTGGCTTAAAATATAGACAATGCTAGTATAATCGTGGCTTAAAGTATATGCAACGTTTATGTCACCGTGGCCTAAAACAAGACCAGAAAACCGTGGCCTGAAACAGGTCTAGAAAACCGTGGCCTATTCTTGAAGTTGGCAACGTTTGCATATGTGTGGCCTAAAGGTATAGGCCACGGTTAAAATTTTGTTGCCCAAAAGACGAGACAACGGTAGTATAACCGCGGCTTAAAGTATAGGCAACGGTTATGTCACCGTGGTCTAAAGCAAGACCAGAAAACCGTGGCCTGAAACAGGTCCAGAAAACCGTGACCTGTTTGTGTGTTATAGGCAACGGTTTTCTGTGTAGCGTGGGCGAAAACAAAAAACCGTGGCCAAACCGTTGGCTAAAGTTTAGGCCGCGGTTTTTTCATTTCTGGCCACGGTTTTTTGTTGTTGCCTAAACTGATTTTTGCTGTAGTGTTGTTTTAATTAAATTAAATTTTAAAAATTGTTCATGATAATCAATCGGGAAGATATAAAATGGTTATCCTTAATAACTCAATTTTAATTTTTAGATTACAAAGTGTTTGTAAAGACAAAATAGGAAGTATAACCAAAGTAATCAATGCTAACAACCTAACTATTTACAATTTTAGAAAAAAATATTTGACTTAGATTAAAAATATTTGACTTTAATTTTAAAAATATCTCAGCTTTTTATTTACATAATCCATTGTTTAAATTGTTATTTGATTTTCTATTTACTTAAAAGTAAATAATCTTGATTGAAATAAAAAGACGATTTTGTTTTCTATGATTTTTACTATAAAATGGAATCAACGCATGAGTTCTTCTTTCTTTAATTCAAAATAATTTTCATTTTTTTGTTGAACTAAATTATAAAAATATAACAAGTGAATCTTCTCATCCAAAAGATAATCACATATCACTTTACTAAAAAAAAGATAATCACGTACCAGATGTACATAACCACAAATGCGATATTACACAAATTGCAAGACGATCAAACTTTGTACTTTTACGAGCAAAATATATTGCAAATCATGTTACAGTACCCATATTTGAATATAAACATAAGAAAAATGAATTTCCTTGTTAATAACCATAACAATCTGTTACTCATCAATAGGGACTTGTGCCACTTAATCACACACTCATTTACTCAAGGACAAAACTTTGTCTCTTTACCACCTATGAACAAAACAACAGTAAAATGGTGTGTACTACATGTCACACAAAAATATACACTATCAAATTATTACTATCAACCATAAATAGAATAAAAAATAAGAAAAAGTAAATGATAATTTATGGAACAATATTAATACATCACAGGCTATACCAATACAATAAGAAATACTAATTGTAATATTTCATCTCTTTTGGTTTTGGAGAGTGTGTCCCCAATACCAGCACAGAAAAATACAAAAAAGAAAAAAAAACTTAAATTTGGGTGGTCTGTCATGCTCATATCTTGGTATTGTATTTGGGTCAAGCTTCATGTTTCTTCACCATTTTTTTTTCATTTTAGGCAAGAAAACTGAGTACTTCTTCATCTATTTACATAATGTAACAGTAAATGGGCTTTGTGTACTTCTTCCTCTTTTTATATAATGTAACAGTGGTTTCAATGTGGGGAAATTAGCCGGAGAGGCCAGTGGTTTGATGGATGTTAGCCACTAGTGAGGGATGGTTTGAGGGAGATAGACTGATGATTTTTTTGTGCCGATTCCCTATTTTATTTAGTTCTCCATATTTCCTTTTTTACTAAAAATATCTCTCTGTATTGTAATTTGTATACTCTCATTTCTTCAACTTCTTTAAAATTGGTGATAGTATTTTGTTCCTTCTCATATGCATTATCTTCATTTTATAATTGAATATTTCAAATTTTTTTTCTTTTTCCACTTCATCAGTTACATTTTGTTTATAAGACTAATAAATTATAATAATTTACTTTATATATGGTAAAAGTAATTAAATAAAAAACCATTATAATATATTTTCAGTTTACCATTTTATTATTTATCTATATTTTTTGTAAAAATTGGTGTAACTAACATCTTCGGCCAACACTTGGACTTCAGTTTTGTGTTTAAATATTTTTTGACTTATGAATTTAAAATAAAAAATAACATAAATAAAATGTAAAAATGTTCTACAAAATTGTTATATTTTTATATTAAACTAAAATAATGTTTTAAAAAATTTAAAAATGTTTTTTGACATAGCATAAAATATAAACATACATTTTGTAAAAAATATAAATTTTTTGATGCAATAAAAAAATGTAAAGAAGCATTAGGTTTATATAATAATATAAATTAATTAATTTTATCATACAAAGTTTTTTTTACACAACCATTTATAATATTTTTTTTCTTTTATAACCATTAATTCATAAATTAATTGAAACACGTATTACATGAATTAGTTAAAACAATTTAATGCAATAAAAACTAAATGAAGACACTAATTAAAATAAGTCTATTTTTTTATTCTAAAACTATTAATTAAATCGTAAGATTACCAATTAACCTATAAATAGACAAAATAAATTTTCAATATTGCCCCTAGACAACATTCTTTTATATATATAATATAGATATAGATATGCCATACTTTTTGGGCTAGGTGGAAAGTTTTCACCATTGTTTTTTATATTCAATTTCTTTTTTTATATTAAGTAGTGAGAAGTCGGCCATCCAAATAGTGACTTCTCACTTGTATATTTTTTGTTTTTAATTTTATTTTGATGGTAAAAAAATTATTTAATTATTTTTGTTTGTTAATTATGCTAATTTGAGTGATAATTAGAGGGTACAAAAACTCAATACATTAATTAAAAATATAAAAATATTACAATAATTAAAAATAAAAAAAATACAAATCAATACTAAAAATATTACAATTTAAAACAAAAAAGTAATCTCTCAAGTGGTGTCTAGTCCCGCATCACGGAGGTTTTCTGTTACATGTTGGAAGTATACGACGTGGATGCGTCGATCATGTTGTTCTTCATCAATGACAGGCGGCTCATCATGCTGCACAGGCTCATTTGCTTGGGGGTAGCAATGGCAACAGTGAGGCTCTTAACTCCCCAAGGTATGGTTCTGAAGAACTAGAAGCACCGTGGTGGTGAAATGATGTTTCCCGAATGGGAGAAATAGGTATTTGAGTACATATTATCACTACTAGAAAAATCAATTTTAGAGAGAGATTTTAGAGAGGGATACTTATCCGTCGCTAATAGCGATGGATTTAGTGACGAATTTCAAAGTTTTAGGAAAACTAAATTTGGATCACATTTGTGACGGATTTAGTGACGGAAAAATTCTGTCGCTAATTTTTTCGTCACTAAATCCGTCACAAATTGACTAAAATACGTTTGGTGAAATCCTTGTCTTAAATTTTTGTCACTAAATCCGTCATAATTAGTGACGGATTTAGCAATCCTTCTCTGATCTTTTAACTTACCACCCTTCCCCTCGGTCTATCCCAAAAAATCGCTGATCTCTGTCTCTACAACTTGCGTCTCTGCAACGCTCATCTCCAAACGAAGGAACATGGCATTTCCAAACGAAGGAGCTTGAAAGAAAGGAACTCTCGTCTCACTCGCAACTCTCGTCTCCTCTCAGTCTCTCAGATCTGCCTAAGCCTCGTCCTCTCTGCCTGAGCCTCGTCTCCACCGGGCCTCGTCCTCTCTGCCTGAGCCTCGTCTCCACCGGACCGCTCCTCTCCTCTCTCTGCTCCGACCGGTGACCGCAAATCAGGAATTGGTGAGCCTAGATCCCCTTTCCCCTTTTATCGAAACCCTTATAGCTTTGCTATTTGCTGTGCTGCATCGATGCTTTGCTTCTTTGTTGTTTTTTTTTTTCTTTGCTTTCGCATCTTTCTTCCGTTTCCGCTTCTCTTCTTATTGTTTGCTTCTGTGATTTGATTTGCTTCTGATTCGATTTGCTTCTGCTTCTGCTTCTGCTTTGTTGCTGCTAATTTTTTTTAAAATTGATTTGCTTCGTTGGTGCAGCAATTTTTCAGTATCCCCTTCTGGTTTTCTTTGTCTTATTTATAAATATTCTGATTACTCTGTTGTTCTTGAAGTTATCTTTCTTTCAACAGTTCTATTTTATATATCAAATGCATTGATTGTTTTTTCAATCTGATTGTAAATTGAGGACTGCTTTTATTCTAAACTTACCTATAAAATTTATGTACATAAATAAAAAGATATGTAACTTCGTAACAGACTGTAATTTTGAATAATAAGACTTAATACTTTGCATTATCCAAAACCAACTCATAATTCACAACAACATATGCTTATCAGAATCCCATTAACCAGAGTATGGACACTAATGAATTATTGTTTTATTACATGTTTGAGTAATCAATATACTGAACTCCCCGTAGCCACTGTTGTTATTTACAGCCATTAACCATACTTGAAAGCATAGTATCTACATTCTTTTTTTTTTGGTAACTAAAGATCTAAAGCATAGTATTTACATTCTATACATCGATATAGATAAAATGTTAGACCCCAGAGTACCACTACAACTGAGAGAAAGGATCATTAACACTAGAAATAAAATGGAAATAGAAAGGATTTACTAGCATTGGATACATAGATATTTGAAAGACAAGGTACAAGGATTAATGCATTGGGAGCTGTTAGAATATCTAAAAAATATTTTGTAATATCATTATTGTATAGCATGCTAGGAAAATAATGTTTTGGCATAAGAAAGAAAATAATGAATGTGCAGAGTCATTGGATATGTATGTGAAAAAGCAATGATATGTGATCCAATAGAACTTTGGGGGTAAATTTAATTTTGCATGGAGTTTGAATTTTTATGTGTTGAGGGGTTGTATACCTAACATTAATCCATAAACCAAATCTTTGTGTGGTTCCAATTTCCATAAGTCTTACTAAAAATATTTCTAAATCCTAGTCCAAAACAACTTCCACACTCCATCCTTTTATGTTTAGCTTACTCTAATTTAACAGAACAAAATTATGGGCTATATTTGACCTCAAAGAGAGATACCCTAACTTTAAATTTGCAATATATTTATTTCATATATTCCCATTACAATGTTGTCCAACTATTGTCCATTTTTTGTGTTTTTTCTGCCGCATAGTTGATTCCATGGGCATATATTAATGATCAAGGTTTCAAATTCCAGTCGCAATTGTGATTACATTGCGATCCTTGACATTGCAGACAAGTATAATCGTAGTTGTGAGCACGATGCTATCGCAGAAACACCAAAAAACTTGATGTTGTGGCCACAATCGTGGTTGCATACCACCACAATTTAAAATCTTGTTAATATTACCAGAATTGTAAGGGCTCTACTTCTAGTTTGTTTCCAAAATATTGATGATTGCCACCATATCATGGCATGTTCTATAGATAAAATATTCAAACAATTTACAACTTCACTTTCGTAAATGGAAAATGTCAAAACTTCAAACTTCATTCAAATTATAGTAAACATGGAAGCTAAGGCTGTAGAAGTACTTACAGTTGTTCTAATTTTACCAGCTTCCCAAGTTCAGATGGTAAAGATCCTGAGAAGTTATTTGACCCAAAACCCTTGGAAATTTAATGAATAACAAATCTGAATAGTGTCATCAAGAAAAATTTCTCAAGCTCATCATGTATTCAAAACAAAACAAAGCAATCTTGGATGAAGGCCCATTTTATATTAGATTCTAACTTATGAAAGCTTCTCAAATAAAATAAGTTTGTCATTCTTCACTTACGAAGAAGTCCTTATAAAGTGTTTATGGAAAAGTTAAATAAGAGAGCTTCTGAAAAAGTTAAGATGAAAAAGCTAATTTAAACTTATATAATAAGCTATTGTTCAAACTGTTACGAGGACTGCTTTTATTCTAAACTTACCTATAAAATTTATGTACATAAATACCTAATTTAATAATTGAATTGGAAGATAAGGTTGTGATGAATTTAAAACTGAAATCATGTGATTAGAAATGCAAGAGTCGGCTTTGATTTGGCTGGGGAAATATGCACAAAGAAAGTAGTGCATGTTTTATTGAGTTAATCTAATTAGTTTTCAAAGCATTATTTGATCAGTTGAGATGATTTAAATCAAATTGGGATTGTTTACAGTTGATGAACAAATTTATGTGGCTAATACAGAGTTGGAGTGTTATAGGGCATTGACTAACATTAACCCTATTCTTAAGCCGATACTAATAGTACACTATACTTGAAGCTCCTATTCATCTGTACTAACTTCCGTAATTTAAGCTTTCTAACTTCCGATTGTTTCCTGTGATTGGATTATTCAAGATCTCACATATAATATGATCAAGGTGTCGTTTTTCCTGGGAAAGTAGAAAAACTTTCCCACCATGACAAAGTACCATCTTTACCTCTAGTAGGCCGTTTGTCCAGTTATGATGTAATTGTAGTTTTGGCCCACATTTATTTGCATTTACACATGTTGGCCCAATTTTGATTTGATTTGTTGGTGCTTCGCTGCTGCTGTGTTGGCTTGTTGGTTCGCTGCGTTGGTTCTTTGCTTCCTAATTTTAGCCATTTAATTTTATCCATTTAATATGCTTGCTGGCTGCTGCGTTGGTGTTATGCTTCATAATTTTAGCCATTTAATATGCTTAGTGCATTGGTGTTCCCTTCCTGGATACGCCACTGCTAGCAGGAATAGGAAAAGAACACAAAAGAAAGAGCATTATTGCCTTGTGAGAGAAAGAAGCAGCTTGCCAAACTAAGGGTGTGATAGCTGATAAGATTGTAGACGAGAAGCTTGGTTCCTAACTTGAAATTCTTTCTCATTGTTCTATTGGCTAAATTATGCTTTGATCTAACCAGTCCTTTTCACCTAATTGGAAAAAGTATGATTGTTTTAGAATTTTGTTTCTTGCACAACCCATAAATGGTTCCTTGTCTCAATCAGTGGAGGACTATTTTCCTTATATCAATATGGAATTGTTCAGAGTTATGAATATCTTTTGTTAAGAATTATAAATTGCTCAAACTGGAGGGGATGTAACAGTGATTTGTGTGGATGAAAAGACGAATAAATTTGAAGAATGTCAACTTCAAAACTAATAGGCAATGTCCTACAGTGGACTTTTTTTTTAACTATTTAGTGCAATTTAATTTAATCATCATACAAATGAAGGCTTCTGCAATTTAAAGCAAGTTCGCTTCGTTTTGTCTCAGAGTGTCTAGAGGTGGTTCGGTTCGGAAGCTTCTGGTAGTAGAGGCGAAAGTGTTTGGCGTGGGTTACCAAGTATTGCGCGAAGTTGCTTTCCACAGGGAAGCTAGTCAGCAAGGTTTTGCTCTAAACCTTCATTTTCTGCATTTTTTCTGATTAGCAATTTTTTTGTGTACTGTAAGAATCATTGCTATTTTTAGTTTTGGTTGGGATATAATGATTATCTTTGATGTTCATTTGTCATGGACAATTGCTATAATTGTTCGTTTCTATGAGTTTTTATAAGTTCTTTTAACACATGGTCTTAACAGTTGAAAAATAACCAAATAATCAACATATTGAATGCTTCAGTGGCCATTTTATTTTCATCTTAAAATGCAGAAAGTAGAATATTGTTGATTCCTGAAATTTGAATCATTCTGTTTCTTACTGTTCCCAATGCATGAGTTTTGTTATAATGGTTCCTTTTCATGAACCCAATACATATGTCTTACCTATTTCTTATTTTTCTTATTTGTAGACTATCTACTGAGTAATCATTTTCTTATTTGACATGACTTTGGAGGAGTTTTGATTCGCTTGTTATTCATTGGTTGTGGAAGTTGGAGCTGCTCATGATATTTATTTTGGTGATTATTTTGGTGATTATGAGAATCATTCTTTCCTGTTGACCTCCTAAAACGGTGGGCTTTTGGAGGATTTTTAGGTGATTATTTTAGTTATTTTGCTTTCAATTCTTGTATTGTTGAAGATAATCTTGTTAATGATTATTTAGTAGTAAAAGTTTGAAGGTTCTACTTCATTTTTGTATATAAAAAAATGATTTCAAGGTTTCTTATTGAATATGGCTATGACGAACTTGGATGTCGATGATTATGTTTTGTGTTTTGTTTGAACCTTTGGAATTGGACGTGAACTTTTGAATTACTATTTGGACTTGTTTGTTTGGCCTTGTGGAAATGAACTTTCTGTTGCATGATATATATTTTTGCTAGTGACATAACTTGATATGCATGAGTGACATTAACTTGATAGCCCATTTATTTGTTGGGATAAATGACAACTGCACATGCTAATATTATTGTAAGATACTTGGTATATGTATTCTTTAAATTGCAATTCTCAATGATGATTTTCTCTTCTTTTGATTATTTCTTCATGTACTGTCAATGATTAATGCTATATTGTGTAAACAATGCATCAGCAATGGAAGTACCTGAAAATAGAAAGTGGATGGATAACAGAGTGGATTGTGACAAGAATATCACGGCTGATTTCAACTTGGGATTTATGAATTTGTTAAGTTTGCCTTGGAACAAGATATAGATAACATTGGAAGAGGGAAGATCAGATGTCCTTGTAAGAAATGCAAGTGTTTGTCTCATGAAACACCAGCCACAGTGAAGGTGCATCTATGTAGGAAGGGATTCATGAGTGATTATTATCGTTGGACAAATCATCGTGAACCTAGTCTCCCGATTCCTCCAGTGGTTGTTGATCAATCATATTATGGTAAAAGTGGCCAAAGGGAAATGTTCGATAATTATGAGCAGTTGGTAATGGATGCTGCGGGACCATCAATTGGCAACTATCTTGAGCGAGACGGTGACGATGAAGAAGACACAATGACAGAAGATCCTAACCCAGAAGCACAACAATTCTTTGAAATGTTGAATGCTGCACAATCTCCTTTATGGAATGGTTGTGACAAACATTTTGTGTTGTCAGCTTCTTTAACGGCATTAAGTTTGAAAGCGTAATATAATTTATCGAGGGTTGCTTTAATGGATGGATGCGATTATTGGGAGATGTAATGCCGATGGTAATAAGATGCCTAAAAATCTTTACCAGGCAAAAAAATCAATTTCTGAACTAGGATTAGGAAGTGTGAAGATTGACTGTTGCCCGAAAGGATGTATGTTGTATTATAAGGAATATGAGATGCTCCAAAACTGTATTTTTTGTGGAGAGGAGCGGTATAGACGTGTTACGAGACGGGGTAAAGTGAAATTAGTGCCACTAAAAAGTATGTGGTACTTCCCGCTTGTTCCAAGACTACGCCGATTGTATTCCTCAATACAAACAGCTTGTGAAATGAGATGGCATCGTGAAAATCAAAGGGAGGCGGGTTCTTTATCTCATCCATCAGATGCAGAAGCTTGGAAACACTTTGATGAAGCATGGCCTGCATTTTCTCAAGATCCTCGAAATGTTAGATTAGGCTTGTGTTCTGATGGCTTTGCTCCATTTGATAAAACTGGTAGGAAATATTCTTCTGGCGTGATTATCACTCCTTACAATTTGCCACCATGGATGTGTATGAGAAGGAGTTTATGTTCTTAATCGCTTTAATTCCTGGCCCTTCCAATCCTAAGAGGAAAATTGATGTGTATTTGCGCCTTAATAGATGGTCACTTAAAACAGTTGTGGGAGGGGATATATGACTTATGATGCGTCCTTAAAGCAATTTTTTTTGATGAAGGCCGCTTTAATGTGGACCATCAATGACTTTCCTACTACGGGATGTTAAGTGGGTGGATGACAATGGGTAAACTAGCTTGTCCAATTTGTATGGAGCGTTCCCAAGGCATTTAGCCTCGCATATAGCGAAAGACCTCATGGTTTGATTGTCACCGCAAATTCTTACCACAAAATCACCCATATAGGAGGAATAAGATTGCATTTACAAAGGCGGGGTTGAAACCTCTACTCCTCCACAAAGGTTGAGTGATCAAGAAGTCCGGGAAAGGGTAAAACATTTACAAAGTGTGGAGGAATCCCGAACAAGATAATACACCAGGCTATGGGGTAGAGCACCATTGGACAAAGCGAAGTATATTTTGGGAATTGCCATATTGGAAAACTCATCTTCTCTGCATAATCTTGACTGATGCACATTGAAAGAAATGTGTTTCTCAATATTTTGTTCACAAGTGATGGACACCAAAGAGTGACAAAGGATACTTGCAAATCTAGAAAGGACTTGGAAATACATTGTAGCGGAGTGGATTGGAACTACAACCTAGCAGGGTGGAAACTTTGTAAAACCAAAGGCAAACTATACACTAACTAAACAACAAAGACTTCTTTGTTTGCGAATGGGTTAAAAATCTCAAACTTCCAGGATGGTTATGTTTCCAATTTGAGCAGATGTGTTGACTTGAGGAAGCGAAGTTGAGTGGCATGAAGAGTCATGATTGCCATGTGTTCATGCAACTATTGCTTCCAACGGCATTCAAAGCCTTGTCCAAACCTATATTGAACACGCTCTGAATTTAGTCATTTCTTGAGAGAAATTACTTCATCATTGTTGAGAGAAGATAAGTTGCGTATGTTGGAGGAAAACATCCCCGTCATTATGTGCAAATTGGAACAAATATTTCCACCAAGTTTTTTTGATTCAATGGAACATCTTCCAATTCATTTAGCATATGAAGCTAGAGTTGGCGGACCTGTTCAATACAGATGGATGTATCCATTCGAAAGGTTAGATCCTCATAATATTACTTTATATCTTATTCATGTTTCCTTATTTATTTTCTTTTCCTTTAAGCTTAATCTTGATTTACTCAATAGGTTTATACGATCTTTAAAACAAAAGGTGACAAACCCGGCTTTTGTGGAAGGCTCAATTTGTAAAGCATATTTACTGGAGGAGATGTCTACATTTGCTTCGTATTATTATCCTCCTGATGTTCTATCAAGGAGAACAAGAGTGCCACGAAATGATGACTGAGGAGAAGGTTCTTCTGTGAATCCTCCATTGTCAATCTTTAATTATCCGGGCCGTTCTATTGGAAAATGTGCCAATTCTACCTTGGATGATAGGAAAATGAAAGCTGCACATTTGTATATTCTTTTAAATTGTTCTGAGGTGGTGCTTTACTTGAAGTAAGTACTTCCAATAGACAATATGATACATTTATCTTATGTAGGGTCATGTTTAACTGCTATCTTGTGTGTGTAGTATGTACTCAGATTTGTTACGAGAACTAAATCCTGAAACAAATGAAGCAGACCTGGACAAAGAAATTTCTACAAAGTTTACCTCATGGTTTAAAACATATGTATGTGATTTTAATCAATTTAAAAATTAGATTACTGTAATTTGTTAGGTTGAAATTAAAAATTGTTGTCTAATGTAGGTGCTTGACTCAACAAATGCGATTGATGATGTGCTTTTAACGAGTTTGGCATGGGGTCCTATTAGGAAAGCTACCAAGTGGCCAAATTATGTTATCAATGGCTACAAGTTTATGACAAAATCTCAAAATGAAGGGATGAGTACGACAAATCATGGTGTATGTGTTCGAGGTGGGCAAGGTGATACAATGGAAAATGATTACTTTGGGGTATTGATTGATATTGTTGAATTGGAGTACACTGGTCACCCTACCAAGAAGGTGGTTTTATTCAAATGTGAGTGGTTTGATCCTAGTCCTCAGGGGACAAGGATAGATAATTATGGCAATGTTGAAATAAAAAAATCACGGAGATATCAAAATTATGATCCTTTCATATTAGCTCAACAAGCAGAGCAAGTCTATTTCACATCCTTTCCTGAAGGGCAACAAGGTTGGTTGAGTGTCATAAGAACAAAGGCACGCAATATAATTCAAACTTTGGAAAATAATATAGTTGAAACAAATGATGCATACCAAGATGATGATGCAGAACAAATACCTATAATTGTTTCAAATGAAGATTTTCTGCAAAGTCTTGTTGACACTGATGTGTAGCAGAGGAAGTACCAAGCTCCATGTTGAACCTTGATTTAGAAGAAGTGGAAGAAGAAGAAGAAGAAGAAGAAGAAGAAGAAGAAGAAGAAGAAGAAGAAGATATAGAGCTCATATCAGATAGTGAAGAAGAGGGAGATGATTATGATTATGAATAAGCTTATGAAGAGACAGATGCAAACTAAGTTATTGAGTCAACAAGTGTTATTCTTGTGTATTACTTTTGAGCATTTTGTGTGCTACTCCAATGTATATTAAATAAAAATGTTTAATTTTATGTGACTTTTTAGATTTTTTTATGTGCCTTTTTGAGTTTTTTATCTATAATAGTTGGTTGTTACTTTTGAATATTTTTTATCCATAATATTTGCTTTTTTTTATAGATGGCAGACAATGATAATACAAGGCGAGAGGAAGAGGTACTTGGTAGAGGTATCGGTAGAGGTAGGGAAGAGTGAGAGGTAGGGGTACAACCACTTTGCCACAACCTTCACAGCAACCCACCCATCATTCTACCGGGCAATCCACACATCCTTCCACTTCTCACACACATGTGGCTCCCCAACCTCCCCAATCTACACCTATCCCTCATCCTTCTTTCTCAGAGATGTTGCATTCCTCAGCCAACCCTTCTACACCTACCATGCATTCCCCAGCTGATGTTGTATCTGGTGATGACCCCCGTGTATCATCAACTTCTCGTGTCGATTCATCTCCACAAATTGGGAGTATAGACACTGATGGACGTATGTGGATTCGCCCAGGTCCGGCGAACACATAAGTAATTATAACTTTTTTTTCTTTAAGCTCTAAAATAACTTATATGCTTGTCACTTACAACTTGTTTAATATTATTGGCATAGGTTCGACCCTTCCATCCAACCTACGCATGAAATTACAAAGATAATTAAAACTAAGTTTGAAGGGTGCTGGGAAACATATGGAGAAGTGAAGAGCAAAGACAAACCATTAAAAAAACTATGGTGGAAAGAGTTTCAGGTATGAACTGGAAGTATTAATATTTGCATAACTTGATATTTTTATTTTCTTTTCATCACATTGCACTCTTATAATATTATTCTAATTTTAGTTAAATTTCTTTGTGTTGTAGAGGAAGTTTAAGTGGCTACCGGAACATAAGGCCCAAATTAAAAAGACATATCATCATAAGGCCTCAGATGGGTACTCTAACGCAATGTATAGGGTACGCCGTAAGATTGATTCGGGGAGTTGGATTCCTGCTGAATTGCGTGAGCAATTGGAACAAAAGTGGAACACGGATGATTGGAAAGGAAAGGCAATAGTTAACACTAACAATAGAAGCTTATCTGATGGTTCCCTACATACAGGAGGGCCAATCCCAACAACTGAACATTATAAGAGAATGGTAAGCAATTGAGTTATATATAGTTTTGTATTTTCTGATAACACATTTTAATTGACACTAATCTATATTTTTTTATAGAAAAAAATCCTCAGATATGACTCCAAGTTGTTGGGATCTATTTTGCAAGACTCACAAAATAAAAGGCGATACAGTAAAGTGGGTCTCCTCCAAGTCAGAGAGTATCGCTGTAAGTAACTTCTTAGGCATGGTTTAGAAGTAATTGGAAAGATTAATTGACATAGAAGATAAATGTCTGAAGTAAAAGCAAGAATTGGTATATCAGATGCATGAATTGTTCTTCAAAAGACATTCACTTTACCTGAGATTGATCCCTTGCTATTTCCTTTCATTTTTTAAGCAACCTCTTTTATTAAGTTGTGCTATTTAGTCTGACATGAAATGAATTAATTGCCTGAATGTATGAGAAGAGAGATAAAAACATATATTATTGGGGAGAAAAAAGTGAGAGAGAATAATATCTTGTTTATAAATTAACATATGCTTGTGCCAAAGACATATTTGGTACAATCAGCTTTATCTTTTATCATTGATGCATTTATTCTGTGAATCCTTGATGAGACATCGTTTTTGATTATATTACTTTGAATAACACTTAATTTGAAAGTAAAATCAAGCTGAACTCTAGAAACTTAAGATGTCATATGTCTGCACATATTAAGAAGATTAAGGGAATTGAAAACATAGGTAAGAAGCAAAAGAACAGAAGGTTCATTTATGCATGTTTAATTAATTTGTTGTTCTGGTCTATGATTAAATTTTGCTTCTAGATTTCCTTTTCCAGTTTTTCAACTGATGAGAACACACACAGTTTTTCTTTTGCTATCCACTTCCTGCATTCCTGTTTTTGAGTATATGACTCTTCTCTTCATGTATAATTCTTCATGAAGAGAAACAAGATAAATTAGGTGGCCAAAGTTTGGATTTTTCCCCTTAAATCACACATGGTTCAAAAGAAGCAAGATAACTTAGATGCTCAAAACAAATGAATGTTTTTAGACAGTTCTGATTCTTTGTGCAACAATTCTCTTTTGTAGTTATGTAACAATTCTCTTTATTGTTACATAATCTTTTATTTTCAGAATGAATATGAAAAGCGGATTCTTGAAAGGGATTCCCAAGAGGCATTAGGAGATGATGTGTCTAGCCACCAGTCTGACAACAACATCTTCTTACACTACAAAAAAACACGGGAGATAAAAGCCGTCGGTAACCCACTTTTACCGACGGCCTAGAACCCGTCGGAAATATGGTCGTCGCAAAGGATTACCGACAGACTCTTCTTCGCCGTCGGTAATATCGACGGTTATACCCGTCGGTAAATGACGTCGATTACCGACGGACAAAGCCGTCGGTAAATGACGTCGATTTCCGACGGACGTGACCGTCGGTAAATCTGAATTGTTTCCGACGGCTTAGGCCGCGTAATCGGAATTTTTTAATTAAATTTATTAATAAATTAATTTTAATTAATAACCAAATTAATTTTATTCTTTAATTAATTAAATAATTTAATTATTTATTTGTTAAATTATAAAAATATTTTACTCTCATATTAAAAATATTTTTTTATTAATTTAATTAAAAATTTCTTGTAATTTAATTTAATTTAATTATTAATTGATTTTCCATATATAAAAATGTGATAACGTAAACTAAAAAGCAAATTAAAAAAGAAAACATAATAAATAAAAATTCAACAAATAAAAATCAAGAATTAACTAAAATAATATCTGAAACGAAAAAATGATATCCAAAAATATGAAAAAATATAAGTACAAAAAGAACTAATAGTCCTGTACTTCGATCATGATCGAGATGCTCTACATCATCTGCATCATCGACATGACCATGAGTACGCCGGAGGCGAAGGCGAGGCGAGGCGGAGGCGAGGCCGAGGTCGAGGTGGAGTAGGTCAGCCGGGCGAGCTAGCAATCGGTACATCTGCTCGCCGCAAAGACCTGAGTCAAAAGCTCCGCCGCCGGGCCACGGTCCCGCTTCAACTCGGCTATCTCCTGGTCATCCGCGACAGAGCGACAGATGGCAAGACTACTACTCGACGACTCTCCAAGGTGTGTGGCGGCGGGTCTTTGTAGTTCTTTGGCAAGGTCGCCAAAGACCATATAGGCGCTCTTCTTCTTCCGCCAACCACTTCCGCGCAAACCCTCGGCGGTGTAGATAGATCGTCAGGGCTCGAGATGGAGAACATGATGAGCTCGAGATCTGCCGAGACATCCTCGCCTCAAACTCCTCTGTTAAACAAACAAATAAGTCAAATCTTTTTTTAACAAAACAATATAAACATTATTAAAAAATATTTATTATATTTTATAATTACCTGAGTCCGCCTCGAACGCTCATCAACGAAATCACCAAGATTCTCTTCAGATGAGTTGCAAGATGAAGCTCGTGTAATCAACTTCTCCCCAACCTCCTCGACTGAGATTGTATTAATAAAAAAATTTAAATAAATAATAATAATAATAATAATAATAATAATAAAATAATAATAATAACAATTTTATAACACGTATAAGTCTAATCTGCGTCTTTGGCTCGACCGACATCGCCTTCCAAAGCAGTGCTGTCACCCTTCTCAGAGGCCCTATTCTTTCTTGGCCTTGTTGGCTGTCGCCTGGAACTCAGGGGAGTTCTGGCGCTACCACCGCCGCCAGAGCTCGCCCCCTATCCAACTGGGTGGCGATCCTCGATGCGCATCTCGAAGCATGTCAGAAAGGCGGTGGGAGGCCTTCATATGAAAATTCTTCTCCATCAGCTCCTCATCTTTTTCCTCCCAAGCAACCCTCGTCTGTATCAATATAAGACATTATTAAACATAATTGAAATTTACGAAAATAAAATATGCAATAAAATAAAAATTGCAGCTTACTCTAAAGAATTAAACATATGGTCCCGCTCAAAATCCTTCTGTCCCCAGGTGGGCCAAAACTCCTGGTAATTCTCCTCAATTGTTCTTTGTGATAGCTAACGCAAAGAGCTTTGAGGAAGAAACTGAACAATAAAAACATGTTAAATAAAAATATATATATATATACATGTAAATTATTAATAAAAATTATTAATAACTCGAAAAATTGCAAATACTTACCCTTTACCAGATGGCCCGATAAGAACTCGACCATCATATAACATCTCAAGAGTGTCGCCCTGGCTCTCCCCCGCTCAAGAACCTCCTCCTCGCTGAACCTCCTGCTCCTCCCCGCCCCGCCCAACATCGGTGTCATCAGGTGTATGGCCCGTACTATAATCATGGCTCTGACCGATGAGCATCGCCACCGGATCGTGCACAACATGGGAACTCAAGCGCCATGTGCAAACCGGAACCCCGGTGGGGATCATGTCAATGTGAGGCAAAGGTGCCGAACGTGCCCGAGTCTGTGTAGCTGGTGTCGAATGTGCCCGAGTCTGTAGGTGGTGCGTAAGGTCTAGGTGCAGGAGGTGTATCAGTCGTCTCGGCGTAGATGTACTAGGACGACGTGTAGATGACAACGCCGAAACCCGCAGGTCACGCCTAATGATGGTCGGCCTCGACGACGAGGGGGTCGAGGGCGATCCCCTTCCTTCCATTTACCACCACCGGGTGGTCGGGTCTGCTCCTGAACCTTGCGATGCCATATCACGTCTATAGAGCAATTGAATAATAATAGTCATGAAATATTATATTTAAACATAACAATATTACAAATGAATTCCATAAAAATAAACAAGTTATGAAAATAATCGACAAATTAAAATATATTGTTACACATTAATTTCTCAAATTGTAAAAAGTTAAACAATATCAATCGCCCATTACGCCCACTCAATTTCAAAGATCGTCTTGAGATCTTGATGGTTACGCCACTTCTTCATTTAATTCCTCATCCCCATCTACATCTTCATATGTGATTGGATTGTCACGTAGTCGAGTAATGGGTTCAACTTCGTTTACTACATTGACATGAGACATCTCATCCACTTGATAAGCCACTTCTTCCTGTGTGTCATCTGCTTCAATGCGACCCCGTGGTTTTATCTTTATTGTGACACACCAACCTTGTTTGTCCCTTCGAGTTGATGGATAAGGGACATAATACACTTGTCTTACATGTTGTGCCATGATAAACGGATCAAACATTTGGTATCTTCTGCTCATGTGTATGTCAACAAGATATATTTTTGATCCACTCTTGTGCCTCTCTTTGATGGATCAAACCAATTATAATAAAATAGCACTATTTTTTTAGTATAGTCTAAAGTATTGTACGTCAGTTCATATATATGTTGAATCACGCCGTAAAAGTCATCTTCACCTCCATCTGTGGCACCTTTTACATAAACCCCGCCGTTAATCGCTTTTTTCCCCTACATTTTTGACTGGGTTTGGAATTTGTATCCATTTACAAAGAATGTGTGCCATTCTTTTACACGTGATTTAGGACCATGAGATAAATTTCTCAAGTGTTGGATTTTAGGGGATTACGCCGCTATACACTGTGTACACACCATGTGCAAACAAATTATGGTTCAGATTTTCAAACAATATTTTTGTATTTTCAAACAATAAATAATAATAATAATATATATATGACGACTCAAAAACATACCTGGTTCTTAAACCACGCTGGGAAATATTCATGAATATAGGCGTAAGAGTCTTGTACGCTTGTAGGGCTTAGTTAACAAGAATGCCCCGATCAAGTCATTATCAAACAAATGATCAAGAGCAATTGTGGATTAAAGAAATTGAAAGTGGTCAAAATGATACATACATTAGATACGGTGATACTTACGCACGGTTGATCAACACGTGAACGTAATGGTGACTTCCACACTTCGCCTAGTTATCCGCTTATCCACCTCTTTTCCACCATGACTACGGAAGGCAAAATAATCGATAAGGCAAGCGGGTGTCTTTCACTTTCAATTTCTACTTCGTTCCTACTATTTGTTGGTGTCAACATGAAGTTCAGAAATAATGGGAACAGAAATGGATTGTCTCACTGTAAGTAAGTTGCACAAATAGATCCTTCAACCTGGCCTTATTTTTCACCGACCGCTTTGAGTCACCCATAAATCTACAAAATAACAACGTTGATGATAAAAATTGATACATTTAACCCTTCAAATCACTATTTATTTTAGAGAATACTTTATTATAGTACCTTTCGAAAGGATACATCCATCCTGTATTGAACAGGTCCACCAAGCCTAGCTTCATGTGCAAGATGCAATCGCTAGATGCTCCATAGAATCAAAGAAAGCAGGGGAAATATTCTCTCCAACTTACAAAGAATGATGGTATGTTCTGTTCCATCCTTATGAGATCATCCTCTCTCAATGTCGCAGAACACAAATCTTTAAAGAATTGGCTGAGTTCAGTCAGTGGATTTAAAACATTTGACGGCAAGGAACTAAATGCAATAGGAAGTAAACACTCCATGAATACATGACAATCATGGCTTTTCATCCCAATCATGGTTCCTTTGTTCACATCGGCACATCTTGCCAAATTAGAAGAATAACCATCTGTCATCCGAAGGTCTTTTATCCACCAACAGACGGACTTGGCTTCCTCGCAGCTTAAAGAGTAACAAAGCTTTGGGTTTCGTGGTCTTCCCATCCGGTGATTCACAAATGCAAGTCCTTTCGCTTACAGTAAAGTGGTAAGTCTAGTCTGGCCTTCTCATTGTCTTTTGTTTTTCCTCTGACGTTCATCACTGTGAGAAAAACATTGTCAAAAAAGTTCTTCTCAATGTGCATAACATCAAGGTTGTGTCTCAATAAATTATCTCTCCAATATGGCAGATCCCAAAAAATACTTCTTTTTGTCCAATTATGCCATTGTCCATATCCTTCAAATCGATCCAACTTGCCAAAATCTGTGATTTTGGGCAGTTCCATAACCCTTTCCCAGATCTGTTCTGGCGCCAACCTTGGGGGCGGGCCATCTAATTCAACTTCCCCCTTCTTGAAAGCGTTCTTATTCCGTCTAAATGCATGATCATCGGGTAAAAACCTGCGATGTGAGTCAAACCAAGAACTCTTCCCCCCAAATTTCAAGGTAAAGGCCTTTGTATGCTCCATGCAATGCGGACATGCCATTTTACCATGAGTACCCCAACCGGACAACATGCCATATGCAGGGAAGTCATTAATGGTCCACATAAGCGCCGCCTCATTGTAAAATTCCTCTTTCGTGCAATATCGTGACGTCACAACACCATTCCACAACCTTTTGAGATCGTCAATAAGAGGCTCTAAATAGATGTCAATACCATCCGTCGGATTATCTGGACCGGTATAACATAGGTCAAGAACATATAAGGCTTAGACATGCACATTTCGGAGGAAGATTATATGGGTAACGATAATCGCCAACAAGAATAAGGTTTCGCCGTGGATTGAACATACGAGGTAAAACCATCGAGCATAAGCCAAGTCGTACATTACGTGGATCTGCTTTGCAAAATCGGGATGCACACGATCAAAGTGCTTCCAAGCTTCACCATCGGAAGGGTGGCGAACATACCAAGTGCTTCTATTCTCATAGTGCCATGTCATTTTGTCTGCGATCGTGGTGATGCAAACATTCTCTATGACCTTGGAATAATTGGCAAATAAAACATTGCATTCACTGGAACTAGTTTTTGTCTACCCGTCCGATTATTAGTATGTGACATATACCTAGGCTCACCACAAAATTTGCATTCAACTAGCGCACCATCGTTTTTACCAAACTCATTGTCGTAATATAACATACACCCTCTCTCACAACAATCAATCCTTTTAGATTCCAGCCCCAACTTGGACACTAAGCTTTTAGCCTCGTAATAACTTTTTGGCAAACCATCTTTGATAGGTGACGAGTCCAACATCATTTTCGCTACGAGATCCAAGCACACTCCGGTAGCACCATAGTTGGACTTAAGAGCTAAGTGCCTCACACACATTGATAACTTAGAGTCTGTAGACCCTTCAAACAACGGCTTGTTTGTTTCTATCAATAGATTATAAAATTTTTGTGCTGTCTCATTTGGAAGTTCATCTGTGTCATCATATCGCTGTTCCTCGAATAACATGTTCACCCCCAAGGCATCACAAACCATATCTTGCATCAATTCAATCTGCTCACCACATCCCGACCCACGTGAATCGCCAAGCACCTTCAGAATTAACACCAACCCCTAAATCAACGTGAGGCAACTTTTCACCATGTGTAGTCCAAATCCGAAAGTAATTAAGCCTAAATCCAACTTAATACGGTGGTGCGTGACCTCACTTGGGCTCTTAATCCTTCCGCAATCGCAATTAAAGCACGGACATCTAATCCCTCCATTAGTTTTGAAATCTTTATGTGCCATTGCGACTTGGACAAAGCACGCAACCCCAGCCAAGAAAAATCTGGTTTCAAACCCCTCTCCCTGATACAACCTATCGTACATCCAACTACGACTCGAAAGAAAATATTCCATCTTCTCGCATGTCAAAAAAATGACAATTTCAAGAAGACGACGCTTCTTACAACCGCTCTCTTTCTTTAAATGGTATGACTTATCCCATTCGAGAAAAAACTTTTTGAGAACTTCGTATAATAATCATTCCTTAATTCTCAGATCTTATACTTGACAAAATTTTCGCAAAGATTTCCCATTGGTCTCTGAGTACACAAAATGAACGCAGTTATGAACACCGCAATCAAGTATGCACCCAGAGAACAAAAGGAAATGAATCGAACCGAAATTTCATCAAATATAAAGATACGAGAATTAACCAACAACTATTATACGAGTAAAGAAAAAGTTTTTTCCCAAACTGTCCGACTTGGACTATTCAAGGTTCAATATACAATGAGCACATGGTACCCTAAAAGAGTATATGAACTCAATAATATATTAAACCTCAAACGGGAAGCTAAGGCTTCTCTCCGATACTAATAACAAATATCAAACATCCATTCGATCAATTATTAACATAACAATTAGACAAGCAGAAGTGACAAGGGTAGAATTAGTTTTATTATATATATATATATATAATAAAAATATTTTATTTTCCTTTTTCATTTAATTTCTTATATGATAATTTTTAATGTTGTTATTTTTTATTTCTTTTTATTGAAATTTTTAATTCTTCTCTTCTTCAGATCTTTTTCATTTTTGTTATATCATATTTTTAACGATTGTTTCCCTTGTTTCTCTTTTTTCGCTTTTGTTATTCTCTTCTTTCTTTTTAAAATCTGTTTTTATTCTATTGTTCTTAAAAATTCTGCTTTTAATTATTTTTTATCTTTAAATCTATTTTTTAATTCTATTATTATTTGTCCTTTCCAATTCAAATCTGTCTTGTTTCTTTGAGCAATGGTCCATTTACTGTGTGTGTAGTTTTGTTAATCATTTAGTTGCCACTACGCCATCCGCCATATATAAAATAAAATATTTTATTTTTCAATAAATAATAATTATTAACAATTCAATCAATATTACAATTTTAATTTATATATTTTATTTTCTTAAAACGGAAGAGCTACTTATTCATTCAAGGTTTATTTAAACTTATTTTACATCACTTAAAATAAATGCTGATATTAATATTCAAATATATCAACATAAAACATATTCATATGCTCTCTTCATTTTATTTTAATAAGCCTCTAAAGTAATTTATGAATAAATAATCACTTAAGTTTCTAAAAGTAGCTCTTTAAATAAATATTTTATTATGTCATTTCAGATTTTGTGCTGAACGTTAAATATTATATGTCACTTTTTAATATATAATTTTATAATTTTATTTATTTCACCCGCTATTTAGCTTACGCTATCTGCCCGCTATTTTACGCTATCCTACCAATTTTACGCTATTTTTCGCGATCCTCGATTAACAACACTGGAATTAGAAAATCGACTTGGTCATTTAAAGAGGATAGAATTAGACAAGCAGAAGTGGCAAAGGAAAGAAGTACAAAGAGATGTGCAAAGCAAATTGCAGCCAAGCAACATCACCAATATCCATATCCATGAATGAAATGGTAAGCATAAATTAAAATTGCACTCTTTACTCACAAGCATTGTGACTGATGAGTGATAGCAGAACTGACAGACAATTACACAATACACTTCAAAATCCCCTCTTTGGAGAGAACTATGAACGAAAACAAATAAATATGTCGGTGTGGGGGTCAACAGACAACCCTTTTCCACCCAATGAGTTACCCGACATTTCGTTAGAGTGCATACCTAGTGGTACAAGTGGCGAACTGGTGGATGTGGCGAACTCAGAGGCCTATGAAACAGAGCTTTTTATGTTAGCAGAAACTAATAAGATATAAACAAGAATATCAAAACCACACCAGAATGTAAATAATGATAGAATTCAAACAAGTTCGAATGCAACATACCTAAAAACCAAGAGATCCGTAAACCCAGAATCCAAAAACCTAAAAAGAAAGAAAATGCAATGTAAAACCCTTGTCACCACCAAAGGAATCCGTAAACCCTTGTTCATAAGCAAAGAAATTAATTCCAATCACAAGATCCATGTACATGAAACTTCATGTTCTCTTTCTTATCATACAAACCACATATCTTATGTCAAAACAACAATAATTTATCAATCAAATGCATAAATTAAATTAAATTAAATTAAATTATATTAGCAGTTAAAACATATATAAGAAAATGTCAGATGGAATCAGTAATTAATCAATTTCATTTTGATTCAGATCAAGGAAATGAAGGAATTCCAATTAAGATAAGCAATTAATCATAATAGGTCAAGCATGCAAAGAAAGATCCAAACAAAAGGAGATAATCAAGCCACATGCAAAATGGGTAACAAATTGCCATACCTATTATGGATATAGATATTTATCTTTACAAGCCCAAATCATCATTAGATTCTACTTTTATTTCTTAACAGGGAACTATATAGTACGTTTCTATTTCAAGTGATGTCAAATATTTATTTACATCAGATTTAGAGGGTTGACATTTTCAAGTTTAGAGGTGCAACTTAAATTCAGGAACTGTAAGTAGTGGTCCAACACTTCCTTTGAGGCATATCCAATGGAGATAAGCCAGTTTTAATATGAAAGCTTACACCAAATTTCTTTTAAACATCATAGAAATTCATTGTTCACACTTGATGCTACTAACAAAATATTCATAGCTTCAGGGGTCAATTTACATTAAACTTTCAGTAAACTTCATATCTAAGTTTTGTATGGGGTTTCGAAGCATATTTGGCCAACATTTGGAAATCCTAACTTTTTTTCCTAACAGTACTGTAGAAAACTTATTGAAGTGGAGCAAATACTTAATATGTTTTTGAAGCACAAATCATTTACCTATCCAAAATCTTGGAGTCCTAAATTGTTTGCATTATTATAGATAATTGTTTATAAGACCTTTTTGACCCTCAAATACTTTTCTCTAATCCCAATTAAACTCAAATGATGCAGATGAAAATGGAACTAATGTAATTCCAATAAAAAAATTTAACCGTAATGCACATAGGCAATCAACCACTATTTTGGTTCAACTCAACTCTCTTGCTTTTGCCTACTTTCCTCAAGTCTTGATGCAGCCTATAACTTACCATTTCCTTCATCTAAAACATTTTCAAATCATATATGAACCTAATTATGCAGATATATCAGTCACCAAATCAGATTTTCAAATCACAAGCCATAGAATCATCAAGAACACCAACAAATTACATCAACTTTCTCAGAATAATCCATATGGATATTCTAACTTTAGGGAATCATTTTATCTATAAACTTAAGCTTCTTCCTTTAAAAAATTGAACATAAGTTTCTCTAACACCAAATAGATTATTTTAGATGACTTTAGCAGATCAGAACCTTCACCAAATTTAACAAAACTTGAAATATCTTTCTCTATCACTAAACTCAACATTTTAAGCTACTTTTCCACACTTGAAAAGCTCTAAAATTCTGCAAAAAGAAATGTAATACAACCAAAAATTATAAGTGTTATATTTACATTTTTCACATAAGTCTTATCACTTTAAAGCGACAAAAACAACCTGAATTTTGTCCAACTAAAATGGCACTTTCTCAACTCATTACTAACGTATTTAATACATTACTCAAGGATTATGCAAACCTAAAACTTGCAGTACCTGCAGCTTACCAATATCACATATATGGCTCATTCAAATTCCAAAAGTCTACATTCATGGCTTCAGATTTCAGCACCTAGCATTTCTATTATCACATCAAATTTTTTTCGTTTACATGTGCAAAATCAAATAGATTATTTTCTATTATCCTTTCCCTTTTCATTTTGTTACTTTATTTATGTTGTATGTCCATGTCCACAAGTCTTTCAATAAATTGGAATCTAAATGGCTATCGATTGATAAGAAGGGTAACAAACATAAGGGCGTTTGTTACAGCTTTTTTTAGAATAAAATCATTTTTTATGTTGTCTGTTGCACAGTGCGTAGTTTCTCTAGCATCTTCTCGTGTTTAAAGGATAGAAGAAATGCAATCACTTCGATAAATTGCAAGTACACATGAAACTATTTAATTATAATTTGGCAAATGTAACCTTAAATTACCCCCTCCTCCCTCTCTTCCCTCTTTTTATCAGGATGGGGATCTTGTTTCACAATTATCAAAATGGCGCAACTAAAAATACATAACATACCCAGAAAAACAAAAACAAAAACTTTCCAAAATTCCGTGGGTCAATTACGTGAGTCATATATAAAAAATATGACTTATTCAATGTTTTCTGAAACGCTTGAACACATATATGGGAAAAAAGAAAAAAAAACTTTTGAACACGCCGCAAGAGTCGACAATCAAAAAGTTAAATTAACCCCCTCTCTTTCTCTTTCTTCTCTTCCCTCTTTATCAGGATGGGATCTTATTTCAAAATTATCAAAATGGCGCAACTAAAAAATGCATACCATACCTGGAAAAAACAAAAGAAAAAATACTTACCAAAATTACGTGGGTCAATTACGTGAGTCATATATAAAAATATGACTTATTCAATGTTTTCTGAAATGCTTGACCACATATATGGAGCATGAAACGCTTGAACACATATATGGAAAAAACTTTTGAACACGCTCCTCTCAATACATGAAGATTACAATGCATTAACGAAGATTAAAGTAGTGTTACATTTATCTCACCCAGAAAAATGCTCTTCAAGCAGTATATTTGCAATACAAACAACATTTAGAGAAACAAAAAAATAATACTTGAGTAAATCTCCTCTTCAAGAAACCAAAAAAGTAAAAAAGAAAAAATTGTATCTCACGGCTCACTCATACATGATACACCCAAATTCAAGAATTATAGTGATGATGACACAGATAAGATCAGACGAGTGTTTTACAGGTGGATGTGATAGGGTCCCACATAGCCGGCAACAGAAACTTGCGACCGTGCACACCGACAACGTTATAATGAACACCATGAAACCGAATGACGTATGCATTCATTTTTCAAATGATATGAACTGGAAAACTAATTCTAGGATAACTTAATTCCATTTTTGGATGACATAGTATACGATCTTTGATTTATCATAACGCTACCAATACCTTTGAGTACCTCATTAATTATTGGATATAGAGAGAAATTAAATACTAACCTCCAAATATTACAGGGCCGATTATTGTGCCTGTCTTCTTTGGTTTCCAAGTTTTAGAAAACGTGCCACCTAGACTTCCCAAAAGCTTTACTCCTGTAAACAACAATAAAACAACAAATAAAACAAAGTCCAAAGATACCAATTAAAAGGCTCTTCCAAGGAGGCTAGCTGTATAACAAAAGCAGCAACCTTGTTTTCACAAAGTAAAAGGAGATCTGAAATAATTGCATCAATTAACTTTAGGATAACAAGATCGATACCCGACTTAAATCATGATCAATGTAGGCAGATACCTCATTAATTATTGGATAGGAGAGAACCAATTTCTGATAAGTTTTTCCCTCGGGAGTAGTTTCTTAATAATTAATATACAAACATAATCTATTAACAAAAAAAAAACATAATCTATGATTATAAAAAATGAAAAGAAAAAAAAAAGAGATTGTAATAAGAAAGAAGATTGCAACATTGTGAAGTAAGGAGGAAGATGTGAAGCACGGGATATAGCTGAAGTTTGAAGTATACTACCGGTTCTGGGAACCATCAGAGGAAGCAATAATGAGTTCCAAAGACAGAGATATAGAGGTGGCTGGCTGAAAGTGAAGGAAAAGAAGGTGCGCTGAAAGAGGGAGAGAAGCAAGAACTAACTAACCAAAGGGTTATCTCAATACCTATCAACAACATACATACTTCATCTAGAATTTTATAACAATTCATTGGGGTAATGTATTTGGAATTGGAAGAGGCAAAAGATCCTCCAGCCAATCATGACTACAACTAAGATTGCAATGTTTTAAACGTAATATGTGAACAGACTTTCATGCCTAAAAAAAGGAAGATCAAAAAACAACTATAAAGAGCCAACAACAACAATAACAACCAACCCAGCAACCCTTATCACACTAGTTAAGGTCAGCTTTTATATGGCATGATTGATGCCACTAGGCAACTGACCATAAAAAAAATTGTATACTACCAATACTAAGCAATTATTTTGCTTAAAATTAAATGCAAAAAATATATCAAAGAGGGAAACAAAATAGACAATTAACTTACACTAACTGAGCAGCGGTTAGGGCTCTCACAGCATCAGATGTGCCTATTTGAAATACAACTCTATCTTTTTCTTGATCACAGGTTCTAAACACAACGTTGTCTGTCCCTTTCTCCACAAAATCAGTGGATCCAATGAGTTCTGACCAAAAAGTAAGATAATGGGTTACTCAAAAACCAAAACTAAATAGGAGTGAGGGAAAAACCACGAGCATATAACTGATTTGATATCTCCAAGGTTTCTACTCAATCCCTTAGCACTTGATGTCTAGCCACAATAAAATTAAATAAATAAAACATTGACATTTAATATCAAGAGACAACAGAGGTTTTATTTCATCATGCAAATAAGTAATATCACTGAAATTTCAAAGAAGAATAAAACATTAGAGGGTCAGTTATCCTACTAAAAACAAAACATAGAAACAAAAAACTAAAACATCAGAACTTTATTTTGGATTAGTTATCGAATATTTATTTTAATAGAGAACTTGGAGAAAAACAAATGCTGGGCCTCCTGTCCTTAGGATTATAAGAGGGTGAGTAACGTTTTTAGCCAATAAGTGAAGGACAGATCTAAATGTGTTCTTATTTGCGTGCTTTTTGTATAGAAAAGAAGAGAGGAAACTCACACATAAGAAAGGGTAAGCAACTAAGCATGGTAGTCTTGAATAAGTGGGACCCACCATTCATATGGAAGGGAGAAATGTAGGACCCGCATCACCGCCCATGACTGCCTTTTTACCAATATCAAACCCATCGCCCATCATCGATCCGATTCCTTGGACCTAACCCTAACCCAACAACGCAGTAATAACAACCCAAAAGGTTCCGACAAAACAAAAACCAAAAATGAAAAGAAAAAGAAAACAAAAAAAATACTAGCATCCCGCCTCAATCCCCTTATTAACCCAACACATAAGCTTCTCCAACTCGTTTTTCTCTCTTTTCCCTTTCTTATAACTCTTTATTACCTTATTTCCTCCAAACCCTGAACTACCATCTCTTTACTTCCATAAAGGTAGTTTAGAACAACACCCTGCAATTCCCTCCCGCATGAAATAAGAGATCATCAACAAATGTTGCTCGATTCAGCTCCTAATTCCTTGGTGGATAAGGTTTCCCTAATGTATGGGCATGCAGATAATATCCACAATCTCCAGAACTGGTTGGTTTGATAAGCAAAACGCATAATATTGACACAACATAACACAAACAACTTAAAGACCTGAGTGCTCATAGCTGTGCTATCAAAGGAGCAATATTGACATAAGAAACCACAAACACTTTAAAACCATGAACAATTCAAACTCTATTAACAAAATGTGGACAATATACAAAGCCGTACAGAAAGCACAACACCTTGCATGATATCAAGGTCAGTAAAATCTTGTTTAGCAGCAAAACAACATGGTCAGATGACCATGGTTATTAAAGTCAATGCCCAAATCCTAAAGAAAGCTTCTTCAAGAAAAAATTAATTCCTAAATTAATCAAATGATTTGAAGAAAGTAAACACAAAATGAGTAGTAGGCACATCTCAAAGATAAATATCTCAATCTATTCATATGCAATTTTTTTAATGTATACTTTAACCTAACACAAATCACGTCGAGAGGATAAGCGAAATATTAAATGGATCATAAAAGGCAAAAAATACCTCAGATAATCACTTTCGTGTTTTTAGCCTTCGATTGGTGAGCCATAAGCCGTCTCTTTCTTCACCTCCTTCAAACCTACAAAAAATATGAAAAGAAGGAAACTTGATTAAAAAAATTACGGTTAAAGTGAGAAAATACGGTTAAAGTGAGAAAATATACTATTGTGTATGAGACGGGAAGCACGGAGGAGGCAAGCCGCTTAGAGTTGCGATGGACGATGGTCGCTCGACAGACGGTGAAAACGGTCCCCCAAAGGATCGGTTCGCTCGCTGACCGTTGCGATTGCACTGAGTGGCTGAATGAAGAAGAAGACTCGAGTGGGTGAGTGTTTTGAAGAAGAAGATGGTTCTGCGAGTGGTGGGCGAGTGTTTCGCGTGGGGGAAGATGGTTCTGCGTGCGTCGGTTGAAGAAGAAGAAGGAAGAAGAAGATGGTTCTGCGAGTGATGGTTCTGCTCGCCAAATAAAGAGCTTCTTGGCGGCCCTTTTAAACTTACCGAGGGCCTACCCCGTCGGTAAACGACATGGGGTTAGCGAGGGATAAAGTCGTCGGAAAAACTAAATTACCCGTCGGTATTAAAAAAAAAACCGCGAATTTCCCAAAATTCACGGTTTACCGACGGACAATCACCGACGGCTTTAGTCCGTCGCTAAAAAAAGGGAGTTCCAACGCCTTAACCCGTCGGGAAAATCCAGAAATTAAGTGCAAGCTCGACGGTTTGGCCGCTTGAAATCCCGCTTTTTTAGCGACGGGCTGAAGCCGTCAGTGAATGGCCGTCGGTATGTGAACTATTTCTTGTAGTGTTAGAGGTGGTTGGTGGTGTGGACAAAAAGGGAAGAATTTATGGTTTAGGTCCTGAGGCTGCAAAATACAAACCTTCTACTTCTTCCACATCTATTGGCATCTCACCATCTGAATATGAGGAGATGAAGACTTAATTTTTTAACCTGACAGCTGAAAACAAGGCTCTTAAGGATAAGTTGGACACGATTGCTGCAACACAAGAGCAAATGCGTCAGTTTATGACAAGTTTTTCATTGACTCATCCTTCTCCGTTGGTTGCGCCACCACCACCACCTGCACCTGCACTTGCAAATGAAGATGATCAACACGATGACGAAGCAATTTGTGATGACTTCGATGCAAATCTTTGATGCGTCTTTATGTCGTTGAAGTTTTTTATGAATTTACATTACGTATGGTTTGTATGGATTATGTTTTGGTTTGTATGGATTGTGTGATGGACATATTTTGGTTTGTATGGATCGTGTGATGGATATGTTTTAGTTTATATGGAGTATGTTTATGTTTTCATGTTATTTAAAAACTTTCTATTATTTATTTTTAAAGACCAAGTTTATATGGATTATGTTTATGGATTGTGTGATGGATATGTTTTAGTTTATATGGATTATGTTTAGCTTGGATTTAAGACCAAGTTTCGTTCCCAAGACCATCGCTGATTTCCTCTTCGACCTCTCCACCATCCCAACTACCTCCAATAAGCTCTCCAGGCTCCATGATTTCCTCTCCCGATTGGGACCAATAACCCTAACCTTAGGGTTTCAAAACTGAAAATTAGAGCAAGGTAAGGAAGATTTATCATCAAGCTCCTTGAGTTGTTCTTCCACTGCTGTTTTTAACTTGAGGTGCATTTATTTCCATTTCTCCTTTGGTTAGATTTCTTGGTCATTATTCCTTTTTTTGCTTCTGTTTTCTTCTATATTTAGCTTCTTCGTTTTTTTCCCTTCACAGGTTTGCTGGAAGTTGAGAAGTCCTTCCTTGAATTGCTTTGTTTTGACTTGAAAAAGGCCAAATCATGATCATGAAGAAGCACAACACAAACCCACTTTGTTTTGAGTTTTTGACACCCTCTTAACTTCAGAGTGCAGGTTTGCTTTGGTTGCTTCATTTTTCTAGGAGTTAGCATTTGGTAGCATCTCCTTATTATGGCTGGTGGACAGAAACGCAAGAGGCTCAACAATTCATGCATTCTCCTGATAGGTAAATATCTGTGTTTATTTATATGTATTTATCTCTGCTATGGTGGCATTTTTCAACCTTATTGCACTTGAATTTGCTTAATATTGAGCATAATGGTTGTTGTAGTTCAGCATGCTTGTGGATGAGAAAAAGGGAAGTACTATCATCTTCCCAATGTATTATAAGTGGAACCATGTAAATAATTTTCTCCACCTTTTTTATTTTCTACATCCTTTCTATTCCTACTCCTTATTTAAGAGATATTTTCATTTCCATCACCCACACGCATTTCCATCACCCATGGAAGATTAGAGACGTAACCTTCTGAGAAAAACAAAGGGCAAGTTTAATGCATGAACTCTAATTTTTCCCGCAAAATTTCTTTGTTATACTTATGGTCTTGCTTCTTTATTTTATTTGAATTCAATCAAGGGAGTATGGCCAAGAAAGTCCATGCACATAAGAAACATCATGGCAGTAAGTGTTGTTTTTATATATTTAAGAAAAAACTTCACTCATGCTAAGATGTAACAGTGTAATTGAAAAGGCTGATTAGTTTGTTACAAATTACAACTTTAGAGATATCTTGCTGAAATCCAGGGCTTTCCCCCCCTATTTTCCTCAATAGTCACAAGTTCTTGACAGGTCTATTTGTCCCTTTCCTCCTCTGCTTGATTGATTTTGGTATGTTGTTGCTGATTTTGTAATTATATATATTGTGTGCCATGCAGGTATAAGATAATTATATATATTGTGAACTGTTTCGTTTGAGTGGCACCAAGCTTCGAATGTTAACTGCCTACCATCCACAGAGTGAGGAAAGGGACAAATAGACCTGTCAAGAACTTGTGACTATTGAGGAAAATAGGGGGGAAAGCCAAGGTATAAGATAACTACACTTCATTCTGCTGTAGCTCGTTTTCTTTCGTATTTTATTTATGTCTGCCTATTTTTTTTCTTCCTTTTCATGTAAGTTACTTTTGATGGTTATGACTAGGATTAGCATGCTTGTTTTAGGTGTGTTTAGTTTGGGGAGAAAATCAATTTTTCTCAAAGTCTCTCTTAGGAAGCTGAAGAAAAAAAAATGATTATTTTATCATAAGCTAATCCAATTCGTAGCTATGTGTTCTAACTTGTAAGGGCTGGAGTTATGGCTGATAAGTGAAAAATGCTTGCTGTTTATATGATTTATTCTTCTTTTGTTTTTAATATTTTTCATTTAGATTATACTTTGATTTTATCTCTCAATTTCAATTTGAGTTGGAATAAACTAGCACAGATTTCAGTATTATGTATTGTTAGCTTCTTGTTATTTCAGATTCCAAACCATGTAGCTATCAAAATTGCTCTCGAACTGAAGAAGCTGCTCATAGACAACAACCTTCTAGATGTGTATGCTATTGCTCATCTCTTCCTTTTCGTCTTTTCATGATGTTACCACATCATTTTTTTTTCTCTTTTTTCTTTTTTCACCTTGATTTTAATAGAATTAGTTTAAAATTTTCCTTCATTGTGATTCTATGCTGCAGCTCCCAGTCTGATTTGGAAGTCAACCTATTTAAGGTATGCCAAATTTTTTGTTTGATTTGTCCAACACATGCTTTTTCTTGCTTTCAATGTTGCTATCTTTCTCTAAGCTAACATTTTTCCTTGATACATCTTAAACAAATTTTGAATGAACTTTATTTTTTGTGTTTGATCCCATGTTCAAGGTTAAAATTCTGTGGGCAGGTACCACTTGAAAAGTAAAATGGTATATATACATCTGTTTGCAGACATAATGGCTGGCATATTTTTTGAAGACTGTATTTCACTTTTTTATTCTTGGTATGCAATTTGTTTAGTTTGACTGGGAAGGAGACTTGCCTCTGAAATATCCACAAAAGGATCTTGTTATATATGAAATGCATGTAAGAGGTTTCACAAAGCACGGGTCAAGCAAGACCAAGTTCCCCGGTACATATCTTGGTGTAGTGGAGAAGATTAACCACTTAAAGGTGAAGTTACTGATCATTTTCTAAAATAACCTCAAGAGATCCTAGTGACATTTTATCAACTGCTATTATGTGAAAACGATGCAATGATTTTTTTAATTTTGTTGGTAAAAAAGTTGATTTCTTTATGTTATTGTGTGGATTGAAAAAAGTTATTCATCTAAATAGGGGGGGAAATCAAACAACTATCCTCACCAATCTGTCATTGTATCTGTATGAGGGATTTCCTTGACAAAAAAGCCTTGAACAAAAACGCCTTGACAAAAAGCTTCTAGTATCTCTCTTATGACAATAACATTTTATCAAATGGATAATCAGAATCTAACTATGATCAAATCCTCAGTGGCAGAAGGAAAGCCCAGATGTATTTTCATTTAGGGCAAAGGCATATTTTTTCAGTGAGACATCACAATGAATGATAGTAAATGAACTTGATAATGGAGTCAGGAGGAGACAGTGAGCTGACTCATACTTCATCAATATTTGGAGAATTGAATCTCTAGCCTTGGTGCCTTACGTTATTGCTGGAACAAAATTCTCCCAAACCATAAAATAAGGTCTACAGAAATGTTCATCATCCATACAATTCTCCCACGCTGTTGGATCGTCAATATTTGTTTTTCATGAACACGAGATGACATTTTTTGTTTTTCCACCGTATTGCATTACCACATAAAGCAGATATGAATGTAATGCATAATTGTTATCTAATTCATAATGAAACTTTCATTTGGCATTATTCATTTTGCAGGAACTTGGAGTAAATTGTATAGAGTTAATGCCATGTCACGAGTTCAATGAGCTGGATTACTTCAGTTACAATTCTGTACAAGGGGACCATAGGTAAGAGAGTCATTTGGTGATGAAATCACTATCATTCTTATCATTGACTTCTGGTTATATTATCTTCAAGTCAGATGCTATTCATAGTTTACCATTTATTTGAATTGTTATCATTTTTAATCCTTGATGCCTTGCATCAAATCATGGACTAATTGGATAGTATTTTGCATTTTAGGGTCAAATCATGCCGGCATACAAAACTGTGGCCATGATGGGATTAATGAATATAAATTCCTGATCAAAGAGGCACACAAACGAGGAATAGAGGTAATCAGTATTGCACATGATTTCATTGTGTAAATAATGTAGTTGATCGATTCTTTATCATTGAAGCATCAATATAAATTGTTTTTAAATGGTTTTAAAATATCACATGGAGCTTTTAGATTTTTTTATATTCCATTATTATTTGGATGAAATAATCATGCTTGGAAATCCTCACTCTTCTAAATGCCGATAGTCATTTAATCTATTGAAACCTTCTAATACTTATTTTAATGCATGAACTCTAATTTTTCCCGCAAAATTTCTTTGTTATACTTATGGTCTTGCTTCTTTATTTTCTCTGCTTCAATCTTAGTCTTAGTCATTTTCTGTGTTAGTTTCATTTTTTTTCTTTTTTCCTTTTAGTCCTACAGGAACAGAGCTGCATTCTGTTTGCAAGACACATCCCTCTTTTATATTTGCAGTTGCAAGACACACCATATTTGTGATTGTTTCTGAAGGTTATTTCTTTCTCCGTAATTTGAGTCCAAGTCCAGCCATCTAATTATGTGAAACTTATTTGATCTTATTGTAATTTCATGAGTCCAAGTCCAGCCTTCAAAACTAAGCACTCTTTTGAGATGTTTACCATCTAATTATGTGAAACTTATTTGATCTTATTGTAATTTCATGATTTAGGAGATGATTTTGGAGACCGGTCAGAATTACTCAAATTACATGACTTAAGCCCTTATGTGAACCTTGCTTAATTGACAGTGTAAGTAAATACATATGTACTTCACATACTTTTTTTGATACCTTTGCAAACCTCTTAATGTATTCCTTTTTCTGTGAGTTAATTGATCAGATCAACACTTGGTTTTTAAGTGCTTAGCTAGAATGAAATTCTTCTTTTGTCAAGGCTCTATCTTATGCTCAGTTTGATCAAGTCCAACTTGTGAGTGGCAGAGTTTAGCATTTGCTATCCTTTTGTTTTGCTCATTCTTATTTGATTGAAACATTATACCTACTGAGTATTTATAAGTTCTTGCTGCTGCCATTGAAGGAAAAAAAGATCAAAATATGGCTCTGCTTTTACATTTCCTTTTTTTTATTTCAAGTTGTTGCTGATATTTGGTATGATGATGATAGACAAAAGCTAAAGGTTAAAGGGAATCAAATGAGTCATGGCTGAGTATCTATGCACAACAACCAAGTATAGTGGGATGGGGAAAAACTTGCATAAGATTGTATCAGCAAATGTGTTTACCTCAAATATGATTGACTTGATTTAGGGTCTCCCTAGGGGGTAAAATATATATGTTTCCACTTTGGTTTCAGTATGCTCTGCAGCAATTAGTGTCTTGATTTTATCCACCGTCACAACTGGTGCTGACTAAAATGATAGAAACAATCAGAGAATTAAAATAACAAAAGATTTCATTACTCTTGATTTGGTCCTCTTTCACTTTCTACATGTATGTTGATTTTAGTGAATGTTTTGTTGCTTTATAGTTTGCTGAAAATCTTTTTTCACAATCTCACGGTAAAATGCTTTTGAACAATCTTACAACTTTCATTTGTTGTTTTATTGTTTGTTACCTTTACACATATTCACAACATACTACTGTTAGTAAATGGGTGGATGTGATAGAAGTGCATGCTAGTGTTAAAAATTCAGGGATTTGGTGTTGGAATTGTGTTGATTGAAATTAAGTGGTTGTTCTGTTTAGTTCATTAGTAAAGTTGTGGATTGCTTAAAGTTGGATCAACTAGGAAACAAATAGGAGTGTTATGAATAAGTCAAAGTGGTTCCTCTTTGCATCTATTGATTTGGTAGGTTGTAATAATATTTTACATCTTGTTTAGTTCATTTATCTAATTAACTTGTGTGTCTTTTATATAAACTGCAAAGAAAGAATCTCAAGAAAATTAGAGAACTCATGCAGGTTGATGGCCTGACCAATGATGAAGTGAAGAGCCATTTGCAAGTGAGTTCTTTGTATTCTTTTTTTCCCCCCCTATCTTCATTGCATACTTGGTTGTGTGGTGTCTGGTGATGAGGCATTTAGGACTCATGAGATTTGCATGTCTTATCAAGTTTGGATTGTAAATTTGATGTATGGTTCTTTATTATTGCAGAAATACCGACTTCATACGCGGCGAGTTGTTGGAGGCATTCTTTGCTGAAGTGGAGTTTGAGTTGTCAGAAACGTGATGGAGATGATAATGTTTAACTCTTATCAATAAGGAAATATAAGTTGCTATGTATATTAAATAATTGTGTTCAAAAAGCATTGATTAACTAACTGATGATATGTTGTTCAATTGGAAACTAAATTTTATAACAGTAGTTACACCAAATTTGTTAAGTGATCATACCAAATTTGTTGTACAGAGATGAAGATGATTCAAAGTTGTTGATACAAAAGGCATCAGAGATGAAGATGATTTCAAAGTTGTTGACACAAAGGCTTGGCTTCGGGCAAATAAAGGATCTGATGTGTGTGTATGCAGATGCTTGGTGCCTTGAACCATTCCCAAATCCAATCATGGAGTTTTTGAAGACCAACGTAATAAGCCTTTATTAATTTGGGATCAATGGCCTTTATATTTTTTTTCCTTGATTGCCCTTTTATCCCTAGCTTACATATAAATCTTGCTCGACCTTTGTATAGTGCCTGCATATGAATCAAATTGCATTTTTATTTTATCTTTACTTTTTGTAATTTATTATGATGCAAATAATCCAAGTACACTGTGCATATCAACGTCACCCAGTTTAAATGTGTTTGCATCTGCATATCATCCAAAGCTATAGGGAAGGTGCCCTCAAATTGCTGGGCTCACATTAATGTTACTTGGAACTTGCTTAAATATAGTTTGATGTTGCCCCGTGCAGCGCACGAGTAGTCTACAAGTTTATTTGAAAAATAAATTAATTAGAAAAAGAATAAAATAGTAATTTTGTTCCAAAAAAAAAGAATAAAATGGTAATTCATCTCTAATTAGAGAAGGAATTTGTCCCTCACAAATTATGAGACAAGGTTTATTTTTTTTACAATCCCTCACTAATTAGCTAGGGAATTTATCCCTCACAAATAAATAATCCTTCACAAATAGCGACGGAAAACCGTTTCCCTCACAATTAGCGTCGGAAATAATCCCTCACAATTAGCGACGAAATTTAAAATCCGTCACAAATTGTGACGGAAAACACTCCTCAGCGACGGAAATAATCCCTCATAAATAGCGACGAAATTTAAAATCCGTCGCAAATTGTGACGGAAAAAATCCCTCACTGTTAGTGACGGAATATATCCCTCACTATTAGCGACGGAAATAAACTTTTTGTTTTGATTCGTCCCCACTTATTTGTGACGGAAAATATATATTTGTGAGGGATTTATTCCGTCGCAAATTGCGACGGATTTATCTTTCCCTCGCTAATTTTTTTGCGACGCCAAAATTTGTGACGATTTTAGCTCCGTCACAAAATTCTGTCGCTAATCTATTTGTGACGGATTTTAAATCATTTAGTGAGGGATTTCGTCCCTCTCTAAAACCCATTTTTCTAGTAGTGTATCAAAGGCCTGAGCAGCTAACTCTAGCATTATACAGTTTGCACCAAATAAGATGGTAATAATATCCTCTTCGCTGGATGCGAGAGAGTGTCAACGAACGTCTTAATGTTCATGAGCCTCTTCTGGTTGGGATGAGGTGAAGTCAAATGATTGCGTTGGTGTGAAATGAAAAGAATGACAAGGCGGATGAAAGGTCTTCTGATTGCACGGTCTGGGGAAGCGGGGGGTAGATTCTCGAGGTGTTTCACGACGAGCACTCGTTATGTAGGAATTTGTTGTTGTGGTGTTGGTGATGTGTGCCCAAAATCTGGAGCACGTTCACCCTGCAAGTCTTACAATTATTACTCCACAGATATGCAGTGTCTTGAATTCTGAAAGGAAAAAAAGCCATGCCATATGTTCATGGCTTGGAAAAATCGCATCCTCACCATCAAATGTTTGCCCCCTAATACCTGACCTTGATGCTTCCTCCAAATTGAGGGCCAGCCCGGTGCCTGTCGGCCCAATCAATAAAGTAGTTTCCTCACATGTCATATGGTGGTCCTGGTATTTCTTGATGTAGCCTGAATTGGAGTTTCACACTGTCTGCTTAGTGCCACTCTATTATCAAGAAGCATGTCAAAACCACATAAGCATTCCAAGTTTCTTCATCCCATAATGCACATCTTGGTAGGTCGTTTTGTAGACCTGCGTATGGCACCCACAGACCATGCAAACTGCTAAGATAAGACTCGTTAGTGAAAGTACACAATAAACAAAGTATAAACAACTTTATTTAATGATGACATTATTTAACTCATCAAGTCTAATGTGATCAAATTGTGATCTATACCCAACAGTATCACCGCTATGAGTCCATTGCATTGTAGTGTAGCCCCCCACACTCCATCTAGTAAAAGATACTTAAATGTGAGTATAATTAGGAGATATGTAAGTAGTGTTGAGTGAGAATTTAATATTTGTCGTTAGGGTGCAAATGAGCCGAGCTATTCGTGAACTATTCGAGTTCGGCTCGTTAAATGCTCGGTCAAACTCGTTTGTTTAATTAAATAAACAAACCCAAGCTTGAGATTGAGCTCGATTATTTAAATGAGTCAAGCTCAAGCCTTACAAGCCCGACGTTAACGGCTCGTGAATAGCTCATCTGTGTACATTGTACATCGTTTAAGAATCCTTATCGTCACCATGGTTTAAATAAATTTCGCTAACTATATATATGCTTATTGGGAATGAGTATGTCCCTTCCTTTATCAAATCGTTCCCCCCATTCCTAAATCTCAAGCAGTGTTTGTATATTTGTTTTCTCAATATTTCGCTCTCCATACCCAATTCGTAAGTCACTTCCACTTGATCAACACCACATTGGTAAGGAAATGTAATTTTTAGAAGAATTTTAAACATGTTCAATTAAAATGCAGCGTTTGAGTGTTTACTAAAAAGATTTTAAATATTCTCTAGTAATGAGAACACTACTTTAGGAAATTAAATACTTTTTATATTTTATTCCTTTTGGTTGAGAGATGATTAATATTTTTGAATTTCACATACCACATGTTAAACACATATTTTTATTTATAGATTGTCACATAATACTAAAATCTTTATTAATTAAATAAACTTTAAAAAGTAATTTAAGAGATTTTTTCATAAATACAAAAATAATGAAGTTATAAATGAGTTTAACAAGCCAAGCCAAACTCTATTTTTTTTCTAGCAAGCCAAACTCAAGCTTTTAGTTTGACTCGATTAAATAAATGAGTCAAGTCCAAACTTTACATTTTCTTCACAAGCCAAGCTCAAGCTTTAAGTGCTCGGCTCGACTCGACTCGTTTATACCTCTATTTGCCATTGTACAAGTGGGTATGTTGGCTCCCGGGAGGCTTGCGGTGAAATGAAAGACATGCAGTACCATGCCCATGATTGCAGCAGCTGTGCACATCCACACACACATTGTGCAACTGGTGCGGTTGCACGACACATTTCTCGATATAAAGTTTCCAAACATGTCGAACCCAACTATAGCGTCAAATAGCCTCAAAATCCTTCAATAAAGGTAGCCACATGAGGTGAACTATGTTGCTTGATTCGTCAGGCATCAAGACCCCCTGATTAAGCATAAGATGTATGCTCTACAATGAGCTTCTTTTTTATCCTGGGATACATCAAGCGAGGGATTGGAAAAAGTTTTATGTAACCATTTTAGTTTGATGAACTAGTCTTTCTTCTGATCTTTCTCAGGAACCACACCTAAAATTTGTGTGCAGATGTTGTTCTAGTCGAGAAAACTGGGTGCAATACACGAATGGCCACTCACCCACAGCCTTAGTTGGAGTGCAACATCTTCTAGGGTAATCGTGCATTCACTGCATGGAAGATGAAACATGAGTGTTTCAAGTCTACACTTTTCTAACAAAACAGTTACCAACATGTGGTCTACTGGACAATGTCTAACTTTGGCGGCTTGACCAAACTCATCTTTCTTCAACAATGAGATTATTAACGAACTTGGTTCGGTACCACGTGAAGGTGGGATCAGATCTGATTAGATATTGGGACCTACAAATAAAAGTTCAAGCAATTAGTGCAAACCAAGTTGAAATAAAAAGTAAAAAAAATGAAATCTCTAATTATACATTTGAGAATAAACAAATGGAGCATAAGCCACATGTCAGGCTCGCACACACCAAGCATTAAAAACTGCACACATGTCAACACTATAAGGAGCCAACAAGATCAAAAAATAGGTGTCAAAAATACACAAGCTCTAAACCTAACAACTAAAGTCTGAATCTGGTCAAGATACCATAATTATACCTAATTCAATGCATTCTGATGATTACTATTGCACACGTTGAAAATATGAAAATAATTGCACTTTTTTGCCTAACCGAGAAACATGCATATTTATTGTAATTACACCTCATGCATGATTTAGAAAAATCTTGTTCAACAATGAGTAATAAAGGACAAACGTAACTGTAAAAAGAAAATTTAAATTATTTCAAATCTCAAAATGATTGACAATGAGTGTTTAATTTAAACTTGTGTTGAATTAAAATTAAAATCGGTTACAATATATCCTTCTCCATTAATTATAATTTAGAATTCAAAGTTACCTATTTTTGTATGCGTCATAAATATTTAGAAGAGAAATACATAACCGAAAATGGTATGTTTTCAATCTTTCAAATATTAAAGAAAATCAAATCATGTACTGCCATGATTATTCGGTGTCAATATTTGCACATGTGTAAACACACTAAATATACGTAAATCATGAGAACACGTGAATCCATAATTTATTTTTTCACGGTCCAGACAATCGCTGCCAATTTAATTGATATACCATCCCAACTTAACCTTTTTGAAATCACCAATCCGTATGAATATGATTTGACCTGATTGATACATACATATTTTCAAATTAATAGTTTCCATTTACAAGTTAATGTAAATTAGGGTAAACTAAAACATGATAAGTACCGCACTAGAATGTGAAATGATACATTTATAAATAATGATTATTTGTTCTTTGACTATCATACAAGTAACACAAGTCCTATGGGCAAAAAAGGTTAAGCTTTTTTCCTCTGCTTCCTTCATTAAGACAACAATGGCCCCATCAAAAAATTTTGTTTCAGAAATCAATTCCAAACAAAAGAATGTGTGTGTCATGATGCATGTCATTCGCAAGTTGTTGGTGTTGGATCCAATGGACAAAATGGAACACTTCAACTTAGAGTTGGTACTTTTGGACGCAATGATATTTTTTTCAAAACTCTGTAGAATTCCTACATCAATAGCGATACAGCAACATATGATACATTTAGTCTGTTTCTATTTAACTGCTAATGAAAATATCATAAATAGGTTCAAAGAATCTATCACAGAGATGGTAATTCACAATACTATATATTGTTACCTGAGGGAACATAATTTATAAAATGTGCTCAAACCATCGTGATTAAAGTACAATCTTTTGACATAATACTTTCTATTCTTTGTAACAGCTTGAATCAAGTGCTGAACCTCATACTGATGGATCAAAAGGAAATGTAGCTGATTGGTTGCACAGGTTAATATGTCAATTCCGTATTTGATTTTGGGGTATTATTTGTTGCTATACATCTAAGATTTTCTCTAATATTCTGTAAGACTTAACTGAGATATTTGCTGAAGCTCAAGCTATATATGAACAAAGTGAAAAGGCTCATGAAGATGTTGTCGATTTATGCTCCAAACTTGAAAAGGAACAAAACTATAGGATATGATACAACATCCCTCAAAGTGACCAAAAAGAACATCAAAATAGAGAAGGAATAGCATGTGGTAAACTATTTGGATTTGTTAGTTTGGAGTTTGAGTTTTGTTTTTGAATCATCTTTGCATCACAGACATCGTTTATTTATGTCATCCCTTTATGGTATTTAGAGTATTTTAACTTGGTCTTTTTAATGTTTGTATTTCCTCTCAAACTGATTGGAATTTTTACCTTAACATAAGCATGTTTAAATTATATGAGGTTTGAAACGGTGGCAGAAGGTCTATGTGTTTCCTCTCAGACTATAACATGGACACACAAAATAATGGTGCAACCATATGATTGGAAATTAACTGGAATACATGTAATAAACGAATAATATTTATTTGTTCTCGCAATTACAAATAAAGTAGATAGTTTCTTTGGTAAATACCTGTTCATCTCTACTTTCGATATAGATTGCAACACAGAACGACGATATGCGAAATTAAATCTCTGCTTAATTGGTATGCATCTGTAATATGAAATTGAGCACCCGAATCAACTAAACATTCTGTGTACTTTAAACAAAAATAATTACAATTCTATATTTTAAGTATTATAAATACGCCTTTCATACGTAATCTCAAAAAAGGTAAATCAGAGCACCATAGATCACATAGCTGGTAGACATTGCAGAAAGGTAAAAAATGATAATTGTACATGGAAAATTATTTTTTTTACAACATTTTAAATTTGATATAACAATGGATAAGGAATCGACCAGAAAGTATCATACAAAGTACAATTCTATGCATGGCCAAATCCTTCTGATATCAACTCATCAATTGGTGAATATATGATTTACAAGGTTACAATTATTTTCAGAGGCATATTGGTATCGATTTTCATATTCCAAATATTTAGCAATTTTTTATTTAAGTAAACTTTTGATTTTATGAATCCCAATTCGATTTGACGTAGCTCATAATAATGTTCATGGAATTCTATTATAGTTTCCATAATTACTACTAGATTATGCTACTCAATTATGGCAATTTATAATAATCATCAGGAAACATGTCAGTCAGTAACTATTTTAAATGATTGTAATTGATAAAAAATAACAAATACCAAATGAATTGATGAAATGTAATAAGTCAAATAAGTCAAATTGATACAGATCCAGACAAGTAAGGAAAATGCCTCCACATAAGAGTAATTTGTGGCTGATTTAATAAACCAAATGTGGAAAGAAATAATGAACATGCTGATCTTATACAACACTATTTGTAATTATTAGCATAGGAGTGAACACATAAACTGATTCACAAATTGTGGAATCATTCACGAATTTAGGTTGTGAATACTAGCCTTTTGGATATGTCAAAGTCACTGGTTCTGATTTAGCCCTGCTTGATGGTTGTACTTTCTCTTTCTTACTCTGCTTCCTGGTATAATGTAAGAGCTTGCTGGTTTAAAAGCATATTATTTATATTTTTTATTTGTAGATTTGATAAGTTGTTTATTACATCCATAACGAAAGCCAAGAGACATCTATCCATGCTTATCAAAATTGGATTTTTTTTAGTATAGTTCAAAGGCTGTCAATCTTTAAAATACTGCATTACATTAACGACATGAATGTTTCCACAAGTGCAATAGTTATTGTGTTGCCATCATCTGTATAGATCGAGTGTTTTTGCATAGTAGTTTAAGTGTATCCTATACTTTTCCAATATTCATTCATAATAGTTTCTTAACTGCATTACACTAGATAATTTCAATATTCTTTTATTAATATACTAAAATAAAAACAAACTTGCTGCGTCAATCAAAGAGAACTAAGCACATTCAATTTCTGCTGCTGCTGCGAAATGGACCCTATAAACAATCAAAAGGAAGCACGTGCGAGGATGAAGAATGCTAGGTCACACCAATCAACCACAAGCCATGTTGGGCTTTTGAACAGTAAGTCAACACGCTTCTACTGACACCATATTATGTGTATACAATCAAAGTTTGTATGTATATCTCATTACTAATGAGCGTATATTGATCAGATGAGAATAACAATCCAGCAACACAATATGCTAACATACCACAAACACCAATCTCAGTAAATCATAGAACGCCTTTTGCAAAGTTGATTATAGGTATTTGAGTAGAATGATTTAAAGTGTTACAACATTATAATAGTAATTTTTGTGAGTTAAAATGCAACAAATATTAAGCAAAGCTAAACGTGTAACTGCAGGTCAAGCTGGATATAGAGGATTTGAGCAAAATGGACACACAATAAATTGTGCAAGGAGAAAAGATATTATAGCTAAAAAAGGAGCAAACCCTGTTGTGATTGGTATTGTCCATTAACATATGTAACGTGAATGTTTAATATTAAATATCAGAGGCGTGTGATTTTTGACTTTTATATATTGAGTTTTCAAATGTTTGAATGCAACTGAAAATCTAAGTCCATACACTAATTAATGTGTCAACAAACAATGGATCCCAATCCCAACAATCAAGTGTATTTGGTTTGTCACATGACTTTACAACACAATCAACTATAGTCAGTGGAAAATCATGCTATACTAACACAACTCCTAATGCAGTAGACACTACTCACACGTACCTTGTGGCTTTTAACTCTGTTGATGGTACAGGTTAGTAAATATTTAATATCGTGGCTTTAATCCATATTATTTGTGTAATAAAAAATAAATGTATCCATTCCTGTAGTAGTATGTCTGAAGCCACGTGAGCTTGCATCTATGTCCTAGTATTGTATTTTTTGTAAATAATAAAGACCTTTGTTAGAACAGATGCACCTACCACACACGATACACCGAACTCTCGAAGGCAAATGACACCTTTGTCACATAAACCTACATGTATGTCATAAAATTAGAATTTTTACTGGCCCCTTTATTGTATGACGTATAATCATATGGCAGAGTATTATGATAATTAATGAAGTTTTTATGATAAATATCTATGTCTCAGAAATTTTTTTTTTCCAATTGATAAAACCTACGTCACAAGACTTGATATTTTTAACAAAAATATAAAATATATAAGATATAAAATATATTCAAAAAATTCTATTTTTTTAATTAAAGCAAAAGTTATTAAAATTATCACATTTTTTTATTTCATTGCATGACACATGTTTGTGTACTCATTCATGACAATACAAATCATACACACAAACATCCTAACTCATAACATTATTAAATATTTAAATAATTGCAAGTTACCGTAGTTATTTGTTGTTTTGAGGCATAAATTTATATCTTATAAAAATAAGTTTGATGCTTAAGCTTTTCAGATAACACATTTAATATTTAAATTATGTGATAGATACTAAAACAATGCCCTAAACTATAATTAACTATTATTTACACATAACATTGTTTAACTTATTATATTACGCCCCGTGTATTGCATGGGTCTACATACTAGTTTAAATCATCATTTGTCAATTGTTACATTGCAAATGATACACATTGCAAATTTTGGGCACTCCAGCTAATAAATTCCTGAAACTGAAATCTATTTGGGTCTACTTCATGAGCTATTGTGACATATAGTCATTTAAAATTCATAAGTCTAAGGCAACTCCATTTCTAAATCTACGTAGTAATTTGTTGTTAAAATAATTAATTGAAAATACGCATTGAGTTATTCTCTTTGTTGAAATAAGAACCTCTTCTATTATAAAAATAAAATAAAAATAAGAACCTCTTCAATTGTTGTCTTCATCTTCTCATGCATATAAGATTAAGTCATGTGCAACCCATTATATCTTTGACAATCCTCTTGATAATTAATATTGTACATAGTTGAGACTTTTAGAATCTACCTTATATTGGATATCTATTAATCTATGCAGTAGTATACAACACAAATAAATTTAGTTTCAAACAAGTGCATATACCGTCAAATTATAGTTTCCATAAACTGCACGTGATTCATTATATAGCTATGTCTTTCAGAGAAACATGCAGTTAATATTAATACATGCTAATAACAATAAATTTGTAGGACAAATTTACATTCCGATAGGTTAACCTACATTGTACTCTATATTAATACACTACGTTGTGGAAAGAAATTGAAAGAAATGGAAGTGAAAGAAAAAAAGAGAGTAGAAAATGAGACAATTCTTAAGTGGTTTGGTAGAAGTGAAAAAAAGAAAGATAAAAACGTTTCTTTTCTCTTGTTTTATTGTGTAGAAAGTAAGAGGAAATAGTGTATAGAAAATGATACATACTTTTATATATATATATACACACACACACACACACATTTAAGAATGAGATATAACAAGTTTTTGGGAAAAGGATGAAAGAGTTTTTTTGGTACCCACCTGGTATTTCCATTCCCTCTCATGGTTACTCAAAACCAAAGGATGGAAGAGATTTTTGGGATGTGTATTTTCCTTCCTTCCTTATATTTTTCCATTATCTTCCATCATTTCAAATAGACCATTAGTAATGTGATTCAGTTCCAAATTATGTGCTCTCTTATTTAGTTAACTTATTTTCTTTATATTACAAGACTTCATTTTTCTGTTGTGATAGCTTTTGTCATTGATAACATGCTTATCTTCATGCTCTTCATTTCAACTCCATTACATTAATGGTTTAGAGATCCTTGCTTTTCCTGCAGTTTTTTTTCCACACCATACTTTATGGTCAAATATATTTTTGTAGACATTTTTTATCGAATATTCCAAATACTGACTGTTGGCACACCAGATTAAGGACTATTGTCATTGTTTTCTAATTTTTTGTTGCCAGAATTTTCCCCCACTTTGTTGTTGTTTTTAAAATAAATGCATTATTTCCTTGCAGATAATTCTTTGCAATTCAATGCTATTATTGACATTTATAGCTTTCATACTCTAACCCTTTGCTTGGATGATGCATAACTCAGAATGTAACTTTTATGGGATTTAACATACTTCAATTTTAAACACAACGATTTGACTATGAACTTTTACCAGATATTTTACCTTGCCCAAAATAGGGGATTTTAGTTTCCACATCAACAGGTGGAATTTTCAATTTTCATCAAATTTTCAAATATTTCTTTTGATACTCCCAAATTAGTGTCCTCACTATTGTTGATTGTTGCATGGAATAATTTTTTTTACAGTTGTGATATTGTTTGTTGAATCATGACATTACTTTTTGCTGGAAGGTGTTTATTAGGGTGAGTTCGTTGTGTTATGTATGTTTGTGTGTCGCGACTCATGAGTAGTAATTCCTCATGATGTGAAGTTTTTTTATCCGGTTGTTACTCATCTATCTATCTATATATATATATACAATCAAACTACTAACACAAATATAATTTTAGACATCTTATATTAATGACATATGTACTATTCAGGAACAAATATGTCAATCTAAATAAAAATAAATCAAAATAAAAATTAAATTCATATAAAAAATTATTTATTTTTTCTTCCCACTTTTAATTTTTTCTCTCACTTTTCATTTTTTTCTCTCTTTTCTCTTGCTTCTCTCTCTCACGTGATTCTCTCTTTCTTATCTCTCTGCGTCACTCTCTGATTTTCTCCCTTTTTTTTGCTTTCTCTCTTTCTCTTTTTTTTATAAACTTTTTTAATTTTATTTTTTATATTTTTATATTTTATCATTATAATTTTTTTATTGTTTATAAATAATTATTTTATTTATAAATATAATTTATAATTAAAAAAATATTACATATTGTCAATATAATTTTATCTCTTTGATCACGTGTCAAAATTTATAAATATCTTTATTATATATTATTTATAGATGATTATTTTACTTGTGATTCTTAACGGGGAAAACAATACATACTATCAGTATAAATGATTATTTTGCTTTTGAGTTATAACGAGAGACATTACATGTCGGTATAATTACTTTTTATTTTTTTTATAAATGTATTTAATTTTTATAAATGATTTGTTTTGTCCCTAAAAAAATGATTATTTTGTTTTTGAGTTCTGACGGGAAAACACTACTTAAGTACATATCAATTTTCATAAATATTTTTATTATTTATAAATATTATCTTACTTTCAAGTATCGACAGGAAAACATTACATATTGTCGGTATAATTTCATTGTCTTTGAGGATAAATTAATTTTATAAATATCTTAATTATTTATAAATAATTATTTTGTTGTTGATTCGTGACCCAAAAATATTACATATTGTCGGTAAAATTTCTTTGTCTTTAAGCATATATCAATTACATAAATAATAATATTTGATACACATTTAATATTTCTTTCACATTCACTATAAAATTAGTTAATTTTTAATACATTGAATCAAAAATATTATTTACTATAAATAACCACCGTCTTAAAACATTAAGCGTAACAAACAACGTGTGCGCCGTGCGGATGCACGAGTATCGTACTAGTTGTGCATGCTAAAAAAATTGCAAGCTAGTTTTTTTTTTAAGTTTTACAACAATATATAGTGTTGGTAATTTTACATATATAAGAAAGAATAATGGAAAACAATTCTGAGTCTTCTGACTCTTGCCTATTGAAATTCTAGAATTGTGTACGGAGAGTTCAATATTTAACTATTTTTTGTGTCCAATAACACTTTTGCTCAAGATATTGATCCCCTGGAGACCAATATGAAGAGATTAGTACCAGCCAGAAATTCAAGCTAACTCGAATAACAATGATTAACATAATATATGAATAAAGCTAGAAACAAGTACTTGAATTACAACAAGTCCAAATCCCAAACAAGTCATCAATTTGTGAAATTTGCATAATATTTAAGTCTACATTTCCAAAAGTGGATTGTCAATAGACAAAATATATATCCCAAATAGCCACATAGGGGCCCTACATAATTCCAATCCAATCTAAGAGAAAGGAGCCTCCAAGCAAGTTTAATCTCCCTTAGGTACCTGCTTATCTGGGAAAAAAAATATAAAATGATTGGAGTGAGATAAAAATCTCAGTGAGTCCTCAAGTGGACCACTAATAAGAATAACCCTCAAGAAATGATATCAATAACAATGCAATAAAAATTTAGTCAAGGAACCATAAGACATACTAAGTTATTCCCTTAGGGTCCAATTAGAATTGGACCAGAAATCTACGCTGTCGGACCTTACCGAACACCAGACAGACGCCATGATCTACAGTATGGATTAGTTAGACGTCATTAACTTGCAAGTGGCGTCACAAACTTGCCTAACCATATTGTACCTTTGTTTCCAAGGGGTAACAATGATGAGTTCCTGTAATATAGTCATATTGAACAGTCCATAACATTCACAATTATAGAAATTGTATTCTAACATTCTTTTCGTATCACATACTTTTGCCCACTAAATTATCATATAATCTGACTCTACAATGATTTTGCAACCTTTAAGCTATAGAACCAGATCACGAATAGCAAATCATGAGGTAACAATTACCACTTACAATATTAAATAACAAACCAACAACTCAAAATTGGCAGCATTTTGGATCTATATTCAAACAATAATTCTCGCTTATTACTCAGTCAATTTTAGCAAATCCTATGTCTACACTGAAGAGCATTTCATCTGTGTTTTAATGGTTCAAGAATCACAACAATCCAATCAGTGTAGAATTAATTATCAACAAAAGAGTGCTGCAACGTCAGTGTAATAACAGATTTAAAGCTGCGACTTGCACACCAGTTTTCTCCTTCATTTCTTAATGAAATTTAGCAATTCCAGTGTTCATTTTGTAGGAACATGAGTCTAGTTTCCAATGGAACAAAAATGAACTCGAAACAATCTCTAGGGAGAGAGTTATGAGCAAATTACCGAAAGGTGTCTAGAATGTTTTAAGGAGAGAACATCACCCCTTTTAGCGTTTTGACTAAACTACTAATTTTTACTCAAAAGAACATCCAACCAGCAGTCAAACACAATATAAAACACTTAATTTAACCCATCTAATTAAGATTTAATGAAATAATCACCATTTTTCAGTTGTTTTACATCCTTTGCTCAACTACACTTTTCAAAATTCACAAATGTGACATGCATTCATTTCTTAATTCATGTCTAATTATTTCAAGCCCTTTATTTACATGCAAGCTCAGTTTTATTCTTGTTAAACCCTTAAATATCAGAATCAATACCACATTTTTCCTTTATTGATTTTATGATTACCCAAAATTACAACTTAAGAGAGAACTCACTTGGATAGAAGTACAAATTTGAAGATTGAGTGGTTGTTCTCTTTACTCTAGCTCTAGGCCGATTTCTTGAGGGCTCAAATGGGGGCTTGCATGCTTGTTTTTGGCCTTGATAATGTTGAATACATGGTTGAATGTCAATAGCCTTAATATTGAGTGGGCTTTGGTGTTGTTTTTAATGGTGTTTATGGAAGGAATGGAAGAGAAAATGGTGGTTGAAGAGAGAAGAGTATGTGGCCGAGGGGTTGAGGGAAGAAAAGGAGGGGAATGGAGCTTTCAATTGACTAAAACTAGTACTTTGCCCCGGGCACCGCATAAGTCAGTTATCCTAGAATGATATTAAAAAGATAGTTATATGGAAACGACATTAAAAAGAGAGACTATATGGGAATCTATATTTAAAAACATAAAATAAAGGCGTGCAAAATCACATTCCTAATACCAATCTCTTATACAAAAACCATTCCCTAATACTCAAACCAAATAGCAGCCCGTAATCAGAAATCCCAAACGAAATACTAGGTTGAATAAGGTCCATCATCAATTATGCAAACATGACAACAATACTCAAAATATTGGTCCAACACCAAGGTAACTAATATTTAGCTTTGAATTGAGGATACATTGAAGTAAGATTCCATTAGTTGTTGCTAGATATAGAACACAACTGATATAACAATAAAATTGAGGATACATGATTGGTTCTAGCTAAACGAAGCAAAATATGATAGAGGATGCATCAAATGCTGTCAATGACAAAAATCCTTGTGCAAAAGTTTCATTACTGCTTGCAAAAGCTTGTAAGCCCAAAAATCCATCAGACCCAACAAATCCTTCTACATGTTCTTATTCTTCTGCAAAAGTTTCAATAATTTGTAATTATCAAACGAACCCATCAGCATCTGTAGAACACATCAATATCAGAGATTACAACATAAGCATATGAGTTATGTAAGTTTGACCACAAAACATAGTCATAGACAGACATTATTATGCAGGAATAATACAGAGAAAAGGACATGAGTTCAAAAAGTAATGTCGTCTTAAAAGAATGACAGAAATATCTTTCAAGATATAAAACTTGATCTGGAGAGTTCCTTGAAAAAGTTCAGAAGAGCATATTTAGAGAAGTAATTATGTATTGCAAGTGGTATGGGCTCTATAATATCATGCAACCATGAATCCTACTGTGGAGTCAAAAAATAAGAACTTGACAAATCAAATGATAAGCTTCAACGAAAGCAAGCTTATAAACTCATGTTGTATTGATTTAATTTTATCTAATTCGGAGGATTACTAATTTTAGTAAACACTACTGGTAATCCTTTTCCTATACAAAAGGAAGATATGCAACATTACATGTTGATAGTCATGACACATTTACAAATAGGAATATAGATATTGACACAAAGAAACTGCATAAGAATTTATCCATAAATATAGTAGGTACCATAATAGAGAAAACCAAGTCAATACATGTAATATGATCCTCATATATAAGCCAAAAGTAGATTCTACAAAGGATGTGCTTATAGGTTGCATACCTTCAATATGACTAAAAGTCGTGTTAATTACAGCAAGCCATTTATCTCTTTCACCTTGCATTCGTTCTATAAGCATTATCATGTAATGATCCTCAGTCAATTTTGCTTCATGGGCTCGGGCTTCAGCCTCTGCCATTGCCTTCACTCTAATGGTTTCTTTTTCTATTTCAGCTCTCTCTCTCTCTCTCATTCTGCCGCTTCTGAGCCTGAATCTGCTTTTCAGTATCCTGTATCACCTGCTTCTTTCTTAAAGAAGATTCCTCTTGCATCTTGACCAATTCAACATTATGTCGCCTTCCAGCTTCATGATCTGTCTGCAAATGGCAAATTATGGATAACCATTTTGTGTAATATACTTTAATCTTAATCTTAAAACATTTCAAAGATGGAGAAGCTTAATTTACATAGGACTCTGAGTTTCTGACCACCAAGAGACAAAGGGGAATAAATTTCAGATGTCATCGAGCCAATCATTAAATAAGGTATATGTTTCAACAATAACAACAAATGAGGTCGTATGTTTCTATAACTACAGATTTAAGAAAGAAAAAGGATTAGGTTGTTTAGCAAAAGCATATCTAGTGTCTAGAGCCAAAAGGGCAAAAAAGAATTTAGCAACCATATATTAAGCTCAACCTCTGCTCAGCATGATTTTGCATATTATTAACTAACTACATTCAACATTTCAAAGCAATCGACACTTTTTTCTCTAGCAGAAAAATATTTCTAGTGGTAGTTTAAATGTCAGAGCTTTCCAAATTTGTATAACCAATAAAAGAGTATATTGTAGTTTGTTCAGACATCACCTGCGTTCTTTTCCTTGCCAATTCACCTGTATTCTCTAAGGAAAGGAGGATCTGAGTCCAGAAAATCATCATCAATTTGCAGATCCTTCCTTGGTTTTACATACTTCTCAAAGAATGAATCAAAATGCTTAAAAAGATCAACCCAGTGATGAAAATCTCCCTGCACAGAGAAAAGAAACACCCATGAACCAAACATATCCAGAAAAATATAAATTAGTAATGTAAATTGAGAAGAGGCCATAAAGGCACCTTATCAAACTCCCAAATGAAGTTTTTTAAAGGTTCTTGTATCCTCGCAACTACCAAAATTGAATTAATTATTATTTCTTCATATTATTTGTAAGGCTCCTGGAGACCTTACTTATGAAATCCTCACAACTACCATTCTGACAGCCACACCAGCTCAAGAGACAATGCAAATGCTACCAAAGATCATATATATAAGTACTATCATAAACTTGAAGATCTTTGAACTATACAAAGCATACCAGAGAAACAATATAACAACATTCAACACAAATGAAACATTATATGCAAGTCAGTTTAGTTGAAGAACTAAACCAATATGACAGTAGGTCATAAAATGAAATGTGCTTACTCCACATCTTGAAGAACAATATCCACCAAGAGAAAGATGGTATGTTGGATTCTCATTACATACACATGTTTCACGTTTGCCTCAAAGAAACTCCATACTTTAGGTTCAAATATATGTTTACATGTTTGCACTTTTTCAAGTGTGAATCAAACATGCACAAATTTGCTACTTCTGCATTAACACAACAATTCAATTCAAAAAGAAATTTTAATCCCCTAAGCTAATGACAGCAATTCAATTCATTATATGAAAAAACAAATGTGATTATAAATAAAACACAAAAGACAGTGTTCAATGAAAGAGAACAATTCTTTCTAGCAAAAACACAAGCACCTAGATGTCATTACCATTTCTGCTAGCATCGCACCACATCAAATCAAATTAGAAAACTCAGCTCAATTTTTTTGCTTAAAAATAAAATCAAGAATGTACATGAACTATTTTTCACATATGAAAGGGAGGAAGGGGAAGGATGAGACATTGGCGTGACAGTAATTAATGACGAAGTTGCCAGTTCCTTCCTGGTAACAACCACTGTGTCATGATGAAATTCCTGCACCACACTCTGTCCCTATTATTAAAGCAAAGGAGAAAAATTATAACAATTCAAACCAATAATTATACTCGAAGATAATCAAAATGTATATAATAACCATAATCTTAAACAATAAAAGCTCAAAAGTACCATACACAAATACTTAAAAACCAATATGTATAATAAACTTAAAACCCAACCGAAAAGTCCAGAAAGAATGAAAGCACTACTTACAAACCACAAAATTATCAAAATTTATACTAACCTTAGTAAACAACCTACAAATATCAGAAGTTATAGGAAAAGGAAAATTGAACTTGTATTCTTACCCAGATACGTGGGCACCAGACTCAATACCAAAAGGCTTTTACCAGATGCTTGCACACAAATCACAGCCCCATAAGCAGAGGCTAATATTAAACAATAAAAGCTCAAAAGTACCATATACAAACACTTAAATAACCAATTTCTTGATGATGCGTTAGCTAATTCTTTTGTAGCACCTGCGACTGATGATCTAAAAGACGACAATTAATTAAAATGTAAGTTTTTCTTAATTATCTCTGGTCAAGTTTATTCAATGCAGTTGGCATTTTTCCAAGTTTGAAATTGTTAAAAAAACTTAAGATTCGATTTGACAATGGTTACCAAGCACTGAAGTTGACCACCAGTCTGCAAGTGCATCCTCTACTATACACAGAATAACTCACAAATTCAACCAAAGCACTTGAAATTAGAAGAAAGCAATGAAAATGAAATAGTAATAAAAAAACTCACATAGGAAGCCAAGCAAATCATAACATTAGAAATACCAAAAGTGTTGTCCCTCCACAACCATCTAATAGACAGATGACTCCCAAATTGGGTAGTAGCAATGTACCTGCACTGGTGAACATTAATTATGCTGCAGTTTCCAATCTCACATACATATAAAACCCATAAATTCCATCAAACCCAGAAAAACCCATCCCTTATAAAATGGGAAAATATAATTCCAACCACAACTCATAGTGCATGATGGACCAGAAAACAAAAGAAACAAAAAGAGAGTCAAATATTGTTAGGTCGCAATTAAGAAGCAAGGAAAGTATGCAACTGAAGCTACATTCATAAAGAAGCAAGCAAAGACCAGAGTCTTCAACCGGTTACAATCACAGCATGGACAGTTTTTACCATATATTGCTAACCCATAAAATTCAAAGCATATCAGTGTATTTTAGCGAACACCAACAGTGCAATTGAATCATCCAAACCTATTTGCAAGTATTATGAATTTGTCTGTGCTGTTTTAGGCCACCTATATTTATATATTCATATTTGTGTGACATAGATACAGAATCACCAACATATATGGAGAGATAGAGAAGACAGTACCTTAAGAAAAGCACATACAACGTTAGGCTCAAGCTGCAAAGATGGAAGGGCAAATATAATATTTCATATTTGTCAAGAGCTCAAATTCCAAACGCCATCGCTTGAAAACTCCAACCATGCTCCAAAATTTCTAAAACAAAAGTTAAACATCAATCTTCTTACCTTCAAAGGCCTCACTTGGCATACCCTTAATTCCTTCTAACATCCTTAAATGCCTTCCTTTCACCATCTAATCCTCTCTAGGATCATCACTCAGAGCACTTTCGTTCCTCTTTGTCCCAACACAATCACTCTCATCATCCTTCAAAGCACAGGTCACCATCATGTGTCAAAATTCCACATCTCAAAAAAAATAAAACCGAACACATCCTTTCATTTTCTGGAAGAATAGGCAATTGAAAAAAAAAAGTAGAAACCCAAATTCAAACTAATCAAAATCAGACACCAAAAATTAAAATTAAAATAGACACCAAAAATTACAAAAAAAAAATGAAAATACACGTTGCATGCTTGCACATTTCCTGTGCATAGCTCATCATCATATTCATACTCTAGAAAAACGAAAAATCTTGAAAGATTAAAAATCAAAAGGGGAAGAATATAATTAATTACCACCTGAATGAGCCTCGCAACCTCTATCGTGGGGTATGTTAATCCCACCGATGATTAAGGGGTAACCGGGTTCCAATCGATGGAGGTCAAAACCGTGCCCGACCCGAAATGGAAGAAGCTTGGAGGGAGTGGCAGAGACTGGAGATTTGTCGATTTCAATGGAGGTTGTGGGAGTTGCAGCCCCTGAGGCTGAGACGGTTGGTGATGGTGATGGTTTGAGATGGAGATTGAGGCTCTTGTCATGCGCAAGAGCGTGCTCGCATATTTTCGACCCCTTGTTGCTGGCCACTGCTTTATGATTCTCCGCGGCACTTAGACTCAGACGCGATCTTGTGACAGAAGCAATTGCAATTGCCGTTGCCGGAGTTTGACACCCACTACCGATTCGTCTCTGTTTTAATCCCTCTCTCACCTCACTCTGGTACAGAATCGGCACCGGCGCCACGCTGGTGATGGTGGTGTTACGGCTCTCTCCCTCTGGTGTTTTCATCTCTCTCTCACCCCAGTCTCATGATTACCTCTATCTTCCTCTCTCACCCGGATCTCTCTCATCCCTTTTCCTGAATCGATGAAATGGTGGATGGTGAAGGTCCATCGATAATGAAAACTACAAAGTGGGAGAAAGATGGAAATGATCGAAATACAGTATTCACCGCAAAAACAACCAATTAGGAAAGAAAGCTTGCAGAACCCAGCAGAAAGAAGCGTGTGGAGGAGGAAATCCAAAATCCTTCTCTTTGTGCACAGAAGGGTTACAACAGGTGGCAACATGGACAGAAAGGTTACAACATGTGGCAACATTGTGGAAGAAGGAGGACAAAAGCAAGAAGAGGGAATTGGAAATAAGGTGCTCAATCTCGCGGGAAATGTTAGCGGGAAGACTATTCTCGCTTTTTGGATATAAAGATGAAATTAGAAAATGATCAGCCTATCCTCCCCTTGTTGGGCCGATTTTGGGAGAGAGAAAGGGGACCTATTGGTCAACAAATAGAGGTGTGATTACATGGTTCCTGAGTGACCCTTTTTGGATTTTCTTAGATAATGTTGGATAAGTAAGGATTAAAATTAATAAATTTGTGTGTGTAGGTGGTGTGGCTGAATTTTTATGGAGAAGGTGGGGAAGGAATTTATTTACATTTTTTATGATAAAAATTTTTGGGGTGAGGGGATGACGCCCCAGTCCAAGGCAGGGAAGACATCTGGGCTCTTTGAGCACTTACGAAGGTAATTACATTTACCTCACCCAAAGGAGACTAGTGGAGACTCGAACCCGCGACACGTTGGATAGAAGTCTTGTCATGCTCCACTAAGCCAACCTCTTGGGGTTAGAATTTATTTCTTCTAAGCTATAAGACCATGTGCCAAGTGCATATATGACCTTATTATTTAGGCTCTAAATCTGAATCATATAAATCCCAATAAATTTAATTCACATACATACTAAAAATAAATTCCTTTATAACTTCAATCATATAAATAAGCATTCACACAATCGTAAATAAATTTACTTAAGCAATTATCCTAACATCCTAATTAGTGCAAAATGACCAAAATGACCTTAAGGTGGGATGTTACAAGATTGATGCTGATATTGATTACTTTTACTTTCTTTTCATACTATCTTTTCAATTTCATAGCTTTTTTTCTCTATTTCTCTTTAACTTTTATCACATTATTTATTACACCTACCATTTTTATCACTTTTTTCCTTTTTTTATTTTTTATTTTTTTATTTCTACCTCTATATCTCTTCTTCTCTCTATAAATCTCTCTCGCATACACCCCTCTAGCTAAGACAACTTCTATTATTATTATTTTCATAACAACGATTACTTATTAGTAGTCACTAGTGTTTTTTTTTGGGGGGGTGGGGAATTATAGGATTTTTACGGGGAAATAAGATAAAAATAAAAAAGGAGGTAAAAATGTAGTACACAAGATTAACCTACAAACTCACTATAATCAGTGTGCAATTCTTTAGTGTGTTTGATATATTTGTTGAATTTTTTTACTATGAAAAATTATCACGAGTCACGATTTGTTTTCACTGTAATAAATGATTGTTGTCCCAGAGAAAGCAGCCTAGTGATAAAGTGTTGCGAGACATTGGGAGCGCGAGCCCGACCATTTGTACTACAAACAAAATGATTGTTGAGTTATTTGTTGAAAGTTTTAACTCAAGTAAGACACAACAACATCAATTAAATACACACAAGGTTTTGTAATGTTTATGATGTTAACTTTTGCAACTCTGTGTCTTTTAATTAAAAATATATAAAAATATTTACTTATATTTTATATTAATATTTTGCATTTTATGTTATTTATTTATAATAATAAACAAGGTTTCCAAAACATGGGACGCGATCAAATGACATCATATGTCAAATTTTAACACTTACATCAATTAATAATTTTTCTATAGAGGACAAAAATGGCAAGTCCGACCGTTGTATTTAAACATCTATCTGATAAAATTTCGTACAAATAAAAAATTAATTGATAATTTATCATCATATTTTATTTTAACGGATCAATATATAAAGTATAATTTAAAATACAAGAATATTTTCCTTATTAGATAACATATTTACGAATGTTCAAATTAATTAAATTTTGACATACATGCATGATCAGGTCGACAATATATGGTATGATTCAATGGTTGGATTGATTAATTTCAGATTCTACGTAAAGTTATTAATCAATATAAGTGTAAAATTTGATATTTGGTATCATTTGATCCTATTCCTAATAACATTAGTCCCGTCTATAATAAATTAAGTACTTCATTTACAAGTTATGCATGAATATGCAAGTCATGTAATTAATCGGTCAAGAGCAAAGAGAGAAGTATACTATGTTTAGGGGTGACAAATGGATGGATTGAATAAATTTGGTTTAGGTTATAAATTTATAATGGATGGATTAAAAACAATTAATTTATCCATTTGCAATATGTTAAAAATTCATTGAAAAAAATCCAATTTATCTATGATTTAGTTAATAAAAAATAAAAACCGTTCAATCCATCCATTAACATATTTTTTACGGATGAATATCCAATTCATCCATAAAATTTTATTTTCTTTAAAATTATTTTTTGAAATTCAAAAATTATTTTTTCTTCATAAATTAATATTTTTGGAAAATAAATTTGGAAAACATTTTATAAAGAATTTTGGAAAATTATTTTTTTTAAAAAATATTATTTTCAGGAAAAAGGAAAAAAGCATTTTTGGGAAAAAATCTTTTTCAACAAATTTTGGAAAAGTTATTTTTTTTGAAAAGTTATTATTTTCCAAAAAATTATTATTTTTTGGAAAAAAATTAGAAAAATGCTTTTTAATACAATAAATTTTATTTGTTATTTAATATGATTTAATAGATTTAAAAAACATAGTGGATGGATTGGATTTAATTCATTAATTTTTTTTTGGTAATAGACGAATTTAATAAATTTACCTTTGAATAGAATGATAGATAAATGAATTGATTTGTTAATATGCAAGTCATATAATTAATCGGTCAAAGGGAAAGAGGGATCTATACCACGTCAGAGAATGACAATCTCTGTTCTGACCTTATAACAGAAGTTGATATGTATTTAAATAAATATGAGATTCTAGATTAAAGGTTTGAATTCTTAATTAAAAAAAAGATTAACAGTTTGAATTATCTGTTTGCATTTATTTTTAACGTGAACGTAATTTCTAAAAGAAAATTATACTGATTAAATAATAGTTTGTCAAAATTTCAAACTTCTTATAGTTGACGTTGTTTATTAATCTAACACCAAGGGATCAGTGATAGGTGACAGATTTGAACCTCCACTCATTTTTTTAGAATACGAGAGAAATATAAGCTTACTTATTCTTGAAGTCGATCCAAAGACTTTTCTGCGTTGAACTAGAGCACTGCTCCGGTGACAAAAATTTTCACCCCAAAAATTCGCTTAAATACTATTTTAGTCTTTTAACTTATTTTAGAGATTTAATTTAGTTCCATAACTTTTTGGATTTGGATCTTTTAAAGTGAATAAAGTGTAAAGTGGGTAATCTTAACCATTAATGAGAAAATCAATGATTGGTTTGTTATTCATTACTTGGAATATTAACCCTTGATTTTCTCATCAATGATTGAAATTACTTACTTTACAATCTAAAGTGAATTGCTCACTTTAGAGGATCCAAATCCTAACTTTTTTGGGTCAAATCGGTTCTTTAATTTAACAAATTGGATCATGTTAGTCCTTTTCAATGCATCCGTTATTCCAACTCACCAGCCTTGCATATGTGGATCTGACAAAGCAAATGAGTCAACATTTTTACTCATTTAACTATTATTTAATTAATCTAAAATATTAAAATCATTTAATTAACCTCATCCCTAATCTTTTTCCCCTAGAAAATTGATAAACACTTATGGTTAATGGTGAATTATTATAATAAAAAATTTATATTTTTGGCCAGTCATTTGCCACATCTTTGTCATATCAGATAAAGTTAACACTGTTATTACCATATTGACGGAAATGACTAACATGGTCCAATTTATTAAACTAAAGGATCAATTTGACCTTAAAAAGTTGATAAATTATAGGGAAGTTTTTCCTCCTAGTTATCCCGCCTAAGCATCATTAGTACGCCAAAAAGTAATAAAAATTTGTCAAGTAATTTAATATCCAATCAATCGAATATATTTAAGTAATAATATTCAGAAAATTAATATTATTACCTTAAAATATTAGACGGGATACAGGTGTTCTAAAAAGTGGAAAAATTTTGGGATTTACAAATCATATCACGAAATAGAAATAGAAATAGAACATGGCAACACCAAATTTTTTTTTGCAAGGTTTTGGCATTTTTTTTATTCTCATTAACAATTATCTTATCTATAAAAGTTGATAAATTATAGAGAAATTTTCCCTCCTATTGGCCCTGCCTAAACATCATTAGTACGCTAAAACGTAATAAAAAAATGTCAAGTAATTTAATATCCAATCAATCGAATATATTTAAGTAATAATATTCAAAAAATTAATATTATTACCTTAAAATATTAGACATGACAGAGGTGTTCTAAAAAGTGGGAAAATTTTGGGGATTTACAAATTATATGACGAAATAGAAATAGAATACGACAATTCCAATTTTTTCTGCAAGATTTTGGCATTTTTTTTATTTTCATTAATAATTAATTAAATATGGTCAAGGTTCTCTCTCTTTGGATGGTGTTTAGGGGTGACAAAATAGATGGATTGAATAACTTTTTGAATGGATCCTAATGGATGGATTGGAAACAATCTATTTATCATCCACTAAAAGTACATCAGCAAAATCTAATTCATCCATTATCCACTTAAAAAAAACCATTCAATTCATCCATTAACCATTTTTTAATGGATGGATATCCGATCTATCTATAAAATTTATTTTTAATCACTAAAAAATTTTTAATCACAAAAAAAATATTTTAATTAAAATTATTTTAGACTCTATCTCCTCTCTCCCATCTCTTTCTCCTCTCCTCTCTCCCCCCTCTCTCCCTCCCCTCTCTCATCATCATCTTCTTCTCTGGCTCATGTGGGTCCTTGTCGCTGTTCTGAACCTGCGCAAGCTAGCCGCCCACTTGGAATTTCACTTCGACGCACGGAATTCAATTAAGTCGATGATGCTCGATCGGGACTAACTAAGCACATGATTTGGTTATATTTCTTCCGGTAATACGTACGATTTCATCAAAATGAATGATGAGTAGCCTCGATTTTTCTTTTGTGGTTTCGTTTGATTCATTAAAATTTGATTTGATCAAAAAAATCAATTCGAGATCTTATGTTTACAGTCCAGTCTTCGGGCTGGTTCATTTTTTTGTTTGTTTTTGTGATCTTAAAAGAGAGCAAAGGGGGAAGTGATGTGAGTTTGTGAGGGGCTGGCTAGTGGCATTAAAGGAAAAGTATTATCACTATTTATTTGATCCTCTCCTAGTAACTAACTGGCATTATGAATTTGTCTGTGCTGTTTTAGGCCACCTATATTTATATATTCATATTTGTGTGACATAGATACAGAATCACCAACATATATGGAGAGATAGAGAAGACGGTACCTTAAGAAAAGCACATACAACGTTAGGCTCAAGCTGCAAAGATGAAAGGGCAAATATAATATTTCATATTTGTCAAGAGCTCAAATTCCAAACGTCATCAGTTGAAAAACTACAACCATGCTCCAAAATTTCTAAAACAAAAGTTAAACATCAATCTTCTTACCTTCAAAGGCCTCACTTGGCATACCCTTAATTCCTTCTAACATCCTTAAATGCCTTCCTTTCACCATCTAATCCTCTATAGGATCATCACTCAGAGCACTTTCGTTCCTCTTTGTCCCAACACAATCACTCTCATCATCCTTCAAAGCACAGGTCACCATCATGTGTCAAAATTCCACATCTCAGAAAAAATAAAACCGAACACATCCTTTCATTTTCTGGAAGAATAGGCAATTGAAAAAAAAAGTAGAAACCCAAATTCAAACTAATCAAAATCAGACACCAAAAATTAAAATTTAAATAGACACCAAAAATTACAAAAAAAAAATGAAAATACACGTTGCATGCTTGCACATTTCCTGTGCATAGCTCATCATCATATTCATACTCTAGAAAAACGAAAAATCTTGAAAGATTAAAATTCAAAAGGGGAAGAATATAATTAATTACCACCTGAATGAGCCTCGCAACCTCTATCGTGGGGTATGTTAATCCCACCGATGATTAAGGGGTAACCGGGTTCCAATCAATGGAGGTCAAAACCGTGCCCGACCCGAAATGGAAGAAGCTTGGAGGGAGTGGCAGAGACTGGAGATTTGTCGTTTTCAATGGAGGTTGTGGGAGTTGCAGCCCCTGAGGCTGAGACGGTTGGTGATGGTGATGGTTTGAGATGGAGATTGAGGCTCTTGTCATACGCAGGAGCGTGCTTGCATATTTTCGACCCCTTGTTGCTGGCCACTGCTTTATGATTCTCCGCGGCACTTAGACTCAGACGCGATCTTGTGACAGAAGCAATTCCAATCGCCGTTGCCGGAGTTTGACACCCACTACCGATTCGTCTCTGTTTTAATCCCTCTCTCACCTCGACCTGGCATAGGACCCAGAAACGCCACACGGTGATGGTGGTGTTGCGACTCTCTCCCTCTGGTGTTTTCATCTCTCTCTCACCTCAGTCTCATGATTACCTCTATCTTCCTCTCTCAGCCGGATCTCTCTCATCCCTTTTCCTGAATCGATGAAATGGTGGATGGTGAAGGTCCATCGATAATGAAAACTACAAAGTGGGAGAAAGATGGAAATGATCGAAATACAGTAGGCACCGCAAAAACAACCAATTAGGAAAGAAAGCTTGCAGAACCCAGCAGAAAGAAGCGTGTGGAGGAGGAAATCCAAAATCCTTCTCTTTGTGCACAGAAGGGTTACAACAGGTGGCAGCATGGACAGAAAGGTTACAACATGTGGCAACATTGTGGAAGAAGGAGGACAAAAGCAAGAAGAGGGAATTGGAAATAAGGTGCTCAATCTCGCGGGAAATGTTAGCGGGAAGACTATTCTCGCTTTTTGGATATAAAGATGAAATTAGAAAATGATCAGCCTATCCTCCCCTTGTTGGGCCGATTTTGGGAGAGAGAAAGGGGACCTATTGGTCAACAATTAGAGGTGTGATTACATGGTTCCTGAGTGACCCTTTTTGGATTTTCTTAGATAATGTTGGATAAGTAAGGATTAAAATTAATAAATTTGTGTGTAGGTGGTGTGGCTGAATTTTTATGGAGAAGGTGGGGAAGGAATTTATTTACTTTTTTTTTATGATAAAAATTTTTGGGGTGAGGGGATGACGCCCCAGTCCAAGGCAGGGAAGACATCCGGGCTCTTTGAGCACTTACGAAGGTAATTACATTTACTTCACCCAAAGGAGACTAGTGGAGACTCGAACCCGCGACACGTCGGATAGAAGTCTTGTCATGCTCCACTAAGCCAACCCCTTGGGGTTAGAATTTATTTCTTCTAAGCTATAAGACCATGTGCCAAGTGCATATATGACCTTATTATTTAGGCTCTAAATCTAAATCATATAAATCCCAATAAATTTAATTCACATACATACTAAAAATAAATTCCTTTATAACTTCAATCATATAAATAAGCATTCACACAATCGTAAATAAATTTACTTAAGCAATTATCCTAACATCCTAATTAGTGCAAAATGACCAAAATGACCTTAAGGTGAGATGTTACAAGATTGATGCTGATATTGATTACTTTTACTTTCTTTTCATACTATCTTTTCAATTTCATAGCTTTTTTTCCCTATTTCTCTTTAACTTTTATCACATTATTTATTACATCTACCATTTTTATCACTTTTTTCCTTTTTTTATTTTTTATTTTTTTTATTTCTACCTCTATATCTCTTCTTCTCTCTATAAATCTCTCTCGCATACACCCCTCTCGCTAAGACAACTTCTATTATTATTATTATTTTCAGAACAGCGATTACTTATTAGTAGTCACTAGTGTTTTTTTTTTTTGGGGGTGGGGAATTATAGGATTTTTACGGGGAAATAAGATAAAAATAAAAAAGGACGAAAAAATGTAGTACACAAGATTAACCTACAAACTCACTATAATCAGTGTGCAATTCCTTTTGGACTGAGCTTTGGGGTCTTCCCATTAGAGTTCAAATAGCTCAAAAGCCTCTATATCCCTAACGTGATATTCAAACTATTCCAAGGTAGTGGCCAACATGATTACCTTGAAGATGACCGACAATAGATTCGCTAAACCTCTTTTAGAGGAAACAATTAAAAGGTCAGGACAAGACTAAAATAGATGTATTCAGGACAAGACTTCATAGCTATAACTATGGACATCCCGTAAAATAATAATAATAATAATAATAATAATAATCTAACTATGGACATAGGGGGGATTTTTCTGTTGATGTTTTTGGAAATGCTCCTCATGCTCTTGGTTTAATTCGGTGGGAGGATGCTATTTGTTGCAGGCAACCATCGTTAGTAGGATAGTCTGTTTTTTGTATTCTTTCCTTTATTAATAAAAAAATTATATTAAAACTCGAAAACAACCGTATATATCAATTATTGTGAAAGTTAATTAGCCATAAAATTGTGTTATGTAAACTGTACAAAATTGCTCCACAAAAATAAACAAAAGAAAATAAAGGGAAAAAATTGTATTATTCATTCAAATCATCTAAAATGTTTTGTTAGCTAAGGTAAAATAAAGTAAGTTATTTTTCTAGTTTTTTTATGTATTTTATGGTTTTTTTTATTTTATCAAAGGTGAAATAATTTTTTAATTTACACAATCAATTTAGAGTAACCTTTAGACTTCTTCAATTTGCAATTCTTCAATATTGCTACCTTTTAGAGATAATATTTTGGGCATTCTATTTTTTAAATATTAATAAAATCGGTCGTCGCACATTATTTTATTACTCAAATTACCAAAATAGCCAAAAAGAAATTATCCAAAAAACATACATTCCAAAAAATTACAAATTGAACGTAGAGTGCCTAGCTATCTTTCCAATAGAAATGTACATAATGAACGGATAACACAAATACACGAAAAAAATAAAAAAATAAATAAAAAATGCAAAGAGATGAGCACTATCTTTCTGCTAATAATAATAATAATAAATTAATAATAATCCATCCATACTATAAGGCTTTTTCTATCCACACCCCCCTCATTTGCTAGCCACACCCCCTGTCAGCTTTTTGTTGATGAAAAGACTAAAAAGCTCATACCCCACCTAATATCCTAAATCCCTCCCATTTTCACTCCCTCGCCGAGTCCAGTCTTCAACAGCACTCTCTCCCTTCCATTTTAATTTTTTTTTCGACGATCTGAACAGGGACGCCGTCGTCCCTCACGTCGTCCCTCACCTCCACCATTTTCGTTGGTGGCGCAACCCACTCCTACGACGGTGGACGACGGTGAGCCGTCTGTTATTTTTTTCTTCACCTGCGAATCGTCCGTAAATTCAATTCACGTACTCACACGTGAATTAAATTCACGTAATAGTTATTTTTTAGTAACTTCACGTAAATTAAATTTACGGAACATCCGTAAATTCAATTCACGGAAGAATATAATTTGTAAACTGGTTACGTAAATTCAATTTACGGAACATCCGTAAATTCAATTCACGGAAGAATATAATTTGTAAACAGGTTACGTAAATTAAATTCACAGAACATCCGTAAATTCAATTTACGGAACAAGAGCATTAATAAAACTCTGAAGAAGACGAGTGTCGCTGCCGGTAACAACAATATCATCCACGTATAAAAGTAGGTAGATAATATGCGGACCATGATGAAATAAGAACAAAGAGGGGTCGGCTTTACTATGATGGAACCCAACGGCAAGAAGAAACTCACTAATGCGATGAAACCATGCTCGATGTGCTTGTTTGAGGCCGTAAAGAGCTTTGTGCAGTTTACATACGTGAGAGGGTCGGTCGGGGGCCGTAAAGAGCATTGATCTCATCGGTCATGGCAGCTCGCCACTCGGGATGCTTGGAAGCTTGGGTGTAGCAAGTAGGCTCGAGACTTGCGATAGTGGTGAGAAGAGCACGTGGGATGGGATAGAGAATAGTCCCATCTGTGCGCTGGCGAGGTTGACGGAGGCCATCTTTGAGACGAGTGCGCATAGGATGGGAGGGGGCCGGAGGGGCCTGTGATGGGGCAGCAGCGAGTGTGGAGTCGGCATCGAGAGCATTGTGTTGCATGGAGTCATGTTGAGGCTCAAATAGGTCAGCATCAGTGGGAGGCAGATGGGCCTGAGTTGGGGGAGTGTTGGATGGCTCCTCTTGAGATTCTTCCGGTCTCTACGCCGTCCTATCCTCCGCAAGGCCCCCTATTGCCCTTGCCGAGCTCATCTGACCACGGCCCAGCACCTCGGCAAGGCCCCTTATTGCCCTTGCCGAGCTCACCTGACCACGGCCCAGCACCTCGGCAAGGCCCTCTCTTGCCCTTGCCGAGTCCATCCAACTCAGGCCCATCTGCCTCCCACTGATGCTGACCTATTTGAGCCTCAACATGACTCCATGCAACACAATGCTCTCAGATGGGACTATTCTCAGTCAACCTCGCCAGCGCACAGATGGGACTATTCTCTATCCCATCCCACGTGCTCTTCTCACCACTATCGCAAGTCTCGAGCCTACTTACTACACCCAAGCTTCCAAGCATCCCGAGTGGCGAGCTGCCATGACCGATGAGATCAATGCTCTTTACGGCCCCCGACCGACCCTCTCACGTATGTAAACTGCACAAAGCTCTTTACGGCCTCAAACAAGCACCTCGAGCATGGTTTCATCGCATTAGTGAGTTTCTTCTTGCCGTTGGGTTCCATCATAGTAAAGCCGACCCCTCTTTGTTCTTATTTCATCATGGTCCGCATATTATCTACATACTTTTATACGTGGATGATATTGTTGTTACCGGCAGCGACACTCGTCTTCTTCAGAGTTTTATTAATGCTCTTGTTCCGTAAATTGAATTTACGGATGTTTCGTGAATTTAATTTACGTAACCTGTTTACAAATTATATTCTTCCGTGAATTGAATTTACGGATGTTCCGTAAATTGAATTTACGGATGTTCCGTGAATTTAATTTACGTGAAGTTAGTAAAAAACAACTATTACGTGAATTTAATTCACGTGTGAGTACGTGAATTGAATTTACGGACGATTCGCAGGTAAAGAAAAAAATAACAGACGGCTCACCGTCGTCCACCGTCGTAGGAGTGGGTTGCGCCACCAACGAAAATGGTGGAGGTGAGGGACGACGTGAGGGACGACGGCGTCCCTGTTCAGATCGTCGGAAAAAAAAATTAAAATGGAAGGGAGAGAGTGCTGTTGAAGACTGGACTCGGCGAGGAAGTGAAAATGGGAGGGATTTAGGATATTAGGTGGGATAGGGGCTTTTTAGTCTTTTCATCAACAAAAAGCTGACAAGGGGGTGTGGCTAGCAAATGAGGGGTGTGGATAGAAAAAGCCATACTATAATAATTTTAGTTAATATCGCATCAGCTACAGTATACAGTATTCCAGCAACCGTCTCACGACCGAGTATAGTATCAATTTGGGTTTTCAAACATAAGAGTGTTGGTCAAACATGGAGGCTGCTTCTTTGGTAAACAAGTGTGGTGGGTAACACCACCATGCACAAGTTTTTTTCACCATTAGATTAATCTTATCCCACAATAATAGCATGCACCCTCTCGGCCAAAGTTTTTCTCTTTTCCTCTCTCTTCACTTCTCCTTCCTCCCTGTCGCCGTGAACGAGACGAGGTGGTCGTGGCCCTCCTCCACTGCCGCCCCCCTTTTTCTTCTCACCCTTTCCACCCCTTTCAATAATCAAACTTGAAAAAAAATCAGATTTGGGTTTTTTTTTTGTGATCGATCTGAAAATAATCAGATTTGGGGTTTCAACAAGAATACAAATGGCATAGATAAATTTGGAAGCAACGATTAGCAATGCTTGAAGCATCAATTGGGATACAACACTTGGTAAACCAGGCAGGATTGGTGGTCTCTTTCCATGGAAGCTAATCAGACTGTCGAGCTCGTAGTCTTCGTCTCCACCGACATGCGAACCACCAGGTCCACCCCCTGTGCACTATCATTTGTTTACCACCACACATTTTCTATGATATCTGGAAAAATAAAACCACAAAACCCAAAATCAAAGCCATAAAACCTAGATCTGAAAAATCAAAACCATAAAATGCAGAGTGGTAGAGGTTGGCTTTGTTGCTCCGCCGTCAAAGAAGACTCCCTCCTGGACCGCTCCAAATTGGATCCAACTCAAACCGATCGCAAGAAGCGCAAGCACCGAAACTCCAAGAGGAAAAAGAAGTTTCCCAATCCTGTAGATTCCGTCACCGATTCCGGCGATCAACATTCGAAGAGATAGGCGCCGCTCGATCGAAAACGGACGAGTATGTAACGGTTTCAAGCTCGACGCCATGAGGTGCTACTCTATCAGAGGAGAGAATGAGAGAAGGAGAGAGATCCAGAGAGAGAGAGTGTGGGAGGACAGATATAGTGTGGATGGACCATGTTAAGATTTGGTAGGACTACTTAATCAATGGCGAAAAAAACTTGTGCATGGTGGTGTTACCCACCACACTTGTGTACCCTAGAACTTGCCCAAACATGGATACATTGTTCAGCCCGAACAAATATTTTGGCAAAGTAATTATTTTTAATATTTTACATAAAAAAAATAAACATTTATTAAATTCCTTTTTGATAAGAAACATTTATTTAAATATTTATAATAACGAAATTCATTGACATTTGATTAAAAACTAACTTTACATAAATTATTTTTGATTACTTTTAATATATATATATATTTTGAATTTCAATTGATAAATAAATAAATAAAATATATAATATTTTAAAATAACAAATAGTTTAAATAATTGAAATTTTTCAAAATAATAATTATTGAAAAATAAAGTAAATTATATATATATATATAATTATATATTCAACAACTTAAATGCTATATATATATAATTATATATTCAACAACTTAAATGCTTTTTTAGCGGCTTAGTTGCATTCTTTCTAAGACAACTAGCAAAATACTAAATCTTCACTAGACGGAACAGCGTTGTGTTACATTATGTTGAAATAGTTAATTTGTCAATTATAAGCATCCTCTTTCAAAGAATGAGTGTGAAACATGTAAATGAATTTTTTGTCTTTGAAATACAATTTTTCCACTCATAATAGCAATAAACAGAATAGCCAATAGTTATAAAGCAAAAGAGATAATGTGCAAAGTTGAAGTGCAGAATAACTAATTTAAGTGGTTAAGTTGCCACATTTATGTTCAAATCTGCATCTTTCATCAAAACTGCACTTGAAACAAACCAATCGCATGCATCTGAAGGTACACTTCCAGAATGCATATGAACAAAAAAAAATGCTGCAAAGAAGAAGACATCCATATGTTAGTAACTTTGGTTGGTGACAAATGAGTTATCAAAGTGTATTAGAAGACAGAATTGCTACTAAGTTTGAATTGTATCAAATTATGCAATTGATAATTATGAGAGAGTTCAATGAATATAGTTTGATACCTATTGCTAAGTACTTACATATTTATGTTGAAGTCCTTTTAAAGCAAATGTGTGGTTTTCACAAAAGAGCAATAGTTGCAGTCAAGTTCTTAGTCGCAAAATGAAATACAATTTAGTAAGATAAAACAAATCGTAGTGGTCATAGTTATAGACTAGAAGAGTCAAATATGATTGGGTATTATAAGTATATAAAATACTTACTTGCTAGAGGTTTTGGAAAACCTCTTTAAAGACAACATTAGTAGTTGTTCTTAATGGTCTTTCTTCATTATCATGTATTAATATCTTTAAACCTTGCCTCGCTCAACTCTTGAGATTGCAACATACAATTGGCCATGATCAAAACTGGTCGAGGCAAATATAGTCCAACAGTTGATAGAGATTGCCCTTGAGATTTGTTTATAGTCATGGCATATGAGACAATAATAGGAAATCTGTTTCCTAATAAGCTTAAAAGGCCACTTGGATCGAGACGGAGACATAGACATTCGAGGAATGTAAATTGTGTTTCCAGTGTTCTTCCCTGACATTATTTTTGCTCCAATAACATGATCAGCCAATCTTGTCACAATCAATCTAGTCCCATTGCACAAACCCTCAGATTGATCTAAATTTCTTAATAACATTATTGGAGTGCCAACCTTAAGTTTGATTCTATGATTTGGAAGACCTGAGGTTCTGAGTGATGATAGAAATTCTGGTGTTAGGACTTCATATGGTTATCGCCATTAGCTTCTGACTTATCAAGAGAGTCTGAGCTAAGAAATTCCTTTTCATCACCTAAGTTATGAAAAAACATTATAATTATGTGTAAAATTATAGATTTATACTGCATGATGATAAGAAAGCATAAAACCAAATAGTAGTTACCTGGAATTAAAGTCAAAACATATTCATTGATTTGATCTACAGTTTCAATTGTAGAAGCTAGAATAGCTCTTGCTTGCAAAAATTCCTCATTTTTGTATTGCTGTTCCAAATTTGGATATGTGCTTTGGACTATAGCATGAATTGGATCATTGAAATCAGAATTAAAAATCTTACGGAATTTCAATTTCAGATATCCATCATTTGGCTCAGACAATTTACCATCTCCTATTTTCAAAATCCACTTTGAGAAATCCTCAAGTTCGGTAGTACTTGAATTATTCAAACCATGTTGCAAACACATGTTTTTGGTGAGAGTTAATACTTGACAATTATCCCAAATATATGAAGCATTGATTGTTGCATGTACAATGTCAGTACGGCTCCCTCTTGGAACTACTGGTAGAATTTGTCTGAAGTCTCCCCCAAATACAACTACTTTACCTCCAAAAGCATTGTCATTACCCATAATGTCCTTTAAACTTTTATCCAATGCCTCGAAACAAAATTTATGTGCCATTGGAGCTTCATCCCATATTATTAATGTTGCTATCTTTAACAAATTTCACTAGTTCTCGTTTGCTGGAATATATTGCAAGTAGAGTTCTCTAAAGTAGGAACAGGAATTTTGAATTTTGAGTGTGCTGTCCTTCCACCTGGTAACAAAAGAGATGCAATACCACTGGATGCCACAGTCAATACAATATGACCTTGAGAACGCAATGCAGAAGCTAATGTCTTCCACATGAAAGTTTTTCCTGTACCACCATAACCATATAGGAAAAAAATGCCACCTTGTTGGTGGTTGACTGCTTGCATTATTGTGTCAAATATAGATCTTTGTTCATCTGTACAAATAATTAACAATATATGTCCATCAAAACAATTAATTTAAGAAGGTAAATTAATAATTTTTTGAATGACCAATAGATAGTTTTTCCTGTGATGGGTCTTGATGCTCCAATAGAAGTCTTCAAGCTGTCGAGATCAAGCTCAACCTGCCGAGATCAAGCTCAACCTGTCGAGATCAGGATTGACTTCGATAGCTTGAGGACCAACACCTTGAGTTTGATCTTGACAGGTTGAGGTTGATCTCGGTTGAGCTTGATCTCAATAGCTATTGTTGGTCCTCAAGCTGTCGAAGTCAATCGTGATCTCGACAGGTTGAGCTTGATCTCGTCAGGTTGAGCTTAGGTTGAGCTTGATCTCGGTTCAGCTTGATCTCGACAGCTATTCAGATGATTTATTTCGACAGCTTGATTGTGATGGGTCTTGATGCTCCAATAGATAGTTGTCTTCAAGCTGTCGAGTTTAAGCTCAACCTACCGAGATCAAGCTCAACCTGTCGAGTTCAGGATTGACTTCGACAGCTTGAGGACCAACGGCTTGAGTTTGATGTTGACAGGCTGAGTGTGATCTCGGTTGTCAAGCTCAACCGAGATCAAACTCAACCTGTCGAGATCAAGCTCAACCGAGATCAAGCTCAACCTGTCGAGATCAAACTGAAGCTGTTGGTCCTCAAGCTGTCGAAGACAATCCTCATCTCGACAAGCTGAGCTTGATCTCGGCAGGTTGAGCTTACTCAACCTGTCGAGATCAAACTCATGCTGTTGGTCCTCAAGCTGTCGAAGTCAATCCTCATCTCGATAGGCTGAGCTTGATCTCGGCAGGTTGAGCTTAAACTCGACAGCTTGAGCTTACTCAACCTGTGGAGATCAAACTCAAGCTGTTGGTCGTCAAGCTGTCGAAGTCAATCCTGATCTCGACAGGTTGAGCTTGATCTCGATAGGTTGAGCTTGATCTAGACAGCTTGAAGACAACTATCTATTGGAGCATCAAGACCCATCACAATCACGCTGTCGAAATAAATCATGTCAATAGCTATCGAGATCAAGCTCAATGTCGAGATCAAGCTCAACCTGTCGAGATCAAGCTCAACAGCTTGAGGAGCAACAGCTTGGGTTTGATCTCGACAGGTTGAGCTTGATCTCGGTTGAGCTTAATCTCGACATTTATAATAAAGAAATAAAGAAACTCTATTACTTGTTAGCAAAACTCTAATTGATTCACATCATTTATAAAATTAAGAAACTCCATATTCTTGTCATTTGACCATCACTTCCACCCTTTTAATAGCCCGCACATCAACACTAACAACACTGCTAGATTCAACTCAAATGATACAAAAATTGACCAAGTAGGACACATGTTCAATAGATAAATTGACAATTCCTAATTCTGAGTTGAAAATCTCCAATCATTCAATCTGTTGTTCAAAGAGCATGTCTAGTAACAATAGTTAAATTGTGGCAGTAGGTTGCTCTGATTTTCACCTTCTTCGTGCCTTTATAACATCTCACCGAATAGAAATCAGTACCAAGAAATTCAAATAGAAACAATTGCTAAAATAGCTAAAGTCTAAGCATTGCTAAAAATTGAATCAAAGTGACAGGGAGAGACTCTGTTGATCTTGCTAGCTACTATGCTTGTTTAAAATAGCTTATGTCTAAGATGCAAAACATATATTCAGTGACAACATATCAACAAAATGAAAATCATTCACTTGGCAAGCATTTTTTGACAAATAGACATACAGCACTTGGCATACATTTTTATACTCTTCTAGTCTTTAGTGGGGAATAAATACAAACACTTGGCACACATTTTTTGACAAGTAGAGATTCAACAAAGATGGAAAATCATTCAGTGACAGTATATCAACCAATATAAGAAACATATTATATCTTTTCATGAGATGCAAATTAAACCCCCATAACCTGCATAACGAAAAAAGAACTTATTAGAACCAAAAACAAAAACAGAATCATGTTGATAAGTACATAATCAAAAGCTTACTGTGTCTGAATCTCTCACACAATGAATTGAGTTCTGGAAAAGCAAACATAAATAAGCATCTGTTAGACCCAGTAGAAGGATAATACATAGAAGCAACTTGTGGTTTACCATAAAGAGCACTACAACCAAAACACTTTAAACACAATGAACAAACCAAACAACCAAAATGTTTATTTTAAAAAAAACTCAAGATAGCACACTCAATTCACATCAGAACATAAAAATTAAAAACTAAGGATTTGTTTGACCAGCACATCCAGCTCATAGAACATAAAAAAGACCAAAAATAAAAAATAAAAAAAATGCAAACATAAACATATAGAAATACAAATCAACCAAAATAGAATAACAAATCAACTATGAGTTGTAACCTTTGGAGGCTTTAGAGCTAACGCACCCTCAATGCTGCTTCTGCGAGCTCTTTTCCAAATAAAAACAATCGTAAAAAAAAAAATCAGTTTGGGGATGTTGCAATATTAGGAAAGAGGAAAGCCAAAATCAACCTCTAAAAGAATATGATTGAAGAAAGAGGGAAACCTTACATGCTAGTGGAGTTGCCGCTAAGAAGAGAAGCACAGAACATGCCTCTGTTATTGTATAAATCGACTTCCAATGTTGGAATCCTCTGCTATCCAATATCTATCTGTGCTCGTTATCACACAAAAATCCAAAAATAAAATAAATAGTAAGCCTTCATGTTTTCAATCATTTCAGGAAGCTAATACTAAGCTTCAAACAACTTTGCCATCAAGGCTACCAATTTCTCTAACAGGATCTATAAAACAACGTACCAAAGAAACATATTGAAAAGAACAGAATCTAGATGAGAACACAAGAACACAATTTCTCTTATACTCATATGAGAGATAAGAAGAGCCTCTTACCGTGACTTTTGATTCACAGGAATGCTCGTCTTCAAGATGAGAACACAAGGACGCGATGTCTAAGTCTTCGTAACAGTACAGGCATGGGAAATCTGGTCGCACCTCTTCTTTCACATCAAAATCATCTGTTCCCAACCGATCTGAAATACTAAATTAAAAATTAAAAAAAGATTTTGCTCAAACCCGCAAAATTGTTTTCAAAGATAGAAAAATGGGCACATGGGAACCGCCATGAACACCAACCTAGATGAGAAGTTGGGTGGTTATGCTAAAGCGTGTAGTGGCAAAAGTCAGACTCCCACAAAATAGTTTCAGAACTGACAGGAGAGACGGGCCGATTCTGTAAGTAAAGGCCCTAATCCTTTGCCTCAACCTCTTCGTTCTCTCGAATTTGAAAGGGGGAGATGGAAGCTCAAACGAATGAGGAGGAGGAAGAAAAAGATGGAGGGAGAAGGAGGGAGATACGCGAGAAAGAGACAGAGAATGCTGGGTTTGGATTTCAAATTTTGAAACAGAGGCAACAGACAAAAAATAGGGTTTGGAGAAGAAAAAAAATTGAAGTTTCGATTTGTCATTTTTACCCTTAAAAAAGACACTTGTCATGAATATGAGAGTCTAATTTGGTAAATTTGTGAGCCCATTGGGAGCTAATATTGATAATAGACAACCTTCGGTCTATAATACTGATAGTGCGGTTTGTTCGAGAAGATAATGAAAAGTTTCTTATTCTTTGTTTAGAAATATCCAAACTTTGATCCCTAATACCCCATAAATAGTTCGAACCGGATAAGAACAATAATCAATTTTAGCTCGAATCGAGAATTTATACATTCCTTATCAGTATATGAACAGCTATCTTTCGAGCACAGGCTTAGGTTCGCCCCCGCTTGACTCACAAAAAAAAATGGTTGAAGTGATGCATAATTGATTAAAAAAATAATATCCAATAAAAGTGAAATTATTTTATCAATAAATAAATATTAATTTTCATATACATGGTTAAAATCAATTCTCTCATAAATGACATTATATTATAAATTAGTTGTTTATTTTAAAAAAATTCTATGTACATTAAAATTCTATAAAGATTAAAATTTTCCAGAGAAAGAGTTATTATTACACTAATCTTGCAGTTGAAATTATAAAAATCGTCATTCACTGCACTATAAATTAGAAAAAAAATATTAAACCTGATTATAAAATATAGTAAAAAAAAATACAATAACAAAAATTGAAAAAAGAGTCAACAAAAGTAAGAGAAAATACAATCTATTACAATGGCATGCAATATTATTATTTATTAATTTATTAGTAAAACTTAAAAAAAACATAAACTTAGTTTATTCTACACAAAGTATTATATTAAAATAATATATATTAATATAATGTTATATTAAAACTGATCATAAATACAGTAAAAAATACAATAACAAAAATTAAAAAAAAAAAGAGTCAACAAAAATAAACAAAAGTAAGAGAAAATACAATCTATTACAATGGCATTTAATATTATTACTTATTAATTTATTAGTAAAACTTAAAAAACGTCAACTTATTTTATTATACACAAAATATTATATTAAAATAATATTATATTAAAACTGATTATAAATATAGTGAAAAATACAATAACAAAAATAAAAAAAGAGCCAACGAAAATAAAGAAAAGTAAGAGAAAATACAATCTATTACAATGGCATTTAATATTATTGCGTATTAATTTATTAATAAAACTTAAAAAAATATCAACTTATTTTATTATACTCAAAATATTTTATTAAAATAATATATTAATATAATGACATTTAATATCATTATATAATAATAATAATTAATTAATTAATTAATTAAAATAATAATGAGTCGTTTTAAATAAATAAAAAAGCCAAAGAAAGACAAATAGAGGGAATGTGTGAGTTGGGGGAAGCAAGCACCATTTTGTTTTGAAGATTCCCTCCCATCAGTCGTTCTCGTTCCAATCCAAAACCACAGAAAATCGACCGTTGCAGACTCTGAGCTTCGAAGTTCAAAATCAAAGCCGTCGTCATCAATCAGCAATGCCCGCTGTGAGAAAGCGAAGCCGAACAGTAACAGGCAGTGAGGCGCCTCAGGCTGTGAGCGGAAACGATGATCAACACAAAATGTCTGAGTACGAGCTTTCCAGAGAACAAAGAATCCGCGAAAACCGCGACAGAATGGGAAAATTGGGCATTTTCGACCTTTCACTCACCCTCAAGCTCAAACCCCAACCACCCTCACGCCGCTCCCAATGTAACCCCAGATCCCCTCCTTCTCTAAACCCCTCCGGCCCCACTCGCCGCTCTTCCAGGTTCTTCCATAACAACAAGGGTCTTATATTTTATTTAATTTAATTTAATTTTGCCCTAAAAATTCAATCTTTGATATGTCTGGCTGCACCTAACATAATAACGTTTATTGTTTTGTTTACAGGTTGCAGAATGTGGCTCCTGTTAGATACTCTGAAGAGCCCCGCATTAAAGCTGAGCGTGCGGTGAGTAGAAAGATTGTGATAGAAGAAGGTGCCAAGCCAGAGGTGTACACCGAAGAACATGAGAAGCTTTTGGGGAGCACTGAGAAAACCTGGGTGCTGTTCGTCGATGGCGTTGGGAAGGATGGCAAACGGATTTATGACTCCGTCCAAGGCAAAACTTGCCATCAGTGCAGGTATCTCTCTCTCTCTATCACAAACAAGTTGTCACTGTGCTTGAAATTGTAAATGAGTGATTTAAGGTGCATTGTCTGCCATAATATGTTGTTTACTATTTATTTGATGTGTGAAAAGCACTTTCTAAGCATGCTTTGTTGGTAACATGACAACCTTTTTTGCCAGCCAGAAAATAATTAAAAAAAACCACTGTTTCTATTGTATGGCAGTCATTTTTATTGCATTTGTTTTGTTTTTTTTTTTTTTTAATGGCAAACGTTAGTTGTTAGATACTATTAGTAATGTTAGTTTTTTTTGGGGTGGGGAGGATTTGAACCCACACCACCTCATATCTCCTACTACTATACCTCCCACACCCACCACCAGACCACCTTATAACTCCTGTTTTGTGGGTTTTGGTTGGAGTTTCCAGTAAGTGCAGTTCAATGGCTTGCAGTAGAGCTTTGGTGGTTTCTGAGTTTTGGGAAGGATGTTCCAGGGTGTTTTATGTAGTGCCGAAACCTTCTTCATGTGGAATAGCAGTGATAACTGTTCAGTGATTTTCTGAGGGTTCATGTGCATTAGCTCAGGTTCTAGTGATTCCAAAATTGAAAGGGCTGGGGTTGGCCATTTTAGTGTCAAGATTGGGTTGAAAATGTAACCTAGTTAGAGTTTATTTTAGCTAAATTATGGTTACAATGCAAAATTAATGGTAATTGGAGCGAACTTGAATCCTGAAATAAAATATTAGATGGAGTTGATATCTCTACAGACATAGTGTGTATTTGTGTCAAGACATGTAAAAATATTCTTGTTAAAGTGAGTTTGGGAATGTAACATTCCCATAGTAAAGTACCACTAGTATTTCTGGGTATTATTGACTCCGGGAGTGTAATTTACCCATGTTTTCCCTACTTTTCATTCCCATGTTAAATGGTGGGAATGTATAGAAGTTATTTTAAAACTCAATCAACTATAACATTCCATTTTCACCTCATTCAATCACTTTTTTTTTTCTATTTTTGAACTAAATAAATTTTAGAAACATTATTAAAAATATTGAGTACTTTTCTAACATATTTGTGTACTGTACCTGGAAATAATATGCTGGTAGTAGTACTATGAGGAATATCATTCTTGAGAATATGATCCTACAACTTAAAACAAATGTTCCTACGACGTCCTTTTAGTTTTAACTTTCAGTCCACTCATTTTACATACACAAAAGTTAAAAGTTCAATAAGCTTTCGAGTTTTGACAAACGGATAGAAATCTGGGTGGTCAAGGTGAAAAAAGGGGACAAACTCTTGATCAGTCGAGTCATGTATGCAGGAGGTGGAGAGAGAGGTTTCGGACAAGGTGGTTATTAGGAAGGGAATGTGGGATGGGTGAAGGCTGAGAAGAATTTTGTAGGAGTGTTCGGCCTTTTGGCTTGGAGTACTGAGCTCTGAGAGCTGTGGCATATTTTCTCTCAGCTTCATTTTCTTTTTCTTGTATATCCAAGATGTTTTACTGATAATTTGTAGTCTTGTTTTGTGACACCCAGTAAAAGTTATATCCATTAGTAATGGGTTTCTTTCTTTTTATGTGATCATAAACTTTGTCAACAATCATTTTTACCATGACCTCATTTATGTGATGAATTAATTATGTGATCTATCCGTCTATTTAATTCTTTTTTGTGAACGTGCTCACTGAGAGCTGTGGAATATTTTCTCTCAGCTTCATTTTCTTTTTCTTGTATATCCAAGATGTTTTACTGATAATTTGTAGTCTTGTTTTGTGACACCCAGTAAAAGTTATATCCATTAGTAATGGGTTTCTTTCTTTTTATGTGATCATAAACTTTGTCAACAATCATTTTTACCATGACCTCATTTATGTGATGAATTAATTATGTGATCTATCCGTCTATCTAATTCTTTTTTATGAACGTGCTCACTAAATGAGAATAATGTTTCGTAGGCAAAAAACTCTTGGTTATCGTACACGCTGTTGCAAATGCAACATGGTCCAGGGGCAGTTTTGTGGAGATTGCTTGTACATGAGGTATGCTTTCTACATGTTTCTTGCCTAACATCTATGGTAAGAGGTATTGCAGTATTGTGCTGATTTGGTAGGAAATTTTTATGGACAAATCAGAATAATTTGATGCTCTAGTCTCTAAGAAGATACTTCCCCTATCTTTTTTAGTTTCTTGAATAGTAAAACAAGTTGTAGATCGCTTTGGCAATGCTGCTATACCAGGTGTCTCATTTCAATATTACATGCACATAGGATGTATTTGTAAATCAGCTATGTAGTTATGTTGTCTTTGCAAATATGCCATTTGAAGTTAGAACCATATAATCCTCTCTTTGGGTTCTTCTCCAATTTCCATATTACGATTGTATGTTAGTTTTATCTCAGTATAGCAAATCATGAATTTGCTAAAGAATCAAGAAATGCTACTCAATTTATAATATCTTCAGGATAGTTCGAAACTTTTAATGTTTGTGGTTGATCGTTTTGTTAATTAAGTTGCTCTTCGATACACCTTTGTCAAATCGTTGATCTCGTTGATCTAAATGAAACATACTTAGAGTTTTGATAGCTGTTAATGATTTTAAGATATTATCAAACTCTAATCCCGCACATGTGCAACACACATTTGAAACCATTTTCTGGATTTGTGGTGTGTAAATTATGCCAGAGCACTGAAAATATTCAAAGCATAATCTAGGAATTTCTTGGATATGTTTCTGGGCTCTGGCATAATGTCTGCACCGCAAATGGTTTTAGATGTGTTTGCACATGTGTGGATTAGAGTTTAATAATAATACCTTGGAGTACATGTACTTTAATCTGGTGCTTCATTTTCTTATCCCGCTCTTGCAGATATGGGGAGCATGTACTTGAAGCCTTGGAGAATCCAACTTGGATATGCCCGGTTTGTCGTGGAATTTGCAACTGTAGCTTATGCCGTCAATCTAAAGGATGGGCTCCTACCGGCACTCTATATAAAAAGGTTACTCCTATTTCTTGACCAAAATTTGGTTTACCCTTAAGTTATTTTTCAAAAGATTGAGTCAAAGCTAAGCTCAAATATTTCCTTATTTTAGATATCAGCGCTGGGTTACAAATCCGTTGCACACTACCTCATTCAAACCCGGCGTTCAGTTATAGATGTTGCGAAAAATGAAGATGCTTCCAACCCAGTTTCAGATGAAGAAGCTTCCAACCCAGTTTCGGCTAAAAGGTCACTACCTTTCTCTGATGAGGACATCGATAATGAGGTCAAGGAGAATAAGCTTGGGTCATTGAAGCCTCTAGCTGAAACTGAAAATGATGGTGACGAGATTGCGGCAAAGAAATCGTTGCTTTTCTCTGATGAGCAAAATCAGCTTGAAAAAAGTAGGGGTTCCAATGCCAAGAAGCCACTTGCTTCTTCCACCAAACCAAGCCCAGACAGCATTGCTGGAAGACTTAGGTCTAGGATCAAAAAACAATGATGAGGATGATGGTTTTCACTTAACCTGGGGCACTGTTGAAGAGGATGTCGCGTTTTGAGATAATCAAACTTGATAATTTGGTACGAAAACCTCTTTTGTCATAGTAATAGTACAGTAGTATGTGAATGAAACACTTTTTAAGTATCACTGTTTTTTTGTTAAAGGGAGTATTAATATGTGCGTTTCTCTTACAAAAAAATATAGTACATCAAAGATTCGTGGTCATAATTTCTGACTTTTTACTTGAATGCTTTCCCAAACTACCAGAGTTATGTCAAGTGGCCAGTTTTTATTGTAATGTAATGTTTGTTGAGTCTCATGAGAACAAATGGCCAATTATTTTTATACAATTTAGAAGATAATCCTCGTCAGTGCCATCAAATTGCTGAATCTAGTATGATATATAGAACAAAATATTAGTTTTTTCTTTCTATATTTAGTGCATATTAAATGTATAACAAAGCGAAACAAAAAGGTTAAAAAGTGGTACATTTTGTTTGATTCCATTGAAAAATGAAAATGGTGCAACGAAAGAGATCAAGACAAGATGTTCTGTTCTATTCTGTTCGTGTAAATTAGTCACACCATTAAACAATCTCAATTAGCAATCCTAAATAATAGGACTTATTTTAAATTCTACCCGACGTCATTCACCCGTACCACACTAGGAGTGGCTTTCCATTTTTTCCCTTCTCTTTCTTTCCTTCAATTCTTTCTTTTATTGTTTGTTTTAGAGTGCGGTCAAACTTCAAATGAATAATAAGCTGCTTTCTTTGTTGTCTTTTTCAGCCATAGATTACATTAATGGAGTTCCGATAATTATTGAGATCTCTTATCCATTAGAGATGTGACCAACATAATCCTTATAAAGTTTGGACAATTCTAATCGCTTGAGTTAGCTTTTGAGATTAAGTAACATTCGTATTCTAAATCTAATATAGAATTAAAAGAAATCCTAAATATGATATTGTCGTGCATATGTTTTGTCGTGCAAACTTCACACTCTATGTGCCTAATTCTAAGCGTAAGAAGGGTGTCTCATATTGATAAAGATATATATGGTCAAAATTCTTGTAAGGATCATACAATCTTCACCTCTTAAGTTTGTTTTCAAGGTTGAGTTTTTTTTTTTTGACAATAACTTTTCAAGGTTGAGTTGAGACCATTTTTAATTAGGCCAATATTAAAGGTACCCCCCACCTGTTGTACACACCCCTCATTTTTCGAAAAACCCAAAATATCCCTACCTAAAATAAGAAAATTGGAATCAATTCCGAAAATTCTAATTTCCGATATGTGTTTTGGATACTGGAAATTCTAATTTTCGGAATCCATACAGTAAATTTCCGCAATTTTGTTACCAGAAATTGAATTTCATGTATGAATATTTTTTAAAATTTTCATACCGGAAATTATGAATTTTCGGTACGCAGATTTTTTATTTGTTACCGGAAATTATGAATTTTCGGTACGCAGATTTTTTATTTGTTACCGGAAATTATGAATTTTCGGTACACAGATACCGGAAATTATGAATTTCCGGTATGATATGTGTTTTTTTATTTATTTTTTTAATGAATTTTAATATAATTTATTTAAATAAATAAATAAATTTATATATTTATCTATGAATCGAAATTTATAAATTTATTTATCTTTGAAATTTGAAAATTACGTGTTGACATTGTTACTAATGTTATATCTATGATAATCGAATTAGAAGAAACATTAGATATTTCTAGAAGAAATTGACGCATATAGTTACCAAAAAAAAAATGGACACACATACTCCTGAGTTTCTGGATTGGGTGGGTATCAAAGATAATTTGAGCTGTGAAGGAAAGATTTATAGTGGTGAAAGAAGATCTTTCTCATGTTTGAGAAATCACCATGCATGTTGAGGTTTAACGTTTCAAATTTCGATTATCATAGATAAATAAATAAATTATATTAAAATTCATTAAAAAAATTAAATAAAAAAATATATACCATACCGAAAATTAATAAATAAAAAATCTGTGTACCGAAAATACATAATTTTTGGTAACAAATAAAAAATCTGCGTACTAGAAATTAATAATTTACGGTATGAAAATTTTTACAAATATTCATACCGGAAATTCAATTTCCGATAACAAAACTGCGTACGGTATGGAATCGATACCGTAAATTCTAATTTCCGGTAATTTTTTTTCCATACCGTAAATTGAATTTATAGGAGATATGCGGGTTTTTGTATTTTTTTTTAGAAATATTTTGGTCAAATGACATAAATAGAAGGTGTGCGCAATAGGTGGGGGTGCCTTTAATATTGACCTTTAATTATGACCTATGTGATATGATACACGAAGGGCCAATGATTAAGAAGGGTATGGATTGATTATTGAACATTAGTATATTAATGTTTTGTATTAATCTTACCACCAATTATCATAATGTTGAGATTACCGATACAATAGTGAGGAGAAGACGCAAAGACATCTATTAATCACACATATAGTGTGTATCTGGGTGAGTAGTTTTACATTTGATATTGACTGATGTTAGTTTTGTAAAATTGATAGTGAATTTGAAATTAAGTGACTTATATTTGAAAACTTATCTCTTAAGAAATTTGGTGCACTGGTCCAAGAAATGAACCTAGGTGTACGCCTTCTTGGCCGATGGTACTAGGGTATCCGAGCCTCGAGCAGAGAGAAGGTGTATCTGCAAGGACACTCCAACGCTCAAGTTAGTGTTTGACAAAGGTGGTGAGAAGGTGAATAGTGCACATACCTAGAGGGTGTGTCATTTAGTGTTTATATACTGCCAACATGGTACTGGAGACCGCCTATCACCAAATACGCCTGGGTTTGGTTGGGGAACGGTAGAGTTGACATGCTCTGAGCGCGCCCCTGTCAGGTGTACCTGGTGCCAGGTTTGTCCCTTGTGGCAGGGTCCTATGCTTCCGGTTGAAGGATCTAGGGTTGTCCTTAAATGCGGACGGTTGTGGTGTGGAGAAAAGGTCGATGTCAATGAATACATTTGGGTTTAGGATTGTATGCCTTGATGGTACGAGATATAAGACTCGATGGTCTGACATGAGTCTTGGGTCCTTGCCTTGCCCGGGCTGGCCCAACAGGGGTTGATCCATATCTCTGTGACGAGTTTAAGGTAATACCCCGGATCATTTGGTAAAACAAAAAAAGCAAGTTTGAAGTAAAGGATAGAATGAAAATTTCAATGCAAATGCAAAAGTTTTATTTTATCACTTCTAACACTGGGATTTAAAATTAAAATCAATTTTGATCGAGAGTTTTTTTTTCTTCTTAAAATAATGTTTGACGGTAGCTAAGAAATGTTAGAAGCTTCCTACCGTATCTTCAAATTCTAATAATGGTTAGAAATCTCACTTTGAGATCATTTGAACATCGTATAAAAAGCCAGCCACAAATACAATTTTATAATTAGTAGCGAGGTAAAGAATATCATGTTCACATTGTCTACTTTCATTTGTCAAAGTTCCCATAATCTCCCCTTTTGAAAAAGTAGGGCTTATGGTCTAAAGAACATGATTATACCTTAGTGTACATGGGCTTCGACAACACTATGCACTAAGTTCATGCCAAGCGAGGGCCCATCTTCCATTTAGGAAAGTCCTTTTCTTTTCCCTTCTCTTCATTTGAAGCCTCGGAGACGTTCAAAGCTTTTTTCTCCCCCTCCATTTTTTAGAGGTGGGGTTGGCCGTCGAATGGAGTGATTGTGTATTGTAGGCTTGTAACTAGTGCTATCATATTTGGTCTGGCCCGAATGGCCCGTATTTTAGGCTGAGCTGGGCTCCATAAATACAAGCCCAAAAAAAAGGTCTTTTTGGTCTGATCTGATTAGCCCGACGAGCCCATATTTTAGGCCAATATTTTAGAAATTGAAAATACATGACTTGATAGAAATTCAGGTCGGGCTGAGCCAGCCTGTTTTTGCAATCTATCCCGATGGGTTGGGTCTGGTATTTGATAGTTCTACTTGTAATGCATGTACACATGCTTAAATAGGGTTATTTGGTAATTTCATAGCTACATCGGTTTTACTTTGGTTGGTTTTATCTAGTTTAACAATTTCATGAACGAAGATATATATTTCAAAGGGTGATGTATCCATGCCAAGTTGCCAACCGCTTTGGATCTCCGACAATTGATTCAATACTTTTTTCTTGTGATTTTGACCAGGTAGTTCTAATGCTTAGAAAATCATATTTTGAGGATTTGACTCGTATAAAATGAGTAGAGAATAAAGTAATTAATCTTAACTATTGATGAGAAATCAAGAGTTGAAATTCTAATACATCCATAATGTCTTATGCATGTACATGTAATATTAACCATTAATTTGGTAGATATCAAATGATGATGTCATTCCCTCAGACGAATTGTAACATTTGATCATATTATTTATAAAGCTTTTGAGTGATTCTGAGTAGTCCAGCTAGGCTTTTGAGTGCCACAATCAAGGCTTCTAAATGACCCACAAAACACCATCTTAATCCAGTTAGTCTAGTTTACCATCCAGTTACCTCTATAATGGAGAATGCATCACTAGTTCACTACAATCCACATTCTTATTTAGAGGTAAAACATCCAACCTCCCTCCATATGTTGCCCATTAGTCGGTACGTCCACTTTCTTAAACATCTTGGTAAAATAGTCTTCTATGTCTAGATATATGGACGCACAAAATACCATCTTAAAATAAAAATGTATGTTTTTCAAGTATTTTGGAAATTAATTTCCAAAATATATTTCTAAGTTTTAATACATTCTGGAAATTAAATTATGAAACCCAATTATGTTAGCTTCCAAAATTTTATTTTTGGAACATCGATTAAATTTAGTTTCAGAAATCAATTTCTATAACACAAAAAGCTGTGTTCCGAAAATTAAATTCCAAAATATTTTTTGAAAAATATCTTAAGTTCCGAAATTTAATTTATGTAGCACGTTTTCATGTATTTTAGAAATTAAATTGTGAAACTTATCATATTTTCAACGAATATATTACAGAAATTAATTTCCGGAACAGAGTTTTTTGTAATGGAAATTAATTTCCGAAAAGTTAGAAAAACACACACATAAAAAAGGTAATGGAAAGAACCTAATAACGACGATGGTGATGGTTTGAGAGGGTTGCTAAACGACAATTGTAAAGAAAGAAGATGGAGATGTTGCAAGAAAATCTTTAGAGGTAGAAGAGGAAGTGGGGAGAAAATGGGTGGAAAGGTTTAAACGAGGAATGGGGAGATGGTGTGGGGAACGAGGATGGTCTGTGAAATGGATATTTTGGACAACAACGTTTTTTAGGAAAAAGGAAAAGGGATGTGGGAAGTAAAAAGGGGGTGTACTTAATAATTTCTCAAATTGGATTATCAACTTGACCTTGATGGCTTGGATATTATAATAAGCAGGTCTCATTTGATCCAACCCACAGAGAATAAAAATAATCCAACTGGTACTTGGACCCACCTAAAGGGACTTTTTTTTGTCCTTACTAGAAATGGTCACGAGGTGAGGGGATACGCAGGAAAAGTGGAGCGTTGCGGGTTCGAACCCGCGCTCCTAATATCCCGCAACAGTTTACCACTCGGCTGTCTTTTCTGGGACACCTAAAGGGACATTGTAAGTAAGCAAGCCGCCGATCTAGACAAATTAAAGGAAAACCGACAAATATGTTGTTGTTTATAAGCTCTTTAATTAGCTCAATTTGGTACACCCAACAAAGTAGTCATATAGTCATGGATGTATTCCAGCTCAAAACACTCATTGCAAGCATTATCGCCCTGTTAATCGGTGCCTTGATTTATCACTTGAAGAAAACACATACAAAGATCTGCACTGCACCACAAGCAGGAGGTGCATGGCCTATTATTGGCCATTTGCACCTCTTCGGGGGTCAACAACTTACACACAAAACACTTGGGGTGATGGCTGATAAACATGGACCAATTTTCACAATAAAACTTGGTTCATACAACAAAGTTCTTGTACTAAGTAGCTGGGAGATGGCAAAGGAGTGTTTTACTCTTCATGACAAAACGTTTTCCACCAGACCCTGTGTTGCAGCCTCAAAGCTAATGGGTTACAACTATGCTATGTTTGGTTTCACTCCTTATGGACCTTACTGGCGTGAGATGAGGAAGTTAGCTACACTTGAGCTTCTTTCAAACCACAGACTTGAACAGCTCAAGAACACTAGAATATCTGAGTTAGAGGCTGCAGTGAGAGAGCTTTGTAGGTTATGGTCAAGAAAGGGTTGTCCAAAGGGAGGGGTTTTGGTGGATATGAAGCAGTGGTTTGGGGATTTGACTCATAATATTGCTCTGAAAATGGTGGGAGGGAAGCCATATTATGGGGGTGGTGATGGTTATGCAGAAGGTGAAGCAAGAAGGTATAAGAAAGCTATGAGAGACTGGATGTGTTTGTTTGGGGTGTTTGTGTTGTCTGATGCAATTCCATTTCTGAGGTGGTTAGATATGAATGGTTATGAGAAGGCTATGAAGAGAACTGCTAGTGAATTGGACACTCTTGCTAAAGGGTGGCTGGAGGAACACAAAAGGAAAAGAGATTTGGGTACGAATGGAAAGGAAGAACAGGATTTTATGGATGTCATGCTGACTGTTCTGCAGGATTCAGAGATTTGTGGTTATGATTCAGATACTATCATCAAGGCTACTTGCCTGGTAAGTGTTCCGCTAGCTTGTTTTCATGGTTGCTACTGTAAAATCCTGCATCTGATTAACCATATATGGATTATAGATGGAGTCTAAAAGTAACTTGGGACTTTGTGCAATAAAGCTCCTAAGGACACTGCGCCTTTGATTGTAAATGAAGAAAGATAAATGATTGTTAAAGCACTTATATTTACATATTAGAATGGGATGGGAATGGATTCTCTGCCTTCAAAAATGACCGAAGGGGTGACCTCGGCCATTGAAAAAAATAATAAATAGTTAAAATCCCGAGGTCTTATTTTAACCGTGAGCTGTCCGATCTCTTTCTAAGGGCAACTTTAATGGGGTTGCTTAATTTTTAGTTGCTTTGACTTTGTCTACATGGCAATTTTTTGGTCCAAGTATGTCCAAATTTTAGTGCACCGTTCGGTCAAAGCAACATATTAGTGTACCGTGAATTGTCAGTTTCCTATGTGAGAGGTGGGCCAGCAATAGACGAACGCGCTGCTGCAGAATTGCTCTATTGTTTTCAGTCAACCAATGCTGGTAAACAACCAGTGATAAAGTTGGCCTAACGACCCCAATTCGTTTGTGTGGATGCATAGGTTCTTGACAGCAAGCAATCCTAAAGTCCCTTGTCTATCTTAGTAAATAATAAATAAATTAAAATGAAATTATCCAGACAGATATACAATGCATAGATTTGGAGAAATATATATAATATCTTTAGATTAGTGATTTGGTTCGTCCATTCAAATCATCTCTCAAGCCAAGAATATTTTAAAAAGTCACTAGTTTTGCAAGATTGTAAAGAGTCCACAAGTCCACTTTTTTAAGAACCACATGTATGTACCTGTATCCACTTCTCCGTAGTTTACATTCATTTTGTCATATATTCTTCTGATTCAGCATAACATCCTTCTTTTGTATAAAGGAAAAAGCTCACTTTTTTGAATTCCAATCATAAATCTGTATATCTTGGCAGAATCTGATTTTAGCAGGAAGTGACACCACCATGGTGAATCTAACATGGGCGCTATCCCTCCTACTCAACCATCAAACGGAACTTAAAAAAGTCCAAGATGAGTTGGACACTCATATTGGAAAGGACAGGAAGGTGGAAGAATCTGATATAAAGAATTTAGTCTACCTCCAAGCCATTGTCAAGGAAACACTGCGCCTCTATCCACCAAGTCCAATTATCACCTTGCGTGCAGCTATGGATGACTGCACTTTTTCAAGCGATTATCACATCCCTGCTGGTACACAATTGATGGTGAATGTTTGGAAGATCCACCGGGATGGTCGTGTTTGGTCTGATCCTCATGATTTCAAGCCTGAAAGGTTCTTGACAAGTCACAAAGATGTTGAAGTGAGAAGTCAGAACTATGAGCTCCTTCCTTTTGGTTCTGGAAGGCGAGCATGCCCTGGGGCCTCGTTGGCTCTGCGAGTGGTGCACTTGACATTGGCTAGACTGCTACACTCTTTCAATGTTGCTTCTCCTTCAAATCAAGCTGTAGACATGACAGAAAGCCCTGGACTCACGAACTTAAAAGCAACCCCACTTGAAGTTGTCCTAACACCACGTCTAGACACCAACCTTTATGAGGACTAGATCATATTAGGCTAGTTTTTCTCAAAATAAGGGCAAGACTTCTCTGGGATGGGAAATATGGGTTTCCGTCTTGTAATAAGACGTTTAATGGAGTTATTCTGTATAAATATAAGTTGATAACTGGTGCTATCTGCAATATTATGATAATTCTTGTTGTAAATATTGTAAATACTTAGTTATTTCATAATTATTAGCATTTATTGTAATAAGCCCATTTATCGGGCCCGTTAGGAATTGCTTAGTCTATATATACAATATTAGTGCTTGTAATGACGGACAATTGAAATAATATTCAGTATATTCAATTTCTACATGGTATCACGAGCTCTCGTTCTTGAGGGTCTCGCTTCCGCATAAACCCTAGCCGCCACCTTCATCGTGGTGGTTGTTTTTTCTTGCTGCTTTCATTGCAGCTACATTCCTACTGTTTGTTCCAACCAAACACCGTTGCAGCTACTGTTTTGGGCCATACACCACTGCTCGATCACGATCTCACATCACCACCCACACCATCAGGACCGGAACACAAAAACCGGCCAGACCTGAAATTTCGCGGCCACCGGACACCAGACGCGCCTTCACGCGCTATCACAGCTCCGACCACCTTCCGGCGCGTGTAAGCCACGCGCCGCCCTCCCGGCTTCGTTTCGCGGCACGACTTTCCCAGACTTTAAATCGGTGCCCTATGGTTCTGTTTGAGTGGTTAAAACCGTGATTTGGGACACTTTGTTTTGTGGGTTCCTTTTGAATCTGTTCTGCGTTTTTTGGACTGTTGTTATTGCGTTTTTGTTTGGACATCTATTACTGTTTTTGTGACAGAACAATTTTACTGCTATTGCTGCGTTTTTTCTGCCACTGTTCTGCTCCTTTCGGCTTCAGATTTGCTCGTTGCTTCTGTTTTTCGGTGCTACTGGTTTATTTTGTCGTGCGCTTCCCCAGAATTTTAGCCAGCCTTTCCTTGATGGTGACATGGCAGTCACAGATGCAACAAATTCTCCTTCTTTCAGTAAGGATGACTTGAATTGTTTACTGGCCCTTTATAAATCTCTTGGTGAGGCTTCTAAGTACTCTTCTCGGGCAATGAGTGGTAAGAAGTCATGTTCTCGATCCCTTACAGCTGCTGATACTATTCCTCAGAATGCTTGGATTCTTGACTCTGGTGCTACTCACACATGACCTCTTATTCTCAACTGTTTTCGACTTGTACTTCCTCTTCCAGCATTCCATATATAACTGTTGCAGATGGTTCTCATACTCGTGTTGATGGTTGTGGGGTCATTGACCTTCAATTTTTTAAATTGAAAGATGTGCTTCATGTTCCCAATCTTTCGAATAACCTTATCTCTATTCGTAAGCTTACCCAGGACCATAACTGTGCAGTCAACTTTTTTCATTCTCATTGTGTTTTTCAGGATCTTGCAACGGGGAAGACGATTGGAATTGCTAAGAAACAGGGAGGGTTGTACTATCTATTTGACAAATGAGTTGGTCAGAAGGTGTTGTCTTCCGCACTCCGGTCTCAGTCAGAGTCTCACTCTCCTGCCTCACAAATCTGGCTTCAGCACAAACGTCTTGGTCATCCTCCTTTTTCTTTGATGAGGTCTATGTTTCCATCTTTGTTTTTAAAACAATCTGCTGATTCTTTTAAGTGTGACATCTGTCAGTTTTCTAAGCACCACCGTGCTACTTTTCCTTCCAGTCTTACTAAAAGTGCTGAACCGTTTTATCTTATTCACTCTGATGTTTGGGGTCCTACCCCAGTTACTAATATTTCTGGTGCACGATGGTTTGTGTCATTTATTGATGATTGTACTCGAGTAACCTGAATATTCTTGATGAAAGATCAAACAGAAATATCTCAATTGTTTACTCAATTTTATAATATGATACAGACTCAATTTGGAAGACGCATTAAAAGAATTCGTTATGATAATGGCAAAGAATATGTTAATCGTAACCTTTCCAGTTTTCTTGTTAAACAGGGCATCATTCATGAACTTACTTGTGTCGACACCCCGCAACAAAATGGGGTTGCCGAAAAGAAAAATCGTCACTTACTTGAAGTTGCTCAAGCCCTTCTCTTCCAAATGTCCGTCCCAAAGTCATATTGGGGTGAAGCAGTATTGACTGCTGCCTATCTGATTAATCGTGTGCCATCTCGTGTTTTAGGTAATGTTAGTCCTGTTCAGTTTATGATCTCACAGTTTCCTTCTGTTCCTATCATGCAGAGTCTCGAGTCTCGGGTATTTGGCTGCGTGGCTTTTGTCCATGTTCATCCACAACACCGAAATAAGTTGGATTCTCGTGTCATCCGGTGTGTCTTCTTGGGTTATGCCCCTAACAAAAGGGGGTACAAGTGCTATCATCCACCAAGTCGTAAGTTCTTTGTTTCTATAGATGTCACATTCCACGAGCATGTCTCCTATTTCACTAGTCCTCAGCTTCAAGAGGAGAGTAGTGATTCTAATTCTCATTTGGAATCTGAGTCCGAGCTCGAGTTTCTCTTCCTTGGTCCTTGGCTAGGTGGCTCACCTCCTGTTTCAGACTCTTTGTCTCCAGGTCCGTCTTCAGGTCCTGGTCCTCCTGTTTCAGACTCTTTGTCTCTAGATCCTAATCCTCTTGGTGGTCCTGTTCCTAGTCCTTCTGTTCCTCCTGTGTCCCCCATGCCTTCTGTTTTGCAGGAAACAACACCTTTGGCACTAGTGAAGAACAAGGCAGTGTCCCCCATGTCTTCTGTTTTGCAGGAAACAACACCTTTGGCACCAGTGAAGAACAAGGCAAATGAGCCTATGTTGACTTATCAGAGGAAAGGAAAGCTCAACCTGGTCCAGAAACAACTCCAACCGTCTGAACTGGAGGTAAGTACTGAAAATGATCCCTCTACTTCTGATTCTCAGATTTCTGATACCCTTGACCATGATCCAGATGACTTACCTATTGCCTTGAGAAAAGGGAAAAGGTCTTGTGCCAAGTACCCTATTTCTCAATTTGTTTCTTCTAAACATATTTCCTTGTAGCATCAGAGTTTTATTGCAGCTGTTGACTCTGTGAGAATCCCAACATCTGTGCAAAAGGCACTAAAGGATAAAAATTGGGTCCAAGCTATGAATGAGGAGATGAAATCACTTGAGAAGAATAGAACTTGGGAGATTGTTAACAGACCCAGGAGCAAGAAGCCCGTTGGTTGCAGGTGGATTTATACAGTGAAGCACAAATCAGATGGTACTCTTGATCGGTACAAGACAATATTAGTGGCAAAGGGATATACTCAGACTTATGACATCGATTATGAGGAGACATTTACTCATGTGGCAAAGATGAACACTGTCCGAATTTTACTCTCTCTTGCCGCCCACTCTGGGTGGGAACTACAACAATTTGATGTCAAAAATGCATTCTTGCATGGAAACTTAGAAGATGAAGTGTATATGGAGATTCCTCCGGGATTTGGACCCATTAGTGGAGCAAACAAAGTGTGCAGACTGAGAAAAGCTTTGTATGGGCTGAAACAGTATCCCCGAGCCTGGTTTGGAAGATTCACGAAGGCTATGGTGTGTCTAGGCTGCAAGCAAAGCGAAGGCGATCACACACTATTCTTCAAACATTCACAGGGAGGAAAGCTGACAGTACTTCTTGTTTATGTAGATGATATAATTGTTACAAGAGATGATCTAGTTGAGCAACAAATGCTCAAAGAGAAACTATCTGCTGAATTTAAGATGAAGGACCTTGTAAAACTCAAGTACTTCTTGGGAATTGAAGTGGCCTACTCTAAGCAAGGCATTTTCATTTCTCAAAGGAAGTATGTGCTTGATCTTTTACAAGAAACAGGCAAACTTGGATGTAAACCTACATGTGTTTCCATCGAGCAAAATCACAAAATGGGCATCGAAGAGGAGAGTGCTAAAGTTGACAAGGTCCAATATCATAGACTAGTGGGGAAGTTGATTTACTTAGCACACACTAGACCAGATTTAGCTTATGTTGTCAGTGTTGTGAGTCAATTCATGCATGATCCGAGGGTGAGACACTTACAGGCAGTAGATCGTGTTGTGCGATACCTCAAAACCACTCCAGGAAGAGGACTCTTATTTAAAAGAGGTGGAAGTTTAACTATGGAGGCTTATACTGATGCAGATTATGGAGGTTCAATGGTTGATAGAAGGTCCACCTCAGGCTATTGCACATTCTTGTGTGGAAACCTTGTCACTTTGAGAAGTAAGAAGCAAAATGTTGTAGCCAAATCCAGTGCTGAAACAGAATTTCGATCTATGGCACATGGAATTTGTGAGTTATTTTGGATGAAAATTGTGTTTGATGACTTGAAGATAAAGGTTGAGGGTCCTACAAAGTTATTTTGTGATAATAAATCGGCTATCAATATTGCTCATAATCCTGTTCAGCATGATAGGACAAAACACATTGAGATAGATCGACACTTCATCAAGAAAAAGTTGGATAGTGGATTGATAACAACCTACATTCCCTCTATGCACCAACTGACAGATGTACTAACAAAGGGCTTACCAACAGAGCGATTTAGCCAACTTACTTGCAAGCTGGGAATGATAGATATTCATTCACCAACTTGAGGGAGAGTGTTGTAAATATTGTAAATACTTAGTTATTTCATAATTATTAGCATTCATTGTAATAAGCCCATTTATCAGGTCCGTTAGGAATAGCTTAGTCTATACATACAATATTAGTGCTTGTAATGACGGACAATTGAAATAATATTCAGTATATTCAATTTCTACAATTCTCCACTTGTGGTTCACAATAATGGATTTTACTTTCTACCACTCATTTCTACATTTTATACTCAAAAAAGAAAAGTGAATGAATAATTTTCATGTATATTATGCCATTCACAAACAGGATGAAACTACAGAACCTGGGTAGGAGCTTAAGTGGGGATCATGTATTGCATACAAAAGGCCAGTTTGCAACTAAAATATAAGTTGAAGGACCGGCTAACAGTGATATACAAATTCAAACATCAAGATATAACTTTACCATGTGAAAAAATGAAATTGAACATTACACCTTGATCTGTGTGGCATGTGCTGACTGACTGAACCACCAGCATATCCTAACAGCTTAAAATATTACCTACACGTGTATAGTGCATCTTACAGGTCTATAGCTTGTAGAAGGTACATTCCTGTTACTCCTAGTTAGCAATATATGTACAAGGACAGAATTCAAGTCATACACAAGTACGACTTACAACTCATGCCTGAATCAGCAATCAATGAGAGAAGGAACTCGCCTCGGTGCTATACATTGAGTACTCACTTAAGCTAAAGTTTGGTTTCTCTTCATTCCATTTCAAAATTTCCTTGGCGTATTTAAGTGCTCCATCAACACTATCAGGCTCCAAGCCCTTCACCAGGGACACATACAACTTTCGTCCTGTAAGAGATGAAAAAAGCCTTTTAAACTTGACCGCTATGTAATGGGAAGCCAGCTGACCAAGGGAGGGACTATTATTGATGCTGTTACTATTGCTGTTGGTGCGATTGCGGCTAACTATTGGATGAAAATCAGAGAACCAGTCACATTGGGTCAAAGGAACTTGTTCGATTTTCTCCTCAAAAAGATCAAATTTGTTCAATATCAACAGGAAGTCCATTTGCTCAAAAGTTGGATGAGTGACAATGGTTTCAAAAAACTTCCTGCTCAATATCATCTTGTTAGTGAGACAACCATTTCCATCAACAGAAAACTGGTCATAGTCACTCAAGGAAACACAGAAGATGACCATTTCAACGTCCTCAAACATCTCTAGCCACTTGCAATTTTCTCCTAGCCCCCTTGCATGCACTCTAATTAGTTCATACCTGTTAACCAACCAAAAAGTATAAACCATCATAAAAATTCAATAGCAGTCGCAACAATGGCTTTTTACCCTCCAAATAATTATACGAAAAATATACAGGCATGTGTGGTAGGAAACATTTAAATTAGCTCACGAGTGAAATTCACATATATGAAAATCAGCAACATCATTGAATACTTATACAAATTAGATATGATTTTGAGAATAGTATTCCAAGTATTTGAAACAAATATACAAATTTGAATGCATCTTTGTTATGAGAAACAGATTTTAACTTTTACACACTGAACGTAATTCTAAAAATACTTGTACAGCCATTCCAGTATGATATCAACACTTTTGTCCGATAAATATAAAAACTGATTTAAAATATTACATTACAAAAACTACATGTGGGGTACTTCACATTCTATCCATGCAAATGGAAGAAACCTCCATTGTGTTTCTTGAACATCATACCAGTGAGGACATATACAAGCAGGGCTCAACAAAAGCATTTTAATAGTATGTGGTGGAAAACTATTTTTCAACAACTTCATAGGCTCATTACTAAATTCTACCATAATTCTAGTGTACTTGCATTTACAGCCCCTGCCCCCTGGCAGTTTTACCGGTGTTATTATTTTCCAAGAGGAAAAACAATTATAACAGCAATTGGGCTAATCAGGGGCACAACCCATTCCTGAGAGATATAACAATAGGCACAAAGATATTTTTTGTTGAAACAGGCACAAAATATTGTCACTTACCTAACCAAAGAATCATGTTGATCAACAGAGTCAACAGTTTCCTCAGGAGCTAATTGGGGAAATGAAAACTCCATAGAAGCCAGCCCATTTGATGAAGTAACTCCCTCAGCATAGAGGATATCTAAATCTGAAGGTTCATAATCAGTCCTTAATATCTTCACAGCCTAAACAAAAAGATGTCATGTTAGAAACATGTCCATGAACAGCACAAGATTGTCAAAGATACATACCCAATAATTACAATTAATTTGACAAAAGCACGCATACAAAATAATAAAGGTCAAAGAATGATCTTACTCGCTCTAAGAAATAACTGGCAACACTAGGCAGCATTTCCAATTCACTTTTTCTTTTGTATGTGGCCTTAATGGCAGCATCATTCCACAATTCCTCAATCAATGGTGCATATTCACGAGTAGCGGCTGGAAAGATAGCGTCCAGTTTTCCCGATGCCATAGTTTTCAGCAACCAATCAGAGAATGCTTTCAGCCTTGGGCCAATGGAATATACTGTCTTATCGTCAAGTTTTGGACTGGTTCCTGTAGTAAACCATAATTGTAACAGACAATCTTTCAGTTTAAATTGACGGGCTAAATGTGAAATCTACTTCCCTCCTGTAGAAAATTTCTATACATTATCCAATCAAACCTTGGGATATCTATTGTTCTACTGATTATCCTTTAGTTGCATATCAGCACACGTCTTTAAAAAAAAATTGAACACCTTTCCTAGTTGAAAGTACGTTATTTATAACATATCAAGTTGTTATGAAGACAAAGAGATCCAACTCCAAAACAAACTACAAATATCATGCCAAGATTAATAAAGCTATAATGATTCAAACATAAACATACAGAGCATGCAATCCAAGTTAATGTACAAGACACAAAAACTGATCTGAATAGCATCTCATATTTTCAACACACCAATACTTAATAAGAAACTAATCTACTATGGAAATCATGCAGTCCAAAATACTACCTCTTTTCATTATTATAAGAAAATTTTTTGAGTTTTTTTTGTCCCAATTATAAGAAAAAGTAACTAATTTCAAGATGTATTTATTACAAAAATTCCTTTTATACCCATGTGTTGTGACTTTAAATATTTCCAAACTTCTTTATTTCTATGAATTAATGACATGGTGGGTATAATGTGAGGGGTATATTTGGAATGACATTTCAATTATATGACATTAAATAAGCTTTATTGGTCTTTGTGTTTTTGGTTTTTTCTTCAGGTAGTAATAAAGAAACATACTAGTATTTGAAGGAGAAGAAGAAAACTTTACGCATCAGTAATTTTCTTATTGTGAGAGAATTTCCATGAGAAATTTTAAAAAGTTCTATACATGCATATATATATGACTTTTTTTCACATTCAGTCCACAGTTGACACTTGGCAGAAATAAGATAAGATGCAATTATTTTAAATTCTAAGCATAATGAATGAGCAGGTTATATTGTGCCACTTATTAAGGGAAGGTCAAAACAGAAATATGAACCACAACGACACCTTTAAACAAACATGTAAGCATGCTGCAAACTGTTTGGACTGGCATGTGACAACTAGAAGGTGCATAAATGGTGCTTTAAAAGGAAGGTAGATTGGCTACCGAGTCAAACTTCACTAAAACTAATAATAATAATAATAATAATAATAATAATAATAATAATAATGATATTTCAGAGAGAGAAGTGTAAGGGGAGGGAGACAGTGCATTCTTACCTGTTGTATCATGTACAAAAGATTGCCTTTTCTTTAAATCTGCCAATATTTCATCCTCAAAACGCTCGCGGCCCTCAAGGAGTATGCCAAGGTAGGTATAAACATTGCTTTGAATGGTCAATTTTATATTTTCATGCTCGTCTTCTGAGAAGGGGATGCTTTTGTACAGAATCTTGGCCTGCCATAAATATTTGCAATACCATGAATACATTGACTATCACCTGCAACTATCATTGATTTTGTTTTCAATTGGAGGGGCGGGGCTTTCAAAATTTTATTTCAATATTTATTAAGTAGCCATGTATAATCAGATACTATGTCCAACTATGAAGTCAGTTGTCCTTTACCACCTAATTGGCCTTTCTAAACGTGAAAATACTAGATAAGACAAAAGAAAGTATCATAATCATGCATCCAATTAACATATATAGCAACTTTTGCAAGATTGACACTATCAATGTCCACAATATATTATGACTAACAAGGTTGATACTCGTGTTTAGAGTTTAGAAGACTCCCAGAAGTTTCTCTTATTTCAGTGTACGAAGCAACAAATTTGGGAACCCATGCTTCTATACCATGTTTATCCAATAAACAAAAGAAAGTATTGTGTGTGACTTGATTCGCAGAGTAAATCACCCAAATGAACAATCACCTGCTTAAAAATAGTGCTAGTTCCGGATCCACTGCTACCAACCAAGAGAAGCTTCTGAACTATTCCATGCTCGAGGTAGTCAGGAATTGTTCTGCTAGCCACATTAGAGTGTAGTTCTCCAAAAGAATTTGAAGACTTAGAAGGAACTGGCAGCGACAGGAAAGCACATACAAGCTTTGTTCCAGCCTAACAAGTGAAATAAAAGTGTGTACTGTGTATTAAATAACATCGGGACGGGAAGAAAATAAGAGACAGATACACTCCAAACAGTAAGTTACCTTTCCCCATATATAACCTCTTGTATTCTTCTGTCCCTCTTCTTGATAGGAACCATCCTCATTGACCCAAAAATGTGGGTTACCAGCACACTGAACTCCTGCCAACTGCACAACCAAAACACCATTCCTTCAACAATTTTATTTTGCAACAAACAAGATACAGTTATTAAGATAGAGTCTTTCAAAGTTATTTGTGCATATATTGAATTTTCAACCTGCAACATCCGAAGCTCTACTTTTGTTATTTCCCGACCATTAATGAAAACCTGAGTGTCTCCATTGCTAGCATCAGGCTGGATGGGGCCTCCAACATTCAGATGGGGACTTATAATACTGGAAGGCTTCTGTCCATCCTGTGAAATCACAAACCAAAACCAGCATCAATAGTTATACTTAAAAAGCCAAGCACCATTCAAATCACAGGCACGGAGAAACAACAAACAAATAAATAAGTACCTTCCCCCAAAATCCAGAAACTTTATCATACCAATAGTTTCCTGGCTTTAGCTTCTTTGGAGGGTTTGGACAGTTCTGCAAGGTGACCAATTCCTCATAAGAAAGTGGCTTCCCATTCACACAAATATATTCCGGCGGAAGCTGATTTGCTTCACAAGACCTCTCAGCCTTCATTATCTGTCTAACCTCCAAGTCATTCAGCAACCGTCTGAGCATCCGAGAACATTTCCCCAAATTCCCTCTTTTGGACTCCTCAATCGGAAATCCAATGCAAGTAACACATTTTCGACCTTCCGGCATAGACCCCATTGCTCTAAGCACACAATTACTACAATACTTTGCATCACAAACCAAACAAACCTCCTTATCAGTGAACCTATTCCCCTTAAAGCATCTATAGCACGACCCTTTCTTTCCCTTAGTCAGAGGCTCCCTTCTAACGGGTCTAGTCACAGTGTCCACCACATCAAACTCCTCATCCAAAGCATTATCAGAATCCACATTGAAAGTAACAGCAGTGGCGCGTCTAGCATCACAATCCTCAGCCTTCAAAGAAGAAACCCGAGTTGATGGATACTCTAAACTCAACACTGACTCAGTGGAACCCCAATCTCGTTGATTCAACTCGTTAAAATCAAAACTCTCTTTTTCATCATCATTTGAAACCCTCAATGGACTAAACTCCACGGTGCTGGAGCTTAGCGTTCTGACTTCCCCCGGTAACTCACGCGAGCTTGATTCTTCTTCCGGCACCCTCGAACTATCACACAAATCGGAGAACTCGCCGGAGCCGTCATTGCCGTTCGAGAACTCAAACGCTCCGGAGCTACTCAACTCGCCGGAGAGCTCACAGACGTTACTCTGCGAAGCTCGGTGATCGAAGGCAATAACGGAAGTGGGAGAGACTGTTCTTTCTGAAGCTAATTCGAGCTCTTTCGAAACCCTAGATTCGGAACCGAGTGTTTTTTGCTCCTTCACAGCGTGGTGATGCTGTTGGGGTGGTAAGAGAGGCTGCACAACCGGTAAAGGGAGAGTGTCGGAGAGATGAACCTGGGAAACAACTGCGGCGACCGGAATGTTGTCGACGGTTATGGGAACTGCTCGAGGGAGATCGTAACCGAGCGGCGGTCCGTCGTACTCCACGGCAAATGAATACTCCGCCGCCGGCGACATGGTTCTTCGAACCGGAAACACGCTGTAGCCCTAATTCCAAGCTAAAATAGGAATGCAATAAAACCATAAAAGGAAACAGAAATGGATTTTTGTTTTTCGTGTTTGTAAAAGATTATTGTTGCGGTTTGCGAGAAGGATTTGGTGAAAAGAATAATAGGTGCAGTGCATGCATAGATTAGGAAACGAGTGTGAAGAAAGGAAAAGAAAAAGAAAACGGAATTTTAAGAGGGAATAATAATAATAATGTAGTAATAGTGAGCGAGGGAATAGCGGTGGAAGTGAGAAGGAGTGAGAATGGTGTAGGGGGAAAATGAAAAGAAAAGCGAGGAGGAGGAGGAGCATTATAGCATAGGTGAAGGGAAAAGGAAAGTGAAACGGGAATTGTGGAATCTTTCTGCTTTTTCTTGCGAATGGGGAGGCCACGTGGGGTCGGAGTTGGCGACCACTTTGTCTTTTTGCGTAGGTGAAGTTGGCATCCTATCCTATCCATTTTTGTTTTCGCGTGTATTATTAACTAAATGGTTAAATTATAAAATTGGTCTTTTATATTTATTTTAAATTTTAATTTGGTCCTCTATATTTTATTGTTTTATTTTGATCTCTTACGTTTTAAAAGTTACAACATGCGCAATTCTTCTATCACTAAAAGTGTCAATTGTCGTAGCTAAGTTCAAATTCTAACTAATGACAATTGACTTTAAATGACTGAAATGACTAAATCAAAACTAAAATAAAACGTAGAGGACCAAAACGAAACAAATAAAACGTAGATGACCAAATTGAAACCTAAAATAAACTTAGAGGACCAATTTTATAATTTAGCCTAACTAAAACGTACTCACTCTACTATTTTTTAGATTTATAGTGCATTATTTATTTTTCACACTTTCTATTTTTTTCCTTTTGTATACATCTCACATATTTTATTTAAAGCTGGGAGAAATTCTTTTTCCTTTATTTACTAAAAAAGGTGGGGTGGGGTGGGTGGAGAATGGAGATGCTACATGGACACATTACGCCCACGAACAAAATAGGACTATACACTAATAGTAATGTGACATGCCCAATAGTAAAGGATGTCTTACAATTTTTATATTCTCATTAAACTTTTATTTTATATGTTTTTCTATTTTTCTTTTTCTTTTTATATTAAATGACTTATCAAATTTTTCATTCTTTTTTTTTGCCTTTCCTAAATTTTCCCTTTACTGATGTGCTGTGTTACCAACAATAGCAATAAAACACATTGGCAGAATCCGATTCTAGCTCCACCGCCTCGAGCCTTGACACGAGTTTTTCACCACTGCCTTGCATGCGATTCTTTTCTGCATTGGACTATTCTGTTTCTGTTTGTCGTTGTTGAGCACTAGCGACTAAAGTGAGTAATTCAACCGTTTATGAGAAAATCAATAGTGATTTGTTATGTATGTATAGTTAATATCAACCCTTGATTTTCTCATCAATAGTTAAGATTGCTTATTTCACTCTCTAAAGTGAATTGCTCACTTTAGAGGAGTCAGATAATAGTACTATTTTCCTATTAGATGTGGATTGATCGATTACTTCATAAATTAATTTGAATAAAAGGGTCATATGAAGAACTAGAAAACGATTAATGAACGATATAATTCATTTGACGAAATATAATTCGTTTGGTTAAAAGCTATAGTTTAAAGTGTGTTTGGCCCAGTTTTTTTTTGCTTAAAAGCTAATTTAAAGCTAAAGTTAGAAAAAATAGCTTTAAAAGTTAAGCTAAAACCGTTTGATATTTTTAACTTTTTTTAGCTTAAAAACTACTTTTAAGCTAAAAATTGTTTGATAAGATATGTTTATAAAAGTTCTAATTTTATTTAAAATTGTTATAACAAATATCTAATTGCAAACTTCTATTTTTCATTTTTATAGTGCCGATAAAAATTTACATACAATCAAATTAAAAAAGTAGTAAAATATTTTTATAAAATTTCTGATTTTATTTATATTTACAATTAATGATACATTTATTTATAGACAAATGTTAGTTATTAGTAATTGTTAGAATTATTAGTTTCTTGGGTTTGAACTCGGGACCTCCAGCTTGCACTCCTTAAGCGTCTCTTAGCTAGTGGTGTAAATGAGATGAGCTATTCGCGAACTATTCGAGCTCGGCTCGTTAAATGCTCGGTCAATCTCGTTTGTTTAATAAAATAAACAAACCCAAGCTTGAGATTGAACTCGATTATTTAAATGAGTCAAGCTCAAGCCTTATAGGCTCGACATTAACGACTTGTGAATAGCTCGTTTGTGTGCATAACTGTTTTTTATTTATATTTTATTTTTAAAATTATTTTTATTATGTAATTCATTGAATTTTGAAAAGATGTTATAGTCAACTACTGCATTTAGTTCATACCATTTTCTCGCGCACCGTGTGAATAGGCGTGTTTCGACTTTCGCCAATAGACAATGTACAACGTTTTGGAATCCTTATCGAACCATGGCTCAAAGATATTTTGAATTCTATTAATTATACGTGTGCTAATTGGGAATGGGGTAAACATTTTCCTTCATCAAATCTTTCTCCTCAATTCTTAAATCTCCCGTTTAATTAATCTATTTATTTATCAATATTTCACTCTCTCCCACAGAATTCGTAAGTCATCTTCATTTCATTCCTTAAACAAGTGTGACGTTATTCTGAAACAAGTGTGAGAAACCAAGCTTGCTAGAAGTCTGGAACAATCTGGATTTCGCTCTTACTGGACTTAAATACAAAAATAATTAAGTTATAAACGAGCTTAACAAGCCAAGCGATCAAGATTTACTTTTTTTAGCAAGCCAAGCTCAAGCTTTTTGTTAGGCTCGATTAAATAAATGATACATGTTCAAGCTTTACATTTTTTCCACAAGCTAAGTTCAAGCTTCAAATACTCGGCTTGGCTCGACTCGTTTACACCCGTACTCTTAGCTCACCAACCGAGCTACCTACTTGGGACTAGAATTAATGATACATAATTGTAGACTTTTACTTAATTTTTTATTAATATAAATAAAAGTCACATACAATCAATATATATATATAGCTATATAATAAAAAAAAGTATGTATATAGCTATATATGTAACGTAACTATTATATAATTTCTTTTTGACGAAACATAATAACTAATTTTACAACAACAAAAAAAGAAACATAAGAACTAAAGTTGTTCTGGAAAAAAAAAACCAACAGAATAGGACTTTAACACATGATATTAATTTTCGTTGGAGTTTGATGGTCTGCCAAATTAAAAAATGGATTCCTTCTATCTATTAAAAAATAAAAAAATAAAAATGGATTGCAATACAAACAAAATAAAATAAAAAATGAATTGGATAGTGAAAAAAGGGATGGGACATGGAGCTCAAGGGACTTCGGATCTGTAAAAATAGGGACCGACGGTTTAGAGAAAAAAAAGTAGGAAAAAAAATAAAAATCTGGAAGCTAAGATTCGATGAGTGATACAATGAAGAAAAGCTCCGAACTAGTCTTTGAAAAGCTCCTCATAGGAGCTTATTTAAAAGCTTTTCTGAGTTTTTTTGTTATTAAAATGAGCTCTTTTTTTAAAAGATCTTTTTTTAGAAAAACTGTTCGGCCCAGCTTGTGCTTTTAAGGAGAAGAAAAACTAGAAAAAAGCAAGGTCAAACATAGCCTAAGTACTTTTTAACATATTATTCTTGTCACCTTTTCTGTTTTCCTCTATAGTGTTGGTTGTATTAATGGATATCGCCTATCAGCTTCGTTTTTTCTTTATAGTTATTCAATAGAGAATACACTCCATTTAAAGGTCTTGGATGGAAGAAAAATAACAACCTTCTCTCTCTCTCTCTAGTGAAAAGATTCTCTCCTAGTGAGAAGTAAGTTAGGGTTTCCAAGTATTTCCTATGATCATTCCCTCTATATATGGAGCACCTTTCTCTGGAATAAGATGATGATGAATTGGAAGTTCAGACTGAAGGGGAGCATAGTGAAGAAGCAAACCATTTTTTGTGTCTTGTTGGAAGGTTTCTAACTGATCGGCTAATAAGAGTGCACATGATGAAAGAACGCATGGTAGGAGTGTGGCCCCTAGTTCGCGAAGTGTCAATCAAGGAGGTAGAGAGGTAGAGCCAAAAATATTCTTTTTACAATTCTTTCATCATCGTGAAATTCAGAGGGTTTTGAAACAGTGCTTATGGTCCTTTGACAAACAACTTCTCATCCTTTGAGTCTTGCAAGAAGGAGAAATTCTAGGCCAATTTCCATTATTCACATATCTTTTATGGGTACAAGTGCACCAAGTACTAGTATGCTTCATGACGGAGTCGGTGGGCCAACTATTAGGCAATTTTATAGGCGAGTTCTGGGAGTTTGATGCTAAAAACAACTCCAATTTCCTGGAGACCTTTATTCACAATAGAGTCCTCATCGACGTTCGAAAGCCTCTAAAAAGAATGAAGAAAATTAAAAAGTCTAGAGGAGATGCTGAAGAGGTTAAGTTTTAATATGAGAGACTGCGTACATTTTGTTATTTATGTGGTTCCTAGGCCACACTAATGATTTCTTTGACAAACTATTCTCACTGGCGAATGGTGATGGGCGTTATATCTGGAGTCCAGAACTGTATGCAGAGGTGAAGAAAGATTCTGGCAGCGGTGGTGCACGATGGTAGAGGGCAGAGGGTAATCTTCTTGGTATGCACCGTCAAAGGGCTTCACACCCAATCAGATCAACTGCATTAACTCTCATATGGACCATGGTGTAAACGAAACAGTAAATGCAAATATGTTACCTGGTGTTAATGACGCAACAAATGCAAAGTTAGTTGGAATTCAAAAAGGGAAGGTCAGTGGCAGACATTTCGTGCTCCAATTTTATTATTTCCAAATGTGGTGCCATCAAATTCAGAACCGACAAAAAACAATCAATATCTAATTGATGAGGATATAATTGATGAGGAAATCACTGCATGTGGGAAAAACGTACTCGAAACAAGGAGTCAGCTAAGGAAATTCAAATTATTGTGCACGCGGATGAGCTCTCCTATTCAACACATCTGGTCATCCAAAACAAACAACAACTATTTACACCTCATATCCGATGGAAGACATTCAACATGGGAATGACCTCAAGGATAACATCATGGGAGTTGAGGTTATAAATCCGCCAAACATATTTATTTGATAAGGGAAGGAGACAGCTTACCACTAGCTCCCCTGCAATTCCATATTAAGATATTCATGGAAACTAGTAGGGTTGAGAGCCTCGAAATGAGACTAATGAGGGGGATGGTATCCCCGAGGTTGGCATGTCATGAAGGTCATCATGGGAGAATTCCATATTTGGACAAGAGTTCTCCTTGTCTTCATCATCAATATATGAGTCTCCATATTCCATTTCAACATATTGGTTTCCATCTCGGGGCTTTGGATCCTCAATAAATCTGAAGTGGTTATTGCTGATTCGTTCTATATTCATAGCCGAGGCAAGAGGGGTCATGGGTTTTCCAGAAGAGCTACTAATGGGGTTAACAATGTGTGGTTGGTCGTGGAACCCTAGGGGGTGCTTTTTGAACTGTGAGAGATGTGGGGGTAGGGGTGGCAAAGTGGGAATAGCCGCCTTAAATGGGACGGATTGGGTTAAGGTCTATCAACCCGCTAACCCACTTAGCCCAACCCGTCTAGCCCGTCAGCCTATCGGGTTGGTGGAGGGCCGGGTCGGGCCGACCCGTTGGGTACATTAATTTTATTTATTTATTATAACATAACACAAGTTAAGTGGGCTGTGACTGAGAGGTTAAGAAACAATGTTAAGAGTGAAATGGTACTTGTTATTCAAATATCATCATTTGTGAGTGCTTCCTAAGAAAACTATACGTTAGGAAAAAAAAGCATACCCCAAAATATCCAGGAATTTGAAAACCAGACATGAAAGAACCACTGATTTATAGATATTACACTTACACAGGCTACTTGGTTTGCTTAAAACGTATAAAAAAGAACCCCCAACATTATATGAAAAGACCAAGATGCCTTAAAGATTTTGAATAGACAAACAATTATGTAAAAAGAAAATCTGTATAAGATGCTACAATATCACATCTCGTTCCCTACTAAAGGTTGATTCAGTCTTGATAAATCATTTGATTTCATATTCTTTCCTTTTCAATTTATCGAATTACATGACATTGCACGAAACATATACTGAGTTACATGTTATAACATTTTGATTTGTGTTGTAAACTTGTAATGTAGTGAATTTGTGTTGATGATAGATGGATTAATTTGTATTTATGGTTGATGGGTTAAATTGTGTTTATGGTTGATGTATTAATTTTATGGTTTATGGCGGTTATTAGTAACTTTGTTAAAATGATTTTTTTTTATGTATTTTTTGGCGGGCCAGACCTGCCCTTTGTTGGGCTGAGTTGGAAATATCAACCCATATCCTCTTGGTGGGCCAGCCCAACCCAACCCATTTTAGACGGGCAGGTGACGGGTTGGGTCGGGCTAGCCCGTTTTGCCATCTCTATGTGGGGGTGGGCTTTTTGGGTTGGTTTTGGGTTTTTGGTTTGGGCTTGTTACAGTTGGCAGCCTAGCCCACCGATTGGTCATGTCTTCTCTTTTTTGGTTGACTCTCACTTTTAAAATCCTAATTTCTGTTGACGGGCCCCATAGAGTGAGAGGGGTGGCAGTCTTGAAAACTTTCAAATCATTGATCTCATACTAATTCGATTTGATGATGAGTGACTGATTTGAAGGTTTGTTAGGAGCATTGAATGATACTCATTTTTTTGTTGCCAGCATGTTGATTGGCTTCTTCTATTTTTGTTCCATTTTGATCCAGTCACCATGCTGTTGAATTCCCTCGAATCATACATCCAAATTATTGGGCTCATTAATGCGTAGACTTTCCAAGATACACGGCAATACAATAGTATCTGGGCTAGGATTACGATTCGTTGGGTTTTCGAATGATGCGCCTCAGCAGATTTCTCCGATATAGTGGTCTCAGCCACATCGGGAGGCAGTTTGGTGCAATTTCGCGTGACATGGTCGTAACATCCACAAGAGAAACAAATCAAATGAAGGTCCTGATAAGCAACTTTGTACCAATGATTCTTTAAGCAGACCCTACCTACCACTAGTTGTTTAAGGTCAGTCTCTAAGAAAACACGTGTGAACTTGCCTCGTTCCACCTTCAGGGTGTTCTGATCAACTTTAACAAGGGGTTCATACTGCTTACGCCATAGCAAGGAGGAAGTTTTCATCATAGTAGAGTAACTTTAGACAAGGGAATCTTACACATGCCATTGTGTTGTTGACCTTTGCACTCGTTGATGCGAAATCAGCAGTCCATTGAGAGATTGTGAGACAATGGTCAAAGATCATCCAATGACCGCCTTTTATGCTCTTTTCTTTATCTTTAGGGAGATCAAGATTGACCATGTAGTAGCCATTGTCTATATCCATGACGTCGAATTCACCAGATAACTTCCACACCTTGCTAAGCTTTTCTCTCATGGTTTTACAACCAATGTTCTTCCCAAGGAGCTTGACAACAAATGCATCTTTCCAAGGACTACGAAGTTACTTGAAGACTTCATTATCAACAACGACATTCTGTAATAGCCTTTTTCTATTAACATATTCAATATGAACGATGTTATGTTTGATAAAGACCGTCGTTGCACGAACAGGAGGAGGGGCTTTGGTACGAAATACCTTATCACAAAATGAGACATGGGTGTCTTTATCTCAATCGGGAGGTTTGGAGGGGGGCGTTTTGGGTCTCGAGAGCTTTCACAGAGAAGACGATGCCGTCCATACTTCTATAAAAGTCATCGCAATTACAAGTTGAACCAATTTCTTTGTAGGAATTAAACCAATATTTGTAGGAATTAAATATTGTTTTTGTGTTAGCAACATTTTGACAAACGTTATTAAATTACAAAAATCATTGCACACCAAACTTGATTTTAATTAAAATCAATTTTATAAATAATTAATATCAATGAAAGTCATTTTTGAAGTGATCTCATTCATGCCCGATATTGCACTCGAAATAGTAGTTACAAAATGACCCAATTTACTTTGAGCTAAAATTGATTGGATTTTGAAGACTTGTGATTTTAACAAATTTCTGTATATACCCTCCTTATGTATGAAAGTGATCCTTGAATATATAAAGACTACTTTTCCCTACCTAAGGTGATTTCATGTATAGTTATGTTTTATTTTTCTCATTCTTTTTTTATACATTTTTTGTTTGTATTTTATACATATTATTTTATTGCTGTGAGTATTAGAGTTTGACACTAGTACCATTTTGATCATGTTTTATACACATGAATGTGTGTGAATGAATGTGTGTGAAGTATAAGAGAGACCCGAGGGGGATAGAGAAAACAAAACAAGAGATATAATAATGAATAATACGATAAAAAAGAAATAAAAAAGTGTGAAAACGATTGAAGAATAAGTAACAAAATTAGCACTCCATGTGCTATAAATAAAAATCAATTTTCATCCTTTCAATCTTTCTTTCTATCATCACAAGAAATCAATTGTAAAATTGAGAGAAGAAAGTCATAATTTACAATCATATACAATTGTAAGATGTTAGAAATCTGGACATATCTTTTCCGCACAAAGACTAACTAATTAATCAATCTATTACATACACTTTCACGTTCGAAGCACCAATAAGCAAACAAGACAATCACTGGCAGAAACACGTTACGAATGTTAGTCTTTACTAACAGAAAATGCAACAGCACGGACATGCATCCTAGTATCTCCGCGATCCCATTTTTCGTAACGACGAGACTCTAGGGAACTCACCACTGAGACGTGGTTGTTGGTGGTTGTTTTGTTGCGGAGGGCCCCCACTCTCCGAAACCTTCCACACCTTAACGGACTTGTCCAAACTGCCACTATACAAAATCCATCGTCGCTCGTTGCACATCGCTTCAGGATCCTTCTCTGCGGCGAGGCACTTCACTGGTCCGGTGTGTCCCGTCAATACAGACACACAAGCGTGTTCGTTACTCAACGACCTCTTCCACACACATATTGCCATGTCAGCAGATCCACTAAACACCAAACTACCCGCCGTTACCAAACACAGAACCGCCAACTTATGACCCCTCAAAATGCCACCGTGTTCCAAATTTGTTTCCCTCACCCAATAGTTAACCAACCCATCAGACGAACCCGCATATAAAAACGTACCTTCTGTATTCAACGCTAACGCCGTTATAGCACACTCTTGCTTCAACAGCGTCTGAGAAAAGAAATGCTTCGTCCCTTTCCCCTGCATCTCCCGTCGCCAAATCTTAACGGTGCCGTCAGCGGAACCAGTGAAAACCAAACCGTCAAACCCTACCACAAGTGCATTAACGGCGTCTTCGTGAGCGGTTATCGATTCTAAACACTTGAAATTCGAAGACCGCCAAACTTTGAATGTTTTGTCCCACGAAGCTGAGTAGATAAGGGAATGGTCTTCCGTTAAGCTGAGACAGGAGATAGCGTCGTAGTGCTTTATCCACAACACGTTACGGTGTCGTCTAACCTCCACGTAGTTGCTAGGTTTCATTGAACATTTGATGTAGTTTCTGAGCGTTGGCAACGTGGCAATGCGCTTATGTTGTTGTTCGTTTTTGCCGGAGACTTTCCAAACGCGGATCCTTCCGTCTTGATGTCCGGTGAGGATTTTCTCACCGGCAATCACAATGGCTTTCACCAAACCACTGTTGGATTTGAAACCTGTGAATTCCTTCTGGTTCTTCCAAACGCGAATGTTCTTGCTATCGGAACCAGTGTATAGCAAATCTTTGGTTGCTGCAAGAGAGTAAATGTGGCCTTCTTCGCGGACGAGGGAGCCAACGAGAGCGTCTTCGTTGGAGGTGGAGCCTTCTTCATTCATGTGAGTGGACCATGGAGATTTGGATAATGGAGAGAGGGAAGTGTCGTATGGAGAATTATCTGATGCCATTTGAGGATCCAAATGCGGTGCATCAATGGTGACGGGGCTGTTTTTCCTAGGGTGGTTGTCGGAGTTGTAACCGTCAAATTCGTCCTTGTCGGTCTTTTTTAACTTGCCGTACCTTCTTCCGTGGATACTGCCTTCGTCTAAGAATATGCGTCCTTTTCTCGATGACCCTGTCATTATTGATTATTCCTTCCTTCCTCTCATGCAAAGTAAGAAAAAGAAGATTTAATAAATTATTATAATAGGTTGGAGCTTAAGAGAAAGGGGGGGAAAAAAAGAGAAAGCTGAGAATTTTAGAACCCGAAAGGTTCAATTTCAAAGGATAAAATTCAATCTTTTGTTTGTTTTACAGAGAGGAAGGTTGAAGATCAATAATGTTTGAGGAAAAGAGAGGGACAAAATCTCAATGTCTTGTCATCCTTAACCGCCAAACATTGTTGGAGGAGAGGAGGGAGGTTTGGTGTTAGATTGACAAGATCCCTTGCTTTGGCATGCATTCGTTGCTTGTAACTAACTATGTCTATGACTACGTGGTGTTATGCCTAATTGTGTGATGCCACGTCACCCCGTGTAAGGATTGGTGATATCTGAATTGCTAAATAAAGCAATCATGCGATTTTAGAGGTTGATTGAGTAAACAAAATGGTTTGACCCGTGAAAACAACATTTGAATTGGTCAATGGGATAACATTGGTGCTCTCCTTTTCTTTCTGCTACAAAATAACTGGTGCATTTTCTATGTTTTTCTGATAACAAGTAAATCTGTGAATGAAAACTTAACGGACCATACGTGGTGGTGGACTAGTGGTGCAATTATGCAATAATTATACTAGAGGATATACAGAGATGATTTACATGCAATTCAAATTTGTAATCATGTTAAAAATATGGCATAAATATGAAATTTGTACATAAAAAATTCGCAAAGTTAGTTCTCCAAAAAAAATCTGCAGGTTTTTAGTCCTTAAATTTGAAAATATTTTTTCGTTAGTCTCTTAAAAATTTGCCGTTATGATTTTAGTCCCTCAAAAATTCTAAAAGTTTGATTTTAGTCCCCAAAATTTTTGAAAGTTCGTTTTTAGTCCCCGCCACATAAGCTACACAAACGACGTCAGCTAGAGGGACTGACAGAAAAATATTTTCCAATTTGGGGACTAAAAACCTACAATTTTTTTTTTAGGACTAAAAACGAATTTTGAAAATTTTTGGGGATTAATTTCATATTTAAGCCTAAAAATATTAACTACGGTGATGATGATGGGATATATCAGAGAGAAAGGTGCATATGGACATCCAGTGCCTAGAAAGTATAGCAAAAAAAGTATGAATTCAATCATCAATATAAAACCAATACTGTTTTTCTTTAATAAGGAGGGACGACGGAAAAGAAGGGGGAAAAGCCAGAGGTAACATCAAGCAGTCATCACGTAAAAGTAAATGATAAATACAAAGAGGCAAAGCATTGCTGCACCTTTCAACTTTAGTTAGCGCCAGCAAAAGCCTTTTGTAAATAAAATAGTAGTAATGTTTTATGTGATTTTGTGAGAGGACTGCCGGAGTGAAGCGGTGCGGTGATGCTCGTAGTGGTTGACGACAACGCGGGGGATACACTGCAGAGACTTCGATGCCTAAGTCAGTTTAGGTAGGAGGTGAGGTAAGCAGGAAAAAGTGAATGAATCGTACCTGGATCATGAAAGAGATCCTTTGTATAGTGCTCGAAGACAGTTATCGGGAAATAATCGGTCCCGCGAGATCCGGGGTACCGTCAGATCGTGCCAGGTTGTGATGAGCTGGTGTGAGGACCTGAGAACCGTTAGATCTGCCACGTTGACCTGGCTCCGAAGTGGTCGAGCGAACTGCGCGCGAGAATGAGCCTTCGCACGCGCCCTGTTGGATTGGGCCTTAGCCCAGTCTGGAACAATTTCTTTTGATACATATGATATAAATTTTCTTCAAAAGGTGAAAATTTCCTTCACTCGGACATCTTCACAAACTTCTTAACAAAAGAAGTTTTTGGAAACTTTCTGATTAATCATCAGTACTCCAAATAATAACTTGAAAGAAGCTCCAAAAGTTTCACATTGCAAAAAAATTCAAAGGGTCACAATTCACCCTTTTTTTTTGAAATTCTATGTAGCACTTCACATGTGTGCGCGCAAGTGAGACCATGAGTGAGATGAAAAGGAGAGAGAACTATGATTAGGGTCTGGGTGAGAGAATTGAGGGTAGAGGGAATATTGGTATAATATTTTAGTTTTGAAAAACTAAAAACTAAAAAATAATATATAAGGTTTTTTTTTGTTGCTTAAATGAGTTTGTCCATGGTGGATCTCTCAATGTGGTCATCCACCCTAGAAACTGCATTTTCATATCTATCAAATCACAGGGCTGTTCAGCAATTTTCGAATAGCCACATTTTCGGATAACCATACAAATTTTGCCCAATTCATATTTATTAATTTATTCAATAACTATAACTAATAAACATATAATCCCTCACCTTATACGCCACCCGGTTTATTGCCATAACTTGAAAATGTGTAAAGAGTGACATAAAGATGTAAGGAGCCGCCCCACCATTCTACTTGAAAAATGAAAACAACTCTCTTAGCCCATTGTTTATCTGCTAAGTTTGTCTCTATCTCCACATTTAAATAAGCAACCCCCCAAGAGCAACAATTCGAAGATGCGAGTACAACGCACCTTCATATCGTAGCAGACAAAACTAGTTTTACGTGTGATCAACAAATAATCAAAACCGAGAAGAGACGAGACTTATGAGTACACTAAATTATCAAACAAAATTAATATCAAATTTTTTTTAATTTACAAAACTCAAATTGGAGTCCTTGCTCAAAGAAGAAACAAACTACTTCACACTTAGATCAAGAAATGTTGGTCATATTATACTTATTATGCACTTTTCTCTTTGATCTGTTATATTTATATCTCAAAAATGTGCACAAACGATTTGATCCCCACACTAATTCCACAATTATGTCTTAAAATTCCCGGTCAAAATCTAAAAAATACCCTTTTGTGACCATTTGGGTTTTGATCACAATCTTTTATAAAGATCAATAAATAAAAAAGTAAACATTAATTTATTATAGCTAATTAGGTAGGAATTGTAAAAAGTGGCAATATCAATCGTATGATATCCCGCTAGAGTGGACAGCCAGCTGAATCTCTTTGGTGGTTTCATGGTAATGCGCTGAATCTTGGACCTTTTGGCAGTCGAATCACGCCCACGTACTTTTTGTCCTTTCCACTTGTCTTTGTAGCCCTTGTTTGAGAAAAACAACAGGCTTTGAGAAATAAGAGTGCCCTGAGAAGGGAAACCACTTCCTATCCTATAAAAGAAAAACAGCTAATTTTACATATTTTCAACAAAATTATTAAACTAGAGATGTTAGTGATATATCTATATATATTTGAACTCCGTCTGCCATTATCAACACTCCCCGGCTTAGCAACACTAGCTCAAACAAAAACCACAGAAAAATGGCTTTCATGATTTCCAGAGCTGAATCAGAGACCGAGAAGGCTACCCTTCATCATCAAGAGGATAAAGACTCTACAACAGTTGGCACCATCTCAAGCGAACTACACTTGAAGTCGTTGTCGTCCAAATCCTCATCTCAAACCCTGAACAAACAAGCTGTCCTCCAACGCATTCGCCATCGCAGGTCCCTAAACAGAATCAAAAGCGCTTTTGAAGGTCTTCGGAGCTGCTCAGCCTCAGCTCAAGAACAGAAGTGGCTCCAACAAGATGACGTTTTTTCTTCCCCTTAAATATAAGCAACCCACCGACTAGTGTATTCCTATATGAGCCACGTTGAATTGCTCCTAATGTTATTTTTCCATTTACATATTCATTATGGCAATATTAAGCTTGGGAAATGTATCATTCACTTATGAGGTTGACCAATGCAAGTTTAATCTGTATGTTGCACACGAAAAATTTAGCTCAAGTGTTTGTCACCATCCATTTCACTCAATGAAATATCCATGCTATTCACAGCTTCTTTCTTTTCCTACTATGCACATCCCCCTTTAAGGCGGAAAGTGCATTAAAAGAACTTGACGTGTTATTAAAAGGTACTATACTTCTGAGAAGAGAAATATCAGTGTATTCCCTTGTCTGTAAGTAAATCAGGGTTTGGAGAGAAAGTTCTACGCGGCAAAACACAAGTGCATAATTAACTGTAACTAACATTGAGGATACTATCCTTACGTTACAATTCAGTCCAATAGACCAACAATAGCAGCAAAGATGACAGCTTAAAAATAAATATTGCAACAAAAATACCTCGCTTTTTTGGCAAAAAAAAAAGTATTTAAATATAAAAGGAAATAAAAATCCTCATTTCTGGCGTATGACCCCTGATCTAGAAAGTAGACGCAATGCTTGGTTGGAATTGTTCAAAACAGCAGACGATCTCGGAACAGACATTTTCCTTTGTTTCAAGAAATCTAAGGCACTGTGTAAGCATGGAGAAGGACCTAGTTCACTCAAAATAACAGGTTCGAGACTGCAAATCACAATGGAAATATAGATAACTAGAGGATAAAAAGCAACATGAAAGCAACATAAAAGAAATAGAAAGGATGAAATCCCTAACCCTGAATTCTTGGATTTTCTCTTCCTTGAAGCGGTAGGCTTTATTTCATCTTTCTCCTCATTAGTGTCAGTTAAGAAAACTTTTCTGCAAATGAATTATAATAGCCTCTTAGAGATTTATCTAAACAATCATACATAAATAGACAAGAGAGAAAGAGAGGTCATCCATACTTCTCGCGAGCTGCAAGCATTTGGACAATGTTTTCCGGAAGAAACCCAGCAGCAGTATTTGCTTTTCGGGGAGGTTCAGTGCCTGATACATCTTGAGAATTTCCACCAGCTTTGGATGGTCGAGGTGTTATATTTTGAGCCCATTTCCTCCGACGTTCTTTCTCTTCACGAATAACCCTGCCACGCAAAGTCATATTGGATAGATACCACTCAGTGGCGGAGCTAGAGACTTGCTATTAAGAGGGTCAATAGCCAGAGTTTTACTGGGGGGGCTAATAACCAGAAACACCAAGTCAAAGACTTACAATGCCAAACCCAATAGCCAAAGACATTAGGGGACAATGAAAGAGTACAAAGTTCAGGGGGCAATGGCATAGCCAAAAATGTGATTATTTTGCATGAGTCCAAAAATAAACCAAACGCATGCAATCATATCTTAACCTAGAGTTTGATATTTGCAGGAACAACTGAACAAATACCTAACGTTAGTTATATCGATCCGTGCGATTCAGTGGTTGGTCCATAATTTAAGAAACTAATGACATCCTAACATGAAAAATAACTCTCATCACATAAATGATGTTGAGCTGAAAAGCTCTTTTGTAAATACATTGAGCAGATCCCGGTTTGTTCAAATTTACTGAAACTAACTTCAAACAAATTCTTCAAAGCCATCACGCACCATAATGCTAATTAATTAACAAACAGCTCAATGAGAAGCTCATATAGTCGTATCTTTAAACAAAACTGTGTTTGTGAATCTACCCAGTAATATTCTCTGTTTCTACTCAAGCTTAGATTATTCCAGAATCTATATTGATGAATATTTATACAACCATGGTGAATCAAATTGCAAAGAAATTACAGAAGATACTCAAAAACCTCATAACTAAGTAAACACGGATCTTCACAGAGACAAAGTTGAAGGAATACCTGGCCTTGTTTTCTCTTTGAATCTTGCGGAGCTCTTCGTCTTGTTGTATACCCTGCAAAGCGCAATCTTATATTAAGTATTGATTTTAATCCCAAAAAATAAATAAATAAATAAAAGATTGCGATTTCGATTTGATTATTTGAAACAACAATTTTAAAAATAAAAAATAAAAATAAAAACGCACGAGACCTGCTCAGCTGTGAATTCCTCAGGGGCGTCGGAATCGTTGTCTTCTCTATCTGACATTGATGCGATTTCGAGTTTCCGTCTCGCTCTTTCTGCTTTGAAATCGAATCAATCGAGAGCGTCAAACTCTAGGGTTTAAACGACATGCCACGGGTTTTGTCTTTTCTGCCATAGCCAGCCGTTTGAAGACTGTGAACGGAACAATCTCATTGGGCTTCTGGGCTTATTCAAGTAACTGAAAAGGCCCATTGCTCTATTGAGAAGATTTTCAATCGGTCCAAATCTAGATTTACAAGAAGGGTAGACCCTTCTATTAATCATGGTTCTAAAATGGTGTTATTATTAACACCCCTACGTTTATTAATAGCACCCCACAAAAGTTTAGAGTGACAAAAAAGCCAACGCAAGTCAAGATTCAACAGCTGCACATCATGCAAGGACGAAGCTTAGTAATGACAAGTAGGAGCGTTGGCTCCCCAAGTTTTTTAAAATTTAATAGGAAAATATGCATATTGCATTAGATGTTTAAGTATACAGATCACGTTTGCCACCATTATAGAATATCTATGAGTGGTGGAGTGTAGGGGTGTACACGGGTTCGGGCCAACCCGGTGACCTAACCCGGACCCAACCCGGATTTTGCCCAACCCAATCACTTTCGGGTCCAACCCGAACCGACTCAGTCAGATCCGATGACATTTAGTTCGGATTATGGATTTTAAAGCTAGAACCCGATGGGATTTTTTTTAACATAACTCATTTATCAAAAATAGAAACTGAACTGAGAGTCAGTCCCTTACTCTCGCTCTCGTCTCGTTCCTCGTTCGCCTCTCTCCCTCTTTAGGGTTCAGCTCCTCTGCGTCTCCGCCGTCCTCAACCTCTCCCTCACCTTCATTTATCTCGTCCTCTCCCTGGGTTCTCCCTCAGTCTCACTTCTTCCAACTCCAAGACGCAGTGCCACGCCACATACGAATCTCTCATTCTCAGATCATCTCTTCCCTCATCTCACTGTCGCCGTCGTGCTTCATCATCGTTCTCTCGCTACCTCACATCGTGCGTCGTCCTTCGAGGTTGCGCCGTCCTCCACCGTGGTGAGTTATCTTCGATTCTAGTGGTTGTGTGTGTGATTCGAACATTGTTTTGTTCATATGTCTAAGTGTGTGTGTGATTCGAACAATGTTTCTTCCTATGTATCAGTGTGTGTGTATGATTCGAATGGTGTGTGTGTTTAGGTTTCTATTTAGGTTTAGGTTTATGTTTCTATGTGTGAGTGTGTGTGTGTGTATGTTTATCTTTGTGTGTTTCTCTGTGTGTGTAGGTTTATGTTTCTATGTGTGTGTGTGTTTAGAAATTCAAGTTTCCATTTTTTTAAGGAAAAAAAAAGAGTGTTTATGGACTTTCATGTACCCAGACCCAGAATTTAGTCATCATTAATTAACATTGAATATTTTTTTTTTGAATGAGAATGTTGCAGATAATTGGTGTGAAAGGCTCTGGTTGGAGTGAAAATGGATATGCCAATCCCAATCAAGGAGAGACTGATCTTTGGGCTGATCTTGACACTGATCTTTATCACTGGACAAAGGTCTTACGCCCTGTGCAGGTATTTCTGAAAAAGGAATATACTAATTGTACAATTTGCCTTGTGTATGTATAACATCATTGTAAAACTTGGGGTTCTATGCTAGCTTTTCCTTGTTATTGGGCAGTGATTTCCTGCTCACATTGCAAAAGCAGAGAAAGAACTGCAGGAGCAAATTAAGTTGATGGATGTTGTGATAGAGGTGCGGGACGGATGAATTCCTATGTCCACAAGTCATCCAAAGGCAAGTTTTGTTTTGTTTTGGTTTTTTGAATTTTATTTGGTATTGATTTGGAGTTAAGATGAATGATGTTCATGTCCTGTGTTTACTTTTAATCTCTATAGTCTGTACACCTTGTCTTAAACAAATTAGTATTTGATTGAACTTTTTTGGTTTTTGATGAAGTTCAACTTGGGTTATATTTATTTGCTGAAGGGTGTCATCAAATTTTGGTTAATGTTCATTGTTGTTTATTACAGAAGTTCCACATTTTGTTATACTGCTCAGAAAGTTGAACTATTTGAAGTTTGAATATTTTATCTCTTATGTGATTTATGAACTTGTTCATTCTTTTTTTTTCCTCTTGATTATTTGTTGAAGTAAAAGCACTTTTGGAAAAAATGGTGCTTAGTTGAAAAATGTCTTGCTTTGTTGTCTTGGATTTTATTTTTATCTGCGATCAGATTTTATTTTATTTTATCGTTCAGAATTTAATTTGTTTGTTTCACAACCCGTGAGCGCATCCAATCCAACCCGTTTAACACCGGTTTGGTTCGGTTCAGACCATTTAGAAATACTGCAGATTTTTTTTTAAATCCAAACCAATCAAATTAATTGGATCGGGCATTGGATTTAGCTAAAATCCATCCAAACCGACTCATGTTCACCCCTAGTGGAGTGGCTACTATTCTTTGTGGCAACCCATGGAACTCCAGGTTTAGCATTGACATTCTTTTAAAAACGCTTTTGGAAATCACAATATGTATCACGCTGGAAGGATGGAGCTCAGCTCTAGTGGGCGTTATAATTGTTTTTCATGTTTTTAAGATTACTTTTATATATACTTTATATTATATACTTTTTATTATTTATTTTTCCCTTCATATACTCATTTTAGAATATAAACATTGTATATTAGTATTTAACTATATTTATATAAATAAAATTATCACATCTTTATATATCATTTTCAAAAAATAATTTATGAATAAACATTTAATAATTTTTAAAAAAATAATTTCAGCTTTTAAGACTAAAAATCAATTAATCTATAATTACTTTTTAAGAGCAATGTGATTTTGAGTCTCTATTGTTCACGTAAAGTAAAAATTCTTTTTCCAGTAATTTATTTGTTTATGAATAATTTTTTTAAATTTATATTTGCTTATTTGATTTTTATTGCATAGTTATATATTACTTGACTATTTTAGCTCCCTCAACAAATTCTGCCAAGCTCCGCCACTTTGCATTTGGGTAAGATTTGTCTGGTTGATGAATTTATCTGCCTACCTGTACAAGTATTAGATCTTGTCCCAACCTCTTTATTTTCTTTAATCTACTTCTCTGGTCTTCTCTTAAAAAAAAAAAACTAAATTAAAAAAAAATCTGTTTTTGACTCGGTGGCCTGAGGCTTTGAGTTTCTGTTAAGATCTTTTTAATAGTTAACGTGGTCATTTCCACAACATGATCAAGTTGATGACTCTGCATTTTGTGCCCATAGTCTTACATAATATTTTCACCTGGTTCGTTGTTAAGACGGTCAAATAGTACTGCGTATGTGTGCGTATTAATTAATTAAAGTTTTTATCCCTAATTACAATGATGGTCATTGATCTCGACTTCAATCTCATCCATCTCTTGTTAGCCTAAGCAACAGTAAAATATGATATTGAATCATTAATTAATTGAATTTGAAAATTTCATTGTTTTCCTTTTCATGCGTTAGGTCGCCTCCAACGCATGTTTAGCAAACTTTTTTTTTTTTGAAAATCATGTTTAACATTAAAAATACTTTTAAGCATACTTTTACTAAAAGAAAAAAATGAAATTTTTGGGTGGAGTGATAGTTTTAGATTAAATAAATGTTTTCACAAGCTTTCTTTTAAAATGTTTTTTTTCAATATAAATTACTTTAAATTTATTTCTAACCAAAATTAAATTTATAAAATGAAATCATCTAAAAACGAAATTTATAAATACTACCTCCGGTCCATATTATAAGAAACAAAACTATAATTTACACAGACCAAAAAGTTGTATTAAAACTTGTTTTTCCTAATTAATACTTCTAAAAGTTATGTTTTCTTCAAAAACTACTATTTCTATGAAATGATATATAATTAATGCATAAGAAGTAGGTATATCTCATTAATATAAGTCTCGTATTAAATAAGAGGGTAAAAATAGAAATTATCAATTACTCCCTCCGGTCTTTTTTATAAGAGACAAAATGACTTTTTTTTTCTTGGTCCTAATTATAAGAAACAAACATAAATTTTCAAATACATTAAATGATAAATTCCATTTATACCCTTATTTAAGTCTCATGTTAGTGGAAGTAATTAAGGAAATGTCATTAATTAGAACTATGAGCCACCATTTTTAATAATGATAGTTTTGGAAAGAAGTTTATGTCTTTGGGTGTATTAATTAAATTGTGATTTCAATGGTATTTTTTGGTATGTGTGAATTAGGGTTTTGTCTCTTATAAAAAGATTGGAGAGAGTAATACATTACTATAAAATTGATATTTATTTCTTATAATTTGGAAAAAAAAAGAGTTCCTTATAATATGAACAGGAGGATTTACCGAAACAATACTAAAACTGTGAAGTCAATAAAAATCAAATTTGTTCTCTTCCTCCGTCCTTCTTTATGTTTTGTTGACTATGAATTGTCCCGTCTCTTGCTGAAAGCGCCGTGCCTTCGTATGGATTTTGCAATTTGGTCTTTAACTAATTGTCCACTTGAAAGATGCAATCCCATGCCTACCAACTCGAATCGCAATATACAACACAGAGGAATAATGAACATATGATTTACTATTTTCTATTATTAAATGAATAAAGTGTATAATAAATCCTCTCAATAGGATGGTTCAAATTGAATAGGGATGGAGCATCCTTTTGGTATTTTGTAGTACGTTTGATAATTTGAGTAAATGCGTTTGTTTGTTTTCCTTCAGATTTGGCAATTTTTCTTTTGAAATATCGATGTATTCTCTTTCTGCCTTATGGGATTTCTTCTCATTTTAGGTTTGTTGTTTCTAAACCGTGTGAAACCACCTGTCGGCCCGAGCACCTGCCCAACCCGCTATCCCAAACAGACGGCAATGGCCCAAAGTATTTCTTCTTCGGTTTTCCTTGGTTTTGAGATTTTGGGCCCCATAATGACTATATCCGACCAATGTCTAGCCCCACATCAACTTGTCCAGTATCCGATCATACACCAACTCGTCAGAACAAGCCTATATATATGTGCTAGTAGAATGATCTTGTTATTGCAAGAAGGTGGAGGTGGAATATATAAAAGATAAAAAGGAAAGCATCTACAAATCAAATTTTTACCCAAAACTAGGGTCGACCCAAGCATAAGGTGGCCAAAACCCTTGCTTTAGGCCTAAAAAAAAATCTTTCTTGTTAGTAAATAGATCTCCAAATAAAATTTGGTATTAGTAGATAAGTTAAACAATTAGCATCTGGCGCGATTGGTGGTGTTTGATTCTCCTAAACTTGGTAGAGCACAAGTTTTGACGTGTTAGGACAAAGTTTATCACTACACCAAATCATGACCTTATTTACACATGACAAATAAAATATACATACATCTATTTATTATTAAATTTATATCTAATTTATGGTTTAAAAATTATAGATGTTGTCTATATTAGATTTTATTTTTACACATACATGAGTAACCAAGACATTTTTATTGTATTTTTTGTAAGACCCTAATCTTTATGTTACACCCTCTCACTTAAAAGTTTATTTTAGGCTACAAATGTGTTGGGTCGGCCCTATCATAACAATGTGAATTCTATAGTCAATATATCGTGTATAGGTCCCGTAAGTGCAGCTGAGATAGTAAAAGGCTGCGGAGACATTTGATGTGTCATGGCACAGTACCCCTTGTAACGACCCGTTTCCGGACCGCTACCGAGCTACACTAAACCTGTATGCGATGCGTTTTAAATATGAACTCTTGTGCCTGGTATGAGAAATGCGGTATTTTTTTTTTTTAAATAAGAAGAATGATTCCCGCATACGCACTCCGAGTCATTCTGACTTTTGAAGCATGGTGCAACTAAGACACAAGACTTAATTCCTAAATAAAACATACAGGCATAATATATAAATATACAAGTCGGAATGATAGTGTATGCAAAATACTGAGTAGTGAATGTACAAAGAAATACACCTACGGTATGACGACCTTCAAGAGAACAATCATACCCTGGGGGTACTTCCGGCAGACACCCACGCAGGGGGCTGCTCCAAAAGTAAACCACCAGTCTACCCTGAGCTCAAAATAATAACTGCCCGACTGGTCACGACATACTATTCCAAAAGAGACACAACTACAGTCATCCATAAGATATATATAACAGTTATCAAAAAGGAAATATCACACAACAGTCAACTATTCGCAACACACTACAGTCCATCACGACAAATAGAAGTCATCGCTCGGATCCTCGAAGAGTTCCTTCTCGTCGCCATTCGTCGGGTCCTCGCATTCTTGCCACCACCTGGGTAACCATCATTGATTGAAGGCACCACGGGAAAGGGTCAACTTCTCAACAAATCAACATAATCAAGGCATAAAGAAATAATTCAAACAACAATGTATAACATTCACCAAACGTGACTCAACCATCTCACTCTAAACTCGACTCAACTCGCTATCCATTTTCTCTCGACTGACAATTATTCCGAATGCACACGCTGCATCAGTATCTTTGGAAAGTCCAGAAGCCTTGGGATCTTCGCTCTCCCTAGGATACTAACTCAGGTCCCATAGCGTGGCGACGCTTAGAAGTCCCCATAAACGGAAAAAGGGGACCTAGCACCCTCTCCGCTATCCGGGTCGCAACTTCAAACGCCAACGACTCGCTAAGCTCTCTCACTCAATGAACAATTCGCCGCATACGATATTCAAAGAGTTATACGCAAGATATTCAACCGCATGTCAAATAAAAAGAGCAGGCTCAACATGAAGAAACGCAATTCAATCATTTAAGCAATAAAAACACCCTGCATGAAGAAACGCAATTCAACAAAGAACACGCACTGGCAAAGATATATTCAATCTCATATCAAATAATGCATAACTCAATCATATCCCAACATTACATACTTGACACGCAAATCAAGGAATCCATCCTCTGCAACTCAATGGAATTAACAGAGAGGTACAAACAAGTGGGGGTTGGGTTCAAGAGACCAACCACAAAGTTTTCACCCACGAATGACTCGGAATATGTTCAATCAAGACGACAACAAAACGAAGGGGTTCGAAGACCCTGACTTCGAACTCGTAGAGTCTCAGACTTCTTCGTATTTAAATAAAGCAATTTAAATAACAAAACAATAGCTTAAGCATATCCAAAGTTGTCCTTACACAGGGACATAAAATGAATCCTAAATGTCTAGAAGTGCCCTTACCTCTTGCCGTCGCTAACGTCGCTCCAACGTCCTTAAGTCCACGTCGCTCATATTCCTCGGTTTCCGCTCCGCACGACCTCGGGTCACTTGAGCCTAACACCACGAACAACTTAGCACAATCTATAATTCTATCTAACTTAAGCTCTCAACTAAGCCCTCTTTCTAACCAATAAACCACTCAAGCATTTACATCATTAACTACTTGAAAAGAAATAAGGTTTTAAAACCAAAACACTTCTTGAAAATTAACTTATCACATAACAATTTAGAAATCTCAACTTACTTGAAAAGTAAAGTTTTGAAACTAAAAATCTTTCTTGAACCTCAAAGCAAGATCATGCAAATAACCATTTTCATAAATTTCAAGGTCTAAACACATATTCATACAAGCATTTATACAAATTAGCAAACCAAGATTTATTTTCCAATTCCTCCATGGCCTCACGGCCTCAGCCTCTTTTTCTTTCAAAAAAACATTTGCAAAAACTTCTTTTTATAATTACATCAATTCCAAGTCATTTTCAAATACACTTCAAGCATCAAAACATCAAGACAACACTAAACATAACTTAAGCACATTTAAGGACATGGTTTAATACAGTTTCCAACAACAAGTTAGTGCCATTTCTATAGCCTTTTTCCTTTCAAAAACAAGTCATGCTCAAAGCCAATTTACAAGTTTCCTAGTTCACTTACTTAAAAACAATTCCAAAACAAGAGTTCCTAAAGAGTTCTTTCAATTAGGCCAATTTCAAAAGTCTCCAAAAACATTTAAATCATGCCAATAATCATGCTAAGAATTTAAAGACAACATGATCAAGTCCTACATGCCATTCTAATCCTTCAAGAATCACTTTTGCACAAAACATAAACTAACTTTTATACTTAAACTTGCATCACTACTCCAATAGCAACTAAATCACCCAAAACATTTTTCACAAAACAACAATCATTTTCCACGACAAGCCCATTCCACTCCCAACTTCAATTAACCCTCTTTTTGAAGAATAGTTTTCTATTAAAACAATACCCAAGAATGCTCTAGTTACAAAACTATTAACCAATACAACAACACAACATTAAATAGGCTAAGAATAACAATTGATTTCACAAAATCACAGCCCAATTAATTCAATTACTATGAGCTAGGAGATACAAAACAATTTTCCTCAACTAAATTAGTGCCCTTTTTCACCATTCTTTTCAATTATGCTTCAAAGCCATAAAGTAATAAATCATATACAATCATGTTGGAAATTCAAAGAATAAAAATGATCATTTCCCTACATGTCATTCTAGTTCCTCAATAAACAATTTTTACAGATACATAAGCTAACACCTATACTAATTCATGCATATCAAGTCCAATAACCTTAGAATTAATCTAAACATGTGATCAAATACTTAAACACCTAAACTAACATCAAAACCACATAATTTCCATGATTCAAGAATAGGTAAATGTTTAAAATTGCAAGTTACATAAGCAAATTACAAACTATGACCTTAATAAACATCAAACCACTTCCAATAACACCAAACAACATCAAATAGTTGATTTAAATTAGGATCACAACCTTTCCCCTTTCTCAAGCCTAGGGTTTTCGCCTTGGAGAGGTAAAATGGTGCTCATCTCCTAACAATCATGAATCAACATACAAACAACAACCAAAACAACAATTATCAGGACATAAAGCAACAAAATCAAGAATAAAAAAACATAGGAAATTTGTTGCCGCTGATATGAACAAGTGTTTTGGGAAGAAAAATTTGATTTTTCCTTACTTGGATAGTTGGATGAAGATGATGAAGTAGAAGAAGAACTAAGAGCAAGAAGTGTTGCAATTTGGAGATGAAATGAAGCTAGAAACCTTAATGAAGCTTGGAACTATGGAGGACATGGAAGCTTCTCTCTAGGCATGAAGAAGATGAAGATGATGGGTTTAGAGAGTGGGGTGTTCGGCTGAATCAATAAGGAAAGGAAGGAAGAAATAAAATGAGGAGTAAGATGGGAGGTGGTTCACGCCAAGGAGAAGAAAGGGGTGGAGTCATGGAAGTACCTTGTTTCTCACTCAAGGCAAGGTGAGAAGATGAAGGTGAAGTGAATATTGGGGATGGGGGTTAGGGTCGCAGACTGTTCTCTCCAAATAGGGAGGGATTACTATTGTATACAACAATTAATAAAAAGGAAAGATTAAATAGACTTTCACTTGGCCTAAGGGAAAAAAAAAACATTTAATGGAAATAAAAATGAATGAGTAAAAGAAGGGGAGGGGAGACTCACGCTGGTCAGCAAAAAGGAATGATAAAAAAAAAATATAATCAAAAGAAATTTTACTTGGTTCAAAACAATTGTGTGGTTTTCCATATCTTAAGCAATAAGACCATGCTTGTCATAAAAAAACAATCAAAAGGTGACACCTACACCAAAGCCCATACTTCCCTTACCCACTCTAATCTCATCTAATCTCACTCTCTCATAGCTACCCTCTAATCTAGAGTCTTAAAATCTAAAAACGCGGTGACGAGAAACTGAAAAACCGAATTGTTTCTCGCCGGAAAAATCCCGGAAAATTAACTCGCGAGGAATTAATTCTCCGCGTGATAATATTATATTATATAAAAATAATAATAAAAATCATTTCAAAACACTCACAATAAGTTACGATTCGATTTTCATCGAAATCGGCTCGCTTTAAATTTTATTCATGGATAAAACTACTCCTATGATTTGAAACGCGATTTAAATTTCAATAGAACATTTCGACAACATTCAAACCATGAATTAATATTAAAATATTAATTCTCAATTCATTTTAGCTCTTGATTCAATTAAATCACTTTCTTAGGAAACAAGTAATTACTTTATTAAAGCATAATTACAACAAAATATACTAATTAACGCTAATTAACGATCGTAAAAATACAAGTGTTACAGTCTCGGCACGAGGTCGATCAGTGGTGCTTGTGCACGCGGTCTCTCACCGACATACGACGCCCTCACTGGCAGACGCGACCTCATCACCGACATACGACTCCCAGACGCGATCTCGACACGGGATCTCGACACGAGGTCTTGGTACGAGGTCTCGACACGAGGTCGATCTCGCCATCAGGTGTTACACCCCTCTTCTCTAAGCTCAGTGTGTGTAAGTCTCGCCGATAGGCTCTTTAAAGAAAAAAAAGAAAAAATGAAAATCCAAGTATAGATTTTATTAGGGGCACTAAAGCCTAAAAAAATGCATTGATATAATTTCATTTCATTTCAATAATAATTGCAATGACATGAACTCTGTTGTGATTTTGTGACTAGACAAATGAACCCATTTCGTCTTCCCCCCCCTAAATTGGTAGGACATAATATTGTTTAAGATGTATTAACCCAAACCAACCAAGTCACTAAGAATAAACTATTACCGAAAGGTTTAAACACATCCGTGAATAAGAAAACCCAAACCAGTATTTATTGTTTTGAAACCTAATCACGGAAGCAAGAGTAGGATAGTGTTATTAGTGTGACGGTGGACCGTTTGAAAAAGAGACACTGTGTAGGGGCCTGAAAACAGATAAGCTATTCCCGTTAGTCAAACATTGTATGATTTGCCTTTTTTTGACCAATAAAGCGCTACTTGCAGTGCCGGTAATTTGCTGTCAGAACACGGGCTTTTTGTGTAGAAGAAAATACAGTGAGGGGTATATTCGTCATTATGTAAACAAAAAAAACAAAAAACGATGTCGATGGACACGCATTATACGTTCTACTTGCAACAAAAAACCCACGAAACAAGTGTGAATGAGAAGGTTCTCTGCACGGCTGCACCCGTCAATTTGCTTATGCTGCTCCTTCCTTTTAGTATTGTTTTCCGTTGGAGAAAAACGTTAAGCTGAGTGACAAGGGACAATTCCTTTTCCTTTTTCAATTTTCATTAATGAAAATTTATTACTCTTTTATTTCGTACTCCAACTATTCAATTTCAAACTCAAATCTTCGAGAGGGTGTGGTGAATTACTTCCTCAACTGCTACAACCATTAATTTCAACCTCTGCAGAACATTGAAGGTATGCATATTAATGTCTCACAATTACTTCAAATTTTCAGTTTTTTTTTTCAAATAATTTTTTTTCCCATCAAAGTCACACACTGCTTCTCTTAGCATTAATTGAGATAGATAAGCTACCCAACAGCATCGGTCGCAAGCTTTAACTTCTCATTTAATCCCTCACCTGAAAGATAACACTGATTTTCCAATTTCTTAAAAAGATCAAAACTTTGGACAATTCAAGCTGAACTCTGTTTTTCTTTTCAGTTGCAGAAGGGTGATGCTATTAATCAGCGATTCAAATTACGCACTTCAATTTTCATCCCGTAAAAATGTTTCTTCATCACCACAAGATAAATCTCGCCATCGCGATCACGATTTTCTTGTTATGCACAACAAGAGGACAGAGCAACACAAACTGCCAGAACCGTTGTGGAGAGCAGACACTTCAGTACCCTTTTGGATTCTCCGAAGGTTGTGATATAAAACTAAACTGTAAAAATAATCAAGTCCAAGTTGGTGAATTTCTGGTCCAGAATTTAACTAGTAACAGCATATTCATCTATCTCCCTGCAAAATGCAACCGTACCATGGAGTCCATTCGTCCACTTTTCGGTAACAACTTCGCTCCCACACGGAATAATAGCTTTCTGGTGCAAGATTGTTCGGCTTCTCTTGGTGGTTGTGTTATTCCTGCTTCAAGTTTTGTTGGTAACCGGATTGAAGTGGAAAGCTGCGATAGCAGAAGTGGTAATATCAGTTGCTTTACACAGAAGCAACAAGATAATCAAGTGGTAGATTTTTTGACATATGATGAATTGAACAAAACTGGGTGTAACTATTTGTTCTCAGCGGTTGCTGTTGAGCAGAGGAAAGAGATTTCGCTGCAGTTTCAGGCGATTGAGTTGGGATGGTGGCTTCAAGGGTCGTGTCAATGTTCTCCCAACGCTACCTGCACAGAGGTTCATCTAGAAGGAGGGAGTTCCGGGTTCCAGTGTCGGTGTCTTGATGGTTTCCAGGGAGACGGCTTCGCCAACGGCACCGGTTGCCGGAGAGGTGAGTTCAGAATTTACTATTAAATAATAATAAACAAAACTATAATTCACAAGTAGCAATAAATTGAATTGAAACTTGATTTTCTTAAGTAATACTCCCTCTGGAACCATTTATAAGGTAAAAAGTCATTTCCAGATTCGTTAAAAAATGCATGTATTTGGTCTAATTTTTGGACCAGATACATACATTTTTTAACGAATCTAGAAATGATTTTTTGCCTTATAAATAGTTCCGGAGTAGTATTTCTAAAAGTTGAGTTTTTTTTTTTAAAACTACTCCTTTTATGAAATAATATATAATTAATATATAAGAAATAGGTATATCTCGTTAATATAAATCTCGCATTAAATAAGGAATAAAAATAAAAATTAACAATTAATTTTTATGAAATAATATATAATTATAAAATAAGGGATAAAAAGTAGGTACATCTCGTTAATATAAATCTCGCATTAAATAAGGGATAAAAATAAAAATTAACAATTAATGTATTATAAAATTAATATTTGTTTATTATAATTTGCATCAAGAAAATAGACACTTTCTTGTATTATACGTTATATGTTTTTTATTTTATTATTGAATGGTCTAAAGGGAAGTTTATGCTTTATTAAGGGCCCCTCCCCTCGTATATAAGTCATATCTGGAAGATTTGTTTTATTGTGGTCAAATGAGCCACAACAACTTTTCCTTTGTGACAAGCAACAGCCTCATTTTTTTAAATGTTGTAGTTTTGTTGACTATGAGGGCCCTCGCAGGCTCCTAGAAATCAGATTGCTACGTTTAGACGATCTGAATAGTTTGATCTTGATCGGATAATACACGTTTTAAGATAGAATTTTGTATCTAAATTACTCAATTGAAAATCTGAGTAATCAGATGGGGATCAAACAGCCCAGATCGTTTGACTACAACAACTGCGATATTTTTTTAAACGCAGAGATCCTTAATTTTGCAGAGATATCGAAGTAAAACAACTATTCATTGCTTGGTTTCCTGTCTAAATTTTATGCATACTAATTTTGATGCTCCTGCTGTTGAATTCATTTTCATGGAAAAAAAAAATAGGCAGGAGATATGGGAAATGGATAGGTGTTATTGTTTTGAATTTTGTTGTTTTGGCGTGCGTTACTGTTTTGAATGGCAGCTTAACCAAAGAAAGAATCCTTGAAAAATCAAAGTCAACATTGTCCTAGCTGCACATGTGCGGTGGGATGGATTTGAATTTTTCTTTATATTGATGGTGGTCAAAAGAAAGAGATCGGTGACAATACAATCACAATCAGAGGGATTAAGATTTAGGAGATGACCTAATACCAACTTGATTTACTTGTAACTTTAAGCATGCGGACTTCACCGACAAAACAACTTACTTACCTCTCCATGTTTTGTTAACAATGGAAATTGAGTGTGATGCCAGTATCTCAAATAAAATATCTAATTAAAATAAGAATCAAACGGGAAACATTGGCTGTGCCACGTCATTTGCAATAAGTTTGTAGACTTTGCATGAGATTGAATATTTTTTTTGCAATAAGTTTGTAGACTTTGCATGAGATTGAATATTTTTTTTAAGTGGTTTATAATCAAAATTTTGCAGAAGAATATTTTAAAAACAAAATCTTAAAAATTAATCAAAACTAAACGAACAATCTGTGATTAATGACAGTGTATTGTGCAAAGTTCTTTTTGACGCAGTCAACAAGGAACATTTTAGATATTGATAGGTCATCCAAATCTGTTGGTTGAGAATAAACTATTGTAGTAATCATCTAATGGTGATTAATTTTATCTTTTTGTTTGTTCATTTAGTAAATATTGTCATCTTTTTAATTCTTTGTCTATGGTTGCCTTTGTCATCATCAGCTCCAAGCTGCAGTGCTTCAACACTAACATCCGGGGGATGTGGGAATGCAACCAAAATCGGTGTTGTCGTTGGAGGTATAACCTTACATCTTTATGCATAGATAAATATATTTCTGATTCTGAAATTTTTTAATGAAGAATTGTGATTAATGCTACATGGTTGTTCACACTTAACAGTGAGTGTAACTGGAGTTTTGGTCGTGGCTGCTCTCATTCTTCTATGCTACTGTGCCAGGCGCCGTTTTACTTGGTTGAGAAAACATACCAAAGTAAAGCGTCTATTACGCGAAGCTGCAGGGAATCCTAGTGTGCCTTTCTACCCTTACAAAGAAATAGAAAAGGCCACAAATTCTTTCTCTGATAAACAAATGCTGGGAACGGGGGCTTTCGGTACCGTTTATGCTGGAAAACTTCACAATGATGAGTGGGTTGCTATAAAGAAGATAAGGCATAGAGACACCAACAGTGTTGATCAAGTCATGAATGAGATCAAGCTCCTTTCTTCAGTGAGTCACCCGAATTTGGTTCGCCTCTTAGGTTGCTGCATTGAGGAGGGAGAGCAGATACTTGTTTATGAATATATGCAAAATGGAACACTGTCTCAGCATTTGCAAAGAGAGAGGGGTAAAGGTCTTCCATGGACAATTCGACTTACCATTGCTTCTGAAACTGCTAATGCTATAGCATATCTCCATTCTGAAATTCATCCCCCAATTTATCACAGAGACATAAAATCCAGTAATATACTATTGGATTATAACTTCAAATCTAAAGTTGCTGATTTTGGGCTTTCTAGGCTTGGAATGATAGAAACATCACACATCTCAACCGCTCCACAAGGGACTCCAGGTTATGTGGATCCCCAATACCATCAGAACTTCCATCTTTCTGATAAAAGTGATGTCTACAGCTTTGGAGTGGTTTTGGTAGAGATAATAACTGCCTTGAAAGTGGTTGATTTTGGCCGACCTCAGAGCGAGGTTAATTTAGCTGCACTTGCTGTAGATAGGATTAGGAGGGGTTCTGTAGATGAGATCATAGATCCCTTTCTTGAGCCAAATAGAGATGCTTGGACACTATATTCTATTCATAAGGTGGCTGAGCTTGCATTTAGATGCCTTGCTTTTCATAGTGACATGAGGCCTACTATGATGGAAGTGGCTGAAGAGCTAGAACACATCAGGCGCAGTGGATGGGCAACTATGGAGGAAACCATATGCTTGGGTTCATCGGTCGGATCCGTGAGTTCATCGCCTCGCAATGGAAGTGAGAAATCACTGAGCGGTATTAAGTTTAAGAAGGCAGGGCAAGGGAGTGAGGTATTGATCGTTCCGCCAAAGGAGGAGAGCTTTTTGCATTCTATGGAGGTGAAGGACAGCTCCCCTGTGTCAGTGCATGATCCTTGGTCAAGTGGACAAAGCTCACCTTCAACAAACAGCTTGTTGGGAAATGTCATTCGGTGACATAAGCCTCCAGCAATGTGAATAATACTAAAGGCAGATATATAACAGTTTTCTTTTCTCTTTCGGTTGTTATTGCTATAGATATTTTTATGTGTGATTAAGATTCTGCTTTACTAACAACTTCCAAAGCTTATATATGCAAAAACCATGAGCAATAGATATACAAATTCTCTATGCAGACAGGATGTAAACTATGAATAGTTATTATGTATAATTATGGCCGGTAAAAACCAATATCTTAGGCTATAACTGTCTATCAAGTAAGCATAGCTAAAAGAAAAAATGCGCAAAATTACAGGCATTTGGTGTCTCGATGGTCTAAGTAACAGAAATGGATTGCCTGCAGTACAGTCACGCAATTGCACTGTTGTAGATCTGGTCCGTCTGATCTTGATCGGATGATCCACGTTTCGACTTCGTGTTATGGAACCGTTAAGCAAAATTGGAATACGAGTCATCCGATTGAAATCGAATGGCGGAGATCGCGTGACTACATTGTTATCCTAACTGCAGGAAATCCAAGTCTCTTGAGTAACGTAGGCAGCACTTGATGCCATATGACTATACGTTGCAGCCATGTCTATGCATTAAATTTAACGTTGCTTCAATTTAGTCTACCGTGTGGTCACCAAGCCTAACACTACATATGTATTAACAACTGGAGGGGTGGTTCTATGCCCTATTTTTGCTGCTTGTTTCTTTTTACCCCGCTAAAAAAAGATTGTTTCTATGATGTTTTGAAATAGCACATGGATTAAAGTTTCAGTTATGTTCTGAAATATCATTTTAAAATTGCTGAACCTGAAGTGATTGGCCCTTAGAACTAGAAGAGTGTCCAAGCAAAAGGGGAATAGAAATACAAATTTCGTAGAAGACAGCAAAAGATAACCACCGATCCAGACTTGTGTCGAGTAATTGACACAAGCGTCTCAAATTTTCAAACATTTCAGCAATTGTTATTTAAATTTTTTAGTTGCGGGCAGTTAATTTTGATCAGAGCAAAATTAAGGATGGAGTAGCAAACTTGTCAGCATTCAAGTGCACAGAGATTGCGTGAAAATGTACATTTGAGCTAACAATTGCCTTTGATATCTGGTTTTACTGATCTATGACAGACTTGTACAATGTTCATAATATAATAATAAGCTTGAAATGATGAATATACAAAAAAAGGCTAGAAGAGCAATGAGTTAATTGTCTATGAGCAATGAGTTGGATATAACGAATTACTGTAATGAGCTAGAAGAGCAATGAGTTGAATATACAAAAAAAGGCTAGAAGAGCAATGAGCTAACAATTGCTCACTGACAAATCTAACGAATTACTGTAAAACAGTAAAAGAAAGTATTGTATATTGTCAATTTGTCATCTAACCATGACTTCTTGGATCAACAACTTGGTGCACCTTTCTTGCTTCAGCACTTGAATATTGTCCTACGACACGTGCATGAGGCACCGACGTTTCTCCACGGGCAAGGGCATCGACATTTTCAAGCAAGTACTGTCTTGGAAGCCTGCCTACAACATTACCCTCCTCATTCCCTTCTTTATCAAGGAATGCAAAGTGTGGAATACCCTCCACACCAAACTCATCAAGCTCTTGCTCCCACTTTGTGTTATCCACATTCAACATCACAAAGTTCACTCGATCCCTGTTTTGAGAAGTAAATGGTGTAAAGAGTCAGTATAAGCACACGCCAAAATTAACAACTATACCGATATTTTGCAATTTTTTACAAAACATGAGTGTTGGTATTACTATTTCCCGGAAAATAAGGCATCAACAGAGGTGAGAAATAGAAGTGATTACTTGTACTGCTGCTCTATTTTGTAGACATCAGGAGCTAATTCCCGACACACTTCACACCAATCTGCATAAAACTCCACGACAGTGGGTTTCCCATTTGAGAGAGCCTGGAACATCCAAAACCATAGTACAAAAACTATAAGAAAATACGAGTAAATTGGTCCATAAAATTGTAGTACTGTATCAACCTAGCTTCTCACGTTATTAATATTCCAAAATAATTTGTGAAATTGCAAAATGTTAGTCAGGTTCGTCCCTCGATCTAGATCTATTAGCAAATACATCACTAATATTATTTACTTAGTTTCAAATACATCCTGACATTACCAACTTAATGTCATTATAGTCCCTGTAAATACCAACGGAGGGACAAATCTGATTGATATTTTGCAATTCCAGTGATCATTTTGGAATATTAATAATATGGGGAACTAGGTTGATTCCATCCTACAATTTCAGGAGCCAAATTGGATATTTACTCAAAAAATATGGAGCAGATAATATTGCAACAACCGCAAATGAACTTAAAAATCTGGTAAGCAACATATAATTGGATATAAGAAATTCACTTTAGAACCGCTAACTTTTCAATTTTATGATTATATCTCTTCATTTTTCTTCGAAAGTGAATTATATTACTTTAGAGGAAGTAGCAGATAATTAACACTAAGGCCATTGTGCCAATATATCTTACCTTAAAAGAAAGACCCTTTTTTTCCCTCAGCAACAGAAATAGTTGTATTTTGGGCACAGCCTAATTATCTTTGTCTATGTGGGAAGCAAGACAGAAGAATATATTGAAATGGGTGCTAAGTATGGGAAATGAACCTCTTCGAAAGGTAATGCAGCGGCAGAGAGATCCTTCAAAGAAACACCAAAATCCAATCTTGTAAAAACGAAAAGTCCCAAAGCTGCTAAGGTAGAAACAACTGCGATTCTTCTATTAATATCTTTGCTTGGTAATTGAGGAAGGCCAGTAGTATCTACGGTCGAACTTGTCGTCTTACTGGTCTGACTGTTGCCCGTGCTAGGCTCAACCACCACTCGTATTTCCTGAGACAGAGAACAGAAATTGAAGGAAGTTAGCTACGAAATAAACAACCTCGTTGCTTGTTTTGTTTTTGTACTAAGAGCTAAGGTTACGAAAGCAATAACGGAAATTTGTTTACCGTTGTTGAGGTATCCTTTTCCTCGAGGTTTGGATCTGTTTGGCAAGCTAAGGTCTGGAATTTGCGAATTTTGATATGACGCTGGTGAGGATTTACGATGAATTGGTGAGGTGGAGGCATGCGGATGCATGGTCGGAATCTATGGAGTCCGATGGGATTTAAAGATAGGCGAGCCATCCACGGGGGTGCCCAAAAAAAAATCTTGTGGTTGCTTGAGCAAGCAATTAAAAGGACTAACTACACTATCCTCAACTTCATTGCAACCGATGCCGCTTATGACACACTCTCCTACTTTTGTCTCTACGTAACATTACATTACATTTTTTTTTTTGTTAGAGAAATCGTAGGGCGAGAGAATGACACTCCAGTTCAAAGTAGAAAAAGCCTTCACACTACTCTATTTCTTATTACAACAAGAAAAAAATAAAAAATACAAAAATTAATAAAGCTTATTTAATGTCATATAATTGAAATGTCATTTCAAATATACCCCTCACATATTATATTTACAATGTCATTAATTCATAGAAATAAAGAAATCTGGAAATATGTAAAGTTACAACACATAGGTATAAAATGAATTTTTATAATAAATACATCTTGAAATTAATTGTTTTTTCTTATAATTGTGACAAAAAAATTCAAAAATTTTCTTTTTTTTTTGAGCAAAAAAGTTACTGCATTTCATTCATAATCAAAGCCTCAATACAAAGCGGAACATGATAAAAAACTTGGTGACTAGCTATGAATAATGCTTCCCTGGCAAGGGAGTGAGCAACATTATTCGCTTGTCTCCTAACACAACTTATGCTAAAGTTTGGAAGGAAAAAAAAAGGATCTCAAGGCAGTCATTGATGATCATGCCAAATTCAGAATTATCAGTCTTAGGGTGATTAATACTATGAGCAACTACTTGACTATCTACTTCAAAAATGACATGATTCATATCCTGTTCAGCTGCCCACTTCAAAGCCTTTAACAGGCCAACTGCTTCTCCTTCTGCAGGATTAAGGAAAAAAGGCATGGTATCCATTATAGCCACTTGAAATTCACCCCTATGGTCACGACAACAAAGACCAATACATGTTCTTCCTTCAACCATTGAAAAACCAACATCTATATTTATTTTAAGGTGATCTGTTGGAATTAAGTCCCACATCGGTGGGAACTTAATTTGGGTGCTCCCTTGGAGCCTATATAAGGAGGCCCAAGTTAAATTTTTATATCATCCCAAATCTTCTTCTCTTCTCATCTTTTATTGTTTCTTATACTCAACAAGAGTATTGTGAGAGTATTTGTGAGGTATTTTGTGAGAGGTATTCTTGTAATATTTTTCCACATAGTGAAATTCTTTTGGTCTTGCCCCGTGGTTTTTCCCTTATTTGTTAAGGGTTTTCCACGTAAATTTTGTGTGTTCATTTCCTTATTTTCTCGTCTCTTATTTTAGTTGTATGACACCATCTGATACTCTGGTACCTAACAGTGGTATCAGAGCCAGGTTGGTGATACTATTCCGCTGCGTCACTTTAGGAAGGTGTTGGTTCTTAGTATGCTATGTGGTTGCAAAGATTATGCGATCCGCCACATCGGAAAAGAATTGTTCTAAATAGTGTGGTAGTATAAAAGTGTATGTCTAGTAAAGTTCTGGCTAAGGAAAGACAAGGTTTTTAAGTACGCTTAGCGACACCTCTCTTTCCTGGGAATTTACTTGGTGCACTCTTTACGGGCTACAGTCACTTTTTCGGTATATAGTACTATTCACAGACACGGTTACTATTCACACGTGTGGTTGTATACTTTTACAGTAATTGTTAACATATACTGGATTTGTTCTGGTATACGGGATAATGCATAATACTTGTTCACGATATCTTGTGCTATTCATCGTGAAATAGTGTAATCCTGCTCGTTCGTGGTACAACCATGGCGACAAAATTTGAGATAGAAGTTCAATGGGAGTAATTTCTCCTGTGGAAATTGAAAGTAGCGGCAGATTCGAGGAAGGATAATTGCTTTGAAGCAATCGAAGGTAGACCCACAGATATGGTGATGAAAAGTGGAAAGAGAAGGATGACAATCTTTGTTGCCAATTTGCACCTAGCAATGGCGGATTCAGTTTTGTCAAGTGTTGCAGAAAAAAAGACTGCAAGGGAGATTTGGGATGTACTTAACAAATTGTACGAGGTTAAGTCACTTCACACAAGAATATTCTTGAAGAGGAAACTCTACACTCTTCGAATGAGTGAATCCACATTAATGACGGATCACATTAACACCCTGAACACGCTATTGGCTCAGCTCACAGCATCTGATTTCAAAATAGCAGAAAATGAACGTGCAGAACTTTTACTTCAGAGTTTACCAGATTCGTATGATCAACTCATCATCAACATTACAAACAACAATGTTGCTGACACTCTTCACTTTGATGATGTTGCCGGTGCAATCCTTGAAGAAGAATCCAGGCGCAAGAATAAGGAGGAAAGGTCAGAAAGTTCGAAGCAAGCAGAAGCTTTAACGATGACGAGAGGCAGATCAACAGAACGTGGCCCCAGTGGGAGCCAAGATCGTGGTAGATCAAAATCTCGAAGAAGAAAGAATCTCAAATGCTACAACTGTGGCATGAGAGGGCACTTGAAGAAGGAGTGTTGGAACAAGAAGAATGGAGAGAAGACCTCAGAAGCATCAACCTCGCAAGGTTGTGTTGCAAGTACCTCAGATGATGGAGAAATCCTGTATAGCGGAGCAACAAGTTCTAAAGGTGGAAGGAAGCTCAATGATGTCTGGATAGTGGATTCAGGTGCGACATGGCACATGACTTCACACCGAGATTGGTTTTGTACTTATGAGCCTGTCTCGGTAGGATCCGTGTTTATGGGAAATGATCACGCCTTAGAAATCGTTGGAATCGGTACTGTCAGAATAAAGATGCAAGATGGTACTGTTCGCAAGATACAAAGTGCGACATGTGAAGGGCTTGAAAAGGAATCTATTGTCCACTGGGCAATTGGATGACCTCGGGTGCAAGATCCATATTGAAGGTGGAATCTTGAAAGTAGTGAAGGGCAATCTTGTGGTGATGAAAGCAGAAAAGATCACAAGCAATCTATACATGCTTTTGGGAGATACGTTACAAGAGGCGGATGCATCAGTTGCATCAGCGAGCCATGAAGAATCAACGATGATGTGGCATCGCAGGCTAGGCCATATGTCTAAGCGTGGCTTAAAAGTCCTTGCAGAACGCAGTCTCTTACCCGGGCTCAAGACGGTAACTTTACCCTTCTGTGAGTACTGTGTGACAAGTAAGCAGCATAAATTGAAATTTGGAAAAGTAACTACCATAAGCAAACACATACTAGACTTGATACATTCTGATGTGTGGGAGTCGCCGGAAACATCCATGGGGGGAGCAAAGTATTTTGTATCATTCATTGATGACTACTCTAGGAGATTGTGGGCGTACCCGATCAAGAAGAAGTCAGATGTGTTTCCAGTATTCAAGGAGTTCAAAGCACAAGTAGAGCTTGAAACTGGGAAGAAAATCAAGTGCTTGAGGACAGACAATGGAGGAGAATATGTAGATGGTAACTTTCTATCATTCTACAAGCAAGAGGGTATTACGAGACAATTCACTGTTGCACATACACCTCAGCAGAATGGTGTAGTAGGACGGATGAACATGACTCTCCTAGAAAGAACAAGAGCTATGCTGAGAACAGCAGGATTGGCCAAATCTTTTTGGGCAGAAGCAGTCAAAACTGCCTGTTACGTGATAAATCGATCGCCATCAACAACGATTGGTTTGAAGTCACCAATGGAGATGTGGAAAGGAAAGCCGGTAGATTATTCTTCTTTACATGTGTTAGGATGTCTTGCGTACATAATGTACAACTCCCCAGAAAGAACAAAGTTGGATCCAAAATCCAGAAAATGTATATTCTTGGGTTATGCTGACAATGTCAAGGGGTATCGCTTGTGGGACCCCACTGCCCGCAAGCTTGTTGTTAGCAGAGATGTAGTCTTTGCAGAAAATGAATTACAAAGTGAGCAGAAAAATGACAGCACTTCTAAAGAGACTGCTATAGTGCAGTTGGAGAGAAAGACTCAAGAAGATGATGCTTCTGAAGCAGAACCAGAGCACATAGAACAAAATGAGGTCAATGATGAAGGAGTTCGACGATCAACACGTCAGATAACGGCACCATCGTGGCACTCAGACTATGTCATGGCCTGCCATGATGCATACTGTCTTTTGACCGAAGAAGGTGAACCATCAGCTCTTCAAGAAGCGTTGAACAGTTCAGATGCTTCTCAATGGATGACAGCAATGCAGGAAGAAATGGAAGCCCTACATAGAAATAAGACTTGGGAACTTGTTGAACTTCCAAAGGGTCGGAAAGCCATCGGGAACAAATGGGTGTTCAAAATTAAACGAGACGGCAATGATCAAGTGGAACGGTATCGTGCCAGACTTGTAGTCAAAGGTTATGCTCAGAAAGAAGGGATAGACTTTGACGAGATATTTTCTCCAGTTGTCAGACTTACTACTATCAGGGTAGTGTTGGCAATGTGTGCTGCATTTGATTTACATCTTGAACTGTTGGATGTAAAGACTGTTTTTCTTCATGGAGAGCTTGAAGAAGAAATTTATATGCTCCAACCAGAAGGCTTTAAAGAACAAGGAAAAGAAAACTTGGTTTGTAGGTTGACCAAATCTCTGTACGGTCTAAAGCAGGCGCCCAGATGTTGGTACAAGAGATTTGATTCCTTCATAATTAGCCTTGGTTACAACAGATCGAGTTGAGACCATTATGCATTACTACAAGAGGTTTGATGATAATGATTTCATCATTTCTTTGTTGTATGTGGATGACATGTTGGTGGTAGGCCCCAACAAAGATCGAATCCAGGAATTAAAGGCACTGATTGGCTAGAGAGTTTGATATGAAGGACTTGGGACCCGCAAACAAGATTTTAGGGATGCAAATTCACCGAGACAGAAATGATAGGAAGATTTGGCTTTCTCAAACGAATTATCTAAGGAAGGTCTTGCAGCGCTTCAACATGCAAGATTGTAAGCCAATTTCTACCCCGCTTCCTGTCAATTTTAAATTATCCTCACGTATGAGTCCTAGCAATGAAGCGGAGAGGATGGAAATGTCTCGAGTACCGTATGCATCAGCGGTGGGAAGCCTTATGTATGCCATGATATGTACAAGACCAGACATTGCATAAGCAGTGGGAGCGGTTTGTCAGTTTATGGCAAATCCAAGTAGAGAGCATTGGAATACTGTTAAGAGGATCCTTAGATACATCAAAGGAACCTCAGATGTTGCATTATGTTTTGGAGGATCAGAATTCATTGTGAGGGGTTATGTTGATTCAGATTTTGCAGGTGATCTTGATAAAAGGAAATCCACTACTGGGTATGTATTCACGATTGCGAGGGAGCGGTGAGTGGTTATCTAAGTTACTGTTGTTGTAGCTTTGTCTACTACTCTGAGGTGAGTACATGGCAGCTACCCAGGCTTGCAAGGAAGCTATCTGGATTAAAGGTTTAATGGAGGAACTCGGGCACAAGCAACAGATGATTACTGTGTATTGTGACAGTCAGAGTGCCTTGCACATTGCAAGGAATCCAGCTTTTCATTCCAGGACAAAGCATATAGATACCCAGTATCACTTTGTTCGTGAAGTGGTAGAGAAAGGAACCGTGAATATGAAAAAGATTCACACTAAAGATAACCTAGCAGATGTGATGACGAAGCCAATCAATGTTGACAAGTTTATTTGGTGTCGATCCTCCTATGGCCTATCAGAAATGTAAGCGACATGGAATGGCAAGCCAGAAAGAGTGGTGTGAAGATATGATTGACTCAATCAAAATCTTCAAGTGGGAGAATTGTTGGAATTAAGTCCCACATCGGTGGGAACTTAATTTGGGTGCTCCCTTGGAGCCTATATAAGGAGGCCCAAGTTAAATTTTTATATCATCCCAAATCTTCTTCTCTTCTCATCTTTTATTGTTTCTTATACTCAACAAGAGTATTGTGAGAGTATTTGTGAGGTATTTTGTGAGAGGTATTCTTATAATATTTTTCCACATAGTGAAATTCTTCTGGTCTTGCCCCGTGGTTTTTCCCTTATTTGTTAAGGGTTTTCCACGTAAATTTTGTGTGTTCATTTCCTTATTTTCTCGTCTCTTATTTTAGTTGTGTGACACCATCTGATACTCTGGTACCTAACATGATCAACTAGTGGAGGTTTCCAGCCTTCAATAGTTTGAGATGAAGCTTGATGGTCTTGTGGTTGCCTTGATGTCATTCGAGCTAAATTCCAATCAACCCAAAACTGATTAGCCCGAGCCACAACTTGTCTAGGATCTGTGTTTGCATTCTCCCAGAGTTTTTCATTTCTCATGCGACAAATACTCCACAAAGTCATAGCAAATTTGGCTTTTGTTTCTTGATCCCATTGAGTTAGCAACCGAAAGCATAAGTCAGAAAATTGCTCACCCGGTTGCCTTATCAAATCAATATCAGCTGTCAAATGTTGCAAATTCCAACAAGGCCTCACAACTGGACAATCCAAAAGAGTATGCAAATTATTCTCATCATTTATTCCACACAAAACACATTGATTTGCACATTGCATACCTCTTCTTTGTAATTGATCCCTCGTTGGTAAACATTTCCTACAAGATCTCCAAATAAACATTTTAACCCGAGGTGGAACCTGAAGCTGCCAAATCAAATTCCAATCTCCAGTCACATAAAGGTGAGTAGCATCAACTAATTGAGTCATGGCCATTCTATATGCAGATTTCACAGAATATTCCCCATTTCCACATTGGTGCCATATAATTCTATCACTTGTTACATAATCGAATAGAGGGGTTGCAAGAATTACCTTCGCTATGTCAGGTGGGAAAATGTTTCTGATTAGGTCCACGTTCCACTGCTTATAGTGCGATAGCCAAAGATCCTTAACACGAATTTGACTCAGTTGGACAGATAATTGAGGAGGGCACTGCAGAATATGTCCATTTCGCAGCCACGGTGCACCCCAAACCGGCACTTGGGAACCATCACCTAGGGGTGGACACCGGTCGGTTACGGCCGGATTCGGGTGAAAAAATAACAATCCGGAGAAAACCGTGGGTGAGAATATCTCACCCACTCCCGTCCATTTAAGCCTCCGGTTAGATCGGGTAACGGTTAGGACGGGTTTGTGGGTCCACGGGTGGGTTGGGACAGTTGTAATTCCAGAACAGAGAAAAATGATCTCAAACTTTGCAGACATACAAGAAGAACAAAAGGCTGAAAAAATCTGAAAAAAAAATCCATCCTTTTCAACAAATTTAACACAAAAAAACCACAAAAACCAAAAAAAAAATTCAACATTTTCAAATTGGGATAAAAGGAGCATTTGCTAGCTTGTGCCTGAGATATAAACAGAACTGGTATCTTCTCAAACAGTCCATAAAAAAAAATCAATCCAAAAAAATACATTACAAAAAATCAGCTTTTAATAAACTAAGTATTCACCACAGGATAACATATTTGAAAGAAGGGATGCTGAACAGATCTGGTGTTGTAAAAGCAATAAATCCCTTGCACAGAACATCTACATATGGCAGAAGTGAAGAATGGTTCTGATGCTTGAAGATCTGAGGCTTGAAGAATAGCTCGAAGATGCCGCTAAGGGACGACGATGTATGACGTCGCGGCCGACGATGAAGCAGCTAAGGGACGCAGGGAAGACGACGGAGCAGCTAGGTGTTTGCTTGCTCTGAGAGAGAGGAGGGAAATGAGAGAGGTGAGATGAGGAGAGGTTGAGAGAGGTGAAATGGGGTTTTTGTTCTCTTATCTCTTTCTATTCCACGGTACAAGTGCTGAGTAGTGCTTTGAAAATTGGTAATGCAATAAAGCATAAAATATTTTACAATAAAGCTTTGGCTTTTACTATAGCTTCAGCATTTTCCATGAATGCTTTTTCAATAAAGCAGGCTGCTACACCTGCGCTGCAGCCAGTGAGGTAGCGAATAGTCGCATCATGTTACCTTTGAGTATGTTGTAGCTTCTGTATCGGTCGGGTTCGGTCATCGCTGAAATTCTTTAGGTGATTCGAACCCGCCCATTTACATCCGTTCCAGACTGAGTTAACGCATCGACAACCCGAATACCCGAAATTTGCTTCGGGCTTCTCGGATTCGGGTCGGAAACGGGTTTTTGTCCACCCCTACCATCACCAATTCGCCACCTTATTCCTTCTCTAACCAAACCTCTAGATGACCAAATACTTTTCCATGCATAAGATGGATTATGACCAATATTAGCATTCAGAAAATCACCATTAGGAAAATACTTTGCTCTAAAAACTTGTGAAACCAATGCACTCGGGTTATCAATAAACCTCCATGCTTGCTTACCAAGCATTGCCAAGTTAAAGGCATAAACATTACGAACACCTAGCCCTCCATACCTTTTAGGAACTGAGAGTTTGTCCTAATCCATCCATTTGATTCCGTTATTATCTCTGCTGCTAGAGCCCCAAAAAAATGAATTTAGCATTCTTTGTATTTCATCCCCCAATGTTGATGGAATAAGATACATAGACATGCAATACGTAGGAATTGCTTGGGCAATTGATTTAATAAGAATCTCTCTTCCTGCCATAGATAGCATACGACCATTCCACGAACTAATCCTCTTCCAAATTCTGTCTTTCACAAAAGAGAAAGCCTCCTTTTTATTCCTCCCAACCATAGATGGTAGACCAAGATACTTTCCCACACCCAAAGTTTCTCTCACTCCCAGAATATCAGAGATAGCTACTCTGTCTCTTTGAGCAACATTTCGTGAGAAAAAGATTTCAGATTTTATAAGATTGATAGCTTGGCCCGATGCTCGTTCATACTTTTGCAATAGCCACTTTAAAGCTACTACTTCATTTTGCAATGCATTCACAAAAATGAAAGAATCATCACCAAATAAAAGATGGGAAATTACAGGTGCTCTATGACAAACCTTTATACCATGGATAAGCCTTTTAGCTTCAGCATCCTTCATAAGACTAGAAAAACCTTTCGCACACAGAATGTAAAGCAAAGGTGATAACAGATCACCTTGTCGGATGCCTCTTTTAGCTTCTCTAGGGCCAACTGAATTGTGATTCATGATGACCGAATATCTAACTGAGGTCACGCACATCATGACCCACTTCACCCATTGATCATCAAAACCAAGTTTAAGCATGATTTTCTCCAAGTAACCCCAACACATTCTATCATATGCCTTCCTAATATCAAGTTTTAAGGCAACCCCACCTTTCTTTCCTTCCCTTTTACATTTCAAGTAGTGAACTACCTCATTAGCAATAAGAGCGTTATCTACAATAGACCGTCTGCCAATAAAAGCAGACTGCTCCTCTGAAATGCACTTTGCTATGACGTTGTTTAATCTATTAGCAAGTACATTTGAGAGAATCTTGTAGACCACGTTATATAGGGAGATGGGCCTGAGATCACACATAGAAGAGGGTTGATCACACTTGGGAATGAGTACAATACTTGTAGAATTTATATAATTAGGAATCTGCCCTGTCAGTAACCAATCTCTGCATGCCAAGATAACATCCTCACCACACTGGATCCAGAAGTTCTTATAGAAAGCAGCGTTCATACCATCCGGGCCTGGAGATTTATCAGACCCCATCTGAAAGAGAGCACATATGAACTCCTCATCTTCAAAAGGACGAAGTAGGCTGATATTGTCCTCATTTGACAGCTTGGTTGAAACTACATTGAGAACTTCATCCACTTCTGAATTTGCACCAGCAAACAGCTCAGTAAAATAACCCTGTGCTAATTCACAAAGGCCCTGTTGATTATCCACAGCTCTACCTGAGTCATCATTAAGTCGCACAATTTTATTGACCCTCTTCCTTGAAGTTGTAGCTGCATGAAAATATTTAGTATTCATATCTCCTCCCTTCAGCCAGTGCGCTTTTGCCCTCTTGCCCTCAACAATTTAGTACATTGATCCCGAATAGCATTAAATTGTTGAGTTGTTTTCTCATCAATTGCATGCCTTAGAGCCTCCATTATTTTTTACAGTGCAAAATATCCTTCCTAAAAGAAGGGTGTAAGTGCCTGCTCCACTGTTTTAAATCCTTTGCACACTGTTTAATCTTCATAGCAATAGTTTCACCCTGTGACCTATTCCGGCTACCATTCACTACTTCAACAATATTATCTTCATGAAGCCAATGATTTTCAAATCGAAACCTTCTCACAAACACATGTCGAGTTTGCACTTCTGTTGTCAGCATAATTGGACTATGATCAGATGTTGGCTCAAGAAGATTAAGCACCTTTATTTCCGGGAAAGTTTGTAGTAGAGCCGGGTTACCAAAAGCTCTATCCAATTTCTCCTCCACCATTTCTGGTTTCCCCCCGATGTCTAACCCATGTGAATGGATATCCCTCAAAAGGAATATCAATGAGGTTACACTCCATAATAGCCTCCCTGAATCCCTGAATGAAACTGTGAGGTCTGACTGCTCTTCCTCTTTTATCTTCATTTGATAATAGATCATTAAAAGCTCCCACAATGCACCATGGCAAAGTGGACAAACTAGCTAGAGTTCTCAACAAACTCCAAGACTCCCTCCTTCTATGTGTTTCTGGGCAATCATAGAATCCTGTCACCCTCCACGTCCCATTATCACTATCCTCCACCAAAGCATCAATAAAATGCTTAGAGTAACAATTAATTACAACTTGCACTGAATTTCTCCACAACAATGCTAGGCCTCCACTCCTTCCAATTCTATCAACCACAAAATACGAATCAAATCCCAATCGACTTCTAACCTCTTCAACCTTCCTTACATACGCTAAAGTCTCACATAAGAACAGAATATCTGGTCTATGTGATCGGGTAATGTCCCTTAAAGTAGGAACTGCACTCAGGGTACCCAGTCCTCGGCAGTTCTAGCTAATGATAATCATTGGTCCCGGCAGTCCTGGCTGCAGGACTTGCCGTTAAAAAATGAATGGTTGTATTACCCACAACCCCTACACCCTGTTGAGTATTCACAATCTCCATCAGCACTGGTTCTTCATTGGAGTCATTGTTGTTAGCTTCTAATCCACTAGCGGTCCTTCTCTCCTCATCTTCCTCTCTCTGTGGCCATCATCATGATCATCAATGTGAATTGATGATGAAGGGTCAGTAACGACATTTCTTCCAATAACTCCACCAGACAAAGCAAGTAATGGCCCTTGATTGTGTTGAGCTACTGGTCCTGTAACAGCTAAAACATGATTCATTGGAGCATTTAGCCCGCTATTCACTGGTGCTGGCCCACTAGTAATTGTTGTGAGAGTGCCATCATTTCTTCCTCTTCTGTTACCAATTATTCTCCTCCCTCGAATGTTAGCAGACACAATCATTGAATTATCATTTATTGCATTTGATTGAGTGGAACTGTTACCAGTAGTGTTGCCACCGCCGGCAGTGTGCTCCGGTGCCATGTCATGCCTCCTTCGTGGCTGCATTGTCTCCCTCTCTCCAGCCTCTGACAGCCACCTTGATGCATTGCCTCCATTGTGCCTCCTATTCTCGGCTTTCAACTCAGGTCCCTATGCACGTACTCCATTATCCTGCTGCATGGAGAAAAGTTTATCACAGAATCTATCAATATGCCCCATCAAGCCACACAAGAAACAATATGTGCCTAGCCTCTCATAGCGGAACACTACTTTCCTCCAATCCCCCCTTGCTTCTTCACATTCTGAAATCTCTTCAATGGTAGCCTAACATCTACCTTCACCTTGATTCTCATATACGTGCGAAATCCAGTGTTATTACTCGAATCATGTTCCAGAAATTCTCCAATGTAGTTACCAAGGTATTTTCCAACGGCTTGAGTCATGAAGCCTGCAGGAATGTCATGAATTTGCACCCACATATCAACATGATATAGTGGAATTTGATTGTATGCATCGCTGGGTTTGACATCACTAAGTATCAGCATGTGATTCTCAAAATTCCATGGTCCTCCCTCAGCCACCATATCCTTGTCTATCATGTGATTGAATTGGAACATGAACAGACTTGGTTCCAATTCTCTGATTGACATTTTACGACCCGGCCTCCAAGCATTTCACATCCGCTACTTCATAGCAGCAGTACAGATATTCTTATCAGTAAGAAATCTTCCTATCAAGCATAATTGTAAGTTTTTCAAATCCTCCTGAATGGTTTCATCCTAAAAGATGAATCCACGTCCTTCCTCATCACCAATCGATAAGCCCTCCATATGGTTCTCCATGACTATAGGTTGTATCCTCACCAAAACTATTGACTCTCAAGTGTAAAGAGCAGGCAGAAAGACTCTCACAATTTAGGAGAAGAAAGAAAGGAAACTCTCACTGGAGGAGAGAAGACGATAAAAAATGTGCTTATCACACAAATTCCAATTGGTATATGAGTTTTAGTTCATACTAAATCACAATCTGTGGTCCCTATATTTTTTTTGCATATTTTCAAAAAAATTCTTATAATAAGGAATAGAGGTAGTAATATATAGTGCCCAGAGTATACGAAAGTCATCTTATTAGTTCTTAAAGTTTTATAAATAATCTTAAAGTTTTGTGAAATCTGTCTCATTAGTTCCTATAAGAGATTACTTACACTAGTGCAGACGGAGGATTTTACACCAGTTAAAATTTACTTTTTATACCGCTTTTGGTACCGGTGTAGATGCTCCCGGTGTTGTATATTGGGGTTTTTATACCGGTTATTTAACCGGCGTAAAATGTTTATTTTTACACCGGTTATATATTCAGTGTAAAATGTCAATTTTGGGTTTTATTTTATTTTTTGAAGGACATTTTACACTGGTATTATAATAACCGTGTAAAAGACTTGCCTTTTACACTGGTTATTGACAAAAACAGGTGTTAAAAGTCTATCTTTTACACCGGTTTCATGGATAACCGGAGTAAAAGGTTCTTTTTTTTTCTTTCTTTTTTTTGTTTCTCTTTTTGTTTTTATCTATTCCTATCCAGAGGCTATTTAAATTGACAATAAAAGGCAATAAATTTGCCAAGAATTGGCACCAAATGTGCCCAAAATTCAAACCATTTAAACATATATCAAATTTAATCTATAAACATATCAAATATACACATAAACAAAGTTAAGCTATATATATATATATATATATATATATATATATATATATATATATATATATATATATATATATATATATATATATATATATATATATATATATCTTAAACATAAACAATATATAAACAATGTACAAAGAATGATCAAGTGCTATATACAAAGTCATTTTGATGATTTTCTAGGTCTTTTTGAATTTATTCCTTGGGCTTCTTGTAATTGTATCTTCCTTTTTTTCTCCTTAATCATTTTCAAAAGGAATTCTGCCCAAGTTTGTCTAACATGCTCAATTTCATCTAGACCATATTCAGATGGGTCATTGAATATCTGCAATTCAAACTATATATAATGAATTAAACTAACCTAAAAGTTACATGTTTTTCATATTACAAATATAATAGCAAGAGGTTAAAAAATTTATTACTTTTTCCCATCCGTCAACAATATCCGCCGAGACAATTGTTAACATACTTTTCATCGCATATTACCCACAGGCCCATCCATTCTTTTGTCGAAGCCCCTACAAATGAATACCGTAGTAACATATAATGAGTAAAAATTATACGCATTAACTAGTACTATTAAATGTAAATGAATTTTACGGAGACAAACTATATATTTACCTTAGGCTTCACCCATTTAGGTTTCTTATTGTATATCCTGATAAAAGAACATAATATTCATCAAAATTAAGCTGCAAATTAGGAGACAAAGAATCAATGTATATATGATAAATATAAGTTTACCTTCCAATTATGCCCTTAATTACATCATTTGGTTGATAGTGCAACGAAAACAACCAAACAACAACATTATCACTGGGACAAAGGATAAACAACTGCCAGTGATCGCTGCAAATAATGAACAACAATAATGGTTTATCTGAAGCAGAAACAGAAAAAAGCAAACTAGGCCACCAATTTGACAACAACTAGTAACATATGTACTTACCTATGCAAATACGCTCCTAAGTAACACCTTTTTGGCTCACTCTGCATCTTATTTTCCATGTAAGATTGAACTACTTCTGCAGGAAGGCAATGTTTGAAGGAAACAATCTTGACTGGGTCAAAGAATCCAAACAGATCGATGGTGCCTTTTGCGATACAGAAGCGATGCAGATACCTAAGATTTTTAAACAAATGTTAATTACAGTTAGCACAAATAGTTAATTACAATTGATACAAATCGAATAAGATACATACGTGCACCATAATGACAACACCTCGACAGAAAGTCACTGAGTACCATCAATAATCTCATCCATGTCTTTCCTATCAATCATGAACCATGGAGGGACACATGAATCATGCTCCAAGTCTACTGAGAAGCTATCACCCTTTAGATTCTTTAGCTTTTCAACAAAATTTTCTCTACGCGACTGGTCTTCAATGTCAGGTGCACAATTACTACCCTTAGTGTTGACATGCACGGTCGTAGCTCTAGGAGAACAATTAGGTGGAACATTATAATTGTTCATAACCACAGATTGCAGTGTTTGTATCAAATTAAGTAAACATTACTAATAATATTGATAAAGTTATTATTTTTACATATTTCATCAATTGTGTCAAGTGACACATACCTACAAAACCCTTTGTTGGATCTCCTCCCGCATACTTACGCTTATCTCATCCCGGATCTCCTTTGAGATCTCAACCCGGAGTTCATGTTGCTTCTCCCGGAGCTCCTGTTGCATCTTCTCCTGGAACTCCTGATGCATCTCTCTCCGGATCTCATGTCGGATGGCCTGAAGTACCTCACCAGAGATCATTCCTGAGGTAGGGCGTGCAGGTCCTCCATAGTACTTCTTTGTAGACACGACCAGGGTGCTTTTGTGTTCCAATAGCAATTGTCAGGATATCCTGATGTCTATGTGGAACAAAAGATCCTTGTGTGCTCTGTTCGACCAAATCACCCTATAACATAAATATAAATTTGTCAATTAATACATGATGTGAGGAAATGCATAAGTTGTAAAATAATTACATTGATGAATCGAAAGATTTACTTACAATCCTAGCAGCCACTGAGGTTGTGGCCTCAGATATATAATCTCCCGATGGCTTTTGTCGGGCCATCAGCCATAGCTCATGACGTGTTGGTTTGGGAGGCTCATTTAAAACTGAGCCTGCTTCATCTCCCAAATCTTCAGTCGTTTTTTCCAACCTCTCTTTCGCAATGGTCTCCTTAAGCTTCACATAACCCCCACGAGACATTCTATGGGAGTATAAATTCTTTGCTGCATTTTGCTTGCCCTTTTACCTTTTCGCCTGTTACAAATAACACATAACAAATTAAAAATCAGTAAAAAATTTAAATTAGCTAGGCCAATTAAAAAACTACCATTGACACTAACCTGAACTCTTCATCACGTCGGCTCTGGACAAACAACTGACATGCCTCCGCGTAGATATAACTATATTTACCTAATGACGTTGTGTTGCCATTTTTATCTCCCTCACCAAATACATAAATCTTGGAGAGCATTATCTTAAATTGCTTCCAACGCTCCCCCGCATATACAAGCCATTTCTTCTTAAGCCGGTCATCATCAAGAACAGTGAATTGTTGCTACAACAATTACACAACAAAATGTTGGAGTTAGTAAATGAGGCTAAACATAGTTTTAATGTTAATAAGCAATAATAATAATAATTGTGTTAATATTTATTACCATGACATCTTGCCAAATCATCTTGTTGACATCACCATGTATGCCTCTCCAATTACTTTCATTGATACTAGCCTTACTATGGGCTAGAAAACCAAGGTAACTCTTGAACTTCGCAGTATATGTACCACTGGGTTGGAAGGTAACAAGATCAAACTCAACATGGTATCTCTCACTAGGGGGACGTCTGGCAGTAAAATCAGTCAAAGTCGTGGCACGTCGAGTCCTAGACCTCGTTGGAGAGGAGGCTGAATGTAACACCCCGCCGAGGTAAGGCTTTTACTTTATTTATGTAATACAAAATGGTCCTTATTTGAAACAAGCAAACATATCTTATTGCTTATTAAAGTATACAAATATACTACATAAGTGCAAAACAAAATCCTACACCTTCAAGGGTGTCAAAAACCCCAATGGCCGTGACATCAGTATCTGCCCTCTGTTTCTAGACAGTCTTCCCATAAACTCCCTAACTTCCGATTACTGGTTGATCTTGATCATCTGTTATTCATTGTTATTTTATAAAACACACAAGAAAACATTGGGGTAAGATATCCATCAACCACCAATAAATAGGAAAATAGTATAGCAGAATAATTGTCTTCAAGCACAGCACGTCATGTCATCAATACAATTAATACCATACTCAGACTTTTGAGCACATGATAATAGACCAGACTACACTGATACGTCATACTGACAAATCCGACCACACGGTCACAGACTACATCATATTCTGACATTACAGGCTGACACTTGTTACTGGTCTTTCGACTGATCACCGGCCTACAGACCCAAACCACCGGACATTTCAAGCTCAATTACCAGCCCTACTGACCTAGACTATTGCTGAATATTATGGGCCATTAATGCCCTACTCCCTAGACTGATCACCAGTCTCAGGGTACATAATGAGACTTAAGTTGGTTGTCCCGGGAACATATCCTGATACGCTACCATCTCTGATTATCGGTTATGGCATTCCATACTACCATATCCAACTACCAGAGTAAGGTACCATCCCGTGCACAAGGATGACATTTCCATAACAGGAATGGCCAAGATTGTCCACCTGTCAGACGTGGAGTCCCGGAGACTCGTCCAGATGACCGAGTACACACATTTGGACTGATCACCGGTCCTCAGGTCCCCTCAAGGTCACCGACTATCTCCAAACTACTCCATACCTTTGGCCCGATCACCAGTCCTCAGGTACACCAACCTCGAATACACCGATCCGGATAACATCACTAATAAATAGGGTACCGACAGTTATATTTTATTACTGTCTAGGGTTTCGCAAACCTCTACTTAGAGGGCGTTACCCTTGACTCTAAGATCATACATCAAACACACAGATATCATATGCAACCAGCACATAAATATCAGGCATAAAACAGAATATCATGAATCATCATTTTTCATATTTAACAACATATTAATTATTCCCTACGTCGCATAAGCGACTGTCTATTAATCTCATAAATTAACCAAATAATTATAACCTATGTTGGTTAATAGGTATACAGTGACTATCCTTAGCCACTGTACACTGCAACCCATCTCCTGAAGTATTGCTACTACCAACCCCTAGTAGGGCTAAGGAACCCTACTCACACTAGCTATTCTACTACCTATTTTTCCTAGTGATTAAGGTATCTTTCCCTTTACCTGGCTTAGAAAACTGCTGCTGCTCGCGTCCCATCCTCACGTCCCTGTCGTGCCTCCCAAGCTCCTCCACGCGCTCCCAAGAAAGCCTTGGAAGAAGTGAGGAGAATGGAGGGTGAAGGGTGGTATTTATAGCCATTTTTGGGTCTATCGTGTCGCGATGGTTCTCAGGCATAAAGTCCATCGCGTCGCGACGAGGGACACGTGTCAGCAATCTCACACTCTGATCCACCAACTTAACTACCGACATGCATCACGTCGCAACGGTTTCCTTTGTAATCTTTGTTGCGGCACGACGATCCTAAACCAAAAATGTTTCGTTTTCGTCCTTCTAGAAGATTCTAGATGTTCTATACTATTCTAAGCTATTCTAGGCTTTTCTAGGGGCTTCTAGACTATTCTGACGATTTCTATCTCCTTTATAGGGTTTCTGGGTCTTATTTAAGCCTATTTCGTCCCTAATTAAGGTTTCTAGCTTCCATTTATCACTTAATTACTGATCTAATTATTTTCCTAATATTGTTTAAAAATCAGGATGTCACACTGAAGGATCATCCATGCTGCCTGTATAGACAAAAAAATATGTCAGTCAGACTACAAATATGTACATCATTTTTATCTTTGAGCTCATAATATTATTGTGCCACTGGCATTAATCATTAAGCATTGACATAGCTAATTCTTTGTGCTATTTTAACAAATATATGCATCCAAAAAAACAAAATCAAATATAAAATTAGCATTATCATAAATAAAAAAAAGCAAATATTTTGATGCAGAATGGAAAGCATATTCAGATTCACGACCTCTTCTCTGCATTGCAAGCTCTAATAATCAAGTAATGCCATAAACCATTCACATATAGCAAGATTCATAAGCACTTACTAGGTGGGGGGTGGGTAGCTCAACTGGTTTGAGCTAAGGGTGTGAAGGTGTGAAAGAGTCAAAGGTCTAGGGTTCAAACCCTGGTGAAGGAGGAAAAAAAACTAATCTAACAACTAACATACTAATATTTGCCTATAAAAAAAGCACTTACTAGGTATAATTTTATCTTATATGATATCATTGTTATTCATGAGTTCTATCTCAAAACCCAATACCATTATATATGCAGAGAATAATAAGTTGTTTTATTTTGAGTTGAAACAAATATGCAGAGCCACAAAGCATTTACATCTTTGAAGCATGGAGCATAACCATGGAACAACATAACTAAGGCTACATTTGAATGTCACACACTCTTATTTAACTTCAAGGTCTCAAATGTCATGCCTATTATGTGTTTATTATATACAATGATGAATCAAACACCCAACAGAAGAACATTCATTGAAAGAAGAAGTGTACATCATGTTTTTCAGAAAATAATATTTAAAGTATAGTAGACGATAAATGAGCATTAGAAGTCCTAATTTGAAAGGAAGTAGACTTAGATGTGTTATAGAAACACTCAAAAAGGGCCAAAATATCCCTAAGAAGGTCTAGAAACCCCTATAAACTTTTAGAATAAAAGAAATTACGAATGTCTCCTTAGCCATGGTCGTGACGCGACCAAGATTGCACTAGAGGCCATCGCGACGCGATGGCAGAAGATTATGGAATCCTATAGAGTTTTCAAAGTCGGTAATCACAACCAATAAACGGTTGACACGTGTCGCTTTCGCGGCACGATGGAGATTTAGTCTTTACTCCTCGCGACGCGATGAATGGCGGTGGGTAAGTCAGTGATCACGCTCGTCCGATGCGTGCCACGTGTCCCAGCTCGCGATGCGACGGGATTTATGTGTATTTCCCTTCGCGACGCGATGGACCCAAAATGCCTATAAATACCTCTTTCACCCATCCATTTCCAACTAGCCCCAAATCCTCTTCTCTCTCTAGCTTTCTCTCTCTAAGAACTTCTAAGGAGTGAGTATGCTCTGTGCTTGCCTCTAATGAGGATATGGCACATCAAAAAACCCTTAGTAAGTAATTCTTTAGATTGAGAAAAGGAGTGAGACTTAGAGGGCCACTAAGGAGCAAGTATGCTCTGCACTTGCCTCTGTGCATCAGAAAGCCCTTAGTAGGTAAATCTCTGAGAGGGGAGGATGAAAGCGGCCTAGTAAGCTAGGTAAGAGTGTCCAGAGGAAAGAGTGCGAGGAGCGGCGAGGACACAGAGAGTGGAAGCAGCTGCAACAGTCTTCCAAGCCAGGTATGGGAGATCTGAACCCTATCCACCAGGGATTGTAGGATTAGAATAAGTGTATAACTAGGCGTAGGTGACCTAAGCCCTACTAGAGGTTGATAACAGCAGCACCTTAGGAGAATGGTTGTGACATGTGATAGCTGAGGACAGTTATCAGAGGTCTGTCACCCATAAGAATGATCTGTTGATATTGATGGATGGATCTGGATTGATGTGATGTTGATTCTAAATGATTGCTTATGGTTGTGTGTGATTGATTGATGGTATACTGGTTAATAATATGACTGTAGTGGGTCGCCTGAGCGACACTAGGGTTGATCCATATTGTTGATCAATGATAGTGATGTGTTGGTTGACCTATGTGTTAATGGTTGGTAATTGATGTTATGTTGTATATTGACAGTTGTGCTGTATATGTTGGCAGTTCTTCTTATGTTAAGTTACTAAATGATGTTGTGTGTGTGAGAACATATGATGAGCTGTTTATCTATGATACATTGTCAATAATAGCTGAAATAATAGTAAGTCGATAAGTAGAGACTGATAAAGCATGATAAAAGAAGAGATAAGAGGTTAATATCGGTTAAGCTGATGAGTTGATGAGTGCAGGCTGAGTTGTGCTATTGATGATGGTTGAGCCTATAATATTAAAGTGAAATGATGAATAACGAAACATTACGTGGGAAAGTTTCATATGCATTGTTGTGCTATAATCCACCGCCGTGTACATAAGCTGTGCACGAGGCCAGGTGTCAGAGTGTGGGCACGATACGTTGAGTACATGATATATCGGTCCTTGGGGATAGTCTGGGTCCGACAAGGCTCCTAGGTGACCAGTGGTTTGGCCGCCATTGTGTCGGGATGATCGGGTAGCTCAGTTATCCTGGCAGGGTACTATCGTATCACTGTCCATAGTGTCGATCCCAAGTCCCGCCCCGACACCTGTTCCTAACATCGAAATTAGGGAGCAGAGATGCACTCTTAGGGGTACGATGAGCGGGATAGGGGATGGACAACTGGCTTGACCTATCCACATATCGGTGGAAGGTTGTTGAGGAGTTGTTGACTATAAGGGCAAAGTGGCTAGGTGGGGCCCTTCTGCCATTCTTGGAAGTTGTGTGGCCACGTAGGTACGTAGAACTTTAGGTGCATGAGTGCGAGAGTGGTTGATCCATATATATGTGTGTGTTTATAATTTACCTATATGTGGTCTGCTAATCTGTCTATGTATGTGATTGCCTTTTTATACATGAACTCTAATCTCCCATTTGTTTTATGTGTCTTGTATATATTTTTGTCTACGGGTCTTAGCAGGGATCGGACAATTCCAGAAAGGAAAAGGTTCAGTCGATTCACAGCCAGTGAAGTCAGAGTCAGTAGATGAGAAGTTCAACGTACAATATATTCTGTATAACTGGGGCCCTAAGAATGGGTACCTTTAGGTACATTTGTACACTTCCGTCTGCTAAATTAAATAGAATTGTCTCCACTATAATTGTATAAACCAAAATATTTAATATATTGGAAAAATTGACTAGGGCGTCACAAGAAGCAATCTCCAACTACATACCAAATACCAAAAAACAGGGAAACACATGCAGTTCGATGAACTCACCTGAGAAACAAATACACACACAAGAGGCAAAGCTAAAGCAGAGAACACGAGCACTGACGATCGCGAAAGGAAAATGGAAACAGAGAAGAAGACGAACACTGATGAACAGCTGCGTAGAACGTGAGCTCCGGCGAACGGTGCTATAGGAGAAGAAGAAACAGAGGCGAACGACGACCAGAGAGAGAGCTTCGAACGGCGGCCAGAGAGAATGACGTGGGAGAGAATGACAAGCTTGGAGATGGTGGAGTGCAGCAACGACAGAGCAACAGTAGGGTTATGTGTATGAGAAGAAGAAAAGCCCGCGTAAATGAAAATGAGAAGAAGAAAGTAATTTTAGTCAAAAGAAGACATTTAACATCGGTTCGGAAAACAACTGGTGTAGTAAGTTGTTTTTAACACCGGTTATATACATACCCGGTGTATAATGTTTTCAGTTTTTAAAACAAAAAGGATTTTGCACCGGTTGGGTATATAACCGGTGTAAAAGGTTACGCGATAATTTTAAAATTGCCACCGCGTAACATTTTACACCAGTTAAAGTAAAAACCAGTGTAAAAACCCTAATTCTTTTCCGTTTCGTGTGCTAGTGTTATAAAACTATGGGGACTAACTAGATCGATTTTACAAACTTTATGGACTATTTATTATTTTTATACACTTTAGGAACCAAGTAGGAGAGAGAGTGTGCAAGTTCAAGGAATAAATTGAGGGTTTACTCAAAAAAATATATTAAAAATCGCAAGGAAGATATTATATTGAATTATGTGTGCTCGGGATATATATTTTTGTATTATGTTAAAAGATAATTTATATTTAAAAGTTAAAAATAAAAAGACTAATAATTAAATATTTTTATTATAATTAAAACAAAATATAGAGAGATTAATATTGTTCGGTATATTCAACTAAGTAAATTTTTTTAAGCAAGGTGACAAGTCACCATAAATTTATTAAAAAAAGATAAAAGAAGAAAACAAAAACATGGGGGACATAAACTAAAATCCATACAAGATAAACGAGAATCAAGTAAACCTAGAATTAGGTTTTCTATTCAGTCTCAGGTTATACTACTTCTGAGATTTGGACTTAACCACTGTGAAACCATCCTCAGCAGTATTATCATTATTTTGCTCTTCTTCATTGGAAGTACTTGTATCCTTTTGTTTTGCCCACAAAGCAGATAAAATATTAAAATCATTCTGAACAACAACTGAAAAAGAGCTAAGATCTTGAACAGAAACTTGACTGATGTTCAGGGGATAAGGCATGGAAATTTGGCAATTCAAATTCCCAGGATTTGCATTTTGGATAAAAGGACTTTCTTCATATGAACCTGAATTTAACTGTTGATGCTTAGAGGAACCTGAATTTAAAGAGCCCACAAGAGAGTCTTTGTAACACCCCGTCGAGACATGACGTCACTTTATCCTGACTCATCAACAATGCATTTTCAATCCAATATCAGAGTATGCAACAGGACACACTGGCCGTGAAGCAACACTGCTTCCTAGACTCTAAATACTTGGTTTTCTTGTCCATCTGTTATTTATTATCATATAATAGAAACACACCAGAAAAACAAACAGGAAAACAGCGTAGCAGATAGACTGTCAACATGCACATCAGCATATCACAACAATCATTAACATAACTGTTACCACAAATACACACTCAAAATCTTGAGTATACGGTCACAAACCAAACCATACTGATACGTCATACTGATAAACTTGACCACACGGTCACAAACCACATCATACTCTGACATCACGGACTGACACATGTCATGGGTCATTCAGCTGATCACCGGCTCTACAGACCCAGACCACTAGATATTCAGCTGATCGCCGGCTTTACTGTCCAGAGGCTGACACGTAACACCAATCCTTCGGGCTGATCACCGACCCTACAGACCCAGACCATTGCTGAACGTTGCGGGCCATTAACGCCCTACTCCCTAGACCGTTCACCAATCTTAGGGCACAGAAACGAAACTTAAGTTGGTTGTTCCGGGAACATATCCTGATACGCTACCATCTCTGATTATTGGTTATGACATCCTATACTACCATATCCAATTACTAGAGTAAGGTACCATCCTGTGCACAAGGACGACATTCCCTATACAGAGAATGACCAAGATTGTCCACCCATCAGACGTGGAGTCATGGAGACTAGTCCACATGACCGAGTCCACATACCATCAAGGTCAGTTACTATCTCCAAACTACTCTGTACCTTTAGTACCACGGACATGGAGAGCTTCATCGGAAAGACCGAGTCCACATACCCTCAAGGTTTTGGCGGAGTCCACATACCCTCAAGGACACCGACTATCTCATAACCATTCCGCCTGTACCTCGGTACACCAACCTCGGGTACACTGACCCGACTATCACCACTAACCACAGGGTACTGATGGTAATACTTGCTATTACCATCTAGGGATTTGCAAACCTCTAACTAGAGGGTGTCACCCTTGACTTATACATCAAACTCACATATATTAGCATGTTAATCAGATTATCAACCATCTTTAATCAACATAAGGATCAACCCTAGTGTCTCTCAGGCGACGTACTACTGACATGTTATCAATCAACACATCAACAATCACACAATCATAAAGCATTCATATCAATCAGCATCACATCAATCAACATCCATCCATAGAATTCAATAGATCATTCCTAAGGTTGATAGACCTCTGACAACTGTCCTCAGCTATCATAGGTCACTGCCCCTCTCATGAGGTGCTGCTGTTATCAATCCCTAGTATGGTTAAGGTCCCTTACACATGCTAACAGTACTACTCTATTACCTATTTTTTCTAGTGATTAAGGTATCTTCCCATTACCTGGCTTAGAAGACTGCTGTCGCTCGCGTCCCGTCCCCGCGTCCCTGTCGCGCCTCCCAAGCTCTTCCACGCGCTCCCAAGAAGGCCTTGGAAGAAGGTGAGAAGAATGGAGGGTGAAGGGTGGTATTTATAGCCATTTTGGGTCCATCGCGTCGCAATGGTCCTCAGGCATAAATCCCGTCGTGTCACGACGTGGTACACGTGTCAGGAATCCCATGCTCTGATCCACCGACTTAACTCACTGACTTATATCGCGTCACGACCAGTTTTGTACTAATCTCATCGCGTCGCGATCGAGGCTGACCAGAAATATGTCGCTTTTGATGTTCTAGAAGATTCTAAAGTGTTCTACGCCTTTCTAGAGCATTCTAGACAATTCTAAGGACTTTTATCCCCTTTCTAGGGTTTATGGGTCTCATTTAAGCCCATGTTATCCCTAATTAGGGTTTCTAATTCTCGTTTATCACTTAATTACTGATCTAATTATTTTCCTAATATTGTTTAAAAATCGGGATGTCACAGTCTTGAACGCAATCTGAAGAAGAATATATAGATGAACCAATATGAGATGCTTTAGGAGAAACATTAGCCTGAGAGCCAACCTCCATTGAAACTTCAATTAATCCATCTTTCACGGGATCCTTGGAATTTCTATAATTAGAATCTTCTGTAATAACAGAGGAATCCTCTGCTATCTGTACCTGACCCCGATTACTAGGACCTGCATCAGTAGCTTTCACCGAGTTGGATATATGGGCAACATCCTCAGGAAGCATAGCAGCCTTGCCGTAATCCTCCAACTGTACAACCTTTAGCTCATCATGCTGCTTAGGGACATATTTAGGAACTACTCTGCGATTAGCAGAGGTGTTCGTGACAACCTGCTTCTCCCCTTGGATCTTCCCCTCCTGCTCCTTAATTCCTTTATTAGCATTTTGCTTACATTGACCAACATGATGGCCAATTGTATGACAAATATCGCAGAAGGTGGGTAGATTTTCATAATCAATCCCAACAAAGAAAGCAAAACCATCTCTTTCAACCAAAACTTGATTCCTTAGGCTCTTATTCAAATCAACATCCACTAGAATTCTAGCAAAATGACCGAAGACTCTGTCATCAGCTGATTTACTATACGCTGCATCTATACAAAAAGGAATACCAATGCTACCTGCAATAGAAAGCAAAATTCTGGGTCTCCAATATTCCCGAGCAAGTCCAGTGATACGAATCAAACATTGAACCGAAGAATTCTTGATTTTTCATGGATTGAAATCTACGATCCAAGCAAAGAGACGCAGAGATCCAGGCCGAAGATTCCAAGCCGGGACCGGTGTTACACTTCTCAGATCTTCAACAGAGGAAAACGTGAATTCATAACAGCCACGGCCCAATGAAATCATAACCTGTTTTCCCAACGGCTTCCATAAGTCTTGAAGTTTTCTATGCAAGGAATCCATATACAAAGGAGCATCGCCTCTTTTCAAAATGATTCGTCCGTGAAGATGATTCTTACACGTTTCGATACCCGCTCAATACTCATCTTTTGGAATTTTAACAGATATCTGATCCCCCTTGATACAAGGTATTGACAACTGACTATACGGCACATCGCAGGCAGTGCTTAATGCTAAGGCAAAAGATTTTCGTTGTGGTGACAAACACAAAGGCGATTTAGCGAGTACCTGAGAAGGTGATACAGGACGAGAAGGATTAGGGAATGGAGATAGTGCTGCTAGCATTGGCCATTGACATACAATGCTTGCCATGGAACCAGATGAGGTTCATGCTGTGGCCAAACACAAATTAATTGATAATGATCGTAACATACATATATACTAAAAAATTGCTATATATATATATTAAGAAATAAAATTTTAGAATTATAAATAAAATGATTGCAAAGTTGTGGTTGAACACCTCAATTACCTAAAGGAGGGTGAATCGAAATTAGGATCTATTTTAAGTGTATGTTCTTCTTATTTGCATAATTTTTCAAACAGTGAGGTGAGGTTTGTCAGGAGATAAGTAGATTGGATTGTTCATTGCTTAACATGAGCATCTCAGTTTATCGTTAGTCCCTGAGATTTTTATCAAGTCTCACATTATATTGCTCTCTCTTGTTATTTCCAATAAAATGTATTAGACATTTTTTGTAAGAAAAAAAAGAATTATAAATAAAACGACATAATCAGTTTCAGAAAAAGAGGTTAAAAATAATGTATTTTTTAAGAATAGTAATTTGTTTTGTATAAATTGGGTATCACTTTGCGAAGAAAAGTAACCCGATTCCCGAACTCATATTTGAACTCAAAACTACTAGTTAAATGGGAAAAGATATGTATTATCTCATCCAAACGCACTTGGGTTAAGAAAAATAAATTTAAAAATGATTTGGACATGAATAAAGGTCCAATGCAAATAAAATGAAGATAGGTGTCCAAACGATCACACCCACGATATGGGCTTTTGAAGAGGCTTATCACACATAAGGAAAAATCACCATCAAGGAGATATTCAAGTAACAGAACACAGTCAAACAGGCGACCTCGTTTAATGAGGCCCTCATCTCTTCATTAAGAAGACTAACAGAGGAAGCTTCGAACTGACCAGTACTAGAGTGATGGTATATCTTGACAACATATTCCTCTGACCCAACGTCTTCAAAAAAATTTTATAAAATAGACACCAACAATAACCTCACATCCTTCCATTTTATCAACAAAATATTAATTTATTACACCCTAGACCACAAATGACATGAGGGACGATACCTCTCCAGGTACCAATGCCTATTGAGAAGTGTGATCCAATGCCCCTTCTTAATTGGTAAGTACTTTTAAGCTCCTTCATTGTAGATGCTCTAAGGAATTTAATTCTCTTTCATCAAAGTTTCGGGTTAGAGTTGACAGAGCTTTGTTCCTTATATACGTCCACCCGACTTGACTCGAGTGGTATTGAGAATCTAAAAAATAAAGAGACACATATATAAGCGTACCTTACTGATCATGATGGTGTTGGGAACACCTTATAAATCTCCTAGTCCGAAATGTGATTGATCATCACTACATGTGGATCGTTATGGCCAACTTAATAAACTTGGATAACCCCCTCCACCACTTTTACGATAATGGGGCTAAGTAATGGGATAGTCATCGGCAGTTGGGGGACACACACGTTTATAAATAGATAGGTCTGTTTCCGCCGAAAGGGCATGTCGTTGATTCAAGAAGCCCGACCTTTGATGCTCGCACAATGCCATTGGAGGTTGGAATTCTTTCGGGAACAACATAACGTACTCCCTCCATCCCTTAATATAAGACTCTCTTTGACCATTTCACGCCCTTTAAGAAAGTGAGTTTTGTTAGTTATTAGCATTAAATTTGTACAAAATGGGTGCTATTTTATCCAAATTATCATTCTTATCTTCCAAGACTATTATGAGAAAGAGAGAGAATTAATGCATCTTAGTATAGGGATAATTTTGTGAAAAAAAAGTAATGTACCTTGGTCTTTGGAAAGTGTCTAATATTAATGGACAAATTTTTTTTCCCAAAAGAGTCTTATATTAAGGGACGAAGGGAGTAACATGTATTGTATCAAACGAAATCAGTTCCTAGACATTTTTTTAGGCTAAATTATATTTTTGATCCCCTATGTTTACAAAAATTATACTAATGTGATCCCATTTTTGTCCCTAACTTTGCAAAAAATAGACCGCACTGGTATAATTTTTTGTAGCATAAGGGATCACTTTGAAACAGAAGATCACATTGCTGTAATCTTTAGACATAAGAGACCAATTTGAAACAAATAATATATAAGAGACCAAACTGAAACCTAAAATAAATATAAGAAACTAAAAGTATAATTTAGTTTTTTTTTTTTTTTTTAAAGAAGTTCCTAGACATTAGAACAAACCCATTGTTATAGTTTTAAGATACATTCATATCAGATGATCACAAAGCCATAAATATAAACACAAAAAGCGGGCATAATCTTACACAATATCCAATTGGATGCTAATGATAATATTGATGAACAAGAATATACTATCACGAGTCATGACTTTTGAGCTTCAGGCCCCAAAATACCGTTCACCACCGCCGTTGCAACCAAAACGCCCAAAATCTCTGCTCCCGCCACAACTCCCGCCTGCGCCAGACCCCCAAAACTCACCGCAGACGATACCTCCCTCTCCGCGGTCTCTATTCCCTTCTCCGCAGCCTCCAGCCCTCTCTCCGCCGTCTCCAGCCCCTTGTCCGCGGCTTCAAAGCCCTCCTTCACAATCTCCTCAGCTTGTTGCTCTGCTTTCTTCAGACTCTTCCGTATCCCAAACAGGGGAATATCCTGCGCCATGGAAGCCGCTTCCCTCGCCGTCAACGCCGTAGACGCCGAGAGAAGGAACAGCAACTGCCTTCGCCCGGCGGTCGGAAATGCCGTCGCAGGTTTGGTAGCGCACGGCTCGCACGAAGACGACGTCGCATTGCGAATGGCGAAACGACGAAACGAAAGAGTGGGGAACGACGGGATTGCACACCCAACCATAGCTCTACTCCACGACTACAACACGGAAACTGATCCTCTACGTGTGTGGCCACTGATTTCTGAACTGCAAACTTTAACTAATTTATTTAATTACTATAATACCCTTCCTTAATCAACCGTTATTAGATTGACACGTGTATAAAATAGTTCTAAACGGTGCGGGTATAAGTTATAACTGACCATTCGGATTCGGGTTTTCATTTTCATTTTCACATTTTGCGCCAGAAACAAATCCCCAAAACCCAAACCCTTGCTCAGTGAATTGAAGAAACTTTGCCCCTCTTTTCGCCGAAGATTACAATGGTGGAAGAAGCTCCTACTGCATCTGAGACTTCCACCACAATACCTCAACCAGCGGAAGCTCTCACGGTCGTTGATGGAACCCTAAACCCTGGCGTGCAAGACAAAAACGGAATTCCTGCGGACGCCACCTTGGAGTCTGCCGCGGTCTCCGACGCTGGAACCTCAGGTCTGGCGTCCGATGGCGATGATCGGAAGTCCATGGAGTTGGCAGATGAGCTGATGGATAAGGGAAACAAGGCCATGAAAGAGAACGATTTCGGAGAGGCAGCTGATAACTTTAGCCGTGCTCTCGAGATCAGGTTCCATTTTGTTTCCTGCAATAACCTCCGCAAACAGGATTATTTATGGAGAGGCTTCTCTTTCGATTCGTTTTTCCGTAATTTTATTGTAGAATACTCTATCCATTTTGGTGTTTTAATAATTCCCTGTGCATGGAATTCGATCTTTCGGTTAAATAATTAAGAATGATTTGGAATTTTTTTTTTTTTACTTAGAAGTTCATGTTCTCGGTGTTAGGTTATGCATCCAATTGTTTAAGTGTGTTTGTTTTGGGGTTGACACACTGCACTCCAAACCCAGTTTCATCCACAACTAGTAGTTTTAGCTCTCATATTTAAAAGCATTAGAGCACTTGTCAAAACAAACACACACTAAGACGTAGTATTGTCTGGTCTTCACTTATTCCGTTTTAGGAATGGTTGACCTGTATAGCTGCTCGGTTAGAGACGTCTTTTTTGTCAACAGTATATATGCTCAATACTCAAAAGGTGGATGCATTTATTTGGTGCAGGTCGTCAAACTCTGCTTTATCAAGATTCTAGAATACTAATAGATGGAATGAAATCATGTTATCTTTTATATATTTGAAATATGTCGTTATGGATGGCATTTGATGTCAAAGTAGTCAACTATGCTTAGTTATCATAGATCTTGGGAAACTGTTGGGCCTTGGGTAGACATGTGTAAAGTGGTTTTTTGCACTGCACCGATAGAAAATGATAGCTAATTTGATACTTCCAGATTTGAATCCGACCAGTAGATTTTTGTCAAGCCAACCTGATGCTCTTATTGGTCCCCATGTATAAATCAATTATATGTCCACACAAGAATGTCTAAATCATTTCTAAGCTTTGTTTTGCTCTACTCACAATGTTCTGAAAGTAAGCTTTAATCAACGCAGAGTTGCCCATTATGGTGAACTTGCTCCTGAATGCGTCCACACATACTACAAATATGGCTGTGCACTGTTATACAAGGCTCAGGAGGAAGCTGATCCTTTGGCTGATGTGCCCAAGAAGGAGAATGAATCTCAAAATGGCTCCAATAAAGATGGATCCGTGAAGAGTTCCATGAATGCTGAATCCTCCACTGCATCTTTTCCAAGAAATGTTGAGCAGGATGTGACTTCAAATGACCAGGAGTCAGAAGTGGATAACGGTCAGTGTGTTGCTAGTGTTTCTTGCTTATCTTTTGTTCATAACTTTTTTGACTTGTTCATAGTGTTCTAACAATGCCTCTCTGTATGATGATATGTGTCATGTAAATTTGAACTTTCTTAGCAAAGAATGAGGACATTTTACGAAGGTTGGCTTAGGAAGCATGTACCTCTTTAATGTGCTGTTGTGGTCTGCATTAGTGTTCCTTCCTCTCACCAGTCCTTGCAAACAAGAGACTTCTTTGTGCATTGATTTTATGAAAGAAAAAAATATGAGATATCCCTTTTTTTTTTTCTGCAAAAGATAGGAAAACAAAATGTTCTAAGCTGTTTATGTGTACTAATCAGACCGCTGTTTCCTTGTCTTTGACATGGGTACATGATTGGCAATCATCGTGAGGTTTAAAATGAGTTGTCACATGCTAGTGGGAGCCCATGGTTAATGCACTTTATACAGGATACTTGTGAATACTATACTGAAATTGTTGTGAGTAGACACTTTGTTTCACAATGTCTACCTTGTTACCAAATTTAAGGAAACTAGCTAACAATCATTGTTGAATTGTAGATGAAGTGCATTATGTATTTATGACACTCATTTTTCTGGATAAATTAATGATTTCGAAATCACGAGTTGTAGCTTGCAGAGAAAACAGATTCTCATTTTTAGTTGTGTTCTTTTGAAATGTGAAACAGTGTCCACTAAGAACAACCAGGAAGATGATGAGGATAGTGATGCTGATGACTTGGCAGAAGCTGATGAAGACGAGTCTGACCTGGACTTGGCATGGAAAATGCTTGATGTTGCCAGAGCCATTGTTGAAAAGCAATCTGTTAATACAATGGAACAAGTGGATATATTAGCAGCATTGGCAGATGTTGCATTGGAAAGAGGTATTTTCATGCTCTTATGTATATTTTAAATTTTGGCAATGGTTTCTTTCCCAAACACACAAAAAAGGGGGATAAGATTATTCTAAAAGTTGGATTGTTCCTGGGATCTGTTCTATACAGAGGATTTTGAAACATCTCTCTCCGACTACCAGAAGGCACTATCCATCTTAGAGAAGCTGGTTGAACCAGATGATAGAAAAATTGCTGACTTGTATCCTTGTCATAATTCTTATTTTGATGTGGTTTTACTTATGTGTAGACTTTAGCCAGTTTAATAAAAGTGAAACAACGTAAGTAGTTGCAATAAATTGCTCAATTTACTGATTAATAAAGTCTGCAATTTAGGATGAGCAATTGTGATCTTCCACTGCTAGACAGCCTTAACTTGTGAATTAAGAAATTTCCGTATATGCTTGTGTTTGGAGGTTGATTCTAAACCTCAAGAAGCTGTTGCTTATTGCCAGAAGGCTACCTCTGTTTGTAAGGCACGATTACATCGTCTCACAAATGAAGTAAAGACTTTTTCAGATTTGAAATCTGCTTCTGAGTTAGAGCGGGATGTACAAACATGCCCTGGATCTGAGTCTAATAACTCAATTGTGGATAAACAAGCAGAAATTGAAACTCTCACAGGTCTCTCAAGTGAGCTGGAAAAGAAGGTAAGACTTCATAAAATATTTTAAGATGCCAATATGTCTTATGTTATTTTGATGTAAATGGGAATTTATGGAATTGCAGCTTGAAGATCTGCAACAGTTAGTCTCAAACCCAAAATCAATTCTCGCTGAGATCCTAGGAATAGCAGCTGCCAAGGCAGGCAGTGCGAAGGAATCATCTCCAGGAAGAGTGAGCTCCTCACAGTTGGCTACTGCCAACAGCAGTGGAGGTTTTGACTCTCCAACCATTTCCACTGCTCACACAAATGGATCTGCTGGAGTCACGCACCTTGGTGTGGTAGGAAGAGGAGTTAAGCGAGCATCAAATGCCAGTGTGTCAGAAGCAAGCATACCAAAGAAACCAGCATTAGAATCAACTGAAGACAAAGGTGATGGTGGCAACGCATGATGTATATTGGTGTTGGTATGGAGCGGTTAGTTTGAACTCTGAATGCAGCCACACAGTTTGGTGACTCTTCCAACTATTGATAGGATAAATTCTTGCAAGTTCTATGATTGACTGGTTTCAGGAAATAGTGTTATGCCATATGTTTTCCTCACTTTAGGCTTTAATATCCAGCTAATTGATCTCGTCACAAGTTTTATAAGACTTAAATGTAACTGAAAAGAGTCATGAGATTTTTTATCAATTATGCTAAACAATGTCACTTGTCAGATGCATGTGCCTATTAAGGTTTGGCGCTGGTTTTAGGTTGAATATCCAATGTTGATTAGATGATAATTAGAGAATGCTGCAATTTTTTTTTATTTTTTGTCTGACACTAAAAAATTTTAGGCGGAGAAGCTGTCTCTTTCAAAGGTGGATTTGAACCCAAAACCAAAATGTAAGGTTACTATCATGTATGAACGGAATTCCGTTCTTTTATCATCTATTTCTGAACTAAAAAGTTTAGGCGGAGAAGCTGTCTCCTTCAAAGGTTACTTGGTCCTCCTATTTCTGCACAAGAAGAGCGGAATTAGGCATGGTTAAAAGAGCAAGATATGCTCAAAATAGGGGGGCAAAAAAGGAAAAGGGCGTGATTTGATTCTAGTATATTAGGCATGAATAACGATGCTTGCTAGCTGGAGGATGAGTTTTGAAGTCTCGTTAAATACCCAAAAGGGAAGGCAACAAAGGAGAGGAAGAATCTTAAAGTTAAAAATTTATAAAAAAATTAAAAATCATAATCGAATAATTTTATAAGAATTAAAAACATATTTATATTTATATCGTAATTTTACACATGTTAATCACCACCTCTGATACAAAATTGTGTGCAAAGAAACAAAGAGAACCAAAGGACAACAACTTTGAGTATACGATGTTTTTCTCGAGCGATTATCTCTAAAGTACGTTGCTATCGTCCGACGCAATATATGCTCCATCAAGGTTTGAAAGGCAAGCTAAAAGCTGGTGCAAAATGTAATGGAATAACTAAACAGCGATACGAGAACCGTTCTTAACGATATTTTAATAGGAACCGCTCTTGTTTCAGCATTGGAGTGAAATGAAGCTCATGTTCTTAGACATGACGTGGAAAGCTCGGGACCACAAAATTTGACTCAAGAATTATTCTTAAGGTTCTCCGTTAGAGATGGCCTAAGGCGTTATCTTCAGTAGCGACCTGTCCCCACGAGTGGGTGGCATAAAGAGACAAAATAAACAAAGAAAACGTAGATATTAACGAAGTGCTAGAGGTGATATAAAAATACCCGTTAATTATAAAATCCGTATGGTTGGATGAGGCAGCATCCAATTTACTCAATTCTTAAGGTTGAAGAAGAGTTCCAAAAACAAACATGTGTTATAGGGTGGATTGTGGGACCTGTGGGAAATATTCATGGGGAGGATGTGGCAAGCACTTGACCACCCTCTACGGAAGTATTGACGAGGGAATGCACTGCATGTGCCGTTCCTGGCCTGGCGTTGTCATACCCGCTCAGCGCACAGCTACAGCCAGTGAGCAACCAACGCAAACGCAATCCAATAACTCCTCCCAAGGTACAAAACTTCTTTAACTTGATCTTTGTGAAATGGTTCTGAAAAAATATTTTAGTTTAATTTAAACACACTTGATATGTCTTTGGCTGATTAGATTAGATACAATATTATAAAATAGGCAATAAATAAGAAACGCCATTCTTCACTTTCTTCGGTGTAATTAGTGTCCAATAATGAAATGACTTTTTTGTTGTGTAAGTACCAATATATGTGACAATATGTTATGGTATTCACCTTTTGTTTTTTTTTTTGTAAATGTTGCTTTCTGCAGGCAATAGGAATCCTCAAAGTTCTTGAAACTGGCTCGGATGCTGATCTGCAGCAGTTATTACGTACGTTTGATGAACGTGCAGAGGGAAATATTGTCGGGTTTCATTGTATGTTTCAACAAAGTGTTTAGGAGGTTGATATTAATAATTAATAATGTAATGTAGGATGGTCATGTTATACTGACCAACATTAACCTGCATTCTTTTCTATGTTAATGGGTCTATTATTAAACAATAAATTCCTCTGTTTCTTGTGCTGCTGTTCAAATGCTTCAGCTTGGGCAAAAAGTTTTAGATTTAGGTAATTTATTATTTTATATATTCTTTGTCATGGATTCGTAGTTCTGTGTTCCCTTTTTTAACCCATACTCTGTTAATGTGTGTCGCCTCTGGCGGAAGTGAAAGGGATTTTCGTGACAGAGGGAGATGTGGGACATTTGAAAATTTTAAGATATTATGATATATAACTGAAATCAAGGTTTTTAAAAAAGGTTGGCAATAGAGATTTAGGTCGGGACATGGTTTTTAACGTCGCATTACTGCATTTGAGGCCACATTTCGTTCCAATTCTTCGCAATATCAAGAATCGCAACCCAATCGCGACTGCGATTCAAAACCTTGTCTAAAATAACCAGTAGTTATGACTTGCTGAGGGAAGACTAACATTGTCTAAATCCTATTCAAAGAAAGTTATCCGCTAAGACATCCCTTATGCCCAAAAACATTGCAAAAGCCGCTATAATATTACTGACAGTTCAGTCTGACACAGTTTCTCTTGTGCAAATCGTCAGATAGTGAGTCACCAACGAGAAAAATCAGTAATTAAAAACAAATTTATATATCTATTAGTCACATCTCAAATAATTAGTGTACGTTGATTAGTTAATCCGTTCAAAAGAATTTTGAAACCAAAGCTAAGTGGGGTTTGTTTGAACTTCGCTGCTCTTTTTTGAACTATCTTCACAGCCTTTTGATATATGTCCACATTCTCACGTGTCTAAATTTGAAAACTTTGAAACACCCCAATCACTTTGAGCCTATGATTGGAACAACGGAACAATTCTTGCATAAGGACATGTCTATTAAACACAATGAATCAAAAGCTTAAGATGTATTGAAATAATAATCAGAGACATACAAATCATGTTAAAACTACTTTAACATTATATTGTGTTCTTAATTAGTAGTACTCAATGAGCACTTTTTGTTCTGAAAGTTGCACCTTACAACACTGTAATCATTAAAGGAAGCCATAAATTCTAAGGAAGGAAGTATGACATGGAAACATACATTAATATATGGATCGTTTAGTCCCTTTTCTATCTTTTTACTTAATTTTTTTTTTTGGGCGGGATGAAAAGGTAAAAAGAAGTTGAATACTTCAAAATCTTAACAAGATTGATTCAGGGAAGGTTTTGTTTTAGAATTGATTCTGAAGAATTGATTTTAAAAAAATTGAGTATAAAAAAATTGAGTACAAAAAATTGATTTTTGTTTGGTAATGATATTTTAAAAGTTAGTTCAGAAGAATTGATTTCGTCTCGATGATAAAAGTAGAATAGCTTTTGATGTGTAAATATAAAAAACTTTGTGGGTCACACACTCAGAATTGATTTTATTCAACGTAAAAATTAGGAATTTCTTGCTTCCATCAGAATCAATTTTACCCACCCTAAAATCAATTTTATTCACCGAAACTTTATTACACAAACATAAGAATAGTGATTTTCAATTATATTGACCTTGTTTTTGTTCTAAGAATTGATTCTGGACCACCTAGTATCTAAAACAAATGGACCCTCGATATTCACATGAAGCAACTTTCTATTACATACAATGACTAGCTATTTGTATTTATTTATACCACTTGAGATGATAGAAAAATCAACCAACCAATGTCGTATACAGTGCGTTACGTTTAACCAAATAGATCTGTGCTTCTAGGCCTTGCTTCCACCGAATATCTGGTTTTCAACCAATTTTGCTGTGACAGACAAAAGGAAACTACATTATGTATCAGAGTGATTAATAATTGCTTTCATTTCCGGTATAGAATGAATATAGGAAAATGCTTCATGAATTTCATGCTCTCCTGAGGTCTATTATCATTACTATTGCGTTGATTAACTATCCTCAGACATACATAATGCATGCCATTTTGGTTTGAACATGGGCGAAACCAAGGTCCCCATTTGACCTTTGTAGACAGTTAACTCACCCGCTGTGTGTAATAAACTGCTAAAATGATTAATTAAAAACAAAGCAAGCCAAGGCAATGTGTTAGAAAACAAGTAATAATCTCATTCATAAAATATTCCATCATTTGCGCAAAAGTAATAACCTGGTTGGCATGCAATGCTATGTGGGCTAATTAGTGATTATTGTCTTTTCAAGAAGAAAATACTCATCAACGGTGCCTCCGTTTTGTTGAGTTCACTTGCCATGATGCCATCCTTCCCAAATCATGGGAAAGAGATTCAGAAGGTGAGAATGAGATTCTGATCTAATTCAGAGAAAAAGGAAAGGAAAGGAAGCTCTGGTAAAGGAAGGAAAACGATCCTATATGATCCCTTTTTAGGAATTTGCTCATGGTCCACTTGCTCGCTTTCTTTTTTCCTTTAACTTTTATATGATCTTTTTTACATAAAACCTCAACAGAAAGCACAAAAAGACAATTTCTTTTCACCCTCATCTTCTATTTTTTGCAATTGGCTGTCCAAGTGAAGCCCACTTTTCTCTTCAAGAGAAAGACATCTACAATTCTGGGTGATAATAAAATCTGTTCCCCCCCCCCCCCCCCGAAAGTTTTGTTTCTGTTCAATCTCTCATATTCGCTAACTGAAGTTATTTGCATTATTTTGATATTTTCATGGTCCTGACTCTGTAGTAACTCGTAAGCCAGTGTAAGATTTCCGGAGAATCATACACATAATTTGTAGAGAAAATGGCAACAGGGGAAAAGCTCAGCTCCAGAGGACAAGCATGGTTAGATAAATAGCTCTTTTCTCCCTCACTTCCTTTGAACCCCTCTTTTCCATATCCAAACGAGACCGTATTTTTTATGACCGTTCATTGTGCAGGTTCTGCACGACGGGATTGCCAAGTGACATCGTGGTTGAAGTGAATGACATGAACTTCCATCTTCACAAGGTGAGATTCAAATACAGTATGAATATTCTTTTCTTTTCTCATGCGTACACTTACAACTATATTATGCACCCCATTCTCTGAAATTTATCAGTTACATGTTTCCTTCAGTTTCCTCTCATGTCAAAAAGTCGAAGGCTTCACCAGCTGATAAAAGAGCAAGAAGCAAAGCATTCCCCTGCTGCTAAACCCCAAACACTCTCCACACCGGAAATAGAAGCAGAAGAGGAACAACAATACTGTCACTTGGTGTTAACGGACTTCCCCGGAGGCTCTGAGACCTTTGAATTGGCCGTGAAATTCTGTTACGGCGTCAAAGTCGACTTATCCTCTTCCAATGTGGCTTCCCTGCGCTGCGCCGGAGAGTTTCTCGAGATGACCGAGGAGTTCTCCGATGACAACATCATCTCCAAGACGGAGAGGTTTCTCTCTCACTCCGTTCTCAACAGCGTCAAGGAATCCATCATCGCATTGCAATCCTGCGAGCGCCTCATGCCTCTCGTGGAGACATTGGGCGTTACACAGAGGTGCATTGATTCCATCGTCTCCGCCGCGTCGTCAGCGGATCCTTCACTATTCGGATGGCCGGTCGGTGATTCCGGTTCCAGGCAGGTCCTCGAGGTCGCCGGAAGAAGAGGCAGAAAAAGAAACGGTGAAGAAGACTCGTTGTTTGAGGAGCTTTCGCTTCTAGGCTTGCCGCTGTTCAAGCAATTGATTCTCGCTATGAGAGGATCTGAGTTGAAACCAGAGATAATCGAAGCCTGCCTCTTGCATTATGCCAAGAAACACATTCCAGGTTTATCAAGGTCCAATCGGAAGCCCTTGACATCATCATCTTCTTCGGAAGCAGAGCAGATAGAGCTTCTGGAAACTATAATCTCGAATCTCCCGCAGGAGAAGACTTCAAAACCTTCAACGGCGACGAGTTTTCTCGTTGGACTTTTACGAATTGCCAACATATTGAACGCTTCCGAAGCTTGCAGAAACGTGTTGGAGAAGAAGATAGGATCGCAGCTCGAAGAAGCTACGCTTGACGACCTTCTTATACCTAGCTACTCCTATCTCAACGAAACTCTATACGACGTGGATTGTGTGGAGAGGATCTTAGGTCACTTCTCGGAGAAAGAACGAATTGCTGCTGCAATCGACGGAGGCGTTTCGAGATCGCCAGCGCTAATGCTCGTCGGAAAGCTTATCGACGGTTATCTTGCGGAGATCGCTTCCGACGCGAATCTCAATCCTGCGAAATTCTACGATCTCTCTATCTCACTACCTGACGGAGCGAGACTCTTCGACGACGGTCTCTACCGCGCCGTAGATGTCTACCTTAAGGTAACGATTCCGTTACGAGTTTCTATGAGAACAGAATTAGTTAATGAAAACGAAAATTTTCGGTTCCGTTAATTGCAGGCGCATCCGTGGGTTTCGGAATCGGAGAGGGAGAAGATTTGCGGAGTGTTGGACTGCCAGAGGCTAACGCTGCAGGCGTGCACGCACGCCGCGCAGAACGAAAGACTTCCGCTGCGAGCGGTGGTTCAAGTGCTCTTCTACGAGCAGCTTCAGCTGCGACAAGCCATCGCCGGGACGCTGATGGCTGCGGAGGAGAGAGGAAGGCCGTCCGCGGCGTTGAGAGAGGAAGAGAAGGATGACGATGGTCGTGATCGCGAAGGTAGCGACACGTGGCAACTGACGGTGAGGGATAATCAGGTGCTGCGCTTGGATATGGATAGCATGAGGACGCGGGTGCATGAGCTGGAGCGGGAGTGTTCGTCGATGAAAAAAGTGATTGGGAAAATGGACAAGTCGGGCCCACGCGGCGGGGGTGGCTGGCGGGACTCCCTCGCTCTTGGGAGGAAGTTCGGTTGCAAGTTCAAGACGCAGGTTTGTGATTCGCATGAACATGCTGTTGTTGATACGCGCAAGGGTAGGCTCCACCAGCGTCCTCATCGTGAATAGGCAGCAGCACCGTTGGTAATTACATCTCATGATTCGTGTAGATGAAAATGGGTCCCGCTCATGTCGAGGTGTAATCGCACATTTGCCAATTGTCCCCGTTGTATTTACGAATATGATCCGGTGGAGTTGTTCGCTGTCTGGGTTTTACTCTGGAATCCAATCCCACCATGTAATAAGCAATTGTAATTTGTATCATAAAAAATTGAAGAAATGGAAGGAAATAAAAAACTTGGTGAATGTTGTGCGCCAATTATTTGGATGATTAGGTAAATTGCTGACGTGACACAGCTTTTTAGGGGCTGTACTGATAATGATGATTATGATACTGATAAAGATTAGTCTTGAAATTTTACTCACACTGTGGGGCACAGTGCAAACAGCGAATTTCATGAAAATTATTACAGATGCCTTTTTCTGTTCGACTGGTTAATTTTATTTTTACGGCACACCTTGGTTAGAGATAGTAATTAGTATTCATTTTATTGCTTCTAATGAAAGTCAGCTCGCACTAAACTGCTGATTGAGAAATTGGAAGTACTTCGTATGACTCCTGTTACACGCCAAAGAAAAGAAGCTTAGAAAGGCTTCTTCCTTTAGGAGTTGGAAGCAAAAGACATTATTGCTGCCGTTGTCCTGTTGGACAACAATATCCTTTCCTTGATTTTATTCTCGCTTTGGGGAGTAGGTGGTAGTCAAACGTATGATTTCCTGCGTGTTCAATTCTTTAGCCACCCATAATTATTATGTGGGTGACTATTCCATGCATGGACGGATCCATGTGTTGTTAATTGGGGGCATCCAACCCAATTAATTTTTATTATTAATTATTAAATAATTTTATTTTATCCCCATATAAAAATAAGTGTTGATCTCAGTAAAGAGAAAAAAAATAGAAAATGAGTTAAAAATTATACCACTTTTTTCCCAATATAGAAAGTAGAAACTCATTTTACTCCCTTATCTTTTTATCTACCAACTTTCGACTCTAGGTTTAAGCCTTTCAGTTTTTCTGGCAATTTTTTCGTCCACACCCATTGTACTCATCTATAAAATATAAATCTTTGTTAAAGAGTACTTCCTTGAGAATCGAAGCATGGTCGAATATTTTCAAAAAGATGTCTTACCAATGTGCGACAATTAAAATATATATATATATTTCTCTTATACAAATACTCATTCATGTCATTATAATAAGTTATATTTATACTTTAATATTAATATGAGAAATATGTGTGTCGATGTTGCCCCCACAACCTAAGTTTTTTGGATTCGTCACTGTTCCATGGTTCATTTCTTTGAGCTTTCATCGGAGCAACCCTGCCAATATTTGTTCGAATTTGTAAAGAGATACAGGCTCTATTTAGTAAAGAGAAACCGCTAGCTCATATCAGGTGTTTTGTAACCACTAGCTTGTAACGTTTTGAAGTAGTGTTTTAATTTATAGCTTATAGCAGATCATTTTTCTCTCGTTTTTACTCTTATTATTTTAATTAAATTCCTCGTTTATCTTCTATTAAATGAATTAAAAAATTATTAACCCTTGTGGTCTCTCTCTTGTTTATTAAAATTTCTTTTCATATCATTTTGTATTCATCAGTTAGTTCAACCGCTAATCCAAACACTTTGAATTCAATTTGTTAATTTATCCGTTATAAGCTCATCCGCTATCAGCTATAACGGATGGAACATTTTGGGTCCTTCTAGATGCACATGTGGCGAAATCCTAATGGTTTAAACTTAATTACCATCGCGTCGTGACGAGTTCTTTGTTAATCTTATCGCGTCACGACAGACGTATCACGAAAATATATTGTTTCTGTCCTTCTAGAAGGTTTTAGGGAATTTCACATCTTCCTAGGGTATTCTAGGCTTTTCCTAAGGTTTCTATATCTTTCCTAGGGTTTATGGATCTCACTTAAGCCAATTTTATCCCTAAATTAAGGTTTTTAGCACCGGTTTATCACTTAATTACCGACTTAAATTATACTTCTAATATTATTCTAGATTATTTGGAAAAACAGGATGTTACAGTGGTTGTCGGATCTATTAGGCGGTGGTTGCGAGCATCTTGAAAAGTGATCCTTTTTATTGATTTTTTATGTAAAGCCAGATTCCTGCCAGATCTATGTTCTCATGTATAGCAAGATCTGTTTTTTATTAATTTTTCTTCCCATTTTTGCGATGTTCTCTCATCTTCTTATGGTGAATGTTTTAGTGGGTTGTATTTTTTCTAGATTGTTTATGTTTGTTCAGATCTGTTTGTTTATCTTCTCATGAATCTCGTCTTTCACCTTCTACGTTTTTTCATATTAAGTGTTCGGATTTTCTGAAATTAGAAGATAATAGGGTTTGTTTGACGTAAACCCGTTGCAAACCACGCGTTCACCCATCTACCTGCCCAGTCTGCTACCTGTTTCCTGGGAAATTTGGTTTCTAAGTATATTTCTACCAAATTCAGCAAAGTAACAAATAATTAATTCAAACGATTGCAAGATCGACAAATTATGTGGTAATCTTGTTTTGCAAACAACGGTTTTTGAAAATAACGGTCAACTGCTCGACACGTTATCAGTTTTGTAACATTCTTGGCTTCAGAGCCATTAATTGTTGTGTCTTATGCCAAATCTATATATGAGAATTCCAACTAACAAACAAGTTGTTGTCGAAATGGCAATATGGACTTAACTAAACAAGATTGGCTGTCGAAAGCCAATAACTTAGTTTACAAGCAAATTAAAGCAAAAATCTAAAACAAGAATGCACTAATGCAGAATCATGAGACATGCATTACTGAATCCCGACATGCAATTGAATTTAACGCAAAAATGTAAAAGAAGACAAGTAAATTGGAGAATTTAAGAAACAACATTAAAAGGCATGAATTTAAATGAAAACATGTAAATGGATGAATTTAAAAAGAAAGCATGTAAATGCATGAATTTAAATGACAGAAGCGTGAAGAACATGAATTAAAAGGAAAGCATGTAAATGACTTTGAAAGTAAAAGTGCAGAAAACAGTAAATGACAGGGAATTAAAGAATGTAAATGCGAAGCAAGAAAATGCAAATTGACTGGAATGTAAATGACATAAATGAAAATGCAAAGAACTGAAAATAGACTGACATTGATTAAAATGCAGAAAGATAGAGTTTGGAAGGCATATAATGATCGTTTTCCGTTAATCTTCTTTAGCCGTCGAGATATTAGGAATTAGATCATGTATCCAACCTCAATTGCATCGTACAAACTACTATTTATAGGAAAAATATAAAAAAACTACATAACATCCAACCTGACACGTGTACGGACACGGGTTGGTAGTTAAGTTTTCGCTAAAAACTACCTAATCGACAGTAGCACTTCCTGTCGAGCTGTATATTGATCTTTACTTAATAACTAAGCCTGTTTCGACCATGCTCATTTTGACATCTTCGACGCTTCATGCTTTCCGTCGAACAACCGCCCCATCACTTGGTCTCTCAAACTTAGTCAATTTTCATCCATTGTTCTGGTCTCTTACGCCTTTACTTGTCGAATTCATAACATTCTGTCGATTAACTCAAATTTGAAATTTGGCACCCAACAGATGCCCCCAAATTCTGAGTTGTCGACGCCAACATACGGAGAGACCCAGAATTTTGCTTAACCCCACGCGCGACGGTTACCTTTCCGCAATGTCCCATCACAGATCTGCGCTTCCCACTTCCCTAAAAAATAGGACCATCATCACTTCAAAAGTAGGCGGTTACTCTTCCGTTCGCACGCTTACCTCGCAAGCTTATGCTATAAGTAAACCGCAAAACCCATTCAAAACACTTTTCTCCCCTTCTGAGTTTTTTCTGAAAGCTTTAACAACTTTGCAATGGCGTCTTCTTCAAACCCAACTCAAGGTACTACAACGCCCCTTCGGAAAACATGGTGCAATCCTGATGTTGATGCATCAATTCCATGGCAAAAATCTAAGGTAATAATACCCTATACGAATGACTCTTCTTACATTTTGGAACCCCCCGTGGCTTATTTAGGACCAGTGATGACCCTTTCCAACTTCCTTGAAGATTTTAGGGATTCCTTCCCGAATAAAGAAGGTCAAACTGACATTCTTGCTACTTCCCCTGCCTTGCATATTCATTATTTCTTAAAAAGCTCTAGGCTTTTCAGAACTCCACCACTCAGTGTAACTGGTTATTCTGCTTGGCTTACTAAGGTCGAAGCTAAGAAAAGTAAAATTTGGAAAAGATTAGGTATTTACAGCCTCATTAACTTTCCAAACACACATTTAGGTTAGACCCAGCAATGTTGGGAGCTGCTGTGTTCTTTTGGAACAAGACTACCAACAATTTTCATTTCCCTTGTGGAATCTTTGGGCTGACCCTCTTTGATGTTATCTGCGCTCACCGGCCTCCCACCGGATGGCCAAATGATTCACCTTCTTGCCTTGCACGATAACGTCATTGGCGTTAAAGAATGAACCACTTGCATTTTCGAAGTACGTTTCGAATCGAATGCAAAGTGACCCTGAGGTTTCTGACGATGAACATGTAGCCTTCCTGTTTCACTGGCTATCCGCTTTTGTTATGTGTAACAAAAATGTTCAAATGTCGAAAACCTTGCTTGATTTGGCAAACCTTCTCCACGAAGGTAAACGGTGGGCCCTTGGTTCGTTCCTTCTGTCTAACCTTTATTCTAGCATGTCGAACTTGTACGGCATGGTGAAAGAAGGCGGAAAGAAAAGTGGAATTGGAGGCCCAATGTGGCTCATGCAGTTATGGTTAAATTCTACCTTTCCCGGCCACACTGTCAATAAGGCACCACCTAATCTTGACATCGACACCTATGGCACCCCAGCCATGTATCGCGTTCCCAAGTCATTCGACAATGAACTTGACAGCTTCAAGTATTACTTTACCCTTTTTCATTCCCTTTCTGCAAGTACCCCAGGTATCCGTTTTCAACCCTTTGTTAGCAGAAAGTATGGGCCTGCTTGGTTCACAATCCCTTTTGATCCAACTTCAAAAGATTGTACAAGAGTCTGGACTCGCTTCCTCGCTCGTCAAGTATTCCCCGCAGGTTTACCAGGTTCGACAGACAACGCCGCTTTTGTCTGTTTGCCCAATGCCTCTGCCAACAACATTGGTTTCATGCAATCCATTCCAGGCCCATTCTTTTACAAGAAAGAAGACATACTCCTCGATTGCATCGACTTGAAGCAAGAAACCATTGATGGCATACAGAGAAGAAATGACTTGCGGATGTCTGGTGTCAACTTCACTCCTTTCACCCCTACCTTGGGTGTATCCCAAGATTTTATTACTTGGTGGAATGAATATTACAAGCACTTTCATCCATCCATTGAAGAATGTATGAACAGACTTGTTGATCCCTCTATGCAGGAACATGACCCTTCGACTAAGACCCAAGGTGAGCACTTACAGGATATCTGTGACTTTGAAAAATTTTACAAAATAAAGCGGGACCCTAGATACCCTTTTCATATTGTTCGACGTGATAAAGGAAATGATCGCCAAATCAAAAGAAAACCATGAGAACTATTGGGGCATTAAGGCTCAAACATCGACAAGAAACAGTCAATCACTTGTGAAACCCCTTGTCCTGAACGGTGTCCTTACCTGCGCACATTTTGGTTTGGTCGATCCATTTCAGGAAACCGACAAGAGCCGGTAACTTCCTTTTCTTAGACAGATTTCATTTTCATACTAATGTTAACACTTATGAAAACAAAGAAGTTACCTATGCCGGTCGGTTTGCCTCTCGTTTTGAATTTGGACAATATGACGAGGCTGTCGAGGTTATTACCCAGTTTCCTCAAGGTATTTTAGTTTCCTTTGCCTTTTGCTTGAACACCCACTCGTTTTATGCTTACATTCTTCGCTTTGTTTTAGCTTTGGTTCTAAAAGAGCCTCTAAAGTACAAGCAAACAAGTGGTAAGGCTACAGAAGTCAAAGTTCAAGAGGAAGATGAAGACGATGAACCTCCTCTCCAATCTAGATCAGCAAAGAAGAAATCCTCCAAATCTGGAGCCACAAAAACCAGTGCTAGCAAGAGACCAGCTACGTCGAAAAAGAAACCAGCAAGGCCTAAGCACTCGACCAGTTCCTCCCAGCAAGAGACCACCAAGCGGAAAGTTCAAACAACTGGTGCTAAAGCCAAGTCCTCAAAACGCAGGATGATTCTGCTCGAGTCTCCTTCTCATTCAACACCTCAAACGGTATCCCTTCTTTTACTTGTATGGGAATCCATTATTTATTTATGATTCATCAATTAGACATTATCATGACCATTACACAATTTTCAGGAATCGCATGCAGAGAGATCCGTTTCTGGGAACTCTGAAGAAACTCCAACAGCTAAGTTTACAAAGGTAAACTTTCCTCCACTACTGTATAAATTGATGGTCCTCCTGTATCTTACAAGGTCCTCACTCGTTGGTTTTTGTTTTTTTTTTCCTTTTCGACATTTGCAGGAGCCAAGAGTCAAATCTGCAAAGACAGGGGTGTCCGAAGAATGTACTTCCAAAGACCCTATCTCTGTCGAAGATGTTGACTCGTCGAGCACTGATAAGGTATGCCTCTCTACTAACTTTGGTTTTTTCTTATTACTTTTGGACATTGCCTTATAATACCTGTTTGTCAGGACTCCCCTGAACAAGCAAATGTCGATACTTTGCTACCATTGCGAACAATCTTCCCAAACACTACTCCCCCTGCTACTAAGGTATAAAATTTCTTGCCATTTCACTGGCATCAGAGCAATGATTTAGGACTTACATTGATTTATTTTTAAAAACAGGAAGTTCCAGAGACTCAGCCTGAGCATGAAGTTGAAGAACCTTCTGCCATGGATGTCGATGTGGCTCAAACTACCATCTCGACGGTGAGTCCGGACTCCACACCCACTCACCAAGACGATCTCACCTTCCAAGTGGGAACAACCTCTGCTGCAGAAACAATCGCTGCTAAAATAACTGTTGCCCCCAAGCTACTGAAAATCAGAGTCCCATAATAATCAGGGCAGACAGTGTTGATATGGATCAATTGCTCGACGATCCTGCCAATCCACCCACTCACATCAATCCCACTCCACCAGTTACGGATTTTGGAAAGGCCAACGTGGGGATTGATGAATGGATCAGCTTATTGTCAAGTTCCAGCAGCAAAACTTCACCGATGTCAGCCCGATCTTCCACACTTCCTGGAGATAATTTTGCTGAAAAACTCAATGGATTTCTTGCAGAGCTAAAGGGCTTATTCAAGTATTCTTTCGACGACCTTTACTCAATTCAAGAAGTAAGGAACAAGTTAATTCGCGTCGTCAAAGAACTTCAAAACTCCCGCAAAAGGCTGCCGCCAATCCATCGAGGGCACATCAATACCCTGCATGAATTTGTCGAAGAATTGATCCCTAAGCTACTTGAGCTCGACGACAGTATCCTCCCATACCAGCAAGCCATCACAGCCAAACATGAGCTCCGTGACAAACTGGTGCGTCTCCGACAGAGGCAATCTGCATTGGTCGAGGAAGGTACTCCTTACTAGGCAAAGATTCCTGAGCTGGAACAGAACGTTGGTCGCCTGAGACAAGAACTTGCCGCTGCTGAGACCCAACTACAAGAGGCAATTAAGGCTTCTTGCTCCGAGGAAATAGCTGCTCTCGACCAAGAAATGACTAGTAGTGCCGCAGAGGCGCAAACCATTTTGTCGAAGGTTGAAGCTCTTGAAGTTCGTTACGTGAATGCTGAGGGTACAAAAATGGAACTGGCTGCGACTTGGGAAGATATTAGAAACATTCCTTTGTAATTTCCTTTTGTCCTATTTGCACATTAGCCATCTTTGTAATGCTTTATATGTCGAACGCATTTGTTTCGACCAATTCTTGTACTTTACTGCAACATCTGCAATATGATTTGGCTTACTTTCGATCAATCGCTTCGCCGTCCAGCTAGCACGTTCCTTTAACTGCATTAATTTCAGTTTCAGGCTAATAAATTACATTCAAAGCCGTTGACGATCAATCGGCCAGTCAAAACTTGAAAATTAACGCCATTTTGCGCTATAAATAGGCATTTGCCATACTTCGCCTCTCGCTCAAGCACAAACACTTTCTGAACTTCTTGAAATTTCTTTTCAAAAAATCTTTAAGAAACTCTTGCTAGCATCACAAGCAACATCCCCAAATCCAACTTGTTCTCGCCCCCAAATTAGATAATTCTGAGTGCAACAAGTTGCTATGGAAACCTTTTTTATCCACTTCAAACCTTCATTCCCTGGCTCTGCCTATTTCATTTGGAAAGCAGAGGCTCCACCTCCCGGAGTCTCTTTCTTCAAGGTTTTTGTCTCAATGGTGAAAGACTCTCTGGGATTTGGTAATTTGCCTAATATCAACAATGAGTTTTGGTAAGTTGCCTAATGCGGCTTGCCAACCTCGTTGAAACATGTGAGAAAGGGAAAGCCGGGGCAACTTCTTTCTCCTACTGTCTTGCGCTCTTTCACACCTTGTGTTCGAAATTCAAGGTGTGGGATCTGCAGGCTATTAGGAAAAGTTTGGCACGGTCGGGCTAATTGTGAAGCGTACCCCTAAATCGGCGACTGCTTCTCAATCTGTCTGTTTTACCTTTACTCGCATGGCATTTGACACTCCTCATCGACGTGCCCACGCTTTTAACTTTATGTTCCCGTCGATTTGGGTGTCTACTATCTGAAGCAGCCCTTGCAGACTTGATTGGCCGGATGGTATGCCACGGGAGCCGCTCTTGCTTCCCATATTCCTCTCTCTTCCTGAATTCTTCCTCAGCATGATCAGAATCCGGAACATGGCGAAGCTTCCACAAGTGGATTTATTCCGTAGTAGCCTAGACTTATAGACTTTCTAGTACTTGTATTATCAGGCTGTAAGCCTATTCGACAATGTATATTGTATACTGCCAAATGGCTTTTAAATAGAACAATCCAGTTTACTTTTCAAGGTTGTATTCTTACTTCGCACATTGTTGGTCTATATGACTTTAAATATTTGCCATTAATAGACTTAATCCTGAAACCAGAATTAACTTCAACAAGTGCATAAGCATTTCCTGAGAATATTTGGACAATCTCAAATGGCCTTTCCCACTTTGGGGACCATTTCCCAAATTCTCGACACTTCTTATCCATTGGTAAAATGACTTTCCAAACTAAGTCACCAACCTTGAAACGCTTGTACTTAACTCGACTGTCATAGAATTTAGCTATTCTTTCCTTTTGTCGAACTAAATGTTCTAAGGCCACAACTCTCTCATCATGGACTTTATTCAATTCATCAAACATTGAGTCCCAGTATTGGTCTACTGGCATCTCATTTTGCTTTTGAATTCTTAATGAACCAAGATTTATCTCAACAGGAAACACAACATCATGGCCATAAACCAATTTATAAGGAGTAGTACCTGTCGATTCTTTTGGAGAGTTTCTGCATGCCCAGAGAACTTGTTCCAGAGTCGAATGCCAACTTTTTGGATATCTACCAATGTGCTTCTTTATCAACCCAATGATAATTTTATTCGTAGCCTCGACCTGACCATTTGCTTGCGCATAGTATGGCGTCGAAGTCACCATCCTTATCCGCCTCGACCCAGCGTACTCGACAACCCTTTTCCCAACAAACACAGATCCTTGGTCAGTTGTGATTGTTTGAGGTATCCCGAATCTACAAACAATGTGATTTTCAATAAAATCCACAATGTCTTGTTGAGTCACTTCTTTCAAGGCCACTGCCTCTACCCATTTGGTAAAGTAGTCCACCCCTACTAAAATGTACTTATGCCCCTTTGAAGATGTAGGAAAGATTTGGCCTATGAGGTCCAATGCCCAATCTCTAAAAGGCCAAGGCTTAACGATGGAATGTAACTCACTAGCAGGCACATTTTGTATGTGACCATGTTTTTGGCATTCTTCACAAGACTTTGCAAACATAAAGCAATCTTTAACTAAAGTGGGCCAATACACTCTTTGTCTTCTTAGTACCCATTTCATTTTCTCACCTGCTTGATGAGCTCCACAAATTCCTTCATGAACCTCTGCCAATGCCAAGTAGGCATCCTCTTCACCAAGGCATGTTTCCAAGTTACCATCGACGGACTTTCTATACAAAACTCCAGCAAGCACAACAAACTTAGTCGCTTTGTACTTAACTTTCCTGTCGACATCAGCACTTGGGTTTTCCAAATACTCAATTATTGGCTTACGCCAATCATATGAACTTGATGCATTGGAAACCAGTATATCCCTTTCGTCCAAAGGGTACAGTAACTCACGAACTTTTATGAGTTCTGTCAACACCTTTGAAGATAACTTATACCCCGAGGCCAACTGGGCTAACTCGTTAGCCTCTTGATTCAGTTCTCTGGGGATATGTTCCAATTCGACACTGTCAAATTGCTTCATCAACTTGCTAGCAACTTGACAATATTTGACAAGATTATGGCTAACACATTTGTATTCTTGAGTTAACTGCCTTATAACCAGCTGTGAATCTCCAAAGACTTTGACAGTGCGTGCTCGCATTTCTATCAAAATTTCCAAACCCATAATTAAGGCTTCATATTCAGCCTCATTATTGGAACAAACATATTTTAGCTCAAACATTAATTTAGTTGGCACACCTAAAGGTGAAACTATCAGGATGCCAACACTAACACCATTTTTGTGTCTTGAGCCGTCAAAATACAAATGCCAAGGCTTTAAATCGACTAGCCCTGTCAATTCTTTTATTTCTAAACATGGATAGTCAGTCAAAAAGTCAGCAATTGCTTGACCTTTAACAGCCTTTAAAGGTACATATTGCAAAGAAAATTCAGACAAAACAAGTGTCCACTTTCCAATTCGACCATTCAGAATTGGCTGAGATAACATGTACTTAATCACATTTGTCTTTGACATTACCAGGACATTACAAGGCATCAAATAATACTTAAGTTTTGTACATGAAAAATACAATGCTAGACACAACTTCTCTATAGCACTGTATCTTGTTTCTGCATCATTCAAAGACTGATCGGCGAGGTAGTAAGCGACTCTTTCGACATTGTTATCCTCCTCCGAGCCAAGAGACAACCTATAGTTTCTTCCGAGGCGTAAATGTACAACTTCACCGGTCGATGTGGCTCTGCAGCATCATGACCGGTGGATTTGTCAGAAATCGCTTGATTTGGTCGAAAGCCTCTTGATGTTGTTGAGTCCATACAAAGGCTTCTTCTGCTTTGAGCTTTACCAAAGGAGCAAACGCTCTTGTCCTTCCTAAAAGGTTTGATATGAACCTTATGAGGAAATTCACCTTCCCCAAGAAAGATTGGAGTTCCTTCTTATTGGACGGTGGTTTTGCTTCCAACACAGCCTTAGCTTTGTTCTTATCTACCTCAATGCCTTTCTTATGCACCAGAAAACCCAAGAACTTAGTGGCTGAAACACCAAACCCACACTTTTCAGGATTCATCTTTAAACTGTGCTTCCTCATTTCTTGAAATGCTCGTCGAAGATGGTTCAAATGCTCCTCTCGGCTCTTTGACTTGACAATCACGTCATCAATATAAACTTCCACAGATTTGCCTATCATTTCATGAAAAATAGTGTTCATTACCCTTTGGTAAGTTGCACCAGCATTCTTCAAACCAAAAGGCATCACCACCCACTCGTAAGTTCCAATGGACCCTGGGCACCTAAAAGCAGTTTTAGGCACATCCTCCTCAGCAATGAAGATCTGATTGTAACCAGCATGTCCATCCATGAAACTTAGAAACTCATGACCAGATGCTGCATCTACTAGCATATCTGCTATGGGCATAGGGTACTCATCTTTAGGAGTTGCAGTGTTAAGATTCCTGAAATCAACGCAAACCCTCATCTTGCCATTCTTCTTTATGACAGGCACCACATTCGACAACCATTCAATGTACCTGGTTGTACGAATGAACTTAGCCTTCAATAAGTGCTCAACTTCTTCCTTAATTTTTAGCACGATTTCAGGAGCAAACCTTTTGTTGGCTTGTTTGACAGGATTACAATCAGGTTTCAAAGGCAATCTATGTTCCACAAGATCTCTACTCAGACCCGGCATTTCATGGTAGTCCCAGGCAAACCAATCCTTGTACTTAGAGACTTGTTCCACAATTTGCCTTTTAAATTGGTCTGGCAACAAAGCACTAACATATATTGGCCTCTTTCTTTCTTCATCCCCCAAGTCAATCTCTTCCAAGGGATCTTCTAACTCAAAACCATTTTTATCCTCAAGCCCCCTCTCAAATCCCAAAGGGCCATCATCGAATATACAATCAGCCAACACTCCATCTTCTGAGTTTGGTTGTCGGTCAGCCCCGCAAGCCGACGGTTGCATTTGATTCTCTTCAAGGCTCATCTTTGTCGATTGGCCGATTTCCACCGGCCTCATCCAACAACCTGACTCCAAACTGCTCTTCTAAGCAAGCGTTCAAAGCATCTTTGTCGACAATACCACCCTGCACAGATATGGGTTTCACTTTTGGATCATATACCTTGAAATCAACGTGCATCCGCTGCAGATAACATGGGTCGTCATCGCTTCAATAACTTCAATATCATCATGAGCATTCCAAAAGATAAGTTTCGATGCACCGTCGAAGGCTGAACCGCCCGACAAAGATGAATCCAATCCCTACCCAACAGAACATTGTAACTTGACCTTGAAGGAATCACTACAAATAAAGTGGACCTTTCTACTGATCCCACTTGCACATCTAGCATTGCCACACCACCTGTTGGTGCAGATCTACCTCCAAAGTCAGTAACCACTATGTTGGTTGGTAGCAAATCTGTCTCATCTTTCCCTAGCTTCTTATACATGGCTCTTGGAATCAAGTTCACAGATGCTCCTCCATCGACCAACACTCTGTTGACAGGCTTGCCTTCAACCATTGCCTTAATATGCAATGGTCGAAGATGACTTCTCTCCTGATTAGTTGGCTTGACTAAACGAGCAAAATTGTCAAAAATGGTAACCATATCCTGCTCGACAAAATGCCAACCAATTGGAAAATCGTCAAACTCTTCATCATCAGGAACTTCTACAACGAATCCATACTGAGCCTGAAACTCAGCTGGCAAAACTGACATCAAATTCACATCAAGATTAGTGAACTCTTCTTCCGTAGCTATTTCTTCATTTTCCAAATAACTTCCCAACCTCATGACCTCTTTATCAAAAAGGCATTCTTCAGACCCCAGATCTGACAAGGTTGTTCCCATTGCCACCACCAATTCATCCAGATTATCGTCCAAATTAATGTCAAGATCGAACTCTTCCTTGTCATCAAGGCCAATTGGGTCATTTGGATCATTCAATGACCTCTTCCATGGACAAGTCTGTCTTGACAAGACTTTGCCCTACTGCCCTCATGGGTTCATCCAACAAGTCAGAATCATTGGCTATGATCCTTAACTCCTCCATAGAGACATCGATGTTTGTATCCTTAACTGGAGCTGCTTGAACACCAAACCTTCTTCGCTCGGAAGCCAGCTTTTCGGCTTCAATCAAACCTGTTGGCCAAGTCTTCTTCCCTTGAACTTTCGAAGGAACTTTCGCAGGCATGGCATTCCTTTTGGACCCTGTCAAAAATGCTTGCCCCTGGTCCTGGGACGTTTGACCTCGTTCAAAGTTAGCCCCTTTGACATCGACGACCACGGTCTTTAGTCTTGACCCAACCTCCTGAGGCAATGGGACCTTCTGGACCCCAACCATAAAACAGTCCTCATGTTGAGCCTTAATCATCTCAACAGCCTTCAATTTTTGTTTCTGAGCTTTCCTCATCCTCTGTCGACGACGTTTCTGACTCTTCGACAATGGGGCTTTCTTCACTTGATCACCTCCAGGATAAGGTATTCTGCGAAATTGGTAATCTTCATTCCAAAATGGTACTTGTCGAGGATCACTCTTCTTAGCCCTTACCCTATTTCTCAACTCAGGGCAACGAGCCTTGGAAGAATTCTCGACCCACTTGTTCACCACCACATTGGCATCAGGCTTCCTAGTCTTATTCGACACTCGACCAGGAGATAACCCTTGGTTGCTTCCAATTGATTCCCTCGAGAACTCAACCAACCAACCACCAAATGCTCTGTGAGGCCTTTGTGCCGTGGGCCTCCGCACTGGTTCATCAAACAGTATCTGGTTCACTGGAACAGCCTTATAGTTCCTCCTTGCATATCCAGTTTGTATGCGCTTGTGAGATTTAAGCTTTTGATCATCTTTGGCTTTCTGAGCGGCTTTCAAGTCGAAATACCTGTCACAATGTGGGCACAAACTCAGCTGTCCCTTTCTGTTCTTCCTTCTCAGAAAGTCCTCAACAGACTCATGAGGCCTTGGGTAAATGTCGAATGGGTCTTCCACATTCACCACATACTTCTGCTTAGCACTGATATTCACCATGTTGCTGCTTCTTGCATTATGGCCTTCAACATTGGATATGCCTTGGCCAAATGGATCAGTGTCCACCTTCATGCTAGGCTTTTACTTGTCAGCAAACCCGAGTCTTCCTTCTTTCAGAGCTTTTTGTATCAAATCCCTGAAACGAAAACATTCATTAGTAGGATGGCCTAAAGCCCCATGGTACTTACAATAATTTTGACCACTGGAGTCCTCAGGCCTTTCCATTTTATGACCGTCTGACAACTTAAGCTGTTTGTCTTTCAACAGAATATCAAATATTTTATCAGCTTTAGTTATGTCAAATGTATAGGTTTTCGTGTTTGCATAACTCATCTTTTCCTTCCCTTTGGAAGGTACTAAAGCTTGACAAGCATAAGGTGGCCCTTCTTTCAATTCAGCAAGATTTATTTCTTGCTCGGTGATAGCCTCATCCTCACTGTCTGCTTGATCTTATTCGACACAATTGACTTTCTCACGTCTAATGAATTTCTTATTGTTTTTCTTATCCTTTTCAGAACTGAGTTGTTCAATCTGTCGAACTTTTTCCCCTAGTTGGGCGAGATCGACAATGTGGTGGTTCACCAATTTCTTTCTAATATGGTAATCCAACCCAGTAGCGGCCATTTTAAAGATTTTCGCTTCTGGAACAGGCGTAAAACACCTGCTCTTCATGTGTTTGAACCTAGAGATGTAATCATCTATAGACTCATTATACATATGCTTGACGTTGAATAAATCAGTCAAGTTAACCCTTAAGTCACCCCTGAAGAATTGATCATGGAACAATCCCTCCAATTGGACCCAAGAGTGGACTGAATTGGCCCTTAAAGTTGAGAACCAAGAAAATGCATTCTTCGTCAATGAGCTTGGGAAGAATCTCATTTTCAAACCCTCTACGGTGGCCAACTCCCCCATCTCTATTGAGTATCTGACAACATGTTCGACATTCGATTCTCCACTGTCACCAAAAAACTAAGACAACTTGGGAATCTTTATTCCCCTAGGCACTTCAGCCTGTTGTACCCATTCAGGAAACGCAGATATGAAATATGGTCGATTAGCTTGACCAATATTGAAACTAAGTGCATTAAGCACACCGCCGACTGATTCACGTTTTGTTCTATCTGGTTTCCCATGATATTGTGCCTAAAGTTGGCTAAACCTTGATGCATTGGGGGTCCTTGATCTTGATTCCTTTGTAGAATTTGAACCTGACCATAAGCCAAGTTGTTCATATTCTGACGAAGGTTGTGATTTGGTTGAATGACTTCATTCTGCACCACATTTTGATTATTCACATCTTGTGGGTTGCCCCCCCAAGTATTGTACTTGGGGCATGCCTGCTGGGCCCTGCTGAACGTTGTCATTCATTGGTGCTGCCAATCCTAGTGCCTGGTTCAACCTTTCCATCTGCAGAGCCAATGCATTACACGCTTGATTGGTATTCTGCATAAGAGGCGTAATGACCGCACCCATTTGCTGAGTGAACATGTTCACCATCTCATGATTACTGTCATCCATTTGTTGTCGAATGCTTGCCAACGAATTCTGGGTTAAACCCCCATTACTCTGAGGTATTTGTCTTGACATTTCCCCTACACCAGACCCCTGTCGATTGGTTGTGGTAGTGGTCATGCCTACCATTCCCTGAGTATTGGAAGAGTTTCCAAAGGGCAAAAAGGGCTGGTTCAGATATTGGTTGAACATGGTTGAACCAATAGCGGGGATTGTCGAGTTATTCAAATAACCATACGGCATTCCAAACGGAGGTTGCGTTACTTGCGGTACAGGCCTAATACTTGAGTTCCTCGCACTTCCAGGCGATGCCTGAATTTCTGGAGCACTCTGAACCATCGGTTCAAGTACTGCAGCGCTTGGAATAACTTCTCCTTGCGTATTGGCCATTGTCATCCCAGTACCCGCCCCAACGGTAGTATTATTAATCCGCGGGATCACAACTACCCCTGCGTTCGTACTGGTAGTCGAAACATTTGTATTGCTTGCCGATGCATTCGCACTGGCAACACTTGGTGTTGTGGCACTGCTATTCGTACTGCCACTCATGTTTCTATATTGCGTTACGTTAGAAGCAGTGATCTTTCCACTTCTTAGACGCATAAAACCATCGTTTAAAACGAGTTACTCTAAACTCGTCCCACCGGGTGTGCCAATTTGTTTACTGGGAAATTTGGTTTCTAAGTATATTTCTACCAAATTCAGCAAAGTAACAAATAATTAATTCAAACGATTGCAAGATCGATGAATTATGTGGTAATCTCGTTTTGCAAACAACAGTTTTTGAAAATAACGGTCAATTGCTCGACACGTTATCGGTTTTGTAACATTATTGGCTTCAGAGCCATTAATTGTTGTGTCTTATGCCAAATCTATATATGAGAATTCCAACTAACAAACAAGTTGTTGTCGAAATGGCAATATGGACTTAACTAAACAAGATTGGCTGTCGAAAGCCAATAACTTAGTTTACAAGCAAATTAAAGCAAAAATCTAAAACAAGAATGCACTAATGCAGAATCATGAGACATGCATTACTGAATCCCGACATGCAATTGAATTTAACGCAAAAATGTAAAAGAAGACAAGTAAATTGACAGAATTTAAGAAACATCATAAAAGGAATGAATTTAAATGAAAACATGTAAATGGATGAATTTAAAAAGAAAGCATGTAAATGCATGAATTTAAATAATGAGCGTGAAGAACATGAATTAAAAGGAAAGCATGTAAATGACTTTGAAAGTAAAAGTGCAGAAAACAGTAAATGACAGGGAATTAAAGAATGTAAATGCGAAGCAAGAAAATGCAAATTGACTGGAATGTAAATGACATAAATGAAAATGCAAAGAACTGAAAATAGACTGACATTGATTAAAATGCAGAAAGATAGAGTTTGGAAGGCATACAATGATCGTTTTCCGTTAATCTTCTTTAGCCGTTGAGATATTAGGAATTAGATCATGTATCCAACCTCAATTGCATCGTACAAACTACTATTTATAGGAAAAATATAAAAAAAACTACCTAACATCCAACCTGACACGTGTACGGACACAGGTTGGTAGTTGAGTTTTCGCTAAAAACTACCTAATCGACAGTAGCACTTCCTGTCGAACTGTATATTGATCTTTACTCAATAACTAAGCCTGTTTCGACCATGCTCATTTTGACATCTTCGACGCTTCATGCTTTTCGTCGAACAACCTCCCATCACTTGGTCTCTCAAACTTAGTCAATTTTCATCCCTTGTTCTGGTCTCTTACGCCTTTACTTGTCGAATTCATAACATTCTGTCGATTAACCCAAATTTGAAATTTGGCACCCAAAACCACCCGAACAATCCGACGTCTCAAACGGACGGAAACAAACCTGGATTTTGGCACTTCAATTTTCACCGGTTCTACGTTTTTTGGCCCGAAATTGTTCAAAACCGTCCGACGCCCAGCCCTATTACGGGCTACAGCACACGAAGGGACCTTCCTCTCTCCATCAATATTGAATATCCGAAAAATAACTCACAAAATTGCTACTCCCTCCGTCCCGATATATATGTCATATTTAGCTAAATCACACAGTTTAAGAAAAAACAATAAATAAAAGAAAGAGAGTGATAATTTTACTAAATTAACCTTATTAACCATTGGTGTATTAACTATTATCATAAATATAAAGTGGAGTATTTGATGGTACAATTGGCAGAAAGTTAGAAAATAACCTATATTTTGAGACAATTTTTTTTTAATAAATGTGACATATATATTGGGATGGAGAGAGTATTGTCTAATCATTTAAGTAACTAATGGTAGTTTGTTCAACAACCATTGTGGTCACTGGTCTAGGAAAAAACACATCTACCCACACTACGGATTAGGGGTGTCCATGGGTTCGAGCCAACCCGCCAACCCGGTGACCCAATCCGAATCCGAACTGATTTTTACCCGAACCGAACCAGTCAGATCCAATGACATTTGATTCAAATTACGGATTTCAAAAACAGAACCTGATGGCCCGACCCGGTGGAGTTATTATTTATTTATTTATTTATTTATTTTTTAAACTCAGTCTATCAAAATCAAAAATAGAAACTGAGTGAGATCCTCACCCTCACTCTCATCTCTCGTTCGTCTCTCCCTCTTCTCTTTTAGGGTTCATCTCCGCGCCTCCGCCGTCCTCAACCTCTCCCTCTTCCCTTTTTTGGATGGCGTCGATCACAGCCACCACGACCTCCATCCTCCGCGGTGCAATCTCCTTCCTCTGCCGTTGCAATCTGCTCTTTTTCTTTCCTTTTGCGTGGTGCCACCTCCGGTTCTCACTCCTGTAACACCCCAAATTCTCTAAGCTAAGTTGAGAATAAGTTATGAGAAGTTTTGTGTGATTACATTCAAGCTTAATTTGGATTCAAATTGAATAAATATGATTATACAAAGTTTTAAGGGGTAAGCTATTGATTTGGAGTTAAGAAATAAGTCGGATTTAATCCCAAGATGATTGGAGGTGTTAATTAGGAGTTAATTGATGGAGATTTGATGTTAAAAGATGATTTCTCACATTTTAGTACAATGTGAATCGATTCACACAAGCCTGAATCGATTCACAACTGTTTTCCAAACCACAAAATGATGCTGTGAATCGAATTGGGAGTCTGTGAATCGATTCACAGATTCGATTCACGAAAGTGCAGGTGCAGTTTTAAGTGGATGAATCGATTCACAGTCTGCTGTGAATCGATTCACACACTGTAAAATGCTTACAAACACTGCAGAACGAGCAAAAACTCGAGAAAGAGGAAAAAGGGAAGGAAAGGAAAGAAAAAGGGCAACTTGAGAGAAGAGAAAAAGGGGGAAATGCTATGGTTTCATAATCCCATGAGAGATTTGTGAGATTCTTGCTAGATTACTTCAAATACTAGCTTGAATAAGAGATTGGAGAGTTGAAATTGAGTTGAAATGGGGGATTTGGAGGAACCCTAGAAGATGGAAGAAGAAGATGATGATGAAGGAGGAAGAATATCAAGATTATTCAAGAATAGCTCAAGTTCTTAGGCATGAAGAAGAGGATTAAAGGTGTAGATCAAGATTGGGGAAAAGTTGAAGAAACCCTAAGATGAGCAAAGAAGGAAAAGCTTGAAGAAGAGCAAGGAGGCTAAAGTTCAACCATCCTAACCCAATGTCTTGAACAACAATGTGAGTTCTTCATCCCTTAGGTGATGGGCAACCAATAAGACGCACATATAGGAATGTTCTCAAAGAAGTCTTTGAACCCCAAAGGGTTCAAAGTTAGGGTTTATAACCCCTTTGATTTTAAATTTAATTTAAGGTATGGGGCTTGACTGAAATAGGGTTGGATGCTGTCCCCAATTCCCCTAAATATTATTTGATGTTCGAACCCTTGGATGCTCCATAGAGCTTCAAGGGGGATTGTTTCCTTGTTTTGAAATGAGTTCTTAACTTGTGATTATGTGTGAAGTTTCATATGAGTATGTAGTTTCCATGTTTATATGAATATGTGAAGTCAAATGTCATATGAGTTAAATATCCTAAGTTATGATGTTTATCTCAAAATGTTTGATGTTTGGTTCCTTTGATAGCTCTGTAGGGCTCCAATGGAAATGAATGTGTGGCTCATAATGAATTAGACTCAAGTGAGTTGTTTAATTCTAGCTGAGCCTAACTATGTTTTGGCCAATATGGTCAATAATGTGAATTTAATGTATGTGATGTACTTGTTTGCCTAAATTATATCCTTGGTTTAAATAGAATTCCATTGATGAGTGTTTAGATAAGTAAAGATTCCATGATATTAAGAGGCTTAATTGCCTAGGATTAGTAGGTGAATGATTCTTTGAAATTCTCTTCCTTATGGATGTGCATAGAAAATGAATAAGAGGTGATTAAACCAATTATAGGAAGTAAGAATTAAGTGAGAAATATGTTTATTTATGATTAGGTTTCATATGAGTTTTTGTCCTCTTGTTTTATGATCCTTGAAGATGCTTGATTTGAATGTTAGTATTCAAATAAATGTTAAATTAGATTCCGGAATTTGTCTTGAACAAATCCTAGTTGTTATTTTCTTGATTGCTCATATGTATAAATGCATAAATTCATTTTCAAGCATCTTAAAAGACACCAAGATTCCTCATAAGAGGAGAGGTCGGTATAGTTAGCCTCGTGGGACACCACTTGGAGGGTTAAGACGTCTAACCACCATATCGAAAGCTATGTTGAGCGGGGTCTATGGAATTAAGCATATGACCAAATCCGACAACATAGAAAAGAATATTTGTATGATGCATAGTTATGTTGAGTGGCAGTACGGGTAGCCATCTGGTAGCCACTTGGCACAAGGCCAGTGGTCAATAGTCCAGTGGTGAATAGTCACTGCTGTCAATAGTCCAGTGGTGAATAGTCACTGCTGTTACCATAAGTCCTATGAGTGACGTAGCAGGTAAGCCACGTGGTTGAACAATGCCAGTGGTGATAATATAATCCCTGTGCGTTACAATAAAAGCCACATAGAAAAGAATGTTCATATGATGTTGTGTGTTTGTGATATATGTTTATGTCTAGTTTTATCACAAGTTGTCATTATGAATATTGAACTGGGATTATTACAATCAGCAACATTCCAAGCTAAAGTTTAAGGTTTAAGTTTGAGTTTAAGTTAAGGTAGTGCATCCTATGGTTTCAAACTTAAGGTGCCTGTTAAGTATTATGTGTGAAGTTAATTTCTGAGAGAGAAGAAAAGTAAGGCTCGACAGATAAAGTCTAAGTAAGTCTTTTCAGTCTAGTAAGAGTCGATGAGAGGATGGTGAGGAGTCCGTGAAGGGCTCACTGAGATTTTTAATCTCACCCCGTTCCTTTTATGTTTTTCAAATAAGCAGGTACCGATGAATGACGAGGCGAAGCTCCAGGCTTAGCATCCAGATTTTATTTTTATTTATTCATTAAGGTTGTAATCTATTTATTAGATTATGTATTGAGTTTTGATTTATGACTTGGATTACTGTAATCAAGTTTGTAAATTATTAGTAATTTCTGTGCTTTAATGTAATTTATCGTACTTTCAATTTATATTGAGGTATGGGTGTTACAACTCCTCCCTCTTGTTCTCTCTATTTTTTTTTTTTGCTTTCTGATCTTGCAACTGATTCTTTTCTTTCTTAATCTTTGGCAAGGATGGGGTTGGTGTATGTATCTTGTTGTGAATTTGGGGCTAAGATGGGGTTACGGGTTGGGTTTTTCTTGTTAAGGATGATTTGGGTTACGGTGTAGTGGTTGCGAGTTAAAGTAGTGGGGTGGTTCGGGTAGTGGAGTTTGGAGGTTGATGGTGGTTGTGGAGGTATGGGGGGTGTTAAGGTTACAGGTTTGGGGTATGGATGATGGGGAATTTGGGTTGGTTTGTGGTGGTTAGAGGGAGATTTATGGCTTTGGCTTCATGTTTTTTTTTATGCTCTGATAAACACCAATATAGCATCATTTTTATAAAGATATTAGAATGTGATTTGAATAATTATTGAATATTATCAATTGAAATTCACTCTCTTTTAATCTACATTGTGCAGAAATAGAAAATTAGGCAATATGGTGGTCAAATACAATTACGGGCTTGAAAGTGGGCCAAAAACTAGGCCCAGAATGCTAAACCAACCTTTAACACGGCCTGTACATGGCAGCACAGCCTTGAGGCGGTTTAAGAAGCAGAGCACGACCTCTTCATTGACCAGCACAGCTGTGCTCAACCAAAAATATCAGGAAATCATGTCGGCAAGGTCGGTGACGCGTAAACAGGCTGTAAAGGGAGCACAGCCTTGGAGCACGGCCGTGCTGGTGCCGTGCTGAGCCCAAAACTTTGTCTATAAAAGGAACGCTCAGCAGAACATTTGAAGGTCCCCTGGGATTGATTCTCTCACAATTCTCTTCTTCTCTGTAATCTTCTAGTCTTACTTTATAGTTGTTCTGCTAGTTTTAGTTTTAAATATGTCTTTTGTAAACACGTTGTTGCTATCTTCAAGTATGTTTAGTAACTAATCCCGTCATTGAGGTGACGGGGGATCTTTTACTTTATCTATGATATCTTTATGATTTATAATATGAGTGTTTAAATCCTTTTGATTAAATTATTCCTGGTAATATTACTTTAAAAAGAATTATCTACTCTTTACACAGTTAATTAATTATTCGGCGATCGTACCTTGAATTAATTAACAGAACTCTGGGAATAATTGAATCTGCATGCTCTGCCGGATCAAGGATTGCGTGTTCATTTTCATTCAGTCATTGAATTGATAAATCTATTTACACTTCATGCTCTTTCTGTTTAATTACTTTGCATGATCAAATTGAGTAATAAATTAGAAAGAAGACTCTTAATATTGCATGATTATTGGGTATTAATAGCTTATAAATAGGTGATTGGTAATCAGTAAGAATTGTTACTCATGTTATAAATTAATCAAGTACACAAATATAAGTATTAGTGAACCCATTACCTTAGTGCTTTTATTATCTAATTCCTTTCTTAAAATATTTTATAATTTCTTTTCTACTTATTTTTATGCACTCTTTTTTTAAGTTCACTCGAACTATTTGTCTAAATAACAAATTGATCTAAGTAGAGCAGTAATCATTTCAATTCCCTGTGGAGATGATAATCTTTTATACTATAACTTGACAAGATCGTATACTTGCGATTTTGACCGGACAAGTTTTTGGCGCCGTTGCCGGGGAATTGTTAATGATATTGATCGAAATGATTAATTGTTAATTTAGACGTTTTTTTGTAATTATTTTCCTTTTTCTTATTTTATTTTATTTTTATCTTTTATTTTTTTCTTTCTTGTCATTTTAATTTTATTATCGCCTCCTACATGGATGGTTTTACCTCATACATGGACGGTTAGCTTTTATTTTTATATTTCGTCTCCTGGTTTGAAGACTATATTTTATTTTGTGTAGCGTTTCCTGGTTGGAAGACTAGATTTTCTTACTATTTTATTACTTAAACTTATTATTTAGCGTCTCCTGGTTGGAAGACTAGATTATTTCTTCTTTCTTTTAATTTTTCTTTTCTTTTCTTTAGACTAACCTTAAATAATAATTAAAATTTTAGTTTTTGATCACGTGATCCAGCTTTGTTGCAGTGTATGCTAACACGCTCTCAAGATCCTATCCTTCAGTTTGATCCAGAAATTGAAAGAACTGCAAGAGCTCTCAGAAAACAAAGAAGAGCTGTTAGAAGACAAAGAAGAACAATGGCAGAACAGGAATTTGTTGAAACAAACTCTGAAATTCCAGTTTTGATGATCAACAAACTCTGAGAAAGATACTTAAGTTTATTGACTCATATATGTCTCTAACATTTTCTGTGAGTAAGGTCCAGCAAAGAAAGAAAAGCAAAAGAAACATGTCAAGCAAGAAGACAATGGAATTAAGCATAAGATTCTGAGAAATATGGTGAATTGACATTGGACATCATTCTTGAGAAGGAAGCTGTTAAACAAAGTGGAAAACAGCTAAATATGACATGACAATGGACAGCTTTCCTAAGAAACAAAACTACAGTAACTACAATCAAATTCCAGCAAACTCACTCAGGAGTGAGTAAGTTCCAACTTATTCTCAACTCTGCGAAGCAGATTCAGCGAAGAAAAGGAACAAATTAAATGCATCAAGTGATCACATTATGAGCACACCATGCTATTAAATGAAGAACAAAAACTGAAATCAAGAGCTTGTTGCTGCTACTGTTGTAAGTGAGGAAGTTCAGCAAGTAAAGTTTCCAAAAGGTGATGTGACAGGGAAACAGAACTGACAGTTGGTGAAAAGCAAGACTGCTCTATGTAGAAACACTCATCACACTGTGCAAATCTATCCCAAGGATTTCAAACGGCTCTGCAACGGCTAGATCACCAAATCAGGGCTATATATCACAGCATTGGAATGCTGAACAGATTTGAGAGAGCCAAATTCAACTGTTGCATCAAATTCAAATTGCAAATCAACTGCCTCTCAACTCACTCAAAAGTGCACTCTGCAGAAATTGTTAGGGGATCTTTTTGTGCACTTGTCTGCTTGTAAACACAAAGTTTTAAATTGTATTTCTCTGTGTGTAACCAAGCCTTAAACCCCAAAAACAACTTATCCTTGTATCTGTTTTTGTCTTAGTGGGATCCTATCAAACTTCCTAGGGTAGGTGAGTGTTGGTGAGGAGTTCTGCTAAGGAAGATAGTTCAGGAACAGGAGTAAGTTCCTGGTTGTAATCAGCTTGAAGAGGCTGAGTGAAAGAACACTTGTACTATTTGGGAAATAGTGGAAACACTCACTGGGAGTGAGGAGTGGATGTAGCCCAAGGTTTGGGGTGAACCACTATACATCTAGTGTGATTTATATTTATGTTTTTAAATCCATCTCACTTGTGACACTTCACACACTTCACTTAAAACTCAGAAACAGTGTTCTTCAACCATTCTGCATAATCATGCTTTACTTACTGCCAATTCAATTCATATGATTCTGTTTTCACATCATGCAAGATTTTGTCTTACACTATTATTGATCAATCACTCGGCATATGTAAACACTACAACTTGAGTAAGTTCAACTGCAGTATCACTAACTTACTTAACTCCAAGAACTGTCTTGAGAGCAAGTTGAAAACTGTTTTAGTGCAGGATTTTTAATAGGTCACAATTCAAACCCCCCTTTCTTGTGACATATTTTCACTTCAGATGGTACCAGAGCTCACCTTAAGGGGCTGAGCACACCTAACAGTGTAGGAGGAAAGATCCTGGAAGAAGTGATGGTGCACTCTAACAGTATCATGTTCCTTCCTGAAGGAGCATCTTCAAACAGACCTCCTGGTTTTGATGGGAACCACTACTACTATTGGAAGGGTCAAATGAGGCTGTTTCTAGAATCTTAAGACACTGATATTTAGGACATTGTGGAGAATGGACCTTTCACTCCACAAACCACATATGATGATGGAAGGACAGCACCAAAGCCAAAGACATCCTGGACCACTGATGAAAAGCACAAAGTTCTCCCGAACTCAAAAACAAAATATTATATCACTTGTGCCCTTGGCAGAAGTGAATATGATAAGATTGTTGGATGTGAAACTGCAAAGGAAATGTGGGACACTCTGAGAACTGCTCATGAAGGTACTGATCAGGTAAAAGAGGCAAAAATAAACATTCTTGTTCATCAGTACGAGTTATTCAAAATGGCTGAAGATGAATCCATTGAAGAAATGTTCAGTAGATTCACAATAATCACAAATGACTTGAAATCACTGGGAAAAGTGTTTACAAATCAAGAGAATGTCAGAAAGGTACTGAGAAGCCTACCAAAGGTGTGGAGGCCTAAAGTGACAGCAATTCAAGAAGCTAAAGATTTATCCATTCTAAGAATGGATGAATTACTTGGGTCACTAAAGGTTCATGAACAAGAAATTATGGAAGAAATTCATCCTAAGTAAGGAAAGGTTGTTGCACTGAAAGCCTCTCACAAGTCTTGAAAGAGCTCATCACAGTCATCAAAATCTGCAGCTCTCAAAGCAGTAGAAGAAGAAGAGGACTACAGTGGTGAAAGTGAGAATGAAGACTCAGAAAATGGAGAAGAACTTGCTCTCATCTCAAGGAGGATCCAGAGGATGCTCAGAAACAGAAAATTGAGAAAATTTCCTCAAACAAGAAGGGAACTCTCATCCAATATGCTTTGAATGCAATAAACCTGGTCACTTCAAGATAGACTGTCCTCAACTCAAAAAGTAAAACAAAAAATTCTCTCCAAAGAAAAAGGCTATGATGGCACTATGGGATGACTCAGATGAAACCTCCTCTGAACAAGAAGAAGACCAAGCAAACTTTGCTCTCATGGCAAATTATGAGGTTGAGGAAGAAGAGGTAACTGACTCTGAATCCATAAATTGCAATTCGTGCAGAGATCTACAATTTGCTTTTGATAATCTTTTAAATGATTCAAACATTTTATCACAAAGATGCATGACTTTCAAAACTCAGTTATGTGAGGTTAAGAAAAACAATGAAGAACTTCTTACACAAAATGAAAGTCTTCTTAAAAACATTCATTGTTTGCGACAATCTCATTTTAAACTCTCTGATCAATACCAAAAATTGAGTGGCAAGGCTCCTTAGATACAGATACAAAGAGTTGCTGAGGTTAAATGCCAAAAGGAAAATGAGGAACTTAGAAAAAGGGTAAATGAATTAACTGCTGATCTGCAAATATTTTTGCATAACACTGAAACCTTTGAGAAAATCATGGGGAGTCATGGAAACAGATTTGAAAAGGCAGGGATTGGGTATACACCCAAGCACAAACCAATTTTCGAAAATATATTTGTTCCCAAATCAAAAATGTTTAAACAATGCAATTACTACAAGAATCTTGGGCATGATATTTCTGAATGTTTGAAAAGAAGAAAATCTTCCTTTAGGAAGAACACTAACCATCAAGGACCCAAATCTATTTGGGTACCTAAATCATTGCTCATATCTGATGCAGGACTGCCTCTGGGCATCAAAGAAAAAGTTGTGGTTCTTAGACAGTGGCTGCAATAGACACATGACAGGCGACAAAAGTAACTTTCTCTCATTGGAGAGGAAGAATGGGAGCTGTGTCACCTTTGGAAATAATGAAAAAGGTTGGATAAAAGGTATAGGCACAGTAGGTAAGAAGAATTCTGCTCAAATAAAGAATGTTCAATATGTCTATGGTCTTAAACATAATCTCTTAAGTGTGAGTCAGTTGACTGACAATGGCAATGAAGTTTTATTTAAATCTAACTCATGCATTATCAAGGAAACTTCCTCTGGAAACACACTCTTCACTGGTGTTAGAACCAGAAACTTGTACAGTATCTGTTTAGGGTATGAAAAGGATTTGAACTTGTTAATGGATTGCCAAAAATCAAATATGAAAAGGATAGAATTTGTGAAGCTTGTATTCAAGGAAAACATGTCAAATCTAGATTTCACTCCAAAAACATAGTCTCTACAGAAAGACCACTTGAACTATTACATGTTGATTTATTTGGTCCAACAAGAGTTGCAAGTATAGCTGGAAAAAGATATGGCTTTGTGATAGTGGATGATTATTCAAGATATACTTGGGTTCTATTTTTGAAAAACAAGGATGACTCCTTTGAAGCTTTCAAAATATTTTGTAAAAAGGTTCAAAATGAAAAGAGTTGCAACATTGCATCTGTGAGAAGTGACCATGGAGGTGAATTTGAAAACATATCCTTCAAAACCTATTTTGATGAAAATGGTATTTCTCACAACTTCTCTTGTCCTAAGACTCCTCAACAAAATGGGGTAGTTGAAAGGAAAAATAGAACATTGCAAGAAATGGGCAGGACCATGCTTAATGACTCAAAAATTGAAAAATATTTTTGGGCTGAAGCAATTAACACAGCATGCTACATTATAAACCGAGTCTCCATTAGAAAAATCTTGAATAAAACTCCCTATGAGCTAGGGAAAGGTAGGAAACCAACTGTTGCCTACTTTCATATTTTTGGGTGTGAATGCTTTATCTTGAATCATAAAGAAAATTTGGGAAAATTTGATTCAAAGTCTGACAAAGGTATTTTCCTTGGATATTCAACTTCCTCTAAAGCCTATAGAGTGTATAACTTGAGATCTCAAATTGTTGAAGAGAGTATGCATGTGAAATTCAATGAATTTTATCAATCTTCTGAGAAAAGGACAGATGATGCTGAAGATACAACTGAAAGATCCAGTCCTCAACCACAAAATGAAGTTCCAAAACAGAATACTGATTCTGAGGAAGTTCCTGAACTTACTCAAGAACCAGGAAGCTCCTCTCAGCAACCCACTCAGACTGTTAACCTGCCCAGAAGCTGGAGAGTGGTTACAAATCACCCTTAAGAGCAAATAATTGGAGAAACCTCTGAGCCTGTGAGAACAAGAAGGTCCTTCAGACAAGAATCATCAAATATGGCATTGATCTCAGAAATTGAGCCAAGATCCATAAATGAAGCCATAACTGATCCTTCTTGGGTTGAAGCCATGGAAGAGGAACTTGCTCAATTTGACAAAAACCAGGTGTGGACACTAGTTAAGCAACCTACTCATCAGTCTGTCTTTGGAACAAAATGGGTTTTTAGAAACAAACTCAATGAGGAAGGTAAGGTAACAAGAAACAAAGCTAGATTGGTAGCTCAGGGCTACAATCAACAAGAAGGTATTGACTATGATGAAACTTATGCTCCAGTTGCTAGATTAGAAGCCATTAGAATCTTACTTGCCTATGCTGCTCATAAAAACTTAAAATTATTTCAAATGGATGTCAAAAGTGCATTTTTAAATGGTTTCCTAAATGAAGAAGTATATGTTTATCAACCCCCTGGATTTGTTGACTCCAAAAAACCAAATCATGTCTTTAAATTAAGTAAAGCCTTATATGGACTCAAACAAGCTCCAACAGCTTGGTATGAGAGACTAAGTGCCTTTCTAATCAAAAATGGTTTTTCTAGAGGAAAGGTTGACACAACTTTATTTATAAAACATCAGAAGGAAAGCCTACTAATAGTCCAAATCTATGTGGATGACATCATTTTTGGTGCAACAAAAGAAAATTTATGTGATGATTTTGCAAACCTTATGAAGAGTGAGTTTGAAATGAGCATGATGGGTGAACTAAGTTTCTTTTTAGGGCTGCAAATCAAGCAACTTGAAGATGGTAATTTTATTTTTCAAGAAAAATATATAAAAGATCTTCTGAAAAAATATCAAATGAATGAAGCCAAGGCTATGGCTACTCCAATGCATCCAACTGCAAACCTTGATAAGGATGAAAATGGCAAAACTGTCTCTGAAAAGGAGTACAGGGGCATGATAGGTTCCTTATTATATCTTACTGCAAGTAGACCTGACATTGTCTTTGCTGTAGGACTGTGTGCTAGATTTCAGTCAGCTCCAAAAGAATCTCACTTAATGGCTATTAAGAGGATACTCAGATATTTAGTTGGAACTCCTAACCTTGGTCTGTGGTACAGGAAAAACTCTCATTTTGATCTTATAGGTTATTGTGATGCTGACTATGCTGGAGATAAAGTAGAAAGAAAAAGCACTAGTGGCTCATGTCAATTTCTTGGAGAAGCAATGGTCTCATGGTCATGCAAGAAACAAAACACCATTGCTCTGTCAACCACAGAAGCTGAGTATGTTTCAGCTTCAGCATGCTGTCAACAAATTTTATGGATTAAGAATCAATTGGAAGATTATTCTCTCAGGTATGAATGCATCCCCATTTATTGTGATAACACAAGTGCTATTAATTTAACAAAGAATCTCATCCAGCACTTAAGAACTAAGCACATTGATATAAAGCATCATTTTATTCGTGATTATGTTCAAAAGAAAGAAGTGGAATTAATTTTCGTGGATACAAAGAATCAGCTTGCTGATATTTTTACTAAGCCTCTTCAAGAAGAAAGCTTTAGTTTCATAAAGAGCAAGTTACACATAATCAAATCTCCATGATTTGGTGTATGTGTCTACACTTACTTAAATCTGAGTAAGTTTCTGTGATGTATATTGATCATACTCTCAATCTTTGCTGATAAGTGAGCTTACTCACTTATCCTAATAATTTATATATATACTTAAATATATTGGACTGAGAAAATGTCACTTCGTGGCACGTTTTTAGTTCACAGCTAGTAACGGCTACCAACATAACCTATTACCACCTTCCCCATTATTTCAATCACATCTCGTAAATGAAACTTGACCACTCTTTCTCTTTCTCTCTCGTCTCCTACAAATCTGAAACTGCCTCTTCCCTCTACTTAACCCACGTCGTTCCTCATCTTCTTCTTCAATTCAACCAAAACACTAAGCGAACCCTAAAACTCCCAAAATGGCGCGAACAAAAATCCCATGTGTAACAAGAGTTCCTGGAAGCGCTTCAATGGCCATCATTCCATACGTATCTCCTTCCTCATTCCTATTCGCCTAACCTTCTCCCATATCAACAACTTCATCAGCTCCACCACTCACCATTTCTCCTCTAAAACAGAAATGCCCAAAATCTTCGAAAACTTCATCTATTCCCAGTAGAAGATCAAACCGAATTGCTGCTGGTATAGGAACATCTTCATCAACAAGGTCTCGGGATGAAGGAGTGATACACATACGCGACGATGATGATTCAGAGGCTACTCTGAATGATCCTCCTCCTAGGAAAGAGGAAACCATTTCTAAATCCATTGCAAAGGTGAAGAAAGAAAAAATGAAGAAGAATACCAAGAAGAAGAAGGTCCAGAAAGTAACCAAGAAGGAAAAAGAGAAGAAAGAATCTAAGGAAGAGAAAGACTCTACTAAAAGGAAAGGAAAGAGGGTTGTAGAAGAACAAGATGAAGTGACCAAGGAATGGGAAACCAAAACTATAGTCCCTGGAAGAATCTTCAAGCTGGATAATTTGAAAGATTCTGGGTGGAATCTCTATCCCTTCCTAAAGAAACCTAAGTGGTCTGATTTCGTTCAGATTGAAGAGAGGATCTATGAGGGACTGGTGAGGGCTTTCTCTGCCAATGCCAGTGTTGATGAAAAGAGTCCCTCTATGACAAGCAAAGTGAAGGGGATAAAGATTCATCTCACAACTGAAATCATAAGCAAAGCTCTGTAGGTTCAAGAGGATGGAACTAGGCTGTTTGAAGATAACTGGTACCCTAAGGCATACACCACAAGAGAAGAAGTACTGGAGCATGCTCTCAATCAACCCAACCTCAAAGACATAGCCACCAACCTAAAGGGACTGGAGCGAATTCTTCAAAACATGGCCTCTCACACCATCATTCCAAGGGCAGGTAGCTTCGAGAAAATTACTGATCTGGACTTATTGGTAGTTTATCATTTGATTAAAAGAAAACCTTTAAGCTTGCCATACATCATACTCTGTCATATGAAGAATGCTGCCACAACCCTGAGAAAGGCATCCTCCCTGCCTTATGGCATGGTCCTGACTAAAATTTTCAATTACTTCAAAGTGCCTCTGGCTGGTGAAGCTTACTCCCGAAAATGCACCACCTTTTTCAGTAAAAACCTCAACCAGATGAACATTAAAGTAAACCCTCAATATGTTGGGGATCAGAAAGTTGAATCAACTTCCTCTAAGAAAAGGAAGGCATCAAAGAAGGAAGGTGATGTTGAAGAAGAGAAAGAAGCAGGGAGAAAAGAAAAGAAAGTTAAAGATTCGAAAAAATCTTCTGTGGAGAAGGAACCAGCACAGAAAAAGCTGGTATTTGGAGTTTCTGAACTTGCTCTGGAAGAACTTGCTCAGAAGCAAGTGGAACAAGAAAATGAGGAAGAACTTGCTCAGGGGGAGCAAGGACCAGAAGAACAACTTGCTCAGGGGGAGCAAGGTAATGAAGAAGAAACTATTGCTCAGGGGGAGCAACCTGCTCTGGAGGAACAAGCAAAGGAACCTGAGGAACTTACTCAGGAAATGCAGGTTGAAGAAACTGTAGTGGAACACATTCATTCTTCTCCTACAAGTAAGGCCACTCAAATGAACATTACTGAGCAACAACAATCCTCTCAAACCCCTGGTAAAGGCAAGAATGATGAAGTACTGGCATCCATTGCCTTAACTCAACTTGTTCATACTACTCCTTTCCTTCAACCCCCAACTGAACCTACTCCTGAAGCTGGTGAGAAAGGACAAGAGGACATTCTGAAGAACATCTTTCAGTCCTCTCACAAAGAAGGTGCGTCCAGCACTGCCAACCTTTATCACATTCTGTCTCCTCCTCCTATCTGTGATTCTTCACACCCTCGTGTTCCAACAGGGTCTGATCCTCATTTCTCAAACCTGCCAGAGATGTCAACACATCTGAGTTCTTTGGGGTCCCTCTTCAAACAAAGTACTGAACAACCCCACTCAATCCCTACTCCTCCAACAGGCCAACCCAGTGGCCCTTCTGTGGAGCAAGCACCACATATTCCAACTGAGTGGATGGCAACTATGGAAAGGGAAGTGAAGAAAATTGCTAAAAGAAGCAAAGAAAATGCTAGGAGAGGCAAAAAGTACACCAAAGAAATGAAGAAAATTCTGCTTGGACTCACCTACCTCCAGCAAGATCAGAGAAGGGAACATGAAAGAAATTGGGCACGAGGATATTGGACCTCTAGGAACATGGACCCGAGACTTAACCCTCCCACATTTGAATTTCCTACTCGCTTTCCAGACATTCCAGCTCCTGCTGAAACTTCAAGCTCTGAATCCTCAGGATAGTCTTCCTCTGAGTAGCAGCTTAATGTGTGCTTCTGCCCTATGTGTGTTTTTTTTTGCTGATGACAAAAGGGGAGAAGTGAGATTAAGTTTGTGGGCTACTCTAGGAAGTGTAATATGGATTAGGAAGAATTTCTTGTGATTTTTTGTGGTTCTGATGTATCACATGAACTCTTTAAAATTTATGTTATTTAAAATTTCTGTTTTATGTAATCTTTTACTGTTGTGTTCTGGGCAAGGATGTAATGGACCTTCATGTTTTAATGAAATCACCATATTGCTTCATACTGTACCACTCTGATAAATCATTGCTTTCACACAACTTACTGTCAATTACAAATTTATAAAATGTTGGTGATTCTAAAGTCAAATAAACTTAATACTCCACCTAGAGTTTGTCATCATCAAAAAGGGGAAAATTGTTGAAACAAACTCTGAAATTCCAGTTTTGATGATCAACAAACTCTGAAAAAGATACTTAAGTTTATTAACTCATATATGTCTCTAACATTTTCTGTGAGTAAGTTCCAGCAAAGAAAGAAAAGCAAAAGAAACATGTCAAGCAAGAAGACAATGGAATTAAGCATAAGATTCTGAGAAATATGGTGAATTGACATTAGACATCATTCTTGAGAAGAAAGCTGTTAAACAAAGTGGAAAATAGCTAAATATGACATGACAATGGACAGCTTTCCTAAGAAACAAAACTGCAGTAACTACAATCAAATTCCAGCAATCTCACTCAGGAGTGAGTAAGTTCCAACTTACTCTCAACTACTGCAGAAACAGATTCAGTAGCAAAAGGAACAAATTAAATGCATCAAGTGATCACATTTATGAGCACACCATGCTATTAAATGAAGAACAAAAATTGAAATCAAGAGCTTGTTGCTGCTACTGCTGTAAGTGAGGAAGTTCAGCAAGTGAAGTTTCCAAAAGGTGATGTGACAGGGAGACAGAACTGACAGTTGGTGAAAAGCAAGACTGCTCTATGCAGAAACACTCATCACACTGTGCAAATCTGTCCCAAGGATTTCAAACGGCTCTGCAACGGCTAGATCACCAAATCAGGGCTATATATCACAGCATTGGAACACTGAACAGATTTGAGAGAGCCAAATTCAACTGTTGCATCAAATTTAAATTGCAAATCAACTGCCTCTCAACTCACTCAAAAGTGCACTCTGCAGAAATTGTTAGGGGGTCTTTTTGTGCACTTGTCTGCTTGTAAACACAAAGTTTTAAATTGTATTTCTCTGTGTGTAACCAAGCCTTAAACCCCAAAAACAACTTCTCCTTGTATCTGTTTTTGTCTTAGTGGAATCCTATCAAACTTCTTAGGGTAGGTGAGTGTTCGTGAGGAGTTCTGCTAAGGAAGATAGTTCAGGAACAGGAGTAAGTTCCTGGTTGTAATCAGCTTGAAAAGGCTGAGTGAAAGAACACTTGTAATCAGCTTGAAGAGGCTGAGTGAAAGAACACTTGTACTATTTGGGAAATAGTGGAAACACTCACTGGGAGTGAGGAGTGGATGTAGCCCAAGGTTTGGGGTGAACCACTATACATCTAGTGTGATTTATATTTATGTTTTTAAATCCATCTCACTTGTGACACTTCTCACACTTCACTTAAAACTCAGAAACAGTGTTCTTCAACCATTCTGCATAATCATGCTTTACTTACTGCCAATTCAATTCATATGATTCTGTTTTCACATCATGCAAGATTTTGTCTTACACTATTATTGATCAATCACTCAGCATATGTAAACACTACAACTTGAGTAAGTTCAACTGCAGTATCACTAACTTACTCAACTCCAAGAACTGTCTTGAGAGCAAGTTGAAAACTGTTTTAGTGCAGGATTTTTAATAGGTCACAATTCAAACCCCCTTCCTTGTGACATATTTTCACTTCAGAATTGACTATGAATGAATACTTCACACCGACTTGTGAAGAACATGATAGTATCCAATATCCAGTGGTGGAAGCCAAAAATTTTGAGCTTAAATCAGGCCTAATTTCTATGGTCAAAGATGTGCAATTCTCAGGCTTACCACATGAAGACCCAAATGCCCATCTAAAAAAATTCCAGCGGATTATAAAAACTATAAAAATTAATGGGGCTCCTCCGGAAGCCATTAGACTCCGCTTGTTTACTTTTTCTTTGCAGGGAAAAGCTCAACTCTGGTTGGACTCATTGAAAGCCAATTCCATCACAACTTGGACAGATCTGAAGAGTAAATTTTTGAACAAATACTTCCCACATGGGAAGTCTGCTAAACTAAGAGCAGAAATTTCAGGATTTACTCAGAAAGACGGTGAAACTATGCATGAAACATGGGAACGATTCCAAGATCTAATCTTAGGCTGTCCCCATCATGGTTTTAATAAATCCCCGTTAGTTCAAATTTTCTATAATGGTCTTTCTGTTCAGGATAAGGCAGCTATAGATGTAGCATGTGGAAGATCCTTAGGCTACAAAACACCATCTGAATGCTATGAGATCATGGGCAGGATTGCCTAGAATAGTGCTCAATGGGCACAAGGAGAGAGACATATCCCGAAAAAATCTCCGCAGCCATGTATGTTTAAAGTAGATTCTAACACTGCTTTAGAGGCCAAGATTGAGGCAATGAGCAAGAAGTTAGAGGCTCTCTTATCCTCAAAGTCTAAAACAGTTGCCTCAGTTTCTCATGACAATGATGAATGGCCTATTGAGTTCAGTGGCATGACTGAAGAAGTTAACGCCATCAAAGATTCTGATCCAAAACTTGAAATGCAAGAAGCAATGCTCAAATACATGCAAAGGCATGGACATCCATGTATGGGTGTCTTGGCTAGTTATATGGAGAAAACCAATGAAAGTCTAAAAAGCATTGAGAAGAAGGGCCCTATGGCCTCTTGTAATTCTTGTGGAACAGTGGGTCATGAGACCAAGGATTGTTTAGAAGAAATTAAATTTGTAGGCACTGGCTCTAGGCCTAAAAATGATCCATATTCTAATACCTACAATCCGAGTTGGAGGGACCATCCCAACTTCGCGTGGGGGGGCAACAAAACCCAAATCAGAATTAGAATAAAAATCAGATTCAAGGCCCCTACAAACCCCCTAACATGCAAGTCCAACCTCAACCACAAAGAAGGCCGTACCTTCAAGATCAAATTGACAGCCTTGTGGGAATTGTTAAATCCCTAGAAAATACAGTAAATACTTCAGTTTCCAACCACAAAAATTTAGAAAGCCAAGTTGCCACTCTGGTGCAACTAATGACCAAAAGGGAGCAAGGGTCTCTCCCCAGCCAGCCTGAACAAAATCCTAGGGAGCAAATGAAGGCCATGAGTACTAGAAGTGGTAAAATTCTTAATTCGCCAATAAATGAGAGTAGTCGAGTCCCTACTGAAAGGGACTCAAGTGAAAAAATTGAAGAAAAGAAAAAAATGAACAAACTTCACCAATTCCTACAGTTTCATCACTTCCACCCCAAAACCCTAAGCCAAATTTCTCATTTCCACAAAGGCTAAAAGGTAACATAGTTGATCCACAATTTGCCAAATTTTTGGATATGTTAAAACAACTAACAATCAACATACCCTTAGTGGAGGCAATTTCTCAGATGCCCAAATATGCAAAACTTCTGAAGGACATTGTGTCCAATAAAAAAAAGGCTAGAGGAATTTGCCATAGTCAAACTTAATGAGGAGTGCTCTGCTATATTTTTGAATAAATTACCTCCTAAATTGAAAGACCCAGATAGTTTTACTATTCCCTGTTCAATAGGTGATTTACATTTTAAAAAGTGTTTGTGTGACTTAGACTCTAGTATCAACTTGATGCCTTTGTCCATTCTGAGAAAGTTGGGGATTCAAGAACAAAAACCCACAACTATCCAAATCTAACTAGCAGACAGATCTGTGGTGTATCCACGAGGTATAGTAGAAGATGTTCTTATTAAGGTAGATAAATTTATCTTTCCGGTAGACTTTGTGATTTTTGATATGGAAATTGATAAAGAACCGATTCTTCTTGGAAGGCCATTCTTGGCCATGGGTAGGACTCTAATTGATGTCCACCAAGGGAAACTTACTCTAAGGTTAAATGACGAGGAGGTTGTTTTTAAAGTTTTTAACTCTATGAAAACCTCGTCTACTTTTGAATCATGTAATTTTATATCTTCTGTGGATAACACTAGTGCTTTAACTCAGTATAATTTGCAGGAACTATTAAGTAGTAACAATCTTGAAAAAGTTTTAACAATGACTGAGTTTGATTTTTTGGATGATATGGAAATGTTGGATGAAGTCAAAGCCTTGGATGCTGGAATAAATCAAGGAGGTGTCAAATGTAAAGGGCAATATGAAAATTTGGAAACAGATAATCTACAAAAGCCCAAGCCTTTCATTGAAGAACCACCGGAGCTTGAGCTTAAACCTTTGCCTGCTAATTTAAAATATGCATTCCTACATCCCCCTTCCTCTTTGCCTGTGATTATTTCTTCATCTTTGACAGGTTTAATGGAAGAAAGGCTATTGAGAGTTCTTAGGGAACACAAGGAGGCATTTGGATGGACTATCCATGACATCAAAGGAATAAGCCAATCCATTTGCACTCACAGAATCCATATGGAAGAGGACCACAAGCCAAGGGTTCAACCCTAAAGAAGACTCAACCCAAATTTAAAAGAAGTGGTAAAACAAGAAGTTATCAAACTTCTTGATGTAGGTATAATCTATCCTATATCTGATAGTCCTTGGGTGAGTCCTGTCCAAGTGGTCCCAAAAAAAGGAGGGACGATGATGGCGAAAATGATAAGAAAGAATTAATTGCTGTTAGAAAAGTTACTGGGTGGCGTGTTTGCATTGATTATAGAAAATTAAATGAAGCCACTAGGAAAGATCATTTCCCCCTCCCCTTTATTGATTAAATATTAGAAAAATTTTCCGGGCATGAATATTATTGTTGTCTAGATGGCTATTCCGGATATATGCAAATACCCGTGGCTTTTGAAGATCAGGAAAAGACCACTTTTATGTGCCCATACGGGACATTTGCATATAGACGAATGCCATTTGGTCTATGCAATGCACCTGCCACCTTCCAGAGATGCATGATGTCTATCTTCTCTGATATTTTAGAAGATTGCATAGAGGTATTTATGGACGATTTTTCTGTGTATGGTACATCATATGATGCTTGTTTAATTAATCTGGGACTTGTGCTGAAAAGATGTACAGAACCAAATTTGGTTCTGAACTGGGGAAAATGTCAATTTATGAGTGAGTGCATTGTACTCGGGCATAAAATTTCTGAAAGAGGGATTGAGGTAGATCCTGCCAAAATAGAGGTTATTGCAAAACTTCCACCTCCTAATTCTGTAAAAGCTATCAGAAGCTTTCTGGGTCATGCTGGATTTTACAAGAGGTTTATAAAAGATTTTTCAAAAATTGCAAAGCCTCTATCAGCCCTTTTAACGGAAGATATCCCCTTTCAATTTTCTGAAGATTGTTTGAAATCTTTTAACACTCTGAAAACAAAGCTGATTGAAGCACCTATTGTTATGGCACTTGATTGGTCACTGCCTTTTGAACTAATATGTGATGCTAGTGATATAGCAGTGGGAGCCGTTTTGGGCTAGAAAAAAGATAAGGTATTTCATGTCATTTATTATGCTAGTCGTACTCTTGATGATGCGCAACAAAATTATACGACAACTGAGAAAGAGTTACTGGCAGTAATATTTGCTTTTGACAAATTTCATCCTTACCTGGTTTTATCTAAAATAATTGTTTATACTGACCATGCGGCTATTATACATTTGCTTGTCAAACAAGATACTAAGCCAAGACTAATCAGATGGGTACTTTTGCTTCAAGAGTTTGATGTAGAGATCAGAGACAAAAAGGGAGTTGAAAATGTCATTATTGATCATCTGTCCAGGATTGATCCTGAGGTAAGACCAAATGTTGTTGAAGGGATAAAGGAAACCTTCCCTGATGAACAATTGTTGGCAATTTCTGAATTACCATGGTATGCAGATTTTGTAAACTACTTGGCTGGTAATGTTCTTCCTCCTAATTTATCTTATGCTCAACGAAAGAAATTATTTTCTGATGTTAAGCATTATTTTTGGTATGAACCATCCTTATTCAAGATCTGTGCTGACAATATCATTAGAAGATGCATTCTAGAAGTGGAATTTAATTCCATTTTAGAGCATTGCCACTCTAAAGAGGTGGGAGGTCATTTTGGTCCCACAAAGACTGCACACAAAGTTTTGCAATGTGGTTTTTACTGGTCTAACCTTTTCAGGGATGCATACAATTTTGTCAAATCTTGTGATAGATGTCAAAGGAGTGGAAATATTTCCCGGAGACAGGAAATGCCCCTAAACGGTATTTTAGTCGGTGAATTGTTTGATGTTTGGGGCGTAGATTTCATGGGACCTTTTCCGTCTTCTTATAATAATGTTTATATCCTGGTTGCAGTTGACTATGTGTCCAAATGGGTAGAAGTTGTGGCTCTAACTAAAAAAGATGCTAGGGGAGTGATTAAATTTTTGAAGAAAAATATTTTCACTCGTTTCGGTACTCCCCGGGCAATCATAAGTGACATAGGCTCTCATTTTTGCAATAAACAATTTGAAAATCTGTTAGCAAAATATGTAGTAACTCACAAAGTAACCACTCCTTACCATCCACAAACAAGCTGTCAAATTGAAATTTCCAATCGAGAAATAAAGAAAATTTTGGAAAGAACTGTTGATAATTCTCGAAAAGATTAGTCATTAAAACTTGATGATGCTTTGTGGGCATATAGGACGGCATTTAAAACTCCTATTGGCATGTCTTCTTATAAATTGGTTTTTGAAAAAGCATGTCAGTTACCTGTAGAATTGGAACATAGGGCATACTGGGCCATCAAATATTTGAATTTTCAAATAAAAGATGCAGGTGAGAAGCAATTGTTACAACTAGATGAGATGGATGAATTCCTTCTAGAAGCATATGAAAATGCTAAGCTATACAAAGAACACACAAAGAAATGGCATGACAAGCATATTCAGAGACGAGAGTTTCAAGTAGGTGATAAAGTTTTAATTTATAACTCTCGTCTGCGTCTCTTCCCAGGTAAACTTAAATCTAGATGGAATGGACCATACAAAATAATCAAGGTATTCCCCTATGGAGTTATTGAATTAGAAAAAGATAATGGGGAAACTTTCAAGATAAATGGCCAAAGGGCCAAGATCTATGAGGAGTGTTTCCAACAAGAAATCCTTACTGTCAATTTAAACTAAGCTTTGTGAGAAATATATCCGTCAGGCTCGGGATGTTAAACACGCACTTTGCGGGAGGCAACCCGTATTTATAAAAGTTTTGTTATTTGTATTTCTGTTAAAAAAAAAGCAGCACGGCCGCGCTCAGATGAAAAGGTAGTGCTGCGCGTTTTACAGCTTAAAACCAGAATGAAGAGGACGTGGCTCTCATTAGCACTGCCCTCTACTATTCACTCCAGAGAGAAAAACGAGAGAACGATTGTTTTCTTGATCTTTTGTGCAGTTCTTTGTGTATATCTCCATCAATCCAAGCCAGGTAACATCCACATCTCTATTTCCTCTAAAGATTTGTGACAACCACCCTAAAAAGTCAATGGAGCCGCCACCTAAGTTTATTAAGGAAAAACACTAGGAAAAACCTTTCTTGAAAATAACTTGAAAAAATGATCTTTGAACCAAATTTGGGTTCGGGTGTTGGGTACGCGCAAGTAAGGATTAGCACCCATACACGCCCATTCAAAAAAAAATGGTACCCTTTAACTGTTTTGAGAAAATGTTTGCCTTAAAGTTAATCCCCTTAATGAAATCTAATTATCTTTTATTTATAAAAAAAGGGAAGGAGCTGCAAAATAACCGAATCGTACGAATGACATTTCGGAGCTCCTTGCCAAAATCTATTTTAAAACGAAATAGAGAGATAAAAAAAGATGAGCGCACATGAAAGAGAAGCAGAAAACCACATTATGATCGTTGGTTGTCAAACCCTATTACTAATTAATATTAATACTAGTATCAATGAGACTAATTTATATTACATAGAATCTAAAATTTATTACTATCCTTTTATTCACAAAAATACTATTATTCGTTAATTGACAGCTTAATTTGCTAAATTGGTCCCAGAAAAATAATAATAAAAAGAAAATAGAAAACTTTTAAGGGAAAAAAATTTGATTTCACAGATTATATAGACTTAATAAAGATTTGATTTTAAAAGGAAAGTACATAAATGAAAAAAAGAATTTTGGAACTCCTTGTTTTTGCTATTACACCCCTGTTTTCCCCTTTTTTATATTTTCATGTATACCTTATAAAACCATAATTGCAAGTAGGCCCTTTGCTTGGGTTTGGCCCCTTAGGAAGGCCAAACCCTAGCCTTAGTTCGATTCAACCATCAGCAGATTAACAAACAACAACGACGACGACAACAAACGAACAATCTCAGTAAAAATAGAAAAAACGAAAATAAGGCAAAAGATGTAATGGAATAGATTGCAATTCTTTTTCGTCCTTGTTTCAGGATAACATAAAGAACACAACAACAAAAAAATTGGAGAAAGGAAGGAGATGAAACCTGGGTTTAAGTTTTGCCCAGAAAAATATACAGAAATCAATGGATGGGGAAAAAAAATTCTAGAACTAAAAAGAAACAGTGTTTAATTTTGGGACTCAGTATCCTCACGGGTTCCTTTCTGCTTCTGCTTCATCCTTCTTCTTTTTTCTTTACTCTCGGTTTTCTCCTCTAGGTTTATTGTCGGGTTCGCTCTCCTCCCCTTTTCATGAACCATCCAAGGGATTTTATAACCTTTTGGTACCTATTATCAAAAAGGAAACAGATTAGCGAAATAAAATGAAAACCGAAAATAAAGAGAAAAGAAAGGTAACGAATATTCCCTGATTTGGTTCTGATTCTCCACGTTTTTCTTGTTTTCCTTTTACTATCTTGCCTCTAGCGCCCGAATCTGGACCGGATCATGGGATACATGACTTGGTTTTATTCACCATGGATTTCGGGGATTTTTGAAGATATTGATTTAGTTTGATTGAGAGAAAAAATAAAGAAAATAGAAGATTGAGGGAGAAAAGGGGCTGCGGCCGCTTTTGATTTTTTAGGGTTAGGGATGAGAGGAAGAGGGTAGGAGGAAGGGAATGGATTAGGGTTTGGGAGAAGAGAAAATGATGATGGAATGAGGAGAGGGGAGGGCGAGAAAAGAGGAGAAGAAGATGGGAGGAAGAGAGAGGAAGAAGTGAAGAAAGAGAGTAAAATGGGGAGGGGAATCGGTCTTTGAGAATGGGAAGGGAAAAGGGATTAGGGTTATTTTTAGGTTAGGGTTATGTGGGTTTAGGATTGGGTAGTGGTAGGAGTTGGGGTGAAGGAAGCGGCCTTACATGGGCTAGGGGTGTAGAAATGAAGAAGGTGTGCGAGTAGTAAGTGAAGAGAGGAGAAGCGCGCAGGGGTTGTGCGCAGGAAAAGAAGGGGTGCGTGTGGAAAAGGGTTGTGCATTGGGCTGTTCATTAGCAGACTGCTAATTGCACCCCTCTGTTTTACTACTTGTATCCCTTTCTTTTTTCTCTTTTTTCTTTCTTTTCTTTTTTTTCTTCTTTTTATTCATTTTATTGCCTTCTTCTTTTTTCTTATGAAACCAAAAATATTTTTTTTTATTTTTTTTTATTAGGAAACAAAATAAATAAATAAATAAATAAATAAGGGTCGGACAAAAAAGGGGTATGACAGCTGCCCCTCCTTAATTACGTTTTACTCGAAGACCTTCGTGAATTCGTTGTAAAATGTAATTAAAGATAGAAAACCCTAATTTTTGTCCGAAACAAGTGGTTTAAGAATGCGGGATTGGTTCCCGACTTTAGTGAGGGATTCTAGGTCTGGTTCCTAGTGAATTTTCAATAAGGCATAGGCTTGTCCCTAGCTCTTACAAAGTTGGTAGGAGATTTCGGGGCTGGTTCCCTTCGAATTTCCTCTAAGGCATAGGTCTGGCTCCTAACCCTCACATCTTTGGTGTTGATTACTTCCCTACTTAGGGTAAGTCTGGGGTGCGAGCTTCTTCGTCACTCGACACAAGTTTGGGTCAGATTCCCAACAAGGGTAAGTCAGGTTCTTAACTCTTGCTAAACGGTACAGATTGACTACCTTACTTTAAGGAATGTCCGTGATATAAGTTTCTCTGTCACTCAATATAGGCTCGGGTCAGATTCCCGACAAGGTATAGGTCAGATTCCTAACTCTTGCTAAAAGGTACGGATTGATTTCCATAATTGAGGAAGATCCGAGACGCGGGTCAGGTTCCCGACTAAAGGTTTGGGTCAGATTCCCAAGGTGGTGGGCCAGATTCCCAACAAGGTATAGGACAGGTTCCTAATTCTTGCTAATAAGTAGATTAGGTAGGCTTAGTACTAGTTCTTACTGAGTAACAACAGACCAACTGTAAGCAATATTTGAAAAGGTGGGTCGATGGACCCAAAAACTTTGATACTAATGCAAGATGCAATGAATGGTATGCTGTGTATGAAATGATGTTTTTTGCTTTTAGAGAAATGATTTTTTTTAGGTGGACCGTGGACCCAAAAGTATTGATGATCATGCCAAATGCTATGCATGAGTATTATTTGCTTTGAAAGATTTTTTTGATTTCCCTGAATTCCTTTTGAGGACGCTACCCCTAGACTCGTGGGATGATAACTTTCTATCGGATTGCTTGTCCGAATGGTTGACTTTGTACTGCACCAGGTTTGCAATTTGCCCCTTGATAAATCATTTTATGGATCCTCAAATTTTCAGCTTCATGCTTTGAATGCCCTTGAGAGGATTAGATTGACAACTTTGATCCATAGAGACTTTTCAATGTCCCTTTGGCCTTCGTCCAGCCATGTGAGGAAAGATCTATGTAGAGACGTGGATCATCTTGTGTAGTTCTGAAACTGGAACGAAATCTTGAATGCGAAGCTTGTAGACGATGGGCACAGCTTTTGCCCCCAGCTTCTTGGTTTATGTTTAGATCTGTGAGGTCCAATCTGGGTTGACATGTTTGTGAATTTGACCCTAACTTTTGCCTAGGTTGCTCTTTGCGAGTTTTCAACCTAGTGGATCGCTCTAACTTTTGCCTAGACCGCCCTTTCGGGTTTTCAGCTAGCGAGCCCTTTTTTTTTATGTTCCTCTTCCATTTTTTTTACCCTCTTTTTTTTTTTGCAACTGCACTGAAGAGTTTATATGGATTTTCAAAAATCAAGTTTTGAGAAAACATCTGAAAATTGTTTAAATAGAGCTATCTTTCTTGAAGTCCAACCAGTTAGCGTTGATCAGAGCCCAACAATTCTTAATAGAGTGGCCCACTGCCCCAGTGCATGCCGTGATGAGCATCGTTTGTATCTTCTTCCTGTTCTTGACCTATACTGCGCAATGGCTGTTGAGCTTCGAGGTTGCCAATCCTTCTGCTTGTTATCCAGGCTTCCACTCTTCCTCCAACAATAATTAGGTCTGAGAAGCTTGAAGAGACATTTCCCATCATCAGATCATAGAAGGGTTGTTGAAGTGTGTCAATGAACGTGGTAACCATCTCTTTTTCAGACAGTGGAGGTTCCACCTAGGCTGCGACGCCTCTCCATCTTAAGGTATACTCTTTGAAGTTTTCATTGCCCCCTTTTTTCATGGTTTGTAACTGGGAGCGAGCAGGGGCCATGTTCATATTGTAGCTATATTGTTTGAGGAAAGCATTAGCCAAGTCCTTCCACGAGTTGATTCTGCCCTGTTCTAAATGCATATATCAGCGTAGGGATGTCCCGGTAAGACTCTCTTGGAAAAAGTGGATTAAGAGTTTATCATCATTGGAGTAGGAGGCCATCTTCCGACAGTACATGATGAGGTGGCTTTTTGGACAAGTTAACCCCTCATACTTGGCAAACTCAATGACTTTGAATTTTGGAGGAATCACCACGCCAGGGACTAAGCATACGTCTGAAGCTTCGAACCTAATATGATTTGCCCCTTCAATTGCTTTCAACCTCGCTTCCATAATTCGGAGTCTCTCCTTAACTAAGGGATCCTCTTGGGCATTCGTGTCAATGGGTTGTGACCTCAATGGGCCACTGGAATGGTTCTCATCAAGGGTCAATTTTGCATACAAGCCTAACAAGAGGTCAAACATTTTTCCCGTCTGTTCCTTCATTTGATCGAGCTCCTCTCTCATTGCTTGTTGATCTTGTTCCAGCGCATCCATGAGTTTAGCTTGGGCTTGAGTCCGGTAGGGATGCATGGAAAGCTTGATTATAACTGTTTTTGATATGAAGAAAAAAAATATGAGTTATGTTATAAGGATGTCATGGTTATGCATGCTATGAATGCATTTTTTATGTGCATTTTGTGCAAAATAAATAAATAAATAAATAAATAAAAATAAAAAAAAAAAATATGATGGAGAATTGAGAAGTATTTTTTCATTTTTGGATTATTTTTATGCAAAAAGAATGCAATGAAAAGGTAAATGTTGCTAAAAAGAGAAAATACTTTTTTTTGAAAATTTATTTTTTATTTTGAGGGAAAAAAATGAGAAGAGAAAATATTTTTTTGAAACTATTTATTTATTTTTTGCGTCAAAGAATAACAAATGATATTTTTTTATCATTTATTGTCTTTGAAATGTGAATGGAAAATAGATGGATGAAGGAAAAAGGGGCAAAGTATGCCATTGTGAATTTGGTCGGTATTTCCTAAAATCTTAGGTCATACGACTTTTGTCACGTGAGAAATGGGATAAGTAAGGGATGCTCCTTTTGTGATATGGGCCGGTAGTTCCATAAAAGGGATCTATGGTCCACATAAGTGCTTTTCCATGGGTGGATTGAGGTACTAATCTAAAAAAATCTCTAGAGCCAAGGGTCTTATTTTCGAATGTTACCGCCAATAATAGATAAACTATTAAAGGGAGTTTTTTCTCAAATAGGGTCAAACTCTAGGTGAGGCCTTCGCAAGGACCCAACTGGTCGTACGTCCAGCAGGTGCTCACAATGCAGCTTCTCCTAACTTGAAGCTTTCTCGAACCCGGGTATAGGGTTCCACTCATAGTATGTGACAAAGTGTGTAAGTAAAAAGTGTGTGAAGAAGCAATTACTTAAAATACTACCCGCTGCAAAACAAATCAAAACATAATATTTACAAATGTCTTCTACCCTAGGGTTCAAATATACAAATATATGAGCAAAATATATATAATGAACAAATAGGAATAAAAAAAATAAAAGGGAAATAAATCATGTAAGGCGAACAAATCAATACAAACAATTTTAGGGCCTAACTCTCTAAAGTCCCCAGTGGAGTCGCCAGCTATGACAACCACCCTAAAAAGTTAATGGAGCCGCCACCTAAGTTTATTAAGGAAAAACATTAGGAAAACCCTTTCTTGAAAATAACTTGAAAAAATGATCTTCCAACCAAATTTGGGTTCGAGAGTTGGTTACGCGCAAGGAAGGATTAGCACCCATACACGCCCATTCAAAAAAAAATGGTACCCTTTAACTGTTTGGAGAAAATGTTTGCCTTAAAGTTAATCCCCTTAATGAAATTTAATTATCTTTTATTTATAAAAAAAAGGGAAGGAGCCACAAAATAACCGAATCGTACGAATGGCATTTCGGAGCTCCTTGCCAAAATCTATTTTAAAACGAAATAGAGAGATAAAAAAAGATGAGCGCACATGAAAGAGAAGCAGAAAACCACATTATGATCGTTGGTTGTCAAACCCTATTACTAATTAATATTAATACTAGTATCAATGAGACTAATTTATATTACATAGAATCTAAAATTTATTACTATCCTTTTATTCACAAAAATACTATTATTTGTTAATTGAAAGCTTAATTTGCTAAATCGGTCCCAGAAAAATAATAATATAAAGAAAATAGAAAACTTTTAAGGGAAAAAAATTTGATTTCACAGATTATATAGACTTAATAAAGATTTGATTTTAAAAGGAAAGTACATAAATGAAAAAAAGAATATTGGAACTCCTTGTTTTTGCTATTACACCCCTGTTTTTCCATTTTTTTTATATTTTCATGCATACCTTATAAAACCATAATTGCAAATAGGCCCTTTGCTTAGGTTTGGCCCCTTTGGAAGGCCAAACCCTAGCCTTAGTTCGATTCAACCATCAGCAGATTAACAAACAACAACAACAACAACGACAACATCCGAACAATCTCAGTAAAAATAGAAAAAATGAAAATAAGGCAAAAGATGTAATGGAATAGATTGCAATTCTTTTTCGTCCTTGTTTCAGGATAACATAAAGAACACAACAACAAAAAAATTGGAGAAAGGAAGGAGATGAAACCTGGGTTTAAGTTTTGCCCAGAAAAATACACAGATATCAATGGATGGGGAAAAAATTCTAGAACTAAAAAGAAACAGTGTTTAATTTTGGGACTCAGTATCCTCACGGGTTCCTTTCTGCTTCTGCTTCATCATTCTTCTTTTTTCTTTGCTCTCGGTTTTCTCCTCTAGGTTTATTGTCGGGTTCGCTCTCCTCCCCTTTTCATGAACCATCCAAGGGATTTTATAACCTTTTGGTACCTATTATCAAAAAAGAAACAGATTAGCGAAATAAAATGAAAACCAAAAATAAAGAGAAAAGAAAGGTAACGAATATTCCCTGATTTGGTTCTGATTCTCCACGTTTTTCTTGTTTTCCTTTTGCTATCTTGCCTCTAGCGCTCGAATCTGGACCGGATCATGGGATACATGACTTGGTTTTATTCACCACGGATTTCGGGGATTTTTGAAGATATTGATTTAGTTTGATTGAGAGAAAAAATAAAGAAAATAGAAGATTGAGGGAGAAAAGGGGTTGCGGCCGCTTTTGATTTTTTAGGGTTAGGGATGAGAGGAAGAGGGTAGGAGGAAGGGAATGGATTAGGGTTTGGGAGAAGAGAAAATGATGATGGAACGAGGAGAGGGGAGGGCGAGAAAAGAGGAGAAGAAGATGGGAGGAAGAGAGAGGAAGAAGTGAAGAAAGAGAGTAAAATTGGGGAGGGGGAATCGGCGCTGAGAATGGGAAGGGAAAAGGGATTAGGGTTATTTTTAGGTTAGGGTTATGTGGGTTTAGGATTGGGTAGTGGGCCGAGGAGTTGGGCTGAAGGGAAGCAGTGCACATGGGCTAGGGGTGTAGAAATGAAGAAGGTGTGCGAGTAGTAAGTGAAGAGAGGAGAAGCGCGCAGGGGTTGTGCGCAGGAAAAGGAGGGGTGCGTGTGGAAAAGGGTTGTGCGTTGGGCTGCTCATTAGCAGACTGCTAATTGCACCCCTCTGTTTTACTACTTGTATCCCTTTCTTTTTTCTCTTTTTTCTTTCTTTTCTTTTTTTTCTTTTTATTCATTTTATTGCCTTCTTCTTTTTTCTTATGAAACCAAAAATATTATATTTTTTTATTTTTTATTATTAGGAAACAAAATAAATAAATAAATAAATAAGGGTCGGACAAAAATGGGGTATGACAAGATCTATGATAGTTTAGGGATTTGTTGGTGTTTTTGGAGAAATCTCATGACATTACATACCCTAGATCTTAAATCCATGATGTATAGATGTATTTTAGACTTAGAAATCCAAATAGAACTCGTTTTGCATGTTAGATGAGGTCTATTTTGCGCGATTTTGGTTCAAAAATGGTGAAATTTGTTGTTTTTCTCGATCTAGAACTGTTTCTGCGATCTGGAAATCGCGTCTGACAAGGGAGCACGGCCGTGCTCCTCATGGACAGGCTGTGCTTCTAGGCCGTGCTGACTTTTCAGCTTAAAGGCCCTAAAATGTTATTCTAACAAAATTCTATTTTTCCTTGTTATATTGTTTAATCTATTTTTCAGGAAAAATGCCTAAAAGGGCTAGACATGACCACGCTGTCAGATCCAGGGTGCTAGCTCCGATTCCAGGTCATATCCCTCTGAATATGAGGGAAAGATGCTGCCAGGTCCGAGGATTTGAGTTCCATCCTACCAGGTACCTAGACGAGCACACCTTAGAAAAATTTCATATGCTAGGCACAGTCACCACCTGGCTGGAGAGGATCTGATGGACGAGGGTTGCTGCCATACGGAATCCCACTTACATAGAGCCGGTGATCGAGATTTTAGGTACACTGACGTACTACTGACGTACTACGATGCACCAAACCCGGAGGAGGAGTACTGGGTCAAATTCATGCTAGATGAGGTGGAACATGATTATTCTTTAGCAGAGTTCAACCCATCTGGGGTTCCACACACCAGAGGAGGTCCACACACATGCATATGAGGGGGCCCACCATGATGTTCCTATTCATAACTGGTCTGACAGAGTTACCTGGGCAGAGATGACAGGTGAGCCAGCTGCTGCTTACCATCTCAGGCAGTCCAAATCAAGTAAGCTCCGCAACCCTATTCTGAGAGCCGTGCACCGTTGGATCTCTTTGTCGGAGCACGGTAGGTTCTCCAGTGAGGGGGTTGTCTCTAGAGGCGACCTTTTCCTCTTATGGTGCATGACTACGGAGGACGGACAACCCTGCAACCCTGGTATGTGGTTCTTACGTACATGCACTAATCTAGGTAAGAGGTTAGCTGCCCATAACACCGGACATGTGGTGTTTGGGTCATTCTTATCCCAATAGGCTATTAACCTCAGTTATCAGCCTACTGAGGAGACCACTACTATTACAATGGAGGGGATTACTCAGACTACTTTATTATCCATCGGTGTTCTCCGACGGAATGACCAGGGAGTCTTAGTTCTGGATGGTGCTGCAGAGGAACCCCCAACCTCTTACTGAGATGATGGACCAGGATGAGGGGCATGCTGAAGATCAGCCAGAGGGCCACGAGGAGGATGATGAGGATGTAGCGCAGGAGTTTGATCAGGCACCATCTCCACCTTCACCAGCTCATGATCAGGCACCACCTCCACCTCCACCTCCACCACATCATCAACAGCCTTATGATGATTATTTTCAGGGGCTGGATCAGCGCTTCCATGCCATGAGGCAGCATTACGACGCACGGTTTGACCAGATGACTATAGACTTGCAGGGAGTGCGGCAGGATTATACCGCTCGATTCGATCAAATAGATCAGAGCCTACAGAGACTAGACCAGTCACAGGCTACCATTATAGAGCTTCTCCGGCAGATGCAGCTGCACTACCCGCATCCACCCCCGCAGTGATGCCATGCTTTCATGATATTTTGTACAAAAATGTTTTGCTTTTGTATGATTTATTCCAGGACATCTCAAGAGAGTTTTTATCGCTTTATTATATTTTGGTATTTTATTTTGATATTTGGATAGGTGACGTCGTTGATATTGCAAATATTAGACGTTCTTTTATTTTTGTTTTTCTTTTCCTAGCTTTTTGGTATTTAGCTAGAAATAAGTGTGGGGGGGGGAGAACAACGTGACTCATGAATTCTCAATTAAAATTGAAAAATCGAAGTTAATTAATTTTTGGGGAAATTAAAATTTTTAGACAGCTTTAAATCTCTTAAAGAAAATATATTCTGAAGAGCTGAAAAATTAGAATAAGCCCTTCATTGACAATCTTTCCAAGAAAAAGCTTCTATATGTGAGAATTCGAACCTAATCTAGGGGTTACACTAAACTGATTGATTTTAAAACCCCTATTGTTCATTTGAGTTGTTTTTCAGTGACAATTGTGTTCTAGAACTTGACATATGACCATTCAAAGCGAAACTAATTCACAAAATTTTTTGAAAAATGATTAGGCACTTAGGATTATTTCTAGCCTCCAACACTTTGAATTGAAATTTTTTACCAATTAGTTGCCCACTTTGAGCCTTAGAAATGGAATTCTTTTGATACCTCTGATTTCTTTGAAAGAACTTAAAAATTGGTTATCCTTGAGTTAAAAAGAGCAACTTGGCATTGGTGAAAAATAAATTGAAAGGAAAAAAGAAAGAAAAAGAAAAAGGAACATTTTTGTGATGAGGAAGTTCAAAAAAAAAAAAAAAGGTGCTCTGTACCTAAAAATGCTAAAGTTGTGAAACAAGGAGATATGCTCAAAAATAATTACTGATTTTAACCCTTGTAATATCTTTTTTTTTGAATCTTCATACCTTGAATTTTTTTCCCATAGCCTCATTACAACCTTTTAAAGACCTCTTGATTTCAATTTTTTCTGTGAATTGTTAGTCGAGTTTTGGTCTATTGTCAAGCTTATGGTAACACATTGTCTATAAAAAAAAATTGTGTGAATTTCCCTTACCCATTGATACACTTGAGAGATTGAAAGGGAGTGACACATTCTTAGTTGATTTGATTTCAAAGGTGCTTATTTTTTTCTAATTATCCAATCAAGTGAAAAATATTTCTCTCAAAGAGATAAAAAGCTATCTTTCAAAAACATTTGCTCTGTCCCATTAATTGGTCAGCTATCATTGATAAAAAAAATTGAGAATTCATAAACCAATTACTTTTGCTTGAGGGCAAGCAAAACTCAAATGTGCAGGAACTGATAAGCACCAATATTGCATCATTTTTATAAAGGTATTAGAATGTGATTTGAATAATTATTGAATACTAGTTGAAATTCACTGTCTTTTAATCTACATTGTGCAGAAATGGAAAATTAGGCAATATGGTGGTCAAATACAGTTACGGGCTTGAAAGTGGGCCAAAAACTAGGCCCAGAATGCCAAACCAACCTTCAACACGGCCTGTATGTAACACCTGAGGACGAGATCGACATCGTATTAGGACGACGTATCGAGACCTCGACCAAGACCTTGTGTCGAGATCCCGTGCCAAGATCGTTTGCCGAGGTCATTTGCCGAGCTGAGGAGACTGCGTGCACTAGCTGCTGAACTGAGGAGATCGCATGTCGAGTTGATGAAGTCGCGTACCGAGCTGATGAGGACGCATGTCGAGCTGAGGAGACCGCGTTCACGAACTCGTGTTAGAACCTTGTGCGCTTGCACGAGCACCCTTGTCGACATCGTGTCGAGATGATAACTCGTATTCTTTCGAACGTTATTCAGCGCTATTATTATATTGTTTGTAATAATTATAGTGTCGGCTTGCCGTTCTCGTCGTGTGTCTAGACCGTTGACCGACAGAGTAGAGGGTAATTATGAGAGAGGAACGATTAGACGGGTAGATGATTGATGGGATTGGCATCTTATAGCTGAAGTTACGATTATACCCCTTTTCTCACCAGCTGTATACCACGACCGATTCCCTCAAACACTCATTCTTTCTCTTTTCTTCTTTCTTCTTCCTTCCTTCTGCTCTGAGTTTCGTTGTTTTCTCCAGAACTTCCATCGACGAAACCTTGAGTTCCATCGAGATTCTACATCAACTTTCTTCATCAACCTTGTTCCTCATCATCTTCTCGACATATCTCGCCTGCTCGACCATCACCATTGAGGTATGAAGAACAGATTTTTCTCTTCCTCTGTGCTACTGTTTAGCGCTACTTTTCCTTCCATTTTTAGCCAGTTTTATGCTTCCAAATCATGTCAAATTGATGGGTTTTCTTCTTCACAATATTACCTATCTTTCTAACCGATTAATTGGGCTTGTAAAACAAATTTTCTTCCCCTGTTTTTCTCGCAGCGCTCCGTAAACTCTTCTTTTTCGGTCTATTTCGATTTCTTGTTTTTCGTTTGTTGCTTCTGGTTGTTGTTGTTGTCGATCTATCTGTTGAAGCATCAGATAACCTTTTTCACGAACTTTTGATTGAAAACCCTAACTTTGTGTTAGAGGAAAAATATATTTCAGTTCTTGAGTTTTATATTTTCTGGGTTGTGGTTAAGTTTGGGATGAGAGCTAAGTGTATTAGAACCCATAGATCGATATGAGTTGTGTTTGTTTTAGGAAGTCTGATTCCCGAGATCGGGTGATTTCCGAATCGAGGTGTACGGGAAAGCGAATCCAAGGACGTGGAAGCAGCGGAATCCAGATCGAGAACTGTACGTGTCGAGGTCGACTGAGAAGTGTACGTGTTGAGGTCGATTGAGGACGGTACGTGTCGAAGTCGTTGTCGAGCTCGTTGAAGACAACCGTGTCGAGATCGAGTAAGAGAAGTCGTTGTTGAGTTCTTTGAAGACAGCTGTGTCGAGGTCGTTGTCGAGCAGCATTAACTTGGAGTTCGGTAAGGGCGCTTCACATTAATACTTTCGTAGTATGCTAGCGTAAGGGCAACTCTTAGACATTATTAAGACTTTATTTTTATTGTTATATTTATGTATGGACTCCTTGATTGGTGTCGAGATTGGAATGTTGTGATATGATTGAGTTTTTGCATGTAATTGATATGTGATTGAATATATGTTGTGAATGGTGTATTCTTTGTCAATTGCGTTTCTTCATGCAGAATGTTTTATTGCTTAAATGTCGAATTGTGTTTTCTTCATGTTAAGCATGCTCTCTTTATTTGATATGTGATCAAGTAAGTTGTGTTACTCTTTGACATGCGGCGAGCTAATCATCGAGTGGGAGAGCTAGGAGTCGTATGACATTTTTGAGCCGGACCCGGATAATCGAGGGTGCTAGGTCCCCTTTGTTTATGGTGAATTGGCTAGCGCCGCATTATCGGGTTTGGGGTTGGACACGCTGATTAATGCATGGTATCGATTTGGGGTTGGACTGCCGTTTACCTATTACGCCGGTTTGGGGATGGACTCACGACGATATTCCTAATAAGAGTTGTGTCGAGTCTAGAGTGAGATGGTCGAGTCACGTGTGGTGATTGAGATACATTATTGTGTTGCTTATTTCTTTATGTCGAGCTTATCTTGAATTGTTGAGAAGTTGACCTTTCCCGTGGTGCCTTCAACCCATGACGGTTACTCCAGGCGATGTCGAGGGCGCAGGGAACTCGACAGTAGATGCTGCCGAGGAGGAGCTCGACGAGGACCCGAGTGACGCTCTGTACTTGTCGTGATTGATTGTTTGTTCGACGTATTTCTTTTGATGACTGTACCTTGTTTTCTTTTGGAGTATTATGTCGTGACCCGGTTTAGGCGGTGTTGTTTTGTTGTTTCAGGGTAGACTGGTGGTCTTACTTTTGGAGCACCCTGCGTGGGAGTCTGGAAGTACCCCAGGGTATGATTGCTCTTTTGAAGTAAATGCATTACCTTAGGTGTATTTTCTTTGCACATTTGCTACTCTGTATTTTGTATACATTATTATTTCGAGTGATATATATATGTATGTTATGCATGTATGTTTTATTAGAATTTAAGTCTTGTGTCTTAGTTGCACCATGTTTCAAAAGTCGTAATTTCTCCGATGTGCACGAGTTGGTTTTATAAAAAATATATCGTATTTTTAAAAGGCACAAGAGTTTTGTTTTTAAAACACATCTCATCTGAGTTTATGTTGAGCTTGGTGTATTGAGCTCAGTAGCGGTCCGGAAACGGTCGTTAAATTGTTGGTATCGAGCGCTTCGCTCGACCGAGCCGTGCATAGGAGATTTGGACCGGTCACTATGCTCGGTTATGTGTGTTGGGTACCTAGTTGTATTATGTTGATTCTTTGTTTGATTAAGTGAAGCACTTATTGCTTGAGAAATTGTTTGAACTGTTTCTTGATTGAAGCGGTGTGTTTTAACACATCCTTGTTGTGAGATTCGACAGGTTTTGAACTTTGTGGAATCTAATGCCACCAGAGGAATACGACAGCTGCAACCGAGAACGTCGACATGGAACGAGCAATTCAAGCTATGACCGAGATGGCGGCAGCCATGGCTCAACAATCAGCTGCTGCAACTCAACAGGCTAACGCGATGGCTCAACAGACGGCAGCGTTAACTCAGCAGAACTTACAGCAACAGCAACGAGCAGAACGAAATGCTGAAGCGAGAGGATTAGCAGACTTCAGGAAGCATGATCCACCGAAGTTCTACGGTGAGCCAAATCCAGATAAAGCTGATCTTTGGATGCAAGAGATCGAGAAGATCTTTGAGGCACTCCATTGCCCGGACAACGTGAAGGTCGACTATGCCACCTACTTACTGCTAGGAGACGCAGAGTATTGGTGGAGAGGAGTGAAGCAAACATTTATAGCAGAACGTCGCGAGATGACCTGGGAGCTTTTTCGTGAAAGGTTCTTGGACAAGTACTTCCCAGATACTGCACGAGCCGAGAAGGAGCAAGAATTTCTTCAATTGCAGCAAGGCAACTCGACAGTGTCCGAGTATGCGGCCAAGTTCGAGTCACTGGCGAGGTATTTCAGTCCATTTCGTGATCGAGTTGACCAGAGATGGTTGAGTGAGAGATTCCAACGGGGATTGAGATTCGACATTCAGAAGTCGGTGGTGTCGTTGAGGATCCGAAACCTCCAAGAGCTGATTGATCGATGTGTCGAGGTAGAAGGAGTAAGAAGCCATAAGAAGAAGATTATTGTGGGCGGACCGGTGAGACCCCAGAGTGCGGCGTAGATTTGCAAAGCGGAAACAACCGCAGAAGAAGCCTTACGACCGACCTCAGGGAACGACAACAGGGACAGATCGTCCGATGACCCAGGTACCGAGAAGCGGAGGACGCACTGTCGAGGTGACTTGTTTCCGCTAGGAAAGAGCGGGACATTACGCCAATAATCGTACTCGGAAGGAGGGTGTGCTACAATCAGAAGAAGCCAGGGCATTTTGCCAAGGATTGTCCTACACCTAAAGCTGAACCGACTATGCTTGCAGCAAGGTCCAAAGGAGAGCGTCAAGTGGCAAAAGGCAAAGGTTTCTGCATGAGGGGCGAGGAAGAAGGAAGAGGTGAAGAGCTTATCCAAGGTGAATGTGAGATCGAGGGTAAATCCTTATCCGTTCTTTTTGATTCGGTGCAACACATTCCTTTATTTCTTCCGATTGTGTGAACCATTTGAACTCGATTGTGATCGCTTTACTGCTTAAATTAGTAGTTACAACCCCATTTGCTAAATCCTTAGTCACAAACACCGCATGTCTTAATTGTGTAGTGGTTATTCGAGTAGAAAGTTTGTGGTCAATTTGGTTTGCTTTGCCTCTTAAGGGCTTAGATGTCATCCTCGGGATGGATTGGTTGTCACACCACCATGTCCTTTTGGATCGTGCCCGTAAAACCGTAATTTTTCCAGACCTTGAGTCTCCAATTATCTTTACGCCAACGTATTGGAGTTTCTTTGAAAGAAGGAACTAGGAATATATGTATCCGCTAGTTCTAAGTTTTCCACAGATCGACGCGTGAAGAATGTTCCAGTGGTGTGTGACTTTGAGGACGCTTTTTCCCGAAGACGTGCCAGTGGTTACCACCAAGACGAGAGGTCGAGTTCTCCATCGACCGATTCCAGGGATGTGACCGATCTCCAAAGCGCCATACAGGATGTCTCCGCGAGATGAAAGAACTGAAGTCCCAGATTGAACACTTGGAGTCAAAACAATTCATACGACCGAGCGTGTCACCGTGGGGAGCTCCAGTGTTGTTGGTTAAGAAGAAGGATGGAGCATCAAGACTGGGCGGGGACTACCGCGACGTCAACAAGGTTACCGTGGAAGAACCGTTATCCGTTACCACGATCGACGACTTGATGGATCAACTTCGTGAGCGGCGATCTTTCCAAGATAGACTTGAAGCCGGGCTACCATCGACGGCGTGAAGGAGGAAGATGTCGCCAAAACAGCTTTCAGGACTAGATACGGTCACTACGAGTACTTGGTGATGCCGTTTGGAGCGATTTAACGCGCCACCGTGTGTTTATGGACTACATGAACAGGATTTTCCATTCGCTTTTGGATCGATTCGTTGTAGTGTTCATCGACGACATATCGATTTACTCGAGGAACCGAGAAGAGCACGCAGAACACTTATGTCGAGTACCGCAGATATTACGAGATAAGCAACTCTATGCCAACCTGTCAAGTGTGAATTTTGGCTTCAAGAGGTGAATTTTCTTGGTCACGTGATTTCCAAAGAAGGGATACCGTGGATCCAACTAAGATTGAGGTCGTGTTAGCGTGGGAACACCAAGACTAAGCACGAGATCGAGTTTTGTCGCTTAGCAGGATATTACCAAGATTCATCAAGGTTTCTCGAAGATTGTCGCGCCTCTTACACGATCGATGAGGAAGGATCAACCTTTGCCTGGACCGAGGAGTGTGAAGCCGCTTTTCAACGATCAAGGAGCTTTTGACGACAAATACGCTGTGCTGATTTTGCCTCAACCCAAGAGCCTTTCGAGGTGTATTGTGATGCGTCACACCAGGGATCGGGATGCATCGATGCAACATCTGGCGTGGTCGCAGATGCTTCAGACGCCTTAAGATTCACGAGAGGAACTACCCTACTCACGACTTGGAGCTAGCGGCAGAGTTTTTGGCGTCAAGATATGGAGGCACTATCTTTATGGGAGCACTCATCGCTTTCGGCGATCACAAGAGCTTGAAGCACTGCTCGACCGAAAAGAGCTCAACATGCGCCAACGTAGATGGACGTAATTTCAAGGACTACGACTTTACGCTGGAATACCATCCCTGAAGGCTAACGTAGTAGCGTATGCATTGAGCAGAAGAGCGCTTTTAACCTCGGTATTGATGATCAAGGAGTTGGAGATGCTCGAGAAGTTCCGAGACTTGAAGTCGAGTGTCGAAGTTTCACCGGGAAGCCGAGATTTGGTATGCTTACCATTTCTAATGCATTGTTGGACGAGATCCGAGACCGCAAGTTCATGACGAGCTTCGCAAGAGAAGATTGATTGATAGCGCAAGTGGAAGGCGATGAATTCAAGGCCTGAGCGACGACATCTTGAGGTGCAATGGCCGAGCGTATGCACTAACTTATCCGAGCCGAGGAAGTTGATTCTCGACGAAGCGCATAAGAGCAACTTTAGTATTCACCCAGGAGTTACGAAGATGTATCAAGACTTGAAGAAGCATTTTTGGTGGTCGGAATGAAGAAGCAAGTGGTCGAGCACGTAGCTCGTGTTTCGACGTGTCGTAAAGCCGGGCGTGGAGCACCAACGACCGCGGAATGCTACAATCGCTGACGCACCAGTTTGGAAATGGGATAGTATTTCCATGGACTTCGTTGTAGGTTTGCCGAAAACGCAGAAGAAGAATGATTCGATTTGGGTGATCGTCGACCGATTGACCAAATCGCTCATTTCTTACCAAAGGAGGTCGACATACAACGTGGAAAAGCCGACCGAGATCTACATCGCGAGATAGTACGACTTCATGGAATACCCTCTTCGATCGTGTCGACCGAGATCCGGTTCACGCCTCATTTTTGGAGGGAATTGCAAGGAGCGATGGGAACCGAGCTCAGCTTAGCTAAGATATCATCCATGCATCGACGGCCGACCGAGAGAACGATCCAATCGCTTGAAGATTTGTTGCGAGCTTCAGACGTTAGATCACCGAGGAAGTTGGGACGACGCCTTACCATTGGTGGAGTTCACCTACAACAGCTTTCCATGCGAGTATTGGAATGGCACCTTTTGAAGCTAATCAGTATGGACGTAAATGTCGACGCCTCTTTGTTGGTACCAGGACGGCGAAATGAACCGTCAGAGGACCAGATATGATCCAGCCAGACTACCGAGAAGATCCATTTGATCGAGATCGGATGCGAACATCTCAAAGTCGACGTAAGAGTTATGCGGACCAACGACGCCGACCACTCGAGTTCGAGGAAGGAGAACATGTATTTCTTAGAGTCACCCCCACTCATCGAGTTGGGTCGAGCCGATCAAATCCAAGAAACTTACCCTAAATTCATTGGACCTTACCGCATTCTTCGTCAGATTGGTCCAAAGGGCATATCGATTGCCTTGCCACCATTCTTGTCGAACATCCACGACGCCTTCCACGCCTCACAATTGCGGAAGTATGTTTCCGACCCTCTCATGTCATCGAACCGGATGTGATTTAATCAAGGACGACTTATCTTTCAAGCATTACCAAAGAAGGATCGCTGATCGGAAAGCCAAACAATATGAAACAAAGAGATTCAACTCGTCAAGGTTGTGTGGGATCAAGACGGGAGATGCGACTGGGAGCCTGGAGGAGAAGATGAAGACTCAAGACTCGAACTTTTCCGAGGTAAGAATCTTATTTGCAATTTCGAGGACGAAATTTTTTTTAGAGGGAGAGATTGTAACACCTGAGGACGAGATCGACATCGTATTAGGACGACGAATCGAGACCTCGACCAAGAGCTTGTGTCGAGATCCCGTGCCAAGATCGTGTGCCGAGGTCATTTGCCGAAATGAGGAGCATTGCGGCACTAGTCAGCCGAATCGAGGAGATCGCGTGTCGAAGTTGATGAAGTCGCTGCATCGAAATGATGAGACGCATGTCGAGCCGAGGAGACCGCGCTCACGAACTCGTGTTAGAACCTTGCGCGCTTGCACGAGCACCCTTGTCGACATCGTGGTCGAGATGATAACTCGTATTCTTCGAACGTTATTCAGCGCTATTATTATATTGTTTGTAATAATTATAGTGCTCCGCTGCCGCTCGCCGTGGTGTCTAGACCGCTGACCGACAGAGTAGACGGTAATTATGAGAGAGAACGATTAGACGGGTAAATGATTGATGGGATTGGCATCTTATAGCCGAAGTTACGATTATACCCTTTTCTCACCACCGTATACCACGAATCGATTCCCTCAAACACTCATTCTTTCTCTTTTCTTCTTTCTTCTTCCTTCCTTCTGCTCTGAGTTTCGTTGTTTTCTCCAGAACTTCCATCGACGAAACCTTGAGTTCCATCGAGATTCTACATCAACTTTCTTCATCAACCTTGTTCCTCATCATCTTCTCGACATATCTCGCCTGCTCGACCATCACCATTGAGGTATGAAGAATGATTTTTCTCTTCCTCGTACTATCGCTTAGCGCTACTTTTCCTTCCATTTTTAGCCGCTTTATGCTTCCAAATCATGTCAAATTGATGGGTTTTCTTCTTCACAATATTACCTATCTTTCTAACCGATTAATTGGGCTTGTAAAACAAATTTTCTTCCCCGCTTTTTCTCGCAATCCAGCGCCCGTAAACTCTTCATTTTCGCCTATTTCGATTTCTTGTTTTTCATTTGTTGCTTCGGTTGTTGTTGTTGTCGATCTATCCGCTGAAGCATCGATACCCTTTTTCATGAGCTTTTGATCGAAATCCCTAACTTTGTGTTAGAGGAAAAATATATCCAGTTCTTGAGTTTTATATTTTCTGGGTTGTGGTTAAGTTTGGGATGAGAGCTAAGTGTATTAGAACCCATAGATCGATCTGAGTTGTGTTTGGTTTAGGTAGTCTGAGTCCCGAGATCGGTGATTTCAATCGAGGTGTACGGAAAGCGAATCCAAGGACGTGGAAGCAATGAATCCAGATCGAGAATCAGACGTCGAGGTCGACCGAGAAGTGTACGTGTCGAGGTCGATTGAGGATCCGTGACGTGTCGAAGTCGTTGTCGAGCTCGTTGAAGACAACCGTGTCGAGATCGAAGAGAAGTCGTTGTCGAAGTTCTTTGAAGACACCGTGTCGCAGGTCGCTGTCGAGCAAAGATTAACTTGGAGTTCGGTAGCGGCGCTTCACATTAATACTTTCGTAGTATGCTAGCGTAAGCGGCAACTCTTAGACATTATTAAGACTTTATTTTTATTGTTATATTTATGTATGGACTCCTTGATTGGTGTCGAGATTGGAATGTTGTGATATGATTGAGTTTTTGCATGTAATTGATATGTGATTGAATATATGTTGTGAATGGTGTATTGTCGCCGCTTAATGCGCTTCTTCATGCAGAATGTTTTATTGCTTAAATGTCGAATTGTGTTTTCTTCATGTTAAGCATGCTCTCTTTATTTGATATGTGATCAAGTAAGTTGTGTTACTCTTTGACATGCGGCGAGCTAATCATCGAGTGAGAGAGCTAGGGAATCGTATGACGTTTTTGAGCCGAACCCAGATAACTGAGGGTGCTAGGTCCCCTTTTTGTTTATGGTGGATTGGTTAGGCGTCGCATTATCAGTTTGGGGTTGGACCTGCTGATTAATGCATGGTATCGGTTTGGGGTCGGACTCGCTGCTTACCTATTACGCCGGTTGGGGATGGACTCGCCGACGATATTAGGAATAAGAGTTGTGTCGAGCCCAGAGTGAGATGGTCGAGTCACGCGGTGGTGATTGAGATACATTATTGTGTTGCTTATTTCTTTATGTCGAGCTTATCTTGAATTGCTGAGAAGTCGACCTTTCCGTGGTGCCTTCAACCCATGACGGCTACCCAGGCGATGTCGAGGGCGCAGGAACTCGACAGAGATGATGCCGAGGAGGAGCTCGACGAGGACCCGAGTGACGCACTGCATTTGTCGTGGATTGATTGTTTGTTCGACGATTTCTTTTGATGACTGCACCTTGTTTTCTTTGGAGTAGTATGTCGTGACGGTTTGGGGGTGTTGTTTTGTTGTTTCAGTGGTAGACTGGTGGTCTTACTTTTGGAGCAGCTATGCGTGGGAGTTCCACTAAGTACCCTGTGGTATGATTGCTCTTTGAAGTCGGTGCATCTTAGGTGTATTTTCTTTGCACATTTGCTACTCTGTATTTTGTATACATTATTATTTCGAGTGATATATATATGTATGTTATGCATGTATGTTTTATTAGAATTTAAGTCTTGTGTCTTAGTTGCACCATGTTTCGAAAAGCTGTAATTTCTCTGATGTGCACGAGTTGGTTTTATAAAAAAAAAATATATCGTATTTTTAAAAGGCACAAGAGTTTTGTTTTTAAAACACATCTCATACAGGTTTATGTTGAGCTTGGTGTATTGAGCTCGGTAGCGGTCCGGAAACGGGTCGTTACACTGTACATGGCAGCACATCCTTGAGGCGGTTTAAGAAGCAGAGCACGGCCTCTTCATTGACCAGCACGACTGTGCTCAACCAAAAATATCAGAAAATCATGTCGACAAGGTCGGTGACGCGTAAACAGGCTGTAAAGGGAGCACGGCCTTGGAGCACGGCCGTGCTGGTGCCAAGCTGAGCCCAAAACTTTGCCTATAAAAGGAACGCTCAGCATAACATTTGAAAGTCCCCTGGGATTGATTCTCTCTCAATTCTTTTCTTCTGTGTAATCTTCTAGTCTTACTTTATAGTTGTTCTGGTAGTTTTAGTTTTAAATATGTCTTTTGTAAACACGTTGTTGCTATCTTCAAGTATGTTTAGTAACTAATCCCGTCATTGAGGTGACGGGGGATCATTTACTTTATCTGTGATATCTTTATGATTTATAATATGAGTGTTTAAATCCTTTTGATTAAATTATTCCTGGTAATATTACTTTAAAAAAATTAGCTACTCTTTACACAGTTAGTTAATTGTTCGGCGATCGTATCTTGAATTAATTAACAGAACTCTGGGAATAATTGAATATGCATGCTCTGTCGGATCAAGGATTGCGTGTTCATTTTCATTCAATCATTGAATTGATAAATCTATTGACACTTCATGCTATTTTTGTTTAATTACTTTGCATGATCAAACTGAGTAATAAATTAGAAAGAAGACTGTTAATATTGCATGATCATTGGGTATTAATAGCTTTTAAATAGGTGATTGGTAATCAGTAAGAATTGTTACTCATGTTATAAATTAATCAAGTACACAAATATAAGTATTAGTGAACCCATTACCTTAGTGCTTTTATTATCTAATTCATTTCTTAAAATATTTTATAATTTCTTTTCTACTTATTTTTATGCACTCTTTTTTTAAGTTCACTCAAACCATTTGTCTAAATAACAAATTGATCTAAGTAGAGTAGTAATCATTTCAATTCCCTGTGGAGACGATAATCTTTTATACTATAACTTGACAAGATCGTATACTTGCGATTTTGACCGGACATGCTCTCTGTTTCTATGCTCTCTGTTTTTCTATGCTTTCTGGTTTTTATGCTTTCTGTTTTTTATGCTATCTGTTTTTTATGCTTTCTGTTTCTTCGTGTTTCATGGTTGTGTTGTTGTACTTCTGGGTTCCCATCTAATGTTCTGTGTGTATTTGACTCCTATTTCACTGCATATGATGCAGTCTCGAGTACTAGAGTGGCATTTCTTAGATTTAAGAAAAAAAATATGGGGCTATGTTAGCTGTTGATCTTGTCAACAAGGTGAATATTCTTCCACTGCATATGGACTCAGAAATTGCTTATCTGATGATGGATAATTGTCACCGAAGATACTAGTGTTTGTAATTGGTTAGTGAATTTTTAAGTAACCACATTAAGACACCCATACAATACGATCATTATATCATGTTGTGTGTGATGAAGATATATTTTGTGTTTTATATTCCTTTTGTTTTGTAACAAATTTTCTGTTCAAAGCTTGCTGAAGTTATAAACAGAAATCTGAACCATGTGTTGTAATTCTGTTTTGAATTTGTAGATATCTTTTATTGAATGAAAAGGGAGAGAAAATGAAGGAGCAACTTGGGGTTGCTAGGACCGATTGTATTGATTGTCTAGACCTTACAAATGTTACTCAGGTTAGTTGGTTTATACAATAAATTGTTATGTGCCTTGTCAGATGAGTAAAAATACATTTCTAATTTTTTATTCCCCTTTTTTAAAAACTCTTCATTTCTCTGTTGTAGAACTAAATGTTGTAAAACTAAGTGTAGACTTTCTTAGATTTTATTTTATATGCGATCAGATTTAAATTTTTTTTGTTCCGAATTTAACTTTGTTTGCTTCACAACCCGCGAGCCCAATCCAACCCAACCCGTTCAACACCGGTTTGGCTCAGTTCGGGCTATTTAGAAAAACTGTGGATTTTTTTTGAAATCCAAACCAATCAAATTGATCGGATCAAAATTGAATTAGGCCAAAACTCATCCAAACCGGCCCATGTACATCCCTACAATGGATATGTGGATATTATGTGCTGATATCCTCTGAACATAACCCACCACATGTTAATTAGTAGTACCACTTATAATTGGGGATTGATGCCGCCAAAATCATAATCCACGTCAAAACATACTGCACTACTGGCTGCTCTCTTCATGGATAAGACACTGCATTTTTGGGATTACAGAGGACTGATTATTGAAATAGCTAGGAGGCATCCGCATTCCTTTCGCTTGCTCCGCACTGCACTCAATTACTAGTTTTGGTGAATTTAAAACAACGAAAATGAAAGCACATAACAAATAAATTGGATCCTCTTGAGCGCTTTGAGATGAACCACATCGCTGACAACTGAAACTCGTAAGTGTCTTTAAACATCTAAAAGCAATGATTCGTTTTTTTTTTTTTTGTGTGTGCTGAATGAATGAGTCAGGACCTACTTTTCTTTATGTTTCTTATAAATGTACGCGTGCATGACAGGGAATAGAAAAAAGTGACTTGAGACATTTTTTTAATAAAAAAAGAAATAAAATTGTGGAACGAGTATAAAAATACGTGTAAAATAGAAAAGTTAACACTGAAAACAAAATAATTTAGCAACACTTGTTTATTCAAGTGATGAGAAATCCAATATTTATTAGTAAAATACCGTATTAGAGTCTTGTAAATAGAATAACTGGGTCCATTTGGATTGATTTAGATTAATCACGCCATAAAGCAATTTATGAATATAAGAGATCTCAGAACAATTAATTGCATTAGTTTTTCGAATACAAAGAATGATATAAGGTGCTGAACATAGCAGCGTTTGTTTCAAGTTTTCTAGATTTATTCTCGGAAATAACTTTCTAGAGATAACAAGGATGAAATTACATTCCTAAATACTTTAAGAAAAAATATTCGGTTAACATGTATAATATTCTCGAAAATTATTGTAAGAGCGGAGGTTATCAGTAATTACACATAGATTTATTTCCGCTTCCATGGTATGGTGCATACTATTTTTTCACCTAGTAGCCTATTTCTTTATTTCTTAGATTTGTAAAGTGGCACACTAAATATTTGGCGCAAATAAGCTTAATTGTTTCCATTTCTTATTGCCTAGTCAGGGATTGTATTACATTCAAAACAGGTTAATCCATTTTTTTTTACCCATACTATTTTTTTTGGGTACATCTACATTACTCCTAGGTTAATTCCTCAACTAGCATATAGCCAGCCTCATAACTCTATATTAATTGGTTCCCCACACCCATCATCTCTCTCATTACACCCATCATTTTTCAAAATACCCAAAATACCCTTATCTTTTATCTCTCAACTTATACTATTTAATTTATCTCTAATTTTTTTCACTTTCCTCCTCTCATTTTACGGTTTGATAGATTGTTTAATAGTCACATATTTACGGTTTTTAGATATATTTACGGTCTGTTGTTTAATGTCACATATTTACTGTTTTTACATATATATTTATGGTTTGACATATATTTACGATTTGACATATTTACGGTTTGATATTAATAGTTACGGTTTTTAATAAATTGTTTAATAGTTACATATATTTACGGTTTGTTTAATATTTACGGTTTGTTTAATAGATTGTTTAATATTTACGGTTTGAGTCACATATTTATTGTTTATGAGCCACATATTTACGGGTTTTTAGTCACGTATTTACGGCTTGTTATTAAAAAAAAATTAAACCCATAAATATGACATATTTACGGTTATATATTTGAAAAATACTATAAATATGTGATATTTACGGTTATATGTTTTCAAATATATCAACCGTAAATATCACATAAACCGTAAATATGATAAGAGTATTTTGGATAATTTAAAAAATGATGGGTATAGTGAGAGGGTTGATGAGTGTGGGGAACAAAAGCCTATTAATTTCGTGAGGACAAGTTCTTTTTTAGGTCAACCATAAGGACAGTTTTTTTTTTTGGTCAAAGCCATAAGGACAGTTTAGTAGGCCTAGTTTTTTTTTGTCGAAAGTAAGCCCACTTTAATTCTACAGCAAAACATTTTCTTTACGGCTTTCATGGACAATGGTAGGCCCAATTTGTGCGGGTCAAGGCCCATAAATACCCAAATGATAACACAAACCCTAAAGCCTTGTAACGGACCGGTGCCCTATAAAAGCAAAGCATATTCCAAATTTTCGTAGAAGCATAGCTACCGTTTCTTTCTACCAAAATCATGGTTTGATGATTCTTCTCTATTTGCGTGTTGATTATTGAAACTTTTTTTTTGTGTGTTTTATTTTGGTAGATTTTGATTTCATAGTTGTTTTGACATAGATTATAATGAAGGAACCGGGTGTAATTTGTGGCTTTCTCTGTGATGATGAAATAACGATGACGAGTCCGATCTATTTTCCATTCTTACCAATACTGACGATTAATCGAGGCATTTGTCTGAGAGGATTCCACTCTTCCTTCCATCCTTCCCAGTTTTTTTTGGTTGTTGTTATTATATAGAATTTTAATTTTTTAGGGTTTTTGAGGCTTGGCATGGTGATGATATTTACAAATAATTTCATATGATGATTCATATGATTAATCCAATCCTCCTACTCATACTGAATGCCTCCTTATTTTGCCTACCTGGGTTTCTTTGTTTTTGATCCCTCTAGTTCGTTTTCGTATGTAGAAGAGAGAAAGGCGATTGGGTAGCCATGATGAGAGTGATATTCTCTTTTTGTTGAGAATTTTCGATGATTGTCTTTCAAGCACTTTTGAGCTACTGTCTTTCTCTCTTCAATCGACCTCAATGTAATGTTATACTTGAAGGTCAATTCCCACCCTTCATCCATGCACCTTCTGGACTACTTGACTACATGGCTTTTTTTTTTTTTTGCTTTACCACACTTTTTTTACCAAACTACCACACTTTTTAAATTATGTGCACAACTACCACTCTTTTTTCCTTAATTGAGCCAGCCCATGACCGCAACCTAATTTTTTTTTTAAATTGTGTTGAGAAGTCGCATAGTCTCATTTAGATCAACATTTGGGGGAGGAGTACTAAATGCGAATGAATGAAGTTTTTTCGGAAAGCATGTTTGTTTGACATTGTAGCATGTTTGTTATCCTACACAATTTTTGTGTATGACTAATATTTATTTGTGCTTGTTACCTCTTCACCTTTCTATTGATCATCCTAACCTCCTTACCCATTATCTTAACTTCATACACGTCATTATTATTACCTTTTCACCTATTATCATAACCTCCAACATGCCGTCATCATCACCTCCAACTCTTCATATTAAACTATCCAGGGTATGTAGTTAAGAAATTAATGTGTTCACCGGTCTTTACAAATAGGGGTTGAGAGGTAAGTGATCGTATTTGATCCGTGAGCTCCTATTTATTTGGGGTTGAGGTTATGATCAAGTACTATTTGTGTGAACACATTTCTTTCTTAGCATAGTCGTGAATAGTTTAAGATGATGAGGTGAAAATTTGTGAAAATGTGTGTTTCGGTTGATGAAGTGTCAAAGTATTTATAGAACAAAGAGGAGGTTGGGTGGGGAGGTGATGATGGGTGCTAAGGTGGGGATGAGGTTATGATGATGGGCGGAGAGGTTGTGATGACCGATGGCGAGGTGACGAGTCTAGTTACAAGCAAAAATATGTGTTAGTCATATCAATTTTTTTTTTGTTATTTCGTGTGTATTGAAACAATGTCAAACAAAGATACTTTTTGGAAATCGTCCACGTTGTATACTTTCTACATATAATCTACGGTCTCAACGTAGTGGGACTAGATACCATTTAGAAGACTAATTTCCTACTTATTTTAAGTTGTTGGTAATTTTTTTTTCAATTAATTATAATGAATATGAATATTTGAAATTATTAGGTTGATTATAATTTTTTTAATTAACCAAAAATAATGTAACTAAATTGTTTAGCAAGATAACTAAATAAATTAATAACTATAAATTATGAAAAAAATGGTTTAATTGTATTTTTGGTCCCCTAATTTTCTCAATTTGGCGATTTTAGTCTCTATACTTTTTAATTGTACTTTTAGTCCTTTAAAATCATGGACTTTTTACACTTTTGATCCTTAAAAATCTTGGATTTTGGGAAAATGGAGGACTAAAAGTGTACAATTCATGATTTTTTTGGGGACTAAAAGTGCAATTAAAAAAATTTAGGGACTAAAATTGCTAAAGTAAAAAAGTTAGGGGCTCAAAATCATAAAAAATAAAATAGGGGACCGAAATCACTAAATTGAAAAAGTTGAAGGACTAAAAGTGTATTTAAGAAAAAAAAAGTTATGTTGAGGTTTTGGGCTGGCCAAAGGCGAATTCTCAATTAGGGAAAAAAATGGTTGTTGTGCACATAATTTAGAAAGAGTGATAGTTTGGTAAAAATAAAAAATAAAATATGGTACAAAGTTTGGTAAAATAATAAAGGTGTGGTACAGAAGAAAAAAAGTCAAAAAAGTCTGACTACTTACTCTTAAATTGGTTGTAGCTAGAGGTGTTAAAATGGACTCTCTTCGATGGGATAGCCTGAACAGCCCGATAAAAAGTATGGGCTGAGTTGGTAAAACGTAGGCCTGAAAATAATTTTGCCCAACTCGGCCGTGGTCTGAAAAATGAACGACTCGTTTATATGTAATTACATAATTATTATCTTATTAAAGTAATTTTTAAAACTGATGGCTAATTTGGCCCCGTAGTGGGTGGGGCTAAGCTAGACAATTATCAACCCATAGTTAATTTAGCCCAATTCGACTCGATCCGAAAATGTAGTGGCTTGTCATGGGCTGACCCAATCCATAAATGATCAGATCATCAACATAGACCAAAACCACAAGCTGCACACCTTTATCAATCAAAGTGAACAAAGAAGAATCTGAACCGGATTAGCGAAATCCATAATGCTTGAGAGCTGAGAAAAGTTTCGCAAACCAGCAGCGAGGAGCTTGTTTTAAACCATATAGCGACTTTCTTAGCTTGCACACCGTACCTGGTTAAGCAGTCCGAAATCTGGGGGGGCAATTTCATGTACACTTCCTCTTGTGACTTGCCATAAAGAAACGCATTATGCACGTCCATTTGATGAAGTTCCCACTCCTTTGCTGCAGCAGCAGCTAAAATAATTCGAGCAGTGACCATTTTGGCCACAGGCGCAAATGTTTCTGTGTAGTCTACTCCTTCCACTTGATGATTTCCAAGAATGACTAAGCGAGCTTTAAACCGCTCTACAGTGCCATTGGAGTGGTACTTGATCTTGTAAATCCATTTACAGCCCAAGGCCTTTTTATTTGCTGGAAGTGAGCACATGGTCCATGTGTGATTGTCTTCAAGAGCTTGTATCTCATGTTGCATAGCAGAGCGCCATCTTTCATCTTTGACTGGAGCTGAGAAGCTTGTTGGTTCTGTCTCAGCAATGATAGCAACAAGGAACCTGCGATGCTGAGCAGAAAATTTATCACAACTCACATAATGTGCTATAGGATAGGGTGTACCTGATTTTCGTTGTGGAAGGAGTGAACAATCGGATGGGCTCAATTTTTGGACAGTACAAGTCACATAATCCTGCAATTTCACAGAGGGAATTTTGTTACGTTTATCGCAGCCAAGAGATTCTTCATTATGCAATTCAGCTTCAGCATCATCATCACGATGCATCTCTCTTGATGTTTCAACATCTTGAGTGGTCTCCAATTTGGTACCCCCCTCACTTCTGCAATTTGAACTTCTGTGGCTTCTTCCAAGTGTTCATTCACTGCATTTTCAATTTCAATTTCATCATTTCCATCTCCAACATGCTATGACAAATTGATCAAAGTTTCACCACCAGAGACAAATGGAAACTCATTCTCAAAGAAATTAACATCTCTTGACACAAAGTAAGTTTTGCTATCCAAATCAAAAAGTTTCCAACCTTTCTTTCCATGAGAGTACCCTACAAACACACACTTTCTACTCTTGCTGGCAAACTTGTCACCTTTCCTACCTTGATTATGAGCATAACATAGAGACCCAAACACCCTCAATTGATCATATGAAGGTGGCTCTCCATTGAGCATCTCATATGGAGTTTTTCCATTCAATAGTGGTGTTGGCGTTCTATTTATTAAATATCCAGTTGTCAAGACACACACTCCCCAAAAGGAAATAGGCAAGTTGCCTTGAAATCTCAGAGCACGTGCAACATTAAGGATATGCCTATGTCGAATGGCATTAGATTAATATTATTCTATTTTTGTTGAAATTAAATTATTATAAAATTTAAAAATTTATTGAACAGGTAGTGAATGTAGAAAAACTGGGATTTAGTTTATGTAGTATGGGTAATTTAGTGTAGAAATCAAATTGAAGAATTTCATCTCGAAAGAAATCTATTATTGACATCATAGTAAAGTAAATAAATTATAAATTGTTTAAATGAGTTGTTTTTTATTTGTTAGAACAATATTTTGGGTGATTGAGTAATATTTTATGTATCTTTAATGAATTTAATTTATATGCATTGTTAGTGTAAAAATGTTTTACATATGTATTTAATGATGTGTTGTCGCATCATTTAATGAATATGAGAAATCATGTGTTTTTAAATCATTAAATGAGATGCATACATATTATTGGATGATTGTGTAAAATATTTTTTTACTGACGATGCATACAAATTAAACTCTATTTTAATTTAATTAAACTTATTAGATTTAATTTTAGATATTAACTTCAATGTATCTTTAAAGTATTTTTAAATTTGATTAATTTTTTTTTTGGAGGAAAAAATTTGATTTTGATTCTTTGGTAAAATTAAACATTTATAATTTATTTATGTATTATGAAGTTAAGATATATTTATTTACTTTAATGTTTTTATTATTTTATTTTATTTGAATCAATTAATTATTAATTTTAGTGTTCAAAATGACAATAAAGTAAAAAAATCAACTTACTAGTTTAAACTAGTGTAGTTAACCCGTGTGAGTTATCTGTGGGGACTCGAGCTTCTAATGAAGTTCATATACTATATGAACTTATTATAGAAACTAATATCTCTTATAAGGAATTAAAGATGCTTTTAAAATTTATGAAACTTTAATGTAGACGTTAACAATGAAATGAGTTCAATATTTTTGACCTGTTTCATTTTTTTTAAGAGAAAATCAACTTATTTCATTTTATCATGAATTAAGGTAGCGAGAAACATGTACCAAAAAAAAGTAGCAAGAAACTAGGAGTATCATCAAAATTGTGGGGGCTTGCATACAATCTAAATACTCTAGCTAAGTTATGAGCAACTTGATTTACTTGTCTCCGAACAAAAGTTATGTAATAGCTAGCCTGACAAGAAATAAGCTCCGACAGTGTGCTACTATGCTACCAAGTTTCGTAACCAAATCGTTGTAACTACAAATGACATCTACAACCAACAAACAATCGGACTAAAGAACAACATTAGAGTACCCCAAACTGTTGACCCAGCGGAACGCTTCCGAAAGACCAAAGGTCTTGCCTTTAAGCACACTTAGCTTAGAATTAGACCAAAGGAAATGGACTGCTACAAAAGATCTCGAGTGATCTTTGATACACTTGCCCAATCTTGCAGCAGAATTATCATGAAATTTAAAAATAAAACATGTTACAACATATCCAACCATAACTTTAAAATATTTTTTCATAGTAATTTACATATTTATTCATATCATATATCATATATCTTCATCTTATCCTTTTCTCTGGCCACTTACTTAGAATGGAGAATCACAACTCAAGTGAGATTAATTACACTTAAACCCAATAAAAAATCAAATTGAGAATCTGAAAAAAAGGTCTAAGCTTTAATAGGTTTCTCTCATTTTTTCCTGTTTTTAATCCTCACTCTTAAACGACCTTTCCCCCTTATTTTTATATTTAAATTAAAATTAAAAACCCTCCCACCCATTAAATTTCAAGGATTGGTATTTCACATTATTTCCTCATGTTAGTTTTCAACTTGAGATGACCCACTCTCTTCAATTGTTTTTTTTATCAATTTGCTTCAAGATGAGGTGCGCCCAGTCCGTGTCCGTGCTGAAATCTATTAACATAAAAAGGATGAACCCCTTTATTACTGTAGCACAACAGTAACTAGCATTCCCATTTCTATCTATTAATCTATTAATATTATTATCCCTTTTTATTAAACTAAGCAAAAAATAGACTAGGCAAAAAATAGATGAATGTGGACAAATCACTTCAACCATTATATTATATTAAAAATTACTGCTTGAAATCATGGTCGTTCGATCTGATCTCGACGGTCGAGATCGGATCTCGACGGTCGAGATCGATTTAAGCTGATTTGGTGAAGTTTTAGTCTCGTCCGTCCGATCTGATTTCGACGGTCGAGATCGCCTACAGCGTGAAACTGCGTGGAATCTCTACTGCAGCAAATCCAGGTCCGGATATGGGCACCTGAGTTCACAGAAACGCAGAAGGCAGTCGCAGCGAGCGGGACGTTGACGAACGAAGATGAAAGATGAACAGAGAAGACGTCGGCGCTGGCAAACACTGCGAGCGCGAGAAGATGAAAAACTCTGGATTTGCTTGTGCGAACTGCACTGTACGTCAGTTGACCTTTTTTTTTTTTTTGGACTTGTATTAAGTTGGGCCGTGTCCCGTTTAGGGGGTGATTGTGTGTCATTAGGATAGGTTGTGGTAGGTAAGCATGCTTATAAGTGGGTGATTTACTGTATGGTTGGTACGGGAAAGCATGGTTTTGATGGGATTTATCGTCTTCTTTCTTCTATTAGGCAGGGTGTATGGCAAGGTGGCGTGAAATTTTGGGTAAAATTTTGAAAGGAAACTTGATTTGTTCAGTTGCCATAAGAGGATGGTGTTACTGATATTTTTGTGATTTTTTTTTTGGGCTTCTGTGATTTGATTGCTCAGTATTTGCACAAGTGATGGGTCTTACCAACTCTGTACTTGAGTTGGCTGCCTGTTCTTTCCATCATTTCAACCTTCAATTAGATTACATTAGAGGTTTGTGTTATTGATCTATCTGTGACTTGTGATTTTTATATTTTTTTTGTTTCTTTTATGTCTGATTTCATTGCTTAGTAGTTGCACAGAGGGATGGGTCTTACCAACCGAGTACTTGAGTTTTCTGGCTATTATTTCCCTCTTATTTTCAGTTTTAAAATTTCAAATTTTGTTGTGTTGGAGTCTATATAAATAGGGGGCTGTTGTTTTAGGTTTTTCACGTTTCCACCTTCTCTTTGTTTGAGTGTAGTTTGGCTTCTGAGTTGCAATGGCTATCTCTTATGATAAGATCAATAACATTGTGTTGAATAGGGAGTCCATTAGGTTGTTGGTGAGGGTTGTGAGGATGTGGTCAGTTCCTATGTATAACAATCCTAACCAGACCAGCTCCTTGGAATTGATTCTGTTGGATGAATATGTATGCTATTCTTGGCTGATTAGTTTTGTTCTCTTTAACTTTTATGTTGGTATGTATTTGTCTATTTTTGTTATTGTGGTAGTGAATATTGGTTTGTGTTTAAATTTTGTTTACAAGGGTGGCAAGATTCAAGCTACTGTCAGGAAAGCATTGTTGCATAGGTTCACTCCTATTTTAGAAGAGGGTTGTGTTTACAAGATGGTCTACTTTAATGTGATTCCCAATGGTGGTCATTATAGAGCCACTTTTCATGAGTTCAAGCTTGTCTTCCTTTTCAAAACAACTGTTGTCAAGAAGGAGGCAGGCTCAATCCCCATGTTTGGATTTAGTTTTGTTCCTTTTAATGATGTTTTGAAATATGATAGTTTTGAACATTTGATTGGTGAGAACGATGTGTAATTCATCTTTAGTTGTGATTTGTTAGCAACTTTTTTAATGCTGATTTTTTATGAGTTCTTTTGCTTTGTGGCAGATGTTATGGGTGTGTTAACTGCTGTGTTTCAAGAAAGACAATATGAGAAAGATGGAAAAGTAACCACCATGGTTGTGATGGAGTTGGCTGATGCTCAGTGAGTCATTGTTTCCTTTTTTTTTGTTGATTTCAATTATAGGCCTGTTTCGTGTTACCATTATTTGTTTTGTTGTTTCTGTATTTGTAGTGGGACGTTGGAATGTGCTCTTTTTGGGGAGTATGTGGATGAGCTTAGGAACTTTCTACACCAGGGAGGTAATATTCAAGTAGTGGTGGTGGTTCAGCTTGCTAGGGTGAAGACTTTTAGGGGTTTGTATTTATCTTTTTTTTTATTGGCTTTATTTTTGGGTCATTTTATAAAGATACTGTGATATGTTCTTTTATTGGTATTGCTAATTTTTTCTTTGGCTTGGTTGGTTTCATGAGTAGGTAAGACTGTCATCCAAAACAGTATGAATGCAACCAAGTTGTTTTTTAACCCAGACATAGCTGAAGCTATTTCATTTAGGAATAGGTTGGCAGAATTTATTTATTTTATTGTTGTTTTATTTTATTTCCTTTTATATTATGTCTTTTTCATGACTGAATCATATTTATTTGTGGTTTCTCATGTAGTGTTGCTGAACATGGGGTGCTTGATGTGGAGCCTCTTCTTGCTGTGGTCCTTGATAATTCAAGGGAGGGGTTGGAAGTTGACTTCATGAAGCTGCACCCAAAGAAGACAATCTCTCAACTGGAAGATATACAAGAGGTTGTGTCCTTACATAAAATTTTACTCCTAACAACAAAAATAGTTTGTATTGTTTGCTTCTAAATGACAAATCTGTTTGGACTTTTCAAAGGTTAACTGACAAATTTTTTTCAGGATGGGATGTTTGTTGTTTTGGCAAACATTGTTGATATAATTAGTGATGGGTCATGGTTCTATCTTGCATGCAAGTGCAACCGTGCTGTTACTCTTCAATCAAATGTGTACTTTTGTGAGAGTTGTCGAGTTCCTGTTCTTCAAGTTTCTCCAAGGTATGTTTTAGTTTTGTGTTCTTTGTTTTGGTCAGCTTATGAGGCTTATTGTATAGATTTCACATTTATATATTTTCCCTTATTTTTATCTATATTTGTATTTGTTGTTAAATAAGTAAGTCACTATTTTTTGCAGGTTTAAGGTGATGGTTGAGGTTATAGATGACAAAGATACAACTGTATTTGTTTTGTTTGACCGTGACATTAATCTGCTGATTAATAAGACCTGTGAAGAGTTGCTTGCTCAGTCAATTCAGGTAGAAATTATAGTGTGGATTGTGTTCTTATCTATCTATTTAATAGATTATTCATTTAGTTTGTGGGTATTGTTGCTTTTGTGCAAGATGTTTCTGGGAATGGTTATCCCTCCTTTGCTTGATTCTTTGATTAGTAGAAAAATTCTTTTTAAGGTGGAGACCAAGGTTGAACAGCAAATCGGTTTGAGGGCAGCTATCTTTGTGAGAAGGGTTTGTGTTGATGAGGACATCATAGCCATGTTTGAACTGCCAGAGTGGATTTCACTCCAACAAAGGTATCAACTTGATTTGGTTATTCTTTGAATTTAACTTGTATTTACTTGTGTATGATTAGTTTGGCATTTTAATATGTTGAATCATGTGTCCTTCCTTTGTAGTGAGAACTTTTTTTAAAATTGTATTTTGTGTTGTGTTGGAAGGCAATTTTTGCACCACCTTTTCAAAAGGTTTCAAATGATGACCTTGAAGAACCTTTTCATGTGAGCTTTTGTATTCTATCCATATCAAATTTTCTTTGCTGTTTTTGTACCTAATTAGTGGGGTTTTCTCATGGCTTTGAGTTTAATTTTATGTAGGACATTGTTTCTGAACTTATTGTTGCTCCCATAAATTTGGGAGATGATGATTTTCATTCTGAAGTCAAATGCACCCCTGCAAAGAGGAAACTAGATGTTGAGTTTGCTTCCTGCCAAGTGGGCTATTCAAGTAGCAGGCAGAAGTTGGGTGCTATTGTTGAAATTGAAGATGATGTGGATCCAGTTTGTACATTGGTTCCTGTCAAGATTGAAAAGCAGTGAAGTTAGGGTTATATGTATAGTGGTCTGTCTTTTTTTGTTAATTATCCATTGCAAGATTTGTTTAGTGTGTGGTTTTGTTGTATAGGAGTATTTAGCTTTAGTATTTTGAAGTTGTGGGTCGTGGGCTATGTTATGTTTTGGTGGGGTTCTGTATGTTTGGTTTTGGATACTGTCTGTGGTCAAGCTTCCAAAATCAAACATATTAAAGACAAGCTTAGGTTGTTAGTGGGTTATATGTGCATGTTTAAGCACTTTATTTCATAGTCCTTTTTTTTTGGGGAATGGTGTATGTAATCTTGGAATCTCAATGGAAATGTTGTTGACAGGCCAATGTTTAATCAAGTGTTCTTTTGTCACTATCTTTTGTCACTTTATTTTGATGTTGATTCTGTTTGAACTGTATGGTATGGTTAAATAGAGAATGCACACTACAAACAAAAGAATTGATGCAGAGCCAGTGTTCTTAGACAAACATGTAAATTAGAGATAAGAATTGAAGTCATGGTTTGTATATCCCATGTTTTGTTTTGTGACTTTTACCTAAATTTCATTAACTTAATGGCAACTAATATCAAGCATCTAATTTAGGAACAATATTAACTGGCGTTGACTTGTCTCTGTTCAATGAGGAATACAAGGTGACATCGAATATAAAAAAAAGATGATTCGACAATTGGGAAGAAAACTTCGACTTGGAACCAAACGAGCTAGCTCATGAACCAAACGAGTCGAGCTATGCTTAGCTCAAGTTCAGTTCATTTATTTAACGAGCTTAATTTTCAGCTCAAGTTCAGCAAAAGATTCTACAAAACGAGAAGATCATTTTGTAAGTTGTCGACAGTTAGTCCTCCATCCTTTAACACTAGAGTTGGAGTTCGACAAAAGATTCGACAAATGTGTGAAAATGTTGGTCCTCAAAGACATTAGGAACAATATTAACTGGCGTTGACTTGCCTCTGTTCAATGAGGAATACAAGGTGACGTCGAATATCAAAAAAAGATGATTTGACAATTGGGAAGAAAACTTCGACTTGGAACCAAACGAGCTAGCTCATGAACCAAACGAGTCGAACTATGCTTAGCTCAAGTTCAGTTCATTTATTTAACGAGCTTAATTTTCAGCTCAAGTTCAGCAAAAGATTCTACAAAACGAGAAGATCATTTTGTAAGTTGTCGGCAGTTAGTCCTCCATCCTTTAACACTAGAGTTGGAGTTCGACAAAAGATTCGACAAATGTGTGAAAATGTTGGTCCTCAAAGACATTAGGAACAATATTAACTGGCGTTGACTTGCCTCTGTTCAATGAGGAATACAAGGTGACGTCGAATATAAAAAAAAGATGATTCGACAATTGGGAAGAAAACTTCGACTTGGAACCAAACGAGCTAGCTCATGAACCAAACGAGTCGAGCTATGCTTAGCTCAAGTTTAGTTCATTTATTTAACGAGCTTAATTTTCAGCTCACGTTCAGCAAAAGATTCTACAAAACGAGAAGATCATTTTGTAAGTTGTCGACAGTTAGTCCTCCATCCTTTAACACTAGAGTTGGAGTTCGACAAAAGATTCGACAAATGTGTGAAAATGTGTGACTTGCCTCTGTTCGACAGTTAGTCCTCCATCCTTTAACACTAGAGTTGGAGTTCGACAAAAGATTAGACAAATGTGTGAAAATGTTGGTCCTCAAAGACATTAGGAACAATATTAACTGACGTTGACTTGCCTCTGTTCAATGAGGAATACAAGGTGACGTCGAATATAAAAAAAAGTTGATTCGACAATTGGGAAGAAAACTTCGACTTGGAACCAAAAGAGCTAGCTCATGAACCAAACGAGTCGAACTATGCTTAGCTCAAGTTCAGTTCATTTATTTAACGAGCTTAATTTTCAGCTCAAGTTCAACAAAAGATTCTACAAAACGAGAAGATCATTTTGTAAGTTGTCGGCAGTTAGTCCTCCTTCCTTTAACACTAGAGTTGGAGTTCGACAAAAGATTCGACAAATGTGTGAAAATGTTGGTCCTCAAAGACATTAGGAACAATATTAACTGGCGTTGACTTGCCTCTGTTCAATGAAGAATACAATGTGACGTCGAATATAAAAAAAAGATGATTCGACAATTGGAAAGAAAACTTCGACTTGGAACCAAACGAGCTAGCTCATGAACCAAACGAGTCGAGCTATGCTTAGCTCAAGTTCAGTTCATTTATTTAACGAGCTTAATTTTCAGCTCAAGTTCAGCAAAAGATTCTACAAAACGAGAAGATCATTTTGTAAGTTGTCGACAGTTAGTCCTCCATCCTTTAACACTAGAGTTGGCGTTCGACAAAAGATTCGACAAATGTGTGAAAATGTTGGTCCTCAAAGACATTAGGAACAATATTAACTGGCGTTGACTTGCCTCTGTTCAATGAGGAATACAAGGTGACGTCGAATATCAAAAAAAGATGATTCGACAATTGGGAAGAAAACTTCGACTTGGAACCAAACGAGCTAGCTCATGAACCAACTTTTTGTAAGTTGTCGGCAGTTAGTCCTCTATCCTTTAACACTAGAGTTGGAGTTCGACAAAAGATTCGACAAATGTGTGAAAATGTGTGACTTGCCTCTGTTCGACAGTTAGTCCTCCATCCTTTAACACTAGAGTTGGAGTTCGACAAAAGATTCGACAGTTAGTCCTCCATCCTTTAACACTATAGTTGGAGTTCGACAAAAGATTCGACAAAATTCGACAATTGGGAAGAAAACTTCGACTTGGAACCAAACGAGCTAGCTCATGAACCAAACGAGTCGAGCTATGCTTAGCTCAAGTTCAGTTCATTTATTTAACGAGCTTAATTTTCAGCTCAAGTTCAGCAAAAGATTCTACAAAACGAGAAGATTATTTTGTAAGTTGTCGACAGTTTGTCCTCCATCCTTTAACACTAGAGTTGGAGTTCGACAAAAGATTCGACAAATGTGTGAAAATGTTGGTCCTCAAAGACATTAGGAACAATATTAACTGGCGTTGACTTGCCTCTGTTCAATGAGAACTTCGACTTGGAACCAAACGAGCTAGCTCATGAACCTAACGAGTCGAGTTATGCTTAGCTCAAGTTCAGTTCATTTATTTAACGAGCTTAATTTTCAGCTCAAGTTCAGCAAAAGATTCTACAAAACGAGAAGATCATTTTGTAAGTTGTCGACAGTTAGTCCTCCATCCTTTAACACTAGAGTTGGAGTTCGACAAAAGATTCGACAAATGTGTGACAATGTTGGTCCTCAAAGACATTAGGAACAATATTAACTGGCGTTGACTTGCCTCTGTTCAATGAGGAATACAAGGTGACGTCGAATATAAAAAAAAGATGATTCGACAATTGGGAAGAAAACTTCGACTTGGAACCAAACGAGCTAGCTCATGAACCAAACGAGTCGAGCTATGCTAGCTCAAGTTTTATATTCAAATCAATCACTTCTTTGGAGGCCATACTTGTGATGTGATTGTATTTAAAGTTTGTTTATCAATACAAGCTACATGTCACATTGTTGTGATTGTAATGGTTAGTACTTTATTTCCTTAGATGTTATCTATAATTATATAGCTTAGCTTAATATAGTCATGTACAAGAAGTGGTGTTACAGTATATATTTTGGTAGTCAGATTTGAGAACAAAACTCATGAAGGATTAAGGTGCTAAGGTGCTAAGGTAGATTTCATTCCAACAATATTGGAGGGAGTTTGCAGAATAAAGGTTCTAAGGTAGATTTCATTCCGCAATTAATTTTGTCATGATATATTTCTATTATTTTTATAACATGGATCCCTCATTTGTTTTTATTATGTCATCTTCTCTTTTTGTCATATACTGATTTGTTTTTAGTATCCGTATAAAAGTTGTTGTGAGCCAACTATTTTTGTTTGTCTATTATTCTTTAGTTACATGATTCGATAAAGCAATCACCAGGCTTCCAGTTTTTCTTGTGTTTATCTACCTTTTATTTATGCAATACTCTAGCCTTTCCAGGACTTGAACCCATAAAGCCAATGCCTTTTTTCTGCTACATAATTAATTTTGAATAAATGGAACCATGTAATTATAAAATAATAAAATAATGTATACATATTATCATTTTAATTGTTTACACGCTTTTCTTTCCTCTCCATACCTTTCTTTAAATAATATATTTTTTTATAAATTATGATAATACGTATTTGTAGAAATTATTTTGATCTATTTTTTTTAACTAAAGCATAAACTTATATTTAGTGTAATAAAATTAAACCTATATTTTCTATAACTGATATCTACATGATCTTTACTAATACAATGGTGAAAGGTCTAATAAAAATCAATAAATTAGTAACCTAATTTATTTGAGTATGTAAATTATATTTAAAATATACGATTGATATATGTATTGTGATTGATTTTTCTTTTATTTAGTTTCGAATTTGATGTATTCCTTTTTTTTCCAGATATTTATACACGTGATGAGCAGTGGACAAGAACAAGAAAAGAAAGGTAAATGTAGTTCTTTGGATCAAAATGCTAGACAAAGAAAGTTGTCAATGGTTAGGGTGAAGAAGAAAAGACGCTATAAAGAAAATGTATGTTTGCACTCATTGTACTTATTGAGTTTTAATATAGTTTATGATAAAATTAAGTAGGCCTAATATCTAAAGCTTATATATATGCTAATGAAATAACTTTCATGTAGGTGAATTGGTTTCTAACGTGTCTAAGCCAAGATTTCAATCTCAATGGGATGCAACAATCAGTAGTTCTAATCCTCTGCATCCCATAGAAAACGGTATGTGATAGCTTACTTACTATTTTGTTTATTATTAATAGATGGTTGTTTCAATCGAATTATTGGTTCACTTTCTATAATAACTATATTAAATTATAATGATATTGGTGTTGTAGTGTTGATGCGTACTGTAATTTATTTTTTACATATAATTTAGATTTAGATTACATAAATAGAGTGCAATCCCACCCACAAGGTCTGCACCAAACAATCATACCAGGGGATATTTATCGGAGAAGAAAGAATTGTGATTTTTCAGATATTCTAGGTATTTGTAATTATTCCCTTTTTTATTTTTTTAAAATTTTCATATATAGTTTACATACTATATACTATAATACAATTAAGAGTGCTCTCTTGCATATAAATGTTTTTTATTTCCTTTTTTTAGATATTGAAGTCTCAAAAATGGATTCTCAGCTTGAGGTTGAAGAGGATATTTTATTTTTCAAGGTGAAAATGAAGGTATGTATTCATTTATTAATTTATTTAATAGTTTATTTACATACTTATCTATGCCTTTTTGTTTCATTGTCGTTTCTTCTTATTCTTTCTCTTTCAGTTTATTTGGACTTTGGAGGTACTGATTACTGTTGCCAACATTGTGGAGCTATGGTTTGGTTTGAGGAGCGTTCTGAAAAACAGAAGACCTCATCAGGTGTAGAATTTTCTATTTGTTGTATGAAGGGAAAAATTAAACTGTCATATTTGCATAGGCCACCTGATTTGCTTTGGAACTTGATTCATGGATTAGATTCAAGGAGTAGCTATTTTCTTGAAAATATACGTTCTTATAACAGTATGTTTGCTTTTACTTCGATGGGGGGTAAAGTTCAATCCGGTGTGAATTCTGGTCATGGGCCTCATGATTTATTCTTGGTGGTCAAAACTATCATCGGATAGGAAGTTTGTTGCCAATTGAAGGACAAATGCCAAAATTTGCACGATTGTATATATACGACCACAGAAAATGAAGTGGCGAATCGGATATCTCATTTTAGGTATTTATTTATATGCTCTTTTTATAATAATCGTTTACATTTATTATTGTTCATCTATCATATTTTTTATATGTATTATATTTTATTATTCTGTCTTTATAGTTAAGATCATATTGTGTTATATTTGAATGTATTCAAATTATATTGTTAAAATGACGTTATATATGGTGAGGGTTTTTTTTCATTCTTATTGAAATTCACAGAGAGGGAATAAGGAATTTTTAATGAATTCTTACAGGAGTGATGCGAAAAAAAAGAACTTGACCCGTCTTTAGTGAATGATTTATTGGAAATGATTGATCAATTTAATGAGCTTGCAAAATCATTTAGACGAATTGAGATTTTGTTGAAGAAGAACAAAGTGTTAATGTCTCATTGAGATTGTTTCGGAATCGTCCTATTGATGATCGAATGTATGGTTTGCCAACTGTGGATGAGGTTGCAGCTTTAATTGTTGGTGACTTTGATAGTTTTGATTATGGTAGAGATATTATTGTGCGTGCTCATAGTGGTGATTTGCAGAGGGTCTACGAGACTCATGCATCATTTATTCCTTTGCAATATCCATTGTTATTTCCATTTGGAGAAAAGGGATACCAGGATGATATTCCCTTGATGGTCGATAATGTAGACGTTGGTGGACAAAAAAGGGTTCATGTCTCTCTTAGAGAGTTTCTAGCATTTAGGTTGCAAGAAAGACTATTTGAGGAAACTATTTTGTTAAAGAGTAAAAGGTTGTTCCAACAATTTGTTGTGGATTCTTACTCAATGGTGGAAGCACAAAGATTGTTATATATAAGAAAGAATCAGAGTATTATTAGGTGTGATTTGTTGAAAGGTCTTGAAGAAGCCACTGATAGGGGTGATGTTGAAGCTACTTCTATTGGAAAGCGGATTGTTCTACCGTCTTCATTTACTGGTGGTCGTCGTTACATGTTTAGCTGTTGTCAAGATGCCATGGCAATTTGTAAAAAATTTGGGTATCGGATTTGTTTTTGACTTTCACGTGTAAGCCAAAGTGGAGCGAGATTCATCGATTTGTTTACGAAGAGGGCTTATTGCTTCGATCGTCACGATATTTCATGTAGAGTGTTTCATATGAAATTGAATCAATTAATGATTGATTTAAAAAGGGAGATTTCTTTGGGAAAGTTATTGCGGTATACATTTGATTATTGAGAAATGATATTGAGACATCGTTTTGTTAACACCGTATGACCACCGTATCCTTACGAGCGAAATGTCATTTTGCGCGTTATTTTTCCTTGTTTTTCTATTTGAAATCCCGCTCAGACAGAGACGATGGGTGCTGTCTTCCCTCTGTCGAGATCAACACCAAGAGTTCTGTCGAGAACTTCAACACCAAGTGTTCTGTCGAGAACTTCAATACCAAGAGTTCGGTCGATTGTGTATATTCCATTAGCTGTCAAATAATCAGCATTCATTTGGCATTAAGTGAGCGAGATCCTCTCCTCATAATCATCAACAATGATTAATTGATGCTGTCCCACTTTGTATCTATAAATACATGTATCATACTTCAATGGAATAATATCGAGTTATACACTTTATAGTGTTGATCTCGACTGTTGATCTCGACTATCTCGACTTTTGATCTTGACTGAACTCTTGGTGTTGAAGTTCTCGACAGAACTCTTCGTGTTGATCTCGACAGTTGACTTGGTTATCTAAAGAGAGAGAGCAAGACGAGGGAGACGAGACAGAGTGAAAATGGACTGAGCGGGAACGAAATAACAAAAAAAAAGCCACGTGCGAATGACTAAAGTATACGGTGTTGAATACGGTGTGACAAAAAACGGTGTCTAAATATCATTTCTGTTGATTATTATGGCTTTGTTTTAAAAAAAAATTGAGATATACCTTTGATTGTGATTATTTATCTAATTTATTTAGGTATGTACACCATTGAATTTCAAAAGCGAGGTTTGCCACATGCTCATATACTGTTGTGGTTGGTGGAAAAGGGCAATCTCCAGTCAACTGATTTCATTGACTCCATTATATCAATGAATTTGAATCTGACCAAAGAAAGGTTTCCAGATTTGTATAATGTTGTGTCAAATTTTATGCTTCATGGACCTTGTGGTAATGTGAACATGATTCTCCTTGCATGAAGGGTGGAAAATGTTCAAAGTTCTTTCCGAAGAGATTTGCTGATAAAACATCCTTTGATGATGATGGGTATCCGATCTATAGGAGAAGAGATACCGGCGTCACTACTATAAAGGGTGGTGTTCATTTGGATAATCAGTATGTTGTGCCTTATAACCCTAAGTTATTGATGAGGTATCGATCCCATATTAATATTGAATATTGCAATAAGTCAGATTGCGTTAAATATCTTTTCAAATATGTTAATAAGGGTTCAGATCGCGTTACGGCAACTTTAACTGATGGTGTACAGCAATCAGAACAGTCAAGAGACGTGGATGAGATAAAGCGATTACTATGATTTGCAGATATTTGTCTCGTGTGAGTACGTGTGGAGAATTTTTTCTTTCGATATTCATCAAAGATGGCCTTCAGTTCAGCAGTTGAAGTTCCACCTTCCAAGAGAACAAAATGTGCTATTTGATGATAATGATACCATTGATGATGTTTTTGAAAGGAACAAAGACAAGAATACAATGTTTCAGGCTTGGATGGAAGCTAATCGTAAATATTGTGATGGAAGAAATTTGACTTATCTTTGAGTTTCCATCAAGGTTTGTTTATCCACCTGGAGACAGGGAATGGCATCCTAGGAAGAAAGGCCAGATGATTGGACGGTTGCAGTTTGTTCCCCACAGTGCAGGAGAAGTGTTTTACATGAGGTTACTCCTTAATGTACAAAAGGTTGCACAAGTTATGAGAACTTGAGAAGCTATCAATAACCAAAATTTTGATACCTTTCAAGATGCATGCTCGGCTCTTGGCTTATTGTGCGATGATAAGGAATTTGTAGATGGGATTAGTGAAGTTGCAACTTTGGCGTGAAATTTGTACTTGAGGAAGTTTTCTGTTACCTTATTGTTGTCAAACACAATCGAGAATCCGGTTCATGTATGGGAAGAAACGTGGGAGCTATTAGCGGATGGGATTTTATATGATAAGCGAAAAAGATTGCGATATCGGTATGCTTTGATACATATGTTGAGTTTTGTATTTTACATGTGTATCTTTTTTTTATCAATTGCCTTATGATGATAATATATGTATGCAGGATTGTGTTTGTCTCAAGATCAATTAAAGTTGATGTGTTTAGTGGAGATTGAAAAATTGATGCGTGTGAATGGAAAATCTTTGAAGGATTTTGATAGCATACCATATCCAAATAGTCAGGAGTTACACGACTTTAATAACATTTATGTTGTTAGAGAACTTGACTATGATAGAGATGAGATGGCTGTTAAGCATGCTCAATGCTTGGAACAACTGAATTTTGGACAAAGGCTAATATATGATGAAATTGTGAATGCTGTGGTAAATGAGGTTGGTGGTTTCTTTTTTGTTGATGGTTATGGCGGTACTGGGAAAACTTTTCTTTGGAACACTATGTCTTACAAATTTCGTTCAGATGGTAAGATTGCTCTTAATGTTGCTTCAAGCGGTATTGCTTCGCTTTTATTACCTGGGGGGAAAACTGCTCATTCACAGTTTGCTATTCCATTGGCATTAAATGAAGAGTCGTGTTGTAATATTAGGCAAAACAGTTTTAAAGCTGATCTACTTCGTGAAACAAGTTTAATAATTTGGGATGAAGCTCCAATGGTTAATAGGTGGGCTTTTGAAGCATTAGACAGGACTTTAAAAGATGTAATGAGTGTTGTCAAAGCTGAGTATTCTGCCAAACCATTCGATGGAAAGGTTGTTGTCCTTGGTGGTGATTTTAGACAGATATTACCTGTAATTCCAAAGGCAAGTAGAGCGGATATTGTTATGGCAACTATCAATTCTTCAATATTGTGGAAACATTGTAAGGTCTTGAAATTGTCAGAGAATATGAGGTTGCGAATGAGCTCGAGTATTTTCGATGAACAACAAATTAAGGAGTTTGCAGAGTGGATACTAGACATTGGTGATGGAAAGTTGGGAATTGATAATGATGGTGAAGTTGAAGTTGACATTCCAGAATCTCTTTCGATTCTAGATTCTTCAGATCATATAGCAAGCATTGTCTCTTCTACCTACCCTAATTTGGTGGATAATATGAGTGATTTCAAGTTTTTTGAGGATAGGGCGATATTGGTGCCAACATTGCAAATTGTAGAAATGGTCAACGACCATGTGTTATCATTGGTACCGGGTGAAGAAGTGGAGTATCTTAGCTCTGATAGTATTTGTAAGATGGAGGAAGTTCTTTGGGATTAATGCGATTGGTTAACTCCTGAGTTTCTTAATCAAATCACGTGTTCAGGTCTCCCTAATCATAAAATAGTATTGAAAGTAGGTGTCCCTATTATGTTGATGAGGAATATTGATCAATCTTCTGGTTTGTGCAATGGAACAAGATTAATTGTGACTGAGTTGGGTTTGAATGTCATTGGAGCTAAAGTGACTACTGGAAATCATGTAGGTGATAAAGTTTACATTCCCAGGATGAATTTAGTCCCTTCAGATCCTGGAATTCCTTTCCAGTTTCAAAGACGACAATTTCCATTGATTTTGAGTTTTGCAATGACTATCAATAAAAGTCAGGGACAAACATTATCTCATGTTGGTTTGTACTTGCCACGCCCAGTGTTTTCACATGGTCAATTATATGTTGCCATGTCTAGGGTGAAATGTAAAAGTGGATTGAAAATTTTAAGTTGTAATGACAATGGCGATGCATGCTCTGTTGTCAAGAATGTTGTTTACAAAGAAGTCTTTCAAAAAATATGATGTTATTCCAGCAACTTGATTGTTTGTAATTTGATCTTTAATTGTGCATATGAAGAGTAATAGACAACTTAAACCCGTGTGTTATCTTTTTATCTAATTGTAGGTTAGTATTCATGAAATTACATTGTGCTTATAAGAAAGGCAGATCAGGAAAACTTTAAACTCATATATCTAAAGATGCCCTTCTTTTTCTGACTCTACGTGATTACAACAATTCATTGCTTGATGCCAATAAATTACTTGTGCTAGACTAGAGTTGGAGTTCGACAAAAGATTCTACAAAACGAGAAGATCATTTTGTAAGTTGTCGACAGTTAGTCCTCCATCCTTTAACACTAGAGTTGGAGTTCGACAAAAGATTCGACAAATGTGTGAAAAATGTTGGTCCTCAAAGACATTAGGAACAATATTAACTGGCGTTGACTTGCCTCTGTTCAATGAGGAATACTTCGACTTGGAACCAAACGAGCTAGCTCATGAACCAAACGAGTCGAGCTATGCTTAGCTCAAGTTCAGTTCATTTATTTAATGAGCTTAATTTTCAGCTCAAGTTCAGCAAAAGATTCTACAAAACGAGAAGATCATTTTGTAAGTTGTCGACAGTTAGTCCTCCATCCTTTAACACTAGAGTTGGAGTTCGACAAAAGATTCGACAAATGTGTGAAAATGTTGGTCCTCAAAGACATTAACAATATTAACTGACGTTGACTTGCCTCTGTTCAATGAGGAATTCAAGGTGACGTCGAATATAAAAAAAAAAGATGATTCGACAATTGGGAAGAAAACTTCGACTTGGAACCAAACGAGCTAGCTCATGAACCAAACGAGTCGAGCTATGCTAGCTCAAGTTTAGTTCATTTATTTAACGAGCTTAATTTTCAGCTCAAGTTCAGCAAAAGATTCTACAAAACGGAAGATCATTTTGTAAGTTGTCGACAGTTAGTCCTCCATCCTTTAACACTAGAGTTGGAGTTCGACAAAAGATTCGACAAATGTGTGAAAATGTTGGTCCTCAAAGACATTAAGAACAAAATTAGCGGCGTTGACTTGCCTTTGTTCAATGAGGAATACAAGGTGACGTCGAATATAAAAAAAAGATGATTCGACAATTGGGAAGAAAACTTCGACTTGGAACGATATCATGCTTCACCGTTAACACCAACCCATTGCCCTATTTACAGGATCTACCACAACACTTTGGTACACCTGTCAGGAATACAACTTATGAAAGTCTGCTGCTAATAGGATTTTCAGGTGATCAAACATCTTGCAAGCTATTGATCCGAGTTGGACCAAACATCTAAATAGGCTAAATGCCCTTACCATTTTTTTACTCCTTCATAATTCCTGCGTAACATCCCTTTAAAATTCCTCAGCATCCATGCATTTAAATTGGAACATGGCATAAACCCTTTTTGTGATAGCAAATTTGTTTGGATAAGTTCTATTGGTGAGAATAAAATTGGCAGCTATGTGAGTACTATTTCTTCTGCACAATGTTTAAAGATATGTTTTACACGACCTACTTGTGTTATGTTTCATTGTCTCGAAAAAACATCAAACTGCTATCTGGCCACATGGTTTTATTGAATGGTTTTGTCATCGGTAATAATAATGTCTCACATTATTATTATTATTACTATTATTATTACTATTATTGGTTAGTTATAACGATGGATACCCGTGCGTTTTGCACGGGTTAAAATCACTAGTGCAACATATGGGCGATGCTCGAGAGTTCCATTGGCAGTCAGGGGTCCATCCCTTAATTTGTTTTGTTTAAAAAAATAAAAATAAAATATAAGAGGAGACACAGAGAAATATCTACGCCAAATTTGAATCCATAATTATCACTCACCTTACCGGTGGCAACTTAGGAATCTGGGTCAGAGATGCAAAAAATATTAAAATTATATTTTATTATTTTTAAAAATTTTTAATAACAAATTACTGATAAAAAATTAAAGAGTTACCGACAGTAATAACAAAAGTAAAACCATAAGAATATTCTCAAATGATTAAGTTATGCAAAATTGTATTAGATTACAATTTTGTGTTGCAAATCATTCATTTATATTATATATTATACACGATTATTTAAGTCATTTTATTTTACATGATTCAAGTTCTCCTCTCTTTTAAAGAACTCTAACATTGGATGAGAGCAAAAATTGAGTTAAGCGATATTTTGTTCCCATCTCCTTATAAAAATTGAACCAAATATTAAAAAAAATTAAAATAACTTCTTTCCTCCATTTCATTCACTTTCAAATTCAATCAAATACTGTCTAAGTGAGAGGATCAATAAATAAAAGTGTATAAATGAAAGTGTATGAATCAATGTAAAAAAAAAAATTAAACTGAGGGAGTAAAAAAATAATTATATAGAAATATAATTAAAATTTTTAAAATTTGAAAATAAAGTGTCATGAATAGATTCGCCCCTGCACCTTACTCATCTTTACTCACCAAACGCACAGCAGATACAATTTTAATTCGACCTTTCACTTTTATCTCACCCACCTCACTTAATTAAATCCCCATCACCTCTCCATCACTTCATTCACGTCACAATTTTCAACCCACTGCACTTCACTTTCCCACCTGCACATACAACCCCCTCATTCAATCAAATCTCACGCCATCGCCTGCACACACAAAATTCACGCGCGCACACTAATAACCATGCACCTCTATGCTGACAAAAAAATATATTAATACAAATAAAATACAAAAAAATAATTTTCATTTTCATTCTCTTTATATTTCTTAAATTTATTCTTTTAATTTTTTTCTTTTTAATTTTTTTCTTTTATTTTCTATTTAAAACTTTATTTCTTTATTTTTCAGCTTTGGATGTAAATTTTGGCTCCAAATGGCTCTTTAACATTTGTAATAAAAAATTGTTGGAACCCATATGGTTGATGAGTTAGACCTCTCAATAGTTTTGATGATAACACAACAATTTGAGTGAATAAATTTCTTAACAGTATTTAACATCTTAACAAGTTTATTAAGTGTGGAAATAATTTGATTACAAGGTACTTAATGACTTTAAACCTAAGGCAGATACAACACAATTCAATTACAAATCATTTATTGTGATTGGCTAAAGGAATAAGATTATCCGGTCTGAATGAAAGCCTACGAACTAAACCATATAACAAAGAGTTGCGTCTAGTGACTAGTTCAAATCAACAAGCATACGTCTACATGTGTTGACTGAGCAACATTCTTGAAGATTACAAGATAAGCTTTCCACGTCTGGCAGAACATCTACCTTGTGCGAGGATTGAAGTTATTACCTAGAAGACATTAACTTTGTTTTTGAATCAAGTCAACCTCGAGGAAGCAAAGGTACCTAGTATGAGACATAGACAAAATGACCTTTAGAAGCAACAATCTCATCTAACGAAGAAAAAGGGAAAGCTTAGAAGGAAGTGGAGCAGTAATCATATGGTGTTTCAAAGATAGTACATGTTTCCTAGAAAGTGATCACCCAGACTATGTAAAGGCTACACTACCTAATAAAAGGACAAATAAATAACACATTTAATGTAATTCATGGAAGACAGAACATCATTTCACAACCGGAAGTAGCAAAGTCTAAATGGATCTATTCAATCGTGGCTATAAAAAGAAAAAGAATTAAGAAGAAATACATTATTATTATTATACAGAACGGCAATGATATTTAAATAAAAACTTGGGTGAAATACATTTTACTCCCTAATATATAGGATTACTAGCACTTTCCGTCCCAAACTATTAAATTAAGCATTTTCCACCCTCATTTAATATGATTTGTTATGACTTCCCCCTTTAATGAAATTTTAAAGTTACAAATAACAAAAAAAGTTTGTCAACTTATCTCACATAAATGAAAGACTAAATTATCCATGGAAAACATCCTTTTGCGATTGACCATGTAGTATACTCAGTGTCATTGCGTTCTCTTGTTGGGGCATTGCTTGGGGTCTATTAGTTCCTATTCAATATATGCCGACTTATTCATAGCAAATGTCCGATCGATATTTTGCATTTCCTTTAGCTATTACCTTTTAAGTGGAAGAGTTTTGGTTGTGCCGTTTATCCTATAATGTGTCAAGCTATTTAAAAATGTACATGACATATTTAAGTTCTTGCTTTATGACTAACTTTTTCTCCTCAATCGAAAAACGTGTAACTTCGTGTTACAAAGTTTCCATCATGGCTTCTCACAATCATTCATCCAACACCCTCTGTAGAACAAAATTTTGTTTGACAAATTGTTGTCCTGCAATCATTCATCCAGTCATAACTTCCTTTTCAAGCTACCATCATTACACACAGATTTAGTTAATATATTTGGACATAAACATACATTATGACACGTGAACAAAAGATGGAGAAGTTTTCTCCTTTGGCCAAAAGGTTGTTTGAAGTCTCCAGATAAATCGAAACAATTTGTCCACATAGCATGGAAGACAGTCTTAATTCACCAAAAGGAAGAATAAATTAGAAACCCCAAAATTTTAGATTTGGGTAATTTAGTCTTTTTATTTGTAAGATAATTTTATAAACTTTTTCTATTATTTGTAACTTTAAATTTTCATTAAAGTAGAAAATTACAACAAGAAATATTAAATGAGAGTGAAAAGTACTCAATTTAATAATTTGGGGTGGAAAATGCAACTAGACTTATGAATTAGAGAGGTAAAGTGCATTTGACCCTAAAAACTTAATTAAAACAATGATTCAGTGGTGTTCATAATGGAAAACCTTAATTTAATCCACTCATAGTGCCAACTTGGTAAGACGTTAGCGACGCCATCATATTTTAATCGAGAGTGTAAGAGAAATGAGCTTAACATGCTCTGCTTTCATTGATCAGAATTAATTGAATGGGTTACAATGAATGATGCACAAAGTGCTATTTAATACAACTCAAGAGTCAATGCTTTGACAGCTGTAACAAACTTAACAGCTGTCATAACTAACTAATAACAAACTTGATGACTATCATTAACTTACTAATCTATTCTCTAATATCCCCCCCACAAGCTCAAGGAGGTTGACTAATGGGAAACACCTTGAGCTTGTTTCTTAAAGCTTGAAAAAGGGAAGGAGACAAAGGTTTTGTAAAGCAATCAGCTATTTGATCAACACCAGGAACATGCAGAACTTGCAGGTGCTTAGCAATCACTTTTTCTCTAACAAAATGAATGTCCAATTCTATGTGCTTGGTTCTTGCATGTAGAATAGGATTGTGAGTGAGATTTACAGCACTTAGATTATCACATAACAGTGTAGGAACCCGAAAAGGAATCTGCAACTCTTTGAGCAGTGACTGAATCCATAGAAGCTCAGCAGTGGTGTTTGCCATGCTCCTATATTCCGCCTCAGTGCTGGAACGAGCAACAAGTTGTTGCTTCTTAGAGCTCCATGAAATCAAATTGGGACCAAGAAAAATACATGAACCAGAAACAGATCTCCTATCATCCTGATCTGTGGCCCAATCGGCGTCACTGTACGCACGCAGAGAAAATGGTAATCCAGGCTGAGAAGCTTGCAGCAGCAAACCGTGATCAAGAGACCCTTTAAGATATCGGAGAATGCGCTTAACAGCTCTCCAATGCGACTCCAACGGCCTAGCCATAAACTGTGACACTTTATTAACACAGAAAGCAATATCTGGTCTAGTTAAAGTAGCATACTGCAGACCACCAACGATGGACCTGTACAAGGATGCATCAGGCAGAACATCTGTCCCATACTTACTTAACCTGCAAGTGCTCAACATAGGAGAGGAAATCCCTTTTGAATCTTCCATTTTGGCCTTGCAGAGAAGATCTTTAATGTACTTGGACTGATTAAGCAGCAAAGAACCATTGGATAAATGTCTTACTTCAACACCCAGAAAGTAATCAACTTTGCCAAGCTGTTTCAATGCAAACTGATTATGCAATTTAAGAATTAGATCTTGAATAACAGAAGGTGCTGATCCTGTAATGAGGATATCATCTACATAAATCAAAACATAAATGCATACTCCTTTTTGAGTGTAGATAAGAAGCGAAGGATCACATCTACTCTTTGCAAAACCAAACTCAACAGTAAGGTATGAGCTCACATACCAGGCCCTAGGGGCCTGCTTTAGGCCATAAAGAGACCGATGGAGTTTACATACAAGAGACTTATCTTGTGCTTCAAATCCAGGAGGTTGCACCATGTAGACCTCTTCTTGCAAAAAGCCATTCAAGAAGGCATTATTCACATCAATTTGTTGAATGTCCCATTTGTTGGTAATAGCAAGAGTTAAAATAACTCTAATTGTGATAGGTTTGATTACCGGAGAAAAAGTTTCTGAAAAATCAAAGCCTTGAGTTTGGTGAAACCCTTTAGCTACCAACCGAGCTTTCAATTTATTCACTGAGCCATCCGGATTTTCTTTGACTCTAAACACCCACCTACAACCAATAGCCTTCCTATGAGGTGGTAAAGGAACCAAAGACCATGTGTTATTTGACTGTAATGCTTGATATTCAGCTTGCATTGCATTGAGCCACTTGGGATCGGACAAGGCTTGTTTCACATTTTTGGGTTCAGTACATGACAAGTATACTTTAGGCTTAAGGCTCCCTGTTTTGGCTCGGGTAATCATGGGATGCAGGTTGTGATTGCTAATTATTGGAGGAGCAGAACCTGCACTATGATCAGCAGCAGCAGGAGGAATACTGGACTGAACAGAGGGAGAATTATCAGGAAACTCAGATCTGAACTGAGCAGAGGGACTAAACTGAACTGAGTTAGGAACACTAGAAATATTAGATGGCTGTGTGACAGAAACAAGAGGAATAGAGGCAGGTAGATCTGGACATGAATTTGTGACAGACGAAGTAGTAGGAAACAAATATGGGAAAGGAAACCTTGCTTCATTAAAGTTTACATCCTTAGAGATGTAAATTTTTCCACAAGGATCTAGACATTTATGTCCCTTGTGTTGAGGAGACAAACCAAGATATACACACTCAACAGATCGAAATTGCAATTTATTTTTGTTGTAAGGTCTCAATAAAGGGAAACTACTGCAACCAAAAGTCCTAAGCATGCTATAATCAGGGACAGTTTTATGCAAGGCATGAAAAGGAGAAGAAAACTGAGACAATGCAGCAGTAGGCAACCTATTGATCAAAAACACAGCTTGAGTGAAGCTATGATCCCAATATTTGATTGGAATAGATGCATGAGACAGCATTGTCAAGCCCATTTCAACAATTTGCCTGTGCTTGCGTTCAACTGTCCCATTTTGATGAGAAGTATAGGGACATGTTAACCGATGCTGAATTCCCAAATCAGTAAGATATGTGGTGAAGGGTCTAAATTCCCCTCCCCAATCTGATTGAAAAGCTTTGATTGAGGACTGAAATTGATTTTGAATTAAGGCCAAAAATTGCTTAAAGGCAGCCAAGGTATCAGACTTTTGCTTAAGAAAGTATATCCAAGTAAACTTTGTAAATGTATCAACAAATGTAACATAGTAGTTGTAACCACATGAGGAAGAAAAAGGGGCAGGACCCCAAAGATCACTGTGTACAACTTCAAAAGGTTTAGTGTAAACAGTTTGAGAAGAGGGAGCATGCAGTTTATGTGCTTTACCAATGCAACAAGCACTACAACTATCTAAAGCATGTTTATTTAGAAATGGAATTTTACAAAGGTTGAGGATAGTTTTTACAGCATGTGAATTTGCATGACCTAACCTGGCATGCCATTGAGAAAAGATATTACTGCTAAGAAAACTGGAAACAGTATTAAAATTGTTGCTAACAGAACAAGTATTTGCAACAACAGAATTATTCAAAGCAGAAAAAGGATTAGCTATTACAGCAGAGCATGAAACTTTGGAGGTTTGAGGAAGAATGTGAAATTGCTTGAACTGATATAGGCCATCTTGTCCAAGCACACCCTCAAGGAGCACCTTGTTAGATGCCTGGCATTTAACAAAACAATGATAAGGATGGAATTCAAAGTAAACTTTGTTATCTTGAGCAAACTTACTGACTGAAACAAGATTTTTGGTAATATGAGGGACATGAAGCAAATGATTAAGGGACAAAGGCTGATTAGAACTAGAAGCAACTTTAGAAAAACCTATAGATTGAATGTGCAAACCTTGTCCATTTCCCATCATCACTTGGTCTTGGCCATGAAAGGGATAGCTTTGAGTAAGATTCTGAGCATTTGCAGTGAGGTGGTAAGATGCTCCAGAGTCGGGAAACCAGCCTTGTGAATCAGAAGTAGATGGAGCACGCAACTCAGGAGTGTAAGGTGAGTATGGAGACAAAGCCATGTGTGCTGCAGGTCTCATAACATGTTGCTGCATAGGAAACATATGATTCATAGGTGCCATCATTTGATTCATAGGTGTTGCCATGTGATTCACAGAAGGTGCATAGGAACGATCATAACGAGACCAACATTTGAGAGCTTCATGACCAGGTTTTCCACATATTTGACAAGTAGGTCTCTGTCCTCCTCCTCTGCCACGGCCACGTCCGCGACCGCGACCACGAAATCCACCACGAAAATTTCCAGAATTATTGCCAGAACCACTAGCACTGCCAGAGTTAGAATTGAGGACACCAGAATTACCATTGTTCTCAGAATTTCCATTACCAGAATGAGCAATGTTGGCAGAGACACTTGGAGATGCAAGTTCTTGGCGAAACTTCTCAAATTGTGCCTCTTGAACCATAAGCAGTGACTCTATATCCTCAACCGATGGAGTATCTAACCGGCTAAAAATCATCATAACGAATGAATTATATTCTTCAGGAAGTCCTTCCAATATCGCATCAATATGATCTTGCTCAGTTATTGTATCACCAACAGCAACTAATGAATCAACAATAGCTTTAATTCTGAGCAAATATTCAGAAATGGATCGTGATGCCTTTTTAGTATTTTTCAACTCAGATCTCAGCTGTCTAACTTTTGCTTTTAACATAGAATGAAAGTGTTTATGAATCTTGTCCCAAACCTGATATGCGTGTTTGCAACCAAGGACTCGAGGAAGAATACCATCCGAGAGTGAAGCAAGAAGCCAGGTAAAGAGTGTTTGATCCTGAGTCAACCACTTCTGATACTCCTCTGAGACTTTATCAGCAATACGATCTTCTTCCGTAGCATACCGAAGTGGTATTTTAGGATTCAAGATAAAGCGGTGAAGATTGTGTGCCGTAATTACGCCATTGACCTGTTGGCTCCATAGCAAAAAATTTTTCTCATCAAGCTTTAAAGAAATTGAATGTGTGAGACCGGACTTCAGCGACTTCATCGTGATTCCTGGTGTAACATTCACAGTTTCAGAAACAGAGGAATGAGCGCCATTTCCTTGATCTGGTGAGGCTTCAGCCATGATTATAGCTTCAGATCTTGAATAGAAACAAGAATTCCAGAAGATACCAAAAAACGATTTCACTTCGTGGAAGAAGAAATCGCAAAACCTAACACAAGAATTGAGATGAAAACAGAAACGATTTCACTTCGTAGAAGAAGAAATCGCGAATCAGAAACAGAAAATTAAGAAGAAACTGAAACGATTTCAACATGCAGAAGAAGAAATCGAGAGAAAATCGAGAAGCGGAAGCAAAGGCCCGAAGGCTCGATGATACCATGTAAGAGAAATGAGCTTAACATGCTCTGCTTTCATTGATCAGAATTAATTGAATGGGTTACAATGAATGATGCACAAAGTGCTATTTAATACAACTCAAGAGTCAATGCTTTGACAGCTGTAACAAACTTAACAGCTGTCATAACTAACTAATAACAAACTTGATGACTATCATTAACTTACTAATCTATTCTCTAATAGAGAGATAATGTTAGAGAACAAAAATTAATGAATCTAACTTTATAAGGAGGGAATCTAAAAAACTTACGCGGACTACAACCAGAATTTGTTATATGCATTTCTGACATCGATTATAATGATGTTGATAAATCAATTAAGAAGTTTAGTAATGGCATATGCATTTCAGACATTTTCAAGTCTCGCTTATCACTTCGACCCTTTTTTATGCTGAAAAATCACCAAAAGCTTATACAGGATGCCAAAAAGTCCATTTTTTAACCCTAATAGAGTTATTATATGGAATCTCGAGTTTTCATACATATGCATGATATTGCACGGTCGTGCATATGACTCCACATATCTTCGACGTCAAGCCGTGCAAATTCTTGTAGGAGCATTCACACGCACGTGATAAGACATGTTTCTTGTATGAAAAGTCAACTCTTTTCATGTGAAAGCAATCCATAACTTACTCTTGTTTGTTTGATTCCTGGTGCACATCAATCTATAAATTTTGCAACAAAATAGATAAGTTGACGGTAAATTAGGCATAGATGGTTAAAAACATGCTAAAAATAGTCTTAATTCTATTAGAAAATTCATTGAAATTGATAAAGCGAACAATTTCAATAGATAGTGGAATATAACGAATGACCCTTCAAATGCTTACATTTTTTTTACTCTCGAGATCACCATAATCGATGGATGAAGACTTTGGGAATAGCGAGATGGTTATGTAATGGAGACTTGTGAAGGGTTGAAGCATCTAAGAGTAAGAGAGTAATCACTTGTAGTGAGGAACATCTGTTGTGTGTAACTGTTTATACGACTTGGGGTAGATTTTAGTTGGGTAAATTATATTTTTAGTCCCTTAAGTTTATTTTAATTTTTGTTTTGGTTCCTTATGTATTAAAAACTTTAAATTGGTCCCTTATGTGTACAAGTTATATATCAATGTGGTTCCTTTTGTTTTTTTGTTCCAAAATTGTCTCTTATGTTACAAAAATTATACTAATGTGATCCATTTTTTGTTCGATATTTTGCACAAAAAAAGGATCACATTAGTATAATTTTTATAACATAAGGTACCAATTTGAAACTTTTAATACATAAGGGACCAAACTGAAATCTAAAATAAACATAATGGACCAAAAGTATAATTTAACGATTTTAGTTTACCAAAACTTGTAATCTCATGTGTCCAACCACATAAATTATTGTGTTTTATATTACTTACTTTGTGGTGTGGCTTGAGTATGTTCTTGTGTTCGATTCTTACCGTGTGGATTTTACCTAAAAAATCCCCGCATACGTTTTTCGTTACAAGGAGAATAAAAAAACAACAAAAAAGAAAGACTAGCCCAGAGCTATGCACCAAAACTCATATTTTAGCAACAACGACTTCATCAACCTAGGAAGCTTATTCCAATGCTGCCAACCCGAACAGTGGCGAGCTCCATGCCTAGCCAATAAATCTTCACAGTGTTGGCTTCCCAAAGAACATGATTAAATTTAATAGATAAAGATTGATGTATTAACTCAAAGATCTACTCAACCGTTGACGCGTAGGTATGAAATGTGTGCAAACTTGCATTCCGAATCATTGCCTGAGCGTCCCGTACCTCGTCACCAAAGTCCATATTATTGCGCCAACCTCAAATCCACCAAAGGCCAGCCAAGAACAGAGTACCCATTGTCACTCAAAGCGAACCAAGCTGCAACAACGCCAAAGTAATTATAGAAACAAGGAATAACAAATTCCCACATATGAACGGGAAAAATAACAATTTGTCAAAACACATAATGTATTGTCATTTGTTGTGTAAAAATAATTGAATAAATATTTAAAAAAAAATTACAAATCCAAAAAGTGAATGAATTTTAGACGCATTTTTTTGTCGAGGAATTTCAAATTTAGTTTCTCCAACTATTGTTTTTGCACTTTTTTCTTTAATCAACGTATCACCGTAGAAATATATCATGACCTCAACTGAATTTGAATTCCCAATTTGTCGTCTCATGGTCGTGTTTATTCCTATAACTATGCACGTGAAATTGTAATTCAAAAATAAATATTCAGAAAGAGTTGCTTATTGTACCAATTACATCTATATGAAATTGGTACCGAATGATGCAATACAATTACTTTATATTTTTTTGACAAAAAAGCCGAGATTTTATTAAACATCTAAAGCCATCGTGTCTAAAAAAATACAATTTGCCATCAAAGGAGGACACCCAAACACGATTGGAATTTTATATATCATGCTTTGCTAACAGTGGACCGTTTGATTCCCTTCATCTTAACATGAGAGCAACTTATGTTATGATGTGGGCCTTAATCATGCGGCACTGATCAACCACAAGGCTCATATACGAATTAGGGTTACTATTCTTTTGAAGCGTAGAGATCACCATTGGGGCATTCGATTCAACGACCACATCAAAGAAAGACACCTTGATTGCGAATTCCGTCCCAAGTCTCACCACAACACCATAGTTTAGGTCAATGCTTTGCCATAACACCACTGCTAAAAGCTCTAAACCGATATTGTTCCTTCCATGTTTTAATTGAGTGGAGTCCATATCTAACAGTGAATAAACCATTCCTAGTACCACCCCACATAAAGGCATATCACTGGGTGTGGCCAAAAATAAGAATTTGCGCAACCTGAGCAAGTTTAAAGGAGAGGAATATAAAGTTTACGTATTGAATGTTCTAGGAGCATCCATCTTCTTAATCAGTTGGTTTACCTTTGTAATATCACAATAATTAGGCTTAGAGCTCCAAATTTGTACACATTCTGCATACATAGGAAGCAAATTAATATTTATGCCATTTCCCAACCTCCATAGACCTATTTTTTTGAAAAATCCATGAAGCGTGATGAATATTTAGCATGAATGTATTCTGTCATACTTTATCTACTTTTTAAAATAATAAAAAACTAAAATAAAACATAACATAATTATTCAAGACCGAAGTATACAAATTCTTTCGTAAAAAAATCATTCAAAATTCTCGCGTACATATTAGACCCATCTTGGATTAATTTTTATGTTATAAAAATTTATCAGTTAAATTAAATTTATAATTCTTCCCTTTTAAGAAATTGCTTATAAATTTATAAATGTTTATAGAAAAGTTAAATGAAAAGATTTCTGAAAAAAACCAAAAACATAAGCTAAATTCTACTTATAAAAATATTATTTTAACATACATAATTATCATAATTTTCTTTTAATATTTTCCCTCATAAGAGGCAAAATCAAGACTGTATTAGTTTTGTCTAAATATAATTACATACATCCTGTATTAGACCATTGGGGATTTCTCAAAAGGGATGATAAACAAATGATGAAAATTTTATGTATATATAAAATTAAAACAAGCAAAAATAAAAATAGTTGTAATTATTATTATTTTTAAAATTATATGAAATTTTTTTACAAAATAATTAAAGAAAATAAGAATATTTTTTAGCTTTTAAAATAAGACTAAAATGAACAGTCGTATGTTTACTTATTTTTGTCATTAAACAATGGTCAGTTTTGTAATATAGATATCGAGTATAAAGTTATTGAATGGTGTAACACTACCCAAATATTACACCGGTGTAATTTAATCCCTTTTATATATATTAGTTCAGTATTTTAAATTTTTGAGATATTTTAGGAATTAATATAACAAAGTACTATCGTGATGAAATCTGATTAGTTGATTGTGAAGAAAAGTTTTACACTCTTAGTGCATATTACTTAAACTCAAAGAATTATAAAATGGTTGAAATTATTAAATATGTAAATTCATTTTTGAATTTTCCTTTATAAGTTGCGTCAAAAAAATTTCCTTTATAAGAAACTTTTGCAAAATGATTAAAGTAATCTAGGATATCGGATTTTTACTTTTTTAAGTAAAACTTACTCCGTTAAACGTACAGTGGATGCGTAAAAAAAAAAAACGTATACTGGTACTCCTATTTATTTTTTGTCATATATTTATAAAAAAAGTAATAGTAGATATATTAATGTAACATTTTGCTGAAGTTGTAGGTATACTCATTGTGAGTCCGGATCCTCTCCAGTGGAGAAAAAAACTGGAGAGGCCAGTAGCTTAAATCCTGGCCATACACGTGGCATTTCTTAGCATCAACGGCTCAGATTTAAACTTACCTTATTTTATTTTAAAATTAAATTAAATCAAAAAGCTGAATAGTCTCCCCCCAAACTCCAAAATTGTCGCGGTTCTTTCCTCTGATTTGTCTCCCCCCCAAGCCGCGCTCCTTTGGACTGAGTGGTGGTCGCTGCTGACTTCGCGTGATCCCCCTCTCTGCCTTCTTCTTGTTGATTTGCATTGCTTTGAGCTTCATTGTGCTGTCAAGCAACACCACCGTCGCGAACCGCCACTCAGCACGTCGCCGCCGCCGTTCACCACCCCGTGCGCCGTCCTCACCGTCGCGCCATTGTTTCCTGTTCCGCGAAGCAAGCTTGGCTTAGGGATTGAGGTATATTACACAGGCGTTTGATTCCCCTCTTTCCCTTTCGTTCTGCTTGCTGATTTCTTGCTGATGACCATATATTGGGCTTAAGCCCATTCTTTTAGTTTTTTTTAATAGGCTGGATACTGACCAAAAAGAGAAAAAAAAGTTAGCATCTTTGTTTTTCTTACTATGGCATACGTTTGACAAATTTGTGTCTGACAAATTTTGTTTTAATGCATTATTCTCTTTTCCACACAGGGTTGCTCATTTGTTGCAGTCTTTTTTGGAATACTTTGTCTACAACAGCAGAGTAATCCAAATGCTGATAGAAGCTCTTGGTGAGTCTCTAAAATACAAGTTTATGCAGTTTGCTTTTTATCCTATATGATGAACATGAACATGATGTTTCTATTTTTATTTTTTTTCAGAAATCATGGATGTGTCATCAATTCCAATAGATGATGGTGTAGATAAATGGGTCAATAATATCCATGAAAAAATTGTGCAACATGGTCAAGAAAGAGTTGCGGACTATACACCACATTTGGAAATGGAGTTTGAATCTGAGATAGCGGCTTATGATTTTTATAATGAGTATAGTAGGATGATTGGGTTTGGTATTCGTAGAGAATATGCAAATAAAAGCAAAAAAGATGGAATTCTGACTTCAAGAAAATTTGCATGCTTCAAAGAGGGTAAACGAAGTGCTGACAAACGAGACCACTTGACAAAAGAGCCTAGAGCATAAACTAGAACAGGATGTGATGCACATATGGTTATTTCATTTAATCGAAAGATCGAGAAATACAAGGTTGTCAACTTTGTAGCTGAACACAATCACCCTCTTCAACCGCCAAAACATGTCCATATGATTCGCTCTCATCGACACATATCTGAGTCACAAGCATCACAAATTGAATTGGCTGAGAAGTCTGGATTAAGGCCAAAAAAATTTCATGAATATGTGTCCAAGCAAGCTGGTGGAATAGACACTATTGGTTATACAAGACAAGACCTTAAGAACTACCTTCGAACTAGAAGGAGGCAATCACTAAGGTATGGTGAAGTGGGTGCATTGTTGATGTATTTCAAACGACAAAGTGAAAATCCTTCATTCTTTTATGACTTTCAAATGGATGTTGAAGAGCAAATAACAAATATATTTTGGGCGGATGCACAAATGATAAATGATTATGGGTACTTTGGTGACGTCCTCACTTTTGACACCACATACAAGACAAATAAGGACTATCGACCCTTGGGAGTATTTGTTGGAGTTAATAATCACAGGCAAACGGTTGTTTTTGGAGCAACATTGTTGTATGATGAAACAATCCCTTCTTTTCAATGGTTGTTTGAAACTTTTCTCAAAGCAATGGGTGGAAAAAAGCCTAAAACCATTTTAACAGATCAAGATCCAGCAATGGCTAATGCTATTTCTTCAGTTATGCCAAAATCATTTCATGGATTATGCACATGGCATATTAGAGAAAATGCCCTAAGGCATGTGAACCATCTATATCAAAAGAGTTCACAATTCTGCTCAAATTTTGAAGCTTGTATTGATCTATATGAAAAGGAAGATGAATTTTTGAATGCATGGAATGCTTTACTTGTTAAGCATAATGTTCCTGATGATTCATGGCTTCATAAGGAACATCTTTGGGGATAGGTATTGCTTACAAGTGGACATATTTTGTAAATTTTTGGGAATAGGTACAGATTACTTACCAGTTCATTCCACTTTTTATATGGTGCATTATTGGACAATGGAACATCAATGGAATTTATCAAATATTATTTCATATTGTATCTGTCATATTGTTTACAATTTTTTTTTATATAAGCCAACAACTATGACCCTGCTAACAATGAGGACCATACTAACAATGCTAACAACCTGTCGAGATCAATGCTCCTCAGTTCTCAGATGGAAAAGGCCATACTAACAATGAGGACTCGACAATGAGGACTCGACAATCAGTTCTCAGATGGAAAAGGCCATACTAACAATGAGGACTCGACAGCTTGAGCTTGATCTCGACAGCTCGAGATCAAGCTCCACCTGTCGAGATCAATCTTGATTTCGACAGGTTGAGGACCAACAGCCTGAGCTTGATCTCGCCAGGTGTGAATAGCTGTCGAGATCAACTGCTTCATGTCAAGCTCAACCTGTCGAGATCAAGCTCAACCTGTCGAGATCAAGCTCAACCTGTCGAGATCAAGCTTGATCTCGACGGGTTGAGGACCAACAGCTTGAGCTTGATCTCGACAGGTTGAAGACCAACAGATTGAGCTTGACCTCGACAGGTGTGAATGGCTGTCGAGATCAACAGCTTCATGTCAAGCTCAACCTGTTGAGACCAAGCTCTTTGACATGAAGCTGTTGATCTCGACAGCCCATTCACACTGTCGAGATCAAGCTCAACCTCGTTGGTCCTCAACTGGAGATCAAGCTCGGTGTTGGTCCTCAACCCGCCGAGATCAAGCTTCATCTCGACAGGTTGAGCTGATCTCGATTGAGCTGATCTCGACAGTTGAGGACCAACATTGAGCTTGATCTCGACAGTGTGAATCATTGAGATCAACAAAGAAAGTTTCAAAGAACCATAATAGGTTTGTTTCTGTGCTCCCAAAGTTTTCTTTTTCCCATTAAATAGTTAAAAGGTCGTTTTGAAGCATGTACACCAATTCGTGACATGAACCAACAACGAAATAATTTCTAATTGACCATGTTGTTTATATATTAATGTTATCCGTATTGTAATCGACAATATTAAATTAATTCCCCATTTGGAGATTCATATAACAAAACATGTTGTTGGTTTACATGGAGGTCAGACATGTGTACGGATTTGACAAAAAAAAAATAGAAAGTTGGTTGGTGAGACTAGATCGACAATTATATATACAAATACATAATTTTAGATACCTATTAAATATATTTTCTTTGTAAGTATTGTGATTTTTAATGACTATTCCCCCGTGCATCGCACGGGCAATTGTCTAGTAAGTAATACAGGGGGAAACAATTGAATGGAACATAAGTACAAGACAAAGAAACATACTGGACAGAAGATCAATTTCCAATTGTACAAGAGAATTTTTAATTTCATTACTATCATATTACAATGTGTAAACAAGAGTACAAGAGCTCTTTTGATTATAATTAAATACAAGATGTACAAAGCTCTTCCTATTACAATTTAATACAAAATGTATAAGAGCTCTTCCTATCACCATTAGTGCACCTAAAGGCAACTGCCATGGTTTTATACATCAAAAGAACAACTCTCCCACTTGCGGTTCAAGCCTTGACAGCTTTCTCAAGGTGCAATTCAGCTTTGGAGCTCTTAAAAGTGTGCACAATTAAGCTTTGGAGCTCTCATTGAGGATGCAAAGCTCTGATTCTTTTCAAGTCTCTGCAAAATTAATACAAAAATCTTAAGAGTTCTTTCTATCACTATTTAATACAAGACCAAATTCAGCTTCCTAGATGTACAAGAGCTCTCTTCTTGGAATTTCACTTCCCGGATGTAAAGCTGTTCTTGGCACTCCCTTTCCAGATATGACTCCCTTAAGCAATATGTAAACATGAAGAGAATCTAATAAAATCATTTACTCAATTCAAGCATTATCAACTAGTTAAAGAGGCAGAAATAGTAAAGAGCAAATAAAACACAAGCAGAAGGAAACAGAACATAGAATATGGACCCCTTTCCTTACAAACCAGCAGCTCCAACAAAAAAAAACATCTCTCTAAACATCCATGACTAGACTATAGCTACACCTTTACAAACAATTAGGCCACACAATTATGCAGCTGCACCCACAGAACAATTCTACAAGCACACACTCAAGAGATCTATGTAATTCAAACACAACACTGTAGCAACATTACTTGCTTCGATGGATTAGTGACAAACATCGTATAAAAATTCAAATAGGATAACCACAAAGAATTCAGGTTTCGTAATTAAAATCATGCAACACCAGGTCAAAAAGAATACAAGTTCCATACATGACAAACCCGACATAAGACACATGCGAATGCAGTGCCTTGAAAGAAGGCAACAGTGTCAAATTAGCTTGCAGCACTGCACAATGCGACATCTTTTTCTGCAAACTCACAAATCAGAATAAGAAAGGAAAAATAGAAGAAAATAAGAGGAAGATGAAAACAGTGAAGAATCTGAACCAGAAGAATCACGACGCGGAGGTGGGTGAGGAGACGTCGTCGCGACGAATCTGAACGGCGCATAGATCTCTGCACACAGCCTCACGGCACGACGACGGGGACTCGAGGCGGCCGATCGCTGGCAAGGGAGGTGCGCACGCGAGAACCCTTAGGAAATTGGGGGAACTGCTTCTTCCATTTTCTGATTTTTTTTAAAAAATAAAATAAATTAATTTAAAATCTGAACCGTTGATTTTCAATTACGCCACGTGTATAGCTACGATGAGAGGGACTGGCCTCTCCATTTCTTTCACGGACTGGAGAGGATCCGGACTCGTATATTGTTGTCTTTTTTTGGTTACAGGTATATTGTTGTCTAAGAAAGGTTTATTACAATAGAAGGAGCGTTACTCGTAGAAATTTGGAAATGAGTCGGTGAGTCGAACTGATTGATTGATTTCAATTTCATTTATTTAATCGATTTTAATTTCGAGTTTGACTCATGAATCAAGTTCAACGAGCTAATTATTAAGTTGAGTCTTATCGAGTTCAGCTTATTTATTTAACGAGCTAATACGGGCATGTGAGATTCTTTAACACATGAGCAATCATTTCCCACGTTTGCAAGGAAAAATTTCACAACACTCTGTACGGTGTTTTTCATTCTCCGATCTATCTTTTCTTTATAATTTTTGTTGTAAATCTTTTTGTGATATATATATATATAGTTGGCTCATGAACCAAACGAGTCGAACTATGCATAGCTCAAGTTCGACTCATTTATTTAACGAGCTCAATTTTCAGTTCAAATTTTACTCATTTAGTTCATGACCCAAGTTCAACAAGCTAATTATCGAGTCGAGTCTCGAACTATATTCGAGCAGCTCGACTCATTTCCAGCCCTAGTTACTCGTTAGAAAGAACGTGTTTTTAACATTTCTTTTTTGTTTTTGTTCTCTCTCTTTTTTTTCCGCCATCTTTTTCATTTTCCCCTCGACCCTTTTCCTGCCGTTTCTTTTCGCTGTCTACGTTCATTCACCTAAAATATTGCATTCAAATTTATTCTTCTTTAGTTAGTTTATATATGTTTTAAAATAAACTATTAAATGCAAATGGTTTAAATGTCATTGATTATATATTATACTCCCACCGTCTCATAATATATCTTATATTTACCAAAAATAATTGTCCTAAAATATATGTCACCTTCAATTTTCAATGCAAAATTAAATGTTTGTCTGTCAATTATACCCTTAAGTATTTCATTTTGTATTTATGACAATAGTTAATACATCAATAGTTAATAGAGTTAATTTGGTAAAATTATCACTCTCTTTCTTTTATTTATTACTTTTTTTTAAACTGTGTGATCAGTGGCAGACCCAGGACCCAGGGCCAAGGGGTGCAAACCTCAGTAGCAAGTTTAAAGGCTTTAACAGGAGTCAATAAAGAAAGTTGTGCTAAACTTTCTGTATTCAGGTGTATTTCTCTAGAGCAAAATGCTCATACTCTTGAGTGTTCTTTCTTATCCTTAAATCTCAATCAAGGTTTCCATGAGCACAATTAACATATTCACTAATGACCACTAAGCACATTCATCAAACTAATACAAACAAATCACGCAAATAAAATTAATGTAATACCTCAGTGAAGCTTCAGAAAATTCTGCAAGTTGGTATAGCTTTATGCCTTTGAACATGAACTCCTACAATTTAAATATTGAATATTTCAGCATTTGCCACATAAATAATGCACTGCTTGTTTTAGATTTTTCAATAAACAATTGTCACATCAACTTTATAGTACTTGTGGAAGGATACATACTCCAAAGATTGCAGTAAATCACTCAATAGAATATGCTTAATCTGATGCAAAGCAAAATAAAAGAACTCAAAGGGAAAAAAAATTAAAAATTCTTAGAAGTTGAAGTCATGCAAAGGGATTAGGTCAAGAAGAGGCATTAGCATGAGGAACCCCATCAAAACCAAAGAAATAAAACAATAGATTGCAATATGTTCATGCTGTAGCACAATAAATAAAACAATACCAAAAGGACAACAAAGCATTATTACATTCAAACTCAGAAAGTCCATCGACAGATTTCTTGTCCAAACTAAGTTGTCTCTGTTTAGAGTCAACAATAACAGAATCATCATCCTTTTTGCAAATTACAGAAGCATTTTCCATTGAATACCGAAAATGGCAACTTTGAAAAATCGCAAATCGCAAGTTCAACGAATCGCAAATCTAGAAAATTCAACAAATCGCAAGTTCGCAAATTGCAAGTTGCAAGGCCATTGGACATCGCAAGTTCGCAAATCGCAACAGTCTCGGAACAAGAGAGAAATTAGGTTTTCAAAATTAGGGAAAATCTGAAGGGGAACAAGGGAAAAACATCAACGCACTGACTTCCCAACAGTAGTGCGAAGTGCGAAGTGAAACAGGGTTTACCTTGCCCACTGAGGAGGATGAAGGCGTGAAGTGCGAACGAAGAGCAGAGGAAGGTCGAGACTCGAGAGGAAGAGGAAGATGAAGAGCAAAGGAAGGTCGAGAGGAAGAGCAGCGGAAGGAACGAAGTGCGAATGAAGAGCAGAGGAAGGCATCGCAGGTGGTGGTCGGTCGTAGGTCGGAGAAGTGCAGAGAGCGGCGAGAGATGGTATGTAAGAGGCGTGCAACTGTGATAGGCAGAGGCTGCGAGCGGTGAGTCAGGGTGAGTGAGTGACCGAGTGTGGGTCTCATGTGGGAGTGGGCCGTGGGTCTCATGTGGGAGTGGGCCAGTAAGGAGGTCAAAATTGGGGGTCAAAAAAAAAAATTCCTGGGGTGCAAGTAGAAATTTTTAAAACTCAGGGGGTTCAACTGACCACCCTCATACCAATGTGGGTCCGCCACTGTGTGTGATTTAGTCAATTGTGACATATATTATGGGACGGAGGGAGTATGTTATAGTATTTCTTTCAAAAAAAATATTATTTTATTTAATTAATGGCATATTTGAATAGACAATTATTAATTATGACCTCTATTAACTTCATCAAGTTTCATGTACAGACTAATTTGTTTTTGGAGAGTGTGTGACAAATGGAGTGTTAAAAAATATGTTCTTAGTATTTCTCATTGCATTAAACAGAATTAAAAGATACGGGCGAGTTCTATGGTGCACAAATTACATAGGTAACACCACTGTGAACAAGTAATGGTCACCATTAGATTCGTTTGTTCTCATAATAATCAGATAGACTCTCACACACCTTATCACCCCTTCAAATCCTCTCATCTGGTTTTCGATTTTCTCTCATAGAAACAAAAAAAAAACTTTCCCTCCTCTGTAATTTTCGCACGAAGCTATTGTAGTCACTTCCTTATCCACTAATTTTACCCACATTCCAACCCCTAATACTGCCTGCAACAGGTTCACTTTTTTTATCACCTCTCATCACATGGATATTTTCCCCATTTTATCATTTTAACCCCATATAGGATAAAAATCTTGTCGTGGAGCAGTAACCTGGCAAATTTCTTGCAATGGGTTTGGTATTTGTGCTTAATTGACGGTGGTTTGTTTCTTTGGTAATTTGATCTAAAGAAAATCTGTCTAAAGCACAACGAATTAAAATGTTATTGATAATCCACCAAGAACTGAATTAAACATTTTTCAGGTGCGAACACCCGAGTGAAAACTGGTTGTGTTTGTCGTGTAAGGACGTGCTCTGCAACCGTTTTGTGAATAGGCATATGCTCCACCATTTCCAGGAAACAAATCATTGTGTGGCCCTCAGTATCATAGCTCAAAATTATCGGAATATCATGATCTTCAGTCTCTGACCACTTTTGGCTTCAGAGGAGAGGCGCTGAGTTCCCTTTGTTCTTTGGGGAACTTGATCGGTGAAACGAGAACGGTGAGGGAGAAGGGGATAGAGAAGAAAAGAGAAAATATTTGGTGGAGAGAGTGCATGATATTATTATGGGATGTGACTGATCCAACGACAACCGATAGTTGTGCACGGTGGTGTTACCCATGCAACTTGTGCACCGTAGAATTTGCCAAAGATACGTGGTCGATAGTCGTTTGAGGAAGTTGTTTAGGCAATGTATAGTTATCTAATCGTGCGATCTTTTTCGCCTCAATTATAAAATAAAAACCTTTTATATATTTTTTATTAAAGCTGTCTTTTCTATTAAAATAAAAACCTTTTATTTAGTGCAACGGGCTCTGTTCAACTATAGCACTGATATTTCATTCATTATTTTACGGGAGATGAACAATATGAATGGACAAGAGAAAATAAACACGAAAAAAATAGATAAAAACTAAAAATTACTATATAGTTATGTCAAAAAAAATACCAGATAGGAAAAAATTAAAATTTAAATAAAAAATTTCTAAAGTTACACTTTTTTACAAAAGGCAGGAAAAACTTTTCGCACCATGCAATATTTCTCTAGTTTCTCTAATATAGGATCTGTTTGGTTTAGATTCTGGTAGAATAGATTGCGTAGAATCTTGTTTAAAAAACTGAGTTTTAAAAAAGGAGTTTAAAAAAATGATTTGTGTTTGGTAATGATATTTTAAAACTGAGTTTAGAAGAATTGATTTGTGTTTGGTCGACAAAGTAAAATCACTTTTGTAGTGTTAAAAATACCAAAAAGGGTCAAACTGAGTTTTCTGATCGGAAAATCAACCTTTCACTTGCGGTTGGTAAACTGAGTTTTGGAGGGGTCAAATGGAATTATTGCCACCGAGAATGTAAACCAAACGCACTGTGTACTGTTTAAAATCCATTGTTTTCGACGCCACCGGCAATTTGCCGTCAAACGGTTGTCTGGAAAGTAAAACAAACAGGCTCATAATCAACGAGAGCAATCTTGTCAAAAAAAAAAAGGAGAGCAACATTTTGGATTTGGCTATTTTAAAGTGAGTAATATTAACCATTAATGAGAAAATCAACGGTTGATATAACATATACATGCAAAACAAACTAACCCTTAATTTTTTTGTTAATGGTTGAGCTTACTCACTTTACAATATAATCACTATAGAGGAGCCAAATCCCAATAGTTTTTTCTCCAAATACAAATTACGGGGCGTTTGTTACATCTTTTTTTAGAATAAAAGCACTTTTTTAATGTTAAAAATCATTTTTTTAATTTTAATTGTGTTTGTTTCAAATTTTTTAGAAAATAATTTTTAAAAAAAATGATTTTTAAGGTAAAAATGAAAAGCTGAAAAAAGTAGTTTCTTATTTATAAGAGTTGAAAAATTGTTTTTATGTTTCTAAACAAACACAAATTAGCTTCTGATTTTTTTAAAATATACAAAAAATAATCTCTAAATTATTTTAAAACATAATTACTTTTTTTTAAGCCGTAACAAAACGGACCCTTAATCTGCACATGAATTTTGATGAAGTTAAAAGAGGTCATAATTATTAACTGCCTATTCAAATATGTCATTAATTAAATTAGACATATAATATATATTTTTTAAAAGAAATATAATATACTCCATAATATATAATCAATGACATTTAAACCATTTACATTTACTAATGAATAAATAATAGTAATAGTTTAATTAAAAATATATTTAAATAACTAAAGGAGAATAGATTTGAATGCAATATATTGGCTAAATTATAAAATTGGTCATCTAAGTTTATTTTATGTTTCAATTTGGTCCTCTACGTTTTATTTGTTTCGTTTTGGTTCTCTACGTTTTATTTTAGTTTTGATTTGGTCTTCAGTCATTTAAAAGTCAATTGTTCGTAGCTAGAATTTGGCTTTTAGCTACGGACAATTGGCTTTTAGTGGCGAAAATGACCAACTTGTTGTAACTTTTAAAACGTAAGGGACCAAAACGAAAAAAATAAAATATAGAAGACCAAATTAAAACCTAAAATAAACATAAAGGACCTATTTTGTAATTTAGCCCAATATATATTAAGTGAAGAAACGGTAGACAATGAGAAGAAACGCCATGAAAAAGGGTTGCTAAGGGGGAAATGGAAAAAATGGCAAAAAAAAAAAAAAAAAAGAGAGAGGGCAAAAAAAAAGGGGGGGGGGGGGGTAAAAATTCAAAAGGGCGATTCCCTCGCTGGCGAAAATACATTTTGGATATCCCTATAAAAGGCGAAAAGAAAAAATAAAAACCCTTAAAATAATTTTTCGCCCAAAAAGAATAGAGAAGAGAGAGAGCCAGTGACATCACACCAAATGGCGCAACCCAACAAGCAGTTTCCCTGCGACTCCGATGGCGTCTGCATGCTCTGCAAACAGAAGCCTCCTTCCACCGAGACTCTCCCTTGCCGGACATGCGCCACTCCCTGGCACGTTCCCTGTCTTCCCCTCCCTCCCTCCACCCTCCTCGATTGGGACTGCCCCGACTGTTCCCAACCCGAACAGGTCGCCGACGCCCCTGCTCCGCCTCTCGCCGGCGATCTCGTCTCCGCCATCCGCGCCATTCAGTCCGATACTTCGATGACGGAGCAAGAGAAGGCGAAGAGGCGCCAGGAACTCGTAGGTGGATCAGCCAAACCATCTGCAGAAAACAACAACAACAAAAGCAATGGCATGCTTGATATTTTAAACGGAAGCCTCAACTGTTCCTTCTGCATGCTGTTACCGGAGAGACCCGTTACGGTTCGTTTCCCTTAACCTATTTCACTCTTAATTTGTTTTTTATTTGAAGATTTGAAGTTGATTTGTGTTTTTTTTTATTTGTTTAAGACGCCTTGTGGGCACAATTTTTGTTTGAGGTGTTTTGAGAAGTGGATTGGACAAGGAAAACGCACATGCGCAAAATGTAGGAGAGAAATCCCAGCGAAGATCGCGAGTCAGCCTCGAATCAACTCGCAGTTGGCGATTGCGATTCGGTTGGCGAAGTTAGCGAGATCGGAGGGGACGGGAGGAAGCAGCGCCGCCCCCAAGGTGTATCACTCTGTGCAAAATGACGATCGTCCCGACACGGCCTTCACGACGGAGCGAGCCGTGAAGACCGGGAAGGCGAATGCCTGCAGTGGAAAAATATTCGTGACGATTCCTGGTGACCATTTTGGACCGATCCCTGCGGTGTATGACCCGACGAGGAATCGTGGCGTTCTTGTTGGTGACACGTGGGAGGATAGGATGGAGTGTAGACAGTGGGGTGCTCATTTTCCCCACGTTGCCGGCATTGCCGGTCAGACTACTCATGGCGCACAGTCTGTTGCGCTTTCTGGTGGTTACGTCGATGACGAGGATCACGGTGAGTGGTTCCTTTATACCGGTAGTGGTGGAAGGGACCTCAGCGGTAACAAACGCACCAACAAAAATCAGTCATTCGATCAGCAGTTTGAATTCATGAATGAGGCCTTGCGAGTTAGTTGTAGAAAGGGCTATCCTGTTCGTGTTGTTAGGTCTGTTTTTCACCCATTAATTAATTAATCAGTAATCACACACGTTTTATATTTAAATTATGAATCCATTCGATTCCTTATTAGCTCCTGTGAATGGTATGGTATGTTGTTTTAGTATTCATTCCTTTTGGTTCAGGTCCCACAAGGAGAAACGTTCTTCTTATGCACCGGAAGCTGGGGTGCGATACGATGGGGTTTATAGAATAGAGAAATGTTGGCGTAAAAATGGAAAGCAAGTAAGTGTGATTCTTGTAATAACTAGTCATTGCATTAATTGAAGTAAATTTTGTGATGCCTGAAAGATTCTTAGTTCTCTGCTAGATGCTATATATTTTCGAAACTTTATTATTATTCATGGGGAATCTTTTCTGTGATAGGGTTACAAGGTTTGCAGGTATTTGTTTGTGAGGTGTGACAATGAGCCAGCCCCATGGACAAGGTTGGTTTTGTCTTTTGATTCCTTAATTTTTATTTTTCCCCTGTGTGTGTGTGTTTGTGTTTGTGTTTGTGTGTGCTTTCTTGCATTTATGCTAATATACAAGTGCAAGCATGGAATTTTATCACTGGGATTTATTTTGTTGATTTGCAGTGATTATACTGGAGACCGGCCCCGTGCACTGCCAAAAATTAAAGAGTTGAAGGATGCAATTGATATAACTGAGAGGAAGGGTGATCCTTCATGGGATTTTGATGTAAGCGTTGTAGTTTACCAATGTGCTTTCTCAATGTTTCTTGATATCTTTAATTGTTTCTTCCAATTTTGCTTATTGTGCTTTGTTCATTCCTTTCTAGATAATGTGTGCTTTGTTAGACAGCATAATTGCAATTTTTTGCGCTATGAGTTTGGGAAAATTCTTTGCTAGGTTAATTTGTTTTTCACCTTTGCTGTTCTATAGATTTCCTAAGGTCACTCAGTTTGTTCATTTGACTAAATTTCAGGAGGAAAAGGGGTGCTGGTTGTGGAAGAAGCCTCCACCAAAAAGTAAGAAAGCGGTGGCAGTTGTAAACCCTGTAGATGGAACAAAAATAAAAGTTGTACAGAAAGCAAAGAAAGTGTCCAAAGTCAAAGACAGACTATTGAAAGGTATATTCTTAGATCATTGTTATTTGAAGCCGTCATAGTTACAAACACAATAGCAGTGGACTTGTGAAGTTAAAACAGTTTTGGCTCTGGGTTCATTATTTTTGCAGAGTTTGGTTGTAATATCTGTCGCAAAGTGTTGGCTTTCCCCCTTACTACACCTTGTGCTCACAACTTCTGCAAAGCCTGCCTGGAGAGTGCATTTTCTGGCCAAAGTTTTATCAGACAGAGGGCGAGTCAAAGTGGACGCACTTTGCGAGCAAAGAAGACCATTATGAAATGCCCATCATGTTCAAATGACATCGCTGAGTTTCTTCAGAATCCACAGGTACTCCAGCACAGATAATTTTAGATTGATCTTTAAGAAAAGAGCTGCCTGAGCGTGATACAGCTGGTGATGGTTTTGAAGAAATGTTTAATTTGGTTGGATTTACCCCATAATTTTTTTTTTCCTCCTAGAAAGTATTTACCAAGTGGGTTGTGCAAATATGCATATGTATCTTGCTGTCATTCCAATAAGCCAAAGGTAGAATATATATACAAAATTAAAGGCCAATCAACTCCAACAAATTGAGGCCCACATACTCCTAAAGTTACTCCTACTCCTGAAGTTACTCCCATGTGTTCCCCCTTTTCTAAACTCATTCCTGAATATACTCTAATAATCATTTTACATAATTATGCCAACTACTTTTCTAATATGCGTGTAATTATCCTTATTTGTTAGCTTTTGGATTACATTGATTATTTGTAATGAGATTAATAATTATATTGTGTTCTATATTTTATTATGAAATGTTTTGAAGCTTTTGAAGAAATGTTTAATTTGGTTGGATTTACCCCATAATTTAAAAAAAAAAATAAAAATTACCAAGTGGGTTGTGCAAATATGCATAGGTATCTTGCTGTCATTCCAATAAGCCAAAGGTAGAATATATATACAAAGGCCAATCAACTCTAACAAACTGAGGCCCACAAACTCCTAAAGTTACTCCTACTCCTGAAGTTACTCCCAAGTGTTCCCCCTTTTCTAAACCCATTCTTGAATATACTCTAAATACTACTTTTCTAATATGGATGTTACTATCCTTATTTGTTAGCTTTTGGATTACATTGATTATTTGTAGTGAGATTAATAATTATATTGTTATGATGTTCTATATTTGCACCATCAAATATGGAATGGATTTACTTAAAATCCAATCCTTATTGAGTTCCTTTTAGTTGTATTCCTATTTTATTATGAAACGGTTACACCTTTATGAAATATGGAATTCGGTGAGGAAGAAAGTGGGCGAAAGGTTTATCTTGTCAATACTCGAATGGAATGGTGGAAAATAATGTATACTATGATGGCTTTAGGTACTTTATTGACCGTGTATATGCTTGTGACAAGGTTTAAAGTTTTGTTGCTAATATAATAAACTAAAAACTTCTGTAATCGTTATATATTCAATTTGGTACTTAGTCTGTATCCTTAGATCTCGTTTTGCCTATTTCTGCTGCTTTTTCACAGGTTAACAGAGAAATGATGGGTGTCATAGAATCACTCCAGCGACAGGCTGAACAAATGGAGAATTCTGATGAGTCAAGTGATAAAAATGATGAAAATCTTAAGAAGCTGGATGATGGGACAGAAGTTTCAAAACCCTGTGATTCATGTGAAAAAGTCTTGGAGGAAATTAACGACAATGCTCTGAATCAGCCCCACAAGCGGAGGAAAGGTGCTGGTGGCACGGCTGTGGTTAACAGGGAGGAACATGTTGATGAGGCAAAAATAGAAGATAAAGCGAAGACTTGCATTTAGGGTTGGTGATGGATTGCATTGAGCTGTTTTATTTTGGATTTGTGTTAAGAGGGGTACTACCAACACACTATTTACAATACTCTCCATAATTGATTGAAATTCACGCTAGTTTTGTTAAATCATATGGGTTCCATTTTTAAAGTGGTGAATTTCAACCAATTATGCATAGAGTATTAAAAAAAGTGTAAAAATCGTGTTAGGGAGTTTTGTAGAAACTAGATGGATTTGAGAGAGAAGGAAAGAGCAACCTTGCTTAATTCTATTGAATGAACTCAGTTAAATCAACTAAATTTACGCAATGAATCTTATCTTATTTATATACATGTGTAGATGCATAGCAATGAGGGAAATAGATTAAATATAGTGTTTGGAACCACATCCAAAAGCCCTTCAATGCACGTCGAGTCTAAAGCTATGAGAGATAGCTTTTGCGGTGATTCACTTCAGGCCGTGATATTACCACAGAAACAAACATCATTAACAAATTGCCAGTTGGATGAAACTAGTCCTAACTAACTATTTCTAACAATAATTAGAGCACTTGGGCTATTTACAACTAACAACTTTGTTGCTAGCACTTCTCTCTGTTATAAACCTTATTCATAGCATAGCACCAAAAGCACTTGCAAGTTGCAAAGTAGTAAGTCTCATATTAAAATAAACATAAAGGAGAAAAATATTTTGGTGGCAAGATAGCAGCAAGCTGTAGCTATCCTCATGCAACCCACCGAGGTGGGCATTATTGGCTGCTTCTTCTGAGGATAATAAAGCTGAAGACTTTTGAAGAGAAAAGGCGAGTGGGAGAGTGATAGGGGTGAACCCAGGTTAGGGTAGTCATCGGGCTCTCTTTGGAAGAATTGAGGCGAAGCATGTTCACTGTGTGCCAATTCATGCACAACTTGTGGTTAATATGAAAGCCTGCATTTGTTGTCTGCTCGCGGGGGTTTGGACTTGAACCGATGGTGCTTCTGTCACGACTCCCCTAGTGGCAGCGAACAAAACGACAATGGGGAGAGAACAGAGAGAGATGTTTGAGGGGGGTAATCTTTGCCTTTTACTTGAGTAGATTTGAATCATTGTTTCTAACTCTGGTCCCCCAGCTTCATTTTATAGAGTTGATTCTACAAGTGCATTAGGAAACTTGCTCAATAAGTTTCAACCTTCAAATCTTCTTGATAAGCACATGCCTTTAGACAGGTTAATAATCTAGATGTTGTAAGACCAACTTAAGATAGATGATACCATTGTGATTTTCTTTACCTTTGACAGATTATCTAGTCTCTTTTTAGAGTATCTTTGATGTGTTGCCAGGTTTCTTTTTAAAGTACACTATTGTACATTTAACACTCAGTGTAAAAAACATTCATGCAACATTAATCAACTAATGAAGTGTTCAGATTCTTTAAAACTTGGGATTTGAAGGCATTATACATCTTAAGGCTCAAAGTTGGATTTTAAATTTAAATTTGATCTAATTTAAAGCTTGAATTGGGTAGATTTTTGGTTTTAGTCTTAATTTTTTTTAATAAATAACAAATAAATCTTAAAGCGTATAATAATAAACATAATGACAAATTAATTCAAAGGACCAAATATTTTATTCGCGAGACATTAATTTACCAAAAAAAAAACATAACTAATATTAATAAAACTCTTCAAATACTGTTAAAAAAGTTACTCAATTTTATAATTTTATTTATATATCAATACAAATTAGTAAAGTTCTTGATTTAATAAATTATAATTACATCTATTTACTTTTTTTGTCAAATTACCTTTATTTTTTTAAAATACACTTTTATATATATGTGTGTGTGGAAAAGGAAATATACAAGTATGAGTGGTATGGACCTCTTGGTCAAAGTTACCAAGACTTTGATTATTTTTTAATAAGGTTTCATATTTTAGTGTTGTAAACAAAAAAAAAAATTCGAAGTATCATATAATAATAACTTCTATTCTACCAGTGTATGTAGCATGTGCCATGCACAAGGTATATATCAATTTTTTTTAAAAAAATTATCAATATTTAACTACACTAAGGACACGTGCCAAGAGTTGATGTATTTATTTTCCCGCAAAAAATTATTTTTCTATAAAAAACTTAACTACACTAAAATAACTTAACTATACTATAGGTTCCATTTTTATTTACCACCTGTGTTGAGCACAGGTTCTTTCAAATAGTTTAATAAAAAGTTAATTATAATAATGACATGTGACGAAAACTCATTCACTCACTCAAAACTGTTTTTCAACCTTTTTTTTTTCTTATTCTCAAATGTGTTGTGCACATGTGAATATATATATGAAAGAATTTAATATGGAACTTTGTATTTCCTTGAATTGATTTACTGAAGCAATTACAGGTACATAAATAGTTACAAGAGCAAGTAATCAGATCCTAAAATCATGCTAAATTGATATGTACAGATTATACATGATTATGCTATTAAATGAGAGTTGACCGAAAATACCACAATCGTGGGAGTGTGATTAGAATGCTGACTCAGGGTATCAATTAGCATAAATTAGCATATCAGTTATTCTTCTATTACTCCCCCTCAAGTTGGCGAGTGAGGATTGTGAACTCCCAACTTGCCTTGCAACTCATGAAACTCTTTCCCTCCTAAGGACTTGGTAAAGATATTAGCCTGCTGCTGCTTTGTTGGTATGTAGGCAGTGGAAATGGCCTTGGACTATATGTGTTCTCAAATGAAATGACAATCCACTTCTAGGTGTTTTGTTCTCTCATGATAAACTGGATTGGCAACTAGATGTAACGCAGCTTGATTATCACAGTGAAGTAGTGTAGGCGAATCACACTGAACTTGTAAATAAGCTAGTAAGTTACGTAACCAAATGATCTCACTTGTAGCATGTGCCATTGCACGGTATTCTGCCTCATTAGAAGAACGAGATACAGTTACTTGCTTCTTAGTTTTCCATGAGATGGGGGCTTCTCCAAGCTTCATAAAGTAGCCCGAGGTTGACCGCCTTGTAAGTGGGCAAGATGCCCAATCTGAGTCACAGAAACCAACAAGTTCCAAGTTATTCTACTTTGGCAATATAATCCCTTACCCAGGTGAAGACTTTAAATATCGAAGAACTCGCATGGCTGCTTCCCAATGAGCTTGTAAAGGCTCCTGCATGAACTGCCTTAGTATATGGACCGAGTAAGTTATTTCGGGCCTAGTAATGGTTAGATAAATAAGTCTCCCCACTAGTCTTCGGTACCTTGAGGGATCCGAAAAAGGAGGTCTTGTAGCTAGTGCCAACCTATGATTCTGCTCCATTAGAAAAGTTGAGGGCTTGCACGCAAGCATCCCGCATTCATCTAGGATGTCCAAGGTGTATTTTTGTTGACACATGAACATTCTAGATGATCCACAAGCTAATTCCAGACCTAAAAAGTACTTAAGCACGCCAAGATCCTTCATGTGGAAACAATCACTCAAGTATTCTTTAAATCTGGTGCAAGCAAATGAGTCATTTCCAGCAATGACTAGAACATCAACATACACCAATATGGCAAGAAAAACCGATCCATCTTCATAGGTAAAAAGACTGTGATTCGCTTGACACTCTTTGAATCCATATGCCAAAAGTGCTTGGGAGAGCTTGAAATACCAATTTTGTGAGGCTTGTTTTAAACCATATAAAGACTTCTTTAAGCGACAAACTAGCCCCTTCTTTGGTGCTTTGTAGCCTTGTGGGATACTGATGTATACCTCCTCAACATACACCAATATGGCAAGAAAAACCGATCCATCTGCATAGGTAAAAAGACTGTGATCCGCTTAACACTCTTTGATTCCATATGCCAAAAGTGCTTGGGAGAGCTTGAAATACCAATTTCGTGAGGCCTGTTTCAAACCATATAAAGACTTCTTTAAGCAACAAACTAGCCCCTTCTTTGGTGCTTTGTAGCCTTGTGGGAACTCATGTATACCTCCTCATCCAGTTCTCCATGTAGGAAAACATTGCTTACATCTATTTGATGAAGCTCCTATCCTCTTGCTACTGCAACTGTGAGTAAGCAATGAATGGTTGTCATCTTTGCCACTAGTGCAAAGGTTTCGCTATAATCCTCACCTTCTACTTGTGTGAAACCCTTTGCTACTAAGCGTGCATTGTACTTTTCTATCTCCCACGTGGCCTTATACTTGATTTTGTACACCCATCTGCATCCCACAGCCTTTCTTCCCTTCAACAACGTAGTCAACTACCAAGTCTCATTTTCTTCCAAAGCTTTGAGCTCTTTGGCCATGGCCTCTTGCCATTCAGGGTGCTTCATAGCTTGGGAGTGTGATGTTGGCTCTTCATTAGTTGCTAATGCTGCAAGATAAGCTAGATGCTTTTGTGAATAATGATTAAAACTAGTAAAGTTGGAGATAGGGTATACTTACCTGAAGAGGAGCTGGAGTTTGATGTCTTGCATGAAGGGTTTATGTTCGCTGCATGGAAATAATAATCGTTAAGATAGGTGGGTGGTTGTCGTGTTCTAGGGGGAAGTTCTTCCTCTTCAAGGACACCTTGAGTCTCCCCCTCACTTTGCACTTCCATTTCTTCTCCATTAGAGTCCTCTGGCTCTTCTATGACTTCATCACGAGTATCATAAATAGATGCCTCCTCAATTTCTTTTCTGTGATTTCACAGCATTGTCTCTTCCTCATCATCTTGCTATGGCACATCACTAAACCTCTGTTCATTCTAGACTTCAAACATGTTCTCATTTGGTAAAACATAAGGAAAAACATGTTCATAAAATATCACATCACGTGAAACTGTGAACTCATTTGTTTCAAGGTTGAACACCTTCTAACCTTTTGTCCTTGTGGGTAGTTGACAAACACACATTTTTCTAATCTGGGAGCAAACTTATCCAACTTCTTTCAACTTTTCACATAGCACAAGCAACCCATCACCCTGAGATGTGCATAATTTGGTGCCTTCCCATACAACATTTGATAGGGAGTTACTCCTTTGTTAGCAACAGTAGGTGTTCTATTGATTAAATGTGTTGCCGCAAGAATGCACTCCCCCCAAAAATGAAGTGGAAGGTTAGCTTCGAACCTCAAGGCTCTTGCCACATTCAGTATGTGCCTGTGCTTACGTTCAACACACCCATTTTGTTGAGACGTTGCGACACAAGATGTCTCCTATAGGATACCTTCTTGTAGAAGAAACCTTTGAAACGCAGAGTTAACGAATTCTGTGCCATTGTCACTTCTAATACGCCTCACATTCACATTAAATTGCCTCTTAACCATATTGCAGAAATTGATAAGATTGGCCACAGTTTCTATTTTATCTTTCATTAAATAAACCCATGTACCTCGTGTGTAATCGTCCACGGTTGTGAGAAAATAATGTGCGCCATTGTGCGACGCTGTGTGGTACTTCCCCCAAACAATACAGTGAATGAGATTGAAAAGAGCCTCAGCTTTGTTATTACTAAGATGAAAAGAAGATCTACACTGTTTAGACTTGTGACATATGTTGCAACATTCAAAATTTTTCAAATTGAAATCACAATTAAGAAAGCTAGATAAATGCTGAAGAGCTTGAGTTGAAGGGTGCCCTAATCTTGAATGCCAAAGCTTGTCTGTGTTCTCTTGAGTAGCAACAAACGAATGTCCTTGTGTTGATCCTTTGAACACATAAACCCCATCATGTAGATCACCTAATCCAATCTTCCTCATCGAGGTTAGGTCCTGCATCACACAACAGTTTTTATCATAAGTCACAGTGCAATCTAAGTCTCGCGTTAATCTATGAATTGAAATCAGATTGCAACTAAAATCTGGAATAAATAAAACATCTCTCAAAATTATATTTTTATCAAGGGTCATATCTCCCATTGATTCAACCAGCACTGCACTCCCTGTGGGTGTCATTATGGAAAAAGGTTTCTCAACCCTGCGAAGTTTGTCAAAGAGAGATAGCAGAGTAGTCATATGGTGCGAGGCACCACTGTCTAGCACCCATTTTATCTCTCTACAGTTACCAGCCATGTTGGAAGCTCCTCTGTACATTCCATCTAAAGCACGGCCTGCAGCGGGTGCTTCTGCATTCTCCTTCTTCGTTCCTTCCTCTGCAAGAGCCATGTGTGCACTAGACTGCTCTCCTTGTTTGCCTTGACCATATTGAATTCTGCGTGTCTTCGAGTTGGTTGGATAACCAATTATTTCAAAGCATTTAGCCTTGACATGATCTACTTTGACGCAGTGCTCGCATTTGGGCCTAGGCCCATCTCTGCATTTGTTTCCTTTTGAGGAGTAGAAAGCTAATCCTGACTCAATATTCACTTCTCTCTCTTTTTCAGCTGCAAATCATGATTCTTCTCTTTGAATGTGATTGAAAACACGACAAAGAGAGGGCATTGGTTTAGAGTTAAGGATGGTTGCCATGACATGTGCATATTGCTCATTGTCAAAGCCTCCAAGGAATAAATGAACCCGACGATCTTCCTCTCTTTGAATCAAAAGCTTTGAGGCTCCACAAATGCACTCTGGTAGCGTTTGAAGCTCGTCCAGTTCATCAAGAAGGCTTTTGAACTGAGTATAGAACTCAGTGACAGTGACATCTAATTGCTTCTGCATCAGGCATAGAGTTCGCTATAGTTGATGAATGTGTGGTGCGTTTGTTTGTGCAAAATGCTTTTCTAAGTCAAGCCACACATCCTTAACTGTTGATGAATGTGAAGTGCTCCCATGCAAACTAGGATCTGTTGAATTGATGATCCAAGCCATCACCATGGAATCTGCCTTTTCCCACTGATAGAAATCTTCATCCTGCGATGCTGGTTTTTTGATGGTACCATCAATAAAACCGAGCTTTGTCTTCGCACGGAGAGCTGTTCTCATTGAACGCGCCTACGTCCGGTAATTATCGCCCTTAAGCACCGCAGCAACAAGGGGTGTTCCTGGATTATCCGAGGAACTGAGATGTATGCAGGATTGGGAGTGACCTTTGGTGTTTTCTTGTCATTGAAAACATGGTCCTTCTCTTCTTTCTTGTGCGCGGAATCGACCTGCTCGGGTGCCATGAAAGAATTCAATATGGAACTTTGTATTTCCTTGAATTGATTTGCTGAAGCAATTACAGGTACATAAATAGTTACAAGAGCAAGTAATCAAATCCTAAAATCATGCTAAATTGATATGTACAAGTTATACATGATTATGCTATTAAATGAGAGTTAACCGAAAATACCACAATCGTGGGATTGTGATTAGAATGGTGACTCAGGGTATCAATTAGCATATCAGTTATTCTTCTATTACTATATATATATATATATATATATATATATATATATATATATATATATATATATATATATATATATATATATATATATATATATATATATATATATATATATGAGAAGGGATCAAATTATACCGGTGTAATACTTGAGCAATGTTACACCCTTCAATAACATTTTACCGGATAAATATTTTTCAAAATCAACCGTTGGATTGGAAGTTACTATCATATAGTTCATATCTATAAATTTTTATAAAAATATATAATCATTTGTCTTGTCATCAAGATGCGTCAAGATTAACGTTATATGTAACATTGAAAAATATTTATCCGATAGGATGTTATTGAAGGGTGTAATATTGATCAAGTATTACACTTGTGTAATTTGATCCCTTCTATATATATAAACCATTTTTTTTAATGTTTTTATGTATTTTGGGCAGGCCAGGCTGTCAACCTGCCATTTTGGCTTATTTTAGGACGGGTGTCGGCGGGACGGGATGGACTCAATTTCTCAACCTGCCACCACTTGGCGGGTCAGCCCATCCCAGCCTGTCACGTTTTTGACGAGCTTATGGCAAGGCGGGACGGGTCGACCAGCTTTGCCATCCTTATGAATTACAACTCATGAGTATCTTTAACTAGTCTACTTTTAATATAGGCAATTTGCTACCACCTGAGAAATCATTAATGCCATCTTTGAAAATGTGACACCTATCCTTTTTAGAGTAAATTTGTCTCTTTAACTCTTACTCTCGCCTTTTCTTTCACGTTCTTTCACTTGCCAGGATTCACAAAAATTGAATCCATCTCTTTCTCTTTCTCTCTCTATATCTATATCCTTTCTTTCTCTCTTGTCCTCTCTATTTCTTCTCCCCTCCATCATCCTGTCACTCATCGTCTTCTCTCTTCCAGGTATGTTTCTTCGTCTCCCATTTCTTTCTCATTTTCTCTCATCTTCTCTCTTGGTAGCACAAATTCATTCTTTTTCTCTTTTTCTTTCTCTCATCTTCTCTCTCGGTAGTAGTAGGTTCCCCCTTCTAATTTTCGTTTTTTTTACTTTATCATCTTCTCCCATTTTCTCTCTCGGTAGCTGTAGCGTCAGTTTGGTACGCGTGATTTTGCAAAGAAATGGAATGAAGCGAGAGAGGTAGGTGAGAAAGGGCGAAGTCATCGCGTTTGGTTACCAGTGAAATGCAGAAGAGAGAAACAAAAAGTGTCATTTCCATGCCTTTTTTCAATCTTCTCTGTTTAGCGAAGAAACGCGGAGCGAGAATAAATTTTTTTTTCTTTTTACATTTCTACCCCTTATTCTCTCATAATATCTCAAATTATTTAAATTTTTATTCAAGGATATTAATGTCTTTTAAAAAATAATCAACACTTCTCTCTTCTTTTTTTTCTCTTCTCTTTCTCATAAACCAAACAATACCTCAAATCTACTCTATTTCTCACTATTTATCTCTTCATACACTCTCTTTCACATATTTCTCTCTTCACAACTTCTCTGAAACCAAACACAGCCGTAGATTAACCCCCTCCCCTTCCCCAATTCTATTTTTCTTTTTGTTTTGTTTTTTTTGTTTTTGTTGTGTGAAGAGGTGTGTGTTTCTGGTCTTTCCCTTTCTCTCTTATTTTGTTTCTAACAGTTTGTTTTACTGTTGCAGGCACATTTCCTTGGTCTCAGTTTGCTTTCTGATAGAGCTTTTGAGGGAGGAGAGGAAGAGGAGACATTTCCTTGGTCTCAGTTTGCTTTCTGATAGAGCTTTTGAGGGAGGAGAGGAAGAGGAGGAGAAGAAGAAGAGGAGGAGAACCGTAAATGTAAAATGAGAGAGGTATGTGAGAGATGAAATGGTGGTGAGGCTACAAATGACTTTCTGCATTAAGCTCTGGTCACCAACAAAAATCCATCCTTTTTTGTTTACTCTTATATTATGTTTGAGTTAAGTTGATATGTTCTTGGGTTTGCATCTATAGGACTCAAAATTTCTGTTGCTAAAGGTCATTGTTGAATATAAGCAAGCTGCACTTGGTGGTTCTTTGAGGTAAGTTGCTGAAAGTATAAATTTATGGATTTCACCTGTTATCTCCTTCTTTGATTTACTGCAAGACACAACTCTGTCAAGCTTCCAATTTTGTTCTTAATTTTCAGTTCTCATTGCTCAGAGAAACAAAAAAATATTTCGTATTTGCATTTACATTTACATTGCATTATGTTAGGACATTCTTATTTACACTTTTGCATTATGTTGGATTTGAACCTTGAAAAGGGGTAAGTGAAGAACAAATGCAATAATTTCACAATGTTTGTGGCATTTGTAGCCTGACATATGTTATACTTTAGGAAGAAGGCACTTGATTTTTATTAGGGATGATATATTCTCATTCTCATCCTTCAATTTGTATCCTTTGTTTTTTACAAATAATATTCATTTTCTACCAAAAAAAAAATCGTTCCATGCTATCTAATAACTACTTGAGTTGATGTTATATAGGAAAATTTGTTCCATCTGATGTCTGAAAACATTACTACCAGCTGACTACTTTCATTTGGCTTCAAATGCATGTTTTTTTTTTCCACAGTAGACTATTTCATTGAGAATATACATGGTACAACCAGCGCAATTGTCTTCCTGAGCAAACACCATTAATTTACTAATAATTTTGATTTTGTGGATAGCAGGCTTTGCATATGCTGTCAAATATTGGTTTGCTATTCTTATGAGATGTTTGTTTGGCAGAAGTAAGTTGGTTTTTGATTTCAAGAAAGGAGTTGTACTTCAGGATGGTAACAACTTTTGTTTCTATATAATGGATGATCTTAAAGATAAAACCCGCAAATGCATAGTTCTATTATGCCATTGAAAGATGTTTACTGGCTTTTCTATTCTTCAGTTGCAATATAGTTTAAACATAAATAACTAGACGAGACTATATCGCCTTGGTGGACCCCTTTTTTACTCATACATCATGCACAATTAAGAAACCTGTGATTGGTGCATTAATCAATTCCTTAACCTGGCCAGTACTTTGAAGGAAGTAGAAGTGGTAAAAATAGTGTGCAAATCCCAAATATATCTGTCAGTCTGCACATTAAATGATTTCGTATACATGTCACATATTGAATACCAAATTGCCTCTACCAATCGTATTATATTTACTAAGTTTTGTAACTTTTGAAGGCTTAAGAGTTGGCAAGTAAATAAATATAAGCTATCTCAAATAAAATATATTACATAGTTTATAATAGGTTGCTTTAGTGAGGGATCATCAGTTCTTAATGAAAAATATATAACATAGTTTAAAGTTCTTAATGAAAAATGGCAATATTTATTGAAGTGAATAGATCTGATAAGATTAAAGAGATTTGCAGCAAAATTCCAAATTTATTGTGAAATGCTAAGCGATAGATGATTGAATGATTATAAGCTTGAATATAAGATTGAGATTTTAGCTTCTTTCCCAATTTTTTTAGCTCCTTGCAACTCAAGCCCTGTTGTCTAGAAGCAATAATGTTATCATATATCTTTGTCTCTTTGGTTTGTATAGGCCTCAAAATCTCCAATAATGAAGTATTTTGCCGGATGGGATTTAAGAACTTGCCTAATAGAGGGATAATCAGTAAAGGAGGCCAAGAAACAATTTTCAAATAACTCTTAGAATTGATTCAGTTGTTCCTTCATTTGAAACTTGGTATTCTTCTCGAGTTGGTAAATTTCTCATTCGTATTTTTTCCCTCATCCTACATAAGGTACTTTTTGTAAGCAGGGTCCTCTGTCATTGGATTAAGCATTTAATAGTTTTTAACAACGTTATTTTTTTTTTTTGACCTGTCATAATGTTGTAGTGTTAGTCATAAAAGGAAAACAGTTTTTCTGAGTTTAAAAAAAAAAAATGCTTTTATGGCTTTCAGCATATGCTTTATGGTATTCAAAGAACATTTTGATTCATTTTTTCATGATGAAATTTGATATGTTATGATGGTGTGGTTTTTTTTTTATATATATATATAATAATTCACATAACTGTAATTGAATCAATTTAAAAACTCAGGAATTTAAATGCTTTATTTAAAATAAACTCAGACTTTGGTAGCGATCCGGAGCGGGCCTTCGATCCTATCCAACCAGGAGGATCCATGCCAAAATAAAGCTTCGGGACTTCGGAATGCAAAGAAGCTTTCACAAAGCTAAAAGAAACACTATCAACTCCGCCAGTTCTGATAAGGCCTGTGCCGACGAGACCCTATACCTATACTTGGTGGTCACTGAAGAGGCCCTATGGGAAGCAGAGTAGGCCTAATCAGTAAATGAAGGGCTACAAAGGCCGATTTACTTCATCAGTAAAACGCTACAAGGTCCCGAACTCCGATATCAGAAAATCGAAAAAGTCACTCTAACGCTGGTCATCACAGCAAGACGATTGCGACAATACTTCTTGTCTCACCAAATAGCAGTTCGGGCAGGCCAACCAATCAAACAAGTCCTACACTGGCCCAATCAGGCGGGACGGATGATTAAGTAAGTGGTTCATAAAACTATCTGAATTCAGCATTTCCTTTGAATCTCGACAGGCAATCAAAGCTCAAAGCCTCGCCGACTTCATAGCAGAGATGACCTCGACGACGGAAGACTCGAGCACCAGATGGATTATCCACGTCGAGGCATGCATCGCTGGGCTGATGTTGGCTCGCAATCTGGAAGCCTCCAAAGTCAGTCTTCGCACTGACTCCCAACTTGTAGCCCTCAGGTCAATGGGGAATATCAGACGTTCACGTTCCTCGAGAGCAGAATTCGAGAGCCGATGTACTCTCTAAACTGGCAAGCACAAAAACAACGGGGAGTAATAGATCAGTCATTCAGGAGACCCTTTCCCATCCAAGTATCATGTATGGTCACAACGAAGACACAAGATGCGCTGAAAAAGGTCGGTCACAACTTCAAACATGTCCTCATTACCCCTTCAGTGTACATCATCAATGACTTCAGCGACTCGTGGATGACGCCAATTCTCAAATACATTTGCCAAGGCGAACTTCCCCTTGATGATAAGGCAGCATCAAAAAATTTCCGCAGAACGTGTTCATATTCCGTCATCAAGATCACCTATATCGAAGGGGTTTCTTAGCACCTCTTCTGAAATGCCTTGACGCAACCGAGACCCAGTATGTACTTGCCGAAGTCCACGAGGGTGTTTGTGGTCACCACCTCAGAGGACGATCTTTGGCCAAGAAAGTACTGCGAGCCGGGTGCTACTGGCCCACAAAGGATGCAGACGCTATTGTCTATGTGAAAAAGTGCAGGAAATGTCAAAAGCGCGGTGATGTCCATAGCGCTCCTCCTAATGAGATGACTGCTCTATCTTCCTCGTGGCCTTTCGCTTCGTGGGGAATCGATCTCCTCGGGCCAAATCAAATATTTGGTCGTAGCAGTGGACTACTTCACGAAATGGATCGAAGCCGAACCGGGCTAAAAACATGATCAAGTTCTTCAAAAAGCAAATCCTTACAAGGTTCGACATTCCCAAAGTTGTGGTGACCGACAACGGAACACAATTCGTGGATAAAGGGTTCCAAAAAAACTTAGCAGACTTCGGTATAAAACAGAGATTCACCTCGGTCGAGCATCCCCAAACAAATGGGCAAGTAGAAGCAGCGAACAGAGTAATCTTAAGAGGTCTGAAAAAGAGACTCGATGACGCCAAAAGGAATTGGGCAGAAGAGCTCCCGCAAGTATTGTGGGCATATCGAACCACGCCCCACTCCTCCATCGAAAAAACACCATTTCGGCTCACCTACGGATCCGAAGCAGTGATCCTAGTCGAAGTTGGGGAGCTGAGTTAGAGAACGCTCCACCCACTTCGAACTTCTTCAATCACCAACACCAAAGGGAGGAACTGGACCTCCTCGAAGAAAATCAGGAGCTAGCCTCCCTGAATGAAGCCGCTGTGAAACAAAGAATGGATGCAAGACACAACCAACGAGTCATTCTACGTGAGTTCAAAAAAGGCGACCTAGTCCTAAGGATAGCCGATATCGGCCTCAAGAATGCCAGCCAAGGGAAATTGGCACCGAACTGGGAAGGCACCGGATCTTATCGAAGACCGGCACTGGCGCCTACACCCTAGAAACACTGCAAAGCCAACCAATTCCGCGGGCGTGGAACGATGCGAAACTTAGAAAATATTATAGCTGAGTGTTATGGAATCCCATCATGAAAGGGAAAACCAACACTTGTAAAAGTTTTTTGCATAATAAAACGAGTCTTCGACACTTACATGCTTTTATTATCGCAATTTCATTACGGTCATAATACCATTATTATACATGGTAGACAAGCGAATCCCGCTAATCATAAGATTTCGCAAGTCACACCGTTCCTCTATGGGAGTTCTAACCGCCTTGGCTAGCCCCCAAGCCGGTCTATGAACATTTCCATAACAAACGCCCACCCGAATTTCGGGAACACACCCAAACTTCCGGGGTAGAGGAAAGGTTCCCCTGGCTGGGCTCCCTTCTCGAGCTGACGACTAAGCAAAATTAAAATCAAATTGCGAACTAACAAGTCGCAAGCATTAACGTACCGAAAGTAAATCGGAGAATTCAAAGTTCCCATTCAAATTATCACAAGTACAAAATGGTCTGATACAAAGGAGTAAGTACGAAGCGACCAAAAAACAAAATTACAAAGGCAAAAGCAAAATACAAGTAAAAGAAACTAAGCATCATCCGGACTAGGAGAAGGGCGAACGACGAGGATGGCCTTAGTAGAAGCATGAATTATGTGGTCCCCTGAAACCACTCCAAGGTTCGTGAGACCCCCAGTCCGAACTACCACACCAGGATTGAGAAACACTACTTGGTTGATGCCATTCTCAAACTATTCCGCTCCGATCTCCACCATGACTTGATCACTAGCCTCCTTTGCGGTCACAACAGACTTAAAATCCCGGTCTTTCTCCTCCAACGTCTTCTTCAGCTTGGCGACTTCGGAGCGAAAAGCATCCATTTCCTTTCGGAAAGCATTTCTTTCTTTGACTATTTCCCCCTTTTGGGATTCAAGGTCAGTGTTGTCCTTCCTAAGTTCGTCCACCGCGCTGGTAAGCTCACGAACATTCTTCTCGGCCTCGCCGGCCCGATGAGCCTCCTCCGTGAGCTGGGTCTGAAGACCCACCGCATTCTGCACCTTGCTGCAAAGATCTTGGTTGTCAGTATCCAACTTGTGAAGCCGATCTCACAAGTCCCGATCCTTTTTCAGAGTCGCCTCGGCCTGACACTTCACCTTGCGCAAGCGCACAACTTCCTCCTCCAAAAACTTAACTTTTTTGCCAATTTGTTGCCAAAGGGGCCGACCGACCTCCCCGGAAGCTTGGGTAAAATCTTTGCTTACAAAGGGCAGCAACTGTTGCTTCGACCCCTTTCGATTTCTTTGGCTGAGGTGGAGGAACATCCGAAGAAGCAGGCCTCTTGTGCCTCTCCACGTCGACAATGTCGACAGTAGTGCTGACCACTTGAGGCACGGTAGAAGGCTCTGACGTCTGCTTGGGAGCTAAAGGAGCCGATCCAGAGCCCCCATTCTTCGATGAGCTGGAGTTGGAAGTCCTGCTAACATCGGCAGTGAAAAGAGAAGGCCGCACCTGCTTCCCCTTCTCCGAGCTTTCCTCCAATTTCTTAGCCAGGGCGGCTTGGGCTTCAGCAAATAGTGCGATGCTCGACATAGATTCTGCACAAAAACAAATATCATCAGACAAAGACACATCAAACAAAAATAAACACAAGCAAATGATTCTCTACCTAAGCAACTTTGAGCTTTCCCCCAAGTTTGGCACCTCAGAAGAGTTCGAGTATAAACGAACCGCTTACAAGACGTTTGTTCTCTAGTATTAGGGTTGCTATAAATGATAGGCTCAAAACCGCCGACCCAATCTCTGATACTTTTAACCCAGCTCTTCTCGAGGTCACTGAGAGCGGAAATTTTGAAAGAATATGGCCCGGTAGGACGGTCGAATAGCGATCTCGACCAGTAAAACGAAAACTTGGGCACTTCGGAACCGTCTTATGTGACACCCTCTACCCCGTATGCTATAATTAAAGAAATAAACGAAAAGAAATGCAATTGTTGGAAAATACAGTCAAATAAAATTTTCATAAATAAAGTAGAGTCATCACGCTCTTACAAACTTGTGGAAATAATCAAATAACAATTACAATTAAAAATTCAAATGATGAAAACACCCTGATGTCACAACGTCTTAGAGCTGACCCTAAGCATATAGATTAGAAATAACAACAACGACAACTACTAAAACAACGAAAATCCTAGTCTACAATGGTCGCGTACAGGGATCACTCCTCAGCCACATCGTCATCCTCACCTGCAATCTCATTGTCTAAACATACACAATGGTGTATGAGTAGCCACAGCAAAAAGGGGGTTAGATATCATATACAATCATAGCACGAAATGACAGAGGACATAGCTTAAGCAATGCACATACAACACGTTAACTTAATCAACACGTAACATGAATGCACGACTCGACGAGTACCTATGCAATCCTAGACAACGTCTACTTCACCGAACATATGGATACATAACAACTCAGATGAGCGAGTGAGGAAACACCATTACTTTTGAGTACGAACAGTGTCTAGTCAGGGTAACCGGTATATTTATTGGTCACGCCCCAGCTGTGGTAGCTATCCACCACCTTTATATAAGACGCTCCTACCCGATTGACCCCCAAGGCCAAGTACCTTGCCCATCATAGCCGATACTATATCGCATCATCGTTGCTCACCCCCAATAATGTTAACTTAACAAGACACATATGATGCATGAACATAAGCCAAACAAGTGTCTAACAATAACAACAACAGCTTAACAACTCACGAACCATCTCATTAAGCGGTCGATTACAACTTATCAACTCACCGACCATCTCATCAAGCGGCCGGCTACAACAATGTTAACAACGTACTACTCGTCAGTAAACTGACAAGTTTTCCCAATCTTGGAACAAGTCCAAGTTATCAACCTACCTACAACACTAAGTCTAAGCTAGCTTAACTTAATTTCCAACACTTAACTCAAGTATTTCAACTTACTTAATTTGATCGGACGTACCGTAATACTCCCCTAAAATTATAGGACACTATCCTAAAGAGTTTGGGTCAATGCTTATTATATCTTGAATTTAAAAAATTCAATTAGTGATACTTTGCTAAAACTATTCCACACTTAGTCATTTCTCTGCATAACTATTACTGTAAGTTGTCAACTATGCTCGATCATGCTCCTAACCTCTCAAACCTCTACCATATAAAGATCATCATCATTCTTAAGTTCTAAGACTCCATTGATCATAACTTAACCATTAAAAACACTAGTATTTCCTTAACAAAATTCTGCATAATTCATTCTTAGCCTATCATTTAAAATTTCTACAAAATCACTTCCTACACTTACTAACTCTAAGTGAGACCATTCATACATCATAAAACTTCTACACATATCAAGCTATCAATGCTAAACAACACTTAGGAACATAACACAAGTCATGAGACAACATACCAACCACAAATTAACACTTAGGAATAAAGGCAATCAACATCACACTTTGCATTCTTGACATACCATTATCATATTAACTCAAACAGCACATTTTAAGACAAACTCAATTAACATAAGCATTATGACAGAGATTAATATGAAGTTTTTCCATTACAATGATAATGGTACTTATCTTGCACAACTGCGCCAAGTCTAGGGACCATGAGACGTCCCTATTACCTAATTATGTCTATAAGCTCACTAATCTTGTATCCATCTACCCCCTTATCTTAATAAGAAGTTCGCAGTATCGCAAAGGCGAATTGCCTACAAAGACAATTGGAGCACCAAACGAGCACAAGGTAAAATTTACGGAAAGGTGAAACGCGGCTGAAAAAAATAACAATTAGTATAATATTTTTTTTGGAATTTTTAAGACTAAAACGAAATCAAAAGGAAGCAAAAAGAGTGACCGAAAAAGTCTTACCGAGACAACAGGGTTAAAAGGGGTCTGGCGTCACTGCGTCAACTTCACCGAAACGAGCAAAAGAGTATTAGTATCTGAAGGTTTCGACGCGAGGAATCCGAAAACGAGGTCCGTTTTTCCAACCGAAAATTGTTGTGGCCGAAAAAATGAAATTACTATTCGCCCTGCAAAAATAAATGCGACGAACGGAGCCGCGGTTGAAAGGACAGAGGCCGAAAACGAATTCTATGGTTGATTTCGAGTGGGAGGATGAAATTTGGTACAAAGCCGCAGTCTAAAATGAGAGAAAAAGAAGAGAGAAGTTTGGAGCAAGGGTTTGGTAATGGCTCTGTTTAGAAGACAATGAATAGTGCCATTTTAAAGTGGTGCGCGACCTGTATCCGTGAAAAAGAGAAGCAGCGCATTGTTTGTTTAAGTCAAACAAAGAATTTCAAAAAGAGAAAATAAATAAATAAATGATATAAGGTTGGCTGCACATACATATTTACATATATATGTGTATTTTTTTTTCTTGAAACAATTTTCACTAATAAAGAATTATTTCCATACTACTCCTAAAATAGACTATTATTCTAAATTATTCATAATAAATTCAAGACTAATATTCAATCAAATAAGATAAAATAATATCATTAAAATATACTAATCATTAAGGCAAACATACTTAATTTGTCACAAAATCACCAATATAAACACACAATTTATAAGATCCTAAGAATTCAATTTGAGGGTGTTACATCTTCGGTGAGATCGACAATACAGTCCCGAGCAACGTCGTTCATCGGAAGAAGGAAAAAATATTTCGTCTTAAACCCTTTGAGGGATTCACTGTGTAACTCGAAAACTTTGCCATTTGGCTTAAATGAGGTCCAACCTTGCCTCTCCTCGGTTTTCTCCGAGGTCTTCAGGGACGAAAACAAATGGAAAAATACACGATGGGAGGCCGCTATCCGAAGATACGAGCAAACCAGGTCAAAAACCTTATGAAAGCCCAACAGTTGGGATGAAGCTGAGAAGGTGCAACACCTAGATGCCTAAGAACGGAGAGTTCGAAGGACGAAAAAGGAAAGGCAATCTGGATTTCAGTGAACAACACCTCGTACATCGGTATGTGGTCCATACTGCTACTTTCCACGGAACAAATCCGATGATCTCCCACCAGAGCTAGGAAGGCCCATTCCCCTCCGGACTCGATCGTCTCAGCTACTCGGACCCGACTCTCCAAGTCAGCCATATCTTCGTCGGTGGAATACTCAGATCGGAGACTGAGAACTTCAAGCGATACCCATCGATATTCCTCCGCATCGGCAAGAAGAGTAGAAGGATCATTCAGATCAATACTCCGTTTCTTTCCCATGGTAAACTTGTCAATGGGAACCTCAGGGTAAGAGACGATGTCATACATTTCTTTATACCATTAAGCTACTTCACGGGGGTTGCAAGGACGCTGAAACTTGTTTTCCAAAACTACCCGAAAAAGCTCCAAGCATTCAGGAGTAATTTCAACTCCGCGTTTCAAAGGCTCTTCCACCCCTTCCTCATGGAGAGAGGGCAGCGCCACCATGGACTCTGTCGCGGGGGCAGGAACTAAAGAGGGAATTTCTGATTGAAACCTCCCATTATCAGAAGCATTCATTCTGGGTAAGAACCCAGAACTGAAAGGGGGAAGGAAGGCTCCTTCCTCAGGGAAAGAACTTTGAGATGCCATGAAGTTTTGAAAAATTTTAAATATTCCCCCCTTTTTATCTCTTCTGATAAATAAATAGACAAGAAAGAGAAAAGGAAGCACCTCTGGGTATATAATACGGAGGCAATGAGAAGGGGAGTAAACTCCAGAAGCTTGAATGCTTGAAATGTTGATTCACAGAGAAGCAGCAAGGAACAGAGAAACATAAACGAAGCGAAAAGCAGCAAAACAACGAAGAAGAAGAAGAAGCAAAGCGAAAGAAACAAAGAGACACCCCCTTCAGAATTTATAGATTTTGAAAGGGGCAATAATTAATGCGAAAAGACGTAATAAAGAGGCGCACAGGAAACGAGGCGATTTTTCATCAAATTGCCATCAAATCTCTGCTGCTGCTGTTTCGAAAATCGAGCGCGTCTTTTCAAAGCCCCAAATTTGAAAATAAACCGCCTCGGATCAAAACCCCCTCTCAGAAGAGATTCAACAAGCATACCCGAAGTAAGAAGTAGCCATAAGCGGTTCGATGTCCGAAGATTAAACCCTTGACTATAATAGTATCCTAAGTCATCAATAGCAGATGACATCGGCTAGGGGGACAACTGTTCCGGAGTGGCCAAAGGCCCACTCCGTAATGGGTCGATCTGATCCAACTAGGAGGATCCATGCCAAAATAATACTAACTCGAAATGGCCCAAGGCCTACTTCGGGTAGCTGACCCGACCCAAGAGTTCCACGCTCGGAGCGACAAACCCTAGAAGCTACATCGGCCGTTGGATGCATCCAGTGGCTGACAATCGATCTAGGGCTACTAGGGAGTGTCCATACGTCAGCAACCTGACCTCACCTATAAAAGGTCCATGACCTAAGCAACAAAGGTACGCACTGTTCATTTTTTACCTCACCTTATTCCGATACTGACTTAAGCATCAGAGTGTGTGCAGGTACACCCCCACCGTCATCTCCACCGTGCTTCGCCGTTCGTGACCAGACTCCGGCCAACCTCTGAGATCTACTTCGGATCAGGTAACATGTCAAACAACTAGCAATTCATGCATGGTTCTCACTTTCTTGAAGTAGAGTTACAGGGTATAGATACATATATGATTTAATCAGCTGTCAGTTGTTAAAGCATATTTTTTCAGACCATTTTAGTTTATCATGACTCCTTAACATGCTATCTGGATGTGATTTTTGTTTATGTTTTACTGTTGCAGGGCACATTTCCTTGGTCTCAGTTTGCTTTCTGATAGAGCTTTTGAGGTTCGATCTTGCATGGGTGAGAGATTGCCCTTAAGATTTCATTATTTGATCCGAATACCTATTTGTGTTTTTGATGGTGCTGCTATTTTGTTTTCTTATGCAAAATGCCAAGATTTCATATTTGGTTAAAACTGACCTTTGCTTGTTGTTTGTATAGAAATTTGTGTTGTTTCTTTATTTTCTTATGTTTTGTTATTTTTATTTTAACACAAACATATTATGTCAAGTACCTGTTTTATGTCAAGTACCCTTTTCTTCATATTATGTCAAGTACCTATCTTATTTATATTTTATATTTTTCAGCTTTTATGTTAACTTTGTGAACAGATTAGACATCAGCTTCTATGTTCACCTTTGTGTTGTGTCCAACTTTCAGCTTTTATTTACACTTTTGTGCTTATAAGATCACTTTCTCAACATCTTATAATTAATTAATATGTCATGTACTAAACGTGGGTTGCCTGTACTTATTAAGGTGTTATAGGGACATGTTGTGTAAACAATTTGGGTGATATATGTTATATATGATTTTTCAAATACTACTTTCTATTTTTTAAAAACATGCAGAATTTTATGTAACTGTTTTATGGGATTGGGTCATTGCTATGAATAGTCCTCATCCTTTCAAGCTGAACTTTAGCAGGAACAATTGCCAAAGAGATTGATGAGCTGCAATTAATGATGATTTGTATTATTACTAGTATAGTAACCCGTGTTATGCACGGGTATATATTGCCTTTTGAATAATTGTATAAAATAATTTAATTTTTTTATATAATTTTTTGTTAAAATGACTTTGAGGCATTATCTAAGAAAAATTATATAAGAATAATTTAATTTCAATTATGCATCACAAAATATAGGAATCTTTAAAACAATAATTACTATTTTGTGTCAAAAAAATAATAATGACTATTGTCAATTATAAAGAGTTGATTAAATATATAGGTGATTATCATATTTAAAATTGAATATAGTGGAAAAAATATAAATTGTTGCAGACTTAAGAGAATAAAAATTTTATGAACTTACATTCTTACTAAACTAATGTGGGAGTTCCTAGTACAAACAAAATAATAAATAAAACAATATTTAGTAAATTAGAATTTTAAGTATAATAAACAAGAGCCATCCGATGCACGAGATATATATCGGGGTACGAATGAGATACACTATATAGTAACAACATATCTATTGTATGTTGACCCGTTCGTACTGAAAATATATAAACAAAACACGGAGAATTTCATAAGAAATTATCTAAAATGTACATAAAATATTTTTAACGAATTTGTTTTTCATGTAAAATATTCATTCACGTGTATTATATTTTATCTATATCTATTGCTTTCAGGTAAAATGCTCATTCTCGTATATTATATTTTTTATATAATTTATATTTATATATTAATCATTCTATATATTGATATAAATTTAAATCCTTTCAAAAAAAAGATATAAACTTTTAAAAGAGAATCTAAATTAGTTTAGATTAAAATAAAACTTCAAAAAAAAATCTAAATATGGTTTCATGTTAAATTTTATTTATTCCAACGTGTAATTTTTTTATATTATTTTTATATTAATCAATTTACATAAGGATATTAATATCTTTTTGTGTGAGTAAAATATTATATTTTTTACATAATATATTATATTTACATATAATATATTAAAAGAAAATATTATACTTACATATAGATATTCATGTAATATGATCATTTTCATGTATTATATTTATTAAATAATTTATATTTACATATTAATCAATCTATATACTGATATAAATTTAAATTTTGTGAATTTAAATTTATATCATGTAAAATCTAAATTTGCATTCATGTAAAATTTTATTTTATTCCAACATGTAATGTTTTTACTATGATTTATATATTAATCAATTTACATATAAATATTAAAAAAAATTCGTGTAAGTAAAATATTATATCATTTATATAATATATTATATTTATGTATGCTATATTAAAGAAAAATATTATATTTACATATAGATATGTAATATGTTCATTCCCGTTTATTATATTTTTTATATAATTTATATTTATATATTAATCAATCTATATATTGATATAAATTAAAATTTATATCATAAAAAACGTAAATTTGATTTCATTTAAATTTTTATTTTTTTCCATGTAATTCTTTTTCCATATAGATATTAATATTTCTTTTGTGTGAGTAAAATATTATATTTTTAACATAATATATTAAATAAAAATATTTTATTTACATATAGATATTCATGTAATATATTTATTCCCGTGTATTATATTTTTTACATAATAAATATTTATATATTAATCAATCTATATATTGATAAATATTTAAAATTGCTATATTTAAATTTAAACTTGCTAAATTTAAATTTCTATCTAAAAAAACCTACATTTGCTTTCATGTAAAATTTTATTTTATTCCAATATGTAGTTTTTTCTTTTATTTTTATATTAATCAGTTTACATATAAATATCTATATTTTTTGTGTCAGTAAAATATTATTTTTTTACATAAAATATTATATTTAGATATAATATATTAAAAGAAAATATTATATTTACATATAGATAATCATGTAATATGTTCATTCCCGTGTATCATATTTTTTATATAATTTATATTTACATATTAATCAATCTTTATATTGACCCGTGCCATTCATGGGTAAGTGATGTTTGTAGAATATGACATTAGATGTGAAAATTAAATTGTTATATTTAACAATGTTTTTAATAAGAAATAAGGAACAATAATTTGTATAAAAATTAAAAAAGTTTTAGATTTCAAACTCTTACGGAAAATACTAATCCTCATGAATGAACTGAAATTTATTTTTAAGTGTCTATCCCCTAATTGGCTTCATATAAATTTTATTCTCACATGTAATGTTTTATCTATGATTTGATTAATTTACATATAGATACTAAATTTCTTTGTGCAAAAATATTGTGTTAAATATAATTTTTTTATGTGTTTTCTTGTAAAATGTTCATCCCTATGTGCTATGCTTTTATATTATACTAAAAGAAAATTATAATTTTTCTAGATAAAAAAATATTTGAATTTTTTTCACAAATATATCTATAGAGCCGTGCTATGCACGGTATATACATTAAAAAAATTATAATCATACGCCTAATATTTAGAAGAATCAACATTCTATATATAATTAGATAAAAAATACAACTAATTATATATATATATATATATATGATTCGAATTATTCCCACTACTACAGCATATAAAACTCTAAGTATGCCATGTACCCAAAAAAAACTCTAAGTATGCTATTAAAAAAATACAACTACAAGTATTTTTTCTTATAATTTTACCAAAGATGTTAATATGATTTTACATAAAATATTATTGTTTTCAACAATATTAATTTCTTCAAATAAGCTAAACAACATTATTTTTTATATTTGAATTTCTTAAAATATATTGATCGGATATTATTTTCTTATATTTTATGAAAATAAAATATCATTATCAAAAAAATATCTATTATTATTGTAAATCTGCAATTAAATTTTAATATTTCAGAAAATCAATTAGATATTGATATTTAAAATTTTAAAAATTAGATGTTGAACAAATGGTCATGGTGGAATTTTATAAATTTTGTTTGAAAATATAAATCTCTAATTAAATTTCTTCATATTACGATAAATCTCCATGAATGCTATTTCCAATTAAATCATGACAAATTAATTTTACAATTAGTTAATTAATTTATAATTTTTGTTCCAATAAAATCTCAATATCCTCTTCAATTAATAAATTATGAAATTTACATTGAAATTTTCTATATGCACAATATGATGTTATTTCTAATTTTAAATATGATCTTCAATATATACATTATTGATTTTTTTAAATTAATATTTTATTTGGTTCAAAAAAAATTAAAATTTTATTAATTACTAAAAATATAATAACATTAGAAAATATTTTTAGAAAATGAATAATATATATATATATATATATATATAATTGTAACACGTAGTTAAAATTAAAAAAATCTTACTATTGCTATTATTATTATATTAGATATTAGATTTCTTAAATTGATTTGAATTTGATTGACGGTTTGTATTTTATAAATGTTTATATTTAATATTAATTTAATTTTTAAATTTTTGTATTATATGAGTTAATGATTTGAGGCAAAGCCCATGATTATAAAAAATTTGAGCCCAATGTAAATTATTTGGCGTGAATTCGGAGAGAATCTGTGCCCGTAAATCAAAGTTATTTTATTTTACCCCTTTTGACAAATTATAAAAAAACTTAATTCAAAAATAAAAATCAAATTGAGGTAAAAGAATTATTTATTTGTTTTTTATCTATCAGATAATCTTGGAAATTTTTAATAGGAAAAAATGTTTTATTATTTTTATTTTTTATTTTACTACCAAATCTAAAAAAGAAATTTAGATTAATAGAAAGGTAAATATTTTTTATATTTGTTATTAACAAACCATAAACTCAAATTTAAATTTTTTTGTATTTTTAATTTTTTATCTAAGCCTAAAAAAGCTAAATATCATATAAAATATAAAATAAGTTAAATGTAAATTGATTAAGGAAATCTATCTATTTCTAGAAGCCAAAGGAAATATTTTTATCGAAAAAAGTACACAAATGGAATCAAGAGAATCTTTTATTTAATTGGCCACCAAATTCGAAAGATCGAAACAAATATTTTTTCATTGTTACCTACCATCTCAAAATAAGATATCAATATAAAAATATAAATATATTATAATGAAAAATGAAGATTAAATAAATAACATGATTAATTAAAAATGAATAAGAAAAATAAGCATTGTACTTTCCTTTATTTTTATTTTTTTTTGTCTTTTCTTTAACTACTCAAATTTCGTCAAGCCGTGTTCTTTGGCTAATATAATAGCTCTTTTCTAGCATAGTTTTTAAAACCGCTATCTAGAACAGGTTAAAAAAATGTCATATCAATTATGTGGAGTGTGGACCTTTTCGTTTTACCTTTTGTCCTCTTCTTGTCATGGTGCTGGTAGAAAGGTATGGATATTTAGAAAATCTTTTTTATGACTGAACGTCTGGATTCTTGAATATTTCTAAAAAATCACTTCTCCAATAAACATGACATGCTATTTGTACACACAGTCATCAGGTGTTATGCAATTATGTATAGTGTAAAGCATTCAATTTTAGATTGTTCTGACACATAGTAAGTGATTTGTTGTGAGTTGACAGCCATGTTTAGGCAATTATATGTACATCTATATCCACTTTTTGCTCATTTTGTCACAATAATGTTACTCAGATAGATTCAACTACACTTCCTCAGCAATCATTTCCTGATATTGAAATTCCAGTTCAGTCAGAAAATTCGTTTTCATCTCAAAGAGTTGATGTTGTCAATGTTCAAAAGTGAGAATAAAAATGGCCTTTATCTTCAGGCAGACTATTTCGGTTCGCCACCTCAAAAAAGATGGAATTAAAATATTCTAAGTTGATCAAAGGGCTTTTGACACTGTTGGTGGTTGCATTGAAGATCCTACCCCACTTGAAGCGCAAACAGATTAAGAGGGATATCAGAGAGGCAAGAGAGATTCATTGGCTGGTGGTGTTGGTGGTACTTCCTTGAGATGGGGTGCAAAAACTGAAAACGTACCCTCTTGGACTATCTTTTGAATAACCTGTCAGGAGTTATGACAAAATGGTTGAAGTAATTAGGTGCAGGTAATTGTTTTCCTCGCAGTCAGCTTAGAGAATATCAAAACCACATCTAGTCATTTCCTTAAGAGAAAAATTAGGTGTTATTTGCACAAAAAGTCACGATTCAAAATAACAAAAGAAATAAAGCAAAGAAAGCCTTAGAATAACATAATAAATCTTTCAAAGCCCATCATCACTCTTCAAAAAGTAGATAAGAACAAAAGTAGCAAGTCAAAAATTTTGGAATAATGATTCATTGTGGCGGAAAATTAAGAATAATGGAGTTAATGAAACTTTATCCAAAAACATAATGAAAATTGTGGATTATATATAAGCACCTATTTATAGTCTTCAAGGCCTTCTTCACATGCTGACTTCCATTTCTCATCTTGTTGGCTCTCTACTTATTAAGCACTTCATCTTCCACTCCAGCCTTTGTAACATGTTTGTGTTCATGCAACAGCACAAATCAACAAATGTTGACTCTAATACATAAGCATTTGAATGCCATGCTAAAATAAATAACATAAAACATCATTTGCCAGACCCAAATAACTAAGAAGCATATCTCAGATTCAAAAGAAGGCATCTGAAACATCAACACAATGGAAACAAAACATCATTTGCAAAATTTCTTCCTATCAAATAACTACACTATTCAATTTCTTTCATTTGCATTTTTTTTCGCAAAAGTTAATAAGTTATTCACTTTACAGAATTAGAAAATTATTATGTTTTTCTAATTACGAAAATTTGAAGGTGGAAATATAAAGGAGAAGCCATCAATTCAGTCTCCTCCCCAAAAAAAGACCAAGAAGAAGAAAATGGTAACAAACTAAATCAAAAAAAAAATCAAAAGAAAAAGAAATAAGGTGAGTATGTGTTACCCGAAGAACCTTAAGAACTCAAGTTATCAACACATTTTTGCTCCTGTCATCATTTGTTAAAGTTGCCTGCATGGAGAGGAGCATTATTAACCATCACACATAAGTAAACTTAAATCGTGGGATAGATGGGAAGAAAAATAGGAAGAAAATCAACAAACCTTTTTTTTTCCTTCAATGGAGACTCGTAGAAAAAATAGCAGCATTATTGACCAAGATCAATTCCAAATTTTCAGAAGCCTTCGCATTGAGCATTCCTGACAAAAGCAGAACAAAGAAATTTGAGAAGCTGATCAGCAAAGTCATTCTCAGATTTAGATAAATATGAAAAACAAAGTCACCAATCATCCAGTTAAACAAAAATGATATCTCATATGATTTTGCATGTTGACCATAAACAAAAGCTTGAAATCAACAACATGTTGTCAAAATCACATCCCAAATAGTTCCATAACAACATAGGTAAAAACTAATCATTTTAAGGCTATGATCTGGAGGCAGAGGATTTCTTTCTGAGATCTGGTCCATCACTAATTGAGGAAGAAGAGAGAAGAACTTGTGAAGCCACTAACACCCCTACCCCATCGGAGAAACTTGCCACAAATAGATACTGATACAAAAGCCGTAGAGCAAGTTCAAAAGGAAACTAAAGTTGAATACTAGGTGATAGTTACGGTGGCGACTCGACAGGGCTGAGTGACAGAGATTTTGACGTAACCGCCATGGTGTAGCATCTCAGAGATTTGAGTACTCTTGTCAAAAGGCCCAAAGCTTGCAGGGAAATTGCCCTGAAATTGAAAGAAAAAAAATCAAAAGAAAAAACTGTTAAATAAAACATCAAGAAAAAAAAAATTGAGAATCACAAATCAGAAGGGAAAAAATTTCAAATATCTATAATTGATTCCACAAACATTTGTATGGAATCTGGATTTTGAAATTTGAAAATCATCATTAATTAAAATCCATCACACATTACATGAACAACACAAATTATGCATGAATCATGGTTGTATTTGTTATGCGCTGAGTCAGTCAAGATTTATTATATTTGATATGAAATTTATGACAATTGAATATGAAATTATGACAATTGAATATGAAATTTATGACACGTTTTTTTTACAAAAGTTATGGGCTGAGTTTATTTGTATTTGTAATGCGCTGAGTCATTGCTCCAAGTCACAATTTTTTAACCATCTTTGCGCATTTCCATTTTTAAGCATGACACCTAATGATTATTTATTGCTAATTCTGCTAGAGATTGCCATTTGGAAGAAATTCAATGAGTTTATTTTGATATGTATATAATAGAGATAGAGATTACCTTATGTTGTTACAGCCTATTTATTTAATAGATAAAAACTAATTATTTATTGCTAATGGGTTAGCTAGTTTGGGTTGTGAGAGAGATTCTGGTCTCCAATTGTTTGCGGAACCACCAGATAGTTTGAAGCATTTTGTTTCTGCTGATTTGTTGGGAGTTACTACTCCTCGTTTGATTTTCGTGTAATCTCGTTTGGGCTTAGCCCCGTTTAATATCCACACACAAAAAACTAATTAAATAGTGATGATATGGTAACATACCCCTGCTGAAAATTAAAATAAAGATTGTTGTTTTATTTTAATGCATTAATGGAGAATATTCTTGATTATAATCATTTGATATGTCTGTCGTTTATTTTATTGCATTTTACACGTTTATTTTATTGCATTCAATAGTTTGATTTGCCTGTTGTTTTTTGTATTTGTTATGCGCTCATAAGTTGTCATTTATGACACTTTTTTTATTAAAAAATAAATAAATTAATGGGCTGAATTCATTTGAATTTGTTGTGCGCCTAGTCATTGATTCAAGTCACAATTAGTAAACCACATCATATGATTTCTATTTTTAAGCATGACACCTAATGCATATTTATTGCTAATTCTTTGTGAGATTGCCAGTGAGCTCATTTTGATATGTATATAATAGAGGTTTAAATTTAATGTCAGACAAATTATTATGTTGTTTCTTAAAATATATAATATCATATAGTTAGTATTTTTCTCAAATGGTAATATTTATATATAGTGATATTAGGATCCTACTTCTCTCAATTGATACCAAGTTTAAGACTAATTAGTTGTGTTCCTAATGAAGTATTGTCTATCAATACAAGGATTCAAAACTATATTGTGTTACAAATATTGATAGCAATAAACAACTATCAGTAACAATCAACGACGTGTTCCGGTACGGATGCATGGGTATGGTGCTGGTTATAAATAAAACATTATATGTGTGTGTGTCAATGGTTTGAATAGGATGAATTCAGCTTTTAAAATCAAAATAAATTATGATTTTAATCAAGTTTTTCAAATTTTATTGTGCGAAATACAATATCCGGGATTAAGGAAAAATAGGTATAAAATGATTTAAAATCCATTATAGTAGCAAACTGCCAAACACCAAATCGGCTTCGGAGCACAGCTTATCGTAGCAAACTCCCCCCCCCCCCCTCCCCAAATAAAAAAAACTATGAGATGTGATTGGTAGGAGATGGGTTGAATGATTAAGGCCCATCAATTCGAATACGACCCGTGTTGTCGCACCGACGGAACAGATTCTACGTAGAAGACAGACACAGCTTGACGATTTCATCCCTCTCCTTCGTCTTTTGTGAATCAGTCAGTTTCTGACTTCGTTTATTCTTTTGCAATTCCAACGTAAAAGGAAAGCAAGAATAAAAAAATGAATTTGACTATTTGTCTGTGTCTTATCAAGTGATGCTCTTCCTATATTTCAATATTTATAATTTATTACGATTGAGCTTCAGATTCACATTCGTATTCCCTTCTAGTCTCGGTGGTAAATTTTAACGAATTTCAGTAACATAAGGACATCTAGTGTATCCCGAGTTCGAACTTGGGTGAGTATTTTTGGTGTGTGTATTTGAGACGTGACACTTGCCACTTCGCCTAAGAGACAAAAAAATAAAAACATTCCCATTCGTATTCCCACCTTTCCCTTTCTGTATTCATTCTTTTTACAATTTCCCGTTTTGTTTTGTTTTTTTGTTTTGTCTTTTTTTGCCAAAATCATTTCCTCTAAGTCTAACTACTCTCGTGTGATTGGTTAACACGAGAAAATGTGAAGAGAGAAAATAAAAAGAGAGAAAAATGTGAGAAATTGAGTAGATTTTAGGTATTGATTGGAATAAGAGAAAGAGAAGAGAAAAAGAGAAGAAAAAAGTGTTGGTTATTTTTGAAAAGACATTAATGTCTTTAACTAAAAATTTAAATAATATGAGATATAAGGGAAAAATAGGGGTATAAAAAGTAAAAAATTTTCTCAGCATTTTCTCGCCACAACTGAGGAGAAAAAAAAAAGTGGGTGGGACCCACCACTTTTTTTTTTTTCCTTTCATGGCATTTCATGCGCTGCCATTCAAGAGAAATTTTTTTTCCACCTTGTTTTCTCTCGTAGTATCATTTTGGCCCCAACCAATCACACGGTTAATGATTTTGATGTTACGACGAGAGAAAATCTAGGCATGTTTGATGAGGATAAAAGAGGAAGATGCTTTGCTATGCTATGCGTCACGCGATGATGGAGGAACTGCCAGGGGCGTTTGGCACTAGCGCTAGCTTGACTCTTCGTTTGGGTCAAACCGTCTTCTCCTCTGCTTCCCTTTGCTTCATGTGCTTGGACCTCGCTTTCTACTCCTACACTGCTTTCTCGTATGCCCCCCCTTGTTCTTTATCACTATCTTGATCTTCACTGATTCATTTCTTGCTTCTCGTAATTTTGATCAAAATTGATAAATTTGTTGACTTTATATTCTTTAATCCTCCCCACACTTGTTGGACTTGCTACAATTGAATAGAATAATGGTTTTCAATTGCATGCGTAATTGATTTTGCAAAGTACATATTGGGGCTAGTTTTATTTTGTTTACAAAATATATTTTGTATCGTAAATCAAACCAATCAAGGATTTTTACAAGGATGTAGACATTAGAGAGTGGTACTAGAGTTAGGGGAGGTGGCTTAACCAGTTTGTAGCTGAATTAGCACTTCTGATGATGATGTTATAGATTTCATTCGTTCTCCATTAGGCCACCTCTCAGTCTCTCTCCCCCCCCCCCCCCCCAAGGAACATGTACCTCATGGAAAAACTTAAGAAGAGTTAGGGGAGGTGATGAAGACTGGTTATGCTGCTGAAAATTAATCAATGTTAGGATGTTGCAGCTCCATTCTTTATAGTTTCTGGAGAACTGGAGCTGTAATCTATTCTACACTGTTCAAATCATAGGCAAGAATAGATTGCAGTTTTACTTGCCCTGAATTTGCTTTTATACCCTCCTAAGGAGAGTTCTTGGAAACATTAATGTGCTATCTGATTTTTGGTTGTAGAAAGTTTATGTAAGTCACTGATTAGTGAATGGTGAGGAGAAATTTCATTGAAGTAGCCAACTATTATAGCTCACCTAAAAGCTCCACAAAGCTAGTGGACATTTTGGAACGATGGTAGGATTAAGCAAAAGAGAGAATGGATGGTGTCTATTTTTTCTTTTTTGGTTATACTTAGCCTTTCAATATATAATTGAGATCAATACACAGTTGGAGTTTCCTATATCGTTTACATTCTCCACTTCAGCATCAAAGTGAAATTGTTGGTATGATGGCAAAGGAGAGGGGTTTCAAGTTTTGAATTTTCTCTGCGTCGCTAGAGTCTTCATAAGAGAGCATAAGTCTTTGATAATTGTTTGTCCGTATAGCTAGTTCGTAGTTTAAAACTTACAGAAGGAAAACGATTAAGGTTTAGGCATGTCATTACAGTTTCAAATGTTATATTGGCATGTATTGCAATTGTTTATCGACCTATGCACATGCCTCGCTTGAGAAAATTTAACTTTTATCTTTATACGTGCTATTCCACAGCTATTTGGTAACAGTCATGGGTTTAGTAATTCCATGGAGCATAACATTGTTCATTGTAGACGCTTACTCCGTCTTCATACGATGTTTGCCGATTCAACGAAGGCTCATAATGATTATCGTTTTGGGAGACATGGTACGTAAATTTTATTTTTAAGGCTAAATTAAGGCACCGTTGTTGTATTACCACATTAATGATATATTTTCTGTATTCCATCCAGGTTTTGTCATTTCTGTCACTAGCTGCAGCTTGTTCTGCAGCCAGTGTCACAGATGTTCTGCTTGGAGCTGGTGGCTCCCATTGCCCTGCAAAGTTATGTGGTAGATATCAAATGTCTGCTGCTATGGCCTTCTTGACTTGGTTTCTTTCATCAGCTTCCTGTCTTTTTAATTTTTGGCTTTTACCTTCTCTGTAAAAATATCTACCTCGCTGTTGATATGTACATACATGAATGAAAAGGGTTCAAATGACGAAGTCATTTGCTCCTTGGCATATATTTTTCGTGTTCCTGTGAATAAAATTTTGATGACAGTAGTCAATAATGTAATAGCTGCTCTTTCAATGAAAGTAAAATAGACAAAGAACAAATTTTGTACTTGTTAAATTTTTAAAATAAAACAACCCATAATTCTTAGTTCTCAACTGCTTCTTGCTTTTCTCCCCTCCTTTTTTTAGCTGCCTTTTTCTGATAATTATAACATATGGACCTCAATATCTTCTCTTCTATTCAATTCAGTATCAAGTTTGATGAATGGAAGGGTAGTTTCATAAAATGGAATGATCATTGATTCATGAAATCAAAACTTATTTAAATGACATAAACGCCACCTTCTGTTGAAATAAAAAATGTTCAACATTTTTTCAAGTCAATAAACTTATATGAGTATTCTCTCTCGGTTCTCTCTCGGTTCTTCTTGATTCATTAGCTGACATTATTGAACTGTTCATTTGACATCGTAAATGAAGGCCTGAAAGTGTGTTTATAGTAGCTTACTCGTCGTTTACACAAAATCAAATTTTCACATAGTTGTAGTAAGATAGCTGTTGACCGAAGAATATTATATAGAATATTATATAGTTTCTTATAATTTAGCTTGAATAGAACATTCTTATAAAGGAGCTAAATGCCCGACCCTGTTTCCGAGTTCTAATCTTCTACACTTAAAGCATTATGTATGTCATTTCTGTATAATTTACTAAAAAATTACGTATTAATTATTATTATTATTATTATTATTATTAAGTTCTCATTGTTATTATCTAACATTGTTAATTTATATTCAATTCTAAACGCACGTGCTCACACATTACACGCATATTTAGAAAAAAAATCCAAATAATATTCTATAAGATATAAAACTTTATTTTATAATATTGTGAAGCATGAGTGCGCACGAATCATCATACTATAGGTATGATGTTATTAATATTTAGTATAATATTGTATACCGTGCATAACACAGACTATTGTACTATACATATATTGTAAAAAAATAGGGACACTTTTTTTTTAAAAGAAAACATTTTTTTTATTTGTATTTTGCCACAAAGATTTTTAAACCAAAACACGAAATCAACAATTACATATTTTTTAATGAAATCCTAAATATAAGAATATTTCTTATTGAGTCAAAAAAAAAGAATATTCCTTATGAACATTTGAATTGAAATTACAAATTAATATAAATTTTATAAAATCCAGTTTTTAATTTTTTTTAACTATAGATTATGTGGAGCATGGGCTATTATACTATAGATATAAATTTTTCAAAGTAGTAAATATTCCTATTAGTTATTATTTATATTTAATAGAGTGCATTTTTTTTTATCGAAGTGAATTTGAATTTTTTTTAAATATAGACTTTTTGGATACCAAAAGAAAAAGAAAGGGAAAAAAATGGACTCAACTGACTAAAGTGAGCATGCAACCCTCTCTAAACGCACGCACACATACAAACACATATTTTTAAAAAAATTCAATAAAAAAGGTTGCAAGATATAAAACTTCATTTCATAAAAAGATGTTCATCCTTTATTTCATTGTCAGATTTTTGTCGTATTTCTTTTAAAAGAATTAACATGTCAATTTAATATTATACATCATGCGTATGCATAGCATGAACAATCATATTATAGATATGATGTTATTAATATTTAGTATAATATAAATTATTAAATACGACTATTATTTTAAATTATTTTATTTTTCAATCTTTATTCCTAGGAAGACACAATAATGTCTAAATTATATATATATATATATCCCAAGAGTAAAAGTATATGACACAGAGATGAATATTTTATATGATAATATATTAATATCTCAATACAAATCTATTGATACTTTTTTACAGAAAAATCTATTAATACTTTAATTATACGATAAAAATTTATTATATATTAAATATTTTACATTAAAGAACACTATCATTTTAACACATTAACATTTCTTATCTATGAAAACCTCAACTTTCATTTAATATAGTATTTAAAATATAACACACGGGGATAAATATTTTATATGAAAATTCATAGAGAAATTACATTCAAAACAATATTTTACACGAAAATTTGTTTACTATTACTCTATATAATTATATTTAACCTCTATTATTCTAATTGTTTAAAGGCAAAATTGCGCGGGGTCCTTTAAGTTATTTTAGAGTTTCACATTAAGTTATTTTAAAGTTTCACATTAGTCCTTTAACTTTTTTTGTGACAATTAAGTCCCAAAAATTAGGTTTGAATGACAAAATAAGGCTTTTTTTATCATTCCTCAAGAATCCTCTATCTCCTCTGCTATGTGTCAGTCCTAAACCCATGTGTCACTGCTGATGTATCAGGAATGAGATCTTTTGAGAATGAGCCAACCTTCTTCAACATCCTCTTTGATGTACAGACCCTTTTCACAGACGAAAATTTCATCAGAACTCCTTTCTCTTCCCCTCTGCTCTTCCGCACGCCTCTTCTTCACTCTTAAAGCTTGTCCTGCAGCAACCACTGAGATTGCAGCCCCCAAAAGGGACCATCAAATTTCCTCCAATTCTGATACACAACTTCAGCCCTCTTCTAATTCATATGCAGCGGCGGAGAAAGACAAACAGAGAGAGAGAAGGAACATTTGAAGGAGTATCTTCCTGTAGCAACGACACCGATTACAGCGTCTTCTTCATTCTGTCCCAACGGCACCCAACCAGAGCATCAATCCGAGCCATCACCCACGAGAAGCTCCATCGTGAACTGGCCATCTTCCGTTGCCAGGTTTCCCCTCGCTCCTGTTCACCCATTTCTCTCCCTCGGAGATTTCTCTGTCCCTACGAATCTCCTCTTTCTCCCTCGCTGGTCTCACTATTTTACTTCGCAGTGTCGATGTCACGCTCGCCCCCTGGTGAAGATCTGGGTATGAAGGAAGGTGAGGGCAATGGCCCAAAAGGGGAGAGGGGGTGACTGGGATGGATGGGAAGGAAGGAGGTGGGATCTGGTAGGAGGAAGCTGACGGAAGTTTTGATTAGGGATTAGGGTTTTCATTTTAAAATATTTTTTTAATTATATTAATTTAACTAATTGATTATAATTAAATGATTTAAATAATAAAAAGGGTTTAACGATTAAAGAATCATAAAAATGGTGAAACAGTTGACAGGTAGCACATCATCAGTGCCACATGGTTTAGGAGTGACACAGAGAAGAGGAGATGGAGGATTTTTGAGGAATGGTAAAAAAAAGCCTTATTTTGTCATTCAAACCTAACTTATGGGACTTAATTGTCACAAAAAAAGTTAAAGGACTAATGTAAAACTTTAAAATAACTTAAAGGACCCCGAGTGCAATTTTGTCTTCTTTATATCTACGGTTAATTAACTATGTTCAATATATTAATTTAATTTTCACATCAAGTATCGCTATTCTACTAATGTTAATTACCCGTGCATGGCATAGGTCAGTTATTCTAGTTTACTCAAAACAAACCAATGATTATTCCAATAATCTGCATATGTCCATACTTTAGGACTTTAGCTAATGTACAATTAAAGGAAAAAATATTCATGTTTGTTTATTATTGTGCCACTCACCGCATTATACACGCATCAAGCTCAATAGTACTGGACGTGAGGGGGTGTATTGGAAAAAACCCAAGTCCTATGTAGATTAGAGGTAAGACTTCAAAAGAGTTTATAAACAAATGATATCATTCACCTTACAAGCAGGTTTCATAAGGATGAGTTGAACAAAAAAATCCTAACATTTATGGAGTGACCTCCATAATGAAAATATCCTTCCCAATAATAGAATGCGTGATCTTGCATTATGTTGATATATGCTAAATTAATTGGACTAGGAAGCACACGAGTGCTAGTGAAGCAAATAATTAACTCTACCAACCGGCATAACACATGAACATGATAATACATTATGTATTTTTCAGACTTAAAACATACCCAAAAATGCCAACTCTAATCTTTGTTATGTCAGTCTAATAGATTTTCAAGCCTCACGGGATTATCGATAAGGTTTTTTGTATCTTCGATTGAATCAGATATTTGATAATAAAGTTGGCACGTCACAATAGCCATGAAACTTCCTTCCTACTCATCACATTTTTCCAGCAACAGCAAGTTGGCATGCCCAACTTTTGACCGCTTAAAATACAGGACACTTGAATTGTCAATTGGACAGTACAAAATGAGTATCGTTGCCACCATACCAATCCAATCTATAACATATCCGCGCTGCCGTGCTCTATATACATGTATTCAATGCATCGTGTGCACCGGTCTAATCAGATAGAAATATAATACATGAATCTATTAACTTACCCTGTATATTTATGATGATCTCCCTTCAAGAACACTATCAGATATCACAATGGATAAGGTTCGAGTAGAGTACAATTGTATTCATCTCCTTAAAAAAATACATGTTTCCAAAGTCATACCCGGATGAGTAACAATTTTAATACTTGTATTTTTACCCACCGATACCTAAAACATGTGAAAAATAAAGCAAGAACTCAAAGAAAAATCAAGGGAAATGAGTGAATATTTGAGAGTGTGTTTGTAATCTATGTGTATGAGTTCATATTCTGAATATTAACTTACATATAGACGAGTATTTATAGTATCATCTACCAGTTAACAAAGCAAAGAAAATTTCTAACAGAAATGTCAACTAACTTAGTTGTCATAACCGCTTATCTAACTAACAGAAAATACATGTTAGCTAACACCCTGGTAGTGACGGATCCAGAAATCTAACAACGGGGGGCTAAAAATCTAATAATGTTTTCTCGAATCTTTCTCTAATAAAGAGATATCAACTTCTTCTACTCTAGGAATTTTTATTTGTTGTTCTTTATCTACTATTTGTGTGGCTGGTAGAAGACTTGATGAAATATTTGCATGAGGAACTTCATTAACTTTTCTTTTAAAAAAGACATCAATAGTAGATGGTTTTCCCGGTACTCTCTACAATAATATCATTGATAAAAAAATTAAAATTATAAGCAAACATATATAAAGGAAAATAAACAAATGAGTGACAAAATAAGTGACGTTACTGAATAAAAATGAGAGATATAAAGATAAATAAGGTTTGTTAAAATGCTGGGGAGAATAAGTGCCATATCAATATAAAATGTCATCCATGTTAAAATTGCACCATTTGTTGATAAATGTTTGTATGTAGTATAGGGTTGCCGATAAATAAATCTTTGACCTCTGTGTGTTTTTAATTTTCGATTGCACACATTGGGTAAATTGTTGGGCCCAAAACTATAAAACAAGAGCCACAAACCGTGATGTGACGTGTAAGGCAGCACGCATGATTGGCTATTGCTTCCACCACCCCACCATGCTGCTGCCACTGCCAGTACCCCCCACCCACTAACATTTTTTGAAATCTCAAAAATACCCGAACCACTTAAACCCAAATTTATTTATTTTTCCTCCCATTTCTTCTTCTTCTTCTTCTTCTTCCTCCCATCCCTCCTCCACCACCAACCACCGGAGCACCACCTCCACGTCACTACCTCTCCAAAATACCTCCAGTCACCTAAAACCCATATTTCTCTTCTTCCTTCTCCCTCCCATCTCTCCTCCACCACCCCACCACCGGAAAACTCGTCGGAGCCACCACCCCTCCACCCCCAACACCGGAACACCTTCCTGGGAGCCACCGCGACCAACCAAGCGGCCACCAGAGCTAATTTTGTTCGTTTTGGCAATTCTGCTAATTTTTTTCTGTTTAAAATGTATTCCGGCAATTCAATTGTCGAAACATAAATATGCTTTCGGCAATTGAGTTATCAAAAGCATATTTTTTCAAAATTTTGATATGTTCCAACAATTGAATTGTTGGAAGCTGTTGAAAACGTATTCCGGTAATTAAATTGCCGGAACATATCATAATTTTCAAAAAATATGCTTCCGACAACTCAGTTGCCGGAATACATTTTCATCACTTGTTTGAAAATGTATTCCGGTAACTCAATTGCCGGAATACATTTTAAACAGCTTTCGGTAATTCAATCTGTAATTTTGCGAAAAAAATTAGCAGAATCGCGAAAACGAACAAAATTAGCTCCGGTGGCCGCTGGGTTGGTCGCGGTGGCCCCTAGGGAAGTGTTCCGGTGTTGGGGGTGGAAAGTTGGTGGCTCTGGCGAGTTTTTCGGTGGTGGGGTGGTGGAGGAGGGATATGAGGGAGAAGGAAGAAGAGAAATATGGGTTTTAGGTGAGTGGAGGTATTTTGGAGAGGTGGTGGCGGTGGAGGGGTGGTGCTCCGCTGGTTGGTGGTGGAGGAGGGATGGGAGGAAGAAGAAGAAGAAATGGGAGGGAAAATAAATAATAAATTTAGATTTAAGTGGTTGGGGTATTTTTGGGATTTCACAAATATTAGTGGAGTAGGGGTGCTGGCAGCAGCATGGTGGGGTGCTGAAAGCAACAGCCCGCATGATTTAGTCATCGTCGGGGGCTTTTTGTTTTAATTTGTCTATTTTCCCAACAAAAAAAAATAGAAGGGAGGGCGGGCTCCAGCCCATGGGTGCCCTCCCTTGCATCCGACACTGCACCCTTGCAAGTTTGAATGAATGTTGAGCATTATGTTCTTGTGATGAAGTGCGTGCAAATGGCTAAGAAGCATGGACGGATGCAAGTGTAAGCTTCCATGGGCCTAAGCCCCTGATGACTTTTCTAAGAAAGATACGAAAGGTGATATATGAAGCATGACAAAGGGAACTTTCTTTTTTTTTTTTGATGGAGAGGGAAGTTTCGTCATCTTCTTACAGTTCATTTTGCTTTACAATAACAATAAAATATAAGTTTTGACCTGTGGACCGAGGGCCCAAAATGCTTTAGTTACTAAGGCCCTACTAGTGAATAGTGGTAGCAAATTACTGAAGTGATCTCATACAAGCAAATATATATCGACTTGGCCCTTGCAGCGTTTAAAGTCTTGGTCCGCCCCTGCTATAGCGTGGAGATGAGAAGTAATTGGTGTAATGTTGCTCTAAAGGCAAATGCACCTTATCGGAAGTAGTAATAAAAAGCAAGATCTTTGGAGTTCCGGTTGTCGAACCCACAAGGAATAATGCAAGTACTGAACTAATAAAATTCCTGTTATTTAAGCAAGTGAATTGATTGGTTGTGAGCGTAATACTACGAAACGCGAGTAAAAACAATTTTGAGAAATCAATAGAGCGAAATCTAGGGTCACGTTTGCACTTGTCCCTTTTAATCCCCCGAGTCGTAGTTTCATTCAATTCCTCTATTATTATCTGATTATCAATCCCCCTACTAAAACTATTAACTCGTTTGGTCGTTCGTGATTAATATTATTTTCCCTAAATTTTTCTTGTTTGGTAATTCAAAGAGTTTAAATCCAAGGAAAGCATAAAGAGCAGAGAAGTTGAAATTGACTCAATGACTAAAACTAAGGTTGGTCATGCAATAGTTATTAGTCTCATTTATCTTATATGTTTACCAATTAACTGCAATACAACTGCTAGTTAATTAATTGATCATTAGCATGCAGATGGTAGCTAATCCTAATATGTGATAAGCACAATAGGATAAAACTGATCCAAATAACAATATCAAAATTGAATAAAACCAAAACTAAAGCAAAGACATAGCAAAATGGGTTCTTAGAGTGCAAGTTACACCTAAGACCTTAGAAGAGAGTTTAGTCACTCATGTCTTTAACAAAAGCAACAAACAGAATAATAGGATTCATAGTTAGAGAATGAGAAAAACCATGATGGAAATCCCCCTTCTTCACTCTGAATCCTGGCCTTAGTTCTAGAGCTTTCATAACAGGTCACATGAACTATTTGGCATCAAAACTATTCTTTAGAATGGGGTCTGCATGCGTATTTATAGAGATTGGAAGATGCTGACGCAAGATTACGCATGCACAGGCGTGGAACTTCCTCCACAGCCGTGCAAGCCATTCACGACCCAATTCGTGACAGTGGTTGTTATTCGTTGCATGATCGTGCTCCATCTTGCACGACCATGTTACTTTGTGTAGGGACCACTGAAGCATTGATTTGAGTTTGCTGCATGACGGTGCATAACCTTGCACGACCATGCTTCGAGCCTAAAAGCAAATTTTGGTATGGGGAACGCTGCACGACGGTGCATAAGGGTTTGCATTCTCTGAAGATCCAAAACTCCGTCTTTTTGCTCCAAAAGCTCGCCTTTTCACCATTTCTCCAAATTTATCTTTTCTGCACAAAATAGAGAAACTTAGTATATTTTCCATGTAATAGTTTAATAATGCTCTAAAAATAATATAAATGTTCCCCTGAAAGTGCACTATTTTAGGGTTTATCGTGTAATATATCCTTCTGCCTTCCGCTTACCCTTGCCCTAGAGGTCCAATGGCACATCAAACTTAAGAGACCAAATACTCCTCCGTGTAGATGCAAGAAGATGAAAAATGTAACATCCCAAGAATTTTTATACTCTCAAAATATTGTAAATTTCCAAAATAAGTGGATAATAATTTTAAACCATAAATTTTGATAAGAATGAATAAAATGTATAAAATTTATTTTGGAAATTTACAATATTTTGAGAGTATAAAAATTCTTGAGATGTTACATTTTTCATCTTCTTAGAGGGATGTTATATTTTCTTGGGATGTTGTATTTTCTTTTATATATATATATATATATATATATATATATATATATATATATATATATAAGAAAATATAATAGTTATAATAAAAGAAAATAAAAGAATAATAAATGATAAAATAAATAAATAAAAAATTAATAAGTATTATAAAATAGATTTTTAGAAATAATAATAATAATAACAACAACAACAACAACAACAATATATGGGTCTAGAAACCCTTAGAGGGATCTAGAACCCAAAATAAAAATAAAACTAAATTTTAGTACCGTCGCGATGCGACGGGATATAACTAGGGGAGCTCGCGATGAGAGTGTACCCTGACAACACTTCCATGTGCGTGTTGATACGTGTAAAGGAAGACAGAGCCTCGCGACGCAACGCTACCTATTGCAACGCAAAGAGCCTTTTACCAACACTATAAATAGATGGTTTTACCGCCCAATCTCACCAACCAAAACCTACGAATCTGTTCCCTACTCTAGCACTAGCTTCTAGGGTTGCGAGTAGGGAGACGCCCGAAGCAAGAAGGAGCGTGAAGGAAGAAGCGGCCCTTTAGTCAGGTAAAGGAGACAGAACCCTATCCACTAGGAAATATATAGTATTGAATGAGTGTAGAATAGGTGTTGGGTGCCCTTAACTCTACTAGAGGGTTGATAATAACAACACCTCAAGAGAGGGGTTGTGACCTACGATAATCGATGGGAATCACTGCTAGTCTATCAACCCATAGGCAAGATATTAAGTTATGAGTTGCTAATTGGTGGTAAGTCGCTTTAGAAACGCTAGGTAAATAAAATAAATAATGAGATGATATCTGTGATGTTTTTCTGATATGTTTGTGTGTTGTGGATATTAATAATTGATGTTCTTCTTATTTGTTTGTGTGTTGCCGACTTGTGAGTGTTCTAAATAAATATTATTCTGATATTCTTGGTATGTGTGTAGGTCCAACTGAGAAGATGAAGTATATAACAATTAAGAAAGGATATGATAACATGACCACATAAGGAAAAGGTAGAAATAGGAAATAGATAAAACACGTCAAAGCCATTGAATGTATAGTCTATCAAAAGATGATAAGTTAATATGAAAAGGTAGAGAAGAAATAAATAGTAAGAACCATGTGCATAGCTGTAATCCACCGCTGTACGCATAGGCTGTCGTACGAGGCCACAAAGTGCGGGTACGATGCAGTCAATACATGACACGCTGGTCCTTGAGGATAGTCTGGGTCCGACAAGTCTACAAGTGACGGATGGCTCGCGACCATCCTGTCGGGATGTCGGAGTGCCTGGTCCTCCTGACAGGGTACTGTTGTATGAGTATCACTGTCCATAGTGACGATCCCGAGTGCCGCCCCGACACCTGTTTCTATCCCTGAAGTTAGGGAGCAGGGATGTACTCTTAGGGTACGATAAGCGGGATATGTGAATGGACAACTGACTTAACCTGCCCATCACAGGCTGATGGGAGGCAACGGTTAATTATAAAGGCAAAGGTGGGGCCGCCATTACTAGTTGTGGCCACGTAGGCATATAGAGTTCTAGGATGCATCTCATAAAGGACATAATAGAAGAAATATGATTATTCGGCCTATTCATACATGAGTTCTAAATACTATTATTTTTGATTATTGGTGTGAATAGTGTGTTCTGATCTCTTGTTTTATTTTTGCACAATCACACTATCACTTTAAACAGGGAAAGCAAGATCAGAAGTAGGAGTCAGCCGGTAGTTACTTACACACTCATGCACTGCGCACTCTCTCAAATCATATAAAGAATTTATGTATATTTGTTGATGTATGAAAAGCATGCATATAGGAATAAGATAAATACATAATGGGACGAGGTCGTCTCAAAAAACATGCATGTGCAACCAAGTAGAGATCGTCAAAATCGACCAAGTACAAGTATGTTCCGTATGCCTTTGTAATAAACCAACTTGGGGGAAACCGAGTCATCAAGGTAAACTTTACTTCACATACCTCAAATCTACAGGTTTGCAAATGTGAATACAAGTCACACTAAACCTTGAAAGATGATGGGATCACGGCAAGTGTATCGGATCGTTGCAAGTAATAAATCAGTTAAGTACCAGATATCGTCCTCAAGGATTGCGTGTCAAATATCAACTCTCTAATTTGATTACTATTTGAATGGGAAACAATGTTTGATTTGGTAGACAATGGAATTAAAGAAAGCAAGAAACAATATTTTTGGGTTTTCTTGTATTGATCAAATATCAAACACTTGGTTTGCGCCAACAATACAAACTATCAAACACTTGGTGTGCATAAATAATATGGATAAAAATGGTTAGGATTTGAATCCCCTTTGTTTTCCTCTTCTTGTACAATCAAGCTCAATGTCAACACAAGTCAAATTCATGCAATTGAAGTTCAAATTCACTTAGTTAGACTAATCTCAATTCCTTGAGCAAAAGCCCCTTTAGACTAAACCAAGAACCCCAATTCCTTAGGTCTTCCTAATTCAACTAAGCATTAAGTGTAAGAATTCAAAAGAACACACAAGCATGAAGTCCTATCCCTAGGATCATCACAAATATGGCAATCAACTTCATATTCCAACTCAATAACCAATTTTCCAATTGTGAGATTGAATCTAAAATCAATTCTAAGATGGCCAACCAAAGAAATGCATCAAGGACGGAGGAAATTGCTCAATCAACACAAATATAACTAGTCTTTTGAATTGTGCAATTCTGTATATTGTGCAATTATGTAACTAGGATTATGGTATTTTGGTATATTGTGCAGTTCTGAATTGTTAAATATGAAATGTAATTAGTAACAGATGGTTATTGCACAGTCTTTTGGATGCAATTCAGAATTTCACAAACTTTTGATGTAATGAATGTTATTTCATCCAATGAATGGCAAAAGCTTATTTAAACTGCATTGGTTTCTGTTGTGGGATGTTTACTGCACAGTCTTGTGTGCTACTGCATTGCATTGGTTACAATTGTGCACGTAATTGGTTACGAATTGTGCATTGTCATTGCTCTTTGCATTGTGCATTGCATTGGATGCACACTATTTTGCACCAGGTTATATGGTTCGCTTTTGCAATGTTTTGTGTTGCGGTGTTTCTTGATCCGCAGATTTTCTCGCTTTGTGCATCGATTCGCTTTCGATTTTACGTGTTGCAGATTTTCTGTTTTTGCGCACACATTGGTTTTGTTTTGCAATGTTTTTGCACCTGCAGATTTTTGGTTTTTGCTACTTGTGCAATGGTTCTGTTTTGCACAGTTTCTATTTCTGATTAGATTAGCAATGGTTTTGTTTTTCTGTTTTGTAAATTGTGCACAGAATTGAAAGAAACATCAATTGAAATAAATTGAGATACATTGTCGCATTAACTGAAATGCTGAAGTACATTGACAAAAGCCTATAAATACTGAAATACACTGACACAAACAAGCCTAAAATTACCGAAATACATTGACACAAGCCTAGAAATACTGAAATGTATAACTTGAAATTCTACATGGCTAAATTGCAACTTGAATTTAGTTGCAACATCAATTTAGCTAAAACCTTGGACTTCCTACAACTATCCCTTTGTCTCCCAATGCACAAAACAATGCCATAAGTAGAATTATAAAGAAAATCCCCCAAATTTTAGTCCATTTTTTGCTGTTACTTAATGCAATCTCAAGTGAAACAATTTTCCTATATTGTGCTTCGAGTATATGGTTCTGCGCATTCATTAAGGATATGGCTTCATCTAGCTTTTTCTTTAGCTCATTCACATTGTTCATTTGGTCCACATTCAATGAGGAGGATGTAGCTTCATCTAGCTTCCACTTTAGTTCATTGACATTGCTCCTTAGCTCATTCACTTTGTTTCTCAGGTTCCCCAATTTCTCCCTTTGGCGCATAATCATATGATCTTTTTCATTTGTTACCCCTTCATAGTACCAATCAAAAAAATTGCATCCTGGGTTATTTGGCTGCCACACATCAAACAAAACGCATTTGCCTAACAATTCGTGAGTTCTTAATAACAAAGAAACAAATTTCATTGTTCAGGACAAGAAACAAAACACAGAATTCGGTTGAACAACCTAGAAATTCATTCTTACCTTGAAATTCTTGCATCCCCAGCATTTTCTCCCATAGTTCAACTTGGTGGTTCTTGCATTTAACAAGCTTTCTTGCAAGAATCAGCAGTGCCCAACCTTGCGATTCGGATGTGGGATGCGAACCAACAGATCCATGGCTTCTCGAAGCTTGTGGTAATCTCGGACAGGAGCATGATGAAGACGCATGGTAGTTTGACATGTTGCATAAATCACAGCTTTGGTGAACAAGAAACAACAATTAGGGAAGAGGAATAAGGATGATGAAGATTGGGAATCAATTTCTAAACCCTAACCCTAATATGAAGAAGAAGGAAGAGCAGGTAAACCACGTCAGTTAATTCATTTTTGGTTAAAATTCACGCCAGATAATTTGTAACGCCATTTACCTCAATTCTGACGGAAGGACCATTTTGAACCAACTAAAAAAGTTAAAGAACCAATTTGACTCAAAAAAAAAGTTAAGGGACCAACTTGCACCTAATAAATAAGTTAAGGGACCAATTTGCTAATTAAGCCTTTTTTTTTCTTTTTTTTCACTTTTTTCTTTTATTTTTTCTCAAACCAAATCACTAGACAATCATTTCATTTTCAACTATCTTTCTTTCTTTTCACTTTTTTGTATTTTCCTTTCTTTCCTACAACCAAATAGACCATAAATTAAAAAAAAAAGGGCTTCGCTTCGGTTCCCCACCTTACCTGCACCCAGGGGCGACTCCTCTTGGAGCCATGAGGTAGTGGTGGCTACCCAAAAAAAAATTATAAATTAGACATATAAATAAGTTATTTTAACCCTAAGAAAATATATTACTGAACACAAATACAATCTTTGGCTAAGGAATGAGTATCAAGTCACAACATAATCTCTTTATTTGAAAAATTGTAGGGTTTAAATGCTACTTATAAAATTTTATTTAAAAGTTGTATTAGTAAATTGAGTTAGACCGCTAATTTTATTAAAATAGAGAATTTATTATTTTTTCTTAATTATTATTTTTTCTTAAATAGAAGTTTAGCCCCCTCATCAACGTAACTTTGCTTAGAACCACAAAAAATGTGCATTAACGTAACTTTGCTTTACTTCTTAGTGAAGACTTTCTTAATGAGGCTAAGCATTGATATGCAATAAAAAGAAAAATCAATGGCGGTATATGTATTATACTTATTCTCTTAAGCCCGTGGTATGTTTGCTTTTACTGGCACTGTAGCTTTGAGTCCTCACTTTGTTGTGTAGTTTTGAAAAGTAAAAAGGAAAACAAAATCTATACTACTACATTGATAAAAGTGAGGTATCTAATGAAAGGTATCAAGGTATCTAATCGTGCAGTCTTGAATTCCAAGTATTAATGGACATTACTATTTATATTCTACGGTCAAAATTAACCAATTTAATAAAAATAATCTTTCATTTAATACGTTCCTAAGTAAAATTAACCAATTTAATAAAAATAATCTTTCATTTAATACGTTCCTAAGTACTAGTATATAATATACTAATGTGAATCCAGAAAGAAAAAAAAAAGTAAAAAATTAGTGGCCGGAAGGAATGGGGTTCTGATACCTGACGAGGCTGCAGGGTTGGTGCATGGGGGTTCAACCCAGATCAACTTACGCCAGCTTCTGTCGGAGTGTTTTTGCGTCTATCTTATTTTATTATTTATTTATTTATAAATTTATCAATTATTGTTATTGTTTTTTTTATTCACATTATAGTTATTGTTTTATTTGTCCGATTTACGCTTTCCAAAGTATTTTCCCCACGTGGCTTCCTCTCTACCTTGCACCAAAGCACAATGGACTTCTTTCCACGCCACGTCCTCTTCTCTCTCAGTCCACACTTTGTTAATTACTAGTTCTAGAACTAGTAGTAGTAAGGAGGAGTATGTTGTATGTAGTTTCCTTTCCTTGTGTTTTTTTTTTTGATAGAAAATTTTCTTTCCTTGTTAAAAAGTAAATAAATAAATAAATTATAATGACACGCAAATTTTGATGCATATTTGCTCAATAAAATTTTTCCACACCCAGAAAAGTAACCTTATTATAGACCTCGAAATCAAAATGCATGCACAATATAAAAAACTGTTAGAGCAACAACAGTATAGAAGAAATAAGGAAACAACGTAAAAAGAGACGCGATATTCATTTTCTATTAACGATGATTGTCTAAGTACTTCTGAGTAGTATATAGTTAGTTTTATTTCTCATTGAATAATAGAGTTGATGTTCTGGCAAGATATATATAATATTACGCAATGATTACAACAATACTTTAAATCAGACGGGAGCTTACCCGCACTAATGCACTCAAACAGATTTGGGCCGAGCCCCATGGATTGGGGGCGAAGAGCCACACGCCCGCTAGCTCAGCTCCCACCTTTTTGACATCGTGATCATATGATACTCAACAAAAACGCTAAGCTGTTTGATATGCTATCGTTTATATTGACTTAACTACCCGTTAATTTTCAACATAACATCACAAAAAAGCGGAACCTCTCACTTGTTTTACCACATTTTTAGCTGTTTTCTAAAGAAAAACCCAAATAAAGTAATGAACACAGAAAACAGTACTCAGACGGGCTTAATGTCTGTCATATATCTCATTTTCACTAAAAATGAAATGCTCATTCTGAATGTAATTTACAAGCAACTACGCCAAAAAATGGAGGCATAATTTTATTTTATTTAGTATTAGTTTTTTTTAAGAAAGTAGTATTAGTAAGTACCGCAATGGCGTGCTATTCAAAAATAAATATTAATCACTCATATAAATATATATTTGACTGAATATATATTTTAAGGATTTAAGATAGGTTAAATACTTAAATCTAATGCGAGCTAGCATCATTTACTGTTTTTAATAAAGAACCAAAATACAGCAACAGGTAAAGGGGAATCCACAATGACCCGAAAGGAGCATGTCCTTTGCATTTTAGAATTGGGGCAGTTTCATTTCCATCTCATTGAAGAAATCGGTACTGGCAAAAGTGATTGCCAGTAGGTGAATCTTTACAATTGAATCACAGCACCTTTTTTGTGTGCATTTGTGGCCTGTGACGTCGATAGGCCTTTCCAAATTTCGCAAACTTTACCATCTCTCTTTATTACTTCCAACTTTACATTCGTCTCTTAATTTGGAACCGCAACAAAATCCAGCATCGCCCATTGAACCCACGCTGCAAGGTTAGGTACCAGCGTGGTAAATAAAACACCACCCCCATAAGACTTCACGTGATTTGCTTGTGCGGTTATGCCCTTGCTCCTGTGGTTTAAAGTTTTTACACACAGATTAAAAAATTATTTAATAAAAGTATATTTTTACTAAAATAGCTTTATTAATTACTGTATGTTCTAAAATAATTACTTAAGTATTTGTGAAATTGTGTCAATTTTCAATATAAACAATAAATACACAAAAAATATACTTAAAAAAAAGATAAATTATATCTTGAGTTTATAAAATATCTATTATTTTAAAACAAAAAGAAAATAACTAAAACTACCAAAATTATGTGACACAGAGAGTATTACATTTCAGTTTTTCACCGCACAAAGGTGAACATTTGCTCCAAACCCAGTGGCAGAAACCGTAAATATTCCATCTCGAAAATAGGGTCAGTTTCGCACACTAAACGCCAGCGAGTAGTACAACCTGTCAACAACAACTTACAGCCTGGAAAGCCATTCCCGCTGCTTAATTTTAATTGTAAACAATTAAAAAAAATTCCAACGTGGCAAAGGGGTCCAAAGTCCAATTCCGAAACTCTTCCTATATAAATTGTCCTCCCCACGTTCCTCTCTTCTCCAGCTAATTACGGTTTCATATTTTAACTTCTAACGAGTCATAACCCGCCGGACTCAGTGAGTCTTGATTTTAATAATGGGGAATTGCGGCTCCTCCGATTCAACTCGTGTTGCCACGGCGAAGCTTGTTTTACAAGATGGGAGGTTGCAAGAGTTCTCGTACCCGGTTAAGGTTTCTCACCTGTTGCAGGAATATCCCACGTGCTTCATATGCAACTCCGATGAAATGGATTTCGACGACGTCGTCACCGCCGTCGACGAGGACCAAGTGTTGCAACCAGGCCAACTCTATTTCGCTCTTCCGTTGAGTCGGTTGAGGCAACCTTTACAGGCTCAGGAGATGGCTGCATTGGCCGTCAAGGCCAGCTCCGCCCTCATGAAAAGCGCCTCCGCCGATAAATACGGTTGCCGCCGGAAACAGATTCTGTTCTCCGGCGAGTATGACTCAAAGCGCGTTTCTCCGACAAATGCCACTGCCGGCGGTACAGTTCATAGGTCAAGTAGAGGAAGGACCGCCGCCGCCGGTGGTGCTGGTGGAGGGAAGTTTTTGGCGTTGTTGAGTTCGATACCGGAGTAGGGGTAGTTTCGGAAGAAAATATTCGCGGGTGATTTTGTTTCTTGTAGATATAGATTTTTTCTTGAAAAAGAAATATATAAATTTTTTGATGTAGAGCTGTTTTAGGGAACAATGGAAGCGATTAGATTAGATTTGATTCTTGGAAAGTTAGAACCAAGTCATATTGGATATTTCTTTTTCTTTTTTTTTTTGAAAACTCTCTTACATTTTAGTTTTGACCGCAGAATCGTATACCCTTTGAAATGCGAGTATTCTTTCTTTTCTTTTCTTTTTGGTGAAAACGAGTATTCTTCTTTTTTTTTTTTTTTTTTTGGTTTTTGGTTTACAAGAGAAAATGAGTATTCTTACTTTAATATGATGAGAATTCTTATGTGGACATTGGACTAATCATGAAGAATATAGCATAAGCGTCCTACATAAACATATCATGAAGACATATAGTAGTAGTATAGTTAATTTTTAATGACGGTAACGGTAATTATCTTGTACAGTAACATGTAATGTGATTACTAGAGTTATGCAATTGGCTATATTGAATTATAAATTGAATATAAGTTCATAGAAAATAAATAATGTGAGAAAAAGACTGCTTGTGTTGCGACAAACTTTGATAGATTGATTGCTCAAGTGTAACAACTAACAAGCAAACATTAAGTATGATAAGAATAGAATGGGGTGACTAACATTACCTTATCCTCAAACATTTGTTAATGGTTAAAGGCCAAAGAGATGAGACAAAAAAAATATAGAGATGCAAATGTCAAAAAAAAAAAAATCCCTGCTCTCGACCTTTCGAGTCCAAATCATGCATTGTTGACAGATGATGCAATTCTATTTTGTAACTACAGTAATAATTAAACCATCAAAGAGATCCATAGGCCATAGCAAATAATAATTTAGTTAGGTGTGTACGAACTATCGACGTGGGCGATACATAGATGACAAACGGGTAAATTATGAGGAGATTGGAGAATTGGAGGACTGTTATGGAGGAGGACGAAATGAAAAGATAGGTTGGTTAATTAAGCCAAGGAAAAGATACCATGTTGTATGTAAAACGTGGATACCCAAAATGTGTGAGAGAGAGTACGCAAACGCAAGTAGCATGAAGCAGGATTTGGCATAGTAATTATGGCATTGCCGGACCCAATAAAACGAGTGAGAAATATGGGCGGGGGTGGGTGGGTACTGGGTTTAGGTGAGTGGCTGTCTGGTGTGAAGGAATTGTTTACAGCTGTAACAAGCCTGTGATCGTACGGTAATAATACAAACCATTCTGATCAATTTTGGCTTCTAATGACTAACGAATGCGTATGGGTCCTCACATCCAACCAATTATTACTCGGAATTCATATTATAATAAATAAAACAATAATTAAGGCACATCAAAAAATTATATTAAAACTTATTTTTTTTAGTTAATATTTTTAAAAGTTGAGTTTTTTTTCAAAACTACCATTTCTATTAAGCGTTCGGATCCTCTCCATTTCATATGGAAATGACAATCTCCAGTTCCTCACATATGGGCCGGACACATGTAAAATAACAAATCAACGGCTAGATTTAATTCTTCGGAAACGAAACATATGAGTTTTTTTCCCCCTTTCCCGGTTGTTCTTCTTTGGTTCTTCTCCCCTCTTCCCTCTTCTCATCCCCTTCCTTTCGGTTTCGAGGCATTAGCCGCCGCCGCCCTTCCCTCCGATGACTTCTGCGTGAGACCCATCGAACTGAAACGGGAGAGACGAGAAGATATGGCGTTGTTCATCTTCCACCACTTCTCTCCCATAACACCGAGATGAGAGAGAAATCACCACTGCAGATCGTGTGTGGCCTTGGACCTCATCTGATGAATGAAGCCATCCAAATGCAGAATTCATTTCCTCTTGCGGTGTGAGTGACAGACAGCGGTGGAGAAACAGTCGATGGCTTTGATAGGCAATGTTACGGAGTATCTGGATGGGGTCTTTTTTGGTCGCGAGAACATGAAATCGGTGCATTCGCGATCCCATGGCGTACCATTGGCAGTGGATTTGGAAGGACATTTCCACCTAGGTGCAGAAAATGATGCACCAGTATCTACTTGTGAAGCAGGTGATCAAGAGGCTCAAGTTTTCGGGGATGAAGAATTCTAGAGGGGAGTGTGATGGAAGTGAGTTTGATTGGGTGGAGAGACTGACTCATTGACTTACTTTGTTCTGGTCTTTACATTTTGCCCACAAGGTGTTTGAGGAATTGTCTGACCCTGCAATGTTAGTCATTGGTTATTCCTTCTCACAAGCTGTTTGTTGAATTGTCTGAGCCAAGATGTGACCAAGATGAAAAAGCTATTTTGAATATTGTTACAATGGCTATTTCTATGGGATTTGAAGTAATTTTGAGTGTACATTTCATTTGTATGTGTTCTATGTAATCTAGGTGTTTTTGTATCAAATAGTAAGTGACATTGTAATGAATGGTTGTATCATCTATCAATTAGCAAGTGGCTGTTATGCAATTTGGGCATTTTGCAAAAGTGTATTTTGTAAGTTTGAACACATAAGGAGGGTGTTGGCTGAATCACATTAATTGTTTAACCATATTGTAGAAGTCATCTCCATTAGTGCCAATCTAATGCTGCCATGCCAATGTAGGTGCTGCTGGCCGAGACCTACGACAATACTAATCACATCATTAAGGTTTCTTTCAAACCTGCAAATGTGTTCCATTCACATGATAGCCAAGTTTCACCCCTTAATTCCTCTTTACTCCATGCTCCTACAGCTAGTATTTTTAACTGCACACAATGCATTAGAATTTAGAAACCAAGCCTACACATTGATTATTCAGTCTTGGGCAAATTCAGTTTTGCGAACCTTTCATTATTCATTCTTGCTTAATTTAAGTCTATGTGAAGTATAAAGAATGGAGTGTCCACCTCTACTAATTCAATAATATATTGTCATAATTTTATCCCAAAAAATCAATAAGGTGTTGTGCAGTAAACATAAACTAGTAAAAATCTGTAGCAAATATAATCCAAATCTGTCAACAAAAAACCAGTAAAGGTGTTATGCAGAAAAATGATTACAGTAAATCTGTCGCATTATCCACCTCTTATATGGTGCATTATTGGACAATGAATGTAGTTCTTTTTATTTAAGTACCCTTTTAAGACTGTTTGATCAAGTGCACAGAAGATCAATTTCCAATTCAGGACAAGAGGCTTTTGAATCTCATTACTAGTTCATTACAATTCAATACAAGAGTAGAAGAGCTCTTTTGATTACAATTCAATACAAGATGTACAATAGCTCTTTTGATTACAATTTAATACAAGACCAAATTCAGCTTCCCAGATGTACAAGAGCTATTTTCTTGGATTTCCATCTCGATGTGCAAATTGGTCCAAGTCCATGCTTCATAGATGAAATCTACACCTCCAAGTCCATGTTTCTGGAACACTTGCAGTGCTTTTTTTTGGTATCTCCTTGCTGAATAAAAAATGCACAAAATCAGAACGAACAATAAAATAATACAATTAGTAGTGGATAGTATAATTCAATGAAGTAACATAGATACTGTAATTTCATTCATATTTTAAGGATCATACAGTGTCAACAAAATGAGCCAAACATCACAAATGGGTAATAGATATGGCTGGCATTACCAGAAAAGAAAATGCTGACTCGTGTAGAGCCAAAAGATAGAATATCAGTGGGCTTATGGTGCAATGCTGCCAGCACGTGTAGAAGAGTGGTTCTATTCATTTCCAATATATGCTGAATTTTACTAAATTACACTTTCTTGATTTTCAACAGGGTTCTCCCTCCCCTCAGCTCCAAAAAAGAATAAAAAAATATTTGCAACCATCTGCAAGTAGGTGTGAAGATCGCACATAATAGAAGTAAGAAAATGAAATAAAAATAAAGATAAGATAATCTCATATGGTAAATCAATGATAAACTGGCATGATTTAAATTTAGTTGTGCATTAGTCGCTCATTTTGAAAGTCTAAATAATGATATTTTCTAATTGTTCTGTACTTCAACAATTCAAATTTAGACGTAATATGTTTTTCAAGCAGCTTACAACACAGGATTGCCATTTCCATTTATTCAAGCACCATACTTTTTATGTATAAGGAGCACACTAAAAAGTCCTAGTACTGTATAATATATCCTTTAACAAAATAAATCTAAATTGCAGATTAGGAATGACAGTAAAACTAGGATAAATTTCAAAGAAGCAACAAACGCAACCTTATAAAGAATTTTTTGAAAGAGAAACAGAGAAGTGGAATGAAAAAGAGAGAAGGAAGCACCTACTAAAGATCACAAAACTAAGCAGAACTTAGATCAATGTGCCCAAGGAATGTGGATCCGAGGATTGCCATCGACATCGTCCCACGTAACGGCTGAGTGTTGATGGGTTAATTTCGTTCGATGAGTCTCACGCGGAAGTCATCGGAGAGAAGGACGGCGGCGGCGGCTAATGCTTCGAAACAGAAAGGAAGGGGAAGAGAAGAACCAAAGAAAAACAACAGGGAGAGGGAAAAAAACTCAGATATGTTTTGTTTATGAAAAATTAAATCCAGCCATTGATTTGTTATTTTACACGTGTCCGACCCATATGTGAGGAACTGGAGATCGCCATTTCCTATAAAAATGGAGAGGATCTAAATGTTTCTATGAAATGGTATATAATTAATGCATAAGAAATATGTACATCTCGTTAATATAAGCCTCGCATTAAATAAAGAGATAAAAATGAAAATTAGTAATTAATGAATTATAAAATTGATGTTTGTTTCTTATAATTTAGACTAAAAAAAATAACACATTTATTTCTTATAATATGGACCGAAAAGAATACATGACTATCATGCACAATGTTTTAAATCTCGGCCCAATAGATATTATGGAAAATCATAATCAAATATAACTGATGTAATCAAAAGAGAAATGATATTTTGACACCCAAAATCGACACCAAGTCGACAACTGGTTAATGGTGTGCAAAAGTTTGGTTAATTCAGTTCAATAGTTGGTTAATGGTGAATCGTATACGTTAACCAAACTTTTGTCTGTCATTAACCATTAACCATTAACCAAATACTCAACTAAATTAATCAAACTTTTGCACGTCATTAATCAAACTTTTACACGTTATTAACTATTAACCATTAACCAATTATTCAACTGAATTAATCAAACTTTTACACGCTATTAACCAGTTATCGACCTGAGTGTCGATTTTGGTGTCCCAATAACAGAACTGCAAAATCGTATGGTTGCTCACGGAGACCCAACAATTTTATTGTTGCGTCCCATATGGGGGGACACCACCTTGATTTAAAGGTCTAAATCGCGGTAACAGAGACCCCACAAATTTTATTGACATATTTTTATTGTGGACCTTGAAGATATTTTTTAACAGTAAAATTTTGTAGCAGCGGGCCAAGAGGCTGTTCAAATTCATTTTATTTTTATCGATGGGTGTGCAGAAAACGTGCACGTACCTTCGAAAAACCGTACCGGTGAGAGCGGTGAGTTGCTACTTGTTGATGACAAGACACAGGAAAATGTGAAGACCCACCATGTACTGCACTTTTCGATATGATTAATGGGTTGTTTGGGCATGGTATTTCGCTTTCGGCCATGCTAGCTGCGGAGTGGAATGAGGATGACCGAATAATAGTGAGAATGAGGTCAACAAGTTTGGTAAATTTGGTAGGATATTACTCCTTCAGTTTTTATATATAATTAAAAAACACTTTTTAAATTTATTAAATAACTCATATATTTAGTCTAATATATTTAGTCTAATATAGACTAAATATATTAATTATTCAATAAAAAAAAGTAATTTTTGCTTATATATAAAAACAGAAAAAGTACTAATCAATTCCTATAAAGCGCTTATTTGTAATTAAGGTAATGTTCGTCAACTCTCTATCGTACTACAGGATATTGCCGTTCAGTGTCTTTATTATACTGATTAAAGATTTTTTTTTACTAATACTGATTATTATAGAATTAATATATAAAAAATCTATACTGCTTCAAAAAAATATAAAAAATTCATACTAAAAATTACGATATACTCTTATGATTACAACTCTTAATAAAGATTTTTTTAATTTTAATTTCTTATATTCAGTATTTTTAGAGCACTTTGTTAAGTTTTCACAATTGTATATTCCGTTGACACTAAACTTTTTTTTTTCCTTCTAAGCAACAGGTCCTTAGGCCAAAAAAAATCACAATCATGGATTCAAACTTCGGCCGATACTAATTAAGGTGACATGTTTAGTGCATGGATCACGCTCTGCGTTGTACAGCTGTTCCGATGTGTTGATTTATGAATGACTCGGGCACATGAGTTTTTTTTTTTTATAAGTAAATATTAGTGGTTAGTTTTGTTATGGGAGAGAGATTTGTTAATTGTAAAGATTCGAGCCCTGCACCTCCAACTTAATACTCATTCAATGTCCTAATTCAAACCACTGGACTATCTTTCAGGGACTAGCGATTACTCTATGAGGTTTTTTTTTTTTTGTGTGTAAAATACACTTCCCTTCCTTTGCAAATAGAGATATTATACTACCCTCCTCTCATGTTTTAAAACACACTCCCCTCCCCTAAATAATAACAAATAATCCATTCTAATCCATTGTATAACTTTTTGTTAAATATATTTTTAATCACTAAAACGCCCTTTCTATTTCTTTCTCTATGGCACCCCTCCTGCCTACATATGTTAAAATAGCTTCAACTACCTTGCTCTAGTCGCGTTGAATCACACTCTTGGACTCTATTATCTGTCACGCCCAATTGGAACGACATTTTACAGCAACGCGGAAATTTTTTAGTGCACCTAACAGAAATTGTTAGGCCAGTAAAATACTTTTTATGTTTAGGACAGAAAATACATATGAATTGCAGCAAAATCACCATAAACAGGTTTTTTTCCCCCCACTAATTTTCAGTAATGGTGGCATTTACAAGAGAACAAATTTGAGGCTTTCTCTATTTCTATTTTGTAACAAAAACTTCATGGGAAAATGCCTTAAAATCAGTTTGGAAATCATTGGAATGCATAGGAATGATTTTTCAAGCAGCTGAATCGATTCACAGGTCAGCTGAATCGATTCATGGAGTGTTTTGGGCATCAGGCACAATTGGAGTCTCTCTGTGAATCAAATTGGGCAGTGGTGAATCAATTCACCATTCAATTCATCAGTTCATGAATCGAATAGCCCTTCTGGTAGTTGAAGCTGGAATCGATTCATAAAAGGCGCTATGGTGCATTAAGTGAGTGAATCGATTCACTCTTACCTGTGAATTGATTCGTGGTCGTTGTTCTGCACAGTATTAAAACGCAGAAGAGCAGAACGCGAGTTAGATCAACAGAACGTGAAACTGAGCGTGGTGAGCGATTTGGGGCATTTGGGAAACGCATTCTAAACACTTTGGAGCTTAGGGTTTCATAGAGGCAGGGTTTCAATCTTCTTCTATTGTAATCTTGAGGATTCATTGAGTGAGAAAGATTTATTGTGAGATCTTGAGATTGTTCGCCTTGAACAATTGTATGAGACTGTAAAGGGCTGTGTGCTCTTGAAGATAGTAGATATGGAAGGCTGCTCTCTCCCGCAGATGTAGGTCATCTTTTTGGGACCGAACTGCGTCAACAATTCTATGTGTTAATTTCCTCTCCTTCTCTCTTTATTGGTTAATTGCTTTTACGGTTTTGAATTGCATATTATTAGAATTGTTCTGTGTTGATTCTTGGACTGCTGGAATTGTTTGGTTTGGTTGCTACTGTTTTTCGTCCCAATTCTTGTTAGAATACCAACAAGTGTTGTCGTCTGTGGGAACGGGAGGAAAATTCAATTCTTGCACCATGGGTACCAAATGGGACATCGAATAATTCTCGGGAAACAACGACTTTGGGTTGTGGAGGATAAAGATGGAAGCTATCTTGGTTCAACAACAATGTGTAGATGGCTTAAAGGGTGAGACAAAAATGCCATCATCTTTGTCGGATAAAGAAAAGAAGGATATGATAGATATAGGCGAGAAGCGTCATCATCTTGTGCCTCGGGGATAAGGCGTTGAGGGAAGTTGCAAGGGAGAAAACGACTGCAGAAATGTAGGCCTAATTTGAATCGTTGTATATAACCAAATCGTTGGCTCATAGGTTATGCTTGAAATAACATCTTTATTCGTTCAAAATGGTAGAGACAAAGCCGATGGTGGAGCAATTGGCGGAATTCAACAAGATTCTTGATGACTTACAAAACATTGATGTGAAGCTTGATGATGAGGATAAGGCTATACTTTTACTGAATTTGTTACCTAGGTCCTTTGAACATTTTAAGAACACACTCCCGTAAGGAAAGGAGTCAACTATCACCTTCGATGAGGTGCAATCATCCATAAGGACTAAGGAGTTACAAAGGCTTCAAGAGTTGAAGGTTGAAGGTAGTGGTGGAGGCTTAAATGTGTAAAGGGGGAGAAGTGAGAGTAGAGGGAATAATAAAGGAAAGCCTAAGTCAAAATCCAAGTCAGAGGGGAACAATAAAGCAAATTTCAAGTGCTTTAATTGTCACAAGAGCGGTCATTTTAAGAAGGATTATCCGAGAGAGGGGGCAATGGTGATTCCATAGAAGTAGCGATTGTTTCGAATGGTTATGAGGATGCGGGGGCACTAGTGGTTACAAGTTTGGAAACGGAGAAGAATTGGGTGATGGATTCCGGATGTTCTTATCACATGTGTCCTAGGGAGGAGTACTTTGAGACCTTGGAACTTAAAGAAGGTGGAGTGGTTCGTCTTGGTAACAACAAGTCATGCAAGGTGCAAGGTATGGGTTCTATACGTCTAAAGTGAAGTGGCACAGAGAGTCACAAGAAGGGGGGTTGAATTGTGACCCTTTGAAAATTTCCAACCTGAAAACTTAGAGAACATGCTCTCAAGATAACACTTGGAGATGAGACTGTTAGCTTAAAAACAGTTGTAATAACCATCCTCTCATATAGATGTGCCATAAGATGATGTTCCTCTCAGATGAGTGTGTTCCAGAGAACTTTATCTCGAGTAGAGAATGTTCCATGTAACAATCCTCTGGAGTAGACTATGTTTATGCAAAACAATTTTAAGTAATACTATGCATGAAATAGTTTTTAGGACACTTATGACACTAAGCTTTTAGTCAAACATGGTTTTTTCAAACTTTGATCAACACAAAACAGATTATCAAAAGATGTATGTTAAGTATGTTTGATAATCAATTAATGATAAAACCATGAGAGTGTACATAAATACATGATAAACATTATATGCACAGAAGCTTGAGAGGATTATGCAGATGCTTAATTACAGAATATAAGTTATGCATGAAAGTAAGATTTTGATTTAAGCATAAGTTAGTTTAAGAGGAATATCGCGTTGGGAGGAATATGCATCGAGTAAGTTCCTGAGGAATATGCAGTGAGCAAGTTCCTGAGGAATATGCATTGAGAGTAGAATGTAAAGTATGCAAGAGATAAGGAAAGAGAGTACAACACAGAGGATTTTTATAGTGGCTCACCCAACAACCATATGCTACATCCACACCTCACTATCAGTGAGATTTTTCCACTATTCTCTCAATAGTACAAGTGAAGTATTCTTTCACACAGCCTCTCCAGGTTGCCTCTGAGTATTATTTCATACAGCCTCTCCAGGCTGATTCTTTTGCCTAGCCTCTACAGGCTTTCTCCTACATCTTTTACCTATTGTTTTTCTCACCAACACTCACCCACCCTAGGTAGTTTGGTAGAAATACATGGTAAAGAATCTTACAAAGCGGGTTTGGGATTTATTATAGCTTGGTTACACTTTGGTAAGTGGATATAAACAATAAAGTAAGCTAATCACACTCTCTTAGATATCCCAAGATGTTAAGCACATATGAACAGGAGTGTGAAAGAGGAGAATAAAGGAGAGCAATGGTTGATGTTGATAAGGCTTGTGTTTATCTCTCTTCCTCTTTGATTCTTAATGCATTTCAGTTGTTGGACACTCCTAGAGTGGATGAACTTTGAAGAACATGGCTGAAATTTGCTTCTGCAGCAACCTCCTCTTGCAAGAGGATGTTCATGAGAAGGGAGAATGATGGGGATGATACAAAATCTGTTTAGGTGCAGTAAAAACCCACTCTCTCTCCTTTGATGTCATCCCTTGTTGAGATATATAGGCCTGATTTGCCAATATAGCCGTTGAAGAGCCGTTGGAAGACCTTGGGAAGGTTTTTTGTGCAGTGTCATGAGTGGTTCTGCAAAAAGCAGATCTGCTTTTCACCAACTATTAGCGCTGTCACACTGTCACTTCTGCTTTTAGAACCTTCTCTTACTGAACCTCCTCATTTGCAGTAGTAGCAGCAACTTCCTCTTGTATTAAGTGAATGTTCTTCAATAAATGATATGGTGTACTAATGAATGCAAGTGTTTGATGCATTTAATTTGTCCCTCTGCTGTAGAATCTGTTTGTGCAGTAAACGAGAGTAAGTTTGTTGAACTTACTGACCCTGAGTAAGTTTACAAACATTTGCTTTAAACACTACAGCTTGCATTCTTCTAATTTCTTGTATACTTTGTGACATGTAACCAGCCATATTGTTGTCCCTTAATGCCTTCATAATTCACTCAGATTCTCATGATTAATCTCCATTGTCTTCTTGCTTATTTGAGGATGCCGACTTTAAATACCAGAGTAGGTTCCTCAACTTACTCAACATGAGTAAGTTGATTTGTACTTTCTGTTTTGCACATTCCTTTGGTTTCTGCTTGCTCCAGTCTTCTTCAATCTATTGTGTGAACTCTATTGATGATTCTCTTCCATCTTTATAGACATATAGCATGGTTGTTCTTGAATCTTCCTTTATGTACTCATTTATTGCTTTCCTTGATCTTCTTTTTCATTGAACTTACTCAATAACATAGTTAGCAACATTCTCAACTTGAGTAGATTCAGTAGAGATGGTACTCCGAGTTGGTTCTAAGGATCTTCATGAAATGATTTCATCTCCCTGTTAGCTTGTACTACAGTGGTAGATATTTAAAGTATGCAACACAAAATCAATGTGAGTTTTGTCATATATCTTCAAGCTTTGTCTTGTGTGGCTTCTAATGCATGGTCTTCTATCATGATCCTTCAACTGTGAATCTCCTCCTCTTGCAGTAAACCTCATCTTCTTACTCAATGTTGTTTTGGCTATAGGTTCTGTGAGCTTTTCTCTTCTCTTCTTGTTGTGACCTTGCTCTTCTTGGTTGAACCTTTTGGTGACGTGATGAGCAAAACTCTAGATAATAGTTTTCTCATCCTCCTCTCATGGTTCTACAGTAGCCTTCTAATATCTTCATGAAGCTTGTGATGCTACTTTGATTCTTCTCTTGTTGAGTAGATATAATGCACTTTGTTGATGTGAGTGGCTTCTAGATTGTCCACTTCTGAGATTCCTATTCTTTCAACAAAACTCAAGTGCAAACATCAGTAGATCACTATTCAAAAAACTTAACACTTAGTTCAGAAGGTTTGTTGTCATTAAAACACATATCAAAAGGGTTTTGACCTCAATATAAAGATGTTTGATTACCGTGAATTCCTATTACAAGATGTGAGGTACATTCCCGAACTTAAACGAAATCTTTTATCTATAAGCATATTTGATGGATTAGGTTATAGCACTAGAATTGAACATGGGATGATTAAGATTTCTAATGGTGCATTGATAATTGCTAAAGGAACTAAAACATATGGTTTGTACATACTTGATGGTTCTACTATTATTACGCATGCATCAATAGCTAGTCAAACTCCGCATGATAAAATCAAGTTATGGCATTTAAGGTTAGGGCATGTTAGTGGGAAAGGTTTAGTTGAACTAGCAAAGCAAAATTTGTTAGGAGGTGATAAATTGGATAAACTAGAGTTTTGTGATAATTTTATACTAGGCAAACAACATAGGGTTAAGTTTGGAAGTGGCATACGTATCTCTAGTGGACCCTTTGAGTATGTGCACTCCGACCTTTGGGGCCTTTCAAAAGTGACAACTCATAGAGGGGGTTCCTATTTTCTTACCATGATTGATGATTTTTCAAGGAGAGTGTGGATTTATATTTTGAAAAACAAAAGTGACACCTTTCAAAAGTTTAAGGAATGACACACTCTTGTAGAAAATCAAATAGGAACTAAGCTGACGGTTTAACGACTGACAATGGCCTGGAGTTTGTTTCAGAGCAGTTTAATGAGTTTTACAGGAAACAGGAAATTAAGAGGCATAAGACTGTGGCAAGGACTGTAACACCCCGCCGAGACAGGGCGTCACTTTATCCTGACTTCAGCAACAACACATTTTCAATCCAATATCAGAGTACGGAACAGGACACTCTGGCCGTGACGCAATGCTGCTTCCCAGGCTTTAAGTACTTAATCTTCTTATTCATCTACTATTCCTCATCATATAATAGAAAACACAGAAAACGAAGGGGTAAGAAACTCATCAATCACTAACAAGTAGGAAAACATCATAGTAGATATACTGTCACCATGTACAGTACAAACATATCAACACAGATATAACAATCATCATCATGAACATCGGCACAACTGATACCACAGATACCGCACTCAGACTTTTGAGCACACGGTTATAGACCAGACCATACTGATATGTCATACTGACAATCCCGACCACTTAGTAACAGACCATATCATACTCTGATATCATAGACTGACACGTGTCACTGGTCTTTTGGCCGATCACCGGCCTACACACCCAAACCACTGGACATTCAACTGATCACCAGCTTTACTGTCCAGAGGTTGACATGTAACACCGGTCCTTCGGGCTGATCACCGGCCCTACAGACACAGACCATCTCTGAACGTTGTGGGCCATTAACGCCCTACTCCCTAGACCGATCACCAGTCTTAGGGCACATGAACGAAACTTAAGTTAGTTGTTGGTTGTCCCGGGAACATATCCTAATACGCTACCATCTCCGATTACCGGTTACGACATCCCATACTACCATATCCAATTATCGAAGTAAGGTATCATCCCGTGCACAAGGATGGCATTCCCATAACAGGAATGGCCAATATTGTCCACCTGTTAGACGTGGAGTCTTAGAGATTCGTCCGAATGACCGAGTACATACCCCTCAAGGTCACCAACTTATCCCCAAACCACTCTGTACCTTTGGTACCACGGACACGGAGAGCCTCATCGGAAAGACTGAGTACATACCCCTCAAGGTCTTGGCCGAGTACATACCCCTCAAGGCCACTGACTATCTCATTACCATTCTGTCTGTACCTCGGTACACCAACATCGAGTACACTAACCCAGCTATCACCACTAACAACAGGGTGAGGTGTATGCTCTTGGCAGCTAGGTTACCTAAGAGTTTCTGGGGCAAAACCGCTAGTGCGACGGCGTACTTGATCAACAGATGTCCATCAACGGCGTTAGACTTCGGGACACCTATGGAGGTATGGAGTGGGAAGCCGATGGACTACTCTAATTTGAAGGCATTCGAGGCTTTGGCATTTGCTCATGTCAAACAAGACAAGCTTGAGGCTAGGGTTATGAAGTGTTTCTTCATTGGTTATCCGGAAGGTGTGAAGGGTTACAAGCTGTGGAAGTTAGAATCTGGAGGGTCAAAGGTTATCATAAGTAGGGACGTCACATTTGATGAGACCAGAATGGGGATGATGTGCAAAGACCTGGAGGATAGTACCTCAGAAGCAGAGGTGGAGAAAACTCAGTTTGAGGTGGAGCCTTCCATTAGTGAAACCAAAGATGACAGAGAGGATAGTCCTCCACCGTCAGGTTCTAGAGGAAGACAACAGATAGTTGATCCTGACTATCAGTTGGCAAGAGATAGGGAAATGAGGGAGAATGGATCACCGAAGAGATACATGTATGCTGATCTTATCTGTTATGCTCTAAATGCGGCTGAAGAGGTTCAAAACTCAGAACCGAAGACATTCAGGAAGGCAATGGAGAGCAAAGAGAGTCAGAAATGGTTAAAGGCAGTGAATAAAGAAATGAAGTCATTGGAGAATAACCAGACTTGGAAGCTTGTGGATCTACCTGAGTAGCAGAGGGTAGTTGGATGCAAGTGGAACTTCAAGAAGACGGAAGGTATTCCGGAGATTGAAGAACCAAGGTACAAGTGCGATCTTGAGTTGGAGATTGTGGATGATGTCCTAATGGCAAGTTCTAGCAAGAAGGAGATTGGTATGCTCAAGGAGAAGTTAAATTCTGGATTTGAGATGAAGGATCTTGGCGTTGCTAAGAGGATACTTGGAATGGATATTGTGAGGAACCGAGAAAAGTGGTATTTGAATGGCTCTTTGAAAAGCGGTTTGAGGCACACGAAAGCAACTCAAGGTGGAGACGCAATGAAGGGGATGATTGATGAGTTAGGGAATACGCAAGGATGTGTGATATTCACCAAGTACCTTCCTAGATCAAGGATCAAGCATTGCTTGGACCTGATCAATTTCTATGAGACGCAATTCCAATAATGGAGGGAGCAGCACTTTGATGATGGGGACTTGTTGATCATCATCACTGATTTGAAGTCAATGTGGAGAATTGTGGGGAAATGCCTTAAAATTAGTTTGAAAATCATTGGAATACATAGGAGTGATTTTTCAAGCAGCTGAATCGATTCATAGGTCAGCTGAATCGATTCATGGAGTGTTTTGGGCGTCAGGCACAATTGGAGTCTCTCTGTGAATCGAATTGGGCAGTGGTGAATCAATTCACCATTCAATTCATCAGTTCGTGAATCGAATATCCCCTCTAGGAGTCGAAGCTGGAATCGATTCACAAAAGGCGCTGTGGTGCATTAAGTGAGTGAATCGATTCACTCTTACCTGTGAATCGATTCACGGTCATTTTTCTACACAGTATTAAAACACAAAAGAGCAGAACACACATTAGATCAGCAAAACATGAAACTGAGCTTGGTGAGCGATTTGAGGCATTTGGGAAACACATTCTAAACACTTTGGGGCCTAGGGTTTCATAGAGGGAGGGTTTCAATCTTCTTCTATTGTAATCTTGAGGGATTCATTGAGTGAGAGAGATTTATTGTGAGATCTTGAGATTGTACATTTTGAACGATTGGATGAGATTGTAAAGGGCTTTGTACTCCTGAAGATAGTGGATATGGAGGGCTGCTCTCTCCCACAGATGTAGGTCATCTTTTTGGGACCGAACTGCGTTAACAATTATGTGTGTTAATTTCCTCTCTTTCTCTCTTTATTGGTTAATTGCTTTTAGGGTTTTGAATTGCACATTATTAGAATTGTTTTGTGTTGATTCTTAGACTGCTCGAATTTTTGGTTTAATTGTTATTGTTTTTCATCCCAATTCTTGTTAGAACACCAACAAACTTATTCTTCACACATGAATTTTCATATTCAACTAGTATATATTTAAATTATTTTAGATAATCATATCTCCGATGGAACCCTCTGTGAAAACAATATCCAACATAAAATGTATGATCCCTTCTCATATCATGGATACAAACAAATTGCAAAAATTAACAAAAGAGGGGCCCTTCTACTAGGTCGCGGAGGAAGAGTTTCTGACGGGTGGTGTCGCGGTCAGCGACTGAGCAGACGACGTCCAGGTGGAAGAGGGTCGTTGATTGGAGAACTTCGATGAGCTGGTCCTTGGTGAAGGGTTGAAGGATCCTACTTGTCTTCTGGGGTGAAGGTGGTGGTGGTTGTTGCGACGACGAAGTTGGTGGAGGGCGGAGAATCGACGTCTGTTGTCCTCTTATGTTATGCGCTTCTTGGAGAAGTACATGGTGACAGATAGGCAGTGGAGATTTGGGAACTAGGGATTTGTTATTAGAAATTTCCTGGTGAATCATGTCCTTTACTATGTAACTTCGGACATGGGATTTGTAATCGGCGTCCACGAATGTTGTTGTTATTAGAATTATTAGAACTAGGGGTTTGTATTAAAGCAACATGTGCAACCATTGTTGGAGGAGGAACATTGTGCAATGAGCAATCATGCTTGAGAATAGCTTTTACCTATGCAGAATGGACGACTGGGATGAGAGGACGATGACAGGTTTCAAGAGAGGTTGTTTTGGAAATAACACTATTTTTGTAAACAGAGGAGTTAAAATTGGATTGGATTAAATTATATTCTATCTTTGAAGGGAGGTAAGTGTTTGTTTCAAAACTAGAGGAGATGGAAGTGTAATACCACTATTTTTGGGAGGAGGAGAGCGTATTTTACTCTCTTTTTTATTACCAAAATCAAATTTGAAAATTAAAGATGCACTGCCAGGCTATGAGCTACTCCATTGACATGTTTTTGAATAAACTTTACCCTAAAATTTAAAGAGATAAATAAAGGATTAGAGCAGTTTTTAACAATAAAATCAATCTCAAATGTGTCTACTATAGGGGTATTCACATTATCCACCACAACTGTTACAATCAAGGACGGACCCACGTCAATGATATTGGTGGTGTTTGACCCCACTAAGATTTCAGTAAGCTTGATATTATATATATGTATCATGGGATATTTTTCCCCACACATCAATGGGCTTTCATTTGTTCACCAGTGTGCCATGGCCAATGCGGCCCAAAGCCCTGTTTTGAAGAACAATTATTTTAGTCGTGGCACAGCAGTGGTATCTAGATGCATACATCTTTCCTCGTCATCTCACTTTCATTTCACCGCCATTTGCTTAATTTTATACGTCTCGCTGTTTATATGTGTATTTTCTTCCACAGAAAAATATATCGCAACGCAAATTTTATATTTGTTAGACATTAAGCCCGTATAGCACGGGCTGTGTCTTGAAATTTTATTAATATAGTATTTTGATTATTTTTGATATGCACGGACAGCGTAAAAGTTTGTACACTGTAATCGAAATATATCTCGCAATATAGATATTTAATGAGATATTATAGGAAATGATATAACAAAGTGACACAATGGTGATATATGGTTGGATGACAGTGCAAAACTTGTTTACATTGCCGGTGTATATCAATTAAACTCTTTTCATATAGTATTTTGTATATAATAAAATAAGTTGATAAATTTTTAAATTTTACAAATAAATTAAAAAAAAATATCATAAATATCATTTTTGTCAAAATGTATTGTATTTTGTTTTATCTTACTGATATTGACTCTCTTTTTAAATTTTTGTTATCCTATTTTTTATTATATGCACAAAATGTTTTACTATTTATTTTTTTATAATTTACATGATGATTTTTATCATCTCAAATGCAGCATTAATGACCCATAAAAAAACTGTATCATTAATGAAATAAACAACTATTAAATAATATAATGTCACTCATGGGACGATTGATTTTAACCACGTATATGACTATTGACATTTATTTATTGATACAATAATTTTACTTTAATTCAATATTATTGTTTTAATCAACTATACATCACTTCAACTATTTGAATTGAATATATATTAGGTATGAATACAATAGAAAATATATATTAAAAATAAGGGTAACTTTTTAAATTTAAATTTAAATTTTAAATTAGATGTCATTGTATTTGTTCTCGAGTGGAACATCAGGTACCTTCGAGAGAAGGCTGAAGATAATGGCTCCGCCAGTTAGGGAATCCGTTGTGGTGGTGCCGTCGGTGTGAATACCTGTCAAGCCACTCCGATGCCAAAGTCAGGTCTTATTCAATATAGTGTAGTATCATTAGGGTATTAGAGTTACTTCATGTTTGTGAGTGAGCCTCCTTATAAAGTCGCTAAATGGGCCTAGAAGCAGGCCTCCTGTTCGGGCCCAAAGGGATGATCAATTTATTCGATCGGTCGTATGCTTATCTCTCAACCGCTAGTCTGAGTCCTTCGACACCGGCCGGTCAATCCGGTACGGTACACAGTCCTTCGAGCGCTGAGCTTGTAAGGCGAAAGCACTCTACCAAGTCCTTCTGTCTCTGATCGGTCAATCCGATACGGCACATAGTCCTTCGAGCGCCGAGCCTGTAAGGCGAAAGCGCTCCACCAAGTCCTTCTGCCTCCGGTCGGTCAATCCTGTACGATACACGACCCCCCAAGTGTTGAGCCTGCAAGGCAAAAGCGGTTAGTACAATCGGTCAGGGTTATCCCCACCCACCGGCCTTCCTTTAATGCCTAGAAGATCAAGTTTCATGTCGACCTTTATTTTCTTGCCTTATTTCATCTGCGCACAAATATTCGCAAATATGTAATAATGATATTGTTTGTCAATTAATGAAAAAAAACTTAAAATGCATTAGCGCCTTGTCTTTCTTTTGAAATAAATTTGGTTTACTCGGTCATCCGAGACAATACAATATTTTCTTGCATTGAAGAAACCACATGAACAAATAATAACTTTATTTTCCTTCACTGCATAGCATTTTTCAGAACCATGTTTTTCTTATATGGTCGGTCGAGCTTAGCAGCTTCCAATACATAAACAAGTTATGCAAAAATAATAATTCACCCTTATGGTCTTCTGTTGGTCACCAAGGGGTTAGCTTTTTCAGAACTCGTAGCTCGCACTAACGTCATTGGTCAATTTGTTGTTCTGAGGATTAGCTTTTGTTGAAGTTCTCCCCTGGCTGTCCGGTCCTTTTATGCTAGGGCCAGTTTTGTGGGAAACTCGAAGTTCTCCCCTGGCTATCCGGTCCTTTCATGTCGGGACCAGTTTTGCGGGTAACTCGAAGTTCTCCCCTGATTGCACGGTCGGTGTTTGGAGGTCTTACATTGCCCGTAGGTCTTATGTTGCCTCTTCAATCGGTTTGTCCACGGGTTAAGTTATTCCTTGGTAACCCGCCGAGGCGATCGGTCGGTAGGTCTTACATTGCCTTTTGTTGCACCGTTGTTCGGTCTTCTTATTATAAGAAATACCTGAAAACATTTAATACACAACATCAGTAATTTCAATAAACATCAACACTCGGTCGACTTAACTATCTTTGCAAACCACTTTTGATCACAAAATCCAGTCGGTTGATTTCTTTGCATGGTCGAACTTCCTTTAAAGGATATCTGAAACACTGATATGGTTCATGAAGAATCCATATAAAACCTAGGATCTAACCAAGTGATTTCTTGAATCAAAGTAGCTAATAAAAGGGGAAATAAACAAACAAATGGAATAGATAAGAGCATGGTAGAAATCGCCACACTCCACAAAGGAATGATAAGATCATGATGAATCGCCACAAGAGTAAGAGGCTCTTGATAAGATTCTAATTTGGTTCATCCAAGAACCCTAGAGAAGCATTCTCTATTCTCACACAAATGTGTATTCTATTTCTTTCAAAGTTATAAAATGAAGTCATACAAGCTTACTTATAGGGAGACTCCCTATTACCCTAATGGGCCTAAATGAAGCAAATACTGAAGGGCCCATAAGTTGGCTTACACTATATTCCCAAAATAACTAAGTGTAAGAAACATGTAATGCTCCCATCACCCATGACTAAGTTATTACAACCAAATTAAAATATATAAAAATCTAAAAATTATCCTAAAGTCTTGACTTGAATTTCCCTTTGCTTTTCTCCTTATTAGCTATTTCTTGGTCCTCGTCATCCCCTCCTTCTTGGAAGAAATTCGACCTCGAATTTAACTCCAACATAACCTATGTGAAGAAAAACGCAAGTCAATGACATGAAAGACATAGTTAATTTTTCCACCGAGATCAAATGGAAATTGTGAAAAATCACCAAATGTACCAAGTAGGTGAAACACAATTCCACTTTTTACAATCAACAGCCCAACATATTCATTTCCAAGATAAAGAATTTTAAAAGTAAAGAGAAAGTTGTACCTCTTTGAGTTGACATTTATGAAAAAATTTACCTTCCTTAGCTTGGACTTGGTGACAAAAGAGAAGGTACTTTGTTTTTGCAAAGGCTCCAAAGCAAGCTGAACCTCATGGATATTCTCCTCATCACAAACAAATGATGGTTCTTTTTTAAAGAAGACATGTCCCTCTAACACATTAGGAGTATCATATGGAAGCTTAAAAGATTTGGGAAGCATAGGTAGAGTAAAAAGAAGTGTATTAGTGAATACATCAATTAATTCCACATGTAATCCTTTAGTGCTCATAATAAAACTAAGGGTGCTAATGTTGTTTGACACAAAATATTCTTCACTCAAAACATGCTTCTTCGTTTTAAGAAATCCAACACATCCCTCAAAAATATTTTCATGAACCAAATTATCACTATAAAATGCAACAACACATTTATCAATAAATTCATTTAAGTCTTGGCTCATAACTCGCAAAGTAAGCTTAGGAAAATAAGTTGGATTGCTTGCATCATGCTTCAATGTGTCAAAAGAAACTTTTGGACAACTATTACTTAAACTAAGATGACAAGAGTCATGCAATGTAAGCAAATCATTAAATCCAACACATGTAAAAGAATAGCAAGACTCATGCGACTTACCAAGCTTGTTATTAAATCTAAAGTTAGGATGTACATACTCTTGGGGATCCAAGAAAGTGACCAAACCGTGGGATATTTTCTTTGAATTCAAATCTTCAAGCACATTGGTTGTCTTGCAAACTTCCTTTGGTATGTCATTATCAACTTCCTTTACACAGTTACACTAGAATCAACACAACTTGGCAAAAGATGAAGGTTAGCAATAAAAGAAGTATCCAAAATTATTTCTTTCACCTCAAGTTTCTTTTCACTCTTTTCTTTTCCCTTATTTTTTTCTTTTTATTCACTCTTTACTTCATTTTCAAATGCAGTCTCAAGCTTGCATTCACTCGTTTCTTTTAATTTTCTCAAGGCTTTATCCTTTTCTCTCAATGCTTTCTTTTGTTTTCTTTCCTCTTTTCTCTTCCTCCTTTCTTTATGATACTTAACATATTTCGGATCCTCCAAAAATTCTCTAATCAAATACTCCTCATACTTAGGACCCTTCGTAAATTCTCTACACTTTCTTTCTCGTTTGTACGCCTTATGCTTTCTTTCTTTTTCCCTATCTCTTTTTTCAAACCTCATATCCTCTTTTTTATACCTCTTGTCTTCTCATGATAATCTTTATGCCTTCTTTCATAACAATCTCTATGGTTTCGTACATGCTCTCTTCGACTCCTTCTTCCCTCGGTTTCAAGGTTATCTTCATGAGGAGAAGATCTCCTATGATGAGACCTCCTCTCTCTTTGGTTCCCAAGCTCTTCTTTCAATGTATTCACTTGAGTATTCAACATCCTTGTAAAATGGTCCACAAGAGAAGCGGTTCTAGGAGAAGGGGGTTTGATTCATTTTCACTCATGGTTCCAACAACAACAAGCCAACAAGTACCACAATGATCAAGCAAGTAAAAAGAATAAGAACAAGATAAAAAGGCCATCACCACTCACTAAGTGTTTACACTCGAGAAATGTATTACTCGTGTATATCACTCAATGGTGGTTTTTACCATAATACTCACACTTGCCTTTTACCACTTCCTAATGCAACTCTTCAAGTTCTTAAGACAACCAAACAAATCTCAATCAAGTTTGTGGTAAATCTTTACACAAATGTCACAAAACACACATGAAAGTTATCATTCAAGAGGCCAAATAAGACAAGGGAAACTCTAAGACAAAACCAATGAATTTAAAAGACAAACAAGAAAAAAAACTAAGCAAAGGAAGACACACTCAAATGGATTATCAATGAAACAACTCAAGAAAGTGATCCAAATATGTGTATGACACAAATATGTGGAAGGTAAGGTACTAAAATCAAACTTGCAATGTCTAATAGAGCAACAAGGATGCAAACATGATTGATTTATCATTCCCAACAATTCTCATTTTTTTTTGGCAAAACACCTTTTTCTTTAATTGCTTTTGTGTAGAATCACTTTTTTGCAGCACTTTTTTTTCCAGATTTTTCTTTGTACATTTGAATTTCTCTCATTTTTCTAATCAATTTAAGCTTTCGAATTTCCAGAATCAGACATGTATGGAAGAAATAACACCAAAATCAAGTTTACAAATGAAATTTTGGATCAAACAACCTCTAGGTGATGAAGATGACTATGAACAGCATAGAATTTCCAGAAAATTCCAACAGCTAATATAGTACGAAATTAATCAAAATGCAACAAGTTATCACAAAACTAAGCCAAATGATGTGAGAAGAACAAACACATACCTTTGGGATAATTCCCACAAGCTTTCCAACACCCAAATAAGACTGAAATTGCACAAACCTAAATGATTTTTCTAGCTGGCCGAGAACTCTTCCACGAAAATACCCAAACCGTGCGCAAATATTGAACAGCCCAAAACTCGCACACCAATTACAAACCAGCCGTGAATCACAAATTGCAATTGCAAATCAATTTTTCATTGGCCGAGAATTAAGCTCCCAAACCCACAAACGTGATGCTTGATAAATCACCAAACTATTGTCCAACAATTGGAATTTTCCCAGGTCAAAGAAAATAAAAAAAAAATGTGATGCTCATTGTCACTTAAACCGAAAACGTGATACAGACCAACAAATACCAATTCGTGAAGGGGGGAAAAAATTCAACAACCGTGGGTTCTATTTTTTGGGTTTTTTTTTTATATATTTTGCTTGATTCAAATTAAGAGCAAATACACTTGGTAACAAGCTCTGATTACCACTTGATATGGTTCATGAAGAATCCATATAAAACTTTGGATCTAACCAAGTGGTTTCTTGAATCAAAGTATCAAATAAATGGAAAAATAAACAAACAAATGAAATAGATAAGAACATGGTAAAAATCTCCACACTCCACAAGGGAATGATAACATCATGATGAATCGCCACAAGAGTAAGAGGCTCTTGATAAGATTCTAATTTGAATCGCCACAAGAGTAATAGGCTCTTGATAAGATTCTAATTTGGTTCATCCAAGAACCTAGAGAAGCATTCTCTATTCTCACACAAATGTGTATTCTATTTCCTTCAAAGTTATAAAATGAAGTCATACAAACTTACTTATAGGGAGATTCTTTATTACCCTAATGGGCCTAAATGAAGTAAATACTAAAGGGCCCATAAGTAGACTTACATTATATTCCCAAAATAACTAAGTATAGGAAACAAGTAATGCTCCATCACCCATGACTAAACTATTACAACCAAATTAAAATATATAAAAATCTAAAAATTATCCTAAAGTCTTGACTTGAATTTCCCTTTGTTTTTCTCCTTATTAGCTATTTCTTGGTCCTCATCAAACACTTAATGCAAAATATTAGTAATTTCAACAAGAATTACACTCATTCGATTTGAGTGTCTCTGCAAACCATTTTGATCATTAAATCTGCTTTATTGACTCCTTTTTCTTTCGCTCTGTTGGTCTCCCTTCAAGGGATTTCTTAAACTTGTGGCTTCAAGTTATAAACACCTGTTGCACTTCTTTTTTCTCATATGGAAATTAGTTTATAACAATGCATACAACTGCACTTACACTATGAGAGGAATAATGATGCTTAAAACAAAATTATGCTGCAAGCAAAAGTTTAGAACAGGTATACTCTCAAAATTTCTAAAATCCACTTTTAGCTTTTAGCTTTCAGACCATGGCAGCAATACAGAAGTCCCTTATCATGACGTAAAATGTATTATATTTTCTTTTATAACATATCAACATCTTTATGTAATATGAGAACAGTATTTCTTTATTATTAAAATATTTCAATAAATGTTTAAATTTTTATGTAATATATTGAAATAAAGTATTTTAACTACATATTTTGACTTGGGCCGAACAATATTGCAGCAACAAAAAAAAGGTTCAGACTTATATACTTGTCCCTCGAAAAAATGTCTTATGTACTTGCAAGCCCAAATTATTTGTTGTGGACAATACACGTTACAAATCACTTGGCGGGTTTTTTTTTTCTTTTTCTTTTCGGTTTAGACATTTGGTGGTATTTATGTGTACTGTAGCTGATTTAACATTATCCAGAAATACTCAACCACTTTCCAGATCTACACGCTTGCCTTCGTGTTCGGGATCTCTACTGCAACGGGCACCACCAGTCCGCCTCCTCAACCTCCCTCCTCATCCGGTTATTTCTTTGGAGCTCCAAAAGCTTACGCATTGCCCCTGCCATAAGATGCATTGTAGATATGTTTTTAGCAGATTTGTCTCGTTTGATCTATGAGATATCAAATACTTCTGCAGTGAAGCTTTGTCTCCCTCAATTTAGGAAATCTGGCGGTGTTCCTGAGGCAAACCCTGTGATAAATTTCTTTTTTGAGCACCATGGCACCAGATTTAGTGATTGCATGCGGAGCATGGCCACCAACGAGTCTAAGCTGTTCAACAGCTCCGACAAGGTGGTGAGGAAGACTTCAGGGACACTTATGTCTTTTGGCTTTGAGAATTCTGTTGAAACCCTAATGGGCCTGGCCCAATATGTTTTTAGTGCTAACAGGGTCTGTGAGGAAGGGTCAGACTTAGGTGTTGCTTGTTGGGCCTCTGATTTTTTTTGTTGGTGTTGGGCTTTTGGGCCCATTAGTTTGTTGGTTGTCCTAGGCTTTGTCCTTAGTGGTCAGGAGCATCTTTTTGCTTAACATTATATCTTTGAGATTGCAATAATCCTGTACTGTGCCCCATTAGAGAGTTATTTACATTACACTTGATGTAATGTTTTGGGGCTTTGCTCATATGAATGAAATGTTACACTATTGACGGGAAAAAAAAAATCATTTGTGGGGTTTTTTTTTCCGGTTTAGACATTTGGTGGGATTTATGTGTACTGTAGCTGATTTGACATTATCCAGAAATTATAATAGTATATAGATGAACGTTGAATTAGCGCAAGTTTTTTTTTTTTTTTGTATTTTCTGATGTACCGTTTATTTTCCATTTTTTTTTCTACTCCACGATGAAAAATGAAAGTTCTTATTCATTCCGTTCAGCAAGAGACAGTGCTTTTCATTTTTAAATAACTACTACAAAAATGTATTATGAAATTTCCGGCGATTTTTGTCTAAGGTTCATTCCTCCTATTTTAATTTTAATTTTTTTATAATAATATCATGGGAGTTGTCTCTATTGCGTAAAAACAATTAAATACTTTTTATTAAGATAATTTGAAATTATTTATAACAATATATAAATGTGATGATCTCACCTAACTATCTCTTTCGGGTTTTAACTTTTTCTCCTATTTTATCTTTTATCCCACAATTCAAGTATTGGAATAGACTCAAATAATTACTTTTTTTTTTTCGTGTGTTACTTTCTATTCCAATTTTACTCTTTAACTCCCACTTAGTTGACCACAAATAGGCAATTAAAACCAACATTCTATTTTTCTATTCAATGCAACTTCTGTCTTTTTCTTTCATTAAACAACGAAACACGATAAAATAATATATACTGTTGTAGCGTAATAGAAATGAGGAAAGACGGTCTAGTAGTCTCATCTTGCCGCTAGTTATTAATGATGAATTTTTAACAAAAAAAATTATTATTCTTTTAATTTAAATAAATATTGTCAAAATTTCAGTCAGCTTGATTTTAAAAAAAATTGGGTGAGCCGCATTGTTGTTATTGGTAAATAAATTGCCCCCACAGCCTAAATATCCTGAGTCCGTCACTGCTTACAATCAAGCTTAAATACTATGCCATGGAAACCAAGACTTTCAACCCATTCCAAAGCTTGCAACAGCCTTGTAGCTTCACCTTCCAATACCGAAAAGCAAGGGGTAGACCATGACTCCTCACCAATTTGTCTCCATGTCCTGGTTGCAATTGCACACAAACACAGGGGCACTCGATACCCCTTTACTGGAGCTGAGCTCTATTTGGAAGGCACTTGCGACATGCTCGCCATAAGAAAAACTTGATCCTTGGTGGTACTTGGATGTGCCAAATTTGCAACCACTCTCCATCACACCGAAGATGAGAGGTGTCAATCATAGAGAGCATGTCCATGCGATATGCACTACGGAATGAGTACACCCTTATTGGGTTAAGATGCCAAATGGGACAATTCTCAACCACTATTGGAGATAGTGGTGTGTCAATTATCATTGTGACTTAATGAGATGTAAATAACATCCACAATGGTGGCTCATCCCAAGTCTTTTGATTTGGTATCCATAAGTCACTGACAGTGACATCAAGAGCGCTCGAAACTGGGGTTGGAATAGAACCGGGATTTTGATCGCTACGGACCCAAGGTTGGCCCCAATTTGGGATTGATCAGGCACTCCCAATACACCAATGAGAACCATTTTTAAAAAGACCTCTAGATGACCAAAGGTTGCGCCATGAATACGATGGATAGTGGCCATGGTTTGAATCAAGAAAGTCCACATGAGGACAATACTTTTCTTTAAAGACCATAGTTACTAGAGCATCTAGGAATTGGATAAACTTCCAAGTTTGCTTATCGAATATACCATGACTAAAAGCATACTAATTCCAATTCTAGAAACCCATGCCACCGTATCTCTTGGGCATCGAGAGTTTGTCCCCATCAAGCCATTTGACACCTTTTGAAGTGGCATGATTTGAACCTCACCAAAAAGAATTTAGCAATCGCTGAATCTCATCACCTAAAGATGGGAAAAAAGGTACTTGCTCACACAATACGAGGGGATAGCCCGACAAACCAATTTGATAAGGACCCCACTACTGGCCATAGACAATGTCTTACTCTTTCAATAACTAATCTTGCCATATTCTATCCTTTATAAAACCTCCCTACCATAGAAAACAACCCCAGATATTTGCATGTTCCTAGACTCTGAACTACTCCAAGGATGTTAGACATAGTTGTCTGATACTCTTTGTTGTCATTAGAACTGAACATCACTTCTGACTTCTGAAGGTTTATTGACTGTCTAGAGACATGCTCATAAATAGTATGAATCTCCTTCGTAGCTAGAAACTCATTCTCAAAAGCCCTAAAAATAAAAAATTGTCATTGTGAAATAAAAGATGAGAAATAACTGGTGCTCCTCGACAAATACAGACACCATGAATGACTCCTAAATTACGTGCTTTCCTAATGAACGATTTCATACCTTCAACACAATAGATAAACAAGTAAGAGGATGGGAATCTCCTTGTCTAAGACCCTCCCAAGAAAAACTGGACCAACTTCGTCATTATTCACCATAACCGAATAATGGAATGAGGCAACGCACATAATAAACCAATCCACCTATCTTTGAGCAAAAACCATCTTAAGCATGATGATAGATTAAAGACATACTTTTGCTTTGAATTGGAGTACAATGCAGCGATGATTGATGCCAAAAGGCCAAACCTTTGCGAGCCCTTCACCGCATATATAATTCCTCCTTAATTGACCGGTTAATGTTATTATTGGGGAAGGTTTTGTTTGTTTTTCCTGCCCCTTCAACTGATTGGCAATTTGGCATCCAGAGTCCTACTTTCACCAACAAAGTCAAATAATGGATTTGTTTTTTGCCCGTGTGAAATCAATTACTTTGGCACATTTATATATGCGTCCTTTTTTATTTGAGTTTTGATACAATTATTCTTTCCACACAGGAAAGAATATATTTAATATACAACCCTTTAAATATATTTAATGTATTATAATTTTTCTTAATAAAAATGATATTTATAGTTATTATATTTACACATTTATGAGTAAAAATTTAAGAAATTATCATTTTATTTTTATTATTATACGTACATAAGATAATATCTCAAAAAATTTATAAATAAAAATTTACATTTTACTTGCTTGCACCCGCACACCGGATTCATGTCTATATATATATATATATATAATCCGTAGAAAAATTTAAAATCGTCCTTAATCTATGCTCAGTTCATCAGATAACATTATTTTGATCTAATTTTTTTTAGGTGACAACTTCGGTAACCACGAGCTTTATTGAGTATAGTACCCAGTGTTAATCATTTGATGCCACGTTATTTTCTAAAAACATTTTTTTTTATTTTTTAAAATTTATATTCATTTTATATTGCTAACAAAAAGATAGAAGACTATTGTAGTAAGCAATTGTAGTAGAGAGAAGATGAAATAATAAAAAGTAAGAATGTATTTTTTGGAAATAATGAAAACAGTATATTAACATTTTCAATTTTTTTTTAAAAATATTGAATTTGTTTTCTCTAACGATTCTTAGTTTAAGTGAAAATAAGTGGAAATAAAAACAGGAAACAAGCTAATGAAGTAAATAAACTCTTAAATTTTGAGTTATTTTTGTTTTATAGATATCGGTACCCACCTTTCTTTTTTCGTGGATACCCAAGAATTTAACTATTTTTTAAAGAGTTGAGTTGATTTGGCGAGTCGAGTTGTAAACAACCTGCTGCAGAGGTTGTTAGTGCGCCTTTCGAAAGAGAAAGCTGGGTCAGTCCCTATATCAAACAAGTGCGTGAAGCTGGGTCACTGGTCTTCGGCCGTCCTTTTCAATGATGGAGCTGGCTAGCTAATCCATATACTTTTGGCTTATTTTAATGCATTATAGATCGCAAATTTAGGGTGCACTTCATTTGCGTCGTTTAACTAGAAAAGGGACACTGCTATTTTCCGCCAACGATATTCCGACACAAAATGTATGGCTGGAATAAATACATTACTTATTTATTATTATTATTATTATTATTATTATTTGATTTGATAGCACTTTTTTCTTTGATTTCGATGGTGACAAATCCTAAGTGGCATCTAAGGTGAAACAGTAATTAAATGGTTCATGATAAATCATGTCTGCGAGCCGTTCGATCGAGTAGCTTTACCGGATCTTATAATACACCCTTTCACACTGAACATTTTTTTTTCTCACTCCCTCCTCTTTTCTCTAACCCACATTGTGGTTGCTGCCATCACTAACCACTGTCAGAGTTGTTGACACCACCACAAACCATTGCAGGAGTCGATGTTGTGAGGTAATTTTCTCCTCATACCCAAAAATCGAAAAAACAAAATATTAACGAATGAAAGGAAAAAAAAACAAAAGAAGAACAATACAATTGAGAAGAAAAAGTTCCATCTAAAAGCTTTCAATAGTTACCATTAAGGAATTGAACACAAATGACCACTCATGGATTCGTGATCCAAAATACACTATTCAATATCCTCTTTGAATTACTAAAATTCCCATGAAGGTAAAGCTGATAAGAAGCAAATCCATAGCATGTAAACGGAACCCAGAATATAGGAAAATAAAGTATTTTAAAAAAAATGGAAAAGTGCAAAAAAGTCCCAAAGAAGACAATGTGAACAACAAAAATGGAGTTCTGGATTTGAATCATTTTCTTATAAGAGGGAAATCCAGAACATGTAATGGGGTTGTGGGTTTGAATCAATTTATTTTTCTCTCTGGCCCATCGGTTCCCTTTTTCTCCTCTCCGTTCGCCGTCGCCTATTAACTGATAGGAAACGAGATCGCTGCTTTCTAAAGCAAAAAACGTGTACACGGGAGGATGATGACAGAAATGGAAGGTTACCGTGACAGAGATACTGATAACAGGGAGGGAGAGGGAGAGATCGGCAAGAGAAGAGAAACAATGTGTATGAAAGTATTATCCAGTATGGTAATGCCTACTGAGATTGTGTGGGATTCTTTCATCTAACGGTTGTTATTAGTGGTTCACCGATGAACCACATGGTGAAAAGGTTCACCCTAGAAGCCACCCAAATCCTAACATAGATTACCTATATAGGTATGTCGACCATGGTTGAGAGTTATTGGATCAAGTAGCTCTACTAAATCTGACGATCAATACACTCTACCGTGGATATTTTCTTCGTTTTCTTCCTCCCTCATCACTTCCCCCTCTCCCCCCTCCTTTCTCTGGCTGGCACGTCTGGAGCTGCCACCACAAGCCATTGCTTGAGTCGTTGCCATGAGCGCATCTTCTCCCCCATATCCAAAAATATCAAAATACCACCAAATCAACAGAGGAACCCTCCCATTCATGTGTCTGCTGCCACAAGTAAGAGTACTCACCATTTCAGCATTCAAAACTAACAAATGATGAGGAAAAAGGCTTGTGACGAGCTGTGGTTTTAGGAGATGAGGGCGGTTGTTTAGCGGGTTTGGAAAAGGGGTAGCAAAACTAACTCGACAACAGATCGCGATTGTGACGATGACAAAGAAGAGGAGAGATGGTGAATTGCGTAGCAACACATATGGTGGAGGAGTTTGTGGCAACACAATGCGAGACAGAGGTGTACGACATTCGCGGAAAACTTCAAAATCGGGAGAGGGAAACTTGTCATAGATGCGATGGTGCACCGCGAGCAACATGGCTATGGTAGAGGAGGGTGCCAATCGGAAGGAGGAGGGTTGATGGGAAAGGAAGAGGGGGGAAGACGCAAAAATATCCAGCGTTGAGGGTACATCATCAGATATGGTGGAACAACTTGATTCATTGACTCTCAATGATGGTCCACCACAAATCGCTCATCGGGGTGGTTCAGGTTAGAATTCGCCTTCGATTATGACAATTTTAGTTTTTTTTTTAAAATAAAATTAAGTAATTTGTAATATCATTAATTTTTCTATGTAAGTTTCTTAAATTTCTATTTGCTATCCAAATATTTATATTTTAGCATTAATTTTATATATTAAAAAATTTGGAAATCGAAATTTGGTAGAAATTTGAAGGACTTTATAACATGAAATCAAGGTTTAAAAAGAAACATTTAGAAATTCTTATTAGTTTAAGCAAAAATTTTGTCAAAAAAATTAAGTAAAATATGATATTTGGATTAATAAGTTTTGAGCTAAACAAACTTTAAAATGATTTAATTTATAAACATTTTAAGTTAAAAAATGAGAAAGCCTCGTAAAAAGTGGTACGTGAATAGAACTATAGTAACAATTAAAAAATTGACCAATTAAATTCTGTCCAAGAGTTATTGAGGGTTAAAATCGCACGTCAAGAATTAAAATTGAAATTAAGTCTTTTTAATTGGAAACGTAGTACAACAAATCAAGAGAGTACTGTAACTCAAATGATATAAATATATTGTTAAATTTTAGACTAATTAATGCAAATTCACTTTTTTTATATATAAATCAGAATACAGTTTTACTGTAAGAGAAAATTTGTAAATCAATTACTACAAATTAATTTACTATTTTCATAAAAAAATTATAAATAAGAATTCATATAAAAATAAAATGATGTTTTTATAATTAAAAGTTAAAATAAAAAAAAAATGAAAACAAAAGATATTTTTCAAAACCAAAGAAACCTGATTGATTTGCAAGTCCCAAAACTTTCGTGAATCAGTGTATACCCCATAGAACTAAGTTGACCAGCGAATGAAGGCTAGAGATTTTCCTGGGAACTGGGTTTACATCTGTCTTTTCTGAAGGAGATGCCAAAGTGTTAACAGCAACATCCGAGATGCATCAGAGCACCTCTGTCCCAGTAGATATATTCTCCCGAACATTTTTTCTTTGGCAATGGCTTCACTGTTCCCCACTTCGAACTATATTATATTATATTATATATAATATAATTGTTATGAAGTAGAACTCAGATGATGCCGGAGTTGAAGCGTTGCGGAGGTCCTCGCGGTGGTCGACGACGGCGTTAGGGTGGTTGTACCTGCAGATACTCCGATGTCTAAGTCAGTTAAGGTAGGAGATGAGATAAGCCAGAAAGTGTGAATGAATCGTACCTGGATCGTAAAGGAGATCCTTTATATAGTACTCGAAGACGGTTATTGAGAGGTAGTCGCTCCCGTGAGATCCGGAGTGCCGTCAGATCATTGCCAGGCTGTGATGAGCTGGTGTGAAGATCTGGAGACCGTTGGATATGCCACATCGTCATAGCTCCGAAGTGGTCGAGCGAACTGCACACGAGAATGGACCTTCGGCGTGCGCTTGGCTGGATTGGGCCTTGGCCCAATCCGAAATAGTTGCCCAAAAGTCGGTAGCTCGGGTGTCGAGGTGTCGACTTGTTGAAGTCTATGTTAGGGTTTTAAGGTGTCGACATTCGCCACTTCGGTTTGAGGAGGGATGTCGGTGTTTATTGGTCCGTTTCCAGGGGAGAGAGGTGAAACATCTTCAAAACCCTACGCGCGTGAGCATTAAATTTGAAATTCAAACTGTCGCTTCAGCCACCTTTGGGATTTGGAGCGTCGCATTGTCTCGAGGCGAATCATAATTGCTTTGTGCCCCTAGGCTAATAGGTGTGACGTGTCATTAATCACGCGGTGAGGGGAGAAGAAGGGTCGCATCGCTTGGTTTAGACCTGGGGTTTATAAATACCCTTTCCCTTTATCATTCTCTCTTTTTCGCTTTACCTTGTAAAACATCAGAGAGATTCGAAGCTTCGCCTTTTTCTTCCCCTTCTTTGGTGACTCTTCGTGCATTCACTGATTCATTTGTTTGTTCTCTGGTGGTTCATTCCCAATCGTTCGTGTTTGCTCGCATTTCTGTTTCCCCAATTTCTCAGCAAACTTATTGCCTACAGGTTGAACGTGGCAAAACACAAGAAAGGGGGGGGTTTGAATTGGGTTTTTTTAAAAAACTTTTTCGCAAATACAAATGTTTATGAAAAATAACTATTGAATAAACTGTGCAAGGAATAAAGAGTAGAGAGAAGAAAAAGACACAGTGATTTATACTAGTTCACTATCACCTGATAGCTACGTCTAGTCCCTTCACTCACTTGAAGGATTTCTCCACTATGATCAACCGATTACACTTGAGAGTATATTTCTGCCAACTGGCTATACTCACAACTTCTTAGAACGACTCAAGATGCTTGAGCCTCTAAGGTATACAGCCACTACTGGGCTAAGTACAGATTCAAATAAGAGTTTTTGAAACAATATAGAGATAACTCTCTTCAGAGAGAATTTACAATGAAACTACTTTTAGCACAAAATAACTTTCTTAAAAGAAAGAATAAAACAGTAAGTGCCTTGTTCAACGATCTCAGAGACTTGGATGAATTCTTGATTGCTCACTGTCTCTTGATTGGGTAGTGTTTGAGAAGATAGATGTTGATGCTCTCACTACTCAGAAAAATATTCAAGTTGCTGGATTGCATAAATGTTGTTTAAAATCGCTTGCTGAAATCTCAATTCCTCGCCTTACTTGTGTATGAGGTAGGATATATAGCTAGGGTTGAAAAAGTGCCGTTGTGACACAACGCCTCTTTTTGTCCGCACAACGCTTTCTTTTGTCCAAATTTTGTCCAAAGTCAAAGTTCAGATCCTTGAATTTCGCTTTGCAGATACGTCGCTTTCAAGACGAAAAGCATTCGAGTATTATACACAATGTCGAACTTTGTCCTTAGTGAGCTTTTCAAAAATATAGACACTTCAAGCACAAGTTTCCTTGATGATATTATCCTTTGACATTCTTCTTGTCTAAAGATACCTCGTATAACAAGGTACTTGAATTTTACTATCGTAATCGAGCTTCACAGATCACCAGATTCTTGTGTGTAGAATTTAATGGGCTATCAAATGACGTAATCGTAGGAAAGCACTAAGTCTATCATGGAGCACATATAACACAACTGCTGAGTGTTGGATCAAGACCGTAGCGTTGACTAAACAGAGTGTAGTCTCTTAGACCGATCTACCGTGAGCGCTGACTTACACCAGAGCGCTGACCAAACAGAGTGTAGTCTCTTAGATCTGATCTACCAGAGTCGCTGACTTACACCGCAGCGCTGACCAAACAGAGTGTAGTCTCTTAGATCGATCTACTGAGTCGCTGACTTACACCAGTAGCTGACCAAACAGATTCTATGTGCCAAGAACCAGAGCTGAGTCAAGCTTTCCAGAGTGAAATTCAAGATTTCACTAAGTCTTCAAGCAGTAATTTTTCCGAATATAAATACTTTCGCACACTTATAACCATGTTAGAGAATAAATTGTTCTCTTAATCTTTTGTTATCATCAAAACAATTAAAGGGTTATTGTTTCAATCCTCTTGATTCCAACAATCTCCCCTTTTGATGATGACAAATACATATATTGATGAACAATTTTTCTTTAAAAAATATTTATTCAGATGATTTCAGAGGCTCCCTGAATTAAGCATATATAAATATTTCTAAGTGTAACAGAGCATGAGATATTACAAAGATATAAGTTTCAGAGCATACAGAATATATTAATCGTAACACATAATGTATGCATGATGACACTTGGTTGATACACTAGGTTCATCAATTGCTTTATACTCTATATTCTTCTCCCCTTTGTCATCGACAAAAAGATCAAGACAGAAATAAAGAACATCACACCAAAACAAGATAAAGAAAGATAAAGAGAAAACCGAGTGTCATAAATTTCATTAGAAATAAAAACAGAGTGAACAAAAACAAACTCAAAGCAAATCTATCAAAAGAAAAAATCCTAAGGTTTTCTAGGGTTGCTCCATCCTCTCCAAAATTTGCCGCAGCAGAGTAGTCATCAAATCTTGCTTCTTTCTCGAGGCTTCCCCTTTGATCAGTAGATTCCATAAATCTTCAATCGCTGTTTTCTTCAACCAAATTTATCAAAAACTTCTTTGGCACAACTCTGATTATTGTCATGTGAAGCCGATCCAGAAGTAGATGCAACCATAGCATTGTGTGCGGTGGTGGAGTTCTGGTGTTCTCTTGGAGGAGTAGGAGGACGAGGAGGAGGTGCAGGTTACGGTTCCCAAACAACGGTGACCTCTTCTCGGAGGAACTCTCCATGTCGCAAAGATGCCATCTCCTGTTTCTTTCTTCTTGCTCTTGCCTGTGCTTGTCAAACCAAGTATTCACAGACACCCAGTTCTCATACCGATCTTCTTCAGCAAGATCATTGATTGCTTCATCAAATCTGTCGTTTCCAAGGAAACCCCAGAAACGAGATTCCTGAATCTTTCACTTTGAAGTACTCAATGCTACCAATTAAATTGGGAAGAACGCTTGGGCACAATTCTTGGTTCAAGACCAGGCTCAGAGGGTCCAGGGGTGCAAAGTGAGAAGAAGTGGCGAGGCTCAGAGAGAGATCATCGATCATCCCACGAGTTCGCAATGCATTCTCGGTTCTTCCCGGGAGAGGAGAATTTGGAGGAGAGAACATTGAGACATGAAAGGTACCATTATGGGAAGTCCGAAAGAGGAGTCGGGAGAGGTTGCAACATGCGAAGAGGTTGAGTTTCACACACAACCATATTGCGATTCAAGAGATGAAGACTCTTGAACCCTTGACTCATTCAGGGTTCCTCGAAATGGACTCAGTCTCACATGGTATGTTGAGGTCCTGGTTGTTGGTGAGGGTGAAGCGGTTCTAGGTGGAGAAGCTGGTTTGGATGGTGATTTAGGTGGTGAAGGTGTTTGGGTTTGAGGTATAGTGGAATCTGGGGTAAAGAGGCTAAAGGTTCAATATAGGAATTTGAACTGTGGTTGAGGTCTTTGTCTAGTCCTCAAGGGAGCAACATCATCTTCATCGGATGAAGATGAGTCCGAGGGTAAAAGACGGCAAAGGCTTTGGTAGGTGTTGGTTTGGGTGCAGAGCAGTTGGGGTTTAGGTTTGGGCAAGGATTGTGATGGAGGGGTTCAACAATGTAGAAGCAACAGAACAGAACTGCAGTTGATAAGTAGTATCATATAAATCAACTACCTTATCAAGTGCCTTCTTCCTTTTTGCACAGGGCATCTCCAACCTTGTGTATCCTTTTCAGGGTGGCTTCGGCAGATCAACAGAGTGCTCAGCAGAATAGCCACTCTAGGGTCGAGGTAGGAGCACGAATCGGAGGTGCAAAGGTTTCACTGCATAAGGCCTGCAGCCAAGCTTGCTTCATGATATAGTCGTGTTTCCTCTAACCTTTCCTTTATCATTTGATCAATCTCCGGTTTCTTCTCTTCTTCTTCCTCCGTAAGCATAGAGGCATGCATGTAGTCTCACAGGAGAGTGAGTCGAGGGGATTCGAGGCAATGTGAATGCCTGTGCTTCGAGTGACCCTTCCGGTTGGTCCAGAGAGACACCGAGTCCACCACAATCTTCTTCCCCTTCTTCACAACTTTCTTCCTTGCTCCTTCTTCACCTGAATCAGCAATAACCTTCTTGGAAAGGAGTCCCATTCTCCTTAGATTGTCTCAAGAGAGAATAGGAATCACCACTGGGGCAAGCCCGCTTCCAAGGTGTTGAGACCTTGAAGAAGATTTATAAGACCTTGGTTCTCCATAATTGTCGACAATGACTTTCCATAAGGGATATTCATATATTTCCCTTTTCTCGAGTACATTAAGTCTCTTCGCAGATGTTCAAAAATTATCTGTGGAAGGTTGATTTTTGCTTTGAGTTCATAATTCCACATTATGAACTTGTGGGATCTGGCCGACAAGATCCACAGAGCCGATTTTGGCACTAAGCGCTTCATGATGATTAACAAGGTTGCTCAAACCTGCTCTTCATGTCCATCGCCTTGGTCCCTCCTGCTTCTCATAGATGGTTTCATTCACGACATCCCACCACCAAAGATCCTTTTCCCAACCAAATGGTTTCAACCGCTCCATCATTAGGGCAATGGGTGATTTCAAAGAATTAGGTCCCGAGTGACCACAATGCGCCGCCTTGAACATGACTCGTAATGGTCTTATCTTTACTCCAAGCATAAGTCCGTAACTCCTTCACCAGATTCTCATAGACCGAGTTGGTCATGTAGAAGAAATCCATTATCCCCATGTCGATGAAATCACTCAAGTCGATCCTTCATTTGCCATATCCTCGAACCTTACTGTGTTCCACCAACACTTTGAGGTCCGAGGTTTGAAGATTTTCCAAATTACTTGTGGAGCGACCATTGTTGAAATCTGAGAAACACAGAGTGCAAAGATGAAAGGGGTTTAGGGTTACGAAATGTGTAGACTTTCTTTGAGAGATAGAGTGGGTAGTGAGTGATGTGAGTGAGTGGGTAATAAACGTGTTCGAGAAGTTTAAGCACCATACGCCGCTTTTAAATGAATTAAAATAAATTTGTCTTTTCCAAAAGAGTAATCACAAATTGAAAAGGCGCAGAAACTGCCATTGCGCAAAGACAATCAATTATGACTCAAGAAAAGCAAATGTCACTCACTAACGCATCAACCAGCCTCGAGAGACACGTGTACTTAAGATTCCCAGAGACTATGCAATGATCATACTAACGCTTAATGAAAAGAATATAACGAGATAAGATAATCAATGTAATCAACAGATTTAACTACGACATAGCCAACACACTCACGCAGAGTCAACAAGTCAAACACATCAAACAGTCGACTTTATTCAAACAGAGTCAACATAGTCAAACAGAGTCAACTATATTTAAATGTAATCAACTTAGTCAAACAGAGTCAACTAAATTCAAACAGAGTCAACTTAGTCAAACAGAGTCAACTAAATTCAAACAGAGTCAACTTAGTCAAACAGAGTCAACTAAATTCAAACAGAGTCAACTTAGTCAAACAGAGTCAACTATATTCGGATCAAACACCTATTCCTTTATAAGAAGGAAATTCAAGTTCTTTCTTATAAAGTTGAATCTATCTTCAAGCGGGTTTTGTAAAGATGTTCGCCATTGATGGTCGATCGTTAAATTTAATTTCAAGAATCCTTTCAACATAGTCTCTAATAAAATGATGTTTAATTTCAATATGTTTGGCTCGAGAATGCAAAATAGGGTTTTTAGTCAAGCATATAGCGTAAGTATTATCACGATATAGTGATTTTACTCTCTTTAACTGATAGTCCTCAAGTTGATACTTCATCCAAAGTAGTTGTGAGCTACGACTGCAGATATGTACTCACCTGCGTGGATAGTGCAATTGTGCTTTGTCTTTTCTTTGGACCAAGAGACAAGATTTGCTCCAAGAAATTGGCACCACCACTTGTGCTTTTCCTTTCAATTGTCTCAAAGAAAGTCAAGATCACGTAAACCTACTAACTTGTAATTATCTGAGTTCTTATAAAGCAAAGCAAGATTAGTAGTTCCTTTAAGATACCTAAATATCCTTTTAACTTGATTAAGTGAGATTCTCTAGGATCGATTGAAATCTTGCACATAAGCACACACTAAACATAATATCGTGCCTTGAAATTTTGTGAGATAAAGGAGTGAACCAATCATACCTCTATATACCTTTTGGTCTACCTTTTTACTTGATTCATCTTTGCCAAGAGCACATGTTGGATGCATTGGTGTGCTCATAGGTTTGGTTTCCTCTAGCTTGAACTTCTTCCAGCTTCTTTCACATATTTAGTCTGATGAATATAAGTTCCATCTTGACATTGCTTGATTTGAATACCAATGAAGAATTTTAATTCTCCCATCATACTCATCTCAAATTGCTCGCATAAGCTTAGAAAACTCCTTACAAAGAGACTCATTAGTAGCACCAAAGATATTGTCATCCACATTTTTTTTAACTTTAATGAATTGCTTTTTAGATGATTTTCTAAATAGAGTAGTGTCCACTGTCCTCTTTCAAAATCATTTGACATTAAAAAGGAACTTAATCTGTCATACCAGGCTCTAGGAGCTTGTTTAAGACCATAAAGTGCCTTTTTAAGTTTGAAGACATGTTCAGAAACTCAAGATCTTCAAAAAGGTGGTTGTTTCACAAACACTTCCTCATTTATGAAACCATTTAAAAATGCACTTTTTACATCCATTTGGTACAAAGTAATGCCATGATGTAAAGAAATGACAACAAAATTCTAATGGCTTCAAGTCTAGCTACAGGGAGCGAAAGTTTCGGTAGTCAATACCTTCCTCTTGTGAATACCCTTGAGCAACAAGTCTAGCCTTGTTTCTTACCACTTTACCATCTTCATCAAGTTTGTTTCAAGACCCACTTGGTTCCAATTGCTAGCTTATTCTCCGGAGGAGGCACAAGCTTCCACACATCATTCCTCCGAAATTGATTGAGCTCTTCTTGCATAGCAATAATCCATCCATCATCGCTAGAGCTTCATCAATAGATTTTGGCTCTATCTCCGATAGAAGTGCCAAATCAAAGATGATCTCTAAGAGAAGATCTTGTTCTAACTCTATCACTCGGTTCACCAATTATTTGGTCCTTTGGGTGATCAGGTTTGAACTTCCAAATTGTTATGGATATTCCTTTTTCACGAGTCGACCAGGAGACATCATCGAGTCAAGACTGTGACATCTCGCTTTTGTTTCCTTACAAATTTGTAAATCCGCAAAAGCTTCATTTAGCTCGACGTGTCATTATCGTGCTTCTTATCATCAAATTTCACATGTATTGATTCATCAACAATTAATGTTTCTTTGTTGTATATTACGTATTCTTTAGAGCGTTGAATATCCCAAAAAGATAGCTTTTGTGATTTAGAATCAAATTTTCCTAGACTGCCCTTTGTATTGAGAACAAAGCAATACACCTAAATTGATGAAAATATGAAATGTTGGGTTTTCTTCCTTTCCACAATTCATAAGGAGTCTTATTCAAGATAGGTCTAATATAGATTCTATTTTGAATATAGCATGCGATGTTTATTATACGCCCAAAAGTGCTTTGCAACATTAGTTTCGTGAATCATGGTTACGCCATTTCTTGCAAAGATCTATTTTTCCTTTCTACAACACCATTTTGTTGTGGTGTTCTAGGGATGAAAAATTGTGAGAGATGCCATGTTCTTCACGAGAATTTTTGAAATAATTCATTTTCAAATTCACCACCATGATCACTTCTAATAGTAGTAATACAAAAGCCTTTTTCATTTTGCACTTGTTTGCAGAATACAGAAAACACTGTAAAGGACTCATCCTTGTGGGTTAAGAATTTTACCCATGTCCATCTAGTATAGTCATCGACAATGACTAGACCATATTTCTTTCCAGACAGAGAGGTAGTTCTGGTTGGTCCAAATAAATCTAAATGTAAAAGCTCAAGTGGCCTTGAGGTGGAAACAATATTTTTGGAATTAAAAGAAGATTTCGTTTGTTTCCCTTTTTGACATGCTTCACAAAGAGCATCAGATTGATACTTAAGATTTGGTAGGCCTCTAACAAGTCCTTTCTTGTTAAGCTTTGAGATTAACCTCAAGCTGGCATGACCCAATCTTTTGTGCCAAGTCCATTGCTCTTCATCAATTGACAAAAACATTTTACATTTTGATTTGCCAACTCGAAAAGTTTAATTTTGTAAATATTATTTTTTCTCTTTGCCTTGAAAAGAATCGATCCATCTTTCTTGCTTTTGACTATACATGATGTGTCATTAAAGGCAACATCATAACCACTATCGCATAATTGACTTATACTTAGTAGGTTATGCTTGAGCCATCCACTAATAATACATTATCAATGGAAGGAAGAAGGCTCTTTACCAACTTTTCCACTTCCAATGATTTTACCTTTCTGATTTCCTCCGAAACCTACATTTCCACCTTCTTCATGATGGAGTTCTTGGAACATACGCCTTTCTCCCGTCATGTGACGTGAGCGACCATCGCCCAAGTACCGGGTGGTGTAGTAACTCTGTTGCTAAGCAAATCTGCAACATATATAATTTTATCCTTAGGTACCCAAATCTTTTTGGGTCCTCTTTGTTAGTCCTAGAAGGAGACGTGTCCTTCTTGTTTTTAGTTCATAACAAGTACTCTAATGTGCCCTTTCTTATTGCAGAAAGTACAAAGTAAATCCGTGATTGTTGGAGTCTTTGGTTTTCAAATTGGTGTTTTGAAAAGTTGGTTCTTCAGGGTTATAACCAAGACCCTTTTTACCATTTTGACTTACTCCCCAGGATCATAGATGCTTGTTTGCTTGTGTGACACATTCAAAGAAGAAATCTTTGAAATCCTCTTCATATTTTGAAGAGTTGCATTCAACCTTATTCTTCTGTTAAAACTCAAGTTACTCACCAAATGGTTGTTTTCAGTTTGAGTTTCTCATTCTCCTCGGTGAGTATTTGAAATTCTTTAGAGAGTTTTAAGAATTTCTTTTTCAAAGATTTGTACTCATTGTTGAGCTTTGAGTACTCATCTAACAGTTCATCAAAAGCTATTTGAATATTAGAAGATGTGGTAGAATCTACCTCTTTATCTTCTTCTTCATGCCTGAGCCTATGGTAGCCATGAGAGCCATGTTTGCTTGTTCCTCATCATCCTCGAAAGATGATGAATCAATCATCCCATGTAGCCATGAGACCTTTCTTCTTCTTGCCTTTGAAGCCACCTTTCCTTGATTTCTCAAGTTGTGGGCACTCGGACTTGTAGTGACCAGGCTTCTTGCACTCATAGCAAGTCACTTGGCTCTTGTCCTTGAAGTCCTTCTTTCCTTTGAATCTTGTCTTTCCGTGAGTCCCTTTTGTGGAACTTCTTTCTGAACCTTCCTTTGCTTTTCATCATGCTGAATCTTCCTTGAAATAAGGGAGATTTCATCATCGATATCTTCATCACTCTCATCGGATGAAGCTTCTTGATTTCAAGCTCACTTGGAGAGCTTTGGAAGTAGATGCTTTGTTTGAAGTTTTGAGCAATGGTCTTTGCTTTCTTGGGAGGTTCTTCTTCATCAAGCTCAAGCTCGTGAGCTCTTAGAGAACTCAAGAGATCTTCAAGACGTAATTCATTCAAGTCTTTGGCTTCTTGAATAGCCGTGACTTTGGGTCTCCATCTCTTTGTCAGACTTGTCAAGATTTTCTTATCATGGTCGTGAAGGTATAGCTTTTCTTGAGAACCTTCAAGCCATGAACTAATGTTTGAAATCTTCCAAACATAGTTTCGATGCTTTCATCCTCTTCCATCTTGAAGAGTTCATATTGTCTAACCAAGATATTAGCCTTGGTTTCTTGTACTTGGGAAGTACCCTCATAGGCTAAAGCCAGTGAGCCCCAAATTTCTTTGGCAGTGCTGTTATTGCCACATTTCTCATACTCTTTTTCAGAGATAGCACATACAAGAAAGTATCTTGCTTTTTGGTGCAAGGTATATTCCTTTTTATGATCATCGGTCCAAGACTCCCTAGGAATAGGATTTCTTTTGGAGTCAATCGGTTGATGTCTTGTTTAGAACCATATCCCAAAGTTCAAACTGTTGAGATTCGAAAAAGTTTTTCACTTTATCTTTCGGTAGTCATAGTTAGATCCGATGAACAAAGGGGCGGTTAACATGACCACCGGGTTCGTTGCTTGCCATAGGATAGTATAGGATCTTTTCCTCTCACACTGTTAAGTGCTCAACCAAGAGGCCGAGCTCTGGTACCAATTGAACGTGGCAAAACACAAGAAAGGGGGGGTTTGAATTGGGTTTTTAAAAAACTTTTTTGCAAATACAACTGTTTATGAAAAATAACTATTGAATAAACTGTGCAAGGAATAAAGAGTAGAGAGAAGAAAAAGACACAGTGATTTATACTAGTTCACTATCACCTGATAGCTACGTCTAGTCCCTTCACTCACTTGAAGGATTTCTCCACTATAATCAACCGATTACACTTGAGAGTATATTTCTGCCAACTGGCTATACTCACAACTTCTTAGAACGACTCAGTACAGTTGAGCCTCTAAGGTATACAGCCACTACTGGGCTAAGTACAGATTCAAATAAGAGTTTTTGAAACAATATAGAGATAACTCTCTTCAGAGAGAATTTACAATGAAACTACTTTTAGCACAAAATAACTTTCTTAAAAGAAAGAATAAAACAGTAAGTGCCTTGTTCAACGATCTCAGAGACTTGGATGAATTCTTGATTGCTCACCGCTCTTGATTGGGTAGTGTTTGAGAAGATAGATGTTGATGCTCTCACTACTCGAAAAATATTCAAGTTGCTAGATTGCACAAATGCTGTTTAAAATCGCTTTGTTGAAATCTTAATTCCGCCTTACTTGAGTATGAGGTAGGATATATAGCTAGGGTTGAAAAAGTGCCGTTGTGACACAACGTCTCTTTTTGTCCGCACAACGTTTCTTTTTGTCCAAATTTTGTCCAAAGTCAAAGTTCAGATCCTTGAATTTCGGCTTTTGCAGGATACGTCGCTTTCAAGACGAAAAGCATTCTGAGTATTATACACAATGTCAGTAACTTTGTCCTTAGTGAGCTTTTCAAAAATATAGACACTTCAAGCACAAGTTTCCTTGATGATATTATCCTTTGACATTCTTCTTGTCTAAAGATACCTCAGATAACAAGGTACTTGAATTTTACTATCGAATCGAGCTCAGATCACCAGATTCTTGTGTGTAGAATTTAATGGGCTATCAAATGACAATCGTGCAGTAGAAAGCACTAAGTCTATCATGGAGCACATATAACACAACTGCTTGAGTGTTGATCAAGACCAGAGCGTTGACTAAACAGAGTGTAGTCTCTTAGACTGATCTACCGAGCGTTGACTTACACCAGAGCGCTGACCAAACAGAGTGTAGTCTCTTAGATCGATCTACCAGAGTCGCTGACTTACACCTGAGCTGACCAAACAGAGTGTAGTCTCTTAGATCGATCTACCAGAGTCGCTGACTTACACCGTAGCGCTGACCAAACAGATTCTATGTGCCAAGAACCGAGCCAGAGTCGCTTTTCCAGTGAGTGAAATTCAAGATTTCACTAAGTCTTCAAGGCGTAATTTTTTCCGAATATAAATACTTTCTGCACACTTATAACCATGTTAGAGAATAAATTGTTCTCTTAATCTTTTGTTATCATCAAAACAATTAAAGGGTTATTGTTTCTGAATCCTCTTGATTCCAACACAGGTAACTCTCCTTTTCTCTTCACTGCTTTTCCTTTCATTGTTTTGAAATGGGTAGCAAATTAGGAATTTCTGGAGAAATCATCTGTTTGTCTTCTTCGTCTTCTTCTTTATCTGGGTTTTCCACTTCTTCTTCTTCTGGTGGTTCTCCGAAGAGGAGGAGTGATAATGCCGATAGCGGTTGTTTATCGCCGAACGGCAGTCTTGCTCTGTCGAGCTCTGGGGAAGAAAGCTCCTCCCCGGTGGTTTACCCTCCTCGGGGGATTTTCGAAGGAGATTATGAGGGTAAAGAAGTGTCTCCAGTGGATCCTGCTGATATTCAAAAACTTTCTTTAAAATTAAAGCAATTCTTCGGGCGGTCTTTCACCGAAAAGGAAGTGGGGGAGTGGTTGATAACTATAGATAAGTGTCGTCCTCATTTTCCTGGCGGTGCTTTGGCCAATTCGGAGATGGGAAAAAAGATTCTTCAGAGGGACGATTACCATCTGCCCCCAAAGGCTGGAGATTTCGAGTGGGTTGCGGAAGACGCACTCTGTACCCGCTCTTTTTACTCGTCGAAAGAGGGATTTTTATTAATGTTGAGGTCTTTGGATGTCAGGGATGGCATCTGTAACTTTGAAAACTGGAAGATGTGTCGTCCCAATGTCGACGCTCGGATCTGCTCGTACTCCGACGAGATATTGATGTTTATGTACGAGGTCCTCTTTAAAGACATGGGTTTCAGGCTACATTTTTTCTGCTTTTGAGGTGGCGGTTTTGCATCATTTAGAGGTCGCCCCTTCACAATTACATCTGAATGCTTGGGCGTTTATTAGCGGTTTTAAGCTATTATGCCCTTATTTAAAAATTGAACCATTGCTTGAGGTATTCTTTGCTATTTTTTCTCCTTTGTGGACCAATGAAAAATCATCAGACCGCCAAGGGTGGGTTTCGCTGAAACAAAACGGAAAAGTCTTCGAGTTGTTCTCTGAGTCTCACTGTGGTTTCAAGTCGAAGTACTTTATCGTCGAAGCGGTCAGTGATGCTGCCATGGAAAACGTCTATGTTCCTGTGGAGGAGCTTGACGAGGACTGACAAGTGGTAATCGACTAGTAGGAGAGGTTCCCGCTCTGTTGGACTGAAAAACACGTTGCCAGACATAAGAGTGATTTCACTTTTAAAGTTTCCGAGCTGGGTGACAATGAACATTTCAGTTTGAAACGGATACGGGGATTTGTTAAGAAACTCGAACCTCGGATATCTGTCAAAAAGGGAAAAGAGGTGTTTGAGAAGAAGTATATCGACACCCGTCGCCTTCTCAAATGCCAAAGTCACAAGGAGGCTAATGAGTGCTTAGGTAATTTCATAGAGATCTATTTTTTGACAGTTCCCCTCTTATCCTTCTAACTTAATTTTGCCTTTTGCAGATTCGATGGTGACTTCCGCATATTTGGTGAGTCTGAAAAAGAAGAGCTCTGCTGAGAAGACTCTCTCTCCCTTGGTTGGAGAAGATTCTAGCCAAACCGGTCCGATTCTTATCCCATCTTCTTGGGGTGTCGCCCGCTCTCATCGGGGCTGAGTCCACCCCTACTCGAGATCAGGGTGTAATGGCCCGAGCTCAAGGTGCTGCTTCAACTATAGCAGCAAACGTCGTGGAAGAGGTGTCTTCATCCTTGAAGCGGGTTCCCGCTAAGGTGACTGAAGAACCTCCTGCCAAGAAGATGAAGAAGCCACCTCCTTCGCCCAAGACCGTTGTCCCTTCTGTTACTTTGAAGATTAGTGAGAAGCCAAGTAAAGGAAAGGAGACGGTTCGGTCTCATGGCGAGGTTCCCCCAGTCTGGTCTCGCAGCGATGTTGTGAACTCAGAACAGGTTAGAGGGTTGATTCCTCCCTCTGATGAAGCCTATTTCAACGAACTCTCAGAGAACGCCAAGGACAATTTGTTTTTTGAGAACACGACCTGGAAGCTACTCGACCTACTGCTTACCAACTGGGTTTTTGAGAAAAACCGGCGTTTGGAAGTCGAGCTTGAAGGCCTCCGCAAAAGCAGGTCAAACTTTGATGCGAAGATCAAGTCTTTGGAGGGACTTGAGGTCGATCTTCATGCACAATTGGAGTCAGCCAAGAAGGAGATGACCAAGTTCAAGAACGAGGTGACCAAGGCCAAAGGCGAGGTGACCAAGCTGTCGAAGGACCTCGAAGGCCTTTCCTCCGAGAAGAAGAAGTTGATTGAAGAGCGAGAAAAGCTCTCGCAGAGGATCAGGGGCCACCAGAAGTCTGAGGAAAGCTCGAAGTTGGAGGCTCTCGAGTTTCAACGCAAAGTGGAGGAGTTGACTACCGAAAATCAACAACTCTCCAAGCAAAATCAAGAACTCTCCAAGCTTTCTGAAGAGAACAAGGTTTTGAAGGCTCAGAAGGCGGCGGTGGATGATCTGATTATGAAGGCTGGGGATGAATTATTTGGTAATGCCATTGCCGAAATTCGTCTTCTTAACCCGGGTGTCGTCCTCAAGTTAACTGGGATGACTCCGGATGGGGTAGTTGGGGGAATTCGATCGTGGATGCCTCAACGAAGGAAGTCCTTCTCACTGTGCCTACTCCGTCTTTCGAAGTGGCTCCTCCTCCTAATCCATAGGATTTTCTTGTATTTTGTTGTTCCCCTTTCTGTAATGAAACAACATGGTTGCAATTAAAATCAAGGAAATTTAATTTTGATAAAATGTTTACCTTTTGTTTACTTCGCTTGTCGTTTTATTCGGGACCTCGTTGCTCAGGAGGGTTTACCCTAGCCAGGGGCCCCTCCTTCCACCCTTCTGCCAAGGTTTTTGTTCCTTGCAGAGGTGGACGAGTTGGCGATGTTTATCGATCTGTTGACTAGACAGAAAGTGACATCGTTACCCATTGATTTTGACTCTCGCTTCTGTTTTCTAAATAAAACAGTGGAGGCCATTCGAGTGGTGGAGTTCCAACGATTCCTACACGATTGCAAAGTGAATACTTTGAATGTGTTTTTATTGCTTTAAGACTTGCATGTTTCAAATACATTGGTGCTCTTCATACTCACGTTTTCATTACACTAGTCTTTTTTTTTGCACCTAGCTATAGTATATCTTCAGTTTGGATGCATTCCAAGTTCTTTGAATCGGCTTGCCCTGCAATGTCTCGAGGTTGTAGGCACCAGTACTAGTCTTTATAGTGACTCGATAATGGCCTTCCCAATTAGGCGCGAGCTTTCCTTGTGAAGCATTCTTTAGACCGACGTCTGCCCGTCGGAGGACGAGTTCACCAGGCTCGAACTCCCTTGGCACGACATTTCGGTTGTACCTTGCTGCGATCTTTTGCTTGACTGAGATCTCGTTGAGTGCTATTAGTTCTCTGCATTCGTCGAGGAGGTCGAGTTCTTCTCGCAAGTACTGAAAGTTATTGATGCTTTGTTGGGGATATGAAGTCCTCCAACTTAACTCTCCAATCTCGACAGGAATGACGGCTTCAGTCCCGTATGTGAGACGAAATGGAGATTCTCCCGTCGTTGAATGTGGAGTTGTGTGATATGCCCAGAGCACTCGGGGAAGTTCTTCCGCCCAGTTTCCCTTTGCTTCGTCTAATCTTCGTTTCAAGCCTAAGAGAATAACCCTATTTGCGGTCTCAGCTTGACCGTTTGTTTGGGGGTTGTTCTGCCGAGGTGAAATGTTGTTTAATTCGGAGTTCTTCCAAGGTTTTTCGAAAACCTCGGTCTGCAAACTGAGTTCCATTGTCAGTGACTACGACCTTGGGAATTCCAAATCTTGTTAGGATATACCTCTTGAAGAACTTAATCAAGTTCTTCGTCGTTATCTTCGTCAGTGCGTCTGCTTCCACCCACTTGGTGAAGTAATCTACCGCCACAACTAGATACTTCACTTGACCTGGAGCCATTGGAAATGGTCCAAGGATGTCTATCCCCCACCAAGCGAAGGGCCATGGAGCGGAAAGAAAAGTCAGCTCTGCTGGAGGAGCCAAGTGGAGGCCGCCATGTCTCTGGTACTTATCGCACTTCTTTACGAACGACCTCGCATCTGCCTCTATTGTTGGTCAATAATATCCTGCTCGAAGGACTTTCTTCGCGAGGGAATGTCCGCCGAGGTGTTGCCCACATATCCCTTGGTGTACACTACCACAAAACACGGGATTACCGACGGTCTAAAGCCGTCGGTAATCCATAAAAGCCGTCGGTAGACCATATTTACCGACGGATAACCGACGGCCTAAAACCCGTCGGAAATATGGTCGTCGCAAAGGATTACCGACAGACTCTTCTTTGCCGTCGGTATTACCGACGGTTATACCCGTCGGTAAATGACGGTGTATTCCGACGGGCAAAGCCGTCGTTAGATTTCCGACGGACGTGACCGTCGGTCAAAGTGAAAAGTTTCCGACGGCATAGGTCGTCGGTAATCGGAATTTTTTTTTATTGATTAATAAAATATTTACTTTAATTAATTTTATTAATAAAATTAATAAAATTATTAACTAATAACCAAATTAATTTTATTCTTTAATTAATTAATTAATTTATTTATTTATTTGTTTAATTATAAAAATATTTTTATTAATAAAATTATTAATTAATAACCAAATTAATTTTATTCTTTAATTAATTAATTAATTAAATTATTTATTTGTTTAATTATAAAAATAATTTACTCTCATATTAAAAATATTTATTTATTAATTTAATTAAAAATTACTTGTAATTTAATTTAATTTAATTATTAATTGATTTCCATATATAAAAATGTGATAACGTAAACTAAAAAGTAAATTAAAAAAAGAAAACATAATAAATAAAAAAATTCAACGAATAAAAATCAGTAACTAAAATAATATCCGAAACGAAAAAAAAATGATATCCAAAAATATGAAAAAATATAAGTACAAACAGAACTAATAGTCCTGGTACTCCTGATCATGATCGAGATGCTCTACATCATCTGCATCATCGACATGACCATCAGTACGCGGAGGCGGAGGCGAGGCGAGGCGAGGCGAGGCCGAGGTCGAGACGAGTAGCCGCTGGCGAGCTAGCAACCGTACATCTCGCTCCGTGCCGCAAAGACTGAGTCAAAGCTCTGCCGCCGGGCCACGATCCGCTTCAACTCGGCTATCTCCTGGTCATCCGCGGCGAGCGACTGGGCAAAGACTACTACTCGATGACTCTCCAGTGTGTAGGCGGGCCCCTTTTTGTAGTTCTTTGGCAAGGTCACCGACACCATATAGGCGACCCTTCTTCTTCCGCCAACCACTTCCGCCAAACCTCGGCGGTGTAGATAGATCGTCAGGGCTCTGAGATGGAGAACATGATGAGCTCTGAGATCTAAGCTGAGACATCCTCGCCTCAAACTCCTCCTGTTAAACAAACAAATAAGTCAAATCTTTTATTTTTAACAAAACAATATAAACATTATTAAAAAAATATTTATTATATTTTATAATTACCTGAGTCCGCCTCGAACGCTCATCAACGAAATCATCAGTACTCCTCTTCGTATGAGTTGCAAGATGGAGCTCGTGCAACTGAACTTCTCTCCCCAACCTCCTCGACTGAGATTGTATTAATAAAAAAAATTAAATAAATAATAATAATAATAATAATAATAAAATAATAATAATAACAATTTTATAACACGCATAAGTCTAATCAAGGTCGCTACCGACCGACATCGCCTCCAGCAGTGCAAGCCGCCACCCTTCTCGTGAGGCCCTATTCTTCTTGGCCTTCGCTGGTCGCTGGAACTCGGGGGTGTTCCGTGCGCTACCACCGCCGCTGAGCTCGTCCCTATCCAACTGGTGGCGATCACGATGCGGGCATCTCAAGCATGTCGAGAAAGCGGTGGGAGGCCTTCATATGAAAATTCTTCTCCATCGCCTCCTCATCTTTTTCCTCCCAAGCAACCTCGCTCAGTATCAATATAAGACATTATTAAACATAATTGAAATTTACGAAAATAAAATAATATGCAATAAAATAAAAATTGCAGCTTACTCTGAAAGAATTAAACATATGGTCCCGCTCAAAATCCTTGATGTCCCAGGTGGGCCAAAACTCCTGGTAATTCTCCTCAATTGTTCTTTGTGATAGCAAACTTGGTGGCTTTGAGGGAAGAAACCTGAACAATAAAAACATGTTAAATAAAAAGAATATATATATATATACATATAAATTACTAATAACTCGAAAAAATTGCAAATACTTACCCTTTACCAGATGGCCTGATAAGAACTCGGCCATCATACAACATCTCAAGAGTGCCAGGCTCCTGGCCCTCCCCCTGCTCAAGAACCTCCTCCCGCTGAACCTCCTCGCTCCTCCCCGCCCCGCCTAACATCGGTGTCATCGTGTATGGCGTACTATAATCATGGTCGGACCGATGAGCATCGACCACCGGATCGAGCACAACATGGGAACTCAAGCGCCATGTAGGCTGCTGGAACCGGGGTGGGGATCATGTCAATGTGAGGCAAAGGTGCCGAACGTGCCCGAAGTCTATGTAGCTGGTGTCGAATGTGCCCGAGTGCTGTCTAGGTGGTGCGTAAGGTCGTCTAGGTGCATGAGGTGTATCAGTGTCTCGGCGTAGATGTACTAGGACGACGTGTAGATGACACCGCCGAAAACCCGATGAGGTCACACCTAATGATGGTCGGCCGACGATTTAGGGGGGTCGAGGGCGATCCCCTTCCCTTCCATTTACCACCACCGGGTGGTCCGGGGTCCGCCTCTGAACCTCGATGCCATATATGTCTATAGAGCAATTGAATAATATGAGTCATGAAATATTATATTTAAACATAACAATATTACAAATGAATTCCATAAAAATAAACAAGTTATGAAAATAATCGACAAATTAAAATATATTGTTACACATTAATTTCTCAAATTGTAAAAAGTTAAACAATTTCAATCGCCCATTCTCGCCCACTCAATTTGGCATCGTCTTGAGATCTTGATGGTTCTCGCCACTTCTTCATTTAATTCCTCATCCCCATCTACATCTTCATATGTGATTGGATTGTCACGTAGTCGAGTAATGGGTTCCACTTCATTTACTACATTGACATGAGATATCTCATCCACTTGATAAGCCACTTCTTCCCGTGTATCATCTCGCTTCAATGCGACCACGTGGTTTTATCTTTATTGCGACACACCAACCGTGTTTGTCCCTTCGAGTTGATGGATAAGGGACATAATACACTTGTCTTACATGTTGTGCCATGATAAACGGATCAAACATTTGGTATCTTACGCTCATGTGTATGTCAACAAGATTATATTTTCGATCCACTCTTGTGCCTCTATTTGACTGATCAAACCAATTACAATAAAATAGCACTATTTTTTTAGTATAGTCTAAAGTATTGTACGCCAATTTGCTACTAATTGACTTCAAACACAAGAGTGTGAATTGTGATAATGGCTTATATAAAAATTACGTAAAATAAATGACTGAATAATAAATAAAAACAAAATAAATAAAGTGCTTGAATGATAAAGAGACAGAGAGCAAAGAAGAGCACGCAGCAATTTATACAGTTCGCCACCAAACACCCCCTGTGGCCTCACGCCCCGGCCCCTCCAAAGCAAACCATCACTGTGGATTTTCACTAAAACACTAGCTTTTAAATCGTGTCAATAGAAACCTTTACAACTCTAAACTGCAGTAATACGTCAAGAGATATCACCTCTATGAACACCTTGGGATTCCTACCCAAAAATAAATGATTTTCACAAATAAAATGAGATTTAAAAAAGATACACTAATAGTCAGATATAACAAATTGGGTTCTCAAATAATACAACCCAAATTTGTAGAATAAAAAGACTTCGTAAAATTGTGCTCAAATAAGTGTGAGTGATGAAAATATTCGACAGAGTTTTTGGCACAAAAATTGCAATGCGTTGTTGTATTTTCGTGTTGTGAGAAAGAGCACAGCGTTGTTTATATTTATAGATCGACCGGAGGAGCGCTTCGCTGCTGAGTTGATTTGTCCGTTGGAAGATTTGACCGTTGCACAGGGATCTGTCCGTTGGAATGAATATTAAAAGGATTTGTCGTTGCAGGAAGACAGCCAGGCAGACGACCTCTGAAGACAGCTCGAAGACGACCTCGCCACACAGCTCGACAGACGACCTCGACAAAGCTCGGCATACGACCTCTGAACAGCTTGGCAAATGACCTCGGCACACGACCTCGGCACACAGCCTGCAGACGACCTCCTCATCAGCTCGGTCTTCATAGCTCGGCACGCGACCTCATCAGCACGACACGCGACCTCGGTAAGCGACCTCATCAGCTCGACACGGATCATCAGCTCGGCACCCGACAAGAGCTCATCACGCGGCCTCGGGACGCGACCTCACAAGCCTGTCACGCGACCTCCTCCTCAGTACGGCATACTACTTCCTCAGAGCTCAACATCCGACTTCCTCCTCAGCTCGACATCCGAATTACTCAGAGCTCGACATACGACTTTCAGATCTCGACACGCGACTTAATCCTCAGCTCGACATCCGAGCTCCTCAGTTCGACATCCGACACGAGATATGCATGTCAAAATTTTTTGTGCGTGTGTGATTTAATTTTAATCGAGTAGCTTTTATTACTACTTACAAATTGTCTTAATAAAGATAAATAAATACCCGTAACCCAAAAGACTTGAGAAACAATCATTCTTGATACGCTGCCTTTGTCAGATTCTTTTTCCACTTTTTGCACGCTTGACTATTCAGAAGTTCCCTTTGTCAAATCATCAAAACCATCCTCGCTGAGATGTATTCGCTGCATTTTTGATGATGACAAAACATCTCATGGAGGAATTTAGTAAAATATAATCATGATATAGCAATGAGATATAAGTACGGTTTTTCAATAAAAATATCGAGCTTTACACAATATTTAGAAAACTCCCCTCACACATGCATTGCTTTTTCAATAAAAGATATCGAGTTTAAGACAATATTTAGAAAACTCCCCTCACAATAGGCAATACTTAAAATATCACTCCTCAATCATGCATTTATGTAACTCTCCCCTTTTGGCAACATCAAAAAGTGGGAAAGACAAATAAAGCAAGGCATATATTCAGGATTAAACAAGCATATTTTGATAGTTACGTGATACCAAGTCAGGATGATGAGTCAAGTTGACATGATTAGCTAGTTGCATAAGACAAAATGCGCCACCCACTCATTATTCCAGACTTAAAGAAAATGGAAGGGGAAAAGACCAGATAAACTCGCGATAAAGCACACTCAAACGCCAAGTTAGAATTTATTCAAAAGAAAATGCAATCACAGCAATACTCAACGCACGACGTCTAAAATTCCTAACTCGGGTTCTTATAAAAAGAAGCTTTTTAGGCAAAGGTTTGCAAAAATATCTCAAGTTGTTTAGATGTTTCCACAAACTCAATCACACAATCTCCATTTTGAATACATGATTCTAATAAAATGGTGCCTAATTCTATATGTTTAGTCCGAGAGTTGATAAACCTGATTTTTAGTGAGGTTTATGGCACTAAGTATTGTCACACTTTATTGGAACAGCTAAATTAATCCCATAATCATTCAATCAAGTTTCATCCAAATAATCCAGGCAACAACTACCCGCCGTAACATATTCCGCTTCGGCAAGAAGGGACAAAGCCACACGCTTGCTTTACTATGCCATGAAACCAAGGCATTCCTGGCAAGTAAGGACATGTCCCACTAGTGCTTTTTCGTCCATTTTGCAACCCAAGCAAACTAATCCTGAGTACCCAATAAGTGTGCAACAAGACTAGCACCATAAACCCATGGCTCAGGTGCCAAACAGATATCTCATGATGCTTTATCACAAGAGATGTGATTCCTTAGGATTTGCTTGAAAACGCACACATACAAACACTAGACATAATATCCTGACGACTAGCAAAGGAGATAGAGAAGAGATCCTATCATACCTCTATACTTACTTACTTCGACCGACTTACCACCTCTTCATCTTGTCAAGATAGCAATACGATGTGCCTGGCTGAGTTGAGATTTCTGGCGTTGCTCATTCCAAATCTTTTTTAAGCAACTCCCTTGCAATATTTGGATTGATTTATAAAAATTCCTTCTTTTGTTTGTTTGATTTGAAGTCCAAGGAAGTAATTTAGTTCTCCCATCATCGACATTTCAAATTCACTTTGCATGATATCGAAAAATTCCTTACACAAGGATTCATTAGTAGCACCAAATATTATATCATCGATATAAATTTGAACAAGTAAAATGTCATGCTTTTTGTGTTTAATGAAAAGAGTTGGTATCAACTTTTCCTCTTTCAAAACCTTTTTCAAGTAAATATTTGCTCAACCTTCTCGTACTAAGCTCTTTGAGCTTGTTTTAAACCATATAAAGCCTTTTTCAATTTGAAAACATGATTTGGAAATTCAAAATTTTCAAAACCTGAGTGTTGATCAACATATACTTCTTCTTGAATAAAGCCATTAAGAAATGCACTTTTAACATCCATTTGAAAAAGTTTGAAATCCATGATGCATGCAAATGCGAAGCATGCTAATAGCTTCTAATCTAGCTACTGCATAGGTTTCATCGAAATCTATGCCCTCTTGTTGATTATAGCCTTTGCAACAAGTCTAGCTTTATTTCTAACAATGATACCGCTTTCATCAAGCTTGTTGCGAAGACTCCATTTGGTCCCAATGACTAGGTGATCTTTAGTGCCTAGGACAAGTTTCCAAACATCATTTCTCTCAAATTGATTTAATTCCTCTTGCATAGCAAGTGGTCCAATGCTCATCAAAGATGGCTTCATTGACGCTATTTGGTTCAATTCTGAGAGACAAAGGCCATATGATGACATGCATGATTAAGAGAGTTTCGAGTCGCTACTCCCTTTGAGATATCACCATTATGTTGTCAAGAGGATGGTTCTTTGAGACTCCATTCTTTGGAAGATTCGAGCGGCAGAGTTCGGCAGAGGTCCGAAGGACTCTTGATCCTCCTTTTGAACTTTTTGATCTCTCTGTTCCTCTAAATAGGTATCTCCAAATACTCGCAAAGATCATCAACACTTTCTTCATCAAGATTCAGTTAGATTCATCAAGTTAAACATGCACAGATTCTTCAACACCCAAGTTCTTTTTATTAAAAATTCAAAAGCTTTACTGTAAGTGGAATATCCAAGAAATAAACCTTCATCGCCTTTAGCATCAAATTTACTAAGGTTATTCTTACCATTGTTTAGACAAAACACTTGCATCCGAAAAACGTGAAGGTGGGAAATGTCGCTTCCTTCGTAGAGTTCATACGGTGTTTGTTTAAGGATCTACTTTATAAGAACTCGATTCATCACATAGCAAGCGGCTCACGGCCCGCCTCAAAAGTATTTAGGAAGGTTAGTCTCATCTGAGCATCGCCCTCGCTAGCTCTTCAAGAGACCGATTTTTTCCTTTCAACCACTCCATTTTTGTCATGTGTCCTGGAGCAGTAAAAGTTGTGATCAATGCCATTTTCGCGGCAAATGCTTCAAATGCTTCATTCTCAAATTCCCACCACGATCACTGACTGGAAGCAATGTTAAGTCCCTTCTCATTTTGTATAACCTTGCAAGTTTTCTAAAAGCATTAAAAGCATCATTTTTGTGAGAAATAAATAAAGTCCATGATACGAGAATTAGTCGTCACAATAACAAGAAAGATATAGTAATTCCACTCTCCTATGCCATAGCCAAGATTCATCCTCTTACTAATAAGACAACATGCATCATTCAAGGTATTTTATCTAAATCAAGCATATAGATATTTCCAATTCTAGGTCCAACTAAAACTCGACTTTTTATTAAAAGTTAATTTACGACTACGATTTTCAAGAATCAAATATAACATTATTGCTTTTCGTAAAAAGCTGACTAATACTTAGCAAGTTATGTTTCAAACCTTTCACATACAAGACATTCTCTATAATGGATTAGACTCTTACCAATAGTACCAATCCCAAGAATTTTACCTTGTTCTTGTCACCATACCTGACATAACCACTATTCTTAGGTACCAATGAGAGAACTTGCTTTTGTCTCTCACGTGCTTTGAACACCGCTATCAAGATACCAATTTAAGTCCTCGCTTTCCAAGCACACCTACAACAACAAATCATATTTTAACCTTTGGTACCCAAACCATCTGGGTCCATATGAGTTAGTCTCGTGCGTGCCCTTTGGAATCCACATATTTTGTCAACTACATTTTTATTCTTTCTAATATTGCAAAATGTAGTGCACCATTTCTACCACAAAGGAAAGCATTTAATGAAAGGACTACTGAGGGTTTGGTCAGATTGAAGAGTTTAAAAGATTTTTCATGAATTTTTGGATGATAACCTAAACCACTTTTCCAAAAGTACTTTTTGATTTCCTAACATAATGTTTAGATTATCTCTTCCCATCAGAATTTTGCAAAGAGTGTTATTTAAATCCTTAACCTTATTTTTCAAAACACTACACTCATTGCATTTTAAAACTTCATCTTTTTTATTTTCACAAGATACGGGAGAGAGTTTTAATCACAAAGAACTTGTTTTTCTTTAAGAATCACTATCTCTTTGCTTAAAATTTCAATTTTTGATTCAAGAGAAGAGATGGTTTTCTTAGAAGAAAGAACAATTTTTCCAAGTTTAATCGCTTCATTATCAATTCTTCACAAGCAAAGAAGTAATTCATCATAAGTTAAAGAAGAGTCGATCATAAAATTTACCTCATCTTCATCATGATTTGCCATTAGGACTAAAAGTAGCCTCTTTCATTTTCGTATTCATCAAGAATCCATATCATTATCATCCTGCAATGTAAGCTCTTTCTTCCCTTCAATCCTTTGGTGGTTTCTTGAAATTTCTCATTCCTCGCTTGGTTTGAGGACAATCGGTTTTATGTGACCTTTCTTTCCACACTTCAGAAAGGGTGTAGGATTAAAAGAAGTTGTTTCATCACTTTTCTTTTCGGAGTTCGGGAACTTACCTTCGCTTTCGAGTCTCATGAACCTTTGAATTTGGCTTAACCATTAGACTCATGTTTTCCCCATTATTTTCATCTTCAAGGAAATCACATTCGCCATCGCCGCTTCTCAATGCTTGCTTGGGGCATGAAGCCCTTTCTTTTTCTTATCGCCTTCTTCGCTTCCACGAGACGATTTAGTTCAATTTCATGTTCCTCGCACTTTCCAAACAAAGTAGCCAAGGTCATAGAAGATAAGTCTCTAGATCTCATTTATAAGAACCTTTATTGCCTAATTCCTCGTTAAGACATCTAAGAACTTTGTTAATCAAATCTTTCACATCAAGACTTTCCCAAGAAATCCAGACGCTTTATTATACGGATGAACCTTTTTGCATATCTTGTATGTTTTTCACTTGGTTTCATCCTAAATAACTCATACTCATGGGTTAATGTGTTCATTCGAGCCCTCTCTCGACTTCCTGTAGTACTCTTCACGGGTCAATGTAAGCGGTGTCCCACATTTCTTTAGTAGCCTTGCAATTTGAGACTTATAGAACTCATCGTAGTTAAAGGTATGATGATGTTCTTAGCCTTCAAATTGTATCGACCTTTTTTCTTATCATCTTCATTCAAAGGATCTTGGTTTGTCTACCACTCGCATCATTAATTGATTGGAGGACAAACGACCATTTTCCACAAAGATCCCAAATATCAAGATCAACACCTCAAGAAAGATTTCAGATTCTATCCTTCCAATAACCATACCCTCACCATTGAAAACGTCCGTTTCCTACAAGCTCCTCGTAATCGCTTTTCAAGTCATTCTCTCGAGACTAAGTCCTTTATACAAGAGTCTACCACGCCAATTGTTACCAATTGACTTCAAACACAAGAGGTGAATCGCGATAATGCTTATATAAAAAAATTACGTAAAAATAAATGACTAATAATAAATAAAAACAAAAATAAATAAAGTTTGAATGATAAAGAGACAGCAGAGCAAAGAAGAAGACGCAAAGAATTTATACAGTGCTCGCCACCAAACACCCCGTGGCCTACGCCCCTTCCCCCAAAGCAAACCATCATGGATTTTCACTAAACACTAGCTTTTAAATCAGTTCACTAGAAACCTTTACAACTCTAAACTGTAGAGAATACGCTCAAGAGATATCACCTCTACTTAACACCTTGGGATTCCTACCCAAAAATAAATGATTTTCACAAATAAATGAGATTTAAAAAGATACACTAATAGTGCAGATATAACAAATCGCTCAAATAATACAACTCAAATTCTCAGAATAAAAAGACTTTAAAATTTTCAAATAAGCGCGAAGTCGATTTAAAAATATTTCGACAGAGTTTTTAAGACAAAATTAAGATCAAGGTTGTCAGATTTTCGTGTAAGTGAGAAAGAGCACAGCGTTGTTTATATTTATAGACCGACTGAGGAGCGTTTGCCCGTTGAGTTGATTTGTCCGTTGGAAGATTTGACCGTTGCACAGGATCTGTCCGTTGGAATGAATATTAAAAGGATTTGTCGTTGCAGGAAGACAGCTAGGCAGACGACCTCTGAAGACAGCTCGGCAGACGACCTCGCCACACAGCTCGACAGACGACCTCGACACAGCTCGGCATATGACCTCTGAACAGCTCGGCAAAAGACCTCGGCACACGACCTCGGCACACAGCTCTGTATACGACCTCCTCATCAGCTCGGTCCTCATAGCTCGGCACGCGACCTCATCAGCACGACACGCGACCTCGGTAAGCGACCTCATCAGCTCGGCACGTGACAAGAGCTCATCACGCGACCTCGGTACGCGACCTCATAAGCTTGACACGCGACCTCCTCCTCAGTTCGACATACTACTTCCTCAGAGCTCAACATCCGACTTCCTCCTCAGCTCGACATCCGATTTACTCATAGCTCGACATACGACTTCCTCAGATCTCGACACGCGACTTAATCCTCAGCTCGACATCCGAGCTCCTCAGCTCGACATCCGACACGAGATATGCATGTCAAAATATTTTGTGCGTGTGTGATTTAATTTTAATTGAGAGCTTTTTATTACTACTTACAAATTGTCTTAATAAAGATAAATAAATACCCAGAACCCAAAGACTTGAGAAACAATCATTCTTCGAGCACGCGCCTTTGTGATTCTTTCCACTTTCGACTGGCCGACTATTCAGAAAGCCTCCCTCATGTCAATCATCAAAACCATCCTGTCAAGGCATGTATTCACAAATTCATATATATGTTGAATCACGCCGTAAAAGTCATCTTCACCTCCATCTGTGGCACCTTTTACATAAACCCCGCTGTTAACTGTTTTTTCCCCCTCTGTTTTTGACTGGGTTTGGAATTTGTATCCATTTACAAAGAATGTGTGCCATTCTTTTACACGTGATTTAGGACCATGAGATAAATTTCTCAAGTGTTGGATTTTAGCGGATTACGCCTCGCTATACACTGTGTACACACCATGTGCAAACAAATTATGGTTCCTATTTTCAAACAATATTTTTGTATTTTCAAACAATAAATAATAATAATAATATATATGACGACTCAAAAACATACCTGGTTCCTAAACCACGTTGGGAAATATTCATGAATATAGGCGTAAGAGTCTTGTACGGCTTGTGGGCTTAGTTAACAAGAATGCCCTGATCAAGTCATTATCAAACAAATGATCAAGAGCAATTGTGGATTAAAGAAATTGAAAGTGGTCAAAATGATACATACGTTAGATACGGTGATACTTACGCACGGTTTATCAACACGTGAACGTGGGTGACTTCCACACTTCGCCAGTTATCCGATTATCCACCTCCTTTCCACCATGACAGGAAAGGCAAAATCTTGATAAGGTAAGCGGGTGTCTTTCACTTTCAATTTCTACTTCGTTCCTACTATTTGTTGGTGTCGGCATGAAGTTCGTAAAATAATGGGAGCAGAAATGGATTGTCTCACGGTGTAAGTAAGTTGCACAAATAGATCCTTCAACCCTGGCCTTATTTTTCACCGACCGCTTTGAGTCACCCATAAATCTACAAAATAACAACGTTGATGATAAAAATTGATACATTTAACCCTTCAAATAAATATTTATTTCTGAGAATACTTTATTATAGTACCTTTCGAATGGATACATCCATCTGTATTGAACAGGTCCACCAAGCCTAGCCTCACGTGCAAGATGCACTGCCAGATGCTCCATACAATCAAAGAAAGCGGGGAAATATTCTCTCCAACTTACAAAGAATGACTGGTATGTTCTGTTCCATCCTTATGAGATCATCCTCTCTCAATGTCGCAGAACACAAATCTTTAAAGAATTGGCTGAGTTCAGTCAGTGGATTTAAAACATTTGACGGCAAGGAACTAAATGCAATAGGAAGTAAACACTCCATGAATACATGACAATCATGGCTTTTCATCCCAATCATGGTTCCTTTGTTCACATCGGCACATCTTGCCAAATTAGAAGAATAACCATCTGGCATCCGAAGTTCTTTTATCCACCGACAGACTGACTTGGCTTCCTCAGCAATTAAAGAGTAACAGGCTTTGGGTTTCAGGGTCTTCCCATCCGACCGATTCGTCAAATGCAAGTCCTTTCGCCTACAGTAAAGTGGTAAGTCTAGTCTGGCCTTCTCATTGTCTTTTGTTTTTCCTCTGACGTTCATCACTGTGAGAAAAACATTGTCAAAAAAGTTCTTCTCAATGTGAACGTGAACACAAGAAGGGGGGGTTGAATTGTGTTCAAAACTTTTCGCAAACTTAATGTTAAAAACACTTAGAATAAAAGTTTCTCAAAAACTGTTTGTTAATCGGACGGTGAAAATAAACCGGACGCTGAAAATCAGTTTGTGAAACTTGTTTTTAACTCAACAAGATAGAAATGAATAGAAAGCAGTAAAGCAAGAGACACAAAAATTTATACTAGTTCACTGCCAAACTGGTAGCTACGTCTAGTCCCTTCGTTCCTGAAGGATTTTCCACTATAATCAGACTGATTACAATTTCCTCAAGAGTATTCTACTGTCAAAACTTGACAATACTCTCAACTTCTCAAAACGACTCAGTACAGTCGAGCCTTTGAGGATACAGCCTAAACTAGGCCAAAACAAACTTATACAAGTGAGTTGAAATACAGTTGAAAATAACTCTCACAGAGAGGATAAAAGATTAAGCTCAACTAAAGAAAAACTTTCTTAAAGAAAGGGTCGGACGCTGAATTCAGTTCAGTAGTCCACAGACTTGATTGCTCATGAAGCGATGTATGTTCTCGTGAGAATTTCAGCAAGCTTTTTCACAGAATGTTCTCTCTCTATTTTTCTTCAATGGATACCATGAGGTATATATAGGAGTTCCAAGGATATGACCGTTAGAGTAAAAATGGCTCCCAACCATTGACTAAAGTAAATTCAAAAATGCTGTCTCTATCTTGCTTTGTAGAGAATGTCCCAGTAGTCCATGTTACCGTTTTTCTTACTTGTACGATTTTTGTCTTGTAGTTAAAGATTTCAACTTTGATATCTCGTACACCGATTTTAGCGCTCAAGATCAATTTTGAAATCCGTTCCAAAGACTTCTGAGAGGTAGAGCAGCAACGTGACTAACACGTGATTTGAAGTGAGGTTCAGACGCTCGCTCAGAGTTGGAAGTTCGGACGCTCGTTCAAAGTTGGAAGTTGGGACGCTTGTAGCAATAGGATAAGCATAGTGTATAAAGAGGAATTTCCAGACGCTCACTAGGATGAGCCGGATGCTGACAAATAGAATGAATCCTTCTCTTGAGAATTACTTTCTTCTTGCTTGAGTGGCTTAGAATATACGTATTATTAGTATCTGCACATTTCAAGAAATGTTAGAACATAAATTGTTCTCTTGTGAATATTTTGTTATCATCAAAATTAATGAGGGTCTAAACTTCTCAATCGTTTAGGTTCCAACAATCTCCCCCTTTTTGATGATGACAAACATCTAAGGTTGATGAACAATTTATTTTCAAAAAGACATTAAGGTCTCCCTGAATTTATGATTTAGATATATAAGAACAATTCAGGTTTTAAGGTTATTGTCGATAAACAAATTCATTTAAGTGATTACGAAAGATTCGTAAATGTATCGAGCGAGATATTTAATACGAAGTGAGATCGGATACCAAATAGATTGATTTAATCAAAGTATATTTCATTGTACCAAATAAAATTTATTAAACAATATAAGAGCACTAGATCAAAGAATATTAGCGCATACAGATGCTATGTATGAAGTGCTATGCATGAGACTTGAGTTCTAGTGTATCCATCTGACGCTGGATAATCGAATGGTGAATAATCGATTCTCCCGTGTTCATTATACCTTTCTTTGGTGTTCATCATACCTTTTGCTTTCCTCCCCGTTTTGTCATCAGACAAAAAGAGTGTAAAAACACATCATAGTCAAAATACTACTTAGAAAAATTTGAGCAAAAGCGGATAATTAGATCAAAAACAGTTATATATATAATTGTATCAACCAAATAAAACATATTTTATATCACACACAAAAAAATATTTCAAGGGTTTTGAAGAGGTGGAGGATGGATATTGTGACGTTCGTAGAGTAGCTTGATCTGATTTCGGTGAGTAACTTTCAAGTTTGTAGCCTTCATTTCTTCAAATGCTCTTGGAATGGTGACCATCTCAACTACAGTAGAAGTAGAAGGTCGACTTTTTGGTACAGATGCAGACTTCATCTTACGATGCTCTGCAAGCACCCAGTTGGACAACTCAGTCTCAAATCCTTCTTCTTTTGAGCTCTTAAGAAGAATCCATCATTTGGTATAACCCATTTGATGAAGTTTCCGAAGTCTTCTTAGCTCGGATTCATGCGAATCTCCCATCGATGCTTGACATCTTACGGATACTGACAAAATCATGAAGATGGTTTCTCTATGACGAACAACATCGGTGTGTAAGAGTCAAATCTATCTCCAGCGTCTTCTCCCCATAAGTTTCTGATAAAGACACTCAGAGCTTCATAAGTGAAGGAGAGTGCTTCATTTTCGGCCAGGTAAATTCTTCTCAGAATTTCCCTGTCATATTCTTCAACCACAAAGGGGGCGAGACGTGGTAATAGGGCTTTGGCTTTCCACGATTCAGACCATTGACTCCACGTAAACCCAATATCGAAGAGTTTAGTCACAGCAGCCCATTGGTTATTGATCTTCATGCAGTCCAAGGGTCTGATTACTGAGCATCTGAACACATCATCGAAGTATACTGTTCCGAAGTTGATGTCAGTAACTTTGCTGATTTTCCCAACAGTAGGAATAGTGGCCTTTTCAGCATTGCAGCAGCTTGAGGAGCCAGTTCTCCATTCATCTTGCTTCAGAGAAGTCAGGTAGAACCTTCTGGCGTGATCCTCAGAAATCTTGGCAATAGGAAGCTGTGAGAAATCCTTAATATTGTACTTTGTAGGTGCCTTCTCATATTCCTTTAGCCCTATCTTGCTGAAAGGCTGCTTCCCTGGAGCGGGTTCCTTCCTTTTCCCAGGAATAGACCAAGGTAGTCACCTTTGTCTATATGGTACTATCTTGACAGAGACAGATGATGGGTCTCGATATTGCCTTATAACTTCAAGCCTTTTCTGCTCAAGGCAATGTACCATGAAGGCAGCTTCATCATCTGTTATCCACCTTCCACATTCTTCCAATGTGAGTGGTTCAGACTGAGGAAGGGATAGAGGAAGATCGACAGAGAAAGGAATTGCCCTGCTTCCTGAAGCTGGTCTCAACCTTCCTTTGAAGGACATTTGGACGAGGCCATCTCCATCCTTGAGGGTTGCACTTATAGGATCGGTAATCTCCAATCTGGCAGCTCCAGAAGTGAAGGTTTTTAGATGCCAGGTTGAGGGACGGTTGTAGATGCTGTTATATATCTCATACTTTACAAACCGAGGTTTGTATGAGATATTTTTCTTTTCACCAGCGTCTGTTGGTTTTATGGTAAGGGTAAGTAAGGTGGGGGTGGCTTTGGTGATCTTATAGGCTTTTGGTGAGTGGGGTTTGAATGGATTAATGGGAGGTGTTTTGAAAAGGAGGTTAAATGGATGAGAATGAAGCTTGGAAATGTATGTAGTGAGTGAAGTGTTTGGGAAAATTTGGGGTAGGTTAAGATTGAGTGTAGTGGATGATGGTTGGATAATGGAGGTTTTCTGTGTAAGGGTTTGATGTTGTGATGGTTGTGCAAAGGATAGTGGTGGAGCAGGAATAGTATCAGATTCAACAACAGATCTGATTCATCGGGAGAATTCGGTACCTTTGGTTCAGGTTCGATTGCCTGGCCGATCTTTTGAGCACGCACGAGGCGAGATCTTTGGAGGCGGATCTTGAATGTCCTTCTTACGTTGTCCGGATCTTTGAGGCTGGCTTCTCGGCTTACGGTTTGCTCCTCTTCCTCGAACCTGGTGATGGGAACGAGATCCTCATCTTACGGTTCCTCAAAAGTAGGTGCGAGGAGCCACCTTACATTTTGTTCTTACGGTCTCTCGAAGGAGACTCAGCGTGTCTTTTCTCACCAGGCTTTGAGCTTCTGGTGGTTGTCTTTTCCGTTTCCTCTTCCTGTTGCTCAACTTTCACTTTCTTCATCATGGGCCCAGTAAGCAATTTCATTCTTACTAGGCTGTTGACTCCAAAAGTGTCAGGAATCACAATGTTATCAGCACCAAAATACTTTGCCTTCACTTGATCTGGTAAAGCTGTCAGCTTGTTTATGACCAGATTCTTGTCCATCATTTTGGTGAGCAAGACACCATACGGAATGAACTTGTAGGTGTTCTTCTTGTCAGCAACACCTTTTCTTGAGTTGACAAGAGCATTGACCAGGTTATTGTAGATTAACCTTAGCGGTTTCTCACCTTGTTGCCCGCCATGAAGTGTCTCGGGATGAATTTACGCTCGTAGTTGACAATATCACTAGAGCCGACCTTTAACAGGGCGCTCTTGGTGATAATCTTATGAAGAACTACGAAATGACATTTCAGATTCTTGGCAAGAGGAGTTACACCAGCATTCTTTCATTTCTTGGTAGTTTTCAAACAGATCGTTGTTGACCTTCTCAATCCCATGGAATCGTCGGCCCATTACGAATAGAAGACGATGCCTTCACACGGACACCCGGTAACTTTAGAAATGTTTTTGATGGTAAGGACAAACTTGAATCCTTTCACTTTGTTCCTTCAATGATACCACCTTTGTGTAGCCGAACATTTCCCAGGAATTCTTTAATCGCCGTCACGGAACCTCAACCGGGTTCCGGAAGAAATCTTGTTCCCGACCCATTGCCTTGAACCCTTTGAAGAAGTCGAAGCCGTAAAGTTTGAAGCTTTCCAAATCGACTCGATTTTCCATCAAGACTTTTGCTTCAGACATGGTGTTAGAGATAGCTGTATATTTAGAAGTTGGTACTCGACCATGAGTGCAGTTGAGAAATGGAGGCGATGAAGGTTTTAGGGTTTAAGCACAGAGAGAGAGAGAGAGAGGGAAAGAGAACGAGTACGTCTTTAGCAGAAAACAGAGAGTGGAGCGAAAGAAGTGGAGTAGTGGGAAGGACATAGACAGTAGTACAGTACTTTTTCAAAAACCGCTACGTATTTCCACGTGAAATTTAAATCAAAAAGAAAAGAAAATAAAAAAATTCGCTTTTCATTAAATGCGGACGCCAAAATAAAAGTAGAAAATTTTATCGAAGAACGTAAATAATCATGACTCAGTAGGTATGATGAGACGCTTGAGTCCGTAACACGTGTGACACGTGTGGGTGTGCTCGGACGCACACAATCCGACTTACCGGATGATGAGTTATGATGCGTATGACAAATAAGATGCAGATGCACATACATGCTTACGTCATATCAGATGCTGAAATTTAGCTTATTATCAGACGCTGAGATTAATCATTCTTTTATAAGATGAAAGTTTAAATTCCTTCTTATAAAATTGAATCTATCTTCATGAGGGTTTTGTAAATATGTCACCCCACCGATGATCGGTGTCTACAAATTTTATTTCTAAAATACCCTACGAACATAGTCTCTTATAAAATGATCCTTAATTTCATTGTGGTTTGCTCTAGAATGCCATATTGGTTTTTTTGTCAGACATATGGCAGATGTATTATCACAGAAGATAAGAATGTTACTCTCTTTTATCAAGTAGTCTTCAAGTTGATACTTCATCCACGAAGTTGAGAATCGCAACTTCTTGAGATGTATTCAAACCTGCCGTTGAGAGTGCTATTGTACTTTGCCTTTTGCTTGACCAAGACACAAGATTAGCTCCAAGGAATTGGCGGCCTCCACTTGTGCTTTTCTTTCAATTCGATCTCCAAAGAAAGTCAAGATCACAGAAACCTACTAATTGGTAATCTTTTGATTTCTTATAAAGCAAACCAAGATTAGTAGTTCCTTGTAAATATCTAAATATTCTTTTAACAACACTTATGTGTGATTCTCTAGGATCTGATTGAAACCTAGCACACAGGCAGACGCTGAACATAATATCAGGTCTTGAAGCCGTAAGATAAAGTAGAGATCCAATCATACCTCTGTATAGCTTCTGATCTACCTTCTTACCAATTTCATCTTTACTGAGAGAGCAGGTAGGATGCATAGGCGTGCTCATCGGCTTGCAATCCAGCATCTTGAATTTCTTCAATAATTCTTTGATGTATTTGCTTTGATGAATATAAATACCATCATTGCATTGCTTGATTTGTATTCCAAGGAAGAACTTCAATTCTCCCATCATGCTCATCTCAAATTCAGCCTGCATAAGCTTAGAAAATTCTTTGCAAAGGCTTTCATTAGTAGCTCCAAAAATAATATCATCAACATATATTTGGACAAGTATGAAATGCTTGTTTGAGGTTTTTCTGAAAAGAGTTGTGTCAACTAAACCTCTAGTAAATCCATTTTCCATTAAAAAGGAACTTAGTCTATCATACCATGCTCTGGGAGCTTGCTTAAGACCATATAGTGCCTTTTTAAGTTTAAAAACATGTTCAGGAAATTCAATATCTTCAAAACCAGGAGGTTGTTTGACATAAACTTCTTGATTATAAAACCATTTAAAAAGCACTTTTCACATCCATTTGATATAAAGTTATCTCATGATGTCTTTGCAAAAGAAAGTAAAATGCGAATTGCTTCTAATCTTGCAACAGTGCAAAAGTTTGATGAAATCAATACCTTCTTCTTGTGAGTAGCTTTGAGCAACTAACCTTGCTTTATTTCTCACAACCTTACCGTCTTCATCAAACTTATTTCTAAATACCCATTTAGTGCCAATAGCTTGCTTATCTTCCTGGTAGAGTGACTAGCTTCCGGACATCATTTCTTTGGGCCGATTTAACTCATCTTGCATGGCTAGAATCCACCCTTCATCTTCCAAGGCTTGATCAATCGTCTTAGGTTCCATCTCGGAGAGAAGTGCTGAAGTCAGCATGCTCCTTGAAAGAGGATCCGGTTCGTACTTTATCACCAGGTTCTCCTAAGATTTGATCTTTTGGATGATTGGTCTTGTACTTCGACTTTTTCTTGCTTGACTTCAGCAGGTAGAATTCTTCGTCTTTTCACCACCGGATGATGAAGATGTATTTTCACCGTCTGGCTTTTCACCTAGGTTTAAATCTGAAAATAACTCATCTAGCTCGACATTGCGATTGTCGGGCTTCTTATCATCAAACTTGACATGAATGGACTCTTCATTGTCAAAGTTTCTTTGTTGTATATTCTAAAAGCTTTAGATCTTTGAGAATATCCCAAAGATTCCTTTGTCGACTTTGGAATCAAACTTACCAAGTCGATCTTTAGTATTCAAGATATAACAAATCCAAACAAAAGAAAGAAAGTAAGAAATGTTTGGTTTTCTTCCTTTCCACAATCCATAAGGAGTCTTATTCAAAATAGGTCTTATATAAATTCTATTTTGAATATAACAAGTCGTGTTTATCGCTTCGCCCAAAAATGTTTGTAATATCGACTTCATTGATCATGGTCCTGGTCATTTCCTGGAGGGACCTATTTTTCCTTTCTACAACACCATTTTGTTGAGGTGTTCTAGGAGAGGAGAAATTGTGGGAGATGCCATTTTCTTCACAAAATGTTTGAAAGTTCTCATTTTCAAATTTTCCCCCATGATCACTTCTAATAGAGGAAATGCAAATGCCTTTTTCATTTTGAACTGATTTGCAGAAAACAGTAAATACCTTATAAGACTCATCCTTGTGGGCAAGGAATTTAACCCATGTCCATCTAGTAAAATCATCAACAATGACTAAACCGCATTTCTTTCCAACTAAAGAAATTTGTCCTTGTGGGACCAAAAAGATCAAGATGTAAAAGTTCAAGTGGTCTAGAAGTTGAAACAACATTTTTTAAATGAAAAGAGGTTTTAACTTGTTTTCCCTTTTGACAAGCTTCACAAAGGGCATCAGATTTGTACTTAAGATTTGGTAAGCCTTTAACAAGATTGTGCTTGTTTAACTTTGAGATTAACCTCAAGTTGGCATGACCTAATCTTTTGTGCCAAATACATTGCTCATCTTCAACAGACATAAGACACTTGACATCTTGTTTTTCAAGTTCAGAAAGATCAACTTTATAAACATTTTGTTTCCTCTTTGCTGTAAAGAATGTTGATCCATCATTTTTGCTCTTTACTAAACATCCAGTTTCTGTAAATATGACTTCATAACCATTGTCACATAATTGACTTATGCTAAATAGATTATGTTTCAGTCCTTCAACATATAAAACATTATCAATAGAAGGAAGAGAGCCTTTACCTATCCGACCAATTCCAACTATTTTACCTTTCTGGTTTCCTCCGAACCAACAAATCCAGCTTCTCTAGGTCCTAGTTCTTGGAACATATGCTTTTCTCCCGTCATGTGACGCGAGCATCCACTGTCTAAGTACCAGGATTGGTGTGTTGACTTTGTTGCTAAGCATGTCTGCAACATAGATTATTTTATCTTTAGGTACCCATATCTTTTTGGGTCCTTTCTTGTTAGTTCTAGAAGGAGGCTTATCCTTCTTAGTTTTAAAAACATTACATGCACTTTTTAAATGACCAGATTTATTACAGTAAGTACAATGTAAGCATTTACTATGGCTATGGGATTTATCAGATGCTGAATTATTTTCCAAAAGGGTTTCATCTGGTATATAGCCAAGACCATGAGTTGTCGTTTATCGACACCCGGATCATTGAAGCTTGCTTGCTTGAGTTACACTCTCTGCAAGAAACTTTTGAAATGCTTGTTCGTAGTCATTTGATTTGCAAATAGGATTGCTTGTAACTCTGAACTCTTAGCTTGAGAGCTCTCGACTTACGGTTGCTTGCTAGCTTCCAGACATCGGTTATCCACCAGGCGCGATTTTCGATTTTAAACACGGTTCTCTTTAATGAGTACATAGTTTTTATTGCGTAAAGAATGAAAATCTTGTGATAGTTTTAAATATTTCTTTTTCAAATTCTTGTACTTGAGAGAGAGTGGCGAGTCCTTAAGAAGATCATCAAAAGCAAGTTGAAGTTGAGTAGAGTCATATACTATTACCTCTTCAACATCTTCTTGACTCAATGTCCGTGTATGCGCCATGAGAGCAATGTGAGCTTCTTCTTTATCTTCCTCGAGAGGAGGATAAGTCAAGATCTTCCCATGTTGCCATGAGACCTTTCTTCTTTTTCTTGAAGGAGCTTCTTGTGGACTTCTCTTTAAGATTAGGACACTCGGATTTGAAATGTCCAGGCTTCTTACATTCATAGCAAATGACTTGGGCTTTGTCTTTGCTCTCCTTCTTGTCCTTTGAATCTTTCTTACGAAACTTCCTTCAAGTTTCTTTTCTTCCACATTTTCTGGATCTTCTTAGATATGAACGCTAGCTCATCATCTGATTCATCAGAATCTCCTTCTGACGTTTCATCGTCTGATTCTTCTTCTTCAGCCTGCAAGGCTTTTGAAGTACTAGGTTTATGATGATTGACTTTTAGAGCAATAGACTTACTCTTCTTGGTAGGTTCTTCTTCATTTAGCTCAAGTTCATGAGTTTTCAACGAACTCATAAGATCTTCAAGTCGAAGAACATTTAGATCTTTTGCTTCTTGAATAGCAGTGACTTTGGGTCTCCACTGCTTAGTCAAGCTTCTTAAGATCTTTCTAACATGATCAGGTGTAGTATAGCTTTTTCCAAGGGCCTGACCCATGAACTAGTGTTTGGAACCTTCCAAACATAGTTTCAATGTTCTCTCCATCTTCCATTTTAAATAGTTCATCTTTGGCGAACCATCATGTTAGCTTTTGTTTCTCTTACTTGGCAGAGCCTCATAAGACAAAACAAGAGAATCCCAGATTTCTTTGGCGATATCAAACTTGCCACATTTGTCATATTCTCTTTCTGTCATAGCACGGATGAGAATAAATCTACCCTTCTGGTTTGTTTGATATCTCTTCTTACGATCATCGGACCAATTTTCCCTAGGTATTGCAACACCAAGGGCATTAGCGGGAGAAATGTATCCGCCTTCAATTATATCCCACAAATCAAGATTTTGTGCCTCAATGAATGCTTTCATCTTATCTTTCCGGTAATCAAATTTTTCTCCATTGAATAGAGGAGGGCGGTTCATATGACCACCTTGATACATGTTCACAATATAGAATCTTTTCTCTTGACACTTTGTTAAGTGCTCAACCAAGAGGCCGTGCTCTGGTACCAGTGAATGTGAACACAAGAAGGGGGGTTGAATTGTGTTGAAAACTTTTCGCAAACTTAATGTTAAAAACACTTAGAATAAAAGTTTCTCAAAAACTGTTTGTTAATCGGACGATGAAAATAAACCGGACGCTGAAAATCAGTTTGTGAAAACTTGTTTTTAACTCAACAAGATAGAAATGAATAGAAAGCAGTAAAGCAGGAGACACAGAAATTTATACTAGTTCACTACTAAACTGGTAGCTACGTCTAGTCCCTTCCGTCCTGAAAGATTGTCCACTATAATCGGTGATTACAATTTCCTCAAGAGTATTCTCTGTCACAACTTGACAATACTCTCAACTTCTCAAAACGACTCGATCTGGTCGAGCCTTTGAGGATCTGACCTAAACTAGGCCAAAACAAACTTATACAAGTGAGTTGAAATCTGATTGAAAATAACTCTCACGAGAGAGGATAAAAGATTAAGCTCAACTAAAGAAAAACTTTCTTAAAGAAAGGGTCGGACGAATTGATTCGGTAGTCCAGAGACTTGATTGCTCACGAAGCGATGTATGTTCTCGTGAGAATTTCAGCAAGCTTTTTCACAGAATGTTCTCTCTCTATTTTTCTTCAATGGATACCATGAGGTATATATAGGAGTTCCAAGGATATGACCGTTAGAGTAAAAATGGCTCCCAACCATTGACTAGAGAAAATTCAAAAATGTTGTCTCTATCTTGCTTTGCAGAGAATGTCCCAGTAGTCCATGTTACCGTTTTTCTTGCTTGTACGATTTTTGTCTTGTAGTTAAAGATTTCAACTTTGATATCTCGTACACCGATTTTAGCGCTCAAGATCAATTTTGAGATCCGTTCCAAAGACTTCTGAGAGGTAGAGCAGCAACGTGACTAACATGTGATTTGAAGTGAGGTTCAGACGCTCGCTCAGAGTTGGAAGTTCGGACGCTCGTTCAAAGTTGGAAGTTCGGACGCTTGTAGCAATAGGATAAGCATAGTGTATAAAGAGGAATTTCCAGACGCTCACTAGGATGAGCCGGATGCTGACAAATAGAATGAATCCTTCTCTTGAGAATTACTTTCTTCTTGCTTGAGTGGCTTAGAATATACGTATTATTAGTATCTGCACACTTCAAGAAATGTTAGAACATAAATTGTTCTCTTGTGAATATTTTGTTATCATCAAAATTAATGAGGGTCTAAACTTCTCAATCGTTTAGGTTCCAACACAATGTGCATAACATCAAGGTTGTGTCTCAATAAATTATCTCTCCAGTATGGCAGATCCCAAAAAATACTTCTTTTTGTCCAATTATGCCATTGTCCATATCCTTCAAATCGATCCAATTTGCCAAAATCTGTGATTTTGGGCAGTTCCATTACCCTTTCCCAGATCTGTTCTGGTGTCAACCTTGGGGGCGGGCCATCTAATTCAACTTCCCCCTTCTTGAAAGCGTTCTTATTCCATCTAAATGCATGATCATCGGGTAAAAACATGCGATGTGAGTCAAACCAAGAACTCTTCCCCCCAAATTTCAAGGTAAAGGCCTTTGTATGCTCCATGCAATGTGGACATGCCATTTTACCATGAGTACCCCAACCAGACAACATGCCATATGCAGGGAAGTCATTAATGGTCCACATCGGCCGCCTCATTGTCAAATCCCTCTTTCGTGCAATATCGTCCGTCACAACACCATTCCACAACCTTTTGAGATCGTCAATAAGAGGCTCTAAATAGATGTCAATACCATCTGTCGGATTATCCGGACCGGTATAACACAGTCAAGAACATATAAGGCTTAGACATGCACATTTCGGGAGGAAGATTGTATGGGTAACGATAATCGGCCAACAAGAATAAGGTTTCGCCGTGGATTGAACATACTGGGGTAAAACCATCAGAGCATAAGCCAAGTCGTACATTACGTGGATCTGCTGCAAAATCAGGATGCACACGATCAAAGTGCTTCCAAGCTTCACCATCAGAAGGGTGGCACAACATACCTGAAGTGCTTCTATTCTCAAAGTGCCATGTCATTTTGTCTGCAGTCTGTGGTGATGCAAACATTCTCTATGACCTTGGAATAATTGGCAAATAAAACATTGCCTTCACTGGAACTAGTTTTTGTCTACCCGTCCGATTATTAGTATGTGACATATACCTAGGCTCACCACAAAATTTGCATTCAACTAGCGCACCATCATTTTTACCAAACTCATTGTCGTAATACAACATACACCCTCTCACACAACAATCAATCCTTTTAGATTCCAGCCCCAACTTGGACACTAAGCTTTTAGCCTCGTAATAACTTTTTGGCAAACCATCTTTGATAGGTGACGAGTCCAACATCATTTTTGTTACGAGATCCAAGCACACTTCGGTAGCACCACAATTGGACTTAAGAGCTAAGAGCCTCACACACATTGGTAACTTAGAGTCTGTAGACCCTTCAAACAATGGCTTATTTGTTTCTAACAATAGATTATAAAATTTTTGTGCTGTCTCATTTGGAAGTTCATCTGTGTCATCATACTGTTGCTCCTCGAATAACACGTTCACTCCCAAGGCATCACAAACCATATCTTGCATCAATTCAATCTGCTCACCACATCCCGAATCTACGTAACTGCTTGAAGCACCTTCGCAATTATCACCAACCCCTAAATCAACGTGAGGCAACTTTTCACCATGTGTAGTCCAAATCCAGTAATTAAGCCTAAATCCAACTGAATACAGGTGGTGCGTGACCTCACTTGGGCTCTTAATCCTTTTGCAATCGTAATTAAAGCACGGACATCTAATCCCTCCATTAGTTTTGAAATCTTTATGTGCCATTGCGACTTGGACAAAGTACGCAACCCCAGTGCAAAAATCTGGTTTCAAACCCCCTCTCCCCGGATACAACCTATCGTACATCCAACTACGACTCGAAAGAAAATATTCCATCTTCTGCATGTCAAAAAAAATGACAATTTCAAGAAGACGACGTTCTTACAACCGCTCTCTTTCTTTAAATGGTATGACTTATCCCATTCGAGAAAAAACTTTTCAAAACTCGTATAATAATCATTCCTTAATTCTCGTATCTTATACTTGACAAAATTTATTGACATTTCCCATTGGTCTCTCGAGTACACAAAATGAACGCATTATGAACACCGCAATCAAGTATGCACCAGAGAACAAAAGGAAATGAATCGAACGAAATTTCATCAAATATAAAGATACGAGAATTAAGCAACAACTATTATACGAGTAAAGAAAAAGTTTTTTCCCAAACTGTCCGAGCTTGGACAATTCAAGGTTCAATATACAATGAGCACATGGTACCCTAAAAGAGTATATGAACTCAATAATATATTAAACCTCAAGCGAAGCTAAGGCTTCTCTCCGATACTAATAACAAATATCAAACATCCATTCGATCAATGATTAACATAACAATTAGACAAGCAGAAGTGACAAGGGTAAAATTAGTTTTATTATATATATATATATATAATAAAAAATATTTTATTTTCCTTTTTCATTTAATTTCTTATATGATAATTTTTAATGTTGTTATTTTTTATTTCTTTTTATTGAAATTTTTTAATTCTTCTCTTCTTGAGATCTTTTTTCATTTTTGTTATATCATATTTTTAACGATTGTTTCCCTTGTTTCTCTTTTTTAATTCTGCTCATCTCTTAATTATTTTTTCAATTCGTTTTTTGAATCCTTCTAATTTTTAATTATGTTATTTTCAATTCTATCTAATTTCGTTTTGTTATTCTCTTCTTTCTTTTTTAAAATCTGCTTTTTTATTCTATTGTTCTTAAAAATTCTGCTTTTTAATTATTTTTTATCTTTAAATCTATTTTTAATTCTATTATTATTTGTCCTTTCCAATTCAAATCTGTCTTGTTTCTTTGAGCAATGGTCCATTTCTTGTGTGTGTAGTTTTGTTAATCATTTAGTTGCCACTACGCTATCCGCCATATATAAAATAAAATAATTTATTTTTCAATAAATAATAATTATTAACAATTCAATCAATATTACAATTTTTATTTATATATTTTATTTTCTTAAAGCGGAAGAGCTACTTATTCATTCAAGGTTTATTTAAGCTTATTTTACATCACTTGAAATAAATGCTGATATTAATATTCAAATATATCAACATAAAACATATTCATATGCTCTCTTCATTTTATTTTAATAAGCCTCTAAAGTAATTTATGAATAAATAATCACTTAAGTTTCTAAAAATAGCTCATTAAATAAATATTTTATTATATCATTTCAGATTTTGTCTAACGTTAAATATTATATGTCACTTTTTAATATATTATTTTATATTTATATTTACTTCACCCGCTATTTAGCTTACGCTATCTGCTCGCTATTTTTCGCTACCCTCCCAATTTTACGCTATTTTTCGCGATCCTCGATTAACAACACTGGAATTAGAAAATCGACTTGGTCATTTAAAGAGGATAGAATTAGACAAGCAGAAGTGGCAAAGGAAAGAAATGCAGAGAGATGTGCAAAGCAAATTGCGGCCAAGCAACATCACCAATATCCATATCCATGAATGAAATGGCAAGCATAAATTAAAATTGCACTCTTTACTCACAAGCATTGTGGTGATGAGTGATAGCAGAATCGGCGGAACAATTACACAGTACATATCATTTAGACAATTACACAATACACTTCAAAATCCCCCTGTGGAGAGAACTATGAACGAAAACAAATAAACATGTCGGTGTGGGGGTCAGCAGACAACCCTTTTTCCACCCAATGAGTTAACCGACATGAGTTAGAGTGCATACCTAGTGGTACAAGTGGCGGCTGGTGGAGGTGGCGAACTCAGAGGCCTATGAAACAGAGCTTTTTGTGTTAGCAGAAACTAATAAGATATAAACAAGAATATCAAAATCACACCATTAAAATTAAAAACTAAGAACAATCATATTAAGAACATATATAAATAATAACACAGATTTAAGTCCACACCTTCGAATACAATCAGCCACTTTTGGAGGCAAACTCTAAAATTTCAACTCAAGCTTGTTATAAATTCTCATAGTGAAATCTTCCCCAAACAACAACATTATACGGCAAACTATCATTTTGAAGATAAGCATTCGGGTATTACTTCCAAGATCATGAAATTCTTGTTAATATTAGTGATTGTTCTTATCATGGTCAAATTTATATGTTCTTATAGCTTGGATCTTTCTTCTCAATACAAATAACATTTCTGAATATTACATTTGGATATTCCTAATGTTTCATATCAAGCTGATTTGATTCCAAAATCTATTTGTTCCAAACTTGAGCAAATTATCAAAGGATTCATTTAGAAAGTGTTACCTGGTCATAGAATGTGGCACGCTATTAGTTGGCATTGGTTTTTCTACCCTAAGTTGCAAGGTGGTTTAGGGTTTAGAGACACTCACACCTTCAACAGAGCGCTAGTCTTGAAATTGGCGTTGGGTATTCTTACCAAATTAGAAGCACTTGGGGTTAAACTTCTGAAAAGTACCCATTGTATAGGTTAGAATTGCTTGAACCACATATTATATAAGAACCTACGGCCAGTCTTGGACTTAGAACCACTTCTCCATGAATACGTTTGTAAAATAGTATTAATGAATATTAAATAAATATTTAATTTTAATTGTAAATAGCTATCCAAGCTCACAGTTGATCATTACTGACATATTCACCGTATAATTTCAAAAGTTTTTTCCTCACAAAGACTCTTCAAACGAATAACTAAAACCAGCCAAAAATCAAGTAAAAGATCTTTGAGCATTAGTAAATTGTAGCCTATGACCTTAGTGCTTGAATTTGAATAACAAGATAAATAGAATAACTATCATACACAGATGCAAAGAAAATTTCCTAGAAAAGAGCGTATAAGAAAAATATAAAGTTGCAATGGAAGTTATCAAATATTTCTATTCCAAAGAAGCATTGTTGCAAAGCATCAATCACACCACACGTTCCTTCTATCAAGTTGGATGCATAAAAAATAAGAGAAAAAATGGATAAGAACGATTGTACAAACCAAAAAATAATGTGCTTTGTATTAAAAGAGAGATTACGTGTTGTTTTTTTCGCTCAGATTCTCTCTTTCACTCTTAGCTAACCCTCCTTGTGTTTGTGTGTGTGTTGCCTGGTGAAATATTTTTCTGACATAGTGTTACAGAAATATTTTTTTACGGATTTAGTATTTGAACGTATATAAAGTAAATGTTACAGATTAAAGCTTTACTTTGCAATATTTTTTTTGCCTAACTAAATAAATACAAAGTAAAGCTAAATAAATATTGTTTCATCGCAGCCTGACCACGAAACAACAGCAATTTTCTGTCTATATATACAAAGTAAAGCATTACAGCAAACTAATATTTTTTGAATGTATGGTGGTGTCACTTAATTATTTTCAGAAACAGTATATACATTTATATGTTCAAAGGGAAACGTGAATTCATGCATATGAAAAATAAAAGCCACAAAACAAATCCATTTCCTTATGAATGAATATACATATACCACATCGGTCATCTATCATGAAAAACTTACATGTTGAAATAAAAGTCAACTAACAAATTTAGCTCTAATCACATTATGAACGAATGATGATAGGTACTAATTTTTTATCCTGCAGACTATTTAGAGAGTAACCAAAAATTACAGTTAAAATACAAAACTTAGGAAGAAGGAAAAAAAGTATTCTTTTCATTCAAGAAAGAAGCAACTATTAAAAAAGGTACACCACTTGTTCTGATTCACTAATTCACTTTCACCCTTTTTTGATTTCAAGGACTAGCCTAAAAGGCCAAAAATTTAAAATAATAAAGTAAATAAAAAGGGCCTTATTTCAAGGAAGGGAAATGAGAGAAAAATATGGTGCCAAAGATCTTCATGTTTGGTTTTGATATTATTATTATTATTATGCTATTTATTTTCACCTTCCTCAGGTTGTCCCTCATATCAATCGATGCAATTCAAGATTGGATAGAAAGGGTGGCCCATATACGATTGATGGAAAGAAAGGTCCGGTGATGTATGTGTCATAGAATTGGGTGGAACCATAGGTACACACTTGTTGAAAACATTATTCGATTTTCATGGTTTGATTATTTTCCATGGTTTAATGTAAATTTATTAGAACATTTACGGATCCGGATGCAGGAGATATTGAATCCATGCCATTTATTCAGGCATTAGGACATTTCTCATATAGAGAAAGTGACAAAGAATACTTTGAGTTATCAACAAAGCGTGCTGTTGGTGAATATTGAGTTCATTGTTTTTAGGTTTTACATGATGCTCATTTGCAGGTGCTGGCAACTTTTGTTTGGTTCATGTCAGCCTTGTTCCTGTTTTAAAATGTTGTTGGTGAACAGGTAAATGTCTTACAACTCCAGGGAATCCAAATTCAACTCTAAATTGTTGTGAGATCCATGTAGAAAAAATGATTTAATTTCATCTAACATAGAAAACAACCTTTAATATGTTCAGAAAACAAAACCAACCCACCATAGTGTTAGAGGACTTAGAAGCCAAGGGCTGACTCCACATATCTTGGCATGCCACAAAGACACAAAGTTACTCTCTTCCCCCTCTTTCCTCTGGATGAGCAGTGTGTACAAAACAACACACAAGGCACAAGAACATAATAATATATTCATAAAAGGGACACAAATGCGTATATACGTAATCACACTGTTCTGATTGTAACTTTTTAATTTAGGATTCTAAAACTCAGTTGTTTCTCGAGCCTTTGGATGAAAATGCAAAGGGAAACTCTCTCAATTTTGCCTAATTTCGGTATTATTTTTTAAAGGATTAGTATATTTTGGTGTATATGATGTTTGTTTTTGCTTTGCAAGAGTTTTCTTTCAAGTTGCATGTTTCCAGGGGAAAACATAATTACTCTTTATGATGTTCCCAACATCCGCACATTCCTTTGCTTTTAAGAGTAAGTTTTCCCCTAGAACCGCTGAAGTTCAAATCATCTTAATTGTAGGTACCTTTTCTTACAAATTATAATCTTCTTCTGGTCTTAGGATCAAAAGGCCCATGAAGCAATTTTTAAAGTGCTGAACCTTAAATGGTTAGTCTCACTAACTCACTGTCCTAATGGATATAGAGCATTTTCTATTCTTTCTGATTTTTCTGGAAGGCTTAAGTGGTGGTTTATTGTATAATGATTGTGGCTCGAGAGCCTAATTTAGAGGAATGGACTTGTAGAGCTGAATCTTGTGATTTGCTTCATGAACCAGTGGGTAGTCCAAAGCCAATCTTAATTATACTATTGTATTAAAAATTGACAGTTTTACAATACATAATGACCCCTTGATTTCCATCACAGAACTATTTTACTCTTCATGCTCTTTTCATGCAAATCTTTTCATACAAAATAGCAAAGCTCAAGGAATAAATAACCTAATACAACACAAAAATAACAAAAACCATTGAAACACCCCCTTGCCATTCCTCCATCACCTCACATTGCATTCCTTCTCCCGGATATATCTATAGCATAGCCAAAATATATACATAGCCAAAATATATCTATAGCATAGCCAAAATTCATAGCATAGCATAGCCAAAATTACAAAGATACATACATAGCCAAAATATATTTATAGTTGCAAAATCACCAACCAATACAAGAACAATCCCTACGAAATACAAGAACAATACAGAATGAAGAAACAAAATATGGAGAAGTGGTGCTACTTACTTGATAATCAAATCGATTTAACATGGTCTGCGGTGGCTCCAAGCAATAATCGAAGATGGAGAAGATGGAGAAGATGCGACGGACGAAGCTTCTCGAATCTAGAATACGATGCGACGGTGAGTCTGCGGAGGCTCCAAGCTTCAAGATCCAAGGTGAAGCTTCTCGAATCTTCAAGCTTCTCGATTCTTCAAGCTTCAATCTCGAAGCTTCAGCTTCCAATCACGTGGTTCTTGCAACCGACGGTGGCTCCAAGCTTGTGGCTCCAAGCTTCTTGAATTTCTTACGAAGTTGTGACAAGAGAGGAGAAATGCGACGATCAAGATGAAGAAGGGAGGCGGAGGGGGTCATGCGGCGGCGGAGGCTGCGGTGTGACAAGAGAGGTAGAAGAAGCGATCCAAGCGGTGAATGAAGAAGAAGGATTCTGTTACGCCAAATAAAGAGCTTACCGACGGCCATTTTAAACTTACCGACGGTCATACCCGTCGATGCGACACGAGATTACCGATCGACAAACCCGTCGGAAAAACTCCCATTACCGACGGCCAATCGATAGCCGTCGGTATTCAAAAACAAGCGGGAATTTTCCAAAATTCACGGTTTACCGACGGACATTAACCGACGGTATGAGTCCGTCTCTAAAAAGTGGTTTTCCGACGGCTTAACCCGTCGGTAATATCCAGAATACGACGGGTCGCGTTTTCCGACGGGTAAGACCGTCGAAAATCCTGCTTTTTTAGCGACGGACTAAAGCCATCGGTGAATGTCCGTCGGTATGTTAACTATTTCTTGTAGTGGTACTTCGGCCAGCGCGTACTGGGCTTCGGCGCCGTCGAGACATTTCAAGAGGGGAATGGAGAACCCTCTTCGGTATAAGATACACTCGACGATAGAGTAAGAGCATGCTTTCTTGCGGATTTTAGCGACCTCTTTCTCTTCTACGGGAAGCTCGCCGAGCTGAATGAACTTTTGAATTGATGTCATCCAATTATCCGAAACGTTTACCACATCATCAACACTTGGATGGGAAATTGCAAAGCAGAATTTTGGAAGAATTTCTGCCTGTTCGACAGGCGTAGTGTCGACTACAGAGACGATAATGGGTTTGGCCAGTGTTTCCTTATCACAGATCTGTTGTTCCCGGAGGTTCGCGTGCTGGCGAGTTTAGACAAAATGTCTGCTCGAGTATTTTGCTCTCTCGGAACATGAGTAATCTCGACTGCAGCGAAGTCACTCATCTTTTTCTTTACCAACATGAGGTATTTTTGGAGGAGGGGATCCTTGGCTTGATACTCTCCATTGATCTGGGATACTACTAACTGAGAATCGGTTCTGAGTTTAACTTCTTCAGCATCGAAGTCCCGGGCTAGTGTCAGCCCTGCTAAACACGCTTCATACTTTGTTTGGTTGTTTGAGGTGGGGAATGAAAATCCCAGGGAGAACTCGGCGATTAGTCCGTCGTCGTTCTCAAGTAGCAATCCAGCGCCGCTGCCCTTTGCGTTGGATGATCCGTCGACATAAACCGTCCATTTGGAGCATGGTTCTGCAGCTTCAGGAGTCATCTCAGCAATAAAATCTGCTAGGCATTGGGCTTTAAGGGCTTGACGTGATTCGTATGAAATCCCGAATTCGGATAACTCAACGGACCATTTGATCATACGTCCTGCCAGGTCAGGCCTGTGTAAGATCTGTTTGATCGGTTGGTTTGTCCGAACTACTATGAGATGTGCCAAGAAATACTGTCTCAACTGTCAAGCTACGACTACTAATGCTAGCGCGAATTTCTCGATTTTCTGATATCTTAGCCCGGGACCCTGAACTGCTTTACTTATGAAATAAACGGGTTTTTGCCCCTCGTCTGTTTCACGCACAAGGACAACGCTGAGAGCTTCATCTGCTACAACCAAATAGACATAAAGGATCTCTCCTAAAACCGGTCTTGTCAGCACGGGTGGTTGAGACAAAATGTGTTTCAGCTGCGACAAAGCTTCTTCGCACTCGGGTGACCATTCGAACTGGATCCTTTTTTTGAGTAAACGGAAGAAGGGTAAGGCATGTTGGGCTGATTTTGAAATGAACCTCGTCAGTGAAACGAGCATCCCGGTAAGTTACTGGATGTCTTTCTTCGACGATGGTTATCGCATCTCAGTAACAGCATGACGCTTGTCTGGATTTGATTCAATTCCTCTCTCGATTAAGTAGAAACCGAGGAATTTGTCGGCTCGTTCTCCGAAAGTACGCTTTTTGGGATTGAGCCGCATGTTATGGCGTCGAACTTCGTTAAAAACTTCTTTTAGGTCGACGACGTGGTCGATCTCTTTAAATGTTTTTACGATCATATCGTCCATGTATACCTCCAGTATTATCGATCTTTGTTCATCATGCCCTGATAGGTGGCTCCAGCATTTTTTAGACCAAAAGACATTACTTTATAGCAGTAATTGCCTTTGTCAGTCATAAATGTTGTTTTTTCTTGATCGGCTGGGTGCATTGGAATCTGGTTGTAGCCAGAGTATGCATCCATAAAGGATAACAATTTAAAACCGGAGGAATTGTCGACAAGTTTGTCGATATTAGGGAGGGGGTAGGCGTATTTGGGGCACGCCTTATTAAGATCGGTATAATCAACACACATGCGCCATTTTCTATTAGACTTTTTGACTAGTACAACGTTGGAAATCCATGTAGTGTATTTAACCTCCCTAATGAATTCGGCCTTGATGAGGTCGTCAACAGCTTTAGCTGCGGCTCCAGCTTTCTCAGGAGCTTGCGACGCCTTTGAGCCACCCAGCGGGCTTTGGGGTCGAGAGCGAGTTGATGGCAAGCGATGTCAGGAGAGATGCCAAGCATACCAGCAGCGGTCCAATCAAAGAGATCTGCGTTGGATTAGAGGCATTCTGTCAGCTGTAGCCTAACCTGTTCGGGGAGATCGGCACCAAGCTTCACAGTCTTCTCAAGATCGTCACCTAGCTGAACCCGAATGAACTCACCATCAGGAACTGGCCTTTTAATTTTTTGCTGGAGTTCTCGAGCCAGGGGATCGTCTTCCTTAACTTCTTCCTCGAACTCAATCCTGGCGTCGAAGTCAGTGAGGTTGACCTCCGAAGCAGCTTTTGCCTTGGCAGGCTTCTTGACAGATGGAGCTTGTTTCACTTCTTCCGACCCGTTGACCTTCAGAGATAGGAGATAGCATCTCCTAGCCGCTTCGAGATCCGTTGCGACAGTGACGATTTTGTCGTCATCACTATGGAAGCGAATCTTGAGATGGACGGTAGAGGTCACTGCTCCGAGCTCGCCTAAAGTAGGACGTCCAATGATGCAGTTGTAAACGGACTTGCAGGGGAGTACTATGAATTTGACCTTAATAGTCTTGGAAGCTGGCTCCTCCCCGAAAGTCACCATTAGTTCAATATAGCCTAGAGGCTTTGTTTTGGAACCGTTGAAACCAGTCAGATCAGATCCCGAATATGGAACGAGATCCTTCTCCAGCAGCTTCAGGGTCCTGAATAGTTCGTGGAAGATGATATCCGTCGAGTTCCCCCGAATGATCAATATCCTCCTGACGTCAAAATTGGCCATGTAAGCCTTGACTAGCAGGGGGATCAGATAGTTTGGCTTCCCATTTACTAAATCCTCGTCATAAAAGGTGAGGGGTGGTCTTCCTTTTTGCCTGCTGGAAGAGGGAAAGACGGTGGAAATTGTCATTGCCTCCCGTAGCTTTCGCTTCGCCGAATTAATGCTAGCGCCCCCTTATCAGAAAATCCTCCCAAAATGACAAGGGCGACTGGTGGAGGTTGAGGCCTTTCTTTGCTCTCCTCGGACTCGGGACCCGCTCCGTCAAGCTGTGCCACAACAGCTGATTAGTTTTTCTTAGGTCGAGATGATCGGGACCTCGACCTCCTGTTTCCTGATCTTGGCTTTGCACTTACATATTTTGACAACTTCCCTTTCTGGATTAGTTGTTCTATCACATCTTTCAGCTGAAAGCAGTCATCAGTATTATGCCCGATGCATTTATGGAAATGACAATATTTCGACTTGTCGGCGTTCGGCCTCTCATTGAGTGGTTTCAGGAATTTGACTCCCGCATCCCGAAACTCAGTGTTAGCGCATTCGTTCAGAATACGCGTTCGCGTCGTGTTCAGGGGAGTGTACTCGTCATACTTTCCTGGTGGAGCTCGGTTTTCTTTGTCTTTGCGCGACTTGTCCTCGCGTTGTCTGCTAGCCTTCTCCTGGGTTTTGTTCTTGACCTTCGACGCCATCAGCTTTTCCTCGTAGTTTATGTACTTCTGGGCCCTTTTGAGGAAGTCGTTTAGGGTTGTTGGTTTATGGACACCAATGTTAACACTGAACAGACTGCCCTCTATTAAGCCCTGTTCCAGCAAGTATAACTACATCTCATCAGAGCATTTTTTCATAAAGATCGCTTCTTTATTGAAGTGTTCGATGTAGTCTCTGATAGATTCATCTTTTCTCTGTTGAATTGTAGCAAATGCTGCCGTCGACTTCCGTTGCACCTTGGATGCGGTAAAATGGGCAGAAAACTGATAAGTAAGCTCGGACCAATAGTCAATGGAGTTTCTTGAGGGCTTGGAACCAAGACAAAGCCGCTTTCTTCAGAGTCAGAGGAAAGATCTTGCACTTGACCGGTCCTTGAGCACCTCTGTAGCCCATGATGGTGTCGAAGCAGCCAATGTGCTTATCAGGATCCGTGGTGTCGTCGTATGAGTCTAGAGAAGGAGGTTTCTGAAGGTGTTTTGGGATCAGGAATTTCACGATCCTGGTGGTGAAGGGGCCAAAAGTCTCGCACCCGTCGTCTTCTTCATCACTCCGCGTAGTAGTGGAAGAGAGAGATCAAGCCCGGCGGTGATGGGAAGTGTGCTTAGGCAACTTTGCCCGACGTCGTGTGACAATGGTGGCACGACGAGGCGGTGTATCACTACTTGCGGTGGTGCCTCCGCGATGGGGAGAGTGAGTTAGAGAGCGGCGACGATGCAACAAAGAACGCCTTGCCTCAGGGCTTGAGGAAAGGCTGTTAGGCGAAGTTTTATCACACAACATTTTTTCAGTTCTTCTTCCGCCTCGAGGAAAGCGGATTTGAGATCGAGGCAATGATCTGCGGCGGTGAGGCGGAGAATGGTTGAGAGACCTGCTACGGTGGAATGTGGCATGTGGAGAGCGGCGTCGAGTCGTGCCATGGCAGCGGTGATGAACAGAGCGATGATTTTCGGATTCTTTGGATCGCCGGGGCGATGAAGAAATATGATCCTGCATGTTCTCGATTTGCGTTGCAACGCGAACATAAATCTCTTTCTGTTGGTTCTCCATGCGATCAAGGCACTGGTTCTGAACCTGCATCGCTTCAGTATGTTTTTGCATAAACTCACGAAATTCACGGAGGAGGAAGGACGCGGCCGTCGGAGCGGTTTCATTAGTTTCTGTAGTTGTTGGAGCGGTGATAAGCGGAATAGCATCAACATGAGGCGGAGGAAGGTTCCTCGGCCTTTCATACTCGAAGGTGAACGGTATTCGTTCAGGCTGAGGCGGATCCACCAGAGCAATAGGAGGATTTGGCGGATTCAGGTCCGTGCGGAGATGAGAACTGCGAGTAGCGACGGTGTGCTTCGATCCAGTCATCGTAGAAGACGAAGGTAACTTCGGAAAAGATGAAATGGAAGTAGATTCCCACAGACGGTACCAATGTTCTGAAGTAGAACTCAGAGAATGCCAAAGTTGAAGCGCTGCGGAGGTCCTCGCGGTAGTCGACAACGACGTTGGGGTGGTTGTACCTACAGATACTCCGATGCCTATGTCAATTAAGGTAGGAGATGAGGTAAGCCAGAAAGTGTAAATGAATCGTACCTGGATCGTAAAGGAGATCCTTTATATAGTACTCGGAGATGGAAAGGTAACCGCTCCCGTGAAATCCGGAGTGCCGTCAGATCATTGTCAGGCTGTGATAAACTGGTGTGAAGATCTGAAGACTGTTGGATCTGTCGCGTCGTCATAGCTCTGAAGTGGTCGAGCGAACTACACGCGGGAATGGGCCTTCGGCGTGCGCTTGGCGGGATTGGGCGTTGGCCCAATCCGAAACAATAATATATATAAAAAAATAAAAAACGAATATACATTATATCCCACAAAATATAAAGGACTTCTCAGCCAGTGAGAGTGATCTTAGCATATACTTAGAAGAGCCAGTGTCCTGTTATATGATCTTAGCATATTACACTGAAAAATAAACATGGTTTTCAGATAAAAAATTATGAATTTAAATTCTTTGATTCGTTTTTTATTTTAAAAGAATAAAGAACCAAAAAGTAATAAACTGTACAAATTAAATTCACCAAAAAAAATATAAAATCGTATGTCTAAAAAAAATATAAAATTGTGATATATATTACTTATTGTTTGCGAAAATTAAATAGTTAATATTATATTATAATTTAATATGAATGAGATGAGCATAAATAATAATAGTCAATATCCAAATAAGTTACAATAAAATTTATTCTAAATCAAGAGAAAAAATTTCAATAGACTGATAATATATATATATATATATATATATATATATATATATATATATATATATATTTAAAAAGTGAGTATATATATTATATTTATTTCTTGATATATGTAACAATAAATAATTTTAAAATAGTTTTTTAATCATAACAAAAAATGAAAAAAGAAACAAAAACACGAATCACCACACTCAAATATAATAACATAAGCCTAGCTATATTAATCCTTCTATTGAAAAAAAAAATGTCATGCTACATTTTATAATGGCCTTTTCTTTATCTTTTTTTGTTTTTGTCTTTGAAACAGCCTTTTCTTTATCTTATTCTCAAGTGAAGTCGCTTTTGATTGTTTTTTTTTTCCCAATGCACGCGCATAGGTCAAAGTCAAATGGCTAAAGTAATGTGACATTCACATTAGCAATATAGCATCATTCATCACCTACACTAATCCCTTATCCTAGAAGAAACCAGATCCAGAATTTACCAAAAAACAAATAAAAATGATAATAGCACCAAAAAAATAATAATAAAAATAATAAGACAAATAGTAAAAAGAAAAGCAGGATAAGTAGTGGACTGAAATTGAATCACGAAACCGAACCACCATATATCCAAAGTAGAAGAGGAGAGAGAGAGAGAAAGAGAGAGATATTTGAGGGTATCTGCAATGGGCGTGTGCGCGTCTTGTCATTCAAGAAAGACCACAGAGAAAACAACAAGTGCTACTAAGGGCGGTGGTGTTGGTGTTATTGCACGTGCGTCGGAATCTTTTCGAAGACCATCGTCGATCATGGTGATGGACATGTCCAGTGGTGCAATCAAGGAGTACAAGCAACCCATCCCTGCTAGCGTCGTCGTTTCGGAGAACAACCCCACTTGTAATTACCTCTCCAACGCAGAGTCAATGTGCATCGGCACGTGCATGCCACGCGTTCCCGATGACGAGGAGCTTCTACCTGGCCGAATCTACTTCCTGGTCCCTCTCTCTCATTCCGATTACCCCTTATCCCTCCCTCTCCTCTGTGATCTCGCCGTTAAAGCCAGTTCCGCACTCGCCAATGCTGAACTTAACTGTTGCAGTTAACAGAGCCTCTGTTCAACGCACTTTCCTCATGACTGTGACTTGTAATTGATGTAAGTTTAAATTTAACGTTGATCCATTTTTGTTCTTTTTCTTACTGCCTTTTTTGTTTTATAGTGTTTCATTTATGATGATTTAACAAATTCGCCTGAGCGGGGGACCTTTGAAGAATGGCATATATAGGTCATTAAATTTTTTTATGAGCTGGCGAAGCAAGAACCGAATTGTTTCTACTTTCTAGAACAGTCTGTGAATTGGTTCATTGCTTCACTCTTGTTGGTGTAAATTGATGATTTGGTGTGTCCCCTTAGAATAGTGAAATGTAACGACCAAAGTTATTCCTCCTGTCCTGGGTTCCTCATTGTTTGTTCAGAAAATCCCCTTACCGTATTAGTAAAATGTTGCCTATTTGTAATTGTACGGTATAGTGTATACATTGTTGAAGATTGAAAACGTGTGCTCTTCAATATGCAAAAATGTAGCAGAAAGGGACTTTGGAAATTTTGCAACCCTTTTTGTTCAGCTTTTTTTTTTTCCAGGAAACTATTATAATAAATTAATTCGAATACACAGTTTATTTAAGAAAAATATATGCCTACATTATTTTTTATATTATTTTTACTTTTATACGAACGACTAAGGGGATCTCTAATGGGCTACCTATTGGTACCAATAGGTATTCCTATTGTGGGAAAAAAAAATTGGATACCTATTAGATACCTATTTGGTTTGAGTACCTATATAGGTACCCACTCTCTCTCCTCACACGCGAGCTCTACTCGTCAAAATAAAATATTTAATAATTTGTATTTTGTATTAAAAAAAATTAAATTTCATATTTTTAATAATTTAATATTTAGTATATCAGATAATTATTAAATAAATTTTTGTTGATATGTGATGATGTGAAGTTATTGGTGAGACCCATTTAGTAATCTTTTTAGAGGTGCTGGGTTGGAGGTGCCTAAATTAAAATAGTAAAAATGAGTGATGTGGATATGTGAGGCCTATTTAGGTACCCATTTTTTGGGTGCTCTATTGGAGATGGACTAACGTGTAAATAATTTTATTTTATTTTTTTTTGCTAACAAAGGAGGAACTAACATATAAATAATTGGTAAATAGGATGTATTATTAGTTTAATTATTATGAGGTGTATACTATTTATCATGTAGAAAAATTGTGTAGAAAAAATGGCATGAGATAGTGCTCTTTACCTTACGGAGTAATTAAACTGACATTTCATAAAGTTATGGTTTGTTTGGTAGGAAAGTAAATGAGAGGACAGAAATATAAAAGGAAATAAAGTAACAAAAAAAGAATAGAAAATGAGGTTTTTTTTTGGTTGTTTGATAAGAGAGAAAGGGGAAGGAAAGAATGGTAAAAACTTTTCCTCTCACTACAAGAAAAATTGGGATTAGCTATGACAAAATTATTAGTTAAATCATAGCTAATCTCTAGCAAAAAATATTAGCTACGGATTAACTATGAATTAACTACAAAATGGGTCGTAGCATGAAATGAGTAGCTTTCTAGCTAATTTATAGCTAATCTTAAGAAAATCTTAACTATTCTGTAGCTAATCCATAACTAAAACTTGTTTAAAATTGTATTTCCTTAGCTACATATCTAGGCTATTAGTGTAGCAATTTGGTAGCAAATCTATAGTTAAAATTAGTGAATATCTGTAGCAATTTCTTATTTATTCCCTAGCTAATTCATAATTAAATTTTAATCTAATTTTCATTTTGAAGCTATTATTAGGTAGGTAAATTGTAGCTAATTCATAGCTAATTATAGTTAAATTAAAGCTAATTTAATAAATCATACAAACCAATATTATGGAATTTATTTCATTCACGAATTAAATTTGGAGAGGATATTATATAGAATAATGGGTACAAACAATAGTTGATATGTACGGAAGCAATAATATTCATTAAAATTTACAACGGCATAAAACCATCTAATTCTAAATTTTTTCCTTTTCTAAAAACTTTGGAACCAAAGATACAATGAAAACACTGTCAATTATACCAAACTTTGTCTTCTTCTAAAAAATAATGAAACCAAACAGACTTCGTGCATAACATATTAATTTGAATTGTATTGTTTCCTCCACTGCGATGTTTGCAAGTCATCATGCCACTTCTACATTGTGTTGTGTGCTGATGACTTCTGAAATGTTGATGCATGTTAAAAAGGAGAAAATAGAGACAACTAGAAACAAAATTTACAGTGTTTCCTATATGATATCCTTAAAGTCCTGCATGATGAGTAGCATCAGCACATAAGCCATTTAATAATATATCAAATAGTAAAAATGAAGACAACGCGAAAAGCTTACATGGTTACATTAAGAACCGGCTAGTCTTTCTAGTCTGTGTCTCTATCTGCCTGAAGTGTCCATACAATGTGAGCCATAAACGGTCTTAAACTCTTAATGAGGGCAGGACTAGTAAAATACCACTGCGAGGAACTAAATGATCAAAGAAAATAAAAATGCCTAAAAGTGAGAGGAAGTGAGTACCTGAAAGTTTGCACAAAACAAATATTTAGCCTTTCTATATATATACTGACTCTACATGCATGGACACAAATCAAATGAGATTAAATTCTTGATGAAAACTTAATCAGCTTCAATTATTAACTTGATTAGTCTCATTGCCTAAATTAAACACTTTCCTACCTTCATTTCTTCAATAAATGATGGAAAGCCTCCAATTGACACGAATGCTAAAAATCCTGATATAAATTCACCACAGGCACCATGAGCTAAGATTGAAGTATAGCTATAGCCAATATCAAAATAGATAGTTCCAACACACACAGATACAATGATGTAAATTATAATCCTCAACCAGTAGTAACCCACATCGCTACACATTTTGAGAAACGATCTCCTTGCCAGTGTGGAGAGTTGCTTCCACTAACTAGATTGACTTCCATCTTGTGTCTCTGTTTCAAGCCCTTCCTGCAATACATTTATCACTAACAGAATCAATATCGGATGATAACGACATCAAATGTAGTGAGTTCATGTAGTTATAATTGCTAAGATTGCAAGATTTGTTTCAGTATAATACTCAAATGCATATAATTGTTTCTGTAGAAACTAACAGTAAAATACTTCCAGAGAATTTAATAAATAAATTAAAAAACAGTAATTGAAACAAGTAATATAGATTACACAAAGTCGTTGATGGCGCGATTAGAGGAAGTAGTGAAGGAGGATTACGGTGACGCAAAGAGAATCAGTGAAGAAACTATGGTGGTGCCAGATCTGAACAAGGGGATACGTATGAGCGGTCGAGGTTGAGGAATATTAAAACTATAAGCATCGAGCATTTATCGTGAAGAACACAAATGACGTAGAAGTGATCAATATCCATGGTAAAAGGTGAAGGGAATTTCTTACCTTTGGATCGTCTTATGTCTTCTGTAAAATCTGGTTCGAGACCTCGAAACATTTAGCGAATGTTCCCGATTGGAAATGCATGGCATCATCTTTGGTGAGCGCGACGGTGACCAAGAAAATGTCGTTGACGGTGGTGCCAAAAGAGGAATTGCAGTTGGCAGCTGACAACAGGAACGATAATGACAAATCTCAAGATTCCATGGCAAGATCGAGTAATCAAATACAAATCATATTCTGAGATGGTTTTGGGGAAGACAGAGAAGAAAAGCCCTAAAATTGAGTGAGGTAAAGCGAAATGAAATGTGAAAATTTAAGTTGAGACTTAAGAGGAGACTCAAGACAGACTTGTGAAATTTGAAAATGTGAAATAATTGCTTTAGGAAGATGAGCATCGAGTGGCTAGGAAATGTTATTTGGTATCAAATTCGCAGCCTGATAGCCACAAAATAACTACCATGAACGTTCATAGTTAACTTTTGGTAGCAAATCCCCGAAATTCTTGTAGTGAATATTGAATTTTGGTTCTTGATTTTTCTTTGTTTTCTTCTTGCAATCTCTGTTCTTGAGTTTTGATTGCAAGTTCTTTTATTCAAACTTGAAATTGCATTGTTCGTAATACAAAAATAACATGAAGATGGATGAACATCTTGGATGCTTAATTTGGTATGTCTAATTCAAGATTAATAGGATTTGTGATGCTTAATTATAGGCTTCATTGAATTTTGGTTTTTAAATTAATTTTGTGTGTTTGATGATACTTAACTGTGTAACCTAAATTAATTATATTCTAAATGCTTAATTGATCAGTAGGAAATTGCCAAAGTTAATAGATTCTTAATCTGTTACTTTTATGATCAAACAAGAATTAATTCAAGAATCAAATCAAATCTTTGGAAATCAATGATAGATCCATAACAATTAAGTATCATCCAAGACACAACTCAATTCATGTATGTATGTATGTATGCTTAAAAAGAAACAACACTCATAACAAAAAGAAAAATCAAAATTGACAATAACTCATCAATTGGAATATCCACAATTTCAAGATTAGAAAGCTCCACAAGCATTGCCATAATAGAAGCAACCAAATATAGATGAAACATTCAAAATATAATGAGAAAAAAGAAATAGAAATAGAAATAGAGATAGAGATGAAGGAGAAATAAAGAAATACTCATAAGCTTTCAAAAAAATAGCAATAACTTCTACCAAAATGACAAAGAAAAAGACTAAGTTTAATCTAAGAAAGGAAGAGAAGAGAGATTTTCGTGCCCCTAACACTGAGGAAACATCTCATTTTATAGCCCAATGCAATCTCATTTACTCCTCATTATAACAATTATCTAAATTCTCACAAAATAAATGAGTTGTTACAAAACTGATGTGAATTATGACCATAATTGTCATTACTAGGGGTAGCAATTCGGGATCTGGTGACTTCTCACATTTTACTACACGAATTATGACCATAATAGTCATTACTGTCCGCCCATAATTCTCTCTGTTTGGACTTGACTTTTGAATTCTTGCCACGCGAAATATAAGTATAATCTAAAACATTTGTGAGCTATAACTCCTTCTGTCTGCATCAATTTTTTCATGTTTTCCCACCACTTCACCAAAAAAAACAAAATAAAGCAAAGAGTACTAAAAACGGAACAAAAGTAAAATAAAATCCTATAAAAACCTATAAATCAAAAGCATAATCCTAAGAGAAATTCAAACTTATCACTTCTCTCATTTTTATTCGTTCTTAATCCACCAAAAACAAACACACACTTAATTAAGTGGATGACAACGAAAAATTAGATAGATTATTGTCATGAAAATGTTTTGGATTATTGTTGTTTCAAATTCTAAAATCATGTTTTGAACAAAAGTTACAAGAGATAATAAAATGTTGATCATCCATGATGTTGACCTTTCCAATAAAACAATCAAACATAGAAGTCTTGCCATGGATTACTAGACATTATTTAAGAATCATTTAATACTTTTCATCAAATCTTTTTAATTGTTTGTCCCGTGTACGTTTAAGATTTTGTTTTAACAAGGATGCATTTAAATTTTTTAAACATATTTTATTTCTAGAAAAGAAAATATTAAATATATACCTTAAAAAAAAAAGCGAAGACCCTTTTTTTTCCCATTATACTACAATCCATATTTTAATTCCTCGTGATCACCAGCTAGTTAGTAAAATGGTTTACGACTTTTTAACGCGCGCATATCCAATTGGCCAAATCCACAAGAGTTCAAAAGCAGACAACCACATGACACGAACCCGAGTAAGATCAGAAACTCCTCTCAGTCACACTGCAATACAGCTTGCACTCCGAATCACAATGTCTTTTTAAGGCCTCTCCACACCGCGATAACCTGTTTCCCTGGAACATCACAATCAAAGGACAACTTCGTCAATCCACTTCGGATCCTCGGTATCTTCCCTAATGAAATCACAATATAAATATTGTTCCCTTCCCATCCGTGACTTAAACTTTCGGACAACCATCTTCTTATAATTAGTATCATTATTTACAGCTAGCTAGATAAGGTCAAATGAAGATAGTACATTTTCCTTTGTTTTCACTGGCGGCTCTAGCCGTGTTCCTTGTCACAGCCCACGGGACAAGGGCAGCCACCGCACCGGAACCGGCGTCGCCACCGCTTCCGGCTGCGGCTAGAGAGTACTTAGAAGTGCACAACCAGGCAAGAGCCACGGTGGGTGTTGAGCCACTGCAATGGAGCGAGAAGCTTGCCAAGGACACGAGTCTTCTTGTCCGGTACCAAAGGAACAAATTTGGTTGCGGGTTCGCGAACCTGACAGCCAGCAAGTACGGCGGTAACCAGCTGATGGCGAGTTCGTTGGTGGTGACGCCGCGCGTGGTCGTGGAAGAGTGGGTGAAGGAGAAAGAGTACTATATCCACGCGAACAACTCGTGCGTGCCGAACCACGAGTGCGGCGTGTACACGCAGGTGGTGTGGAGGAAGTCAATGCAGTTAGGGTGCGCGCAAGCCACGTGTGTGAAGGAGCAGGCTAGCTTGACTATTTGTTTCTATGATCCACCGGGTAACGTCATAGGAGAGAGCCCATATTGATGATGCATCGAATTGAAAAAAAAAAATTAGTATGTATTTCGAGTATTGCTGCGTCTTAGATTATTAGATTATGTAATTGCAATGCAACTGTGCGAGAGAGACGGTATGTCAAATTGTCAATGTCAAGGCATGAATAATATGAAATTGGTCATCTAAGCATGCACAAGTTTTCATGGATTTCGCTTCTTATATTTAGTTATGACTTATGAGTCAACTTTATATGTTATTATGAGTGGATCTTTCGTGCGGCTTTTTGCAAAAAAATTAGTTTACAGATCAGATCTTGGATGTTTATGTCTTTTTAATTATTACTATGTAGGAGTATAGAGGAATAGTCGATCAAAGTAGGCCACGTTCAATGAAATTTGGTCTTAGTTGTAAATGTTTCTTTCCGGAGCAGCAAAAATAAAATACTAGGTTTGAAAAGGATATTAATGTATATAATAAAACGCAAAATAAAAAAGCTTTTTTCAAAAAAAATAAATCAGACATTCCGCTGGGGTTTTGTTTAGTGGGTTACTCCACTTGTACTGCAAGTGCAAGGAAATACTAGTTGATAGCACCGACGAAATGACGAAATTATAAGCCCGGATTATGATTTTAAAATTCTTAGTACGTGAAACAAAAAACAACATATTTAATATTAGAGATTATTGTCATTTATTATTATTATGTTCTGTTCTGCTCTGTTTTAATCTAAAAAATTTTAAAAAAATTCACCCTTTTTATGTTTTTTGTTTGTTTGTTTTGGTTCTAACCCTTTTCTGTGTTTTACATGCTCAATTTCACTTTGTTTTCCGACAGGAAACCAAAAAACCGTTGTCATATTTGGAAATGGATGAAAGTTCAGATTTTTGAAATGAGCATTAAACTTGCTGACAAAATACCACGTCACGTGATTATATAACAAAACATATACTTCATTCAGTCTATAATATAAACAAAAAAAAATATCTAAAATATAAGCAAAAAGTCTACGTATTTAATATTTGATATACTAGCAGCAAGTTATTTACCCGTCTCACAACAGAATCTAACTATTGCAATTGCAGGTACTATAATGACATGATCATTGCAGATGCAAAATGCTACACATTGCAATATTATATCTTGCTATTGCCGTTAACCTGTCCACTTTGTACAAAAAGAATTACATAGATTGTTTTCCCCATCAAGAGGTAACACTGCCAAGTAATCATTTTACCACATCTTTAGAAACGAGATATCGAAAAGTAAAGTTATGTGGAATCCATTCTATGCACTTGCGGGATTTTGCAAGCTGACATTTCTTAACACTCTTTCTTAGTGATTCAGGTAGAGATTCTAGGATCATCTCCATGACACCACTAGGACACAAGTCGGAGTCCTTGGTGAATGACTCAACAAGCTTTGGTAAAAGTATTTTTTGGTCCTTGCGTACCCCTAAGGTTGCTCGAATGTACTCGTCCTTTGCTGCTTCCAGCTCTTGAAACACCCTCTTTGGTGTATATACACGTACCTGTCAAATGTCATCAGAAGATAAACAACTCATTAGAGTTATAAGAAAGGGAAAATGGTAATTGTACATATTAATCTGTTTGTTCATGCATTTATTTCTTTAGTTCCCTGTGAACATGTTTGGTTAAGAAATGATTTTGTTAGAAATTATGTAATGAAATTGCACACAGATAGGAATTGGGAGAATACCGCTGGATCAGAATGGTTTCCTGAACAGAGCGCAAAATGTGAAAGAGGCTCTGAATGCTCCAACGCATATGCTTGTTGTCCATCTCGTGTTCTGAATTTTGTCTTTGGAGAAAAAAAGAATCGTAGCCACTACAAAACGAAGCAAGTTTGAAGATGTTCCCATGTCAGTCACTAGTCTATAGGATTTTTTTTATAAAAAAAATGTACTTTGCATATTGAGAAGATATTTTAAAAGGTATATCTGAATCTGAATGACCCTGCAATCATATATTTTTCTCTTTTTTCTTTATACCCGTGATTCACGGGTGCACAACATATCTGAGAACCAAAAAAAAAAAGACGGAAAAACAGTTTTGAGTAGGTAAATGAGTTTTTACCACATGTCATTGTTGTAGTTAACTTTTTTAAATAGATAATAGATAGATAGATAGATAAATAGGTAGATTTTTTTTAATATGGAAGTGGTTTGGATTAGATTATAGGATCTACCTGTCCAGGGCGAGACATCCGGCACCGAAGTATGGTATTCTGTATTGTGTCTGCACTAACTGTATAACCCCCAACATTATATGCTGCCTGCAAAGACCAAGCAAGCATATAGGCTTAAGAGAGTTTTATCTTTTAATGACTTGAAGCTATTACTCTCAATTTTTACCTTCAAAAGGAGAAAGGCTCTTTTCACATTGTTTTGTGGAATCCCATAAGCCAAAAATGCCTATCAGAAACCAAAGAACATATTAAAACCAAACTAATCAAACAGGAGAAATACATGGGACAATACTATAGGGAAACATTTTTGACAATATAACAATTACATGCATCACCAAAGCATTGTGTATGTTGATCCAGAAAGCTAGCTTCTCCTCATGTTCCAACTTCCCAGGATCTACTTCTTCTAATCGAGAAATAAGTGACCTAAAACAACAGAAATGGACATGCTCATTAATTTAAAACTCCAGTGGACCAAAGAGTTCAACTCAACTACGTATTTATAACATGAGATCTTCATTATCTCAATCAGATTTAACAGCCTCACCTGAAATTTTGGAGCAACTTCTTTGTATCACCTGATTTCTGATTCTCTCTATAAATCCATGATACTTCAACCATGGTGCTGTATGGTCCACTAAACTCCTTGAGTCCTTCCACATGGAAAGGATTGTCTAACTGTACATCAAAAGAGGAGTTATTCTTGAATCCTGGACTCCACATATCACCTTGGTCTCCAATGGAAAAGGCGCTCGTTGAGGACAATGATGAACTGGGAGATGAAAGGCCAGGATGTGTCATAGGAGGGTCTGCAAGCTTGCAATATATAGCTGATATGCATTTGACCATATCCTCAGAAAGTTTGTTTGGTACCACTGGAACATGATCGGATATTCGGGTACCCAGATGTTCAGCAAGACTGATTACATTTGATGAAGAGTTTTGGACATACTGTAATAGAATCAATTGATAGTCAAAATCCAAACAAGGCCTCCAGTCCAGACAGATCAATGTCAACAACTAAGTCTGGTAACATAGTTGCAAAAACAAATGGACAAAATAAAACTTCACAATGTAGTGCATGACAAGTTATGCTTTCTTTGAAAAAAAAGGAAAAAGAAAGAAGGTAAGGGCCTGTTTAGTTTGAGAAAACGTTTCCTGTTGTCATATTTTTTTCACTTTTAATACAAAATTGTCACTTTGTTTTTTGTTTGTTTTCACCTTACAAACTTTGAAAATAGGAGACAAAATGAAAACAAAGTAACAATTTTGTAATTAAAAGTGAAAACAGAAAATGTTTTTTCACAGCAAATTGGTCCGAAGAGTTTGCAGCCCCTTGCTTCAAAAGTGCTTATGATTGCTTTGCAACAACTCAATGTGAAAGGAGCCAAACTACATAAAAAACCTGGTAAAATAATTTTCCATGAGACTAGATTTACCTCCATCATGGACAATGGTTGGGAATGACAGGCACGCAGAGATTTGGTTAAAGATTCTGCTGGAGGAGATGATCTTGTAAATGCTGTACACTGGGATAATGAGGAATGACAACGATAAACACCAGAATCTAAGTGCTTTTCTTTCCCCAGAGTCTCAAGTTCATATCTACTATGTTCCTTTTGCAGAGTCTCAAGCGCGTGGTCATTATATTTTAATGAAGAACATTCATTGTTGGTTAAAACCTCAGGCACAGAAGGTTTGACAAATGGTGCTTTAGGTGTTGTTGGAGGATGTTTTGCGGTTTCCTCCTTGGTAGATTGAGATGTTGAAGATAATTGTTGATCAAAAGCTTTACGGTATAACGAGAGAAGATGTTGTTCTAAATACACAACTTCCAACTCTAACACTGCAATTTCCTTAATTAATTCTGTGGCTGGCTGGATTACAAAAATAACAAAAATAAAAAAAAATTAAAACTTGACAAGCAAAAGAGTAAAACAATGTAAATCATACAAAGGCTGTGCAATAATCTTATGATTCAAGACATATATATGGCTGGATGGAGTCACAAAACCATCCACCATCAGGCTAGCATGCATAAGGCAAAACTAATATACACTAGTAAGATTAACGAATCCAGATTTGCTAGCTGTCGGAATTTTACTTGACCGTCTGAGTCCGATTGAGATCGGACAGTTCACATTTCAACTTGAGATCGACTGAATGCGTGAATTTTGATTGTAGCAAATCTAGATTCAATGTTCTTTTGATGTTCTAAAAGGCATATGCAAAAAGTTCTTGATACAGGACTAGTCACAGACTCACAGCTAATGATACTTGAAAAAGAAATATGAAAATGCATATTTATAGTCCCTAAGTTAATTGAACTTGTTGCTACCTTGGGAATCATGTTTTCACTTGAATCAAGGAGAGATGAAGACCTGTATCCAAATGCGTTTTCTAATGTGCATCTGACCTCAAATTGGTCTTGTAATCTTCTCTCTGGCTGTAGAATCTGCCACAAATTTTTTTCTTAAAAAAATTGATATGAACTAAAATGACATAGTAACTAGACAAAGCAGAAGCACGACTAAAAGAATATGGCCAAAGTCACATTCCGGGGATGCACAAAGTCATTAGACATTAATGAATACAATGCACCCAAAAAAAATAAAATAAAGAACATGACTATTAAATGGGCCAAAGTGCAATAAATATGAAATGACTGCAGCAAAACATGCACCAAAAGAATTATGACGAGAAGTTCTGGTATTGTACCTCTTGCTTTAGAGCACTATGGACTTCGCTAGTAGGGCTTCGTTTATTCCTAGCTTTAGCACATTCCGTGACGTAACCCATATCCTGGAACCAAATCAAACCCATACTTGAGACATTGAAATCTCGCTGATATATGAAACTTGTGGGGACTACAGAGAATGTACCAATATGGACCATTAATTACATCCCAACATTATGTTGGGATTAATGATATCAAGCATATACCCTTTGCAAAAAAAACCAATTCTCTGTTTATCCATTTCATTTCAAAATATAGTTTCTATTAAATTTCTGGCTGCCCTTTGCATTAATGATACATAACTGGCAAAAAAATGAAAAGAAAAATGATGAAATTTCTTTTGAGCATCATGTATGTATACCTCTAAATGCCTGAGAATGTATATTTATATGGAATAGTACCTTCAATTCTAATATTACAAAAAAAAAAAAAAGGAACAGAGAGAAGTAATGATCATTTATTGATGAAAAAAATGGAGTGATTGATTATACCAGCTTCATTTTTTCTGAGGCCTCAAGGTGATTATCTGGATTATCCCCCTCAACTCTTTTCTTATCAGGAAGACTGCCATGTAGAAATAACAACAAATATTGAGATATAATAAATGATCCCAAATAACCAAAGAACCTCAATTTAAGTAATAAGAGAAGCTAAAGCATAAGTAAAGAGAAAGAAACCTCATTGAACGCCTGTGCCTTGAAGTAAATCTCAGTCCCAGAATTTTATTTTCTCCACCCCTTTCAAGCCCCATACCTGAAAACCACCAAAACCAGAGCCATTCAAAGGGAAGCGCAGATACAATTCACAGAAGGAAAAAAAAAAAAAACAGCAACTGCAGAATCAGAAAGTGACAAAAGGAGTCACCATCATCCTACCTAGGAACTTAACAAGCGAGAGAACTCAGATGAATGAAGCACACAAAGTGAATATCATTTGCTGCTAATACATTATGTAGGAATGTGGAGAAAAGATTATTAGTCTTTTGACCAAATATAAAAGCCTTCTCTTTGAAGACTCTCACTCAGTTTCTCCACTGGTAATGTTACTTTGTAAAGGATGGCCTTTTTGCATTTTACATGAAAAGGAGTTCTTGGAGAGTGCTTTAACTCAATAACCAAGTCTTTATAGAATGACTTTGTCAATGGTGAACAAGAGGCAAATGTCAAAACATTAAAAAAAAAAAAAGTGGACAAATAAATCTCACTCTAAAGTCTATAGAGATCCAATGTGTGACAAACGAGAAGAAGAAAATAAATAGTGGCTGGATGGATGGACTCTTAACAGCTAAGTAGAAAGTGTTTGTACCTATGATATGAACAGCATAGCAACCTATTTATTTTTCAACATTCTCTTTGGGAAGCAAGTGGGAGTTGGTGACCGTCCGTCAACCCTTTTGTCTCATTTTGCATCCACCATTTAATTATACTTAGAAATTAAGCCATTTCATTTGACAAAAAAACAACGAGGACAAAAATAATATGGGACAATAATTGTATACTTGTTTATTCTTAGCTCAAAAGACACATTGTGATTGTAGTAGTAACGTGGTAGTATCATATATAATGAATTAAACATTTTTTTAAATCTTTTTTTTTTTTGCCTTGCTTAGTTCATTGATTTTGTATATTTATTTTTGTTCTAGTTTTTTAGGTCTACAGTTTTGGACTAAAGTTATACAGATTAAAACCAATAATGAGAAAACAAGTGACTAGGTAACAAAACACTGGATTTCAAGAAAGAAAAGCAAGGATTTACCTAAAAAGGGATGAAAGTTAAGGGATAAAGGGCATTGGATGCTTGAAAGGAATAGAGGTTTTGTGGGGTTTCTCTTTGTCTAAATGGCTTTTTTTGAGGGATGACTTGGGAGATACCTATATTGTCCTTCAGTATCAAAGAGACTAACGTTTGTCACAGAATCCACAAATATAATATAGTAATGGGGATTGACCTTTTTGGCCCCAAAACCAATACAACAAAAGAAAAGGATGGGGGAGTGTGGTAAGGTGGCCAGTTCTTGCACTGACAAAGAAAGTTTCTTTTTTGCTGCACACTTGTGTAAACAGAAAAAAGAAAAGGAAAAAAAAGTAACAGAGGAGCTTAGAAGTTGGACTTGTTAGTAAGAATTGTTCACATGCTACGTTATCTTAAAAAATAATTAATTTTTAATATATATGGAGAATTGCAGAGGTAAGAAAGGGACCCCCTAGTCATATTCAATGTCCAAAATTACCTCAATCGAAGTTCTGTTATTTTTTAGCATAGAGGGTATGGTGAAATAGACCAGTAAACCTCTTTGATATAGATAGTAATGTTGAAACGTTTCGCTCAAACAACGTTATCTATTTTCCTGATAAAGGAGATTATGCAAAACATGTGGCACTAGGGAAAATGAATTCTAACATCTGAGCTTTAATATTTTAATTTTTTTCCTTTCAATTAAGTGACAAATTTGACAAAAAGATCCTGTGAAGTTAGTTTCCCTATGAACTGAGGAAGAACAAAACAAAATGCAGGGTTCTTAATTGGACGCATCTGATATTTTAAGCTTCAATGCAGAGTGGAAATTTCTAGTCCCAACAAATAAACTAATGAAACTTTCTATTTTATCTTATTATCGAAATTGCGTATAGGCCAGAAGGACGATTTTCAATACCCAAAAATACCAATATAACAGGAGAAATGTGTAAATATATGGATTAAGATCAATTGAGGGTATCAAATTTTCAAATCAATCTGACAGACATGCTTCCTAGGTCCATGTAATCGTCGAAAAACATATGGCAACAGTAGTCTTTAATTAAGGAAATAGGATATTACAAAAGTACAAAAACTGTGGCATCCCTATAATAAGGATCAAATCAAATTTCACCTAGTTCTATATAGGACTGAGATTCTCCTAAATACAACAAATAAAATCCATTTATCAACACAACACCATGTTAGGTGAGCTCACTCAAATGGTAAAAATTGTTGTCTTACATAAACATTTTTGTTTGAAAGCTTCTAGAGTGCAAGCGCATACTGCCAACATTGGATTTCAAAGATTTTTAAATGTTTTTTGCTGTGTTTTCTACATTATATGGACAGATAATTACTTATTTTTACATATGACGGAGAGTTATTTTGGCTGAATTGGTAAAAGTGGACAAATTAGAAGTTATTACAAACGCAGGTAATCCAAAGAAGCTTGGAGGGCTTTCAAACTAGAGCGAGTCTGAAGCATGGTACTTGCAATGTGTGATCTTTTGTCGTTGTTGCCAGCTATATTATATGAGCTAGTGTTTGTTTGTTTTCATGTGAGAACCAAAATAATTTTTAAATGCGCATCGTTAAAAGTTAAAACCAAAATAAAGTTGGTTTTTATTTGAACTTGCGACAGAAAATACAGTGAAACTAGCCACTGTGGAACAATCACAGTCATTATTTTGTTGATCATTTTGCATTAGTCTCTAGTTTTTGGCAGCGTTTTTCGCTTGCCAACCCTCCATGCTTGAGCTTGAACCCGTTAAAGCGATAAATGAAAAGATAAATAAAAAGTATTAATTTAGTCCTCAACAATCTCAAACGTTAGTAAAATTAGTTCTTTTTAGAATAAATTATAATTTTTTTTTAATTTTCATCAATAATTAATTTAACCAATATTTAAAATTTTTATTAACTAAGTTATTGGTTTTCGATTTTCATTTCACAACAACTAATTTGGTCTCCATGTTTTTTTTATAGTACCCGTTTTGGCCTTCATTACTCTTTTTTTATTTTTTTTGAAACAATCTTTTTTTTATAGTACCCATTTTGGTCCAGCGGCACGTTCAGTAGAATCACGGCGACAAACCACGGCACCGAAGCTTAGTTTTAGAGCTTCTGTGAAATCGCGGTGGAAATGGATCGGGACACGCGATTAAAGATGGAAACGCGAAACTAAACACACGCTTAATGTGTACATCTATTAGCTAAATTACGTGACCGCGGGTGAAGTGGCCAAATCACAGGTGTTGTTTCCAAAATGTGAACCATAGTTTGGCTGTTACAGCATCGATCATGCATCTAGCAGGAGCAGGGGTCCTGATCGGATAATGGTGCCTCGTGTTAGTCAAACGTGTGGGAGAATAGAGATAGGGACAGTGTGTGACTGTTATGAACACACTTTGGTGTTGGTTTTGGGAAGGCGTAGTATAATCCCAATTGCGGGACAAAAAAAGTAAACTTTCCAAAGAGGTTTGGACAAGCTAGTCAATGCCAATCATATATAACCATCAAAAGGCATCTCTCTCTCTCTCTCCCTCTCTGTAATTCTGTCCCCACTCCCCACTTCTCTAAATATCAATAAGTTATTCGTTGTTTATTTATCCCTCTCTCTCTTGAGGCTCCTAACTTCTAAACCTTGTGGATGAAAACCAAAGAAATTTTAATATTTTGCAATACTACTTTTGCATCACCAGTCACTCTCTAAAAATTATTTCCTCGCTATCAAATTAAAGCTTCCGTGTGTAGGATAAATAATCAACTTTACTTGTACTTTAGCAGCATGCCAACTCGTTTTTTCTGCTTGAGCAAACTGCTCCAACTTAGAGTTGGCAGTGGCATGAAATCACATGTCAAGAACAAATTGGTAGATGGGTATTTACAAAAAAATAATAATAAAAAAATTGGCCTTATACAAGTTGTAGATTTTATCCATCGGCCTATTTCTTGATACATGTATGTAGTTAAAGTACCACAATTTCACTCACAACTAGGTAAAAGGACTCGTACTGAGCACAGATGACAAAAAAAATAGAACATATTGTGTAGTTAAGTTTTTTTAGTGCAATTAAGTTTTTTGTAAAAAAATAGTTTTTGGTAAAAAAATGGATGAATGGACTTTTACAATGTGTCTTTAGTGTAGTTATGTTTCTTATACATATAATAGATTTGAAGCTAAAGTTGTTTAACCAAAAATTTTGCTGCTATACGTTGAAGTTCACGAACACAAGATCCATGTATCAATAATCATTCACTTTGTTAGAAAATGTCTCCTTCATAAACTGTCGTATCCAATATTGTATAATTCTCCCTCTCTTGTAAAACGGTGATTGTATTAACAATGAGACCCTATTTGTAATTTAGAGTTCTCTCCTTTTGGTGATAGTGGAAGTGATCGGTGGCGCTATGAGGAGTAAGTAATATTTACTGAACCTCGTAAGTTTTCTTTGTTTTCTTTATTTTTCTGCATTAGTATTTGTTTAGTTTATGCTTTATTTTTGTCGTGTTAAATTTCAATAGCTACTAGAAATATTTGTCATTGTTTGTTTCCACTGAATTCGACGTTAGAAAGTGAACCTCTAGCACAACAATTGGTACAAAGCATAGGTTCAATCCCAGACTTTGTTTTTAATTTCTTTATAAGATATTGGAATACTGTATTTGGAGTAGAAATGGCAGAAACAAAAGATTCATTGAAAAGATGGAGAAGCAACAGAAGCTTCGTTAAAGAAACCGGAGGCAACAACGTCTGCACTTAGTGTTCCCACCAGGACATTGCTTACAAATGTAAATTTTAATGTGGAGAAGTTTGATGGCACCAACAACTTCGAAATGTGGCAATGTGAGGTGCTAGACATTCTTTTCCAATAGGAGATGGATGTGGCTTTGGAAGACAAAGAAAAACGAGAAACAATGGAAGAAAAAGATTGGGAAAGAATCAATCGCTTAGCATGTGGTCAAATTCACTTGTGTCTTACCAAAGAAAACAAATACCCTTCATGAAGGAGAAGCCAACAAGCAAATTGTGGAAGGAGCTGTAGAATCAATTTATGAACAAGAACAGTCAAAACAAGCTATACTTGAAGACACAACTCTTTCGCTTCCAATATGTTCCAAGTACCACTATGAATTATCATATCACTAAATTTAATCAGTTGGTGACTGATTTATTGAATATCGACGAGGAACTCAAAGATGTAGATAATGTTTTGTTGTTGTTAGCATCACTTCCTAATGAATATGAACATTTGGTTGTTGCTTTGTGTAACGCCCGCTACATTAAAATACATAAATTACAAGAAAATTTTAAAACTTATTACAATAATCCAAGTCATAAATTTAAAACCTAAATCATAAATCTAATAAATAGATTACAATTTTAACATAAGACACTAATATCTAAATATCAAGCTTGCCGCCTTATCTGCCTTCGGTACCTACTTATCTGAAAAGCAACACGAAAAGAGTGAGATAAAATCTCAGTGAGCCCTTCACGGACTCCTCACAATCTCTCGTCGAGTCATACTATAGTAATAAAACTATCTAAGGCATTATCTGCCAACACATACTTTTCTTCTTAATCAAAGAACTAGCTTTGAAAACATAATACTTGATAGGCACCTAAGCGTGAACGCCCTAGGAGGCACTAACTTGAACTTAAAACTTAGTATATTACTGGGCGTGATAATCCTCGGTCCAATATACCACTTATAAAACTTGTGATTAAACTAGACATAGAACTGCATAACAAACACACATAAATCATATAAACATTCTTTCTTTAATCTATGCTACACATAAATCATATAAACATTCTTTCTTTAATCTATGTTTAGCACGGCTAAAACACAATGCAATGCAACTATAACTAAGAACATATTGTTCTTCTTTACTATGTGCTAAGCACATCTCACTATTCTTCTATGTTATTGAGTTTTGTCATATGTTTTGGTCTATAGACCCCAATCAACATAACTAACGATATGGTAGTTAGACGTCAATAACCATTCAAGTGGCATCCCACGAGACTAACCATACCGTTCTCTCCTCTTATAAGGAATCTTGGTATCTTTTAAGTGATTTTTGTCACAACTCTCATAACTTAAATGCATGTTTACAATCAAGTAAATTAGCAACTCAGGATCGCCAATCCATATCATCCTATATCTTTCTATACTAACTCCAATGATAATTGCAAGAAAGATCAAGGAATTTACTTAACGTGCATTTGAACACTATATTTTCAAATCATGCATCTTTAATAATCATAGAACAAGATAACTACAAGCTCATATGAGATTCAAACATCACTAAACTTACCTTTTCACTTAACTCTTGTACTCATCTTGATGCACCTTGGGTTTAGCTTCTCATGAAGCCGACCTCATCCCAATTGGAGCTCGGTGGAGCACGCAATGGGCAAACATTACACGTAAACTTGTTGGGGGGTTGGGGGCAGCAATCCAACCCTTTACCATCCTAACAAAAGATCATTACTTCTAATCAATTTAAGCTAATTCTCATTCAATCATCAAATTTACATCATTCTTATTGAGACTTGGACTCCAACTCCAACATTATACATAATAACATTAAAACATCAAGTTATTTAATCATGAGAAATCATGAATAACATACTTCACCTATTCTGGAACTCAATCAAGCATCAAAACATGACCATTTGAGTGGACAACTCTTTTAGTGCATGAATCTTAAACCACACAAGATCAAACACCATAACATTCATATATCAATTCATACTAACTCTTGTGCTCATTCTGAAGCACTTTGAGTCTAGCTTCTCATGAACTAAACATCATCCCAATTGGAGCTCTGTGGAGCACACAATGGGCAAAACATCACACAAATATTTGTGGGAGAGTTGGGGGCAGCCATCCAACCCTTAAACAATCCCACTAATTATCATCTAAACATAAAAATGTAGTGAATAAAATAACCTAATGGGGGTCTTATGGGTGCCCACCAACTAAAGGAAGAAAGACTCACAAAGATTCTTGAAATCTTGAGTCTTGAAGGTTGAAACTTGGTTTCTTCTTCTCCTTCCTTCTCCTAGGCGTTTTCTTCTTCTTCTCCAACTTAGGGTTACACCCAATCTTCTCCCAAATACCAAGCTAAGCTTCCAATCTTCTTCCTACTCTTCTTCTTCTTCTTCTTCGATCTCTCTCTCTCTCTCGGTTCAATCTCTCTTTTTCTGTTGTCTCTCTCTCGATCTCTCTATCTCACTCCCTTGGTCTCTCTCTCTCCCCCTTCCTTCCTCCTATGTGCCACCGCGCCGTCGCGCCTCCAGGCTGCCGCGTTCGCACCACGCCAGAGCTGCCATGGCTCCCTCTCCTTCTCCTTCCTCGCACATCCTCTCTTTCTCTCTCTTTTCTCTTTTCTTTCTTTTTCCTTTTTTTTCTTTCTTTCCCTGTTTTTCTCTTTTTTTCTTGCTCTGCTTCCTTTTCACGCAGGGAAACTGTGTGTGTGTGTGTGTGTGTAAAAATGAGAGAAAGAGAGTGCTAGGGTGGAAGAGAGGGAGGTGAGGTGCATGGTGAGGGTGAGACTTGACTTTGTTAGAATTACCACAAATCCTTATTTAATTTCTTAATTTATCCTTGGGTCCTTAATTCAACCTTAGATAAATTAATAAATTAAATTTCTCATAAATAATTAGTCCCACATTTCCTAATTGCTTGGGTAAAATTACTATTTTACCCCTTAGGTTTAACTTTGTGTTAGAACACTCGATTAAGGGTTATTAACCTCATTAATCCTAGGGATTGAATCCCCTTTTCCACTTAGTATTTTTAACTACCAAGTTTTAGAAAGTTGGGGTGTTACACTCTGCTGTAGGGGAAAGCAGTGGTCAGCTTTAATGAGGTATGTACTACTCTATATTCAAATGAAATCCGAAAGAAGGATAAGGTTGAGCACACGAGTACAGTAGAAGCTTACTCAATAAGGGGTCGTGATTAAAGCCGCAACCAAGGGAAGCATGAAAGGTCTGATTTGAGAGGCATTCCTGGTAAAGATGAATGCGCCTTTTGTCGTGAGAAGGGGCACTGGAAGAAATATTGTCCAAAGCTGTAGCAGAAGCAGGGGCAAAGCTCTAGATGCTCGTGTTACCGAGGTCAAAGATGAAGAAATAGATTTAGTTGGTGCAACATCCAAAATACTAAAGGCACTAGTGCAGAATGAGGATTTTACACCGTTTAAAATTGACATTTTACACCGGTTTTGGTGCCGGTGTAGATGCTTCCGGTGTTGTATGTTGGGGTTTTTACATCGGTTATATATCTGGTGTAAAATTTCAATTTATTTTTATTTTTAATTTTTTTGAATAACTTTTTACACCGGTTTTAAAAATAACCGGTGTAAAAGACTAACTTTTTATACCGGTTTTGCACAACAACCGGTGTTAAAGGTCAGTCTTTTACACCGGTTTTTGTTTTTTGCTTTATTTAATAAATATTTTACACCAGTTTCTTGTATAACCAGCATAAAAGGTACACTTTTTTTTTATTTTTTTGTTTATTTTTATCTATTCCTACCCAAAGGCAATCTAAAATGACAATAAATAGGCACCAAATTTCACAAGAATTGGCAGCAGAATTGGCACCGAATGTGCTATAAATATCTATATATGTATCTAGTAGTCCTAGACCTCGTAGGAGAGGAGGCTGAAGAATCATCCATGATGCCTGCAGACAAAAAAATAATATGTCAGTCAGACTATAAATAAATTAAATAACAAACATGCATATGTATTAACAAAAATATTATAATGTTACTATTAACAAAAAATATTATAATGTTACAAATAACAAACTTATTTGATCATTTCTCCTCTAATATCCCTTCTTGATGGTCATCACGAGTGGCATATACATCGTCCACTTCATTTTCATCAGTGAAAGAAGGTCTTTGTGTTGAGAAAGAAAGAGTGTCATAAATATCTGCCGATGCATCTTCATTTTCATCACTCTAATGCATGTTTCTTCTTTAGAGCACTACAGACCACATATTGCTAGAGGGATCCTTCACATAAAATACTTATTTGGCGTGGAATGCCATGATGAAAGGCTCGTCCGTATAACCTATCTTGTCAAGGTCCACTAATGTAAATCCTAATTCATCAGTTTGTACACCACTGTTACTGTTAACCCACTTACATTTAAAAACAGACACTCTAAATTTACAATAATCGAGCTCTCAAATCTCTTCAATGACCCCAAAGTAAGCTATGGATGCCAGAACAAGGTTCTTATCCTTTGAACTAGAGAAGTGCATTGCAGAAGCCATGACCATAACCCCACTGTTTTGCACAGTACTCTTGTCATCCTGTAACTTTGTATAAAAGGAAAATTTATTTATAACGTACCCACTCTAACATAAGACATTAAAGTTTAGCTCATTTGCTAACCATTTTATGTCATCAGAAGCAGTATCATCATTCATAATATGTGGTTTAAACCAGCTTCGGAATGTCTTGTTATGCTCTTTCAACACCCATTGTTCGTTCTTGTGGGTTTTTTGGCCTTGACAATGGATTTGTGAGTAAACAAGTATGGCTCAACATCATCAGTGTTATTCAATATGTACAGATGTGCCTGCATCACTTCTGCATGACCCATGTTCTTAACCTTTAGACCTCGTGTACCCTTATGGTCACATCTTCCCTCGTGACGAGACTTGGGAATCCCTACAGGTTCCACTTTTGACAAGTAGTCTGTACAAAACTCAATGGATTCTTCTGTGATGTACCTTTCAACAATAGATGCTTTGGGACGATATGGATTCTTCACATACCCTTTCAAGATCTTCATGTATCATTCGATAGGGTACATCCACCTTAGATAAACGGAGCCACACACTCTAATCTCCTTCACTAGATGAACAATTAAGTGAACCATGATGTCGAAAAACGAGGGAGGAAATAATATCTCCAGCTGACACAAGATAATAAAAGCCTCATTTTCCAAGTCATCCAACTCCTGAGGGTCAATCACTTTACTACATACAATATTGAAGAATAAGCACAATCTAGTTATGTCATGCCGAACCTTTTTTGGCAAGATGCCACGAATAGCCACTGGTAGTAGTTGTTGTATCATGAAGACGTGGCATTCGTGAGACTTTAAGCCAAGTAGTTTGAGATATTTCATTGACACAAGACTCTTGACATTTGAAGAGTAGCTATGTGGCACTTTCAAGCCCCGTAGACACTCGCATAAGCTTCTTCTCTCTTGTTTTGATAAGGTATGACATGCTGGTGGCAAATATGTCTTGTTACCTCTTGGCTCTGGAGCTAACTGTTCTCTTATGTCCATCTCAACCAGATCTAGATGATTAGTCAAACCGTCCTTTGTCTTGTTCTTGATGTTGAGAAGCGTATCGATTACACTATCACAAACATTTTTCTCCACGTGCATCACATCAATACAATGTCTCACATCAAGACTCAACCAGTATGAAAAATCAAAGAAAACTTACCTCTTCTTCCATATGTTTTTTTTAGTAGACTTCTCCTGTTTCTTTCCAAAACTAACATTGATGTTCTTCACCCGTTTATAAACTTTTTCCCCAATTAAGGCTTTTGGAGCAACTCCATTCTCCTGACATCCATTAAAATCCTTTTTCAACCTCAGATACGGGTGATTACGCTTGAGAAATCTCTGATGTTCAAGATAAACAGTCTTCCTTCCATGTTGCAATTGATGGTAGCATGTGCCTTGTTCACATATAGGACAATCTTTATGCCCCTTAACACTATACCCAGACAAGTTCCCGTAAGCTGAAAAGTCATTTATGGTGCAAAACAACATGGCACGTATCTTGAAATTTTCATCGGAATACCCATAAAAAACATCAATGCCTTCCTCCCACGATATTTTCAAGTCTTCAATTAAGGGACTTAGATAAATATCTATGTCATTTCCTGGCTAATTTGGTCCAGATGTCATCATAGATAACATAATATTTACGCTTCATGCACAACCAAGGAGATCGGTTATAAATAACTAAGAGAATAGGCCATGAACTATGGTTACTACTTAAACTACCATATGGATTCATTCCATCCATAGAAAGTCCAAGCCTCAGATTTCTTGGGTCATTGTCGAAATCTGGAAACAAAGAATCAACTTTATTCCATTGCAAAGAATCAGCCGGATGACGAAGCTTCCTATCACATTTCCTCTCATCTGCATGCCATCTAATATTCTTTACGTCTTTTACATTGACGAACAGTCGTTTAAACCTTGGAATAATTCGAAGATACCATAACACCTTCGCAGGATGACCTTTTGAGGTGACATCACAACTATCATCACCATCCTTCTTTTTGTATCGTGATTTCATACATTTATGGCATATTTCTTTGTCTTCATTCTCCTTCCAGTATAATATACAGTCATTGGGACAAGCGTGTATTTTCTTATACTCCACACCCATCGGACATAATATCTTCTTCGCCTCGTAGTTACGGTTCGGCAATGTGTTGCCTTCTGAAAACATGTCTTTCAACAACTCTAGCAACTCAGTGAAGCTTTTATCAGTCCACCCATTTATCGCCTTAAGATTAAACAACCTCAAAATCGCTGACAACCGTGTGAAATTTGTGCAACCCGAATACAATGCTTGATCCTTGTCACTACATAGAGTATCATACACATGTGCTCGCTTAAAAGAATCTGGTCCAATATCACGAATTATGTCCTCTAGTCAATCGCCCATATCTACCTCAACTTCCCCACTTTTGGACACACTTGGCATGTCTAACACTTCACCATGCCATGTCCATGTTGTATAACACTGTCAAATCCCAAAGACATCAAGCCCAAAGACATCAAGGTGCTCACGTATGTCTTTAACTTTTAGAGGTGTCTGATTCGCACACTTAAGACAAGGACAATAACATTCTCCATTACTATTAGGAAGCTTTGTTTCAGCAAATTTCAGAAACTCTGACAATCCATTCTTATACTCATCAGTCAATCGATTTTTTTGCATCCAACTACGATCCATAGCTACGTTGTGAAAAAGTAAACACACACTTATTTAATGAACACACTCACCACTTCAAGACCCTTCAACCACAAGTATCCAACAGATCTCTGTATATTTGGTATGAACATATCCCATTCAAGAAGAAACTTTTTCTTTATTTGGTTAATAGTTAGCCGTTAAATCATTATATCTTATACCTGACGAAATTTTGGCAGCATTTCTCATTAGTCTCCAAGTACACAACCCAAACGCGGTGACATCCACCACGATCAAGCATGCACCTAGAGACAATAGGAAACGTAGCAATATGAAATTTCATCATGTATTAGATAAAAGATTTAAAGACTAACTATTAACCAAATAAAAGAAAAAAGTTTCTTCTCAAACTGTGCTACATGGACAATTCGAGATTCAATAAAATGAGCAGTACCATCCCCGTTACACATGCAAACATTTTATTGAATCTCAAACGAGAAACTAAGGCTTAACACAAATTAAATAGAGAAGCTCAAATATAAAAACATACATCATATATCATAATTATAATTATCCAACTAAATAGTCAGGATATTCATAAAAAGCAATGAAAAATACATTAATATATTCTCATGGTACATTTATCCAATTAAAATATCAAAACAGTCAAATACATTAATAGGTAACATAATATAAAAACGAAGCTAGGGGTGGCTCCTTGAGGGGTCATCAGGACAAAACCGGGAAGTAAATTCCTTTGAAAGAGTCGATGAAGTGTAATCCCCTACGATGGGAGAATACTCTGGTGTGGATGGAGTATGCTCCAAGATCTCATCGTCATCACTGGGATCTGAACGATGTTCGTCCCTCGATGAACATCCCTGACAGCTACGGGCCTCTTGGGATAGGTGGTCTCCTCTGAAGCATGTGCATACGAAGGCCCGGGCCCCAACGGTCAGCGTCGGCACGGGGATCAGCATACGGGTTCATCAAATCACGATCATCATTGCGATAAGGATCGCGATGATGAGCATCTTGATTCTCAATCCTCAAAAAGCTATCTCGATTCTCCCTTGCAGTTATCATCGGCCTGCTAATAGAGGGACATGACCTCTTGGAAGCCATACGAGTACGACGCCCCTCACGACCACGATTTTCATCTAAAGACATTGTCTGTTGTCAACAGTGGTCAGTTATGAGCAGCCAAACTGAAATTTATTTGAATGACAACAAAAAGCATAATATACCTCAACAGTTTAATTATTATTCGTAAGTGCAGAGAATTCCCTTTTTGTAAAGGATATAAACTTGAATGAAAATCAAAAACCCAGTAAAGAATTAAACTTCAAACATTTAGCCATAATTTGAAAACAACAATCCATATTATTTTTGTAGGTAAACTTATATACACATTGCAGACAATATTACTTGGGATTCTTTGTCATGTGTTAAATGTCAAAAATCATGTATCAAATGTTTCCATAACATTTAACAGTAACACAAGTGGCAGGGAATGACTTTAACCTGAAACAGTGGGACAACCCCGAGTGGCACAAACTACATAGAAACTAAACATAGTACATAACTCGCCAATGATGAATATCCATGAAGCTAGCTAATGCTCAGCATTGGACCAAAGCTAGATTAGAAGCTAAAGTGAATAGATTATCAAACAGATTAAAACCAAAAGGCGAAAAAGCTATAAGGTAAAGGAACAAACCTATAAGCATGGAGAAAGAACATGTGGCTGTGGTCGATTCTGGTTTTCCTCTGAGACAGGGCTTCGAAAGTGAACGGTGGCGAGAACCACGAGAAGGAGAACGGCAGCAAGAACCACGTGAAGTAGAGCTATTCGAATGTTGGCGAGAGAGGATGAGAACGATGCCAGTGCAACAGCGAGAGAGGGCTCAAATGGAGGAGAGAACATGGAGAGTGCAGCTGCGAGAGAGAAAGAGTAGGGTTATCTCAGAGAAATACTTCGCGCGTATCTGAGAATGAGAGGGAGAAAGTAACTTTCATCAAAGAGAAAGGCTTTTAACACCGGTTATTGAAATACCTGGTGTAATACGTTCAGTTTTCACACCGGTTATATAAAAATCCGGTATAAATTGTCTTCAGTTTTTAAATGTGAAACCTTTTACACTGGTTGGTTATATACCCGGTGTAAAAAGTTACGCGATAATTTCAAAATTGCCACAGCGTCACTTTTTTCACCGGTTAAACATAAAACCAGTGTAAAAGACCTAATTCTTTTCCGTTTCGTGCACTGGTGAGGTATTATGGAATACATTACTCTAATGTGTGGGGACCTACAAAGACAACTTCTTTGGGAGGCACTATAAGAAAACGCGGCGTTACCGACGCCTAAAAGCCGTCGATAATGCACAAAAGCCGTTGGTAACATAGATTTACCAACGAGCTACCGACGGCCTCAAGCCCGTCGGTAAAATGGTCATCGCAAACGATTACCGACGGGTCTACTCCGTCGGTGAACCGACGGTCAAAGCCGTCGGTAATGGGGCGCAGTGACTACCGACGGGTAAGGTTGTCGGTATTTTTTTTAATGAATTAATTTAATTAATTAATTAATTTAATTAATTAAATAATTTATTAATTAAATAATTTATTTAATTTATTTATTTATTTATGAATTTAATTAATTAATTAATTAATTAATTAATTAATTAAATTAGTTATTTATTTATTTATTTAGTTATTTAATGATTGAAATTATGTATTTATTTATTATTTAGTTATTTAATTATTAATTTATTCCATATTAAGAAATGTGAACGTAAACTAAAAAGCAAAGTAAAAAAGAAACGTAATTTAAATTAAAAATATCCTCAGAATATCAAAATATATAAAAAAAAAAGTCAAAACATCACTAATAATCCTGATAGTCCCGATCATGCACGAGATGCTCTAAACCATCCGCGTCATCGACATCATCAGTACCATGAGGCGACGAAGGTGGAGGAAGCGGCTGATGATGAGGTTGAGGCTGCTAGCGAGCTAGCATCTCATACATCTGTTCCTGTCGCTCGAGCACCTTAGCCAAAATTGCGTTCGTCTGCCGGTTGTCCTCCTCGGAAGCGGCCAATCTCCGCTTCACCTCGGCTAACTCCTGCTCCTCAATGGTAGAGCAACAACTACCACCACTACTCGATGATGATCTGATATTTGAGGCGGCTGGTCCCTTTCTTGTAGTTGTTGGCAAGGTCTCCAACATCGTATAGGCGACCCTTCTTCTTGCCGCCAACAACATATACCCAAACCTTGAGCGGTACAGATGGATCCTCAGGGCTCTCAGACGGGGAACATGATGATGTCTGAGATCTAATCTGAGACATCCTCGTCTCAAACTCCTCCTGTCATGCATAAACAAATAAGTCAATTTTTTTTGTAAGAAAACAATATAAACATTATTAAAAAAATATTCATTATATTTTATAATTACCTGGGTCCGCCTCGATCGATCATCAACGAAATCACTAGTACTCCTCCTAATATGAGTTGCACAGTGGGGCTCGTGCAACTGTACCTATCTACCCAACCTCTTTGACTGTAATTAATTAGTAAAAAAACATAAATAATAATAATAATAATAATAATAATAATAATAATAATAATAATAATAATAATATAACACAGACAAGTCAAGCTGTGTGCTACACCTGACTGATGGAACCTCTGGTGCGCAAGCTCTCACTCTTCTCAGAGGCTCAGTTCTTCTTGGCCTTCACGCGGATCAAGTTGAACTCAGGGTAGTTCCAGTACTCTACCGGCCTCTGTCAGATATGATCCCCTATCCAGTGGGGCTGTCCCCTGAGGCGGGCATCTCTAAGCATATCATCAGAGGCGGTCGGAGGCCTTCATATGAAAGTTCTTCTGGATCCGCTCATCATCCTCAGTCCTCTAAGCACATCTCTCCTGTATCAATATAAGACATTATTAAACATAATAGAAATTTATGAAATAAAAAAATAATATGCAATAAAATAAAAATTGCAACTTACTCTGAAAGATGCAAACATATGATCCTGCTCCTTCTCATCCATCGCCCCCCAGGTGGGCCAAAACGCCGAATAATTCTCCTCAATTGTTGATGTGATAGCCTTCGCAACTGGCTTTGAGGGAAGGAACCTAAACAACAAAAACATGTCAAATATATATATATACATGTAAATTATTAATAACTCGACAAAAAAATGTAAATACTTACCCTTTACCAGCCGGGCTGATAATAACTCGACCATCGTGCAGCATCTCAATATCCTCAACCTCCTGCTGCTCAACCTCGGTCGAGCAGGCGCATAGCCCATACTATACTCATCCTTGGACTGATGAGCATCAGGCATCATCTCAAGCACAACATGAGAACTAGAAGTTCCATGTGTATGCCGGAACCCCGGGTTGGAGATCATGTAAATGGCAGGCAAAGGGGGTGTTAGTGCAGAAGGTGGTGGAGGCTGTGTAGGTGCGGAACGTGCCAGAGGTGTGTAGGTGCCGAACGTGCTGGAGGCTGTGTAGGCGTATATGTAGACGGACGTTGTGTAGATGACAACGTCGAAAACTTAGAAGGGTCACACCTAATAATGTTCGGCCTCCGACGACGAGGGGTGTCGATGGCGATGGTCTTCCCCTTCCCTTTACCACCAGTGGGTGGTCTGGGGGGGTCGAATCCTGATCCTGAAACCATATATGTCTATAGAGCAATTCAACAATAACAGTCATGAAATATTATATTTAAACATAACAATATTAAAAATAAATTCCATAAAAAGTTAAAATATATTGTTAGACAATTCTCTAATTGTAAAAAGTTAAATAATTTCATTCTACCCATTCTGCCCACTCTACTTCGGCATCGTCTTCAGATCTTGATGGTTCTGCCATTTCTTCATTTAATTCCCCATCTCCATCTACTTCTTCATATGTGATTGGATTGCCACGTAGTCGAGAAATGGGTTCCACTTCATTTACTACATTGACATGAGACATCTCATCCACTTGATAAGCCATTTTTTCCTGTGGATCATCTGCTTCAATGTGACCCCTTGGTTTTGTCTTTATTGCAACACACCAACCTTGTTTGTCCCTTCGAGTTGATGGATAAGGAACATAATACACTTGTCTTATATTTTGTGCCATGATAAACAGATCAAACATTTCATATCTTCTGCTCATGCAAATCTCCACGGTATTATATTTTCAATCCACTTTTGTGCCTCTATTTGACGGATCAAACCAATTACAATAAAATAACACTATTCTTTTAGTATAGTCTAAAGTATTGTATGCCAGTTTATATATATGTTGAATCACTCCGTAGAAGTCGTCTTTACCTCCATCTGTGGCACCTTTAACATAAACTCCGCTGTTAATTGTTTTCCCCCTCTGTTTTTGACTGAGTTTGAAATTTGTATCCGTTTACGAAAAACGTGTGCCATTCTTTTACACGTGAACGAGAACCATGAGATAAATTTCTCAAGTGTTGGATTTTAGGGGATTATGTCTCACTGTATACCTTTTTTTAAAGCTCACTGTATACCTACGTATACACCATATGCAAACAAATTATGGTTCATTTTTTCAAACAATCTTTTGTATTTTCAAATAATAAATAGTTCAAATAGAACTAAAAATACATATCTGGTTCATAAACCACGTTGGGAAATATTCATGAATATAGGCAGAAGAGTCTTGTTCGCTTGTGGGCTTAGTTAACAAGAATGCCCTGATCAAGTTATTATCAAACAAATGATCATGAGTAGTTATCGATAAAAGAAATTGAAAGTGGTCAAAATGATACATACATAACATATGGTGATATTTTGGTACATTTGATCAATACGTGAACGTGGCCTGACTTGAACTCTTCTCCCGTTAACCAGTGAGTCAACTCCTTTTCAGCATGACGACCGGGAAGGCTAAAGACTGATAAGGCTAGCAGGTGTCTTTCACTTTCAATTTCTATTTCATTCATATTATTTGTTGGTGTCAACATGAAGTTCGTAAAATAATGGGAACAGAAATGGATTGTTTCACGGTGTAAGTAAGTTGCACAAATAGATCCTTCAACCCTGGCCTTATTTTTCACCAATTATTTTGAGTCACCCATAAATCTATAAGATAACAAAGTTAATCAAAATTGATACATTTAACCCTTCAAATGAATATTTATATTATAGAATACTTTATTATATTACCTTTCGAATGGATACATCCATCTATATTGAACCGGTCCACTAAGCCTAGTTTCATGTGCAAGATGCACTGGGAGATGCTCCATAGAATCAAAGAAAGTAGGGGAAATATTCTCTCCAACTTATAAAGAATGACTGGTATATTCTGCTCCATCTTTATAAGATCATCCTCTCTCACTGTTGCAGAACACAAATCTTTAAAAAATTAGATGAGTTCAGTAAGTGGATTTAAAACATCTGATGGCAAGGAACTAAATGCAATAGGAAGTAAACACTCCATGAATACATGAAAATCATGGCTTTTCATCCCAATCATGGTTCCTTTATTCACATCGGCACATCTTGCCAAATTAGAAGAATAATCGTCTGGCATCCGAAGTTCTTTTATCCACCGACAAACTGGCTTAGCTTCCTGAACAATTAAAGAGTAACAGGCTTTGGGTTTCAGGGTTTTTCCATACGATCGAGTCGTCAACTGCATGTCCTTTTGCCTACAGTAAAGTGGTAAGTCTAGTCTGACCTTATAATTGTCTTTCATTTTGCCTCTGACGTTCATCACTGTGTTAAAAATATTGTCAAAAAAATTCTTCTCAATGTGCATAACATTAAAGTTGTGTCTCAATAAATTATCTTTCCAATATGGCAGATCCTAAAAAATACTTCTTTTTGTCCAATTATGTCATTGTCCATATCCTTCAAATTGATCCAATTCACCATAATCTGTGATTTTTGGCAGTTCCATAACTCTGCTCCAAATCTGTTCTGATGTCAACCTTGGAGGCGAGCCACCTAATTCAACTTCTCCATTTTTGAAGGCGTTCTTATTCCGTCTAAATGGATGACCACCTGGTAAAAACCTGCGATGTGAGTCAAACCAAGAACTCCCCCCCCTCGAATTTCAAGGTATAGGCCTTTGTATGCTCCATGCAATGCGGACATGTCATTTTACCATGAGTACCCCAACCAGACAACATGTCATATGCAGGAAAGGCATTAATGGTCCACATCAGAGCTGCCCTCATTGTAAAATTCTTCTTTCGTGCAATATCATACGTCAAAACACCATTCCACAACCTTTTGAAATCGTCAATGAGATGCTGTAAATAGATGTCAATACCATCTTTTGGATTATTTGGACCCGATATAATACAAGTCAAGAATATATATGGTTTAGACATGCACATTTCGGAAGGAAGATTGTATGGGGTAACAATAACTAGCCAGCAAGAATAATGTTTCGCCGTAGATTGAACATACGGGGTAAAACCTTCAGAGCATAAGCCAAGTCATATATTACGTGGATCTGTTGCAAAGTCAGGATGCACACGATCAAAGTGCTTCCAAGCTTCACCGTTAGATGAGTGGCGCAACATACCTGAAGTGCTTCTATTCTCATAGTGCCACGTCATTTTGCCTGTAGTCTGTGTTGATGCAAACATTCTATGTAGCCTTGGAATAATTAGCAAATAAAACATTGCCTTCACTGGAACTGGTTTTTGTGTACTCTTCCCATTATCAGAGTGTGAAATATACCTTAGCTCATGACAAAATTTGCATTCAACCAGCGCGCCATCATTTTTAACGAATTCATTGTCATAATATAACATACACCCTTTCACATAACAATCAATCCTTTTAGCTTCCAACCCCAACTTGGACACTATGCTTTTAGCCTCATAATAACTTTTTGGCAAACCATCTCTGATAGGTGACGAGTCAAACATCATTTTCGTTACGAGATCCAAACACACATCGGTAGCACCATAGTTGGACTTAAGAGCTAAAAGCCTCACACACATTGATAATCTAGAGTCTGCAGACCCTTCAAACCCATTCTCCCCAGATACAACTTATCGTACATCCAATTACGACTCGAAGGAAAAAATTTCATCTTCTGCATGTTAAAAAAATGACAATTTCAGCAGTACGACGTTCTTAGAACCGCTCTCTTTCTTTAAATGATATGACCCTATCCCATTTGAGAAAAAGTTTTTTCAGAACTCGTATAATAGTATTTCCTTAATTCTCATATCTTATACTTGACAAAATTTCGGCAATATTTCCCATTGGTCTTTGAGTACACTAAATGATCGCAGTTATGAATACCACGATCAAGTATGCACCCAAAGAACAAAAGGAAATGAATCGAACCGAAATTTCATCAAATATAAAGATACGAGAATTAAGCAACAACTATTATACGAGCAAAGAAAAAGTTTTTTCCCAAACTGTCCCACTTGGACAATTCAAGATTCAATATACAATGAACACGCGGTACTCTAGAAGAGTACATGCGCTCAATAATATATTGAACCTCAAATGGGAAGCTAAGGCTTTTCTCCAATATTAATAATTACTCTAAAAAAAATTCAGTAATCTAAGACATTTAATAACGTTTAATATTGGTTTTATAGCGATATTAGTAACATTTAATATATTTAATACCAGGTTTTCTCCGATATTAATAATTTTTAATATATTTAATATATCTAACATATTTAATATATCTAATAATAACAAATTTAAAATACAACTTATTAGTTAAAAATACAACCTAATTAATTTATATATATATATATATAATATCCTAATTAAATACAACCTTATTCATACAAAATTCATTTCCAAATATACAAAATTACATAACAGTCACTAATCATACAAACTTCAGTCTTAACTATACAAATTTACATAACAGTCACAAATCATACAGTCTCTAATTATAATTATAGTCTCTAATCATACAAAATCCAGTCCCAAATATATAAAATTACATAATAGTCACAAATCATACAGTCTCTAATCATAATTACAATCTTTAATTATACAAAATTTTAACTAAACTACGGTCTCTAATCATACAAAATTTCAATTAAACTACGGTTCCTAATCATACAAAATTACTCGCACGATAAAAACTCATAACGAACCAACCTCGATCGCAGAGTAGTGGTAGAGGCACGAGCAGTGGTGGCAGCTGTGGTTGCGCGGCGGAGTGGTGGAGGTGGCAGTCTTAGAGGTCGGCTTCACAATGATTACTCAAGTAGTCTCCAGCAACTAACAAGTCAAATTCATAAAACATTTTTGAGAACTAAATCCTTCAAACACAATCTAAGGTTCTTAAATAAGATTGAATTCCCTATATCTTTGGATCAAATCATGAGACACAAGAACAAATTTGATAATAGTTACAATCACAAAATGCAAATCATTCAGAGAACTTGAATGAAAAAAACCCTTAAACCAGATGCTATAGATCACATCTAAAATTGCCCAATCAACAATTGCAATGACAAATTTTATTTTCTATCAGACAAAAACCTATACGAACTTGTGCATATTCCTTATAAATGAAATCAAATTTTCCCTAAATTGGTGAAAAAAAACTACCATACATATATTAGGGGATATCAAAATTCATGCAAGAAGCAAAGGGCAATTATCATTAATTATAACCTAAAGAGACAGTAAACAGCAGAGAGAAAGCATAACCAAACTCCAACTGAAAACTGAGAATAAGATGAAAACACAGCATTTGTAATCAAAGCACAATTTTTTTTAAAAATGGGGCTTCAATTAATCGATACCCATTTACTCCAAGGGACCAGATTAAGTTCAAAATCATACATAATCGAGTGCAAAGAGCAAAGAGTCTAAAAAGAAGGAAAAAAATTACAGGACAAGGTTGAAAGCTTTAGGATTTATCAGAGTGAACTTACTAAAGGAAATTGCAAGAACTCAGCATAGTGGCAGTGCCCAACAGCGATAGTGGCGGTGGCTGGCGAGAGACAGCACGGTGGCTGGTATGTGGTGGGCGACAGCACTACAGTGGTGCGCGACGGCTGGTGGCCGACAGTGGCAGTGGTGGTTGGCTACAGTGCGGTGCGAGATGATAGTGGCAGTGGTGGTGCCTGGTGTCTAGTGGTCACACCGGACAAAAGGGAGTGGGGTGGTGGTGGCCACGACAGACAAATGGAGAAAGGGGTGGTTGTGGTGGTGGCCGCGACAGACACACGCCGGTTTGTGGCCGAAGTGAGAAAGGGTGGCCACAACGGACAGAGAGAGATAGACAGGGACGGTGGTCGCGACGGACGAGAGAGACAGGGATAGGGACGGTGGCCGGCGTGGTCGTGTGGTAGCGGTGGTGTGGTGGCCGGAGACAGGGAGGAGAGCGTTCCACAGAGAGAGAAACAGATGAGAGAGAGCGGTTTCTGAACAGTGAGGGGGGAGAAGGTTGTGTTCTGTTCATAACGCAGGTTACCGATAGTCTAAGCCCGTCGAAAAACTACACGGCCTTACTGACAACCACGTTTCATATACCAATGGCCATAGCCCGTCGGTAATCTCGATGGTCAATTGACCGTTGACGTTACCAACGGGCTAGGGCTGTTGGTATTTGAAAACGTGGAGGGAATAAAAAAGGCGGCAACTTTACCGACGGGCAAGGCCTTCAATGCATGTTACTGATGGGCAAAGTCGTCGGTAAGGATCCGCGAATGACAGGCTAGGCTTACCGACGGCGTTGGCTGTTGGAAATGCTCTTCTTTTTCGACGGTCTTGGGGCTGTCGGTAATAGGCCGTCGGTACGCCTGGTTTTTCTTGTAGTGAGGTATGCACTATTTTGTCACTTTTGTGGAAGACTTTTCCAGACGAGTTTGGGTGTATCAAGCCGAGTCTAGAAACTGAAACACAAGCTGAGTCCATGTTTGAGTCTAAAGTGCCAAAATTCTCGACCCAAGTCGGCCTAGGAAATACTAAGCACCATGAAGGAGGAAGACATCTTACTCAGAAAAAAATTCGTGTTAGGTTCTCAGTGGAAAAGGGCACACTTCTTATTTAATCATGGCTCAACATTTCAAAGGATGCATTTGTGGGACTTGACCAAAAAACATATAGTTTTTTTTGGTTAAGAATCAGATACAATTATAACACCTACTGCAAGCGGTTTCCAGATAGGGAATAAGGTCATCTAAAATTGATGGCATCAGTTGATTCAGAAATTTGTCAGCTACTACAAACAAGCTAATCATCAAAAGAAAAGTAGCGAGAGATCAGAGATGGACTTCATGGTTGACATGTATACCATTATATAATGTATTTCTCATCGTTTTTAATTTATTATGATAAAAATTAATTAAAATAAATTTTATACATCTTTTACTACTTAATATTTTTATACATATTAATTAAAATAATTGAATTAATATTTTAATCTGAAATAAAATTAAGTATAAGGGAAATGCTAGGGACACACTTTTTAACACTTTCTTTCCAACACACTCTCTCATATTTGTTGAAATTTATATGGTCCCACCAAATTTATGTGGGACCCACATAATTTAGTAGGACCCATTTGAATTTCAACCAATAAGAGAGTGAATGTTGAGATAGAAAGTGTGTTTATAGCACTCCTCTTAAGTATAAATATTAAAGTGCGGCATGTGGGGGTCATTTAAAGAACTCACTCAAGGAACCCAAACCATTGGAGCAAAATGAACATGAGTTGCTAAAAAATTATGTGACATGTGGGGCCATATAAGAAACTCAAAGTGGGTTGTTTGAATTCCAACTATTGGTAGACCTAGCAAAACGGGCTACCCGACTCGCATCGGGCTCCGGGTTTTATCGAACTGGGCTAAAAAGTCCAGATAAAATTTGGGCTCACAATTTATTGCCTAAACCCGAGACTATGCGGCTGCGGGCATTTTCGTGCTTCCCAGATTATACAGAAGCACTTATTTTTTAACACATAAATCATATTTTTTATTTCAATTAAAATGCAATCTCACCAATCGTTTGACAGCGCCAATTTTTTGATCAGATAAATCACTTAATTGTATCTTTTCTAATTGCAGGTTTATATAGACGCGCATCCAAGTCAAAGCAACCAGAGAGAGCCTCCACAATGAAAGCGTCTTGGGACTCGAGAATGAGGGAATTCACCGCTGAAACAAACACATTGAGTAAGTAACACGATGCATTTCTTATTTTTGAAATATATACGGGCCGCTGGGGTGGCTGAAGTCCAATCAGACTAACTCGGGTTTGAACTTTATTGGACCAAGTCAAAAAGACCCAATTACAAATCGGGCTCATTTCTTTTATAGCCCAAGCATTATGTTTTATCGAGTTTTTTCGGGGGGCCATTTTGCCACTTCTTACTATCAAGGTGGTCTAACAATAATAGAGCTTAAATGTGCAAGTGGGGTCCACTAGCTGATGACTGACTTTGATACGACGTCGTTTGGTTTGTTATCCCCGTCGTTAAAAACAACGGGTCGGGTCTTGTTTCGACGTGACTTTTCCTTTTAACCGAAAATTCAGAAATTACCGGATCTTGATGTCCACGAGGATCAATCTTACACATCTAAATTTATTATTTTCCTTAATATTTCTATTTGGACATTTTCGGCAAGACCCAAATTTGTCACTAAAAAATGTTGTCCTAAAATCGTATAATCAAATCAAAAAAGGGGAAATTTTACTTAGATCTTCCAAGAATAAAAATTCGTCTACAAGCCGCGAAGAGACCTGGCCATACACAAAGACTATTGTCTAATGTTTAGGGAAAAAAAAAAAAAGACAAGAAAAACGCTGTATCTACTAATTGCTGATTTTCGCGAAGCGTTAACTGCTGAACAGAGAATACTGCAAACCAAAGCCCTACCCACAAAGTCTCAAACTCACAACCCAACCCAGCCACCATTTCTAGGACCCATCTTTTGTTGCTCTTGGTAACTCCACTCCACACCCGACACCTCTCGTTTTTTCCTACTGTTTTTTTCCCTCCTCAATCACCATCTAGCTTGCTTTACCATCCAATTCCATATATCCCATTCTTTTCTGTCCTTTTATTTAAGTAAATTTACCCAAACCAGAACCCCCAATTTTATTTATTTATATTTATTTTTTAAAATAAAATTTGCATGTCATTCATTCAATTTGGGCACGGGACCTGACCCCATCCCCTCTTTCCTTTCAATGCCTAAAACCTAGAGCCGCACTTGGTAATGGTATATATAATTACCAATATCTTCTATATATCTATCATTAACATACAGCCCCAGTGAGCGAGGCTTCGATTAGGGAAAAGGAGACACAACATTTTTTCACTTAAAAAACCAATTTCACCCACCCACCACCATCACCTCTAATAGACCCTGCAAAATACTGATCTCCGTGCATAAACTTTCCCCACTCCTATTTTAAGGTACATTTCCACTACTCTCATTTCTATTTCCTTTTTATTCTCTGATTTTTTGGCTTAGCCAATGCCTATTATATTTCATGTCACATTTTTTTTTGCAGTCAATTTGGTTATGGTCTCTGACCTATCTCATCCCTTAGAAATACATATGTTGGGTACTTTATGTTTATTATATAGCAACCCAAAAAAAAAAAAAAATTCTCTATAGGTGACAGAAAAAGACGTACTCTAGTAATGGCTGGAGGGAAGATCTTACCCCTTTTCGTTCAACGTTTTAAGCAGCCCCTCTATTAAGTGTCGAGGTTATTATATTTGATGTCCGATTTTAATTTTATGATTCTGCACCTCTTTATTTTTTTTTTTTTCAATTTTGAGACATGCAGTTACATATTCCTCATCTTATATATACCATGGATTTGTTTAGGGTTTATCATCGTGTAACTAACTAACTAACCCAAAATAATGCAGGGGGTATAGGTCGATTTTGCTATTGGGTCTTCGACATTAAGGGTTTTTTGGGGGGTGAATTTAATTGCTAAAGATCTAGACCCTAAATCGGGATGTTGCATGTTCTGTTTCGTGCTTGTGAAAGCTGAAAAAATTGAAACCTTGAATTGTTACTGTTGCGGATTTACATCTGCTGGGGACTGGGATCATTTGATTCCTACCCCAACAGGGGGAATAAAATTAAATAATTTTTTTATTTTTTATTTTTTTGGTTTGAGGGACGAAGTACGAACATACCCACGGTGTGACAGTTGTTAGATGCATATATATGAAGTAATTGGCAATTGCTAACACAAAATCACCATCTTTAATGTTTCTCTTTGCTTGGATTTGTTTTGGAGGATCTTATTTTGGACACGAATTTTACAAAAGATTTATTGGATTTTTGGGCTTAATGGTTAATTATTTCCTTAAGCCATGAAGTAAAAAAGATTAGTTTTCTAATGCTAATATTGCGTAAAATTTCTTCACCCCTGGTTGCAAGAATCAGCTACCTGAATTTAACGTAATTACTTGCAAGATGCAATCATGTTTATATTTTCAGTGCGTGTGTTTATTGAAATTTCCATAAAAAGAATCCGTTATGAAGTTAGATGTGAATTATTTTATTCTTTTCAAAATCCAGGAAAAAAATACAGACGAATTTTCAAATGATGATACCTTAATTACTTAGGCTTCTCATTCATTAAATGATTTTTCCTATTTGGTCATAAATCAAGAAAACATGCAGTGTTCTGTTAATTCACATTGAACTGATTGAAACTCGGGTTAGATATATGTGCCCGTTTGATAAATACGTTGCCAAATTCTCCCCTGCTTTGCGTTCAGTCCCCTGTTATGAACATACCAGTTTTATGAACTCATTAATTCCAATATCTTATTAAAAAAATTACTAAACAAGTATTGTCATCGATGAAGAAACAATTTCATTGTATTTATTCGTTACTAGTTGTATGAAGCTGCAACAAAAAAAAACTGAAATAATCTAGCATGAAATGGAATTGAATTAAATCTTGAATAAAATTAGATGCATTTATCCAGCTCTGTTTTTTGAAGTGGTTGTGTTTCATATTTTAACATAAATTATTTTTTTTTTTTAAATATTTTTTTTTGGATTTAACTCTATCACCATTCACCATTAACAGTGTAATGCATGGCAGAGTAATGATTTAGTCATGGCTCACCATACAAGCTGTTGCTTTAGTCCTTTTTCTGAGAGTAGTTTAGAATTACATGAGATCCATAGCTATTAATTTCGCCAACTGATTGATATGTCTCGAGGGTTAATTTCTGTCACCAATGCTTATTCAGCAACATATTGAAATGCCATATTTTTCCATCAAAGATCAAATTACCCTGCTACTTTATACTGGAATTAGGGACAATGGTGACCTATATATGTATGTATGTATGATGAACTAAACATTCAGTTCTCTAGTGCACTATTAGTACTTCCAAAATTTGATTCCCCTTCAAAACAAAGGATGAAGTAGCAAGATTATTTGAACTTTGATAGAGCTATCCGATTTATGTTTCCTCAACAGACATCAACCACAGAAATTAACAGCAATGTAGTTTTTTTCTAATATTTTTAAGTTTGAGAGCGAATGCTGGTGTAACGGTGAGGTTACTGTCTTGTGAGCACTAGTTTCTACAATTCTACTTGTAGAAACAGCCTCTCAGCTCATGGGATGAGGTTACATGCATATGACCTTCCCAGATCCCTCAATGGCAGGGCTTTGTGAACTGAACTGCCCTTTTGTCTTTAGCATTTTTGAATTTGACATGCTTGGGCTATTTAGTTTCATTATGTTTTGTTTATCTTTAAATTCAGCCTCTTTTTAAAATTGCCACTAAAACGTCATTGTCTGATTTTTTTTTATGAAATGACATCTTCTTGAACAGAGTGGTGAGATAGGGAGTGGTGAGATAGGGAGTGGGAGTCATCAGTCATAGCATGTGTATCAGATAGAACTGTCGGTTTTAAAATATTATCATGGAAATATTTCCTTGTTCTGGTGTTCAATGTGCTGTGGAATCTGATTGCCCTCAACGGGGTTCAGGAACAGCTCTTGTCTACCAGGAAGAACCTCATTGTCCTGAAAACGGTGAACAAACTAAATTGGCAGATGGTCAACTGAATGAATCATTACATAAGATGCAAGCACCAGAGGTAGAAAGGCGAGGTGAGGGAACACAGATTGTTTGTGATTTGTTGACTAATTCGGATTGTCGATGCAATGGAGCTTCATGTTGTGACTGTCAAGTGGAAGACCAAAAGGAATACTATGGTTTCCATGATTTTGAAGAAGACGTGATAAATGAACGTTACTTAACCTCTGAGAACTCTCTCTCTGTTGTGGATACAACTGAAATTGAATCATCAAACAACGGTAGGGAAGGAGACTTGTCATTTTCTGAACCCAAGTGGCTAGAGGGGGATGGATCTTTGGCATTGTGGGTCAAGGTAACCATATGTGGTTTTTTGTCAAAATTTAGTTGTTTATTTTCTATTGAGGACTTTTTCTGATGATTATTTGCTATTCTCCCTACAATGAGATTATTGGTTGCTCCTAACTCAATCATAGCTTCTTTAATGCTGTCTATGTATTAATAAGACTATGAACTTCTCTAATTGGTCTGCAATGTGCAATACCTGATCACGAGGAATTATCCATGAATATCTGATATCACGTTTTCTTTATGTCAGAATCCTCCTCTTGCATATTTAATTTATCAACTTATAAGGTTTTCACTCTGTTAAAAAATGGAAAATCAAAATGCAAGCATAGCTAATTTTCTATTTTTTTTGATTTGTGTCTTTTTTAGTGGAGAGGGAAGTGGCAGGCTGGTATCCGATGTGCAAGGGCTGACTGGCCATTATCGACTTTGAGAGCAAAACCGACCCATGACCGAAAGAAATATTTTGTCATATTTTTTCCACACACAAGGATTTATTCTTGGGCAGATATGCTGCTTGTTAGGTCAATCAATGAGTTTCCCCATCCCATTGCATATAAGACTCATCAGGTAGGACTGAAAATGATAAAGGATTTGACAGTTGCACGGCGGTTTATAATGCAAAAGCTAGCTGTTGGCATGCTGAACATCGTTGATCAGTTTCATCGTAATGTATGTGATGGTGATGCTATTTCCTTTTCTCCACTCCGTATTCTTGAAGTCCCAATATCTATTTTTTTTAACTGTGTATTATTTCTACAATACATGCAGGCATTGACAGAAACTGCCCGTGATGTGAAGGTCTGGAAGGGATTTGCCATGGAGGCTTCTCGTTGTAATGGTTATTTGGATTTTGGAAGAATGCTTCTAACGCTACATAATGTAAATTCCAATTTCTGATGATAGTTTATGGAGTATGGACCATATATCTTTCCGATCTTTGACTTTGAGACTACTCAATATTTGTTTAATTAATGTATTGCAGTTGTATTTACTGATTTTCCTTGACATGATTTAGCAATTAATGCTGTTTTCTGGCAATTGGCTTTATTTTGCTTAAGTTGTAACGCAATATAAATTATAAATTTGCTAGGAAACTTAAATTGCTAATTTTTGTTGTGTTAAAATTTTTGAACTCCTTGTCGCTATCTTTCTCTGTTGGGTGATGTGCTTCATGGGTCGGCGAGCACATTTTGTATCATGTCTTCAAACTTGTAATGAATTCATTTCAACTTTGCATGGTATTTTATGTATTTCGTAATAGCATTGTGAAATGAGTATCATTTTAGTTTTTGCCTTTATGTGTTTCTTATTTTAGATATGCCTGGCCTTTTGCTTAGAGAGTGAGCATTATATCTCTTTAATAAAAGCACATCATCCTTTCCTTTTCCTTTTCCTTTTCCTTTTTGGATTTCACATCACACACTTGGCCTAGCATATTTAGCTGTACTTGATACTTCATCAAGGTAATTGTTATTAGATTTGATTGATGGCTTAATTACCATCACGTGAAGTTGAATGCTGATACCTATAGAACATGCTTTTCTTAGTCTGCAATTTATAAACACTATCATTATTGTTTCCATGAGTTTTACTTGATTACTTTCTTTGTTGGTGACTGAAGTAGTATAGAACATTTGTTCCTTACAGAGCATCCTGCGGCACTACATAAATGCTAACTGGTTACAGCATTCTTCTCACTCTTGGGTTGAACGATGTCAGAGTGCAAATAGTGCTGAATCAGTTGAGCTGCTGAAGGAGGTACCTTACAATTTTGGCTATCATTTCTTGTGTCCACAGAAAAAGATTATTTATTCATGTTGCACGATCTTCAATGAAATTAGCATATTTTTGCTCATAAAGAATGATAACCATAAAAAGGAATAAGATAATGAAATGCATAGAATTTCTGAGCATATTTAAACGATGTCTCATATTACTTTTGTTTATGTATTATCTTTCTCCATTTCTTTCATTAAGTGAATTTGATGAAATGGCATTCAAGCTCAGTTGCTTGCCTAGCCCATTACCCAAATTATCAATGGAGTAAACAGAAACAGATCAACAAATTGGGAAATAAAAGGTTTTGAATTTGGTGAGCCTTTTTTGTGCTTCATTTCCACTGAAAATGAGCAGTTTCTGTTATTATTGGGATGTCTAAGTCATCGCCCTGTGCTTATTTATTTATATCTTCCTGATCTTTTTATTTTACTAGTCTTTTAACTCATAAATAACAAAATTATAGAGAAAAAAATTAATTTCTTCAACCTGTTAAACCCAAGAGACTGAGGCTCAATAAAAAGCACAATTAATAAAGTAATTAAATCACAAGATACATGCAGTTTTCATAATATTCTGTCTCCAAAGTTTCAACAAAATTTCATAAAGTATATTCCCTTCACCTCAAAATATCTGTCATTTTACGGAATGAATTTTGCTTCATTTTATCTGCTGCTTTAGAAAACCAAATAGACTAATTATTTTTTTTTAAATTTATCTTTTTTCGTTTAATATCTCCGCTAAATAAAATCAGAGAAAATATTAATGAAGTAATAATGTTTTGATTATTTCAGTGGAGGGTAATTTAGGCATATAAAGTTATATTTTCGTCCAGTTGAGACTACTTGATGACTTTCTTAGTATGTGTAGAATAACCTTAAACGAAAAAAACTTTGAAATGGAGGTAGCATTGAGTTAGCAAAAATATTTAAAAATGGCATAGGATTTGAAAGGAGTAAAGTAGCAGTTAGTTCCACTTGCATTTAGTAGCAAACCAAACAGTTCAGCGATAAATCATGTTGTTTTGCATAGACTTATGTGATATCTGGTACCTATATATCAAGTGATTGAGTATCAAGTTACTTATCACCTATGTACCTATGCGAACCCATAAGGTAAAGGTACTGGATTCATGCTCTGTCCAGGCACGGCAACAATTTAGAAGTACCTATGCATCATAGCTACCAGTCAAGCTGTATTTAGTTATTGGGAAGACTAATTTCTATAAGCTTCAATTTTTTTTTTCTAGCATATAAAAAAAGCCAAAACAACTTATACAGCATTCAATAGCTGTATTAATAAGACCATTCAAATAATCATAAAGCGCTTCATCAAAACTCAGTAGAGACGACCACATAAGCTCATATAAACATGGCCTTAGAGACAAGAGGGAGGTTCACTTAACAGTTAAAAAGAGTGTGTTACTTTGTCACTCAAAGTTCTAGAAAGAAATGGAACAAATAGTTTTTAATTTTTTTTTGTGCTGTTTCAGTGCTTGAACTTTGGATCCATAATAGAAGTCTACTTCTGTGCTTGGGCTATAACCACACTAACTATTTTGAATTTTTTTGAATAATATGCATACTGGATTGGTTTTATGCACCTCCCACGCAGTACTTGTACTAAACACACAACTGTTTCCTAGATCTCAATATTTTGGTTTGTTGTTCTTTTAGGGTATATTTCCTTCTGTAGGAAATTGATGGCAGCTACAGGTCTTCAGCTGAGGGTCTGTGAGGTTTATGCTTTTTTTCCTTTTATCTCTTTCCCAAGCCCTATCGCTATCAGTATTTAAAGAATATAAAGCTCGTCACGGTTTCTCTTTGATAAAGAAAAAGAGTGTATTCTAGATGGTTTATCTGATTAGTTTCAGTGAAATGAAAAATATGCATACTCTGTTTCCTTATTAGATTGACTGAGACTATCTTCTGCTATTGCAGATATTAGTTTATGAATATTTTGATGATGGATAGTACTTAGCTGATGTAGTCTTATTTATTTTTAGTGCTTTGTAATAATAATAATAACAGAGGTTGGCTAATGTGGTGCTTCTTTCAAAATGCTTTGTTTGAAATCGTATGTTAACTTTCAAACGCATGCAACAATGAATGCACATGCCTTATTTCAAACAGTGATCACAAAATTTTTACTGAATAGTTTGGTTGATTTTATCCTTATCCTCTTCTTCAGGAATTGTTTGATTCTATTTTGTGGAATGAGGTCAACAATCTCTGGGATTCACCAATGCAACCAATATTAGGTTCTGAATGGAGAACCTGGAAGCATGATGTAATGAAATGGTTTTCGACATCACCTTTCTTATCAAGCTGCAAAGACACACAGCAACAGATTTCTGATGATTCGTACCAAACAAACCTTCAGGTTTGTAGAAAAAGGCCTAAACTTGAAGTTCGTCGTGCAGATACACATGCTTCACAAGTGCAATTCAAGGGTTCAGATCACTCTATTGCTCTTGAGACTGACCCTGCCTTCTCTAAGAATCAGGACACATTGAGCACATTAGCAGCTGAGACTTGTAAACATGAAGATGTTAGGAAGGTATCTATAGCAACTGATTTGCCCAGTAATTTGACCAATAAATGGCATGAAATTGTAGTTGAGGCTTCCGATTCTAATTTATTGCATACCAAAGAAAATGAATCAACACCTATAAATGAAATGGCTGTTGTAAAGTATATAGAGCCTGGTAGTAAGAATCGGCAATGTATAGCTTATATTGAATCCAAGGGAAGACAGTGTGTGAGATGGGCAAATGATGGAGATGTATACTGTTGCGTGCATTTGTCCTCCAGATTTTTGGGCAGCTCAGCAAAATCCGAAAAGCCGGTTCCAGTTGATAGTCCTATGTGTGATGGTACAACTGTTCTGGGAACTAAATGTAAGCATCGGGCGCTACCTGGATCTTTATACTGTAAGAAACACCGGTCCCATACTGAAACAGAACAGATCTCTAGTTTACCCCAAAATGCAATAAAGAGGAAACATGAAGAAAATTATACTGGTTCCGAGGACATGTTATGCAAAGACATGGTATTGGTAAATGCTGAAGGTCCACTGCAAGTGGATCCAGTGTCATCCATCGCTGGTTATTCCTTACATGGAGAAAGCAACTTGTCTGAGAAGCCCATGCATTCTGAAAATGATCATCGTGCAACGGAGGCGCTGAACTGTATAGGTTCTCCTCCCCATGATAACAAGAATCCTTGTAGGGAAGCTCCTAAACGCTATTTCTTGTACTGTGAAAGACACATTCCAAGCTGGCTTAAACGAGCAAGAAATGGGAAGAGTAGAATAGTATCAAAAGAAGTGTTCTCAGAACTTTTGGGAGGCTGCAGATCATGGGAGCAAAAGGTACATCTGCATAAAGCGTGTGAGCTTTTTTACAGGCTATTCAAAAGCATTTTATCACTAAGAAACCCAGTTCCTAAGGATGTCCAATTCCAATGGGCTTTGACTGAAGCCTCTAAAGATACTAGTGTTGGAGAATTTTTTACAAAGTTGGTTCATAGTGAAAAAGCGAGAATCAAATTGATGTGGGGATTCAGTGATGACATGAATATATCCTCTGTCATAGAAGAACAACCTCTCTTGCCACCCACAATTAATGATAGCTTTGACAATGAAAATGCCATTAAGTGTAAGATATGCTCCGCACGATTTCCTGATGACCAAGCACTTGGTAACCATTGGATGGACAGTCATAAAAAGGAAGCACAGTGGCTGTTTAGAGGCTATGCATGTGCCATTTGTCTGGATTCTTTTACTAACAAGAAACTATTGGAAACCCATGTTCAGGAGAGACATCATGTGCAATTTGTCGAACAGTGCATGCTTCTCCAATGCATTCCTTGTGGGAGTCATTTTGGAAATACCGAACAATTATGGCAGCATGTTTTATCAGCTCATCAAGTTGATTTTAAGCCATCAAAAGCTCCAGAGCAGCAAACTTTCTCTACCGGCGAAAACTCGCCAGTAAAACATGACCAGGGAAATTCAGCCTCTTTGGAAAATAATTCTGAGAATCCAAGTGGTCCACGGAAGTTTGTTTGCCGGTTTTGTGGGTTGAAATTTGATTTACTACCTGACCTAGGTCGACATCACCAAGCTGCTCATATGGGGCCCAATCTGGTTAGCAGCCGCCCCGCTAAGAGGGGTGTTCGCTATTATGCATATAGATTAAAATCTGGCAGACTTAGCCGCCCAAAATTCAAAAAAGGTTTGGCAGCAGCATCATTGAGGATGAGAAGTAAAGCTAATGCTAATTTAAAGCGATGCATTCAGGCAACAAACTCAATTGGTGTGGAAGGAACAGCCGTACAACCTCATGTAACTGAAACAACAAATATTAGTGGATTGACAGAACATCATTGCTCAGCTGTTGCCAAAATTTTGTTTTCAGAAATTCAGAAAACTAGACCTCGGCCTAACAATCTTGATATTTTATCAGTTGCTCGTTCTGCTTGCTGCAAAGTTAGTCTTGTAGCCTCACTGGAGGAGAAATTTGGAGTTCTGCCCGAAAAGCTCTATTTAAAGGCAGCAAAACTCTGCAGCGAGCATAATGTTGTTATGAGTTGGCACCAGGAGGGGTTTGTTTGTCCCAGAGGTTGTAATATGTTGAAGGATCAAGCCTTGCTCTCTCCTTTAGCAGCTCTTCCTAATGGTTCTGTTATGCGAAAATCTGTAAATTTGTCTGATCCTGCAAGTGATGAGTGGGAGGTGGACGAGTTTCACTGCATCATCAATTCACAAAGTTTAAAATTAGGTTCACTGCAAAAGGCTATAGTCTTGTGTGATGACATTAGCTTTGGGAAGGAGTCAGTTCCAGTGATTTGTGTAGTAGATCAAGAACTTCTGCATTCTCTACATGTGCATGGGTCTAATGAACAAGATATAAACTCTTCTAAACCTTGGGAGAGCTTCTCCTATGTTACAAAGCCAATAATTGATCAATCCCTCAGTCTTGATTCCGAGGTAGTTCATTGTAATTTAATTCGTTCTTTGATCAAATCCTAACCAGAGATGAATATACTTACACAGTAAATGCATATCACATCACTTATATTTCAGACATTAAGTTAGAGGTACTTGGTGTTTACCTATGACATTATGTTAAGAATTCAATCTAGATCATATTCTATTAAGTTTTTTAAAAATCCTTTTAGTTGTACAAAAATCAAGTATTAAATATTACACTTTTAAGTAATACATATATTTAATTTTTGAAATTGAAGACATAAACATTTTTGTAAAATACACCATACTTTTAATTCATTTAATCAATCTGTTCATTTGCAGAGTCTGCAATTGGGATGTGCCTGCTCATATTCTACCTGCTGTCCTGAAACATGTGATCATGTATACCTTTTTAGTAATGACTATGTTGATGCAAAAGACATTTTTGGGAAACCAATTCGTGGCAGGTTCCCATATGATGAGAATGGTCGAATGATATTGGAGGTAAAATATTTTCATTAATTGTAAATTACCATATTCAAAATCGAAGCCAAGAATAATTTTTGGATCTTATTAGGCTTGGTGATGATACATCATACATCCACTATATAGTACTTGATAAAATCCTGAATATATTATCTTTTCGTGCTTATTTCTTGCGTGACTTGTATGTTTCTATTTTCTAAATGTATAAGGTCTTTCTTTTTATCATTGCAATTGGCAATATATATATATATATATATATATAGTATTGCTGCTTTGAATGTGCTGACTTAGCTCAGTTGTCAATATCATAATGTAGGATTTTGTCTAGATTTTTTAGAATAACTTTTGTGTTTCAAACATCATCATTACATGACTTTGCCTTTTTGTCCCCTTCATAATTTGGTGGTGTATATGTATACAGAAGATATTTGCCTTTTATTCCTTCTCTATTTCTTTTAACTTATTTACAAATTTTCATTGTGTCGCATACTATTGTCCTACAAAACTGCAGGAAGGTTACCTTGTCTATGAGTGTAACCATATGTGCAGATGCGATAAATCCTGTCCAAACAGAATATTGCAGAATGGAGTACGAGTCAAATTGGCAGTCTTCAAAACAGAGAAAAAGGTTACTCTTCTTTTGATTAACTCAAATGCTTCTTAAGGCTTGTCACATTGACTTTTATGATGGGATTTGTAGGGATGGGCAGTAAGGGCTGGTGAAGCTATTCTACGTGGAACATTTGTGTGTGAGTACATAGGAGAGGTTTTAGATGTGCAGGAGGCACACAACAGGCGCAAAAGGTTTATATTTCGTCAACATGTAATTTCTTATAAATTACCTATATATGTATATGTTTTTACTAACTTTCGTCTATGCCAACACCAGATATGGCACAAGGAATTGCAGTTATTTCTATGACATCAATGCTCATGTTAATGATATGAGCAGATTGATTGAAGAACAGGCCCAATATGTGATTGATTCTACTAAATATGGAAATGTGTCAAGGTTCATCAATCATAGGTGAGCATTTAGCTCCTAAACATACTATTTGACAGTTATTCTTACGTCATGGTTTTTTAGTATATTGTTTTTGCTACACAATCTGGTTTAATCAAGCACCGAATAACAATTTGCTCTGAAATTTTTTGATTTCTTTCCATGGAATTTGCTTCAACTAAACTTGCTATTACTGCTAGAAATCTCATGGCCTGAATTAATCCTTTTGTCAATGATGTTGCTGTTGTTGCCATTGCCTTTTTTCTTTTTCCATCATCCATGAACTCATGCTACTTCCTGCTATTGTTTTGCTATTTTATGCTATTATATCAGGTGGTTGAAATGTGCTGGACATTCACATTGTTATCAATATCAGGATCACCGTATATCTGCTCCTTACTGAAATAGATTTATTAGGGGTACTTGTTATTTGTTGAGACAAATGGCATGGTGTTATTAGCAACTATTAAAACATCTGTGATGTGAGAAGAATTTTACTATTAGGAGAATGCTAGCCACAGACGCTTTGTCAGACGCGGATTAACACTCCCTCACTCGTTATGCCACGTCCCTCGTTTTTAAAAACTGGTTACCGGTTAACCAGCTCTACAAGTGACAAACTTTAACGCTTTTTATTTTATTTTTATTCCCATCACCTCTGTCACGTTCCTAATTCTTCTCCATTCAACACCACCACTTCAAACCACCCATCACAGCCAACACCTCTTCCCCAACCTTATAAACCATCAACCCAAAAACCAATAAAAATAGAGAAAGGAAAAAGTATGCATGATTCAATAACCTGTGTCCTGTAAATCACAAAATACAGGGAAAAAAAAGGCTGAGAGCAAGAAAACAGTGAAAAAATATTTGCGATTGAAGCTTTTTGAGGTCTTGGAGAACCCACAGCACTGCAAGTAATGGGCAATTGATTGGTGGAGAAAAAGCTTATATTCCTTTTTCAAGTTGACGGTTCCGTTATTAGCGTCGTGCTTCATTATTCGATTGTTGAACAAAACCTAGCTAGGGGTGAAGGAGAAGATGGTAGAACTTCCCAGGCATGCAAAGAAGAAGCTGTGAACTGTATTAACGAGGATGAAATGGCATAGAAAGGCATTTTGAAAAGAGAGTAGTGTTGGGGGTGATGATTTTGTGTTGGGGGATATGCCCTCCCAATGATTAAAAATAAAAAAATAAAAAAAAATGTAAAAAAACAACGGAACATGAGAGCCGGTAACCGAGCACAATTAAAAAAAAAAAAGGAATGACGTGGTGCGATGTGCCGGTGAGTGTTGATGGGCATGTGTTAGAGCGCCTGTTCGTAGCACTCCTCTTACTATTATTTCTTTCAAATTTCTACAAAATCACAAACTTTTGTCGCCAGCAACTGTTTACTACATTTGATTTTTCCATCATAGACGTGTTTTGGTTTGCTCTTACAATATGTTGTTATTGTAGCTGCTCGCCCAATCTCATCAGTCACCAAGTTCTCATAGAGAGCATGGATTGTGAGCGTACACATATTGGTCTTTATGCAAGTCGAGATGTAAGTACTCTCCTCTATAAGGCCTATTTCCTTGAGAATGATGAACACCACTCTACTCCCATTTTTGGTCCCTTGTTTGAGAAGGATGAATAGTCCTGCATGGATTATATTTCACTTTGTTTCTTGTTGACAGATTGCTTTGGGAGAAGAGCTGACATATGATTATCAGTATGAGCTTGTGCCTGGAGAAGGATCTCCTTGTCTTTGCGAATCATCGAAGTGTAGGGGACTCGTTCACTGAAGCCTCAACATCGGTATATGCTGTTGCAATAATATTTTCAAATTGCCAATTTGGGACTCAATTGATCTATCCGCTCAACGTTAAAAGATTTGAAATGGGATTGGCACACCTTTGAACGGTTCTTCTGTTAGTCTTGATGTCCTCTAACACCTGAGGCATGCGACTTATAAAAAATCGGTTACAATTTACTGGCTAGCTGTCTCTGGTAAACTTCATATTATTCAAGTGATTTGGATTTTCTTGCTTCCTCCCTATCTGGTAGAGCATGTTTTAGCGATTTGGTGCACAAATAGATTCTCCTTCCTCGTCGATTATTCGCTATTTTTTCTCCACAGAAGTGCACGTCTTCATAGAAAATTGAGGAACATCTTTCTCTTTCCCTTCGTTTTTTTCCCCTCTGCCACCCTCATCCACCACCAAGGAAACAAACCCCAAAAAAAGTCCAGCAGAAAGGGAAAGAAACGTCTCTGCTGTTAAAGCTGACTGGATTGGCAACTGATATGATCTCTCTCTCTCTCTCTCTCTCTCAATTTGCATCTATGATTACTTTAGTAGTGTTGCGGGAATGTACATATGCTTACTGTTTTCATATATTTGCTCATCCTTTTCTTTGCTGAGTTACTTATTTATAGAATGAGCTTGCTTGTAAATTGTGTCGTTGAAAGATGAGTGCTGCTGAATGTTGTTCGTTTTAATTTATAGTAGCTTTAGAAATGCGAATGCCTAAATAAATCAGACATGCAATCGTAAACCCCAATGGTAAACGCTCGAACTAAAGTGGAATTCATTCATACACCTATCTGTATTTTAGATAATTCAAATCCTTCATAATAACAAGAGCAACGTTACCATACACATATTCATATAACTTCAAATTATAGTTATGTTAGAACTTTTTGCTAGACTACAATGTGTTGTCTCCAAGGCAGTAATAGGTACATACTCAGGTTTAATCCTAGTCTGATGGGTGGTATTATGATCTAAGTTTGGGAAAATTGAAGCTCCTCTAAGTTGTCAAAAGGTCACCTAATATATAGGGGAAAGATATTTGCCTTATTGTTTGACTACCTACAATGCATGCATGACCTTAAATGACCAACATTGAGTGACTCAAATTATACTATGTATCATAACCGTAACCGTATATATTGACATTAATTATTAACTCTTGTAAAAATCATCTGCCACTCCATAATTTCACTTTCAGGGAAATTCTCTCCCTGCTATATTCCTAGTACCAATTGGAACCCATTTTTTAGTATGGAATGAGTGGAGAGTTAACTGAGGAGTCTTTTTTTTTTGTTTTTGTTCGAAGAGTTTAATATATTGATAACCAATGGATACCTATTGAAATATAAAATTTTAGATAAAAATTACAAAACTCAACAAAAACCAAAATTAACACAATAGAGGTTCTGTCAAAAAAAATTCAACAATTCATTTAATTCAAAAGCACTAATCAATGATTCAACAGTTTGAAATAGGTAATTTCAAATTGCAGCATGCTACCAGCCCCATATTGTTAATTTGCGGGTAGAGAAAAATACATATTTACTTTATCCACGAGTACCCGTTTAGTTATTTATTCGGTCGCGCTATTTCAACAACCAAAATGAGACAACTTTCGCGACAACTTTCTAAGTGGTTAATGTAATTCAAATACATGATTAATTACGTTCAGTGAATAGTTAATGAATATACCAAGTGTCAAAACTCATTAACCGTCAACGTAACTTTATTAACCACGAATTTGAACGTGATTAACTACGAATTTCAAGTGTTCAAATCTACATGTAGTTGAACACTTAAAAATCGTGGTTAATCACGTTCAAATTCGTGGTTAATAAAGTTACGTTGATGGTTAATGAGTTTCGATACATGATATATCAATTAACCATTTACTGAACGTAATTAACCACGTATTTGAACTGTGTTAACCACTTAGAAAGTTGCCGCTGAAGTTGTCCCATTTTGGTTGTCAAAAAATCAGTTCTCTTAGTTATTCAGATCATATTTTTTGTGAGTTTTATCTGCACCATCTCTATTTGAGTTGAGTTGGCTCATTTAATATGTTTTTTTATTCTTTTGAAATATTTTATCATAATTTTTGTAAAATAAAATACAAGTCATAATTATTTTTCTGTTTTATTTTTTTTCTTAATTTTTATTTTTCAAATTAAAGTGAGTCAATCCACTTAACCTACCATAAATCTGAGTAAAAATATTATTGAGAAAAACCCAAGTCCCATATAAACTAGAGGTTGATGAGCTTTCCTAGGGTTTCGGAGGAGACCAAAAACCCTTCTCCAACTACGACGGCTCAAGAAGACGACCTCTTACAACGGAGCAAGAAGAAAGTTAAGATTCGAACGGACGGTGAAGTAGAGGACTGGACTGAGAAAGACGATATGGAGGTGGAAACGGCAAAGGAGGGGCCATAATCCCCTACGCCTTTCAAGGAGGCCCTTCTAAACACCTTCGGAGATGATAATGGGGAGAACGAATGGTGGGACGAATGCATGGAGGAAGACTTCCCTGAGAACCGGTGGTATAAGAACAATGAAGAAGAAGAGCAAGCGGCTCAAAAACCTTTTGTTCCAGGGCCTGAGGTTCCCCTGTCTGATGAAGGACTAAATACGTGGTCCAAGCCTTGGAGAAATACTCTCATTGTCAAAGTGTTAGGCAAAAGAGTAAACTTCAAAGTTCTAGAAAACAAGCTTCGATCCAGTTGGGCACGAGATGGAAATTTGAAGATCATTGACTTAGCGGATGATTTCTATTTGGTGAGGCTATCGTCAATAGAAGATTATAAACACACATTGTTTGAAGGTCCATGGAAGGTGGCTGACCATTACCTCATAGTGCAACGTTGGAGACCTCTCTTCTCGATGACGTCGTCGTTGACACGGAAAGTGGCGGTTTGGATTAGGATTCCTAAACTCCCCCTGAGCTGTGCAATAACGCTTTTCTGAAAAGGATTGGTTCGCTATTGGGTACTATGCTTAAGGTGGATAGACTAACCTCCATACATGACCAGGGTAAATATGCGAGGATTTGTGTTAAATTGGATTTGGATAGACAGCTATCCTCCCACATTGTCATTCGAGGTCAGAAATTATTCCTAGAGTACAAGGGATTACACTCTATATGCTTTCGTTGTGGAAGATATGGACACAAACGAGACCAATGCAGAGAGTTTCTGGAGGTGGAAGAAACCCCAATGGTGGTCAGCGATGATTCTACGGCGTCGACGATTATACAGGAGGGTGCAACTATGGTTAGAAGGCTGGGGCTGACGTCAGCCCTACGACAGTTGCATGCGTAATAAATTCCAATGATTCGATTGCCACAGATCATGCGCTTGACTTAGGTTTGGGACCTTGGAATATTCCTAAAAACTTTTGCAAGAAACAAATCTCATGCTTTTATTGGGCAAGTGTCAAAAGAGAAAGTCAATGCTATGTTGACAGGTCAAGGGCAAATTGATGAGCAGAAAAAAGGAAAGGGTTCAAGATTTGATATCCTCGTATCAGAAACAAAAATTGAGAAGCAGCACAAGTCAAACGGATCGCACTCGGATCCTCAGTCTTCGGGTGTCCATTGCGCGAGCAGCAGTAAGAACAACAGGGTTCGCAACCCTCTCGCAGGCAAGAATTCCCAAACTGGACCAAGAGGGAAAGGTCATGGGCCTTTAGATAATAGAGGATGAGCGAAGATGGTTACTAACGGCCCAAAAACGTTTGGGCATGTGGTGGAGCCTGAACAGGTTCGTATTTTAAAAGAAAAGCCCGATAAGGAAAATAACTTGGAATTGAAGGGCCCAAAACCGGCTCAGACTAACGTTGATAAAGCAAAATAACGAGAGGAGGAAGAGACGGTTCTCAACGTCATGCGCAACATGGACAAGGCTAACAACACTGGTTATTATCTCGCATGTGCATTGAAGACCCTCTTCGAATTGCTTTGGTTCAAGTAGACCCAAATGATCTAGCCTTTGTTGAAGCTCAGAGAAGGAATGCTATGTTGAATAATAAGAAGCCCCCTGATGATCTTGTTGAGCATAGCTTCCGGTTCCCTATAGAGCAATGTGGCTCACTTGACAAAGCACATCCTGTGCCTATGGACACCTCTGGGGTTGTTGAATCCCCAACCATCTCTCACTCATCCAAATGAATCTTATTTCTTGGAATTGTAGAGGTACGGCTAGCCCAGGATTTGCGGGCCTTGTGAAAGACTTGAAAATGGAGTCCACTGCTTCTTTGTTCATTTTAATGGAATCTCATACTAGTGGTTCCATGGCTAGTAACATTATTAGAAAGATTGGTTTCGATAGTCATTTCGTCAGTGATGCTTCTGGTCAGGCAGGGGGCATCTAGTGTTTATAGGATTCTCAGGTGTGGTCGGTGGATGTTATCTCATCCTCCTCACAGTTCATTCATATGAAAGTCAAATGGCGAGGCTCTGATTCTTAGTACTTAACGGCCGTTTATGGCTGTCCTCATTTTACTCAACGCCAAGTACTCTGGGATGCAATTCAGGAGATCCATTGCAATATTGATGGACCTTGGGCAATCATAGGAGATTTTAATGCCATCCTCAGTGAAAGGGAGAGGAGTGGCCCTTCTCTCATGAACCTGGTGAGAACTGAATAGGGGTTTCAACAGGTAGTTGACCAATGTGAGTTATTGGATGCAGGTTTCTGATCCGTTTACTTGGGAAAAAGGGGATACAAGGAAGAGGCTGGATATGATGTTGATTAATTTGGAGTGGCATTTTCATTTCAGTGAAGCTTATGTAATTCATCTCCCCAAACTCAAATCCGATCATAAGCCTTTGTTGGTGCAATTTGAGAGGCTACAAAATACGAATAGGCATCACAGGCCTTTTCACTTTGAAGCAGCTTGGCTATCACATAGTAATTTTACCCAGGTGGTGAAGGACAATTGGCGGGTTGAGAGACAAAATTGGAAGCAACAGATGAAAGAGATGGAAGGTGTCCAGAAGGATTGGAATAAACAAACCTTTGGTAACATTTTTGCTAAGAAGAGACGTTTGCTTCGCCATCTCCGGATCTTGGACCGTCTCTCGGCTCGTGGGTGGAATAATCATTTATTGGCTGAGCAGTGGGATGTTTGGAGGCAATGTGAGACTATCCTTGCCCAGGAAGAAATTCTGTGGTATCAAAAATCGAGGGCCAAGTGGCTAGAATTTGGTGATAGGAACACCCGGTTCTTTCATGGGGTCACCACTGTGCATAGAAGACGCAATCACATCAGAGCCCTCCAGAATGATTGAGGAGAGTGGATAGATGACCCTGAGGAGTTGGAGGCTTTAGCTACCAACTACTACAGGGACCTTTTTTCCACTAACGATACATTTACTTCTTTTTGTTTGCAGGGTGCCTTTCCCGTGCTAGAGCCCGAATTTTATAATAGCCTTCAGATGGAGGTGACAGATGAGGAGATTTTTAGAACTGTGAAAAGCATAGGGTTGTTCAAAGCACCTGGACCAGATGGTTTTCAAGCCATTTTCTTTCAAAGTCAATGGCAAACGGTCAAGGAGTTTTTTAGCAGGTTGATAAAAGATATCTTTGATGAACCGGGGCGCATTGAAGAGCTCAATGACACTTTCATCACTCTTATCCCTAAGTTGGATGAGGTGGTTAATATGAAACAGTTTCGTCCTATCGGTCTGTGCAATGTGTCTTACAAGACAGTGACAAAGTTGATTGCTGATCATATCCGTGGTAGCCTGGGCAAGCTTGTGGGGCCCGCTTAGTGCTCTTTTATTCCTAAGCATCACAGTCAGGACAACATTATTGTGGCTCAGGAGATTTTCCATTCTATGCAGAAGAAAACGGGGCATAAGGGCTGGATGGCCATCAAGATTGACTTGGAAAAAGCATATGACATATTGAAGTGGGAATTTGTGAGTGAGACCCTAGTGGATATTGGTTTCCCAGAAAAGACCATCCAGCTTATCTGGTATTGCATCTCAACTCTTAAGATGTGTCTTCTTTGGAATGGGGAGGCCTTAGAGGAATTCAGATCTTCCAGAGGTATTCGCCAAGGTGACCCCCTATCACCCTATCTCTTTGTGCTTTGCATGGAAAGACTCTTTCATCTCATTGAGATTGTTGTTGGTGATGAGTCGTGGAAACCCATAAAGATTGCCAGAAGGTGTCCTAGTATATCCCATCTTGCCTTTGCAGATGACCTCATCCTGTTTGCAGAGGCCAGTAGAGATCAGGCCCAAATTATCCAGAGCATCCTTCAGGCTTTTTGTTCTAGTTCCGGGCAGAAAATGAGTCAGGACAAAACTAGAATTTTCTTTCGAAGAACGTAGATAGAGATTCAAAGATGGATATATGCTCTATCGTGGGGTACCAGATGACAAATGATCTGGATAAGTATTTAGGGGTCCCCATTTTTCATAAAAGGGTCTCAAAGAATACTTTCAAGTTTGTTATTGATAAGGTTAACCAAAGACTTTCCTCCTGGAAGGCAAAAACTTTATCCTTTGCAGGTCGAGTCACTTTGGCAAAGTCAGTCATTCAGGCAATGCCAACATATGTAATGCAGTCCAGTCTGCTTCCCAAAGGTGTCTGTGATGAGATTGATAAATTATGCCGCTCCTTTATTTTGGGAGATGACCAAACTCATAGAAGATTCCATCATTTAAAGTGGGAGAGGGTGTGCCAGCCCAAGAAAGTTGGAGGCCTAGGGCTGAGATCCTCTAGAGAGGTTAATGCCATGTTCATGTTGAAAGCTGCCTAGTCTCTTTGCTCCTCCCCAGATGCCTTGTGGGCTTCGGTCGTCATGGGTAAATATAACTGTGGACCACAAGGCTTCCCTAGAGTTGATATCAAGAAAAATGGCTCAAACTTCTGGAACAGTATTTGTCAAAATTGGATTTGCTTTCGTGAAGCTCTCCACTGGAAGCTCGAAAATGGAGAAGCTATCAGATTCTGGGAGGATGAATGGATGCCTCACTGTGGGCCTTTAACTATGCATGCACTTAATCCTGTTCCTGAGGTTCACCTGGGCAGAAAAGTGAGCGATTATGTTAGTGACGATGGCACTTGGAACTGGGTGTTGCTGAACCAGTTGCTTTCTCGCCATTGGGTCTCCCAGCTTCGCTTGATTCCACCGCCTCGGGTCCAAAACCATCCTGATTGTTTCCATTGGGGCCCAAATCCGGATGGATCTTTCTCGTTGCAGTCAGCTTATAAACGGGTCTCTCAAGCCCAAGATCAGGCGAGACATATCTTTTCCATCATCTGGAAATGGAGAGGACCAGAGAGGGTGTGATACTTCCTTTGGAAAGCCGCTCACAAAACCCTCATGACCAACGCCGAACGGGCTCGGCGCCATATGACAACCTCCAGCAATTGTTCGATTTGCTCTGGCCTCTATGAATCCCTCGTCCACGCTTTCCGCGACTGTAGGAGGGTTCGGTTGCTATGGAACTCGCTATCTCCTCCTTCACGAGGCGGTTTTTTTGCTGAGTGAAATTGGGATCGATGGATGATGAACAATTTACAGGCTCATAGTATGGATAAAGGCAACAGGCCGTGGCGCACGGTTTTGGGTATTACTCTGGACAATATTTGGAAGGCAAGGAACGACATGGTTTTCTCTCAGATTTCCATGACAGTTCAGGCGTTGCATTGGAAAATTATTAACCAAGTGGAGTTAATTTTGTCTCTGAACAGCTGTACTAGTACTCTTCGCACCACGATGGAGGTCACTTCTTTCACTCAATCCCTAAGTTGGTCACCCTCAATCCCTAAGTTGGTCACCCCCTCCCAAGAATTTCGTTACCCTCAACTGCGATGGTTCGGTTTCGGAAGCTGGGGAGGAGGCGGGTTGTGGTGGGGTGGTACGCGATTGCAAAGGAGATTTCTTTGTTGCTTATTCTCATAGGTTAGATCCTTGCTGTGTGCTAGAAGCCGAGCTCTGGGCAATTTATCATGGTGTTAGTATTGTTCAAGGGAAGGGGTTTCGAAATGTCATCGTTGAGTCCGATTCCTCCGAGGCTATCACCCTCTTGACTGGTGGCTGCAATCAGTTTCATGCTTTGTTCAACTTCATCGCCGGGATTAGAAATTTGATTTTGGATGATGCGATCTTCAGGTGGCGGTATATCCCCAGAGACACTAACAGAGTTGCTGATGTGCTTGCAAAGGAGCATTGCTTTCCTCTTTCTGATTGTATTATTTACGAATCTCCTCCCTACTTCCTCTCTACTCTCCTTGTAGATGACAGGGGAGGTGTAGCTGGCCCAAGTGGGGCTTAGTTTTTGGTCGTCTCTGTTGTTTTCTGGGCTTTTAGCCCTTTGTTCTCACCCAAAAACAAACCATAACTTGAATTATATATTTTTTTTTCTGACTCACTAAAAAATGAGTTGATTTATTGACTTACTTTTGGATCGAACTATGGTGAGACAATCTGAGTGAAAAGGATTGGGTGTCACTTTGACAAGTGAGAAAAACAAAACATGAGTCAAAATTAAACTAATGGATTTATTGAACTTGTATGTAAGTTATGCATCCCAACAAAACAAGGTCGCAAGCACTACCATCAATTTCTTTGAAGATCCATATCCATTATCCATATATGTTTGCAGTTTGGATCCATCGTTTTCATGTTTATATATATCTTCCCACATTTCTACGGTTAACTGCCACTTTCAATGTAAAATAAAACAACCGAAAGTGAGAAACTCCTTAACAACTCTCTGACACATTAATCTGCTAATCGACATCAAGCTTCTCTTCTACAACTACCTTAATTTGGCATTCATTAGCAATAACACCCAACACCTAACTAGATCCTGAGGGTGTATGGGTAATTTCACCATGTGGCCTGCAGCATACTTTACCTTTACTCTACTTTACACATGAGTACATATATACACAGAGAATCCCATAATAATAATAATAATATAGAAAAAACAATAATAATTTATAGAAATGATTTTTGTACACCTTTTTTGGAATACCTCAGCGACACCTGGTTAACTGCGTACAAATATTTGGTTAATTCAGTTCAGTAGATGGTTAACGATGAATAATAAATTTTTACCCATTAACATGCATCAATATAATAGATGCATGAGTGGCTAGTATCGTTCACATTTGTGGTTAATCGTGTGTTATACTTGGTTAATAGATACAATTCATCGTTAATTATTTACTGAACTGAATTAACCAAATACTTATACGCAGTTAACCAGGCGTCGCTGAGATGTCCCAAAAGAGGTGTCCAAATAATACAACCGATTTATTTAGAAGGCATGCCTGTTGTCTGTCTGTTTGATTGCTGAGTTGTGTATTGTTTGTTGAGAACTACAACAGGAAAACCAGGGTTACTATTTATTTTATTAATTAATTAACCAAAAATACTATCCTTTTTTAATTATTAGAGAGAAGAGAAATGGTTGAGCCCTCCTGCTGGTGGCCAAGTGATGAAAACAGTTATGACCCGATTCATCAAAAGCATGAAATTGGTAAAGTAGAAAGTAACAAACACAGCCCATGAGATGAGGCATCATCATCTTCTTTTCTTTTTTCTGGGGTCTCGTGGTGATGTCTACTTTACTAATTAAAGAGGGAGTATACTCATTATTCCTCCCTGCAATTCTGTGGTCACTAGTTTCCTTTATGGTCAACACTTTAGCTCCTCCTCTTCAATCATTTTTCACGCTCTCTGAGCTCAAAGATTGCATTAGATAAGGGTGACAGACATGGGTTTTCAGAGGTTTCTCATGTGACCAATTCTTGGTAAGTTTTCTGCTTTTGTTTTGCTGTTTACTTGTGACTAGTGTCCAGAGAGAGAGAGAGAGAGATGGGTCATTTTCTGTGTGCTGATCTGTAGTTAATTTTGTTGATGTCAGATATAGAACTTCTCGGTTATACTTTTGAAAATATTCCAACCACTTTTTATGGGTTTATTCAAATCCTTTTTCCCATTTGAGAAAAGTATTGAATTATCAGTCCATTGAACACTCCTCATGTTACATTCAATTTGTGTGAAACTGCAGTGGTTCTTTTGAGGAAAGTAGAACAGCTACAAAGATTACAGCTTCCTCATTTTGCTTAATATCTCATATTTTATGAGGAGAAAACACTGAGCAATCAATTGGTTGTTACATAGGGGGAAAAAAAAACAAGGATTTGTCTCCACTGCATCATTTTCATTATGATGTTGTGTCTTGTTCCATATAAACTTTGAATCCTTGTCACCTGCTAGAGATGGGGGATAGTAGGCTTACCCGGGTGGAGCAAGGTCAAATCAAGATTAAAAATGTTCCAGTTGCTGTGATCCCTGAAGGATTTTGGTGTTGTCCTTCTCCTGTTGTGTTTCAGAAAAGCCTAAAAGTTCAAAATCCACTGAATAAACCCAAACCCTCTTCCACACCTCCTAACACTAGTGTCCAGAAAAAACCAGTCTCAGTGAGTGAGAGAAGAGCAGTGACTGCCCCATCAAGATTGGCAGTTTCTGATGGTAATCAACCAGAAAGAATTCCAGCTAGCACATCTGTGGCTGCAGAGAGAGTTCCCAGACCCAAAATTGAAACTTTGCCTAAAAAGGTTGCTATTGAGTTTGGTGAACCTGGAACTTGTGATATTAAGGTGGTTCTGTTGGGAAAGCAGGGATTTTGTGTGAAGTTGAGTGTGCACAGGGATGTTCTAACAGAGAAGAGTAGTTTCTTTGCTGATAAATTTTCTGAGCAATCTGTTTTGTCATGTCTCCAAATTGATGATTGTGAGGACGTTGAAATATATGTTGAAACTGTTGGGCTTATGTACTGCAAAGAAATGAAACAGCGGCTTATGAAGCAAAGTGTTTCTCGCATTCTTCGAATACTCAAGGTAATTTGCTAACTCTGTCAAGCTTTGCTGCTTGTTATCTATTTTGACTGCTATTGCTCGAATTGAATTCCATTAAATATGTGGTTTGCTATTCTTTTTTGTTCTTACTGGTATTAAAATTTTCAGATTATTTTTATGGAGTCTGTTTATTTGTTTGCCTGAAATACTACATTCCGTTGGAGGCCTGTATTTAAATCTCCACTAAGGAATGTTAAAAGTATTCACATTAATTATGTTCCTTATTGAGTTAATTCAAGCTCTGCTATGACAATTTTCCAGCACGGCTCTTTGCTTCTCCAGCATATAATTTTTTTTTATCTTCAATTTTAAACAATGTCATTGAGTAATGATTGGGTTTACAAAACATTTATATTTTCAATGCTGCTACCAACTGCATTTTTATCTGTCATGGAGCCGGTATAAATATAAACTCAATAAAGACAAATTATTTTGCACTGCTTTGTGATACCGTAAACTAGTGTGCCAACATCATGGTTATCTTATAATTTGGAATTGCTTTGCTGTAATGCAAACTGGTATATTACAGTTGTTTCAAGAGTTATGATTTTAAGACAATTTACAGATGCGTTATTCTTGAGAGGTCTTGATTCTCTTGAACACATGATCTCTTCTCCATTCTCATCTTAAAGGTGGAAGTGCACAAGGAGTTTCATGTCATGGACTGTGCTTCTTTCATACGTATTCGTATATGGACTGATGTTGATGGCAAATCAATTGTTGTACTAGAAGTAAAGAAATACAACAATGTCAGTGGCTAAATAATCCATGTATCATATGGTGGTCATTGTTGTAAAACCATTACAGTTGCTAGTATATACGTTGTTCTCTCCACAAGTATTCAAATAAGTAGCATAAAATACACTTGTATTTACTAACATACCCTTGACATGGCAAGCTCAAAAGTTACATTGAAGTTGAGTGAGCTATGAATGAAATTATAGTGATGATCATGATATAACATTGGTGTTACTGCATTATCTCTTTTCTCCTTTAAAAATAGTAAGATTGCCTAGTGATCTGGTTCAGTTTTTGAATTGCCAACCTGGAGCTACTAGCTAGCCCTTTTGGATGCTAAAGTCTACTAAGGTGGCACTGATGGCAAAGTGGGGGTGATGTACATGTACATCGAAGGGCATTTGAACGATCAACTAAAGCAAGTTGAGAATAATAGCTCAAGGGATCAGAATAATGTACTTGATGAGTAAGGGTGGCCTTCTTTGTATGGCACAGTAGTCACATAAGAATAGAAATTTCGGTTAGTTTGTTCGGAATTGGTAATATCTAGTTACATTAGGATTCGCTATTACCATAGGGGCATGAGATCTGGGATCCTATGTTTACTCTGAGATCTTTGAGATATGAGTGTACTAGTGTCTAAGATGTTTGTGATTGTCACTAATCCAGATTATGTAGCGGGTTGTTGGGTCTGAATTCGGGATTCGGTCCAAAACACTAGTATGAGGTAATCCTTATTCCTGGTTTCTCACAAGATTATAGTATTTACTATGGGTCAAAATATCCCTAACCTGTTCTTTACAAGGCCTAGTTATGAAAGATGGTGCCTAAAACCCCAGTCATAACTTCTGCTATATGTTGTCTTCATTTCAAATCTTTCTCCCCCTTATTTGACCATTTTATCCTTTGTTAAGAGTGAAGTATCAATTGATGAAACACCATTGCAAGACATGTATGCATATTGGGTATCAAAGTGTGAGATGTGAAATATAGAAGTCTCACATTGTCTAATAATGAACAAAATGAAGAATATATAAGAGGCTATACACATTGACCTAACACCTTAAAGTTTTGGGAATAAATGTGGTCAAAGTCTCTTGATGCTCCCCGAAAAAATTCCCTACAATACACTGCATTGTTTTACTTAGGTATGGGATTTGATTGATGTACGTATCATTTCCATATACTGTGATTTCCAAAAGAACTTGGAAGTTACTTGAGTGGAATTTTTATCATCTGCATATTTGTAGCTTTCATCTGCTTGTTTAAAAGTATAATCATTTTATGGTAGTTGATATTGTTAACAAACATACAACTCATATAGAGAGAAGGAAGAAGAGGAAGAGAAGGAGAAAAGGGGGAGAGCTCCCTTAGGGTTCCAATATAACAAACATAACAAAAGTCTTAACAATACAAAGCTAAAGAGAGAATATATATTAGCATACTAAAAGACTAAACTACTCTTATTAACTAATATTATCTAATATCCCTCCTCAAACTCACGATGCATTAACAGAAAGCATCGAGAGTTTGTCGGTCAAAAAAGGAAAACGCTTAATAGAATGAGATTTAGTGAGCAAGTCAGCAATCTGCATGGAGGAAGAGACAAAACGAAAAGAAATGGTGCCATGTTGAAGATGATGGCGAGTGAGGTGACAATCAATCTCAATGTGCTTGGTGCGTTGATGAAAAATCGAGTTGTGGGCAATTTGAATAGCACTTTTGTTATCACAGTACATAGGAGTTGGTCCAGAAAGAGATACACCCATACTAGAAATCAACCAACGTAACCAAACTATTTCTGAAGTGGTGTCTGCCATAGCACGATACTCAGCTTCTGTAGAACAGCGGGAAACAACTTCTTGCTCCTCCAAGAAATAAGAGAATCTCCTAGAAAAACGTAAAATCCAGTGGTAGACTTGCGATCAGCGGGGTCACCAGCCCAATCAGCATCAGAGTAAGCGCGCAACTCCAAAGAAGAATATGAGGGAAAGAGAAGACTCTGAAACTGAGTGCTCCGAAGATAACGAAGAATGCGAAGAACAGCTGCCCAGTGCACTGTAGTAGGAGAGACAACAAACTGACTGACAACATGCACTGCATAAGCAATATCAGGTCTAGTAATAGTAAGGTACACCAAGCTGTCAACTAGTGTGCGATACAAAGTGGGATCTGATAGAGGAACACCATCAGATAAGACATTTAACATTAAGCTCAATAGGGGTGTCAGATGCTCGAGTATCAGAGAGAAGAGCTTGTTCAAGAATGTTGCCAATATACTTAGATTGGGAGAGAAGATAACCTCTAGGAGAGTAGGCAACTTCAATCCCCAAGAAATAGCGAAGAGGACCTAAATCCTTCATCTCAAACTGCTTGGCCAACTGTAATTTCAACTCAGAAATACTATCAGCATCATCCCCTGTAACAATCATGTCATCAACATATAAAGAGAGTATAACACGACCATGAGGAGTAGACTTGAGAAACAAAGCAGAGTCATGATCACTAGAATGGAAGCCGAGAGAGGCAATCACAGTGGAGAACTTTTCAAATCAAGCTCTAGGAGCTTGTTTAAGACCATAGAGAGCCTTCTTTAACTTACAAACTTCCCCCTGATTATGAGAAACACCTGGTGGAGGAACCATGTAAACCTCTTCTTGAAGATCACCATTTAGGATTGCATTTTTAACATCTAACTGAGAAATATGCCATTGACGGACCGACACAACTGCAATAAGAGTACGAATAGTAGTCATTTTGGCCACAGGAGCAAATGTTTCTTCATAATCCATGCCATATTCTTGAGGAAACCCTTTAGCAATTAGACGAGCTTTGTAACGTTCAACTGACCCATCAAACTTGGTTTTGATCTTGTATACCCAACGAGACCCAATAGCACGTTTTCTTGGCGGAAGAGGTACTAAGTCCCAAGTATCTGTCTTGTGTAAAGCAGAAAGTTCCTCTGCTATAGCCTGCTGCCAAAGGGGATCAAGACTGGCCTCTTTATAGGAAGAGGGCTCAGACAAACTATGAATAGTGGTTAGGAAAGAAGCAAAGGAATTGGAATAAGTGGAGTAAACATAATCTGGTAATTTAGTGGACTTACGATCACGTAGAGGATACCGAGGAGGAGGAGGAGGAGGAGGAGAAGGAGGAGTAGCTGCAGGATCATCAACCACAGGAGGTTCTTGAAGGGCCGTGGGGACAGAGGGAACGTCTGGAGTTGCAGAAGTACTAGTGTCATCAACCCTACAATTCTCAATATCAGAGTCATCAACATCCATGGAAAATGGATCAATACGTGTGAGATTAGACCTAGTGAGACCATGAGAGTTAGGAGGAATAGAGTAAAATGATATGTGCTCAAGGAATACAACATGACGGGAAACATATAGTTTTTGACTTGAAGGGTCATAGCAGCGATAACCCTTCTGTCCATCCCCGTAACCAAGGAAAACACATTGTAGAACGAGAAGACAATTTACTACGTTCTACATGAGGGCGAAGGACAAAACAAGTGGAACCAAAGACTTTCAAGGACGAGTAATCAGGAACACAACCATACAATTTTTGAAAGGGAGACAAACCTGAGATGACAGAGGATGGAATTCTGTTAATGGCATGAACAGCTGTAAGAACAACCTCACCCCAGAACTCACTTGGAGCAGAGGCAGATAAAAGAAGGGACCGAGTTGTTTCAACAATATGGCGATGTTTTCTTTCAGCAACGCCATTTTGTTCTGGAGTATCAGTACAAGAAGTTTGGTGTAAGGTCCCATCAGAAGTAAGCAACTCAGAGAATTTATTAGAGGTATACTCACCACCTAAATCACACCGAAAACACTTTATAACAGCATTATGTTGAGTTTTAGCCAAAGCACGAAACATATGTTAAATACCAAAAAACATGTTTCATAAGATAAACCCGACAATAACGAGTACAATCATCAATGAAAGATACATAATATCTAGATCTACCCTTGGTAGGAACCAGTGATGGACCCCATACATCAGAATGAACTAAATCAAAAGATGCATTAGAAACTGAAACACTTTTGCTAAAGGGCGAAGCAGAAAATTTAACAAGTTTGCAACCACAACAATCAGAAACATCATTTGTTTGCAACTTTCCTAAGGCACCAGTAGAAGCTAAGTATTTCAAATGAGAAGAGGAAACATGTCCAAGACGAGAGTGCCACAAATAAAAACTAGAAGAAGATGAACTCATCCGAAATGATGATAAGTCAACAGTAGAAGCTGCAACATTTGGTACTTTTAGCTCATCCAGAAAGTAAAGTCCCCCTGCCTACGGCCTGTCCCAATCAGCCTCCTGGATCGCTAATCCTGCACATAACAATGAGTGGGAGAAAACAAAACTAAATTACCAGAATCACATAACTGACCAACAGAGGCAAGACTCAATGTAAGATTAGGAATGTAGTATACATCTGAAAAAGACAAGTTAGCTGTGGAAACAGACCCAGTGCCTGCTAATGGCATGAGAGTGCCATCAGCAGTCATGACAGACATAGATGAGACAGGGTTTAAGGACACAAAAGAATTATAATCATATGACATATGATGTGCAACTCCAGAATCAAGTATCCAGAGGGGTGAAGATATACCTGACGGGCTAGGGGAAGGCAAACCTTTAAAGGAAAAGGCAGACATAGCATGTGGCTGAGTGGCAAAAAACTTTTGGAACTGCTCAGCAGGATCAGATACTTGAGGAGTGGTCTCAGAAGAGGATACATGTCCAATACCAAGAGCATCTGGGGGAGGAACAGCAGCAACAACATTTGATGAAGGGGCCTTGAAATTTCTTTGATTTGACTGATTTGAAGGAGGACGCCATTGAGAAGACTGTGGTGATTTCCCTAATTTTGGACAGTGTGCCTTCCAATGACCCTTCTCCTTACAATAGCTGCAATAATCAGAACCAACATTCCCATGAGGCTTGCCTTTGTTAAAAGGAGCAGCAAAGACAGATGGAGTGGGAGTGGAGAGAATGCCTTTTTCAGAATGAGAATAAGACTTGAGTCGAATTTTTTCAGCCAACAATTCATTAACCACTGAATCAACACTTGGAAGAGGATTACGGTGTAAGATGGTCCCACGAAGAGAAGACCCTCAAAATCATCCCTAAGAGCCATCAGAAATTGAACCAAACGCTACTTTTCCCTTCGATCAGTATAAGGTGTGAAGGCTTGTAATTCAGCAGATTCAATAAGAGCCAATTGATCCCACAGATTTGACATAGCAGAATAAAATTCATGAATGCTCATATTGTTTTGCTGAAGAGCCCGAATATCAATCTCCAACTGATATTGTTTAGCAAAATTGGACTGTATATATAGCCGTGTCAAGTGATCTCAAACAGCCTTAGCAGTGTCAAATTTAGCAAGTTGCATACCTATAGACTGTGAAACTGAGTTATTAATCCAAGTAATGATCTTCGAATTGTTAACTTCCCAATTTTCTAACTCCTTTTCATATTTAGCTGCATCTTTCTCTTTATCTTTATCTGTGGGCTTAAGAGATGTGCCCTCAACATAGCTCCACATTTTTTTTTCCTTTCAAAATTTTTTTCATCACATAGCTCCAATAGGAAAAATTGTGCCCAGTCAATTGCACACTAATGGATTGAAGAGAATCATTTTTTTCAGTTGTCATCTCTACAAACAGCAGATACCCAAGAAACTAACACAACAAAGACACAAATACTAGACCAACAGCAGACCAAATACCAGACCAACACAAGAAAAATCGAGCAGAAGAGAGAAAAACAAATACCAGACCACCAAAGAACAGATGCGCACCAAACGGGAAAATCCACGCTGAAACAAAACCGCGCCGGAAAAACCACAATAGAACCGCGGCGACCCTATACCCAGAAATCGCGATCGAGAGGTCCTTAGAAACCGGGTCGCAAATCCGGGTCACTAACGTTCTTCCCAAAATCTTACTGGCACTTTGATACCATGTTAACAAACATACAACTCATAGAGAGAGAAGGAAGAAGAGGAAGAGAAGGAGAAAAGGAGGAGAGCTCCCTTAGGGTTCCAATATAACAAACATAACAAAAGTCTTAACAATACAAAGCTAAAGAGAGAATATATATTAGCATACTAAAAGACTAAACTACTCTTATTAACTAATATTATCTAATAGATATTTGGGGGTAGATATGTTAAAAAGTTCTTTTAAAAAACCTTGAAGAAACTGTTTTGCAGGTTGCAGATATCCTTGGCTTCAGCTCATGTGTCCAATCATGTTTGGAGTACTTGGAGGCAGTCCCTTGGACTGGAGAAGAAGAAGAAGAAAAAGTGGTCTCAGCTGTCTTGCAACTCCGAGGAGAGGGAATTGGGGTCAACCCTGTGCTGAAACGAGTTTCTTCAGAAATATCTAATGCCCCAAACGATGCTCTATCCCGTATTTTTGAACTTGTTCTCAAAAGCAACGAGGATAGAGGTCGCCGAGAGATGAAATCCATAGTTCTAAAGCTCATCAGGGAGAATAACAGTCTTCCAAGCTCTTCAGGTTCAGCTGACATATGTAGTGACATGATTTATAGATCATGCAGAAGCTGTCTAGATTCTTTATTGTCTCTGTTCAACCAGGCTGCAGAACCAGACTTTGTGGACACACCTAGTGGTAGCAGAGAACCTGCAGTAAAACAAATAGCTTTTGAAGCTGATAACCTGTCATGGTTGCTTGAGATTCTAGTTGTCAAACAAGCTGCGGATGAGTTTGCACTGATGTGGGCAAACCAGCACGAATTGGCTGCCCTACATGGAAAGCTGCCTATCATATTTCGCTATCATGTCAGCTGCATTTCAGGAAGACTATATGTTGCCATTGGAAGAGGGGAGCTGTTGCCGTCAAAGAACACACGCCTGTCGTTGTTGCAGACATGGCTACAGCCTCTAATCAATGACTACAACTGGTTACAGCATGGATGCAGGTCATTTGATAGGAAACTTGTGGAGGAAGGTATTGGAAGGACGATTCTCACTTTGCCTTCGGAGGATCAACAGAGTATTTTGCTTTCATGGGTTGGAAGTTTCTTGAAAACTGGCGACAGCTGTCCGAATCTTCAAAGAGCTTTTGAAGTATGGTGGCGGAGAACGTTCATTAGACCATATGTGGAAGGCCAAGGTAATGCCATGCCAGATAGTTGAATGCTCTCAAAGCAGTATGTGACACTTTGATGGATATATCTTAAAATGGTTTTCAATTTTCTCTTTTTAAGTTGACTGCTCTAAGGAATTATAATATGTTGAGTTGAGTATATATATGGTTTACCTCCAGCTGCTAACTAGTAGTACTGAGACCTGTATATATGTGGCCACTGCATGGAGTGGAAATTTTAGTTGTTTCATAATAAATGAGTAGTTTTGGCTTTGCTTGTGCTTTTTTGTTTCATATTTCTGATCATATCTAAAGTGCTTCCCTGTGTTCTGGAATTCTAGGAGGGGCTCGTAGCCTTGGCTTTACCAGTAGTATCATTCCTCACATATGATTGTGAACCTGACAGCCCAACCCATAAGTTATAAAAACTGCATAAATATCAGCACAGCCCAAAAGTCCCAACAAACAAGGACAAAAGGTAGAGTCAGGTTTGAAGACCAATGTCAAATTTATTAAGTTGAAACATCATATTCCAATTAGAAAATTACAGTCCTTGACAATAATTTTTTTTATAAATGACCAGATTTTTGAATTAAATATTCATATTAATTTTTTTTTTGTTTTATTTTTATCCCTGTAACTATTTACATGATTCATATAACAATACATTGCCATGCAGCCCAACACCTTTCACTACTGCTACTACTACCGTCACATGACACTATTCACTACCACTATTGTCATTGCCTGACATCCTCCTTCAGTCACAACCTGACACCCTCTGCTGTCGTTGTAACCGACACTTTTCACTATCGTCACTACCACTTCTGGCACCCTCTACCACTGCGACCACCACCCAACACTCTTTATTACCGCTGTCACCGCCACCTATAGCATTCATCACCATTATCACTGCTCAATATTCTCTGCTTTCAAAACATGTTCTCAAACAAAACAAATATACCAAACATGTTTTTTCATTCTCTCACCTTTGAAACTATTTTCAAACTATAACTATAACAGATTTTTTGTTTTGTTTTGTTTTGCAAAACAATTTTGAAAAATTATTTTATAAGATAGCTTTTAAAAAAAATGATACAATCATAAATACATATTTGTATATTATGTTTTTAATCTCTCATTCTTTCGTTTTTCTTTTCTAAATTAATACACCAGTCTCAAATATAAGCAAAAGTCAAAATGTATTTGGTTTAAATACATTTTTAACTTTTGCTTTTGAGACCGGAGAGAGTATATACAAGAGCGAAATGCAGGAAATACATATGCTCCGGGATGCTTAACATATATTCCAGCTTTTGCTAGGTTAGCATGTGAATCCCGAGGTAGAACAATGTACATCAACAATTCACCATTCGAAACCCACATCAACATTGTCGCATGTGATTGTGGTGCTGCTATAATTAACTGATCTTATGATAAAGACTTACCTGGTGTTTTTGTGTGTCCTACTTGCAGCTGCATTTGTCTTTAGTCCCCCCCATCCCCCAAACAATATATAAATATAAATAAAAAACACAGAGAGGGGGAAATGGAAGAGAGGTAGAGAGAGATATACATTCCTAGCTAGCTAGTCTCTTTCATTTATTTGAAAGTCCACATCACACATGCAGCTAGCAGAAGTGAAAACTGCTTTTACTCTCTCTCTCTCTCTCTCTCTCTCTCTCTCTGAGACAATGAAATGATTATCCCCTGGGAATTCCAAACGATACCCCATCTGAAAAGTTTTTAGCTTAACATGAATTTTGGGATAGTAACAAAAATGTAGGAGAATCAATTCGCTTGCTTGCTTGTGTTCTTGGAATTTTTCACGCACCTAGAAGCTAAAACACTTCAGGGTCCTCTCCACTTCTCCAGTGAAAGCGAAATTGCTAGTTCAAGTTCTAGTTCTAACCTCCTGCTCTTAGTACAGAAGTTCAAATATTTTGAAGGAAACTTGAGCTGAGAATAGAAAAATAAAAAATAATGAATGTGATAGATACCAAGAAGGATTCATGAACCATTCAAACTGAAATAACATAGAGAAAGGACTAACATCACTAGCTATTTCTATTGTTTTAATTTATTTTTAATATTTAAAAACAAGAAACAAGACAAAACTAAACTGGCTCTAAGTTTCTGTAGGGATTATGTTTCATCACAAGGTCTTCGATCGCGATGTGAGTCATGGTTTTTATGTCCGCTGCAACCACATGACTCTGATTGAGGTTGTATTTGACCGTAATTCTCAGCAATATTATTGATTGCGACTGTAACCATAATTGCGACCATGATTTAAAACCTTGTGTTTTATCATCAAACAAATTCCATGCATGGCTTATATTGGGGGTGGTTTATTTGGAAGGAGGCTAGAAAATCATGCTTTGTCGTTGTAGTAAATTAGTAATCCAATGGCTTATATCCAAACTATTTAGTTTGATTGTATTATAATGGGTTAGAGTACCCATATTCTACATTAATTAAATTTTGCTTTATAAAAAAAAATTCCATGCATGACTTATTTTTTTGCACGAGATAAGTATAAATCTCGTGTCTCCCCCGGAGACAAGAGTCTCAAACAACACCACAAAGTCTTTGAAAGAAAAACTAATTCTGCAAATCAAACATGATTTTACACTTAATATGTTAGGTCGAAAAATCTATATAAGAAATTTAACTGTACTAAAATTACGTGGTAAAAATTTTCTCATTTGTTTTCAGTCAAAAATCGTTTTTCCGCAAAAAACTTAACTACACTCTAAAAACTTAATTACACTCTATGTTTTTTTTTTCACTCGTGTTCAATTAGCACGGATTCTCTCAACTAATACTATTTCTAGTTCTTAATATAAAAAGAAATTATAAAAATCACTAAGATCGAGGAAGCCTATTTAATGTTATAAAATTGAACTCTTATTCTAAATATACCCATAATAATTAGGTGCATAGAAAAATGTAAACTTCTAGTAAATATACATGTCTCATTAAAATAGAGGTATAAAAAATACTTTAACAATTAATACATCATGAAATAAATCTATTTTTATTATAATTAGGACAAAAAAATACTCCAAAAATTATCGAATAATAATAGCGATTGCGGATAGGATACTCCCTCCTGTTCTCAATATAAGAGAAAAAAAGGTGTTTTTTAGGGTTTCAAAATATAAGAGATATGTGAGATAAAAAGGTGTTTTTCATTGGAAAAAAGAGTGTTTTTCTTGGTTTTGATGAATTAGGGTTTTGTCTCTTATATTTAGGACCGGAGGGAGTAATATAAAAGGATTTTCTTCGGCCGAGGGCTTGAATGACTTGTGGTCCGGACCTGACTCCCGATCTAGTCATAATGATTGCTGGATAAATGTACGCTTTGTGGATACACACTGCCAAGTTGTTTGCAGGCAGGCAGGCCCCCTAGCTCCACCCTTATCCACCGCTAGCGTTCTCAGCTTTGATTTTCGAAGATTTAATCAATCCCCATTCATTTTCGAAAATTTACCTTATGGCACATTTGTACTTTATCACGAGTAATTTAGGCTATGTTTGATAGCCAAAAAAGTGGAAGGAAAGAAAGTTTATTGATTAAAGTATAAAATTGCTGATTTGTCACACTATGATTAGTCTGTCACATTTACCCATGCACACTTTTTATATTTTTCAAAAAACTTTCTATTTCTCCCACTTTCTTTCCCCCATCCAAACATAGTGTTAAGTTCAATGTCTACTTCTACCAAAATGATGTCTTTAAGAAGGATAAAATACCATTTTTATATATAAATAAATAAAATAAACAATAGAAATGGTAAAATATTATAATTCTATAGTAGCAATATCTTTTTTAGGCTAAGAAACAAGTAAAAATATGCATTTTTTGTGTTTTGTGAATGACTTGAACATGCATCTATGATCTCTCATTACAACCATAAAAGAAGAGGAAAAAGTATCTATAGATTTCTTTCTGATTATCATGGACCACGAACAAGTATTTAATTATAACGCATCGAGAGGGAAAGCGTGAGGAGCGAGCTCAGAATATGGGCCATGCAAAGCAAATTGCATGGTTTTAGCTTTATCAAAATGATTAAAAGATTACGTGGTTAATCCAGAACGGAGCAGTTGCTCCATACCCTACGTAATTGGCAATTGGTAGCACCACATGGGTTGATATATTTACACCATATCCTATCATCTCCGGTTCCATTAATTTATCTTTGTTACCTGTGACCAACAAAAAAAAATCTTAGTTACCTAAAAATTTCAGCAGGTCACAATTATGGAATTGAAAAAAATTAAATATAAATAAAAGCATTGATGTTTTAGAAACTCGATAAATATTAAAATAATTTAATATTTATTTTCAATAATTAAAAATAATTAAATGGTTTAATAGAAATCTCAATTTATTAACGGATTCAACATATACGACTCACTCTCATGACTCTCAAATCACCTCTTTATTAAGATTTTTTTTTTTTGGACTCGTCCATAGGATCTGACGGGTACCTGTTTTTTTTTTTTTTCTTTCTTCCTGTTCTGTCACAGTGCAAATGGGGCCCAGTCCAACTTGCTGTCATTTGGGCATATCCTCCCTAACGCATGCTCATTGGTGATGGCAACAGTGGGCTCCTTCATTAAATGCTATGGAATTCAAGGCCCTCGTATCAAATTTTCTCCAGTTTTTTTTTTTTAAAGATCCGCATAGAAAAATGAGATGGTCTGATTAGTAGTTATAAGTGGCGGGTAATCCTCATTTCATGGGATTGAGTTAGGTCTTAATTCAAATTCTAAGATAGTATCAAAGTCTATTATAAATTTATTTGTTGGACCACATTTGTGTCACACTCCAGATGTTCAGTACTAGGCGTGACTGAAATTCTAACATCATTCCCCATATTCAATATGCAACTTATGTTGCACCCATACAAGACAAACAAATAATTTTAGGGTCAGGATTTCCCCCGTCGTATCAATTGGGGTATAGAAACTAGGGGTACTTGATTATGAATATGTAGATTATGTTTTTTTATCTAACTCTGAACTATCTAGCTAACTAGCTACTGCTACATCTTAACGTAAATCCCAAAACTTTAATTACTTATATTCAAAACAAATTCGTGTGAAATCACAAATATATAGTTGAATTGAATATTCAAAAAAGCAATCTTGATTGCTGCAGTAGAGCAACCTTGTATGAACCGACTGGATGTAGAGATGGCTCTCTTTCGGTTAGTTATATGCGCGCGGTGTTTCTCAAACAACAAGAAATATATTAGGTGAGAAGTGCTTGTTGCTTTGCAAGTTCTTGTTTTGGTTTTTACGGAAGTAACGTGTGGCTTTTGTTTTATATAGCGCAATAAATTCCTGTTAATATGTTCTACCCACATTATTACATGTAACAGAAACGGAATTGACAAGCTTGTGGGTATGCTGAAATTGTCTAAACACGTCCTAATCAAGAAATGTAGTACGGTTTAAACTTTGGGATTTGGTTTTTCCTTATTCATAAGCAACGAATGCTTATTTTACGAGTTTAAGGAAATTAAGGAGTACTACATATACTTAAAAAATTTATATTTTCATTTTATTTTCAAAGCACATTCCTAACTACTTTTACAAACATCATCACTTGACTGTTGGCTTGTTCTTTTGCATGAATTTATGGGTTATTTCGTTGCCATATAAATTGTCTGTAGAGAAGATGCATTTTGCTTAAGTTTATACAATTTCTTACTATTCTTAGACCAAGCCACTCAATTATATCAACACCTACTATATTTTAAAGTATGTATTACATTCAGATAAATTGCAAATTCTCTCATTTTTTTCTAGTTCTTATTCCTTAGATACGGATGAGCTTAATTCTTGTTCGGTGTAATTTTTTCCTCTGAGAAATGCTTAATGTCACGAAAATATTAATTGGTTGATTTACACCTATTCCCTCTTGATTTCGGTCAATTCCGGAGATAAGGTTCCCTCCTCTTTTAAAACGTAACATGTCGCTATTCGTGAGTGAGAATTTTTTTTTTTTTCGTGACGTAGACCATTTCTCTTTTTCCTAAAAAAAAACATTTCTCTTTAATTTTATATATCACCATTCACTATTTTCATTTAAAAAGTGCTATCACATTATTAAAATAGCTTAATTACGATAACAACTATCTAAGAGAATATTTATCGCGTGACAGCACGTTTTAATCAAAGTGTAAAAGTAATACCAAATTGAAATTAAATTCTTAATGAAACGTGACAAGATTCACAATGATTCAAACAATCACTAATTTTAGTAGCAGATAAATCAATGGCTATAAAAATTTAAAATAAGATGGGAAGTCTTTTTCTGTCCCGTGGTAACTTTCCTACCGTGTCTGTTTTATGAGTGGTTTGTTAACTCTCTTAAATATATTGTCAGGAGCTAGTCCCCTTGTGTGATTTTCTTGACAGTTGGTGGTGGGGTGTTCACATAATCCCCCCCTTGAATTATATTAGTGTTTGGGTTGGAGTAGCGCTAGTATTCCCCTATTAATATATGTTTGTCATTAAAAAAATGGAAGTTAGTGCAAAATTCTATTCATCCTTGTTAAAAGAAAGAAAGAAACATGTGGGTTGGTTCTATAAATTAGAGAAAAAAATTCTACTCCACATTTGAAATCTAAATGAGCTTGCCAATAAGGGTTGACTAACTTAATTTGTCGACTTCAAAATTACAATAATCTCGTGACTTGCATTCAAATTATAAATGTGTCACTTTTCAATACAAAATCTATTGGAAATTACTAACATCTCAGTAAAGTTACCTAGTAAAAATCATCTTAAATAAAACTACCTAATAAAAATAAATGACAATTAATATATTTATTGATTTAAGGGTATAATGGAAAAATAATACTAAATTATGCTTTGGATTTTTTAAAAACAACCAAAGTTTTAGGACAAAAATAAAAAGCTAAAACACCCAAAATTTTGGGACAAAAGGAATAATTATTTTTTTTGCAATTTTTAATGCAAATTCCACGTTAACTACTTAATAAATATAACATATAATTAATGTATGTTCATAATTAATCTAGGGGTATAGTGAGAAAAAAAGCTGAATTATACATTGGTTTTCTAAAATAACTAAAGTTTTGGAACAAAAATCAAATGCTAAAATACTCAAAATTTTGGGACAGAGCGAGTAATGCTTGATTTACTCAACATGATTAAGATAAATTATATGCTTCATCAATACAATATTTAGAATTAGAAGGAAACATAAATGGAGAACCTGTAATGTTAGAATATCCATTTGGCTCTGTAGGATAAGAGATGTGCTCTAGTGGGATTAAACAATTAAGTACATATATGGTGGAAAAAATCATGGAAAACAATATACTATACAGTTGTACAATAGATACCACAGAGCTACACCTAGCTATTCCATATCGTATTACCTTCGTTCCTGTCCTTCCACAATGCAAATAAAAGACGGAGGAAAATATAAGAGGGATATTAAAGAGGAAAAAATGTTTTCTTTTGATTGATGATATTATAATAACATAGTAAAGCATGTTCCTATATATACTAATTACTATTATATGTAAATTATTATTATTATTATTATATGGAAGCAGGTTTAAATGGCTCCAAAGTCTCTAACAGAGAAAGTAGTTTTCTCGGGCAAGTTCCCAGCGTGGCGTAGCCCTAGGGTGAGTGACACGTCACCGGCGGTGGTCCCAAATCTGATGAGAGTGGATCCAATGTCAGCACTTCCAGAGGCTGTCTCATAATCTGCTGCAACGAAGCTGCCATGGCGACACGTGTCATCGGTGACCATTGATCTGTGTAAGGGCAGGTCTGAGACTTCGAAGCATTGAGACACCGGTGGCGCCACCTCAGAGGCGGTGGCGTTGATGGCGGCATTGGTGGCTATAATGGTGGCTTGTTGCTTTGCTTGGTTTTCCGAGAAGGGCTGTGTATTGATTGCAACGAGTGAAGGGTCGCTTTCAGGAGCATTGATATCGGATCTTTTGCCTGTTGTTGTTATTGTTGGTGGTGGTGGTGGCGCTGTTGCTGTTGATGTGGTTGGAGTTTGTGCTAGGTGGCCACTGTTGCTGTTGCTGCTTTGGTTCCTTTCTCTCTCTTCTGCACACTCTGCTTCTTTAGCTTCTTGTTGGTACATGTCTTCCACCATGGGTTTCCACAACCGAACCCTGGCATTAATGAACCAGTTTGATACCTGTGAATTAAAACAAACACGTTCATACCAATTCAACTCCATATAAATACACATATATACACTGGTGCAATTTTATAATTTATACATAGAAAAAAAGACACAGGAAAATTCCCTTTCTAGCTAATTCGTTGTTTGTCCCTCTGTGCTAAACTGTGATTAGGCACCAAGGTATGTTCTTTGTGGTGTCACTCAAAGGAAAGTGAAAGGACAGATTCAAAATGAAAACGTGATCGATTACGTATAATCCAACAAATAGAACTATTCATCAGCAGTTTCTTCTAAGAAAGGGCAGTGCTTTAATTGTATGACCCTATCAGGAACCTGATCTTCCTCTGTATAACCTAACATTGTAGGGGGTAGGCATACATAGTCATACAGGGCATAGGAAACTAATAGGCTTTTTCTTTTTGTTTTACTCCAGCACTTAATTACATGTACTCCTTAGTATATTATATATAGATGTAAGAAACCTTTTGGATTTTGTTTTATCTGTAGAACTACTGAGAATGAATCTAAACAAAGTATGGGTCTTGAAAAAAACCATTTTGTCACGAGAACACGAGGGAATTAGATTTTTGGAGAGAAATAAGTTTTAAGCGGAAAAATAGTTTTTAATGAGTAAATGAGTTTTTATTACGTATGTAGTTAAATTTCTTAAATAAATAATAAAACTAATACAGAAATAGTAGTGCAGAATCCGCATATGTACAAATAAAATTAGGAGGATACGGGGAGAAGAAAATTGATTATTGAAAAGAATGGATTCCATATTTCTATTCTTCCGGGAGTGGGGCAAAGTTCTGTGCCGTCTTTGACAAGTATGTGCACAAAAACAAGGCATCGATTATTAATTCATATAAAACGTGCAAAAATCTAGAATGGAGCATATCTTATGATTAATATTCTGAATCAAATGATTATATATTTAGCAAAAAAGAATCTAATAAAGTTATGAGCTAGCTAGCAGATAAAGTTGCCTGTATAGTATGGCATTAGCAAAGAAGATAGAAGCCATGCATTAACACCACATTTATTTCCCATATTTATGGTTCCTATTGTGTGGTTGGGCGAAGCAAATTGATATGAGAGAGAAAAGTGAGTAGCTAGGAAAGCAAGCTTGGTTAAAAACAGCAAACTTTCATGTCTCCTTGCTTCTCTACTTACCCCTGCTCATTTAATTCCACAATTAATTACATGTGATGAAGAAAGTGTGCGTTTGGTTCTAGGCGACAACAAATTGATTTTATAAAATTGATATTTTAGTTAAATATGAGTTGAAGGTAAAATAATGTATGTTTGAATATATTTACGTAAAAGTGAGTTGAATAATAAATTTTAAGATAAATATCATATTTAAAGACCAAAACTTTAAATCCCAATTTAAAGTCAAAATCAATTCAAAGTAAAATTAATTCTATTAGAGAATACTCAAATATGTCTAAATCAATTTTATGTTTTTAGAATCACTTTTAGCTATTATAAAAGTGAAAGCAAATATGCACCGTATATTCCAAAGTAAATTAAAATAAGAAAAAAAGTAAGTATTTAATTTATCTCTAAAAATATTTGTAAAAAAATTAGGAAAGAAAGGAAAAGAAAAAGAGATGTAGAACACGATTAATATAACCCACGTTGCCTTTTTAAGAAAGACAATAACACAGAGAAACAAAACCCAAAATCATGAAAGTTGCATCTGAACTTACTGCTGGTCCCCCATTTCACCCATCAAATGGGTTTCTTTTTTTTCCACTTTTTTTACTTGAATTTGTCAATGTGGGCCGTGTGTGTGTGATTAATTAATCAACCACAGAGCATAGCTAATAGAATTGTCTCTTTCTCTTTCTAATGTCTACTCTACACTGTCATGTGGAAAGCTAGAGTAGATGGGAACGAACCTGATTTCGCGATAGCCCAGTCTGTCGTGCCAACAGATGCTTATCTGCATCGCTTGGATACCTGAGAAAGAGACCAGAAAATGACATCAGAGTCCTTGCCATTTCCATAACGAGACACCGAGCTTTCTGTACCCTTAGCTGAGTTTGAAATTGAAACCTTTCTACTATCTTTCTTTCCCTTCATGGGGCGTGAGAATCTAAGAGAGAAAGAAAGAAAGAACTATGTCCTAGCTGCTGCTATAGCAGAAATAAAGCAGATCACTGCACACACTGGCCACTGTCTTAACTTTATCCCCCCTAATCAGTTTATCTAATTAGTTGTTAACGCCTTTGTGTTTTATAGATAGAGATATTAAAGCAGTGATTTCTATGTGCATCTTTCTGCCTTTTTGTTGTCAACACAACATCCAAAGACACTGCAATATTGCTGCATTACTGTTGCTCTAAACGATCATATGCATACGGCTCACAAATAATGGCTTTTAGATTCTCTCTTTCCTTCCCACCCCCCCCTCTCCCTCCTTTTTTTTAATAAACAGAGCCCTGCTGCTTTTTTTCTAGTTAATGATCACAGTATCTTTAGGGTTGTGCTTTATTCCTTTTTGTATAATTTGCTAACTCAAAGATGATTATGATATACTATTATCCTAAGATCCTTACTAGCTCTAGGTGTAACTTACATATTTTCCTCAAAAAAGGTGCAACTTATATTATAATGGAAAATGGTATTTTTTTTATAGGAAAAACAATTTATTAAAAGAAATACGAGGATACTCCAACTCGTATAGAAAAAACTATCTAAATCAAAATGCACATTAGAGGACAATTACACCAATTTAAAAATTGAATACCAGCCTAATGGATAAAAAATCAAAGACAGAACTGTTGAAAATAATGTCATTCTTCACTTTCCATGAACTCCAAAGAACCACATGCCAACTAAGAGATAATATAAGAAAGATAGTATATAAATAATAAATACGATCATCCTTTATATAATTTAACTAGGATTTAACTAATAAACTCTAACTTTAGAGTATGTTTTAATATAATTATTGATGAAAATTAAAAAATTAATAATTGATATGTTTTAATATAGATTTAATTACTTTGCAGGTTCTTGAACTAAACAAGTTTTTAATTATTCCTAAACTTGTCAATAATTTAATATTGGGTGCCTAATTTTTAATTAGATCTCTGAACTTTTAAATAATTTTCAATTAAGTCCAATTGATCTTTTAAATGATTTGTAACTCGGTTTCTAGACTTGTAAAAAACAAGGACACAATTACAAACAATTTAAGTTCAGACACTTAATTACAAACTTTTTAAAAAATTGGAACCTGATTAAAAAGCAGGGATTCAATTACAAATAGTTCACATGTTGAGAGATCTAATTATAATTTTTTTTAGTTTAGATACCTATTTAAAAATTGTCAAATATTTTAGAGATCCGTTTTAATATATCCATTATGCATATGATGATATCAATGGTTAGTTTTTGAGGGGGAGATAGAGGGAAAAGTAGTAACATACGGGTGAAGAAAATGCTCGAAGAGCCAGGCTCTCAAAATGTTGACAGATCGTTCAGGCAAGCCTCTCTGGGGTCTCCAAGCTTCCTGATCCAACATACCCATCTGGTGGAAGGCTCTCTGCTGTCTTAGGCTTTGCTCTAGTACCTTAAGCCTAGGGGTCTCTCCCTTGGTCAAACCCGTGCCTGAGGTCCCCGCCCCTTCTTTCTCTCCTAGCAGCTCACAACTTTGCTTCAGCTGTGCTGTTATTGCATCCTTTAGACACCGGAAATGTCGAGACATCGCTTTCTGCGCCAGTGCCGTGTATGGCACTGCCGCTCCATAACCCATCATCAGGTCAAATGAGTTCACTACCATTTGCATTTGTTCGCAGTAGTTATTGTATCTCCTGTCCACCTGTAATATTAATCCCATACAATTCAACTTGATTAACTTTATTTATTTACAACGTCAAATGTATATATATCCACAACTTTATTATATGTATAATTATTCATGAAAATAGGATAAGCGATTATCATGATACAATGTCGAAACAGCCAGTGAAATACAAAAAAGGAAAAATTAAAAGATAAAGTACATGCATGTTCTCATTTACTCATTCATTGTGCGGTATGTGAAAAAGCTAGCTGAACCAACTTGGCATTAATAACAGAAAGCAACTTAATAATATATGTCAAATAAATGCAGATAGCTTAGTTATATTTATGGGCTTTAACCCATATAATAAATATTGAAAAGGGAAGTCATTTGGTTATTGAAACTATTTTACTACAATTGAAAAAAAAAATAATGCAACTCGACTTGGGAAATGTATGAATCTCAGGATTAAGGAATGTCAGAATGCATTGAAATAATTGTTAATGAAAATGTGGAGTATTCTTGGGTTTTTCTTCTGCACTCTTCACCAATTGATCGGCTTGTGAATATAAACAATTTTTAAAAGAAAAGAAAAGAAAAGGCTGAATTTTATTTTATTTTTTTAAAAAAGAAAAGAAAAAAGAAAAGACCCCTGTGGATCCATTTCCGGTCAACAGAGATATGTGAACAAAGGCTTTCACTGCAATATTTCCATGATAGGTAGGTGGAAGTGGAATTGATAACAACTTGTTACGTTATTAGATATGGTGAGTGCGTGAGTGCCTTTCTTCCTTCCTTCTGTTGGGGTCTATCTTACTAAACAGGAGGAACGTCGCTTCATGATGGACGTATTCTCCTAATAGTTAGTAGTCTCATGGATTTCACCAAACTAGAACCCCAAAATTAATATAAAAATCATCCCACCAATCAAATCGGAGGATTAAAAAATTAAAATTGGTTTTACTATTAAAATAAAGAGACAAATCACCCACCAACTAATACTACTACTATACCAGCCGGCATTTTCCTTTCTGAATTTTTAAAAAATTTACTCTTAGATACCGGCCGGAGAACTGTTCGTGTTTTATTATCCCCCTTGTTAATCACAAAGATAATAATGCACAGTTTATGAAGTAAATAAATAATAATAATAATAATAAGAAAAGTATATGGGGGGACCTTGACTCTTGATGAACAAGAGAGGGTGAGAGGAAAAGAGGAAGAGAGAGTAATTACATGCCTCGTCAAGCATGGATAAAAGTTTGACCTTCCTTCTCTGATGCTCAATCCTATCAGCAGCTGACAAAGGAGGAGGATGAGGGTCTTTTGATGAAGACGAAGAAGCACCACCACCGGCAGCTGCGGCGGCGGCACAATTAGGGTTTGAAATTGAATTCTGCCTGCTGAACTTGGCCTTCTTAAATTGACCCCTCCCATTCCCAACACTGCAAAACTCTTGTAGCAATTCTTGTGCTGCCTTCACATACTTTGAATTTCTGAGACCATTTACTACACCTAAGGATGTCCCAAATCCCTGGTTGTTGTTGTTGTTGTTTCCCAGGATGGTCCCTTGCAAATTCAATGCTTGCAGGTGATTCTTGTACGGATACGCAGATGGTCCTCCTCCTCCACCTCCACTTGCAGCTCCTTGATTGTAATAAAGAAAAGCACTATCTCCCATCCTCAATTCCTCAGCTTTCGCTGCTTCCAGCGAAGACGACAGTGATAATGAAAGACCCTGGCCTTCCACAGCACCTCCAGTGGTGCCTCCTTCTTGACCCCATGTGAATTGTCCAAAACCACCCGAACCCTGAAAACCTTGAATGTTATTAGAGGAAGGGTTAGGGAGTAACATGTGGAGTGTGGAAGAGGTTCCCGTAGGAGGAGGAGGGGAAGGTGATCGGGTTTGATGAGAAGGGTTCATTAGAAAAAGCTGCATGGCAGCAGCTGAATCTGCTGCTGCTGCATTAATGCCTTGAATCTGATGATGCTGCTGGTGTTGGCTAGTATTCAAACCAGTGTTTTGATTCTTTGCATCTCCCAAGGGTCCTAACCCAGTTATCATCATCATACCTTGTCTGTTACCGTACCAGTCTGCTGTTGTTTGTGGTTGTTGCCTCGAGGAGGACCGAAACGTCGCCGTCTCCAACAATTCAGCAGTAGAAGGACCGAAATTAAACATCTCTGACAACATCCCTGCTGTTTCATAAACTGGAATCCCTCCTGGTTCTTCTTCTTCTTCTTCTTCTCCGATTCCTACTAATGGTGGTGGTGCTTCTGCTGAATCGAACCCCTGCACTTGCAGCCTCACTTTGTTATCCCTTCGGATCTGCGGCTGCGCTGATCTCTCGAACCCATTCGAGAAGCCGAAGATTCCTTGCTGATAATCGTGGGACATAGAATTCGAACAATCCAAGTTATGGTGTACCTTCAAGTGATGATGAGAGATAGTAGAAGAAGGAAGTGGCGGTGTCGTTGCTATTCCCATATTAAAATCATCTTCATCTCCTTTTCCTTTCCCAGCAACCACCACCTCCTCACCTTGTTGTTAATTATACCACTGTCAAATAATTTAATTATCATTATTCATCAAATCCAAAAAACAGTGGGAAGATAAATATAGCTAAATTGAAAAGGAGAAAAGAGAAAGAAATTTTTGCTGAATTTTCCTTTATATCATTTTCAGCTTTGCTCATCTCATGATGGGTGTGTGTGTGTGTGTATGTGTGAGTATATATATGTGCACAAATATATATGTACCTCTTAGAGTTGCAGCAGGGTGGTATGTAAAGCTAGCTCTCAGACATCGTTTTCCCTTCTGTGGTTTTGAAAGCTTCCACAGTTCCCTCTCTCTCTCTCTCTCTCTTTCTCTTCACTCTCTCCTTTCTCTTTCTCCTTCTCTCTATTTGTTGTCGCCTGTCGTCTCTTTCTCTCCTTTTCTTTCTTTTATTCCTCTTCGCGCGGTAAGTGTTTTTGCAATCACCTACTGGAAAAAGAAAGCCGAAGTTACATTACATACAATAAAAAATAAATTAAATCTGAGGCTTTGGAGAACTGATATATGATACTTGTCTCAAATAAACACTGAGTGAGAAAGAGAAAGGAAAGCAAAGCGGTCCCTATCCTCCTTCCTCTTCTTTGGTCTTCACCTCTTCCTTTAGTTTTTTTCCCCACCAATAATGTCCTTTAATATATGCTTTTTTATCTTTGTATTATTCAATTGGACACAAATTTATTTATATATTAACATATATAATTAAACGGTTAGAAATTGTACGCAGAAAAAATATTAGTGGCTTGCAATGACGATAATAACCTCATCTAGTCTACACAATTTTTTTTTCCATTAAATAAATAAATAAATATATTATGAGAGTACAAAGAGTATTCCAATCTTTATACAAAAATGAGACCAGACTAATCAATACGCCATTCCAACATAACTAATATTACAAGCATTTGATGCTATTACAAGTCAATGCAAGGGAATCCATATACTAACGTTTTCGACAAATGACGATTTCAAGGAAGTTAGCAGACTATAGATTTGGATACTATCATGCTTTTTTTGTCTTTAAAAAATAGTACTAGTATGCTTGAATAGTTGGATACTTTTACAAGAAAGATACACAAATGCTATTGTAGAGGAGTAAGCTCATTGATGTCATACTTATATTATATTAAGATTATATTAACATTATATGAGATATTTAATTTATGAGGTTTGATTAGTTTTATACTCACTCCGTTACCCAATATAAACAAAAGATTCTATATATTGGACCAAATTAAATATATAGAAATTTTTTGTTTATATTAGGTAACGGAATGAGTATACTATATGGCGTTAGGAAATCATCACAATTTATCATCACTAGATATTGGTTTTTGTGTCATTTGAATACGTTGTTTGGAAACCAACGCAAACTACGGAATAAAAATAAAGATAAGGTGAGGACAAAGTCATCTCAATGATCCAAACTACCACCATCTTTTTAGACATAATGAAATGACCAATGTGCTCGCGTTAATCATTGTCGATGTAGCTTAGCCCACTTAGTTGGTAAGGTCATTTAGGTCATTTAAACCACTACAGTTTCATTAATAGCTAGCCCAAGTGAAGTAAGATTGGGAAAAGAGGGATTTTAGAAATAAGGAATGCTGCACGAAGTGGATCGATGGCACGTGCGAGTGGATGGGCAAAACAGACAAGCAGGGCGTCTTAATCATTTTGGAGGCCCTGTTCTAATCTTAAAAATTGGGTCCCTAAAAATTGGGGATCAATATATATATATATATATATATATATATATATTTCACAAATATTACAGCAAATCCAAGGTTGTACAGTGGCTTGGGCGCCTAGTTTTATTCGCTGGAGCGGGGTTCAAATCTTGCTCAGGGATTATTTTCATTGATTTTTGGCACAAAAATATATTTTCCACACAAAAATGTCATGCGCTGGACTCGAACACGGGTCGTAGGGGCTGCTAACGATAAAACTACCGCTGTGCCGCACAAGGAATCACAACAAATATCACGCAATATTATATATATAACAAAAAATTTGAGACCCCAAATTTGAGCCAAAATTTGGAACCCTGTGCTATTGCACTACTTACACATCCTACTAGCCGGCCCTGATAAGTTAGGTTTGTGCGGGAGAAATAGGGTATGAAAAGTACCCATAACCGCTTTAAGGTTCGGCTCTGTCACCATGGCCATGTTCATTTTCCATTTTGGTGCCCCTTTTATTTTTACAGGTGTTTACAATGTCTCGCCTTCTTTTACTTATGATTGAGATTAAAATATATTTTAGTCTTTATTGATATTGTATTTATTTTTCATCTAGGTTTTCTGTAAAAATAAACAAATTAATTTATTTCTTATAGATATTTGATTTTTAATACTAATTAATCTTATGTTATTATTATATGAGATCACAAAAATTAAAAATGTAAAAATTCAATTGAAACATTATTCATAAAAAAATTATAATTTTAGTTTTTATAGGTGATATTTATTTTTAAGTTAATAATTATAACTTTAATAAATTGTGTAATAGCAATGATTAACAAGGGAGATTGTATGAAAACTAATATAAGAATAATTAAACTTTAATTTAAAACCATTGAAATAAAAATTATTTATACAGACTTAAACATACTACTATATCTTTTAAGTTGTCTTTAATTATCACCTTGAATTTTTTTCTTCTATAAAAAATAAAATGCGAATGTGGAGTGTGAAGTAACTTTTTTTTTTTGACACAGAGTGTGAAGTAATTTTTTTTTTTTTGACAGCAGAGTATGAAGTAACTTGATGACAAGTTACTTGAACTTTAATTTTATTCTATGTATTATAATAATTTCACTTGAGTTTCTGAAAAGTAATGGGTAATAAATTTCGCCCAATAATATTTTTCGGATGTATAATGGTGACGTTAATAAGGTTTTTTTTTCTCTTTCTTTCAAGCCTAAATCACAGGTAGCTTTACCTAATCACACCTACTCGACTAGCTCGTAGGGGTGGAAATAGGCTAGGCCGAGCTAAGCTTTGCAAGGCTCAAGCCTGACTTGATTAAAAAATTCAAAGCCTAAGGCTGGCCTGTTACCTGTCATAGGCTTTTTTATCAGGTCTGACCTGGCCTTTTTGAAAGTCTGGTATGACCTGTTGTTAGGATTTCGGCAAGTGTACCGAATCGTACAAGTAATAAAGTGAAAAGTAGAGTATCGTCTCTACGAGGATTGTGATTGATTATTTAACTTACCAAAGTTTGTATCGATTTTGAACGAGAACTAAATCTTGGTGATTGAAATCAAGGATATTTGTGAAAACTAATAACAATAACGAGAACAAACTATTTGTAATTCAGTAAATTAAAAGTGACTAGGGGTAGAATCTTTTTGTTTCCACCTTTATGCGATTGAATTCAAAGCCAATGCAAACGATATTCATGAACAATTGAAGTTTAAATCCTCTAAATTAGATTAACGAAAATTCCTTTCCTCTTAATCCCTTTGATTCAACTAACAAGCCCTAATCCCTTAGGTTCATATTAATTAAATCAAGTATAAGGAATAAGGATTCATACAAACTCATACCAATAGAATTATATTCCTGTAACCCTATAGATATGTCCAACAATCTCAATGCTAGTTAAAAATCTCAATTTTCCAATCGTGAGCATAACCCAAATTCAGTTTAATAGTGATTAATTATCAAAAAGCATTAAGAGCGGAGACGAAGGATCAATAAACGTGAATAAACTTGCATTGAAATAATAGAATCAAATTACATAAAGGTTTCCACAAAACTCATCTTACCCTAGTCTAAGAGATTTAGTTACTCATAGAGAACAAAGAACCAAACCAGAAAAATGAATAAGAGAAAGATCAGAAGACTCCATTGAAGACTCAAATCCTTGTTCCCAAGCTTGAATCTTCTTTGGAGATGGAGAAAAGTGAAACCCTAGCACTCCTTTATAAGCCTCACGGTGTTTTAGGTTTTAGATATGGTAAAGAATGAGCCAACCCCTCAAAAACACGAGTTTTAAGTGATTACAGCGTAATAGACGCGCTCCAGCGCACCCAAAACGCGCGGCAGCGGGTCGAGACAGAACTGAAATGTGCCAAAAGTGTGTGACTTTTGCACCCACGCGCATCCTCTTCCTGGCTTCTGTATTGCTGCACTGCGCGCATGATGAGCGCCCCCGCGTGCGCGCTTTTGTTCCTGACTTTTGTATGTGAGTGTGATGCACGCTCGCGCGCGCCCCTGGCTCCAAAAATTCTTGACTTGTGCTCCAGCTCTCCTGATTCAGATTTTCAGCAGAATTCTTGCGTTCTGATCATCCTTTGTCCTTCTTCACCTTCCAAGATCATTTCTTTGCCTATGCTCTCATTCCTGTACACTTAGAGATAAAAAATCATAGCAAACACTAATGCACAAATATTATAATGAATCCAAGTGAATACGTTGAATTACACAATTTAAGCATACAATCACTTTGAATTATCTTCATTCACATAGCAAATCTCCAATTTAGCTTTATAAATATTCATGTGATGAAGATTTATCACCTGTTAGCCTACTTAAATGCCTGTTTGATATTAACATATTTGAATAAGTCATCTGACCGATCTTTAAATATGATGGGCGAATGAGATTAAGTTCTATTTATAATAAATTATAAAAAAAGAAAATTAAAATTACTGCTACTAAGAGACATGAGACATAGGAGTGGAAATAAATAAGACGAGCTAAATTTATAAGGTCTGATTCTGATTTATTCGTATGATACAAATCTTTTTTAAGGTCTAACATGACCTTTTAGAGAATCTAACCTTATATTATAGTCTATTTAAATTCTATTTTGCAATAAGGTCTTTTAATATTTCAAAAATTTATGTAATATGCTTAAATTATCGAAAAAGGTAGCAAGTATATGATTTAACAGAATGTACAAAATCTAATATAATAATAATAGTAATATAAAATTATTATTTATATTTATTTAAATAGGCCAGCCTGTTAGGCCTAAAAGGCTTTTTGGGTGGCCCGAAGTCTGGTCTTTTTAGCTAAATAGGCTTTTAATAAAGCTTTAGCCTTGTCTATTTAAAAAAAGCCTAAAGGCCCCTGTCGGGTGGCCTGACCTATTCCCAACCCTACCTAGAGGCACTTACATATATATATACTATTTTTCTTATTTCCTTCTTATATTAAATTAAAATATTTTTCAGCTACACTAAAATATTTTTCATTTAAATCAGTTGTGCATATTTTTTTAAGGATTAAATATTTTTTGTCTATATAAATATAACATTTTTTGCTTTTGGTCCTTGTAAGTTTTTCTTTGCTTTTTACTCGTGTAAAGTAAGAACCCTAATTACTTTTTGGTCCCCTGACATCACCATCTGGACTTGCTAAAGCGGACTACGGATGGTATTTGGCATCTGACTCACCATTTTCCATTTAATAAATAATAATTTAAAATTAAAAAGGAAAAGTAAATTAGGGATTAGGTTTTCATATTATATTCTCCCATTTCACTTTTATTCCCTCCCATTGCGCCAAAAATGCATTCCATTAAAGGCATTCTAATTACATTTTTAACAAACTCATTCTCTAAAAAACATGGAGCTATCAGATAACGTTTTCCTAAGCAAGTGTTATATGAAAAAAAAAAAACACAGAGCTTTTAGATAACATTTGTTTGAGCTAGTGTTTTTTGGGGTAAAAATATGGAGCTTTCAGATAACGTTTGCTTGAGCAAGTGTTATCTGAAAAAAAAATATACGGAGCTTTCAAATAACGCTTTCTGAGCAAGTGTTCTCAGAGTTACTCATTCAGACTAGCGTTATCTGAAAGTCTCTTTCTTTTTTTTTTTTAAAATTCAAAATTTTTGATAACTCCTTCTCATTCAAAATTATTTTCAGTTTATTTGTTCTCTCTCAAACAGAGCAACCCATCTCCCTCTCATTCAATTTTTTTTCACTTTCTAGTGGGTTCGCTCAAATATATGTTCGTTTTCTTCTTCTTCTTCTTCTTCTTCTTATTCTTGTAGAGTGGAAAAAGCAAGCAGTGTGTGTCTCACAGATCTGCATTCGATTTCTTCTTTTTTTATATTTTTAAATAATGAATGTGTTTGTTTGCTTAATTTGCATATATGAAGGTTCTGATGAGAGTAAAGTGGTGGGGAGATACGAAAGTTCAGTTTTGAAGATATGAAGACCAGAAATTGAAGATACAAAGGTCAGTTTTGGCTAGACACTCATTCAAATTTTTTTTTCACTTTCTAGTGGGTTCGCTCAAATATATGTTCGTTTTCTTCTTCTTCTTCTTCTTCTTCTTCTTCTTCTTCTTCTTCTTGTAGAGTGGAAAAAGCAAGCAGTGTGTGTCTCACAGATCTGCATTCGATTTCTTCTTTTTTTATATTTTTAAATAATGAATGTGTTTGTTTGCTTAATTTGCATATATGAAGTTTCTGATGAGAGTAAAGTGGTGGGGAGATACGATGGTTCAGTTTTGAAGATATGAAGACCGGAAATTGAAGATACAAAGGTCAGTTTTGGCTAGACACTAAGATTTAAGGCTACTCACACGGTAGTAAGGCAATGGGGAGATATTTGCGGCTTTGAAGTGGTTCGATAGAGAGGTGGTTGAGGATGAGTTTAGTTGGAGGTGATTCATCGTGAGGTCGCGGTGTGAGTTTGAAATACAAAATAAAGAAAAAAAAATGGATAACGCTTCTTTAAACAAACTTTGTGTGAGATGACTATCAAATAACGTTTCCAAAAGTGTTATCTAAAATACATATGAATCAGATGACACAACGTTGTATAATGCTTAACGTTAATGGCCAGAGTTTAAAAAAACTTTAAGCGAGTACTATTTTGGTGTAGTGTCTAATATACATTCCCTGCGATTAATTTGAAGAAGATAAGACTTTGCCACCAATTGACCATCGATCGACGCGTAAGGAGACCAACGACCGAAGGTGCATCGAACAACACTGAGGGGGTGAAGTGGCATTATGCTGGAGAGGGTCTGTGGTTGTGCACAATGTTGAACTGTGAGTGAAGGTATGTTGTTCGAACCTATTCTGCATGTGGAAACCATCACATGCATTTACTATTCATAGGGAATATTTTTGTTGTTTGGGTGTTTGGCTGTCGGGATGAAATGAAGGCCTTTGTTGACCATTGTATGCTATTACATGTAAGTAGGGATGAGTTTTAATGCCAGTGCTTATTTTTTGCCTTAAATAGCGCTGCTTATTCAACCGCTACTGAATGTGTTACAAAAAAGCAGCGCTGTTAAAAATAGGGAATAAACAGTGCTTCCTCAAGGAAGCACTACTTATTCCCACCTTTAAGCAGCGTTTTTTAGTAACAAGCGTTGTTTTATCCCCCCTTTTTTTAAGCAGCGTTTTTTAGTAACGAGCGCTGTTTTATCCCCTTTTTTTCAATATTCAACGTTTTTCAGCATTACACAGTGCAATACACAGTGACGAAACAGTTTCATCTTGAGCAATTTCATGAACACAGAGACGAAAAATAGATCTCCAGCAAAAACGACTTATGAAAATATCATTTGGAAATAAATCTATGTTGGATCAATACATATCTACAAAAACAAGATCTTTATGTACAGATCTTCAAACAAATAGATCAAACAAAAACATATCAACAAACAAGCAGATCTACAAAAACAAGATCTTCATGTACAGATCTTCAAACAAACAGATCAAACAAAAACAGATATACAAACAAACAGATCTACAAAAATAGATCTTCATGTACAGATCTACAAATTAGAAGAAATAAAAAAAATAAAAATCAGATATTCACTGAGAAGAGGCATGGAGGAGTCCAGCTCTTCATTCGCTGTTCGTCGTTTGTCGTGGAGGAGTCCAAATTTTTGTTCGCCGTTCGTTCACTGTGAAGAGGCGTGGAGGAGTCCAGATCTTCGTTCGCTGTGAAGAGGCGTGGAGGAGAGTTGGAAAACTGAGGCTTCAACCTGTAATTGATTGGAGAAGATCCGCGTTATTTTTTTCAAATCTCCACTTGATTCGAGATTTGTGTTAATTGATTCGGCTTGAAAACCGAATCTCAAGATTGGATCCCAAAAAAAGGAAAGAAAACAGAAAGGTATGAGGAAGGAAGGGACTGATTGAGTCCCAAAAAAAGGGGAAGGGTCACGACCTATCAGGGTTAGGGTTTCCTTGGTGAATAAGAGATAAGGAGAAGAGAAGGAATAGGAGGTGGAGGCGAAGAATCAGGAGAAGAAGATGGGAGGAAGAGAAAAAATGGGAAAGATAGGGGGATAGGGAGCCGTGGGATGAAGAAAGGAAGTGAGGGTTTGTGTATGTGTGTGTGCGGAGCCTGAAGGTAAGGGAATGAGGGTGGAGAGAACGCGAGTGAAATCTTAAGGGAGAGCAGATCAGCACGAGCGTGAATATAATATCGCATATATTTATTGAGAATAAGTAGCGCTTCATAAAGGAAGCGCTACTTATTATTAGGACCAAAATTAGCGCTTCCTATATCAAGGGTTTTTTATTCTTTTAGTACAACTTTAAACAGCGCTTTCCCACTTAAGTGTTATTTATTCCTCTATGTCTAAAGCAGCGTTTCGTGTTCTGAAGCACTGTTTATTAGCTAAAGTAGTTTTTTTTTACTAAGAAGCACTTTTTTTTACCTCTATCCACCTAATTTTAAGCAGCACTTCCATTGTAAGCGCTACTTAAAGTGCGTTATCTTCTAAACAATATGTTGTAGTTGTAGTTTTTCACCATGGGATAAGTTTGTGAGTGACTGAATTTTGTATTACAAAAGGGGGGGGACGAGTCTGTGGTTGAAAATACAAACCTAGACAAGTAGAGTTATTTTAAAGAAGTTGGGATTTTGAAGGAGATTGGATACGAAGATGGCTTTCGATTATGGATGAATAGTCGTATGGGTATTTTACATCATTCTTGTAGTGTTTCCACAGCCACACAATGGCACACTACTTTGACTTGAGGCTTCACTCGAAGAGGCATTGCTTCCCCCATTTCTCTCCCCAGAATCTATAACTCCAAATTTCTACGTACTAGGGCAGATCGAGTTTCAGTGTATTGGAGAATATGAAGGTCATATGTTGTAAAGGCTTCTCCCACGATTTTTCTAATATAATGTCTTTTTTCATTTAAATTATTTAAAATGGTTAGTCAGATGGTGATTCATATGTCAAGATGACAAGATGTTTGCCATGTGAATATTTTTTTAACGGCAGAGGTCGTCATATACCCAAAAGTAAGGGTTATGATTTTGTAGGGATGAAAAGCAAAAACAACGTACAAGGACCAAAAGTAAAACAATACTATGTTTATAGAGACCAAAAGAATATTTAATATTTTTTAATTAGAAATATAAAAACATTATTTTTAATTTACATTTTAAATATTTTACCTAAATTAAACTGCTAATTATATGTATTTTTCAATAATTCTAAACGTTTTGGAAATACTTTTTAAAATTTATACTTTTGAAATTTTAACTAAATTTAAAATACTATTATGATGAATGGTACTTAAAAATTGAAAAAGGCTTAAATATATTTCAATTCAATGCTTTGATCGATTAAATTATGGTGTTTTGAAAATCGGACCGGTCACTGAATCGCTGAAGGTACTGGTTCAGAGTCTAATGGTTTGACCGTGGTTGAATTGTGGTCAAATCGGGGGTAAATAATATTTTTTTAATAATATAAATTTTTTTAAGTAATATATCAATATAAATATTAAAAAAATGATAAAACAAATTATAAATAAACATAAATTGATGATGGTATATATTTTAAAAGATAAAAAATAAATAATAAAAATTCATGAGTATAAATATTTATTACTTGTTATTGGACCTTTATTTGGCTAAACAATTCATATTTTTTTAGTTTAAAAATGAAAAAAAACAAAAAATAAGAAAAATAGGAAACAACCGGTTCAACCCAGTTTTCATCACCGGTTTTTGGACGGTTTTGTACCGGTTTGACCGGTTCTCACCGGTTCTTTGCTCTGCTGGTTTTGTGGGTTGTATGGACCAGATACATGACCAGTTTCCAATTCAACCAATTGAACCGACTGGTCTGTCCCGGTTTTTAGAACAGTGTTAAATTCACATTCTACATAGAGTTCTTGAATGCATAATTATGCTAAGTTCTGTTGGAACCTAAACGATTGAGAAGTTTAGACCCTCATTAATTTTGATGATAACAAAATATTCACAAGAGAACAATTTATGCTCTAACAATTCTTAAAGTGTGCAGATACTGATATTACATATAAATCTAAGTCACTCAAGCAGAAGGAAGAAATTCTCAAGAGAAGGATACACTCCATGTGTCAGCATCCGGATCATATGTGTGAGCATCTGGAATTATCTCTTTATGACACTAGGCTTATCCATTTGCTTCGAGCGTCCGATCCTCCGATTCTAAGCGAGCGTCTGAACTTCATTTCAAATCACGTGTTGGTCACGTAGTTGTTCTTCCTCTCAGAAGTTTCTGGAACGGATTTCAAAATTGATCTTGAGCGCTAAAATTGTTGTACAAGGTATCAAAGGTGACACCTTTAGCTAAAAGACAATAATCGTACAAGCAATTGTGAAAAGCAAGGTAGTACGAAAACGGTAATATGTACTACTGGGATATTCTCTGGAAAGGAAGAAAGAGACAGTTTTTTTAATTTACCTCACTCAATGGAAAGGAGCCATTTTTACCGTAACGGTAATATCCTTGGAACTCCTATATATACCTCATGGTATCCATTGAAGAAAGAGCTGATATATAGAGCTGATATACTGCCGAAACACTGCTGGAAAACTGCCAAAACTATACAAGAGTATATTGCCTTATTTGCTAAGAACAAGCTCTGATTGCTATACACTACAAAGAGTCAATACTCTGAAAGCACTGCTTCTGTGAGCAATCAAGTTTTGCGCTAAGTCTCTGGACTACAAGAATCGAACTCAACGTCTACCCTTTCTTTTAGAAAGCATTTCTATATTGAGCTTAACTTTTTATCCTCTCTGTGAGTTGTTTTTACTTGTATTCAATTTAACTTGTAAAAGTTGTTTTGGCCTAGTTAAAATTTGTTCCTCAAAGGCTCGATTGTCTTGAGTCGTTTGAGAAGTTGAGAGTATTGTCAAGGTTGTGACAAAGAGAATACTCTTGAGGAAATTGTGATCGATTGATTATAGTGGAAAATCCTTGAGGAGCGAAGGGACTAGACGTAGCTACCGGTTTGGTAGTGAACTAGTATAAATCTCTGTGTCTCTTGCTTTCTTGCTTTCTATTCTTTTCTATCTTCTTTGTGTTAAAAACAAATTTTCACTGGCTGCTTTTCTAGCGTCCGGTTTATTTCCAGCGTCCGATAAACAAACAGTTTTGAAAAACTTGTGTTCTAAGTGTTTCTAACTTAAAGTTTGCGAAAAGTTTTCAACACAATTCAACCCCCCTTCTTGTGTTCACGTTCAGTTGGTACCAGAGCTCGGCCTCTTGGTTGAGCACTTAACAGTGTTAAGAGTAAAGATCCTACTGTGAACATGTCTGCTGAAGGTGGTCATATGAACCGTCCTCCTCTATTCAATGGAGAAAAATTTGATTACTGGAAAGATAAGATGAAAGCATTCCTTGAGGCACAAAATCTTGATTTATGGGATATAGTTGAAAGTGGATACTGTAACACCTGAGGACGAGATCGACCTCGTATTAGGACGTCGTATCGAGACCTCGCGTCGAGATCTCGTGTCGAGACCTCGTACCAAGACCTCGTGTCGAGATCCCGTGCCAAGATCGCGTGCCAAGGTCATATGTCGAGCTGATGAGGTCGTGTACCGAGCTGAGGAGGTCGCATGTCGAACTGAGGAGGCCGCATGCACGAACTCGTGTTAGAGCCTTGTGCGCTTGCACAAGCACCCTGATCGACCTCGTGTCGAGACTGTAACACTCGTATTTTACGTACGTTATTTAGCGTTGATGATTCTATTGTTTGTAATATTTATATTATCGGTTGCAGTTCTCGTTGCTGTGTTTTAGATCTGTAACCTATAGATTAGAGGGTAATCATGAGAGAGAAGAGATTAGATGGGTAGAATGATTGATGGGATTAACATCTCATAACAGTAGTTACACGTCAATTAATTGTGTTTTGTTTTAAAAAGAAAAATATCTTTTAAAGGGTTTCTTGACCAGCTGTATCTTCGATCAGCCCCTCACAACTCTCACTTTCTCTTTTCTTCTTTCTTCTTCTCTGAGTTCCTCTTCCTCTCCAAACCTCCATCGAAGAACCTTGAGTTTTATCGAGCTTCTGCATAAACTTTCTTCATCAACCTTGTTTCTCATCATCTCCTCGACATATATCACCATCTCGACCATCATCTGAGGTATGGAAAAACAGATTTCCTCTTCCTTCATGCTACTGTTTAGCGCCACTTCTTCCTTCCATTTTAGCCAGTTTTATGCTTCCAAATCATGTCGTATTGATAGGTTTTCTTCTTCATGATATTACCTACCTTTCTAACCAATTATTTGAGCTTGTAAAACAAATTGCTTCCTCTGTTTTCTGCAATAGGCAGTGCCCAAAATCCTCCCTATTTGGTTTGTTTTGATTTCTTGTTGATGTTTGTTGTTGACTTATTTGTTATAGAATCAGATAACCTTTTTCATGAACTTTTGATCGAAAACCCTAACTTGGTGTTAGAGGAAAAATGGTTTTGTCTGGTGCCGTATGAAAGATGTTTTAATAAAATGTTAAAAGAAAAGGAGTTATTTTGAAATGTTTCAATTCTGGTTGTATTTGTTTAAGTTTGAGTTTTAATATTTACTTGGGTTGTAGTTAAGTTTGGGATAATGAGAGCTAAGTGCTATTAGAACCCATAGATAGAACTAAGTTGTGCTCGTATTAGGCAGTGTGACTCCCGAGATCGTGTGATTTCCGAACCCGAGGACGTGGGAGCAGTGGGATCCAGACTGAGAGCTGTACGTGTCGAGGTCGATTGAGGACGGTACGTGTCGAGATCGTTGTCGAGCTCGATTGAGGACAGCGTAGACGCGTAGCTTGGAGTTCGGTAAGGGCACTTCTAAACATTCTAGGATTTTTATTGTTATATTACTATGTATGGATTTCTTGATTTGTGTCAAGCATATAATGTTGTGATATGATTGGGTTTTTGCATGTATTTAATATATGATTGAATATATGTTGTGAATTATGTATTGACTGTTGAATTGCGTTTCTTCATGTCGAGCTTGCTCTTTTTATTTGACATGCGGTTGAATATCTTGTGTATAACTCTTTGAATATCGTATGCGGCGAATTGTTCATCGAGTGAGCGAGCTAGGCGAGTCGTTATGACGTTTTTGAGCCGTGACCCGGATAACTAAGGGTGCTAGGTCCCCTTTTGTTTACTGGAGATTGACTAGACGTCGCCACGCTATGGGACCTGAGTTGACTGTCCTAGGGAGAGCGAAGATCTCAAGGCTTCGGCTGGACTTTCCAAAGATCTGATGCAGCGTGTGCATTAGGAAAAATTGTCAGTCGAGAGAAATGGATAGCGAGTTGAGTCGAGTTTAGAGTGAGATGGTTGAATCACGTTTGGTGAATGTTATACTTTCTTTGTTTACTTATTTCTTTATGCCGTGTTTATCTTGAATTGTTGAGAAGTTGACCGCTTTCCGTGGTGCCTTCAATCCATGATGGTCACCCAGGCGGTCGAGCGCGAGGAACTTCGGCAGATGATGGCGAGGAGGAGCTCGGCGAGGATCGAGCGGCGACCTCTACTTGTCGTGATTTGCTTTGTCTATGTTTTTGTGTATAGTGGTTGTGACCAGTTTGGGCTAGATGTTATTTTGAGCCGCAGGGTGGCGGTGGTCTTACTTTTGGAGCAGCCCCCTGCGTGGGTGTCTGCCGGAAGTACCCCCAGGGTATGATTGCTCTCTTGAAGTCGTCATACCTTAGGTGTATTTTCTTTATACATTACTACTCTGTATTTTGTATACATTATTATTTCGAGTGGTATATATGTGTATTATGCATGCATGTTTTATTAGAATTTAAGTCTTGTGTCTTAGTTGCACCATATTTTCGAAAAGCTGTAATTACTCTGATGTGCACGAGCTGGTCTTAGAAGAAAAAGAAAAATATACCGTAAATTTTTATAAGGCACAAGAGTACCGTTTTAAACGCATCGCATACAGGGTAACTTGAGCTCGATGTGTTGAGCTCGGTAGCGGTCCGGAAACGGGTCGTTACAATGTTGGTATCGAGGCTTGATTCAGTTACGGGCTGTGTATAGGAATTTGGGTAGTCAGTGTGTCGGGATATATATATATATATATGTGTGTCGGGTACATGGTTGTACTATACTGATTGCTGTTTGATTAAGTGAAGCACTTATTGCTTGAAAAATTGTTTGAACTGTTTCTTGATTGAAGCAGTGTGTTTTAACACATCCTTGTTGTGAGATTCTGACAGGGTTTTGAACTTTGTGGAATCTAATGCCACCTCGTAGGGATCTGACAATTTGTGCAGGAGAACGTCGACATGGAACGAGCAATTCAAGCTATGACCGAGATGGTGGCAGCCATGGCTCAGCAATCAGCTGTTGCAACTCAACAGGCTAACGTGATGGCTCAGCCAGGCGGCGGCGTTAACCCAAAGAAAACTTACAAAGACAACGGCGAAGCGAGCGGAGTCTTTGAGGCGAGAGGATTAGCGGACTTTAGGAAGCATGATCCAGAAGTTCTACGGTGAGCCAAACCCGGATAAAGGCGATCTTTGGATGCAAGAGATCGAGAAGATCTTCGAGGCACTCCATTGCCCAAACAACGTGAAGGTAGACTACGCTACCTACTTGCTGCTAGGAGACGCAGAGTATTGGTGGAAGGGAGTGAAGCAAGCGTCGCGAGATAACTTGGGAGCTTTTTCGTGGAAGGTACTTGGACAAATACTTCCCAGATCTTGCCGCGAGTTGAGAAGGAGCAAGAGTTTCTTCAACTACAACAAGGCTGACTCGACAGTGTCAGTATGCGACCAAGTTCGAGTCCTTTGGCGAGGTATTTGATCCATTTCGTGATCGGTGACCAAGGATGGTTAAGCGAGAGGTTCCAATGAGGTCTGAGATTTGACATTCAGAAGTGGGTGGTGTCATTGAGGATCAGGAATCTACAAGAGCTGATAGATCGTTGTGTCGAGGTAGAAGGCGTAGAAGCCACAAGAAGAAAAGCTGTAGGCGGGCCGGTGAGACCCGAGTGCGGGCGAGGCTTACGAAGGGGAAACAAGCTGCAGGAAGAAGCCTTACAACCGACCTCGGGGAACAACAACAGGGGACAATATCGTTCGATGACCCAGGGAGCGAAGCGGAGGACGAGCCGGTCCGAGGTGACTTGCTATCGTTGTGGAAAGCCAGGACATTATGCGAGTGACTGTACTCAGAAGGAGGATGTGTGCTACAACTGTAAGAAGCCAGGGCATTTTGCCAAGGATTGTCCCACACCTAAAGCTGAAACGGTAATGCTTGCGGCAAAGCCCAAAGCGAAGCGTCAGGTAGCTAAAGCGTAGTCTTACGCATGAGCGGTGAGGAAGCGAAGCGGTGATGATCTTATTCAAGGTGAATGTGAGATTGAGGGTAAATCCTTATCCGTTCTTTTTGATTCGGTGCAACCCATTCCTTTATTTCTTACGATTGTGTGAACCATTTGAACTTGACTGTGGATCGCTTTACCGTTCAAATTGGTAGTTACAACCCAATTTGCTAAAACCTTAGTCACAAACAACTGCATGTCTTAATTGTGTAGTGGTTATTGAGTAGAAAGTTTGTGGTCAATTTGGTTTGTTTGCCTCTTAAGGGCTTAGATGTCATCCTCGGGATGGATTGGTTGTCACACCACCATGTCCTCTTGGTGTGCTGTAAGCTGTAATTTTCCCGGACCTTGGAGTCTCCAATTATCTTTCTGCTTTGAGCGTATTGGGGTTTCTTTGAAAGAAGGAACTAGGGAATACATGTACCTGGCTAGTTGAAGTTTTCCAAACAGGTCGAAGTGAAGAATGTACGGTGGTGTGTGACTTTGTGGGCGTTTTCAGAAGGCGTGCCAGGGTTACCACCGGTCACGAGAGGTCGAGTTCTCCATCGAGTTGATTCGAGGAGCAGGACCGATTTCCAAAGCGCCATACTGAGGATGTCTCTGCCGAGATGAAAGAACTGAAGTCCCAGATCGAACACTTGGAGTCAAAGCAATTCATACGACCGAGCGTGTCACCGTGGGGAGCTCCAGTGTTGTTGGTTAAGAAGAAGGATGGATGATCAAGGCTGTGCGTGGACTACCGCGAGCTCAACAAGGTTACTGTGAAGAACCGGTATCCGTTACCCCGTATTGACGACTTGATGGATCAACTTCGTGGAGCGGTGATCTTTTCCAAGATAGATTTGAAGTCTGGTTATCATCAGATTCGCGTGAAGGAGGAAGATATCCCCAAAACAGCTTTCAGGACTAGGTATGGTCACTACGAGTACTTGGTGATGCCGTTTGGAGTGACAAATGTGCCAGCTGTGTTTATGGATTACATGTATAGGATTTTCCATTCGTTTTTGGATCAGTTCGTTGTAGTGTTCATCGACGACATCCTAATCAACCCGAAGAACCGAGAAGAGCACGAAGAACACTTACGTCGAGTACTACAGATATTGCGTGAGAAGCAACTCTATGCCAACCTGTCGAAGTGTGAATTTTGGCTCGAAGAGGTGAATTTTCTTGGTCATGTGATTTCCAAAGAAGGGATACCGTGGATCCAACTAAGATTGAAATTTGTGTTAGCGTGGGAACAGTAGAAGGCGATTCACGAGATCGAAGTCTTGTTGGCTTAGCAGGCTATTATCGAAGATTCATTGAAGGTTTCTCGAAGATTGTCGCGCCTCTTACACGGCTACGAGGAAGGATCAACCTCTTGCCTGGGCCGAGGAGTGTGAATCCGGTTTCCAAGGCGAAGGAGCTTTTGACAACGGCGCTGTGTTGATTTTGCCTCAACGAAGAGCCTTACGAGGTGTATTGTGATGCGTCACACCAGGGGATTGGGATGCGTCGATGCAACATCGGAAAGTGGTAGCGTATGCTTCAAGACAGCTTAAGATTCACGAGAGGAACTACCCTACTCACGATTTGGGGCTGGCAGGAGTGGGTTTTGCGCTGAAGATAAGGACACACTACCTTTATGGGAGCACTCTTCTTTGTTTTCAGCGATCACAAGAGCTTGAAGTACTGTTCGATCGAGAAAGAGCTCAACATGCGTCGGCCAAGATGGAGCGAAATTTCTCAAGGACTACGACTTTACGTTGGAATACCATCCGGTAAGGCTAACGTAGTAGCGGATGCATTGAGCGAAAGAGCGTTTTAGCCTCAAAGAATGATGATCAAGGAGTTGGAGATGCTCGAGAAGTTCCGAGACTTGAAGTTGAGTGTGGAAGTTTCACCGGGGAAACTGAGATTTGGTATGCTTACCATTTCTAATAGATTGTTGGACGAGATCCGAGACCAGCAGGTTCATGACGAGCTCCTGCAAGAGAAGGTCCAGTTGATAGCGCAAGGGAAGGCGACAGAATTCCAAGTCGGAACGGACAACATTTTAAGGTGCAATGGCCGAGTGTGTGTACCTAACGTAGCGGAGCTGAGAAAGTTAATCCTTGACGAAGCACATAAGAGCAACTTTAGTATTCACCCAGGAGTTACGAAGATGTATCAAGACTTGAAGAAGCATTTTTGGTGGTCCGGAATAAAAAAGCAAGTGGTTGAGTACGTAGCTTCATGTTTAACGTGTCAGAAAGCGAAGGTGGAGCACCAACGACCTGCGGGAATGCTGCAATCGCTTGACGTACCAGTAAGGAAATGGGATAGTATTTCCATGGATTTCGTTGTAGGTTTACCGAAGACGCAGAAGAAGAATGATTCGATTTGGGTGATCGTCGACCGATTGACCAAATCTGCTCATTTCTTACCAGTGAGGTCGACATACAACGTGGAAAAGCTGACCGAGATCTACATCGCGGAGATAGTACGACTTCATGGTATACCCTCTTCAATCGTATCGGACCGAGATCCGAAGTTCACGTCTCATTTTTGGAGGGAATTGCAAGAAGCGATGGGAACCGAGCTCAGGCTTAGCTCGGCATATCATCCCCAGACTGACGGTCAGACTGAGAGAACGATCCAATCGCTTGAGGATTTGTTGCGAGCGTGTACCTTAGATCACCGAGGAAGTTGGGACGACGTCTTACCATTGGTGGAGTTCACCTACAATAACAGTTTCCATGCGAGTATTGGAATGGCACCTTTTGAAGCAACGTATGGGCGTAAATGTCGACGCCTCTTTGTTGGTACCAGGATGGCGGCGTTACGTTGTGGGACCAGATATGATCCAGCCAGACTCATCGAGAAGATCCGCTTGATCAGAGATAGGATGCGAACGTCTCAAAGTCGACAAAAGAGTTATGCAGACCAAAGACGTCGACCACTCGAGTTCGGAGAAGGAGAACAAGGATTTCTTAGAGTCACCCCCACCACTGGAGGTGGTCGGGCGATCAAATCCAAGAAACCTACCCTAAATTTATTGGACCTTATCAGATTCTTCCTCGTATTGGTCCCGTAGCATATCAGATTGCCTTGCCACCCTTCTTGTCAAACATTCATGACGTCTTCCACGTCTCACGATTCGCGAAAGTATATTTCCGACCCTCTCATGTCATCGAACCGGATGTGATTCAAGCGAGGGACGACTTATCCTTCAAAGCATCACCAAAGAAGGATTGTTGACCGGAAAGCCAAGCGATTCGCGAACAAAGAGATTCAACTTGTCAAAGTTGTGTGGGATCGAAGGCGGAGATGCGACTTGGGAGCTAGATGAGAAGATGAAGACTTCGGTACCACTGAACTCTTTCATGGTAAGTATCTTATTTGTAATTTCGAGGACGAAATTTTTTAGAGGAGAGATTGTAACACCTGAGGGCGAGATCGACCTCGTATTAGAACGTCGTATCGAGACCTCGCGTCGAGATCTCGGGTCGAGACCTCGTACCAAGACCGTGTGTCGAGAGCCCGTACCAAGAACGCGTGCCAAGGTCATATGTCGGTGATGAGGTCGCGTGCCAGAAATTTGAGGAGGTCGCATGTCGAGCGAGGAGGCGGCGTGCGAACTTCGTGTTAGAGCCTTGCGCGCTTGCACAAGCACCACGATCGACCTCGTGTCGAGTGTAAAACTCGTATTTTACGACGTTATTTAGCGTTGATGATTCTATTGTTTGTAATATTTATATTATCGATTGCAGTTCTCGTTGCTGTGTTTTAGATCTGTAACCTATAGATTAGAGGGTAATCATGAGAGAGAAGAGATTAGATGGGTAGAATGATTGATGGGATTAGCATCTCATAATAGTAGTTACACGTCAATTAATTGTGTTTTGTTTTAAAAAGAAAAATATCTTTTAAAGGGTTTCTTGACCAGCTGTATCTTCGATCAGCCCCTCACAACTCTCACTTTCTCTTTTCTTCGTTCTTCTTCTCTGAGTTCCTCTTCCTCTCCAAACCTCCATCGAAGAACCTTGAATTTTATCGAGCTTCTGCATAAACTTTCTTCATCAACCTTGTTTCTCATCATCTCCTCGACATATATCACCATCTCGACCATCATCTGAGGTATGGAAAAACAGATTTCCTCTTCCTTCATGCTACTGTTTAGCGCCACTTCTTCCTTCCATTTTAGCCAGTTTTATGCTTCCAAATCATGTCGTATTGATAGGTTTTCTTCTTCGTGATATTACCTACCTTTCTAACCAATTATTTGAGCTTGTAAAACAAATTGCTTCCTCTGTTTTCTGCAACAGGCAGTGCCCAAAATCCTCCCTATTTGGTTTGTTTTGATTTCTTGTTGATGTTTGTTGTTGACTTATTTGTTATAGATTCAGATAACATTTTTCATGAACTTTTGATCGAAAACCCTAACTTGGTGTTAGAGGAAAAATGGTTTTGTCTGGTGCCGTATGAAAGATGTTTTAATAAAATGTTAGAAGAAAAGGAGTTATTTTGAAATGTTCGAATTCTGGTTGTATTTGTTTAAGTTTGAGTTTTAATATTTACTTGGGTTGTAGTTAAGTTTGGGATAATGAGAGCTAAGTGCTATTAGAACCCATAGATGGAACTAAGTTGTGCTCGTATTAGGCAGTGTGACTCCCGAGATCGTGTGATTTCCGAACCCGAGGACGTGGGAGCAGTGGGATCCAGACTGAGAGCTGTACGTGTCGAGGTCGATTGAGGACGGTACGTGTCGAGATCGTTGTCGAGCTCGATTGAGGACAGCGTAGACGCGTAGCTTGGAGTTCGGTAAGGGCACTTCTAAACATTCTAGGATTTTTATTGTTATATTACTATGTATGGATTCCTTGATTTGTGTCGAGCATGTTATGTTGTGATATGATTGGGTTTTTGCATGTATTTAATATATGATTGAATATATGTTGTGAATTATGTATTGACTGTTGAATTACGTTTCTTCATGTCGAGCTTGCTCTTTTTATTTGACATGCGGTTGAATATCTTGTGTATAACTCTTTGAATATCGTATGCGGCGAATTGTTCATCGAGTGAGCGAGCTAGGCGAGTCGTTGTGACGTTTTTGAGCCGTGACCCGGATAACTAAGGGTGCTAGGTCCCCTTTTGTTTACGGGAGATTGACTAGACATCGCCACGCTATGGGACCTGAGTTGATCCCCTAGGGAGAGCGAAGATCCCAAGGCTTTACTGGACTTTCCAAAGATCTGATGCAGCGTGTGCATTCTGGAAAAATTGTCGAGTCGAGAGAAATGGATAGCGAGTTGAGTCGAGTTTAGAGTGAGATGGTTGAATCACGTTTGGTGAATGTTATATTTTGCTGTTTACTTATTTCTTTATGCCGTGTTTATCTTGAATTGTTGAGAAGTTGACCCTTTCCCGTGGTGCCTTCAATCCATGATGGTCACCCAGGCGAGGGCGCAGGGAACTCGACAGCAGATGATGGCGAGGAGGAGCTCGACGAGGATCAGGGCGACGACCTCTACTTGTCGTGATTTGCTTTGTCTATGTTTTTGTGTATAGTGGTTGTGACCAGTTTGGGCTAGATGTTATTTTGAGCACAGGGTAGACTGGTGGTCTTACTTTTGGAGCAGCCCCCTGCGTGGGTGTCTGCCGGAAGTACCCCCAGGGTATGATTGCTCTCTTGAAGTCGTCATACCTTAGGTGTATTTTCTTTATACATTACTACTCTGTATTTTGTATACATTATTATTTCGAGTGGTATATATGTGTATTATGCATGCATGTTTTATTAGAATTTAAGTCTTGTGTCTTAGTTGCACCATATTTTCGAAAAGCTGTAATTACTCTGATGTGCACGAGCTGGTCTTAGAAGAAAAAGAAAAATATAGCGTAAATTTTTATAAGGCACAAGAGTACTGTTTTAAACGCATCGCATACAGGGTAACTTGAGCTCGATGTGTTGAGCTCGGTAGCGGTCCGGAAACGGGTCGTTACAGATACATTTCTCCCGCTAATGCCCTTGGTGTTGCAATACCTAGGGAAAACTGGTCTGATGATCAGAAAAAGAGATATCAAACCAATCAGAAGGAGATTATGATGGATCAGAAGATGAGCTAGCATTCATATCTAAGAAGATCCAGAGAATGTGGAAGAAGAGAAACTTCAGAAGGAGGTTTCAGAAGAAATATACAAAGGACAAGAAGGAAAGCAAAGACAAGGACAAAGCCCAAGTCATTTGCTATGAATGTAAGAAGCCTGGACATTTCAAGTCCGAGTGTCCTAATCTTAAGGAAAAGCCCACAAGAAGCTCCTTCAAGAAAAAGAAGAAAGGTCTCATGGCAACATGGGAAGATCTTGACTTATCCTCCTCCGAGGAAGATAAAGAAGAAGAAGCTCACATTGCCTCATGGCAAACACCGATCTTGATTCGGAAGAAGAAGTTGAAGAGGTAATAATATATGACTCTTATTACGAACTCCAACTTGCATTTGATGATGTTAAAGGATTATGCCACTCTCTATTGAGTATAAGAATTTGAAAAAGAAATTTTCAAAACTATCACAAGATTTTCATTCTTTACATAATGAAAACTCTGTACTCAATGAAGAGAACTGAAAACCGAAAATCGCCTGGTGGATAACGATGTCCGGAAGCCAACAAGCAACCGTAAGTGAGAGCTCTCAAGTTAAAAGCTCAGAGTTCTGGGCAATCCTAACCGCAAATCAAATGACTATGAACATGCATTTCAAAAGTTTCTTGCAGAGAGTGTAACTCGAAGCAAGCAAGCTTCTATGATCTGGGGAGTCAGTAAAACGACGACTCATGGTCTTGGTTATATATCAGATGAACCTCTTTTAGAAAATAATTCAGCATCTGATAAATTCAACAATCATAGGAAATGCTTGCATTGTACTTCTAATAATAATCCAGTCATCTGAAAAGTGCATGTAATGTGTTTACAACTAAGAAGGACAAGTATTCTTCCCGAACTAACAAGAAAGGACCCAAAAAGATATGGGTACCTAAAGATAAATTAGTCTATGTTGCAGACTTGCTTAGCAACAAAGTCAACACACCAATTTTGGTACTTAGATAGTGGATGCTCGCGTCACATGACGGGAGAAAAGCATATGTTCCAAGAACTAAGTCCTAGAGAAGCTGGATTCGTTGGTTTCGGAGGAAACCAGAAAGGTAAAATAGTTGGAATTGGTCGCATAGGTAAAGGCTCTCTTCCTTCTATTGATAATGTTTTATATGTTGAAGGACTGAAGCATAATCTACTGAGCATAAGTCAATTATGTGACAGTGGTTATAGTGTTGTCTTCTGAGAAAATGGATGTTCAAAAAGTAAAAATGATGGATCTATATTCTTACACTAAGAGGAAACAAAACATTTATAAAGTTGATCTTTCCGAACTTGCAAAACAAGATGTCAAGTGTCTTATGCATTGAAGATGAGCAATGGATTTGGCACAAAAGATTGGGTCATGCCAATTTGAGGTTAATCTCAAAGTTAAACAAGCACAATCTTGTTAGAGGCTTACCAAATCTTAAGTTCCAATGTGATGCCCTGTGTGATGCTTGTCAAAGAGGAAAACAAGTTAAAACTTCCTTTCATTTAAAAAAAGTTGTTTCAACCTCGAGACCACTTGAACTTTTACATCTTGATCTTTTTGGTCCCACAAGGACAGCCTCTTTAACTGGAAAGAAATATGGATTAGTCATTGTTGATGATTTTACTAGATGGACATGGGTTAAATTCCTTGCTCACAAGGATGAGTCTTTTAAGGTATTTACTGTTTTCTGCAAATCAGTTCAAAATGAAAAAGGCATCTGTATTTCTTCTATTAGAAGTGATCTTGGGGGAGAATTTGAAAATGATAACTTTCAAAAAAATTTGTGAAGAAAATGGCATCTCCCACAATTTCTCCTCTCCTAGAACACCTCAACAAAATGGTGTTGTAGAAAGGAAAAATAGGTCCCTCCAGGAAATGGCCAGGACCATGATCAATGAAGCTGATATTGCGAAACATTTTTGGGCAGAAGCAGTAAACACAGCTTGTTATGTTCAAAATAGAATTTATATAAGACCTATTTTGAATAAGACTCCTTATGAATTGTGGAAGGTAGAAAACCAAACATTTCCTACTTTTATCCTTTTGGTTGTATTTGTTATATCTTGAATACTAAAGATCAGCTTGGTAAGTTTGATTCCAAGGCTGACAAAAGAATCTTTTTGGGATATTCTGAAAGATCTAAAGCTTTTAGAATATACAACAAAGAAACTTTGACAGTTGAAGAGTCCATTCATGTCAAGTTTGATGATAAGAAGCCTGACACTGCTATGTCAGGGCTAGATGAGTTATTTTCAGAATTAAACCTCGGTGACAAGTCAGACGGTGAACATACATCTTCATCATCTGGTGGTGACAAGACGAAGAATTCTACTCAAGCGGAAGCTGAAGCAAGAAAAAGCTGGAAGTACAAGACCAATCATCCAAAAGATCAAATCATAGGAGAACCTGGTGACAAAGTACGAACCAGATCCTCTTTCAAGGAGCATGCTGATTTTGCACTTCTCTCTGAGATGGAACCTAAGACGATTGATCAAGCTTTGGAAGATGAAGGGTGGATTCTAGCAATGCAAGATGAGCTAAATCAATTCCAAAGGAATGATGTATGGAAGCTAGTCACTCTACCAGAAGATAAGCAAGCTATTGGTACTAAATGGGTATTTAGAAATAAGCTTGATGAAGATGGCAAAGTTGTGAGAAATAAAGCAAGGTTAATTGCTCAAGGTTACTCACAAGAAGAAGGTATTGATTGCACTGAAACTTTTGCACCTGTTGCAAGACTAGAAGCTATGCGCATTTTATTTTCATTTGCAGCACATCATGGGATAACATTATATCAAATGGATGTGAAAAGTGCTTTTCTAAATGGTTTTATAACTGAGGAAGTTTATGTTAAACAACCTCCTGGTTTTGAAGATATTGAATTTCCAGAACATGTTTTTAAACTTAAAAAGGCTCTATATGGTCTTAAACAAGCTCCCAGAGCATGGTATGATAGACTAAGTTCCTTTTTAATGGAAAATGGATTTACAAGAGGTTTAGTTGACACTACTCTTTTCAGAAAAACCTCAAACAAGCATTTCATACTTATTCAAATCTATGTTGATGATATCATTTTTGGAGCCACTAATGAAAGCCTTTGCAAAGAATTTTCTAAGCTTATGCAGGCTGAATTTGAAATGAGCATGATGGGAGAATTAAAGTTCTTCCTTGGAATACAAATCAAGCAATGCAGTGATGGTATTTATATTCATCAAAGCAAATATATCAAAGAATTATTGAAGAAATTCAAGATGCTGGGTTGCAAGCCTATGTGTACACCTATGCATCCTACCTGCACTCTTAGTAAAGATGAAATTGGTAAGAAGGTAGATCAGAAGCTATGCAGAGGTATGATTGGATCTCTACTTTATCTTACGGCTTCAAGACACGATATTATGTTCGTCACTTTGTGTGCTAGATTTCAATCGATCCTAGAGAATCACACCTAAGTCTTTGTCAAAGAATATTGAGATATTTGCAAGGAACTACTAATCTTGGTTTGCTTTATAAGAAATCAAAAGATTACAAATTAGTAGGTTTACGTGATCTGACTTTCTTTGGAGATCGAATTGAAAGAAAGAGCACAAGTGGAGGCTGCCAATTCCTTGGAGCTAATCTTGTGTCTTGGTCAAGCAAAAGGCAAAGCACAATTGCACTCTCAACAGCAGAATCTGAATACATCTCAATTGAAGTTGCAGTTCTCAACTTCTGTGGATGAAGTATCAACTTGAAGACTACCTGATAAAAGAGAGTAACATTCCTATCTTCTGTGATAATACATCTGCCATATGTCTTACTAAAAATCCCATATTGCATTCTAGAGCAAAGCACATTGAGATTAAGCATCATTTTATAAGAGACTATGTTCAGAAGGGTATTCTAGAAATAAAATTTGTAGACACTGATCATCAGTGGGCTGACATATTTACAAAACCCCTTGCTGAAGATAGATTCAATTTTATAAGAAGAAATTTAAACTTTCATCTTATAGAAGAATGATTAATCTCAGCATCTGAAGATAAACAAAATCTTAGCATCTAATATGACATAAGCATACTTGTGCATAAGCATCTTATTTGTCATATGCATCATAACTCATCATCCGGTGAATCGGTTGCGTGCGTCCGAGCACTTCCACACGTGTCACACGTGTTAAGGATTCAAGCGTCCCATCATATCTACTGAGTCATGATTATTTACGTTTTCGATAAAAATCTTTTACTTTTATTTTGGCGTCTGCATTTAATAAAAAGGCGAATCTTTATTTTCTTTTCTTTTTGATTTAATTTTTATGTGAAAATACGAAGCGATATTTTGAAAAAGAATTGTACCATTCTCTATTAACTTTCCCACTACTCCACATTTTTCGCTCCACTCTGCGTTTTCTGCAAAACCGTACTCGTTCTCTCTTTCTCTCTATCTCTCTGTGTGTGTATTTTAAACCCTAAAACCTCCATCACCTTCATCTCAACTGCAATCATGTCTGGAGTAACAACCTCTGAGTATACGGCTATCTACGACACCATGGCTGAAGGAAAAGTTTTGTTGGAAAATCGTGTTGATTTAGAAAACTTCAAACTCTATGGCTTCGACTTCTACAGTGGTTTCAAGGCAATGGGCTGGGAACACTATTTCTTCTGGAACCAGGTTGAGGTTCTAGTGACGGCTATCAAAGAATTTTGGGGTAATGCTCGTCTACACAAAGGTGGTATATTTGAATTAACCGTGAGAGGCTACAAGTTTGTTTTTACCATCAACAATATCTCTGAAGTCACTGGTTGTCCCTGTGAAGGTCTCGTCTTCTACACAGATTGGGCTGACGCATTTCATGGCATTGAGAAGGTCAATGAGGATTTGTTTGAGAACTATAAGCAGTTGAAAGACTCTGGTGAAACTCCTACTGCAAAGAATCTGAAGAGTCATTACAGAGTACTTCACAAGATAATCACCAAGAGCGTCTTGTTGAAGGTTGGCTCTAGTGACATAGTCAACTATGAACAGAAGTTCATCATGAGACACTACATGGCTGGTAACAAGGTAAACCTGCTAAGGTTGATCTACAACAATCTGATTAATGCACTAGTAAATTCGAGGAAAGGTGTTGCTGACAAGAAAAACACCTACAAGTGCCTTATGGTGTTCTGCTCACTAGAATGATGGTCAAGGGTCTGGTTATAAACAAGCTGACTGCTTTACCAGATCAAGAAAAGGTGAAGTATTTTGGTGCTGATAGTATTGTGATTCCTGACACCTTTGGAGTCAACAGTCTGGTTAGAATGAAATTGATCACTGGGTCCATGATCAAGAAGGTGAAAATTGAGCAACAGGAAGGGGAAGCTGAAAAGAAAACCACCAGAAGCTCAATGGCTGGTGTGAAAAGACCTGCTGAGTCTTCTTCAAAGGAAACCAGAAGAACAAGACAGAAGTTGGCTCCTGTACCTACTGTTAAAGAACCAGAAGATGAGGACCAAATTCCCATCAGTCAGGTTCTGAGAAAAAGGAGCAAGCCAGAAGCTGAGAAACAAGTCTCGGTCCTGGTCAACGAAGAAGGAAATTAACGTCCTCCTCCGCCCATCGCCTCTGCACAGAAGTGAAGAGATTGGTCGAGCGGTTTGAGCCTGAACCAAAGGTATCTTGAATTCTTCTGATGATTCTGTATCTATTTTTGAATCTGATGATACCATTCCTGCTCCACCTATATCTGTTGCACAACCACCAAACATTCAAACTCGTGCACAGAAAACCAGAAACACTACCACCTCCATAGGTCCTAAACAACTTACCCAACCATCATCCACTACACTCAACCTTAACCTACCACAAATTTCCTCAAATGCGTCACTAACCTCATATATTTCCAAACTTCACTCTCATCCCTTCAATCTGTTATTCAAAATTCCTCCCATTAATCCCTTCAAACCCTATACACCTAAAGCCTACAAAATCACCAAAACCACTCCCACCTTACTCACCATTACCATTAAACCTACAGATGCTGGTGGAAGGAAAAATATCTCATACAAACCATAGTTTGTCAAGTATGAGATATATAATAGCATCTACAATCGTCCCTCCACATGGCATTTGAAGACTTTCACCTCTGGAGCTGCCAGATTGGAGATTGCCTCTCCAATAAGTGCAACATTCAAGGATGGAGAAGATCACTTCCAAATGTCATTTAAAGGAAGGTTGAGACCAAAGATCCCAAGCAGAGCAATTCCCTTCTCTGTTGATCTTCCTAGATCCCTACCACAATCAGAACCGCTCACGTTGGAAGAATGTGGAAGGTGGATCACAGATGAAGAAGCTGCCTTCATGGCACACTGTCTTGAGCAGAAAAGGCTTGAAGTCATAGGACAATATCGAAACCCATCATCTGTTTCTGTTAAGATAGTACCAGATAGACAAAGGTGGCTACCTTGGTCTATCCCTGGGAAAAGGAAGGAACCTGCTCCGGGCAAGCAACCGTTCAGTAAGATCGGGCTAAAGGATTATGAGAAGGCACCTACAAAGTACAATCTTAAGGAATTCTCCCAGCTTCCGATTGCCAAGATCTCTGAGAATCATGCCAGAAGGTTTTACCTGACTTCTCTGAAGAAAGATGAATGGAGAACTGGCTCCTCAGCTGCTGCAATCTTTGAGAAGGCTACTATTCCAACTGTTGGGACAATCAGCAGAGTTACTGACATCAATCTTAGAACAGTGTACTTCGATGATATGTTCAGATGCTCAGTAATCAGACCTTTTGACTGCATGAAGATATATGACCAATGGGCTGCGGTGACCAAGCACTTCAACATTGGATTTACTTGGAGTCAATGGTCTGAGTCTTGGAAAGACAAAGCCATATTACCATGCCTCGACCCCCTAGTGCTAGAAGAAGATGACAGGGAAAATCTGAGAAGAATTTACTTGGCAGAAAATGAAGCACTCTCCTTCACCTGCGAAGCATTGAGTGTCTTTATCAGAAGTTTATGGGGAGAAGACGCTGGGAATAGGTTTGACTCTTACACTGCTGATGTTGTTCTACACAGAGAAACCATCTTCATGAATTTCTTTGTATCCGGAAGATGTGAAGCATCAATGGGAAATTCAAGCGGAATCGAGCTTAGAAGACTTGGAAATTTCATCAAATGGTTTATACCAAATGATGCATTTTTCTAAGAGCTCAAAGGAAGAAGGAATTAAGACTTGACTATCTAGCGGGTGCTAGCAGAGCATCGAAGTTGAGACTGCACGATGCAGAGTGGACCTTCTACTTCTACTTCTGCAGTTGAGATGGTCACCATTCCCAAAGCAGAATTTGAAGAAATGAAGGCTACAAACATGAAGGTCACTCAGCTTGAGACTGCACTAAAGTTACTCTATGAACGTCTCAACATCCCTCCTCCACCTCTTCCAAACCCTTAAACCTTGTTTTGCTTTATATTTTTTTGGTACTAAGTGTTATTTTTTTTTGGTTGATACACTTATATATATAAATATTTTTGCTCAAATTATCTGCCTTATATTCAAATTTTTCTAAGTCTTATTTTGACTATGATGTGTTTTTACACTCTTTTTGTCTGATGACAAAAGGGGGAGTAAAAGAAAGGTATGATGAACACGTGAAAATCTGACTAACCCACCGTCCGATTTTCATCGTCCGATAAATAAGCTGGAACTGAAGTATCATGCATGGCATTTCATACATAGCATTTGTATGGTTATTTATGCGCTAATATTCATTATTCTAATGCTCTTATAATGTTAACTAAATATTTTTGGTACTAATACTCTTTCAATGATAAACAAATTTTGTACAAGTTGATTAAATCAATATTTTTAATCAGCATCCGATCTTACTCTGATACATCTACGTATTTTGTTTTGCGATCACTTAATTGAAGTTATTTATCAACTATCGCCTTAATACTAGAATTATCTTATATATCAAAATTGTTAAATTCAGGGGGAGACCCTTGATGTCATTTTGAAACTAAATTGTTCATCAACCTTAGATATTTGTCATCATCAAAAAGGGGGAGATTGTTGGAACCTAAACGATTGAGAAGTTTAGACCCTCATTAATTTTGATGATAACAAAATATTCACAAGAGAACAATTTATGCTCTAACAATTCTTGAAGTGTGCAGATACTGATATTACATATAAATCTAAGCCACTCAAGCAGAAGGAAGAAATTCTCAAGAGAAGGATACACTCCATGTGTCAGCATCTGGATCATATGTGTGAGCATCTGGAATTATCTCTTTATGACACTAGGCTTATCCATTTGCTTCGAGCGTCCGATCCTCCGATTCTGAGCGAGCGTCTGAAATTCATTTCAAATCACGTGTTGGTCACGTAGTTGCTCTTCCTCTCAGAAGTTTCTAGAACGGATTTCAAAATTGATCTTGAGCGCTAAAATTGTTGTTCGAGGTATCAAAGGTGACACCTTTAGCTAAAAGACAATAATCGTACAAGCAATTGTGAAAAGCAAGGTAGTACGAAAACGGTAATATGTACTACTGGGATATTCTCTGGAAAGGAAGAAAGAGACAGTTTTTTTAATTTACCTCACTCAATGGAAAGGAGCCATTTTTACCGTAACGGTAATATCCTTGGAACTCCTATATATACCTCATGGTATCCATTGAAGAAAGAGCTGATATATAGAGCTGATATACTGCCGAAACACTGCTGGAAAACTGCCAAAACTATACAAGAGTATATTGCCTTATTTGCTAAGAACAAGCTCTGATTGCTATACACTACAAAGAGTCAATACTCTGAAAGCACTGCTTCTGTGAGCAATCAAGTTTCGCGCTAAGTCTCTGGACTACAAGAACTGAACTCAGCGTCCGACCCTTTCTTTTAGAAAGCATTTCTATATTGAGCTTAACTTTTTATCCTCTCTGTGAGAGTTGTTTTTACTTGTATTCAATTTAACTTGTAAAAGTTGTTTTGGCCTAGTTAAGGCTGTTCCCTCAAAGGCTCGACTGTACTGAGTCGTTTTGAGAAGTTGAGAGTATTGTCAAGGTTGTGACAGTAGAATACTCTTGAGGAAATTATGTCAGTTGATTATAGTGGAAAATCCTTGAGAACGAAGGGACTAGACGTAGCTACCGGTTTGGTAGTGAACTAGTATAAATCTCTGTGTCTCTTGCTTTATCGCTTTCTATTCTTTTCTATCTTCTTTGTGTTAAAAACAAATTTTCACAAACTGCTTTTCTAGCGTCCGGTTTATTTCCAGCGTCCGATAAACAAACAGTTTTGAAAAACTTGTGTTCTAAGTGTTTCTAACTTAAAGTTTGCGAAAAGTTTTCAACACAATTCAACCCCCCTTCTTGTGTTCACGTTCAAGTTCGACACTTGATATCAACGGATCCTGACTATATATATATTATAATATGTTTCACATATACGACTTGTTGTTTTGAAGATTTTAATAAAAAACTAATATGGTGGAAATCTATTATCAATATAAGAATAGAAAGAGTTGCTGAAAAGACAAATTAGACTACTATATTTTTGACACCTATCGTTTTAAAGGGGCAAATATGTTAATCTAAATAAAAATAAATAAAAATTAAAATTAAATTCACATAAAAAATTGATTTTTCTACCTATTTTTAACTTTTTCTCTCACCTTTCACTTTTTTTCTCTCTATTCTCTTTCTCTCACGTCACTCTCTCTTTCTTCTCTCATTGTCTGTCACTCTCTCTTTCTCTTTTTCTCTTTTTTTGTTGTTGATATATTTCTCTCTTTCTACTTTCTATTTTTTTATATTTTTATATTTTATCATTATATATTTTTTATTTATAAATAATTATTTTCGTTTAAAGTCTCAAATATAATTTTATAGTCTTTGATCATGTATCAAAACTTATAAATATCTTTATTATATATTATTTATAGATGATTATTTTACTTTTGATTTTTAACGGGGGAAAACATTACATACTATTAGTATAAATGATTTTTTTTGTTTTGGGTCCAGACGGAGAAACATAAAATGTTATCGGTATAATTTCACCGTCTTTTAGAATATATCAAATTTTATAAATATCTTTATTATATATTATTTATAGATGATTATTTTACTTTTGTCTCTTAACAGGGAAACATTACATACTAATTTTAGACCACTTATCCTAATGACACATTGTATGTTGTCAGTATAATTACTTTTTATATTATGTTTTTATGAATACTATTATTTTTTATAAATAATTATTCCCGACGTGAGAAAATAACATGTTCTCGCTATAATTTTATTATCTTTGAACACATATCAATTTTTATAGATGTTTTTATTATTTATAAATGATTATTTTACATTTAAGTCTCAACGGAGAAAACATTACATGTTCAGTATTATTTTATGGTCTTTGACACATATCAATTTCATAAATATTTAAGTTATTTATAAATAATTATCTATCTATCTATCTAATCAAGAAAACTCTAACCATGTTTGTTTCATCTTAGCCATATATGGTACACAAGTCACACAATTACATAAATAGTAATATTTGATACACATTTAATATTTCTTTCACATTGACTATAAAATTAGTTAGCTTTTAATACATTAAATCAAAAATATCATTTACTATAAACAATCATCGTCCTAAAACATTAATCGTAACAAACAACGCGCGCCCCGTGGTTCGTATTAGTAAGTAAATAACATAAGTGACTAGACAACAATTAGTTTATTTGTGATTACAAAGCAAGAAGAAAATCGCATGATTTGAATATCTTTTTTCAATCAAACTCGTACTCCATATTTATATCAAGTAATAAAAGTCATTGACGTGTACAAAGAAGCTTAAATATAAATGTAGATTTCCACAAGATACAATATAGCCCAGCTTACTCATATCTCTCTCGCACACGCCTTATTATGGTTACTAGTATAAATACATAGAAACTGTCAAATCTCGATTATACGGTACCACTCCGGTCTGAAATATAAGTTAAAAAAAGTCTCTAAAATATAAGTAAAAAATCTATGTATTTGGTCTAAAATTTAGACCAAATACATAAACTTTTTGCTTATATTTTAGATAATATTTTTGTTTATATTTCAGACTGGAGGGAGTATTCCTTATGGTTACCGGCATTAATCAAAACTAGTTTTATAAGTAATTAGAAAAAAAGATTGGTTGATCTGTTGGTAGGTTCAATCATAGATATTTAATTACCAATTAATGATAATCGACGTTTTTTTGTTCCCTTAAAATACAAGAAGGATATTGGACTACGGCAATGTTAAAAGTGCGAATTGTCTTATTTGAGATGCAACTAACAATTACTCAATCCGTTATCCAATATAAAAAAAAACCCTATATATTTAGTTAAAATTTAGATCAAATATATGAATTTTTTTGTTTATATTAAGTAACAGAGAGAGTAGCTCTTCCTAGCTTGTGCAATCTTAAGACTGCAATTTACTACTCTCTACTCATTACCCAAACACTCAATTGAGAGGGGGAAACAGAACACTTTGCTTTTCTTTTTCCAACCGCAAACCGGAAGCACAATTGACAGCTCAACCCGCTTCTCTTCCTCCTCTCTACTGTGCTACGATCTGCCAACTGTCGTTTTTTTTTATTTTTTTATGTCACATGATTCCCACACTCACCCTCACACGTACGTTTGCTCCCTTTGCTTGGGGACCCATTTCATCATTGTGAGAACCTAATCATCCCCTCATATCCTCCACTCACGTGCCAAAGTCGGCTACGCACGTGTCATTAATTTATGCATGTTAGCATGATCACTAACACATTTACTTTGTCTGCCTCCTACCTTTTATTTTTAAGTATGATTACTTCTATGTGTTACAAACATTTTTAAAGGTCACGTTCTGAGTTGCAAGTGCCGCACTTCTTTGGGAAAGTTAGAAGGTAGCCACCCATTTGTTTTAGGTGGTTAAAGTGTAAAGGTCTCACAATATTGGCACATCCCATAATTTGGATCTTTTTGTCATCACTATGCGTTTTTGTCCGAGTAAAACATTATTCTGATTTCTGAAAGCGTAGAATTCAATCACTTTAATTTGCAGTTAAATCAACATACCTCTTGTTGCAAAATCAATTTTTTTAATGTAAAACAATTATATTAATAATGGAGTACTAGGAATACTCCATCCCAAAAATAACTAAACAACTGCCAACCAAAAAACAATGTGACCAAACCCACATCCAAACAACCAAAAACACAAACAAAAGACTAGTATTATCTCTTAGCAATACAGTGAAACGGATCAACAAACCACTCATAATATAGGTAAGGGGTGATTTTCCTTGATAATAACCATCGCCACGACAAGAACCCTAACACGGTCGACCGTAAACCCCAGACCAGACACCCTCCTCGAAAAAATAAAACCATTCTGAAGATCCCAAATAACCCAAAACACTGTTGCAAAATCAATTGTTTCATTGTCACTCGAGTAATTTGTTTAATGTGATTTTTAAGCATTTTTGGATGTGTCATTCTCTTTTAAAGGTGTTGGCATTCTCATGGGGCTTATTGCTAAAAAAATTACCTATATGACGTGGATTCCGATCATTTGTTCTTTTCATGTCTGATATCTTATCGAGGTTGGTCTTCTATCTATGCTTGTCTCAGATTTTCTGTTATTTTACCATATGATAGTCAAGCACATTATCTTTGACATGGTAGTTTTTCTAGAGATAAGCTAGCGACTTAGAAATTTTCATTGTATTATCTGATATTCTGTAACTAACTTGGTCTATTTCGTTGCTGCGTAATCGGGGATAATTTTGACATGACTAGTACTTTGGACACTATAGAAGTAAGAGCTTTGGTCTTGATGGCAAGGGTGGGGTCAATTGTTGTGCTTTCTCATACTGGTGTGTGAGCTTTGTACATTGTAATGATAATGTTCTTGAACATCAGTATACGGGTTAGAGTACCCTTTATATTTTTTTAATATTAAAAAAAAATTAAACGTCATTTGATTTGGAAAAGAAAAGTGGGGAAAAAATGAAAAAAAATAAAATGAGTAGAAAATAAAATAAAATTTTATTTGTTTGGTAGAAAAGAAAAAAATTAAGGGTCTGTTTAATTACACTTTTTAGAAACAACTTCCTGTTTTTTAAAAATTTAACAAAAACAAATTTTATTCTTTTTAAAAATAGAAAAACTATTTTTAAAAAATATATGAAATAGGCTCTAAAACTTTTCTCTTTCCAAGTTCACATTGATTTTTATTGCGCACTCCATAATATTGGTTTTTATTTGCTTATATTATCTATTTGCTTATTAAATCTTGCATGCCGAGGATACAATTATTGCCTTTAATAAATAATAACGCAAATCTTCACCTACTTATGTAAAGACCTAACATAAATTATTTGTCTTTAAATAAGCGCAAAACCTTCATGGGCGTTTGTTTAAATGTTTCTCATTATATTCTCGGGAATTATATTCTTAGAAATTCTATTACTAGAAATATTATTCCCGACAAAGTGTTTGGTGTAAATATTTATTATTCCTTGGAAGATTTTCAAATTTTTTAATTTAGATAATAAAATATAATTCAAAAATATAATAAATCAGGTGAAATATAGTGAAAATGGAAAGTTATGATTGAAAAAGTTAAAAAATAATATCTATTCTCATGGGAATAAAATATACCCACCCGTTTAACATGAGAATATGATGTGGGAAAAACATGTGTAAAGTGGATTCCCAGGAACAAAAAAAAATGCCCGGGGACAATTTTTTAAAGCTTGAAATAAACATAGAAATATTGCACTCCTAGCCTCACATTCCCTGGATTATGTTTTCTATCCGTGAAACAAACACCCCATCAGTTTTCAGTTTGCTTTAAAATTAAGCCTCGTGTCTCTCACACACCACCAAACCCTAGTCTCTTAAAAATACTTGCTTAATTCCCTCTCCCTGTTGGTTGAAAAGGTTTGCAATCTTTGTACCCAAAAAAAAAAAGGTTTGCAATCCATTTAGTTCAGGGTATGTATTCTATCAGAAAAAAAAACCTTAATATTGACAAAACATTGTTTAACATATTTGTTATGGACCGGTCCCGAGCCGAGTCCTAGTACGCTTGCCGACCTTGTGCAGATTAGCTCGCCCCTTCCTTAGCTCGACGTCATCGTCATAAAATTGTAAAGTCGGTCCGGCGTCTCAGGTCGAAGGCAATTTGTCGAGCTTCGGGTAGAAGGCAAGGCTCATCTCGCACCGGTGCACGAAATATCGTGAAGAGATCACTAAATCCCGAATTATCGTGAGGGATTAATGCCGTGTAATCGGATCGGAGGTTTCCTTCCTTCCAAGCAACTCCACTATATAGCGGCCAGACCCCCAAGTTTGACACGCTCGACTTACCTAAACCCTAATACATCTGGCTTCCGCTCCCTCCAAATCCCTCGTCTAACTTAGCGTCGAGTGTTTTGCGGTACCACCACCCGGCCGCTGACCACTACAGAAAACGCGATCCTGCGAGTACCTCGAGATCCGTCAACGGCGACATCAACAGGCTCCCAGAAATCCGAGGCCTCACCAACCATAACCTTCTCGAGAAGGATTATCGTGTGAACCGATCAATGCCAAGACGACCCAATGGTGATCACTGCGTGCACCTACATTTGGATTTAACGTCAGAGTACTCGTCGACCAAGGCTGGCAGACGTGATCTACAAAGAAGCCTTCAGCCGACTCAAGTTATCGAGCCCGATTATCGTGCCCTATCGAGTACGTTAGTCCGGTTTTCCAGTCAAAGCTCGGGTAGCCGTTTCATCGCGTGTTGCTCACCTTCAAAGCGACGTGGGGTCAAGACGATCAAGCCCACCTCTGGTGGTAAGCGTCAGCCGCGGACACCGCTACAATATGATGTCGAACCGTCATCAATGGATCGGCGCCATTGTTCCCACCCCCATTTGGCGATAAGTTCCCCTATCCAATGGGCGATTGCTCTGATACACGCCAGACCCAAAAGGAGGCGAGGCAGTTGTTATGTCAACCTAAGGGATGGCGGAGAAGAGTCACCAAGTCGAACCGCATGATTGAGCTCGACCGGGGAGAAGTGATTTCCACGGCGATCGGCCGTCGATGACATCAAAGAGATCAAGTAAGAGGGCCGACCAGTGCATCTGGGACGCAATCGCCCGGAAGCGAGCGGTTCGACAGGTCCCGCTGGCCAACGCGGATCTGTTTGCATGGGGCCAGGAGGACATGCCCTGAATAGACCGCAGTGGCTCGCCACAAGCTAGCCATAGCATGGCGCCGCCTTCGCGGTGCTCGGCTGAAAAGAAGACTCGCAGGAAAAGAACGGGTGAGACAGAAAGAGACATCAAAGCTCTTGGGGTTTATCAAGGAAATCAAGTACCCAACTTGGCTTTCCAACGTCGTCTTGGTCAAGAAAGAGCAGCGGTAAGTGGAGGATGTGCACGGACTTCACCGACCTAAACAAAGTGCGCCCTAAAGATCCATACCCTCTTCCTAGCATCGATGCTCGGTGGACGGCACGTCAGGTACCAGGTGCTCGATTTCATGGACGCGCATCGGTACAATCGGATCAAGATGCACGCTCCGACGCCAAAGACGGCCATGACGGGAGACCTCCAACTTCTACAACGCGTCACTATGCCCTTTGGTCCGAAGAACGCGGTCAACTTACCAGAGGATGGTGGATGAGGTCTTCGCCAAGATCGGGAAGACGATCGAGGTGTATATGGGCGACATGGTGGTCAAAACCCGACTTGAGGCACACCACTGCGGGACCTCCAGAAGTGTTTGACATTATGAGGAAATATGACATCGTGCTAAACCCCGGAGAAGTGCCTCGTCGGGTGCTCTGAGGGCAAATTCTGGGTTCTGATCACCCACGAGGCATTGAGGCCAACCCCGAGCAAGGCCAGCAAAGCGGTGTTGGAGATGCTGGCCGAGCTCTATCAAGGAAGTGCAAAGACTCACGGGTCGATCGCGCCCTCGGTTCGTAATTCACTGGCTCACGACAAATCGCTCTTCTACCAGGTACTCAGAAACCGACCCGGTTCGAATGGACCACGACCGTGGAAACGGCTTTCCAAAAGCTCGCGGAGTTTCGGCGTCACCACCTGCCCTTACACGCCCACCAAAGAGCCCTCCTCCTCTACCTGGCGCCATCGACACCTCGATCGGCTCGGCCTTAATAGAAGAGCGGCGGCTATCCAGCTTTACTGAGCAAAGTCCTCCACGGGCGGAGCTAAGGTAGCGTGACTCCTCGGACAAACAAGCTTCGGGACACACTCGGAGCCTTGGTGACTGACTGGAATCGACCCAGGACATTGGATAGACCTCCGCCCTTCGCGTCGAAGAGTTCAGGGAGCTTGTGTTATGGGGACCAGGCCCGAGCCGAGTCCTAGTATCGCTGCCGACCAGTGTGATTAGCTCGCCTTCTCTTCCTTAGCTCGACGTCATCGTCATTAAAATTGTACCAGAAGTCGGGTCTGGCGGGTCTCAGGTGCCTCCTCCGACCGTTGCTAGATTCGCCCCCACCTGCAAAACCACCTGCAATTAAATTGAGTGAGGGGTACTCGTCTGACCGCTTCCTGCGTTGGCTGGGCGGGTGAACGTCTTTCTCGCTTCTCTCCGAGCCGGCGATCGGTTGCGCTGCGCTCGGGCGAACAGGATCTTCTACGATTTGTTTTCGTTCTCCGGGGTTGCCCATTCCGCTTTGTCCACGATTACTTCGCTAAATGTCCTTCTGTATGAGTTTTCAATTTTATCTTCGGCCGCTTGACATTCATTGGTGGTATGCCCAGATCGGTTAGTATTCGCAGTATCTCTGGCGATCCGCATCCGGTGGGAGCCCTTCCGAAGGGCAGGTTATGAGGTTGCCTCGTGGTAGCCTCCTTCAAGACTCCTGGTCCCTACCACGGTCAGGGAGTGAACTGCCCCGTAGTCTTTCCGCCGCTGTTCCTTCCTATCCGCTTCTCGGGGCGGATGGTGGTACGTGGTCGGTAGAACTCTCCAATTCCAAATCGGTATGAGCCTGCAGGACCCATCAAATCACAAGTTTTATTTAATTTTTATTGCAGAGCTAACACCGACCCTCGAGGTCGAGCATCGACGCTATATGTGGGCGGCTCCTCAATTCAAAGCGTGAGCAGAATCATCGTTGAAAGCCTGCGGCTGAATCGGCGTCGACAGCACTCGGTTCCTATTCAAAGCTAAGAACAACTAAGCCAGGTATGAGGCTTTATTACTTGCCTCCGGCTCGCACGGGAGCTGGGAGCCCCAGGCGCTCCGAGTCAAGAGCGACCCAACCGATGATCAACCGTGTCAAGGGCGAGTACCGGTGTCGGTGACGACATACTTGCCCCAAGACGCTCGAAAGTCAACGCCATGGTCCAGAACTTCCAAGAGGTCCAGGCTGAGCACATCCTCGAGAACAAAACAACAAGGCGCAGATCTCTGGCAAAATTGGCTAGTATGAAGACCGAGGGACAGCTCCATACAAAGGGTCGCCAAACTTTAGAGGCACCAAGCATCGCGACAAATGAGGAACTACGCTTGATCGGCTCGGATTCTTGGATGAAGAACATCACGAGTACTTGAAACAGGGAGATTGCGAAGACCAGTGCGTAATCACGCAGGTCCAACGGCGAAATTACGCACTACACTCTAATCTGAGACGGACTTTTACAGGAGAGGTTTCCGCAAATGACCACTACTCACTGCGAGAAAAGTCGATTCGAAAGCACGTCATGAGAGAACTACATGAGGTATTTGCGGGAACCCTTTGGCGGAACTAGGACCCTGGCGGCAAATAAAATCCTACGAGCAAGCTACATCGTGGCCGACGCCAGGTCGGATTGCCTAGAATCACGTAAGGAAGTGCGACAAGTGCCGAGATTCGCCAAGCGAGACCATCTTCCACCGGAAGTCCCTGACGGAGTGGTCGCCGCCTTTCAATACCTGGGGCTTGACATACTCGCCCTTTCCTCGTGACCGCCAACTCAAGTTCATCATACGCCATAGACTACTTCTCCAAGTGGATAGAGCGTGCCGGGCAACCATCACTTCCGAGGTCAAAAATTTGTCTGAAAAGCCTGGTTTTGCGCGGCTTTCGCCATACCATCATCACGGATAACGGCATTACGCTTCACCAAAGACGTTCAAAGACTTCGCAAGGTCTAGGAATCCGACCGTCTACGCCCGCCGAGCATCCACAAACCAATGGTGGTCGAGGCCGCAAATGGGATTATCTCAATGGCCTCGCAAGTCACGGAGAGACAGGGACAAGGCGGGCGGATGAACTCGCGGCGCTGGGCATACCACACCACCCCACGGCTACAAATGAAACACCTTTCGGCTAGCGTATGGGATGGAGGCCATGGTGCTAGTAGGCTGGTTCCACATCGGCCGAAGAGAACACGCCAGGCACTCGACGCTGAGAAGCAAGAATGAGCTCGATCTCCTGGAAGAAACTTCGAGAACTTGCCCGTGTGCAAAACTTTGCAACTAAACATATACGCCAAGCACTACAACCTGCAGTCCACCGGTAACTTTCAAGGTAGGAGACCTGATCCTCGGAAAGTCGAACTGGCCGAGAAGATGTAAAGCGAGGGCAAACTAGGGCCGAGCATGGGAAGTGGCCATACCGCATCGGTCGATCGTAACACCTACACGCATATGGGCTAGAAGAATTATCCGGAAAGGCAATACCGAGGACCTGGAATGCCACGCACCTCAAGCTCTACTTTAGTTAAACAATTGTAAGCGGATGGCGATACTCTTTCCTTTGAAACCCTTTTTCCTAATCGGGTTTTTGGTTTGGAAAGGTTTTAACAGGTGCATCCTTCTTCTCTTCTTCCCATTTAATATAAGTCAATCCCCATTGCATTCGGGTGTTTTAATATTGCATTCAGGGTGTTTTAACTAAGTCATCGAGCCCCAAGCTCAAGGTCTTGACCGAACAGCAATCACAAGATAAAGGCTTGGTGGGCTCATCCGACTCGACCCGTGGTCCTAAACCCAAGTCAAAGATAGAGGCTTGGTGAGCTCGCTTCACTCGACCCGTGGTCCTAAACCCAAGTCAAAGATAGAGGCTGGTGAGGCTCGCCGCAAATGACTCGACCGTGGTCCTAAACCCAAGTCGATAGAGGCTTGGTGAGCTCGCCGCACTAAACCGTGGTCTTAAACCCAAGTCAAGCATAGAGCTTGTGAGCTCGCCAGCCTGACTCCCAGGTAGTCCTAAACCCAAGTCGACATAGAGGCTTGGTCCTAAACCCAAGTCAAGATAAAGGGTCAGAGCTCACTCGCAAACTCGACCTGCAGTTCCCGAGATTCCAGGCTCAAGCATAAAGTCCTACAAGCTCCAAAGCGGCTCGGTCGGTCGATGTCGAGCTAAACAAGACCATTGTGGTTTCAAAGACACCATGTCAAGATAAAGACGTCTTGAGCTCAAACACACGACAAAGACTAACCCTGCCGGTTCCAAAATATCAGTCGAAAAGAGGCACGGCTAGCTCAAGCGGCTTAGATGGGTCCAACCCGAGCCTACTTACTCTCGACAAAGTTGCTCGACCACTCGGCAAGCAAGTCTCAGGGGACTTATGGTTTCAAAATCAACAGGATCACCTCACGTTCAATAGCCCTCATGCATAGTGGTCAAAAAAGAACAATAATATAGACTTCTTAACTTTTCAAGTTAACAAGTCTGGGGGCTTGTGTTACTGGGCCGACCTCGAAATGGGCTCCTAATCGATCAATGAAACGAACCGATCCGAGCTCTACATTTCTGGCCCGGATATAGTTCTAGCGGTTCAGCCGCACGGACGATCGGCGGCGGAAGAGGAACCGCCGAAAGCGCACGTCCCATCCGAGTCCCATCACGCGGCGTAACGCCGAAAGGTGCGCAACACGTGGAGCGTGACTCGGACAAACAAGCCAGGACACACCGACCTGGTGACTCGACTGACATCGACCCAGGACGATTGGATAGACCCTCCGCCCCTTTCGTGCGAAGAGTCTAGGGAGCTTTGTGTTATGGGCCGTCCCAGCCGAGTCTAGTACGCTGCGACCTTGTGCGCATTAGCTCGCCCCTTCCTAGCTCGACGTCATCGTTAAAATTGTACCAGTCGGGTCTGGCGTCTCGTGTCTAAGGCAATTTGTCGAGCTCGGGTAAGAAGGAACCGAGCTCATCTGCACCAGGTCGCGAAATATCGTGAAGAGATCGGCTAAATCCGAATTATCGGGAGGGATTAATGAGGCGTGATCGGATCGGAGGTTTCCTTCCTTCCAAGCAACTCCACTATATAAAGGGCTAGACCCCAGGTTCGACACGCTTCGACTTACCCTAAACCCTAATACATCCCGCACCGCTTCCTCCAAATCCCCTTCCTAACTTAGCGTCGGAGTGTTTTGCGAGTACCACCACCGGCCGCTTGACCCGAAGGAGAAAACGCCCAATCCCGAGGAGGAAGAGAACCTCGTCAATTCCGGCATCAACACCTACCAATTCCAGCATCAACAATATTTAAATTAAATGTTATTCAGCCTCTGTTGTTCGTTCAAAGAAGAATCTTTTCTTAAATCTAAAAAAAAAAGGAACAATCTTTTCATTAAATGAACTGCCGTATTCCAGTTTTATGAATAAAATAAGTAGACAGAAAAAAAAAAAGTAAGTGCTATTCAGTCACCAAAAAAATTGGTCCAGCTGGTGTTTATGTTAGAGAAAGAAACATATAATGGTATTTGTAAAAATAAGTCAGCAAATAATACTCGACTTTTTTTTTATAGTCAAAGAAAATAAAACTATTCGTGCTAGGTTTCCTATTAGGTGTTTGTAGTATAATTAAACAAACACAATTTAACTAACGAGCGTAACTACAGACCAGGAAAAACAGTTTATGATTTAAAAGCTTGATTATAAAATTCCAAATGAGGACAATAAATGAAAGAACCACCTTTAATTAATTTTTTCTACTTTCCATGGTTCATCATTAATTAGTTGAAGAAATAGGGTTATTATTAGAGTTTTTCTTTCTGTGACTAAGTTGAAACAAACCAATTAAATTGGAAGAAATCTGGGGTTTGCCAAAACGAATCACCATTTAATCAAGGAACATGAAGGAGTTATAAGTAAGAGGTACAGGGCTCAGATCCTTGCCACTAACAAAACTCATTTCCCTCTAATAAACTAACCACTAATATTTACCTATAAAAAAAACCATTTAATCAAGGTAACTTTATCTTAGAAGGGTATACCCCTAAATCAATACACCCTCCGTTTTTTATTAGAGCAATGTTATATCGACAACCAAATTGTCGACACCGTAATTCGACACCCTCTTCCCATAGAGAGAAAGCCAACTTCGTGATGCGCGTCGAAAAGAGGAAAAAAATAAAAAAGACAAAAACCGTATAATGATACGGTGTCCGACAACTTTCAGTTGACGTCGGTTTATCATTTATGTTTTTATTATAAACAAAAAAATACATGTATTTGATCTAAATTTGGTCTAAAGGTCTAAATATATGTATTTTTTTGCTTATAATAAAAGACAGAGTAGTATCTATGAAGTTTTACATGTAGCTGTCTGGCGTGAGATAAACTAAGACAGGAGGAAATTGCCATTTTGAAACTTTTGACATTTATAATTCCTCTAGCATATGGAGAGTGGTGAGGCGACAGGGGAGAAAGACAAGAGCTAGGACGGACTGGGCGAGAGTAAGACCAAGTGGTAGGGACCCAGAGGTGACAAACGGTCAATAGATTACAACCTTTTTCTTCACTGAGTTTCCGGAGAGTCATGGGGCCAAAGAAATGTACGGGATATTTGAGAAATACGGATGGATCGACGAGGTGGTTATTCCACGAAAGAGAGATAAGCTAGGTCGCAGATACGGCTTTGCCAGATTCCTCAATGTGTCTGACCCTGACTTGTTTGCAACAAAGCTAGATAACATCCTAATAGGGAATCAAAAACTCTACGCTAATTTACCAAGGCATGGACGTGAAGATTTCAAACGACAGCCGCAGGGTAATGGTGGGGCAAGTGGTGGGAATACAGACCAGCAGGGTCCAAACGTAGGAACTGGTGGCAGAGCAATATGAGAACCGGTCAGACCGGCAGTGAATCGGAGGTTAAGGACGTATGGACAATCGTACGCCAACGTGGTTACGGCTGGGGGTGCAAGTAAGGGATATCAGAGGAACATGAAGAGGAATACAAAGTGGAGGCAGAAGGCTGCTAACATAGAGTTTAACACCGGTGAAGACACTTTGGTGAGGATGTGCAAGGTCTTAGTGGCGGAAATGATAAACCCAGGCGCCTCTTATCTGCTCCAACAAGAGTTCCATCGTCAAGGCATCTTCGATGTTAAGGTTACGCCGCTGGGTGCAAATTTGGCGTTAATGGAAGAAGAGGAAAATGGAGTGTTAGAGGAGTTGATGCGGCATCCGGAGGGATGGCTTGCTCTGTGGGTGAAAGAGATCAGAAGTTGGTCTCCAAGGGAGGTGGACAACGAACGATTTGCTTGGCTACGTTGTTATGGTGTTCCAGCTCACGCGTGGTGCGAGGAATTCTTTAAACTCATTGTGTCACCGTTGGGTGACTTCATTGGCACAGATAATATCACTAGGGAGAAGAAGAGGCTCGATGTTGCGAGAATCCTGTACCGTACCAGAGTTCATGATCTAGTGAATGAAGTTGTTAGGGTCAAGATTAATGAAGATGTTTTCTCTATCAAGTTGGTAGAGGATTGGTACAACAACTTAAACTGGAATGGGGCAGTTAAGATTGAACTGCCGGGATCACTAGCTAATGCTGAGGTGGAGGACAATAGTATTGATGAGGAGGACGAGTACGTTCCTGCAACGGAGGAAGTTGAAGTGTCAGAAAGTGAGGAGGACGACGATAGTTCAATAAATGCCGTATTGAATGAAGATGAGAATATGATAGCAACTTTGGTTGACAAAGAGGTGGGCGTGGCGGCTGAGAAGTTGGTGAGGCAGGGGCTGGATAATTCGAGTGATGCGGAATTGGCAACATTAATGAGGATTGTCGAGGGTGCCTATTCCCAAGGTTCACGTGAGGATGTTAGTAAAGAGGTGCATGCGAAGCAGGCGGGAGTCATGATTGAAAATGTAATCGAGGGGGTGGGCCAAGATGAACTGAGGGTGGGGTTAGATGGTGTGAGTAGTGGGGGGTGCACAAAACGGGGGAGGTGCATTAAAGGCGAAACCTAATGATGCATTGGGGGAAACAGTTTGCGTTGGGGAGAACGTGAGGTTGGGAGTCGGTGGAAGCTCAGTGGATCTGGGATGTAGTGCTATGGAGGGAGGAAATTGCTGCCTCAATGTAAGTAAAGCGGCGGACACGTACTCCCAAGTATGGTCGAACAATGCAAGAATTACGAATGAGGTGGTCGAGGCGAATTGTTTTCAAAATTTATCGCTGGTTGCTCAGGACACGCTCTCACGAGAAGGTGAATCGATCAACGTGGTAGACAATGTGGTGGGCCAGTTTGCTATCACGAAAGTGGTTGGGCCTGTTGGGGTTGGGCCAAATATAGATGGAAGTGGTCCACTCAGGTCAGGGTCGCAACCCGGTTACACCCCTGCGTTCGGGAATGGAATAAGCCATGTGCCAAGTGGGGTTTCCTTCGATACATCCACACAGAAAATCTCTGGTGCTCCATTGTTGGTAAGGGGCGACCAGGTGAGAATAGACGGGAGTGGCGAAAACAAGGATGGTGCACCAAGCAATGTCTATGTCTCTTTATCTGAAGGTGTGCTTCTGGGAAATGCGTCGGCGACGACCTCTGATATGCAGCGATGCAACATCCGATTCTGGGAGCGGAGGGATGGCGAGGTGGCTGGAAAGGTGTGGTTGCAGGCGATGGACATTGGGATTGTGGGTCACGAAACGGATGTTGTATCTGTGGGAAGAATTAGGAACATGGAGGTTAGAGATGAGGCAGAGAAGGTCCGGAGGGAGTCTAACAACCAGTATTTATGAAGATTATGACCTATAATGTGAGGGGGTTGAGGGATGGAACTAAAAGCAGGAAACTCCGCTCTCTGATTCACAAAGGTATGTTTGATTGTTGTTTGCTTCAAGAAACTAAACTTGGTCATGTTGATGATCGATTGGTTCATAGTATTTGGGGTGGTGATGATTGTGAGTGGGATTTTAAATCATCAATTGGGTTATCTGGGGGACTGTTAATTATATGGAGACAGGGCTTATTTAGGGTGAAGTTTCGATTCTCAGGGGATGGATTTTTAGGGCTGTGTGTATTCGGTGCAGACTCTGATACTGAGATGTTTATAGTGAATGTATACTCTCCTTGTTGCTTGTCTGGGAAAATGAAGTTATGGAGTGATTTGGTTATGTCTAAGAGTGGGTTTGGGTCAGCCTTGTGGTGCTTAGGGGGCGACTTTAATGCAGTTGTTAAAAGAGAGGAGAGGAGGGGACAATCCACTCAGATAGACAGAAGAGAATTGTCAGAGTTCAGCGCCTTCATAAGTGATATGGAGGTGGTAGATATTTCTCTGCTTGGAAAAGAATTCACATGGTTCAGCAGTGACGAGGTTTCAATGAGCAGGCTTGATAGAATACTGCTTTCAGAAGGGCTGATTGATATGTGGAAGGCTTCGGCACAATGGGTTGGTGATAGGGATATTTCAGACCATTGCCCGGTCTGGTTAAGAACTGATGTAAAAAACTGGGGCCCCAAACCCTTTCGGTTCAATAATTGCTGGCTGGAGCATGCGGAATTTAGTCGAAGAATGTTGGCGGATGTTCAAAGTGGAAGGGTGGAAGGGCTTTGTTTTGAAAGAAAAGTTGAAGCTACTTATAGACTTAAGGAGTGGAATAAGGCGGTTTTTGGATTGGTGGACTTGAAAATCGAGAGAATGGTTGATGATATGAATGCTCTTGATGCCGCTGCCGCTGAAGGCAGGACGTGCGACCCGGAAATTAGGAGGTTGCTAACTACTCGATTTTGGCAAAATTTACATGCAAAAGAAAGCTTGTTAGCACAAAAATCCAGAATCAAGTGGCAGTTAGAGGGGGACGCTAACACTAAATTCTTTCACTCCACGTTACAATCCAAACGGAGAAAAAACAATTTACAAGCGTTAAAGGTGGGGGATATGTGGTTGGAGGATGTTGGTGACATAAAAGCGGAGGTGAAGAATTACTTCCAAAAATGCTATGAGGAGGAAGGGTTCAAAAGGCCGACATTGGATGGAGTTCCTTTCAAACAAATTTCAGCGGCGGATAATGAATTTTTGTTGGCTCCGTTTGATGAAGAGGAGGTAAAGGATGCGGTGTGGAGTTGTGACGGCAACAAATGCCCGGGCCCTGATGGATATAACTTCAACTTTATAAAGAGCTACTGGGACTTGTTAAAAGGAGAGGTAGTCGGTTTTGTGCAAGAATTCAGAGTAAATGCTAACCTACCTAAAGCGGTGAAAGCTTCGTTTGTAGCTTTGGTACCTAAGATTGATGACCCTCAAGCATTGAAGGATTTTCGACCCATTTCCCTCATTGGGTGCCTGTACAAGATTATTGCTAAGTTACTTGCTTCTCGACTAAAAATGGTCTTAAACAAAGTTATTTCTAAAAGCCAGACGGCGTTCCTCCCAGGTAGACAAATCCTTGATGGGGTCCTGGTGGTTAATGAGGTGGCCGATTGGGTGAAGAGAACAAAAGATAAATGCATGTTGTTCAAGGTCGATTTTGAGAAAGCTTATGATTCTGTAAGTTGGGACTACTTGGAATATATGATGAAGAGGTTGGGGTTTGACTGGAAATGGCGTAGATGGATGCAAGCTTGTATTCGTTCAGGGTCAATGTCAATTCTGGTAAATGGGAGTCCAACAGATGAGTTTATTCCAAAGCGAGGGTTAAAGCAAGGTGATCCGCTTGCCCCCTTCCTATTTCTAATTGCTGCGGAAGGGTTAACGGGCCTGGTAAATAATGCAGTTGAGATTGGTCAATTCTGGGGCTATAAGGTAAGTCAGGATATTTCCTTTCCTCTGCTCCAGTATGCTGATGACACTGTGTTAATTGGGGAACCCACTTGGGATAATGTTTGGTGTATTAAAGCGATTCTAAGAGGCTTTGAGTTGGCCTCGGGTTTACGGGTTAATTTCTACAAGAATAATGTGACGGGGATTAACATGGAAACAAACTTTTTGGAAGCAGTAGCTAATTTTCTTCATTGTAGCGTGGGCAGGCTTCCTTTCAAGTTCCTGGGGGTGTTGGTGGGTGCTAACCCCCGGCTTTCTTCAACCTGGAACCAGGTGATAGCCTCCTTTCAAAAAAGACTGTCATCCTGGAAAGGTAAACATTTGTCAATTGGCGGTAGAGTCACCTTATTGAATTTTGTGTTGTCTAGCCTGCCTTTGTATTATTTCTCATTTTTTAAGGCTCCGAAGAATGTGTTGAAGGTGTTAAAGGGCATACAAAGAAGGTTCTTATGGGGTGGTTGCAGTGGCAAGGAGAAGGTTAGTTGGGTTAGTTGGCAGAAGATTTGCCTTCCAAAGGAATTGGGTGGACTGGGGATAAAGGATTTGGAGACTTTCAACCATAGTTTGCTACTGAAGTGGAAATGGAGGTGTATTAATGATGGCGATGCTGTTTGGTTTCCTCTATTGTCCTTTAAGTATGGTAATCTGAAGGAGGCTGTGTTAGAATCTCCAAATATTAGCAGACAGGCATCTATATGGTGGAGAGACATTATGGGTTTGCACTCAACTTGGTTCAGTAATGCGGTTAATATCAAATTGGGTAAAGGTAGCGAAACAAGAATGTGGAAAGATAATTGGACTGGTGGGGGGTTTCTGAAGGATCATTTTCCTAGGTTGTATGATGTTTCACTGAATAAAGATAATATGGTCGAGGAGGTGGGTGAGTGGGTCGGTGACCGATGGGTGTGGAATTTGCTATGGAGGAGAGAGTTCTTTAATTATGAACGTGAAGAATACTCTCAGTTGATGGCGTTTTTGGAAGGTAACGGTCCAGCATTGGACGACCCTGATAGATGGAGATGGTTGCGGATTCTTCACATCGTTTCGATCAATCTGCATACAATGGACTGATTAGGATGGGCAATAATCAGTCATTAGATCATAATGTGACTACTGCGCTAAATGGGCTGTGGCAGAGCGCTGTCCCGTCCAAAGTTTGCAATTTTGGGTGGAGGTTACTGTAGGGCCGCGTTCCAGTCAGAGAAGAATTATGGAAAAGGGGAATTATAACTGACCCACACTCTCGGTGCTGCGTTTTCTGTTTTGCAGGTGTTGAGTCTGTCTCGCATCTATTCGTATCTTGTGCATTCACGCAACAGATTTGGGTGCAGCTGCTGAATTGGATGGGTGTGGAGGTGGCGATGCAGGACGACATGGTTCTGCATTTTCTGCAGTTTGGCGGCCTAAATAGAGGTAAAAAATGGAAATACTTGATTTGGTTAGCAACTATATGGGCCATTTGGATTATGAGGAATAGAATCTTATTTAAGGGAGAGGGTGTTAGCTTTATCACTGTGCTGGCACATGTTAAGACTCTCTCGTGGAGTTGGATGGTTAATAAAGTACGTAATAAGGCCACAGTATCTTATTCCGCTTGGTGCACTAACCCGTTACAATGTTTAGAGGCTGTGAATCGGTGAAACGAATTGAATTCTGAATGTGCGATTTTTACGGTGTCAATATGTCACATGGAGAGTCTTTGCCTAGACTGATGCATGGCAGTAGACATTGGGTGATTTTTGGAGGAGTGATTCTGGAACTCGGTTGCGGATTTTAGGTGGCTGCATTAAGAGTTCTTCAGCCAGTATTGATGCGGATCATGAATTGGAGTGAGTATTTGCTGAAAGGAGTAGTGGTGGGTTATGTACGATTATGTTCGATTCCTTGGTGGTGGTCTTCAAAGGAAGATGTATTTTAGATAATTGAGATTGTTGTGTGATGTCTGCTGGTGGGGTCTCGGCCTGGATTGAGGTGGCTATTCTCCTTGTTTGCATATGGCTGCAGCAAGGCATTCCTGGTACTATATGTTGGTCTGTCCGAGTTCTAAGTATGGTGTTGGTTTGGAGTTTCGTGTGGAGCATTTATGGAGATCGTGGTGGCACAAGTTTTTGCATGGATGGATGTACACAACAGGGGGTGTCAGCACAGGGGCGGATAGGAAATATATTCGTCGATGTTATTTTTTAGTGTAGGCGTAATAGTTAAGTGCTACTTGTTTTATTTGTATTATTTTGGGTTGGGTGGTGTACTCTTTTTCCTCTCTTGGTCTTTTTCCTACTGGGTTTTGGCCTTGAGAGGTTTTAGGCAGCCTCCACTAAATATTTGTAAATATGGGTTAGATCTGCATCTTTCAGATTCTTAATATACTTTTGCCTATAAAAAAAAAATATAAGACACTCTAAGATCCTACCCTATATATTTTTAATTAGGCAATTTGAGCCACACCAATCCATATAGATACCATGCCTGTTTCTTAATTTGATGGGGTGTTGTTCTGGGGACTGGAGAAGCAAACATATTTGTCCTCCTCAAGAAGGTCACTTTCTCTTAGATAATTACATTAGCTAAGGGACCAACATTCTTATGGAATGGCTCTACTCTATCTCTATGCGAGATATAAAATTTCAAACCCTACCCCCCCCACCAAAAAAAACAATAAAAAACCTTCCCCCGGGGGAACTCAGTTTTTCTCTTCTTTTAATTTTACATTTTGAAATTTCGAATATTAATTCAACAAAAGCAAATAAGAAATTTAAAAAAAAATAAAAATAAAAAAACATTTAAAAATATGGGCGTGGCAAGTGCCGAGATCGGGAGGCCTTTTACGCATGGCCCATATGAAAAACGACATGAAATTATTGAAAAGCATAGCACTTCTTATAAAAAACGAGTGTGCTACTCCTTCCGTCCCAATATATATGTCATATTTACAAAAAAATTGTCCTAAAATACATGTCATTTTCTATTTTTAATATAATATTAAATATTTTTTGCAAATTTTATCCCTAATATTAAATATTTTTTGTCAATGTAACATAATATTAAATGATTTATATTAAGGTTAATTTGGTAAAGTTGTTGTTTTCTTTCTTTTATTTATTATTATTTTCTTAAATTATATGATTTAACCAAATATAACATATATAATAAGACGAAGGAAGTGCTATATATGAAACGGTATATATTATTGTAAGGTGGTCCTACGCTTGATCGTATAAGGGAGTCCAGGTGGCATGGCCGTCGGCAGGGGTGCCCAAAGCCACGTGGGGAGCTGTGGTCCAGAGGGATTGAACAGTGTTTATGTTGTGACCCGTGGCACACAGAGATAGGTGACAGTCTGTTTTGCAAGAGCATGGATGAAAGAATAATTTTTTTAGTGTCCTGCTAAAGTGTGGCGTTACTTTGTAAGGTGTTTCTCTTGTATAGAATCCTAAGTCACGATTAAACTTTTGAGTTTGAAGACTCTCCTGCAATGTAGTAGTGTATATGTCAAAGTAAACACTTCTTGGTGTTTATGGATGGACCTATCACCTATGTCGGTTGAAATCTCAGGTTCGATTGGTTCCATATAATTCAAGCATATAAATAGGTGGTTTATATATGTCTTGCATGAGGTAGAACCAGATGATCTTAATCTATATGGTACAAAGGGGAATAGTTGATTATTCAACGGTTTATCCATAATTGGTGTCCTTTTCGACTTGTTCATTTATGATTTATCCATAATTGGTGTCCTTTTTGACTTGTTATGCACGAACTTTTGCCAAATTGCCACATTTATATTGGAAAATGGAAACTGTCAAAGCGTTCTTTTTTTGCGAAATCAAGTGCAGAGAGAGAGAGAGAGTTATTCCAAAATTGATCCCCTTGCTTGACTCCTATTCTGCTGGGTTCACTTAAAATTTCAAAATTTAAATAGTATAGAAATGAATTTAATTTATATGTAATTTCAGTATAAAATAATTTTACACATATATCCAATGTATCCAATAATATGTTGTTACTTGATTTAGTTGGACTTATTTGAATTTCAATCAATAAAAGAAAATATATTGAAAAATGAGTGTTTAGAGAGTATATTACTAGCGATCATTATAATTTAATAACAAAATATTATTTGTGTGTGTGCGTGCACTTACATTTCATTTAATTTAGATTAAATTAATTTTCAAAATTAAAATAAAAACTTCCTCTTACTGAAGCTACTCTTTTACTAGTGGGGTCTTTATTTTTCTGGCCGACAAGTAGGATTTGATTGAAAATAAAGTACGGCAGATTGTAACTCTAGGCTAGCAAGGTCCAGAACTCATTTGGGCTACCGTAAAAAAAGTCATTATTAAATACACCTCTTACTTTTTTATTACACTTTTTTAAAGATGCGAATTCTTTAAATTATCCCCTATATAGGTTGTGTACTGAAAATTTCAATTTTCGGTATAAAATGTTTTAAAAATAATTTACCGAAAGTTACAATTTTCGGTAACAAATTGTGTACCGAAAATTTGAATTTCCGGTAAAATTGTGTTTAAATACCGAAAATTCAAATTTTCGGTACACAATTTGTATACCGAAAATTGCAATTTCCGGTAAATTGTTTTTAAAACTTTTTATACTGGAAATTAGTGTGTACCGATTTCCGGTACTACCAAAATTTTTTTTTACATTCCGGAAATTAGGAATTTTCGGTACGTTGTTTTTTTATTTTATATAAAAAATTATGAATTTCCGATATGCAATTTTTTTTTATAAAATATATATATTTTTTATGTAGGGGTTTTTAAAATAAATATAACAACGAACATGTGAGAGAAAAGTGTTGAGCGATTCTTACGATTTGGGAGCGGTGATTACACAGATAAAAAAAGAACGAGCGAGTGGCCTTTTAAGTAGTACCAGCACACTTCTCTTAGAAGGTAACCGTGCTGTGGTGAAACAAGCGCAAATATAACAAAATGAAAATATAATAATGAAAGATGTGCAAATATAATAAGTTAACATAACAAATATATAACAAATATGATCGTCTTAGCGTCTCCTATGTCGACGCTTCGTCCCGGATGTGGATGCCTCCGTCCCACCTTGCACTATCTGTAGTGCCTAGGCAATATACTCGGCAAGCAGAGCGGGGTCCATCATCTCATCCTCGGACATCGTCTGGAGAATACCGATGACTGAGTTCAGCCTCTTAGTCATATCATGACAACTCGGCTGCAAATTACAACAAGACATCGGAGAGACATCAGAGGAAATAAACAAATACAAAAAATACATAATGTATATCTAAACACTTACACAATCAGGAGCAGCCTCAAGAGCAACCGGATTGATCAGAAGTTGATGCGACATCCTGCGATACCACTCCATGTACCTCTCAGTGCACTCTGCTGGATAAGAGGCCACGTCTAGTGGGACAGTCGAAATGATAGAGTGTAAAGGAAAAGATATCCACGCATCCGTAATCTCCTCAGTTGTAGGACGTCGTGGTGGTGGCGGGGGAATGTCCTGGATATAGCCAAACTGTCTGACTACCCTATCAGGCAGGTACGACACAATAAACGAAGCACACCGGATGTACCCTGAAAACAGGCACGCGGGATGACAATTCGTCATGTGGCCAGCCCACAATGTCCAAACAACATCATTAGGTGTCAACGCATCAAGTGCTCTCCTAAAGCGCTCCACCTGGCCGTCACCCTTAACAGGCGACCACCTCATGGCTCGTGCCATACCCTGGGTGATGCCAAGATCCTTCCTATCGCAGATGGTAGGGAAATACTCATATATCCATGCATGTGACAACAATAACGAATCAACACGCCATACCAATATTTTAAATAAATAATTCTTTACAAAAATAGGCTACGTACCTGAAGAAGTGTCATATATCCGCCAATCTGCTTAGTGTCATGCAGGCTAGCATCGCCCAGATATCCGTACAAGACAGATAGTGCAGCACTAGCCCATGACACACTACCAACCGCCCGTAAGTACGTACCAGGTCCAGGTACTGGACGTCAATGTATATATGGCTCTTGTCTGCCAAAATGGTACAGGCCAGCAGCAACATTATAAAGGCCCTGGCTACATAGTCCCACTATCCTTCGTCCCTGCGCCTATCATATGTCGCCATCAAAAAGTCAATACTCATGTGAGCACCCCTCATTTTCCTAGTCTCCATGCGTGCCTCGTCATATGTACACCCCAACAATGCCTGTAAATAAGATATGGCAATGTCTACATCCATCACTGGGGCTACATAGAAAGACCCGCTGACTTTAAGGCCTAGGAGGCAAGACACATCATTAAGCGTGACGGTCATCTCTCCAAAGGGCAGATGGAAACTGCTCGTCTCTCGGTGCCACCTCTCTGCAAAGCGGACACTAAGGCCTTGTCAACCATCCTGAAGCTGCAGTATACCAAGGAGTTTAGGCCGACCGTCATGACATGGTCCTCTACCTGACGAGGCGCTGATACTCTTCCCTGCAACCATTTTTGCAACTTCAGGCCGTGGGAGGCCACCTTAAGCGCATCACGCTCCTGCACACAAATAAACATCATTTATCATATAAAAAAATAAACATTTGATCAAATAACAACCAAATATATACCTACCCCTGCCATATCTAATACGCAACGTGATGCTGAAAAGTCTGTAAGCAACGACCTATCGTAAGGTCCTCCACGAAAGGAATCCTGGTCTCCAGCTACATCCCCTGAAGCCTCGTCTGCAATATGGGGATCCTGATCTCCAGCTACATCCTCTAGAGCAATGTGATGCTCATGTGTTTCCTCGTGCAGTGGCTCTTCGTCGTGAGGCTGTCTGCGAAAAATACGCCTCTTACGCTTAGAGACAATTACAGGCTATCATTGTCTATGAGGTGGTGGGCTGTCAGCAGTGGAAGCTCCTCCTCTCCCTCCTCTCGACCTAGGCATATCTGAAACCATAAAAAAACTCAAATAATTAGTAATAAATTTAAACAAATAAATAAAATGTGTACCAAAAATTGTGAATTACCGGTACACATTTATTTTAACATATACCGGAAATTCCAATTTTCGGAACATAATATGTTCCGAAAATTGTGAATTTCTAGTATATGTTAAAATAAATGTGTATCGGAATTTGAGAATTTCCGGTAAAAAAAGTAAAAATGAAAACCCTCAGAAATTCACAATTTTCGGAATACAATTTGTATACCGGAAATTGGAATTTCCAGAACTAAGTTCAAAAAGTAAAATAAATACTTACCGAAAACTTAGAATTTCCGTTAAGATTTCAGCGATTTCAGTTTAGAAATTTGGAATTTCAGAAAATTGTGAATGGAAAAAATAAAAGTTGAGTTTTTGATGTTTTGTGTAGGGATATTTTGGGGAATTCACATCTTTGGGAGGTGTACTCAAAAGATGGGGGTGCATTTAATAATGGCAAAAAAAAAGCTCATTTGGACTAAACCCATTCATGTGCTTGCAAGCAAAGGATCTCAATCTAGTATATCTATAATACTTATCACAAGGGGGATTGATATCCCCCACCTCCCGCATTCATTTTCCCACCTTCCATTCTCTAATAAAAACTGTAAAATACCCCTACCCCTAACATTCACTCTCTCTTACCACCCCAACCTATCAACACACACAAACACACACACATTCTCTCTCTCTCTCTCTCTCTCTCTAATTCACTCTCTCACATCTCCTACCTCCTTCCTGCTTGCTTGCTCTTTTTACTTAAAAATGATATAACCCTTTTTTAAATAATAAATTCAATGCTATTAATTATATTTGATATTATCAACATAATATTAATTGATTGTATTAAAACTAATTGATTGCTATTTTGAGTTATTAATGACGTAATGTACAGTAAGAGATATGTTAAAGAAAAAATAAGATCAAAATTATTTTACACCTAAGAAACTTGCTGAAAAATTAAAATAAATTGTGATATTGTAATAGATTTATTTCATATTTTGAATTTTGAACTAAAAAAATGAATAAAGTATTAATTATAATTTAATTCATTCATATTTTGAATTCAAGAAAGGAAATAATATCAATCTTACATCTGAAGTAAATAAGTGAAATTTTTGAAATAGACATAAATAATAAATAATTCAAATTGATTTGCAATACCCACCTATGGAAAGCACGCACATATATAGAAATGGAGGAGTCCTAATTTCCCTTGACTCAATCACAAACGTGTTGACGACTTAATCACATGATTCAATTAAATCAGAACAATTTTAGGAAATATTTGATAGCTTTGGAATCATGTTTTCCCTTTCACATTTTTTTATTTTAAATTCTCATCTCTCTCTTTCTCTCATTTTTGTGATTTTGTTTTGCTCCTCTCATTCTTTCTTTTTGTTTTTTGTTTCAAATATATTCTTCCAGCCACTCTCTCGCCAATGATCCATCACGTTTTTGCGTCCGGTGGTGGTTTTGCCGCATCCAGTGTCTCCGACCTCTACATAGCAGCACAAACACACCAATATGAGCAGTAATCGTTTAGTTCTCGCGAGAAAATCACAACTCTTTTTGGAATCTTTGGCGAAGCTTACAATTTTGGTGAGCAACAACTGTCTACCAAGGTACTAAACCTATTCTCGGTTCTTCTGGTAAGTATTTTTTTGTTACTATCAATTGGGTTCTCCCCGCCATTTTTCAGTTCTAAACTTTTGATTCATTGTTACTAATGTTCTAACTTCTGCCATACATTTTCGTTTAAAAAGATTTTCTTTTGATTACTTGGATTTGAAATTTTGCTGGTTAGTTTGTTTGTTCATGATGGACTGTACCTACTTAAACTACAACTATGATAGAGTCATTGGTTTTTATTTCCCATTTCTCACTTAAATTAAAAAGACCTCTATTAAAATTTGTTTTAAACCTCACTCAATATAGGACATTATTGGGCCGGTCCTAAAGAAAAATCTAATTTTTTTTTGCGTGAGATTTATTTTTAGGTTTGATTTTTATTTGGCCAACATTTTTAAGCATTAAACTGCAGCTTTTTTCCTTTAATTTTTTTATTGCAAACATTCATGTTGCTTATTATAATACATTTTCATTCAGAAAGTTGTTACTATCATTAATAATTAATAATTACTAATTTAATATTTCTTATATGTTATTGACAGAAGGAAAAAAAATTTATAACAAAAAATAATAATGTTTCCATACATGGCACGAGTTACATACTAGTATATCACAAGGGGGATTGATATCCCCCACCTCCCGCATTCATTTTCCCACCTTCCATTCTCCAACAAAAACAGTAAAATACCCCTACCCCCAACATTCACTCTCTCTTACCACCCCAACCTACTAACACACACATAAACACATACATACACTCTCTCTCTCTCTCTCTCTCACATCTCCTACCTCCTTCTTGCCTTCGTTCTCCCCTCTCCCCCCCCAAAATCCACCCCACCTCCAATGTCGGATTTTGGAGAAAGGGCGAAGGCTCGATGAGCTTTTCTTCTTTTTCGACCTTTTGCAACTCAGTGCATAACGGTATTTTTTTATGGTTTCTCATAACTTTTGGATACTTGATTCCGGATATGTTTGTAAATTAGTTTCTAGACATGTAATTTTTTTGTCGAGAAATTGGTACGTTTATTTTGTTTTTAATTTTTTAAAACGTAAGACAATTTTTTAAAATTGTAATAAAATAGTTACTAAAATTGCCTCCTTTAACAATTTATAGATTTATTAAATTTTTATGAGCTAATATTTTTTTAAAATTGAAAAAATATTTGTATCAATTGTGAAATATTCTTATTCATTTTTTTGGTATATATAAGTGAAATTCTTATTCTTATAAAATGAGTTTAATCCAACCACGCACACAAAATTCATTCCTTTTAGTTTTACAAAGGAGGATCCACCTGCTAAAGGAGTCAGAGACAGTGGCATTGCGTTGAAATTCCGCTGCCTCTGTGATTCTCTCTATCTTCAACTCTCTCATGTCTTTTTGGTTGTTTTAGCATCGCTAATAGTATGAGCTCACCGATTTCTAGTGAATATTCTACTGTAACTTTTTATTTTCATCCCCTTTTGCGTTTCCTTTTCTCCTTCTTTCTTTTCTGGTACCACGGTATATCCATTACCGTGCTCTAATTCCTCTATGACGTCTTATTGACTATGCATAAGATTCCATTTTTCTCTGCAGATTTAATGGGATTCTTCAATTTGGATTCATCAGATTCAATTTCTCTGCAGATTCTATGTTTTCTTTTCTTCCGAGGCAATTTAATTTGGGTGGACTATTCATCAAACAATCCTACCGGGTGTTGCGGAAGTGAAGAAAATTAAGCTCACAGGTGTGTTTGATTAGATATTCAAAGTAGGTTTTTTTTTTTTTGCCTAGTCTGAGAGAGATTTGGTCGATACTGGTATTCGAACAAAGCTGGAATGATATGTTATCGTTGATTTCTTCAGAAACGGACATTCCTTTTGAATATGATATTGCAAATTTTCTAACAAGTGCTATCAATTGTGGTGAATTTTCTTCCGTCATAGCCTATATAGTTTTTTACAGTGATATCATCATGCTACAATTGAATTTTAAAGTTTGTACTGAAGTCATAGCCTATATAGTTTTTTAAATTAGTCTAATATTTTTTTTTCTTTTTCCTATTCTGTATAGATTGTTGAATACATTTTCTTACCTAATCGTGGGACATATTTTCAGGAAAAGGTTTGCCAACCTGAGGGGGAATAATATTACATGGTATGGGTTGGCTTACTAAGTTGCTTAAGGGCTCCGACCATAAAATTCTACGAGGGCAATACCATGGCAGATATGGTGATGACAGAATTTGGGATAATCATGGTGATGACAGAATTTTGGATAATCATCATAGTTCAGTGGTAATCTTAGTTTTCCTTTTCTAGTAAGAAATTGAAATCATTGTCATAAGTCACAGCTTATCATGTCATTAAGCTAGCCTTTTTACCTGACTTTAGCTTGATAGTGGCTTGAATCTGACATGGTTCTAGTTCTTCTTAGGCTTAAGGAGATAGTCTGAAGATGTAATTGTGACAAACTGACTGCAGGATGATTTGACGGATGTTGAGAAAGAAGACATTGACCATGCAATTGCACTCTCTTTGTCAGAGGAGGATTTGAAAGGGAAAAAAGTTGTTGGTAATATTTATGCCTTTTCGCCTTTGTAGTTAAAATTTCCCAGCTGGTTAATTTTACTCAAATTTAATGCTATTAGTGATTCAACATACTGCATATGAGGTACTCAAATTGCATACTCTAAATCTAACCACATTGTTCATTGATTTATTACAATCTCTTGCATACTTCCTGTCTTCTTATTTCCTATCTTTTTGTGCCATTAATCAATGAACTATTTGCATGCCAAAGTATAACAAAAAGGTCTCATGTTTTTTTTGCCTCATAATATCCCAGAGGATGACTCTCAGTCTGAAGAAGATGAACAACTTTGTAAAATTGATGAGGAAGATGAATATCTTGGTAAAGTTCAACTTGACGAAGATGAACTGCTGGCTAAAATTCAACAGGAGGAAGATGAACGTCGTGCCAAAGATCAACTTGAGGAAGATGAGCAACTTGCAAGGGCAATTCAAGAAAGTTTGAGCATTAGTTCTCCTCCTCGACATGGCAATGATTCTTCATTTCAACCTTTTCCCCACCTCTTTCCACCTGGATACAGGTAATTGTGGGTATGATCACATCTTTATCGGAATATAAAATCTAATTACTGTTTATGGAAATTGCTGAAGTTCACTAGTTGCACCAAATAAAATAAGGGGGACGATAATGCAATGCTTTTGCAATAAAAATTAGCTTTCCAGACAGAGTATGTTTTGAAACCTCAATTTTAAGTATTGCTGAATTATGCTCAGTTAACCTCAATTTTAAGTATTGCTGAATTATGCTCAGTTAACCTCAGAAATGTACATATGCAGGCTAAAAATTGTTGATTTTTTCCCTTACACATTTTTAACCTTCTCTCTCTCATGGATGACATTTTGAATCATTTTATATAAGGGGAAAATTATACTGCTTGTTTTTATCAACGAATAATCAATGAAATGAAGCATGATAAAAATATTGCCATCATGAAAGGGGATCTTATGTGTTACCTTAGTTAATGATATTTAAGTAAACTTACAAAGCAGCGTTTAAACGAGTTTCATATAGATAAAATCTTAAGTTGTTGATTGTATTGTAAGTTAAGATTATACGTCTCACCAAAATGAATAAAAAAAAAAAACTTGATTGCTAGGCCATCCAACAAACTGATCTGGACTAACTTATGGTAATCAATCTTATTTTATTATCACCTAAGAAAGTTGAAATATTCACCTCAGTTGCAACAACATGGATCTATATAGATAGTAGACATATTTGAAATTTAATTTCCATATTTTCATGAATCTTTTTTTTTTCCTTAGTAAAAATGAACAATAAACCTGGTTCTTGAAAATTTGCCTGCAGAATCTGTGCCGGATGCAACACTGAGATTGGCCATGGAAGATTTTTAAGTTGCATGGGAGGTGTCTGGCATCCACACTGCTTCCGCTGCCATGCTTGCCATCTGCCAATTACTGATTATGAGGTTAGAGTTTCTTTTTCTATGCTGCTTGCTCCACAAAACTGAGTTTAATCAAATAAGTTGAAACTTGTTTTTTGTTTTGGTGAAAAATAAGTTGAAACTTTATTCAGAAATCCATAAAGGAAGGTCTTCAAATTATTTCTCTCTTTTCTTAGTCAATCTCAATGTGATTATGAATAATGCTTTAATCTTCATTCATTCCTTTACAGTTTTCCATGTCTAGCAACCGTCCTTACCATAAATCCTGCTACAGGGAGAAGCATCACCCTAGATGTGATGTTTGCAAGAATTTTGTAAGTATCTTGGCAGTAGTTTTGCACTTGGAGTTGTCTATTAGTCAATTCTGTTGTACTTTGTTTGCTATCAAAGTTTTCTGTCTCCTTGGACGTGCTTTTAAAACTGCACTACTATGTATATATGCTTTGGAGACTAATGATATTGAGCTGTTCTCAGTTCTCAGTATAGTCTCAGAACAATACTTGAGTATGTTCTGCTGAACTTAGTAGTTTTCGAGTCTTTACGACAAATCATGGGCCAGCTACCTAACTGAAGTAACATCACGTGAGCCCTTCATATAGCGGATATAATTTGATTTTAATTTTTGGGCTAGACAATATAAGTATGATTGCTTCTTAAATTTTAATAATTGGCTTGGATCCATTCACGAGTCAGATATAGTTATGTTTTAATTCTTAAATTTCATTAACTGGCTTGGTATTCTGCTACAAAATGGATCAGCTACTCAAAATTCAAATCATTGTGCTGTTATTTATTCAAACCTATCAGAGATCTAGGATTTTCTAGTTATGCATGTTTAAAATATTTTAAAAAAATAGCCCTGCTAACAGAAACTTGACATGGTTTTTCATTTATCAGCCTAGTTAGCCTCATATTTTAGTCATAGTCATTTATATCATACTTGAGCTATGAGGCCATTTTCAATCATCCTATGTAATTGGAGAGATATGTAATTGGAGAGATTGAGATACTTTAAAATGAGGTCTTCGGATTTCTAGAAAATTGAAAAAAACCTTAATTTTAATCTAGGTCAAACTTTTTTCCTTCTAAAATGCTACAGTTGTTAGTTGGCCTAAAACTTATTTTATAAATATTTGAAGTGTTGATTGAATAGTTTTTGCCGGCGATGCTTTATTTTTGTATTTACATTCCTACCAATGCCTTCAACCACTAGGAGTATGAATGCAAAAAAAAAAATAAAAATAAAAAAATACAAGGGTATAAGTGAAACATCATAAACAATAGGGGTGAAAATTTGATGCTCACTTTTCCTCCTTACTAAAAATAAACTAGGTCTATCTTTTTTTTTTTTTTTTTTTTAAAAGAACTGCAAGCAATATATGTTGTACAGTGAACTACAATTATTTATTCTTTCATTGCAGATCCCAGCTAATTCAGCTGGCCTCATTGAGTATAGAGCTCATCCTTTCTGGCTACAAAAATACTGCCCATCACATGAGCTTGATGGCACTCCTCGTTGTTGTAGCTGCGAAAGAATGGAGGTCAGTTATATCAGCTCCAAAAACATTTCGTTGTGTTGATATCGTTTAGGGTCTACTGATGATCCATTGCTACCCCCCTCCCCTTTTCATCTGTTTTTGTCTTGTCCTATTATCTAATATGGAACTTTCTAATCTGTGCAGCCAAGGGATGCGAAATATCTTTTGCTTGATGATGGTCGAAAGCTATGTCTCGAATGTCTAGACTCGTCAATTATGGATACTCATGAATGCCAACCTCTTTACCTTGAAATACAAGAATTTTATGAAGGCTTAAATATGAAATTGGTACAGCAAATTCCTATGCTTTTGGTCGAGAGACAAGCACTGAATGAGGCCATGGAGGGAGAAAAGAATGTAAGTGTTAATGTGTTGAACTTTCATTCACGGAATATTGTTACTTCTGTTTTTTCTCTCCCCGTCTTTCTGTTGTCCTGACATAGAGTTGTTCTTTTGCTTTTCACTGTCAAATGTAGGGTCATCACCATTTACCTGAAACTAGAGGACTCTGCTTGTCGGAAGAGCAAACAGTCCCCACGGTAGGGATTTCTTATATATATATATATACTTGCAAATTTGAGTCTTCACACACTTTTAATTCTGATATAAAAGATTTGTCTATTATATGATGGTTTTATATATTTCACGTAATACCAGATTTTAAGAAGACCAAGGATAGGTGCAGGATACCGAGCCATGGACATGATAACCGAGCCTTATAGACTGACTCGTCGTTGTGAAGTGACAGCCATTCTTGTTTTGTATGGCCTTCCTAGGTAACCTTCTTATACAATCTATTTTCATAATCTACAGTGCTTGTATATGACATTCACTGTATATAATTCAAGAATTTTATGTCTATAGGTTGTTGACAGGATCAATCCTAGCTCATGAGATGATGCATGCATGGCTCAGGCTTAAAGGTGTTCAGCTATTCCATGATGAATATCATGCAGAAAATTTATATTTTTGTTTCATGGTGCTAAGTTGGACAAAATTTATGGGTTTTTGACAGGTTATCCCAACCTGAGTCCTGAAGTTGAAGAAGGAATCTGCCAAGTCTTGGCTTATATGTGGTTAGAATCAGAGCTCTATTCTGGATCTGGGAATAACGATGCATCATCGTCTTCGCCCTCATCCTCATCGTCGCCTTCCTCCTCTTCTGCATCATCAAAGAAGGGTAAACGGTCTGATTTTGAGAAGAAACTTGGTGAGTTTTTCAAACACCAGATTGAGTCAGATACCTCATCAGCATATGGAGATGGATTCAGGTTGGGTAACCAGGCATTACTTAAGTATGGGCTCAAAAGGACCCTTGATCATATCAAAATGACTGGAAGTTTTCCATGATCAAAATTTGAAAGATAGCATAAATTTCACTCATACACCCACCAATGCCTTAGCTTGGTCATACAAATTATGGACAAACCTTATCAAGTGTCTTAAAGCACTTTTTATGGACAAACCTTAACATGATGCCTTTAGGGTACTTGATATTAAAACCCTAAATTATATAGTTTTAAGATTTCAAGATCATAAAAGTCTAACACTAGAGAAAAATATAAGAAATAAAATGCATGCATTCAGTGGCTATAATCTCCTGTCAAATGTTGGCACCGCGTGTTGTATATGCATCACTAGATACTACTCAGAACTTGAGAAAAGCAGCTGAAGCAATGAAAGTATTGAAGTATATTAATAATTTTGTATATCTTGGGCTTCGTTGATATGTGTACTCGTTTGGAAATTTTAGTCGCTCCCAACTTAAATGGTTTAGGTTGCTGTGGATGATTGAGGGACGACGTCTAGCGTGTTGTGTGCCGTGCCTCATTAGTTTTAAAACATTTTTAAATTTCATTTACACCCTTTAAATTTTTAAATCTTCTTTCGGACTTCAACCCCTCTCACTCACCTTCCTCATTTATTAAATAGTAGTAGTTGTAAACTTGCAAAGAGAGCGATTCTTGAAAGAAGAAATCAGCCAAGTCGGAAGAGATGAAATTGGTACCGAAATTGGTGACGGTTGCTTGAAGAGATGAGAGAGCTTTAAGATTGTTGACGTAGCAAGCCCACATCGTGACATTGAACAATTCGTTGAACAATACCACCAGCTCACACCTAATAAACAGTTCCCAATACATACATTATTTATGTTCAAGATTTTGGCTTATAAATTTTTCCCAATACATACACTGTGCGACTGAGATGGGAACGTGCAGGAGGCCTTGCAGAGCAATGGTTTGGCTAGAAGGGGGATGCTGTGATGGGGGGTGCACGGGAGGTGGTGTAGATGGAGCTTTGCCAGATACGCTTGTGAATGGAGTTTGCGACGGACGCTTACCACCCCTTGCAGATGGGGAATACTCATGCTGGCGCAGCTAGGCTATTTGACATGTTGCGATTGAATCCTTGACTAATAATGGTGACACGATTAGGACATCAGAAATGCTTTTTAGTACGAGAAATATCGAAATGAAATTTAACGAATGTGTCTCTTTTCCCCCACTCCTCTGTTTTTTAGCCAAATGGGAGATGCTGTATGGTTATCCAGTTTCTGATTGGCTAATTACACTTTCATGTGTTTTTAACGAAAAAAATCTTCATACCAAATAGCACTTCTATTAGGACAGTGGTTCGATAGGATGGAGGGGGTCGCATCCGTTCATAGTGGTTTTCCATGGTGGATTAAGGTGACAATGTGGGGAAGTTCAAGGGTGTTGTTGCTAGTTTTGGGGTAGACATCCCAAGCTTGAATAATGGTACCAGGTTGATAGGCGCTATCCAGGAAGGGTCGTGGAGTTGGTGGTCTCACGGCGCTTGTCATGTAGAGGTGTTTATGGTGGGGTCTATAGTGGTGTTGGGTACTATTGGTGAGATTATGTTGGTGAAGGGAGGGGGGGGGGGATATGGCTTGGGGAGGTTCATGGTGGGAGATTTATAATTATTTTTAGCAATTATTGTAAATAATTTTTATTACATTATTTAACCTTTTTTATGTATTGTTTATTTCTTTTACTATTGATCAAAAAATTGTGCATTTATCTAATGGGAATTAAGTCACCAAAAAAATAAAATGAAATTTACAAAGAGTAAGGTGAAACAAGAACTTCCGAAATCAAGCCATGTCTACGCGTTGAAATTGGATTGACGATAGGGCTTTTACCAAGTTGATTATGACGAATATTGTTACACTTGGCTGCGGCACTCCAATTGAACATCGGAAAACTCTCACCGAAAAGTCCATAATTAGAATCAAGCGATGATGATTTGTTCTTGGATTCATTAGGCGAGATTTGATTAACTTCAATACCTTTGGCCTTCTTATTCCATTTCTTCAGCTTCATGGCGTTGAACTTGAACCACTTTTTTATTTTTTGCTTCATACAAAGTCTCTCTTCCTTAGGCACGAAGCTGCTAAAGGGGCAGTACATAACCAAGTATCTCTGCCTAAACCGCGCGTACTCCTCATAGCTGATTGTTTTCTGAGTTATAGGATTCACCCTATCACCCTTCTCTTGCCTCACCATTATTATTGAATTGCTCATATCTCTCGCTTCCACAAATACCTTGAACTGCACGCTAGAGTGTTGATGTTTGATATTTTAGCCTATCCATGCATGCTATATATATACGTCTTACTTCTTAGAGCTTTTTTAGAGTTCTAGAGTGAGTTGAATTCATTTAAGAGCGAGTACCGGCAATTCAAATTTACGAGATGAGACTAATTTTATGCAACATTATCATTCTCTTTCACAAATTAAAGAGATAGTGCAGATAATGAGACATACTAGTGTAACTGTAACTAATTTTATTGTCCTTCTCTCTCATCTAGTCTCAGAAAATCTAAGGGCAATTTTTTGAAGTATTTCTCCCTCCTGTTAATGATATCTGTTAACACACTATTTTGACTTGGAGACAAACACTAGTAAAATAAAAAATAAAAAGAGCAGAAAATTGATAAAGATAAACCAAGAGAAAAATGAATTTGAAATGATACGATAAGACTTACCCTTAATTGGATTTTATTTTTTTGGTAACAACCCTTTGATTAAATTTTAAATCTGGATAACAAGAGAGATAAGAGGTTATCAAATAATTAAAGATAAACTTTTAAAAAGAAGGTTGAACCTATTTTTAAAAAAGTTCATAAAAAATGAAAGGCTTACGGAGAGAGAATATAAGAAAATCCAAAAAAACATAAAAGAAAGGAGGGCATTAGAAAGATACTTTTTTTATGAATAAAAATACCTTTTTTTTTAAAAAATAAATCTTTGAAATTAAGTATATTTTATTCATCTCGATATCTTGAAATACCTGTAATTGACTGAGGTTTAATGTTTTTTTTTGAAAGAACTTAGGTCTAATTAGGATAGTAAGTAAACAATTTCCTCTCTCTGGTAGAGAGTCCGTCTTGTCGTCTTCTCCCTCTGTTTGTGTGGGGAGCCTTTTTCACTTTTTTAACGTTACGTTAACTACGGGTATCGTCAACAGGATTTCCATCGAGGTGTATTGATGGAGGTTGCTATGGAGGGTTTGACTTTGGCAGATGAAGGGGAGGAAGGTTTGGTTTTTCAAAAGGAAGGCCAAGGGGAATGACATAATTTTGATTTGTAGAGGTTTCTACCACCTGGGTGATCCGGAGTAATATGATGAAGGAACGCTTAGCAAGTGTGTGGCGACCAGGGATGGGTGCTGCGATCACAGAAATGGAGCAAGGGTTGTATCTGTTTCAATTCTATCATCGCTTAGATCTGGAACGGGTCATGAAAGGTGGACCATGGTCGTTTGACAACCACCTTTTGGTGCTTGGGAGGGTCTAGGTAGGCACATTGTTAGCAAATATTCCTCTCTTCCATGTTGCGTTCTGGGTGCAGGTGCACAACTTACCCTTAGGGTTTATGTCTGCTACGGTTGGCACTCATTTGGGAAATTACATTGGTACTTTCATGGAGTACGACGAGTTCAATAATGCTAACCTTTGGCGTCAATACATGCGCATCAGGGTGCAAAATGATGTCAGGTTACCACTGAAGAAGGATTGGAAGATCAAGCTGCAAGGGGGAGAGTGGAGTACGATGCAGTTTAAATATGAATGGTTAGGAGTGTTTTGTTTCCTGTGTGGCTTGCTGGGGCACAGTGTCCAGTTCTGTTCTCAATGCTTTGTGATGGAGAATGATGATGGCTCACAGCATCGGGACATTGAACTGACAGCCGATAATCGGCGTCAGGTGGAGGCCGACTGTTGATGGTTGAGGAAGCAAGGTGAAGGAGGTGCGGGGGGAGGCTCGGATAATCAGGGAGGTCGCGGAAGTCAAGGAAGAGGGTGCGGGATCCCAGCTAATTTGAATTTGCATTCAATGAGAAACGATTCCACAAAATCAGGCCCCGGGATTGGAGGGAGCATTAGTGATGTGCTGAAATCAAATTCAAATGATAGCACATGCAGTGAGTCACGTGCTTGTACACCCGCATGTAAGTGAGCTGATTGGTCAACAGAATAAGGGTATCATTATTGTGCCAAATAATGAAGGGCAAAATAAGGACCCGCTAAATCAAATGGTAATTCACTCAAAAAATCTGGAATTTTCAAATTCCCTCTTTGGATATCCCACGGATACAGATTTGATCCTCCATGACCGAAAAAAAAAGGAAAACATGTGATGCTGGGGGTGCAGGTAACAGGTCTATTGTTGGAAAGTCTCATGGTGACCCGCAGAAGGATAGTGAAGGTGAGAATGAAGTGGCAATACATTTTTTAATGGTGGGTCGTGGTCACCAGGCCTACCGGGAGCAATGATGATACTAAGTTGGAATTGTCGAGAACTGGGTAACCTGCACTACAAGAAAACGCGGCATTATCGACGACCAAAAGCCGTCAGAACAGTAAATTTACCGACGAACTACCAACAGGCTCGTGGCTGTCGGTAAAATGATCGTCGCAAACAATTACCGACAAGTTTTTTTTGTAGTCGTCGATATTGCCGACGGGTCTAATCCGTCGGTTAAAGACCGTCGGTAATTTCCGACGGACACGACCGTCGGTAATTTTTGACGGCGCTGTCCGTCGGAAATCGAGACGGTGACTACCGACGGCCTTACCAGTCGGTATTGTTATTTTTTTAATGAATTAATTTAATTTAATTAATTAATTAATTAATCAATTAATTAATTAATTATTTAGTTATTTAATTATTAATTTATTTCATATTAAGAAATGTGATAATGTAAACTAAAAAGCAAAGCAAAAAAGAAACGTAATATAAATTAAAAAAATATCCTTAGAATATCAAAATATAGAAAAAAAGTCAAAACAACACTAATAATCCTGATCATGCACGAGATGCTCTAAACCATCCGCGTCATCGACATCATCAGTACCAGGAGGCGGAGGAGGCGGCTGATGATGAGGCTGAGGCTGCTGGCGAGCTAGCATCTCGTACATCTGTTCCTGTCGCTCCAGCACCTTAGTCAAAATTGCGTTCGTCCGATGGATCTCCTCCTCGGAAGCGCCTGGTCACTGCTTCACCTCGGCTAACTCTTGCTCATCCGCGGTAGAGCGATGACTGGCACCACTATTTGATAATTCTCCGATGTGGAGGCAGCTGGTCTCTTTCTTGTAGTTGCTGGCAAGGTCTCCAACACTGTATAGGCGACCCTTCTTCTTGCCGCCAACAACATCTGCCCAAACCTTGAACAATACAGATGAATCTTCAGGGCTCTGAGATGGGGAACATGATGATGTCTGTGATCTAATCTGAGACATCCTCGTCGCAAACTCCTCCTGTCATGCATAAACAAATAAGTCAAAATTTTTTTTTGTAAGAAAACAATATAAACATTATTAAAAAAATATTCATTATATTTTATAATTACCTGGGTCCGCCTCGACTGATCATCAACGAAATCACTAGTACTCCTCCTAATATGAGTTGCACGATGGAGCTCGTGCAACTATACCTCTCTTCCCAACCTTTTCAACTGTAATTAATTGACAAAAAATCAATAATAATAATAATAATAATAATAATAATAATAATAATAATAATATTCATTATAATATTCATTATATTTTATAATTACCTGGGTCCGCCTCGACTGATCATCAACGAAATCACTAGTACTCCTCCTAATATGAGTTGCACGATGGAGCTCGTGCAACTGTACCTCTCTTCCCAACCTTTTCAATTGTAATTAATTGACAAAAAATCAATAATAATAATAATAATAATAATAATAATAATAATAATAATAATAATATAACTCGTACAAGTCGAGCTGCGTGCTGCGCCTGACTGAGGGAATATCCGGTGTGCAAGCTCCCACCCTTCTCAGAGGCTCTATTCTTCTTGGTCTTCTCGCGGATCAATTTGTACTCAGGGGTTCTCCTCTGCCAGATATGATCCCCTATCTAGTGGGGCCGTCCCCTGATGCAGGCATCTCTAAGCATATCAGAGAGGTGGTGGGGGGCCTTCATATCAAAGTTCTTCTCGATCCGTTTATCATCCTCTTCCCTCCAAGCACATCTCTCCTGTATGAATATAAGACATTATTAAACATAATTTAAATTTATGAAATAAAAAAATAATATGCAATAAAATAAAAATTGCAACTTACTCCGAAAGTTGCAAACATATGATCCCGCTCCTTGTCCTTTAATGTCCCCCAGGTGGGCCAATACGCCGAATAATTCTCCTCAATTATTGCTGTGATAGCCTTCGCAGCTGGCTTTGAGGGAAGGAACCTGAACAATAAAAACATGTCAAAAAAATATATATACATGTAAATTATTAATAAGTCGACCAAAAAATGTAAATACTTACCCTTTACCAGTCAGCCTGATAATAACTCGACCATCATGCATCATCTCAAGATCCTCAACCTCCTGCTGCTCATCCTCATCCTGCTCAACCTCGGTCTGATAAGGTGTATAACCTGTACTATAGTCATCCTCAGACTGATGTGCATCGGGCACCGTCTCAGGCACAACATGGGAACTGAAAGTACCATGTGTTTGCTGGAACGCCGGGTTGGGGATCATATAAATGGGAGGTAAAAGGGGTGTCGGTGCAGAAGGTGCAGGAGGCTGTATAGGTACCGGACGTGCCGGAGGCTGTGTAGGCGTAGATATAGATGGACATTATGTAGATGACAACGTCAAAAACCCAATAGGGTCATGCCTAATAATGTTCGGCCTTTGACGACCGGGAGGGGGTCGTAGCAATGGCCTTCCCCTTCCCTTTACCACCAGTGGGTGTTCTGGGGAGGTCAGATCCTGATCCTGATCCTGATGCCATATATGTCTATAGAGCAATTCAACAATAATAGTCATGAAATATTATATTTAAACATAACAATATTAAAAATAAATTCCATTAAAATAAACAACAAGTTATGAAAATAACTGACAAATTAAAATATATTGCTAGACATACCTCTAATTGTAAAAAGTTAAACAATTTCATTCTGCCCATTCTGCCCACTCTACTTCGGCATCGTCTTCAGTTCTTGATGGTTCTGCCACTTCTTCATTTAATTCCTCATCTCCATCTACATCTCTATATGTGATTGGATTGTCACGTAGTCGAGAAATGGGTTCCACTTCATTTACTACATTGACATGAGACATCTCATCCACTTGATAAGCCACTTCTTCTTGTGGATCATTTGCTTCAATGCAACCCCTTGGTTTTGTCTTTATTGCGACACACCAACCTTGTTTGTCCCTTCGAGTTGATGGATAAGGGACATAATACACTTGTCTTACCTTTTGTGCCATGATAAACAGATCAAACATTTGATATCTTCTGCTCATGCAAACCTTCACAGTATTATATTTTCGATCCACTTTTGTGCCTCTACTTGACGGATCAAACCAATTACAATAAATAGCACTATTCTTTTAGTATAGTCTAAAGTATGGTATGCCAATTCATATATATGTTGAATCATGCCATAGAAGTCGTCGTCACCTCCATCTGTGGCACCTTTAACATAAACTCCGTTGTTAATTATTTTCCCCCCCTCTGTTTTTGATTGAGTTTGAAATTTGTATCCGTTTATGAGAAACACGTGCCATTCTTTTACACGTGAACGAGGACGATGAGATAAATTTCTCAATTGTTGGATTTTAGGGGATTCTGCCTCACTGTACACCTTCTTATACACCATATGCAAACAAATTACGGTTCTTTTTTTCAAACAATCTTTTGTATTTTCAAACAATAAATAGTTCAAATGGGACTAAAAATACATACTTGGTAATTCATAAACCACGTTGGAAAATTTTCATGAATATAGGCAGAAGAGTCTTGTTCGCTTGTGGGCTTAGTTAACAAGAATGCATTGATTAAGTCATTATCAAACAAATGATTATGAGTAGTTGTGGATAAAAGAAATTGAAAGTGGTCAAAATGATACACACGTAATATATGGTGATACTTCGGTATAGTTGATCAACATGTGAACGTGAGCTGACTTGAACTCTTCTCCCGTTAACCAGTGAGTCAACTACTTTCCAGCATGACGACCAGGAAAGCCAAATACTGATAAGGCTAGCTGGTGTCTTTCACTTTCAATTTCTATTTCATTCCTATTATTTTTTGGTGTTAACATGAAGTTCGTAAAATAATGGGAACAGAAATGGATTGTTTCACAGTGTAAGTAAGTTGCACAAATAGATTTTTCAACCCTGGCCGTATTTTTCACCAATCGTTTTGAGTCACCCATAAATCTATAAAATAACAAAGTTGATCAAAATTGATACATTTAACCCTTCAAATGAATATTTATATTAAAGAATATTTTATTATATTACCTTTCAAATGGATACGTCCATCTATATTGAACTAGTTCACCAAGCCTAGTTTCATGTGCTAGATGCACTGGGAGATGCTCCATAGAATCAAAGAAAGCAGGAGAAAATATTCTCTTCAACTTACAAAGAATGACTGGTATGTTCTACTCCATCTTTATAAGATCATCCTCTCTCAATGTTGCAGAACACAAATCATTAAAAAATTGGCTGAGTTCAGTAAGTGGATTTAAAACATTGATGGCAAGGAACTAAATGCAATAGGAAGCAAACTCTCCATGAATACATGACAATCATGGCTCTTCATCCCAATCACGGTTCCTTTGTTCACATCGACATATCTTGCCAAATTAGAAGAATAACCGTCTGGCATCCGAAGTTCTTTTATCCACTGACAAATTGACTTAGCTTCCTCAGCAGTTAAAGAGTAACAGGCTTTGGGTTTCAGGGTTTTTCCATCCGATCGAGTCGTCAAATGCAAGTCCTTTCGCTTACAGTAAAGTGGTAAGTCTAGTCTGGCCTTATCATTGTCCTTCGTTTTTCCTCTGATGTTCATCACTGTGAGAAAAATATTGTCAAAAAAGTTCTTCTCAATGTGTATAACACCAAGGTTGTGTCTCAATAAATTATCTTTACAATGTGATAGATCCCAAAAAATACTTCTTTTTGTCCAATTATGCCATTGTTCATATCCTTCAATTTGATGCAAACATTCTCTGCAATATTGGAATAATTAACAAATAAAACATTGCCTTAACTGGAACTGGTTTTTTTCTACTCTTCCCATTATCAGTGTGTGAAATATACCTTAGCTCACCACAAAATTTGCATTCAACCAGCGCGCCATCGTTTTTACCGAATTCATTGTCGTAATATAACATACGCTCTTTCACACAACAATCAATCCTTTTAGCTTCCAACCCCAACTTGAACGCTAAGCTTTTAGCCTCATAATAACTTTTTGGCAAACCATCTCTGATAGGTGACGAGTCTAACATAATTTTTGTTACGAGATCCAAGCACACATCGGTAGCACCACAGTTGGACTTAAGAGCTAAAAGCCTCACACACATTGATAATTTAGAGTCTGCAGACCCTTCAAACGACGACTTATTTGTTTCTAACAAGAGATTATAAAATTTTTGTGCTGTCTCATTTGGAAGTTCATCTGTGGCATCATACTGTTGCTCCTCGAATGATACGTTGACCCCCAAGGCATCACAAACCATATCTTGTATCAATTCAATCTGCTCACCATATCCCGTATCTACGCAACTGCTTGAAGCACCTGTGCAATTATCGCCAACCCCTAAATCAACCCGAGGTGACTCTTCACCATGTCTAGTCCAAATCCAGTAATTAGGCCTAAATCTAACTGAATACAGGTGATGCATGACCTCACCTAGGCTCTTAATCCTTCTACAATCGCATTTAAGGCACGGGCATTTAATCCTTCCATTAGTTATGAAATATTCATGTGCCATTACGGCTTTGACAAAGTCATCAACCCCAGCGCAAAAATATTGTTTCAAACCCCCTCTCCCTGGATACAACCTATCGTACATCCAACTACGATTCGAAGGAAAAAAATTCCATCTTCTGCATGTTAACAAAATGACAATTTAGCAGCACGACTTTCTTAGAACCGCTCTCTTTCTTTAAATGGTATGACCTTATCCCATTCGAGAATTTTTTTTTCCAGAACTCGTATAATAGTCTTTCCTTAATTCTCATCTCCTATACTTTGACAAAATTTCGGCAGCATTTCCCATTGGTCTCTGAGTACACTAAATGATCGCAGTTATGAATACTACTATCATTTATGCACCCAGAGAACAAAAGGAAATGAATCGAACCGAAATTTTATCAAATATAAAGATACGAGAATTAAGCAACAACTATTATACAAGTAAAGAAAAAGTTTTTTCTCAAACTGTCCTATTTGGACAATCAAGGTTCAATATACAATGAACCTGTGGTACCCTAAAAGAGTACATGCACTCAATAATATATTGAACCTCAAACGAAAAGCTAAGGTTTTTCTCCGACACTAATAACAAGCATAGAAATAAAACGCCATAAACACATTCATAACTAATCCTAAGTTTCTTTGTAAATCGTCCTCTGGTACTCCTTGCCCTTCTCATAGCATGCTGATGTCTAGGGGATTGTACCCTCTGATACCACGCCATAAACACATTCATAACTAATCCTAAGTTCCTTTTAGTTCGTTAAACACGTTATGACCACAAAATCAAGATTCCTAGATTTGTGTAGAAAACTATATAACTTGGGTACTCATCTTCCCCAAGGTTCCAGCACGGCAATATTACGACTACGACAATTCTTCCCATTCCTCAATTGTGCAAAACGAAAGTAATTCACATTTACCCAAAGCTCAACCAGACAAGGTATCTCATATAGTCATAACATCATTCACATATCCTTCATCGGTCACTCTCAACATTGATTTTTCAATTCAACAACAATCACAATCATGTCATCAGAATTACGACCATTACGACTTGTACGAAAACAGTACAAAACTCAAAGGAAGGAAACAACCATTAGGTCACCCCTTCACTAACATATATGCATATATCACAGTCACTACATCATTCATCCATATATTTTCACATAAATCCTAAGTAGTACATGCATATATAATTCATGTCATATTTTCACATAATTCCTAGATCATACATACTAAGACTAATTACAGATTAAAGCACGATAAATCCTAGATCATACATACTAGAGTACCATAATTACATACAATTTAATTGCATATCACAAAATACACTGTAATTACATACAATTCAATAATACCACTATTTAAAGCATGAAATCACTAATAACAAAATAATCTATAACATACAATTTAAAGCACGAACTCACTAACCACAAAATATGTCAGTGAGAGAGAAAGAGAGAGACACCGCGGTGGTGGCGGCGGTGGATGGTGCAATGGAGGAGTAGTGGAGGTACAGGCGGTGGTGGCAGCTGTGTTAGCAACTGGGATAAAAATTAGCACACATAAATTACTTCATTTCAAACTCAATTTTAACCAAAATCAATTTTGCAAAATCAATCTCATCTAAAATCAAGTTTACAATCACTCATCCAACCGCATACTAAACCCGCAATGTACTCCATCAAATCAATCAATTTCATGAAAAATAAAAATACTTCTTAACTTACAATTCCGAAGCGATATAATCATCACTAACTAAATTTTACAGCCTAATCCACAATATACCCCATTAAATCATTCAATCACATGATAAATTGGGCACCAACTATGCAACTGATATTTAGGGCTGTAATAACTAGTGCCAACAAACAAAAAAACAGCACAATAGACTTAAATCACTATTTCATCTTCCTTGTTAAAGGTCTCAATCATGCACACCCAATTGGCAGTGCTGATTTGGGCACTTTTAGAAGCACAACTCAAAAGTACAATGACCATAACAAAAAAGTTATAATCCGTAGTCAAAATCCCAAAGTAATTAATGCATAAATGTTAAATTTCAATTATAATAGAAGTGACTTTCAAGACATGGAGACAATGCTAAAAATGACAAGCTATCGGATATGACACATAAGTAAAAGGCAAGGCCACTAGGGGGATGTAAAATAGATACTTATAAAAGCAAGATAATCACTACCCACTTTGGATGAGGAGGACCTGATGGTTCAACAGATGCAGGTGGGGATAAAAATCTCACTGCATACGACATTCTAATTATAGGTAATAATTTAGAAAATACGACTAATTTAATGAAGATTTAATTACCAAGATTACAACCTAGACATAAGTCATGGTCTGCCTTGCCATTCACAATCAGTTGTTGCACATATTTTAAAAAATTATGGTCGTCAAAAGTCAAACCTTACACAACTCAAATGAGGATCAAAATGTGTACCAAAATTTCAAAAAAGATATTGAAACAGTCCCCATCCAAGTCTATCTATATCTTACCTTTGAACTTGTTTGACTAAATCAGAGATCTTCTTGCCGTGAGACAAAGACGCGGTGGAGGACATCGGAAATGCGGTGGAGGGCATGGTGGTGGCGGCGGCACTGGGGAGTTAGGTGCTTTAGGAGATGGTGATTTGGCACTCGCTGCAAGGGTGAGGGAGGACGGCGTGGTGGTGGCGGACGTCGCGGTAGAGGATGGAGGCAGGGGTGGTGGTGGTGGCGGCGCTTTAAGAGGAGAGGGAGGACGAAAGAAAGAGAGGAAAGAAGAGAAGACAGAACGTGAAACTGGGAATAGGGGAGAAGGGTCATCCTCTGGTTGTATACGGAGCTTACCGACGGCCTAAACCTGTCGGTAAACTCAACGGTCTGACACGGCATTACCGACAGCCATGTTTCAAATATCGACGGGCTAGGCCGTTGGTATTTGAAAAATAAGCGGGAACAAAAAATGTGGTAAATTTACCGACGGACTTAGGCCGCCAAAAAATACAGTCTTGGGCACACCGAAGATCTATTACCAACGGTCAGCACCCGTCGCCAAAAAAATCGCCTTTTTCGACGGCTTCAACCGCCGATTTTTTAGCGACAGGTTGTGACTGTCGGTAATAGGCCATCGATATGCCCACTTTTTCTTGTAGTGCTACGTGCAGTTCCTATAATCTCGAACCTAATCCGGACGTACAAGTCAGAGGTGGTTTTCTTGTACGAGACTCTTGTACATGCTAAGAGGATTGAGGAGGTGAGGAGGTTGATTGGTTTTGATAATTGTTTTGCAGTGGATAGGGAAGGGGCGTAGCAGTCTCTTGGAGGGGCTCCATTAATTGTGTTATAATGGGTTACTCGTTGGCCACATTAATACGGAGCTGGAGGAGGAGGATAAGGGGAGATGGAGGATCATTGGGTTCTATGGGTTTCCGATTAGGTCTCATCATCGTGAATCTTGGTCTCTTCTCCATATAATTGCAAGCTCGTTTTTGCTAACTTGGTGTGTGTTGGGTGACTTCAACTATTTACTTTCATTCGATTATAAGGTTGGATAGGTAGACCACCCGACCTATTTGATGAGTGGTTTTAGGGAAGCTGTCTCTGGTGTGGGCCTTGTTGATATTCAACTTAAAGGATACCCCTTTACTTGGAGTTATGGAAAGGGGATGAATAGGGAAATTAAGAAACGTTTGGATAGAGTAATATCGACTTTAGATTAACTATCTATGTTTCCTCAATCTCAACTGTTGAATCTGATTGCCTCTATATCAGACCACACTCTTCTTTTGTTGAAGCGTAGGCTGGTTGTTGCTCCTGTGGGTCGTAAAAAGTTTTGGTTTGAGAACCATTGGTTCGAGGAGGAAGAGATCTAGGAGACGGTGCAGGCGGGGTGGCTTAGGGTTGTGCGGGGATGTGGAGAGTAGGTGGGGGGTCTGCAGAGAATTTACTAAGCTGGAGCAGAAAGTTTTGCACTCGGTTTAAAGATGAGATCGATCATTGTCGCAAGTCACTTCTGGATCTTCAAAGCAGGCGTGACGAGCAAGGTGTGGCTCAATTTAATGCTATAAGGGACTAGATGACCAAATTGATAGTTCAAGAGGATAAATGTAACAACCCAACTTTTGGAACACTACTAATCTAATATTTCTTTTAAAAGTTAAAATATTTTTGGAAACGAAATACTCTGCCTTACATGGTTTTCTAAAAATGTGGGTCTAATTTTTTTTTTTTCAAACTTCTTTCAAAATTACAATCAGAGTACTATAGCATTTTTGAAACGTGATGTACAACTAAAATAGAATAACCAGAATCACAAAACCATGCAAACAAATATGTATAAACATTTATTCGATATTGATACGAGTTTTCAAAGGATTCATTGTACAAAATACAACTCGATGAAATATACCAAAGACTCCTATAGCTGGTTAGCCCTACAATTTTTACTGTATCCCACAGCAAGTCTCATGACTATGACTCCAAAAATAAATCCGTGTCAAATCCTCCTCCGCATCTCCTGCCGCCCTTCCATGACAACCGCTCTCCAACTTGCACCATTATCTGGAGTGACATCCTATGAGAATGCCCATGTATATAGAAAGGTTCATCTTCCGATAATAAACATATATAATAATCGCAGTTCATATATATGCAGAAGAAAATCTAACAACAAACCATAATCAATCACAACATGTCAACACACCAATCATTTAGCACAATAAATCATTTAGCACGATAAGGATGTACCACTTATCCCTGTTAGTCTACATGCCAATGCGGATAATTCAAAAGCCTCCAACAAGCCCTACCCATACCAATGAGCAATAATGAAAATAAGTTATTTTCCCATACCAATGGGACCACCACGCAGATGTTCTCGCACCACGCAGATGCATTCGCACCACGCAGATGCTTTTAATTACCGTAACATAGATTCTTTGGCACCATGCATATGCTTTTAATTTAAGTCACAACATATCAACAATAACAACTACCAAAACTTAGCCTCATGAGAATTAAAATCAATATTAGCATCTCAACATCAACATCAACATCAAAACATCTTTCCACATAAACACAACACATATAAAACACAACATGGAAGATGCCTTGACCTCAAAGCTTTCCTTCCACGTCAACGTCACAAACACGATCTCAAACCAAAACCACACACGATCTCGACCTCTCCAACCTTAAACCAACAAATACTAAAATTAAGAACAATTCCTAAGCCACTAATACCAGTTATTATGGCCATGGCTCAAAAGCCAAACAAGGGTAGCAAAACTTAAACTCTATACTTCACCATCCACACTCAAAATGAATGAAACAAGATTTAAAACACAGGTTTTAGAAACTCAACACCTAACACAAAAATATTACTTTTAAAATACTCAATCACAAAGGTTAGTATGTAAAGAACTGAAACTTATCATTCCCATGAATGGAAAGCTCATAACTTGATCCTTATCGGATAATTCTTTGTTTCAAATTCTTTTTAACACATACTAGGCTCATCCATTTAAGGAATTCATTGCCCAAAACCTTTAAATCACTAAGTCATAAAAATAAATTTTGAATCTTAAAAAATGCTAACCTTCTAATGAATTAAAAATAAATGATCACTAAGATATCTCTTAGTTCACTTCCAAATAAAGGATCACTAAGATTTCTCTTAGTTCACTTCCAAACAACAATTCACTAAAACTCTTTAAATCTTGAAAGCATAATTTTTAAATCACCAAAACCACTTATTTGTTTTCAGACAACCAAAATCAAACTTATACCTCTTAAAATCTTTTTAGAAACTTATACAACTTTAACTCTAAAATTTTCTAATTTACAGCTCACATAAAATTACTAAAACAAAGTTAAAAACAATGTTTTAAAAACTTTATAACTTATTCAAAATTTTCACAACTTTCTCAAAACTTTTACAACTAAACTTTGAACTTATAAAATCAACTAAAACCATTTTTTTTCAACCAAAGCAAGTATCTAACTTCCAAAATAGATAATTCAAACTACTAACATTTTAGTCAAGTAAAATTTTTAAAAACAACATCAAAAACCCTAAGAAACCTCACGGTTTTGACCCCTAAAAATCAACCAAAATTTTTTCATACGTTCAAACCTTTTCCAACAACAAAATCAACATCAAAACTAAATGTTTTTGCCATAAAATTTCTAAGACTCCACTTTTTTTAAGAAATATAAAGATTTCTTTAAAGTTAGGTGTTTCATGGTCTTAAATCATAAGAACAACACTTAAATCAAACTTCAACTAAATCAAATATTTCCAAAAGCTTTTAAACAACAACAACAACTAAATCATGAAAGAAAACAAGGTTTTAAATTTGAAATTTTCACCCTTTTTTCTTAAATAAGGTCACGGCTTTCAAGCTACCCAAAAAGGAGAAAATTTTCAATTTTGCTTAACCAAATCATCAACAACAAGAACAACAACTAGAACAACAACAAAAACAACTACCATTTAACTAAGAAATCAAAGAAATTTTTCTCCAAAACTCTCTCCTTATGTCATGGCTTTAGGAGCTCATGAGGAGAGCAAAAAATTAGCATTTGGTGTCACCAAAATCATCATCATCATCTATGTGAAAATTAGAAGCAAAAGGGAACAAAATCTCACCCAAAACTCTTCAAAAATGCTCACAGTTTTTGGAGCTGAGAACAAGGGAGAAAAACTTGATCAAATCTCACACTCATACTCATATCCTAACACAATTGGTAGCAAGAAAATACAAGAAAATTGGTGCCAAAAGGGAGGGAGTGCTCACGGTTTTTGCCTAAAGGAAAGGGAGAAAACTTTGCTCTCCAAAACACCATAAACATAACTTTTTTCAAGCAAAGGAAGAAATGAAAATGGACACAAAAAAGGGAGGTGATGGCGGTCCAAAAGAGGAGCGTTACTGATCTAGTATTTCTTTTAAAAGTTAAAATACTTTTGAAAATGAAATATTAGATCAGTAGCGCTCCGAAAGTCGGGATGTTACAATAAATTCTAGAGCAAAGAGCGAAAGCTTTTTGGCTTCGGGACGGAGATTTAAACATGCAGTTCTTTCATGCAGCAACAACTTGTAGAGCAAAAGTAAACAAGGTGGTGAAACTTTAACATGAAGATCATACGACAACGAAAGATCCAGACCAAATAAAACTAGTAGCTAAGCAATACTTTGAGAATTTATTCAAGCACCGTGAGAGTCAGTACACTACAGTCTTGGAGGCTGTGGGACCGAGAGTCACTAATGAGGACAATGAAGTCTTGCTGCGGCCTTTCACTAGGGTGGAGTTCTATGAGGCTCTTCAACAGATGCATTCGGACAAGGCTCCGGGGCCTGATGGTTTCAACCCTACATTTTATAAGCGCTTTTGGGACCTGTGTGGTGATGAGATTTTTAATATTTGTTGCAATTGGCTTGAGAGAGGTTATTTTCCTGGATCTATTAATCATACCAATATTGCTCTTATCCCGAAAATTGATAATCCCGCCTCTATGAAGGATATTGGAGGCCCATATCTCTGTGTAACATTATTTATAAGCTGTTGTCGAAGGTACTAGCTAATCGGCTCAAATTTATTCTTGATAAGTGTATTTCCACTGTCCAATCCGCTTTTGTCCCGACACGTTCTATTCTGGATAATGCTATGGTTGCCATAAAAATTATTCATTATATGAAGAGTAAGATGAAAGAAAAACTGGGAGATGTTGTCCTTAAAATTGATATGAGTAAGGTGTATGATAGGATGGATTGGGGTATCTCAAAGCCATCATGAGAAGGTTGGATTTTGCTGATAGGTGGGTGGATTGGATTATGTTGTGTGTGGAGTAGGTGTAATATTCAGTGGTAGTAAATCAAGAGCTAGTAGGTCCTATTTATCCTGGGAGGGGTCTTCATCAAAGGGATCCTTTGTCCCCTTATTTATTCATCCTTTTCTAAGGGGGCTTACCAAGTTTAATTAATCAAGTGGAAGGACAAGGTGATCTTCATGGGGTTAAGATTTGTCGGGGAGCACCCATAATTACTCATTTTCTTTTTGCAGATGACTGTTTTCCCTTTTTTTTTTTAGAACCTCCTTGCAATAAGCTACAACTTTGAAAAACATTTTGAAGACTTATGAGGATGCATCGGGTCAACAAATTAACTACCAAAAATTTGAATTTTTTTACAGTAGGAATGTGAAGGAGGAGGATAGGAGAGTTATTGCTGATCTACTAGATGTGCAGGTGTGCTTGGAGACCAATAAATACTTGGGATTGCACTCAATGATTGGTAGAAGTAAAAAGGCAATTTTTAAATTTATCAAAGATAGGGTGTGGAGAAAAATTAATTCTTGGGGGGGGGGGACGGTCACTTTCCAAGGCTAGTATAGAGGTAATGATTAAGGCAGTTGCAATCTATTCCCACATGCTTCATGAGTATTTTCCTTTTGCCATCCTCGTTGGGTGATGAAAGTGAGAAGCTTATGAACTCCTTTTGGTTGGGGGTGGAGAGAGGAACAAAGGTATCAAGTGGCTGACATGGGATAAATTAGCAATGAGTAAAAGTGATGGTGGCATGGGGTTTAGAAGTCTCTATGTGTTCAATATTGCCTTTCTAGGAAAACAAGGGTGGAAGTTGATGACCCAAATGTACATGCTTGTTTGAAAACTATTCAAAGCTAAATATTGTCTGAGATGCAATTTCTTGGATGCAAAGAAGGGAAGTAATGCTAGTTATGTGTGGAGGAGCATATAGGAGACTAGGGTGGTGTTAAAAGCAGGAATGAGTTAGAGGATCGAGACTGGGGAACATATTAATGTTTTCCAAGATGTTTGGACACATAATAGGCGGGTGTTGCAACCAATGGTCAATATGCCGGGGGAAGATATGTGTGTACGCGACCTACTGCTCCCAAATTCTAAATGTTGGGATGCAAATTGAGTGCGCGCTATGTTCTCTATGGATGAAGCATTAGCTGTGTTAAATACTCCAATGCTTGAGGTGATTGCAAATGACTCCTATGTGTGGTGGCCTGATAGTAAGGGAGTTTACACAGTGCAATCATCATACAAGTTGTGCCTTGAGACCATAATTAACACATCACCATTGAAAGAGGAGGGAGACTGTAGTGACTTGTGCAGTATTAAGGTACCACCCAAGGTCAAGAACTTCCTATGGAGGGCTTGTAGAGATGTTATCCCTACCCGTGTCAAGCTTCAATCGTGTGGGGTAAACTGTTGCTCTACTTGTTCGTGGTGTGTGGTGGAGGCGGGTCTTGTTGTCATGTGATGTTCCAATGCCAACGTATTGAGAGTAGCTGGAGGAGGGTGCAATTGTGGGACTGTGTGGTTCAGGAGCTAAATGCAAACTTGGACTTCAAATCTATATTTTTCTGAGTTCTTGCTCAGCTCTCAGCGAAGGAGAAGCAGATCTTTGCCATGACTTTGTGGAGCATCTGGCGTGGGAGGAATCAGAAAGTTTGGGAAGGGGTTGATGAAAACTCAGCAACTATTGTGAGCTGTGGACAATCTATACTTCAAGATTAGTCTAGTGCGACGTTGGGTTTGCCGCAGCCAAGTGAGAACCGCGAGGGGGTGTGCAAGTGGAGTAAACCTCCTATGGGTTTTGTGAAGTGCAATGTTGATGTCTCCTTCTCTTCAGAGTATAATCGTGTGGGGATTGAGTTGTACCTAAGAGATGAATTTGGCTTATTTATGGGAGCCAAAACAATGTGGTTTCAACCAGGGTTGGATGTGAAGCTGGGGGAGGCGTATGGTCTATTGCATGCGCTGGCTTGGATGAAGGAGCTTGGGGTGGACAACGTCATATTTGAGTTGGACTCAAAGCTGGTAGTTGATAGGGTCAAATTCCAGGTTGGTGACTCTACTGAATTTGGTGCTGTTATTTTGAAGTGTAGACGGGTTCTTTCTAATTATTTTTGCAACTCTCATGTAGAGTTCTCTGAGAGACAAGCCAACATGGTTGCTCGTAGCTTAGCAAAGGCGGCCATATTTAATGTTTGTTCTCAAGTTTTTTATGATTTGGCAACATGTATTGAATCGACTTTTATGGTCAAAAAAATAATAATTGGGATAGTAAGTATTTGGTATTTTATTTTAAAAATTAACAAATAATTTTAAAATAATATTCAGTCCTAAACCTTAGAACCTTCCCTATATATATATATATATCACATACGCGTGCATTTTAGTAGCCAAAACTTGCAAATAAGAGAAGTGGAACCAGCAAGCCATATTGTCCCCCAAACGTGCCTGCAACACAAACATGAACCGGTAACCTTTACTGCCAGCAGATGCGAACATTCGTCAACACCGCGAGCACTAGCAAACCAGTCACCACGTTCTTCATACCGGGCCACCAGCCCTTGCAAGTCTCCTACAAGCATTTATGACTCTCCAACACATACATGTTGCTGTCGGGCTTTTTTTACCAAGTGTTTTTATATGTGGCTCTATGAATTTGTGTTGAATATGCACTTGACTTTGCCTTTCTCCTTTCCTTATGTGCTTGCAGACTTGTTGCAGCCTTTGTTGTGATTATGGAAATCCTCTTAGAGAGTATTCTGTTTTGGGGTTAATTAGGTTTAGGTGATTAGCAAGATCCTGGGTTTAGGACGTGATTAATAAATAATAATGGATTTTGGACTCGGGTTGTAAATAGCCTTTATTGTAGATTACACAAATATTTGGAGAACAGTTTGGAAAAGAGAAGTTAATTGGACTGCCGACATGATCTCCTCCTTATTATCACTTGAAACAATTAGTCACAAGACGTTGTAACTTAAATTTAAGGTTAAATTATACTTTTAGTCCCTTATGTTTATTTTAGGTTTCGATTTGGCCCCTCATATATTATTTGATCCGAATTGGTCCCTTATGTTGCAAACGTTATGTCAACATGGTCCTTCCGTTACTACCGCTGTGAATGTTAGCTTATGTGACAGTTAACTAGTGATCTGGCAGCTGAGTTGGCACGTAGAGGACCAAATTGAAACAAAAAAAAATAAAATAAGGGACCAAATCGACTAATGAGTATTTTTCTCCAAAATGATGAATGGGATTTCTGGGTTGGTAATTTTTTATTTATATCAGATTTCAAACACAATTGGTTTTTTATATATCAGATTTTTTTGTAAAAATGGATGAATGTAATCTTGAATGACTCTTCTTCAGTTTCATTTTACCAAAATGTAAAAAAGCATTGGTCCTGTTATTAACAAAATACGCCATTCCACTACTCACAAGACCATCTACTGTCACCCTTTTTAGTTGTTAAGTTGCGGCAGCCTTCCAAGAAAAATGGCACAACTTCTTCCTCCTCCTCTGTTTTTTGCATTGGCATCTAAGCAGCACCCTATTTCTCTCAAATTTGTACTACTCCATCCCTCTCTCATTGTTACTTGTATTTTCCGGGATTCTTTTGGATTTGCAGGATATTGCTATGAGGATTATGGAATGAAGATTAAAGCCTGTATATTTGAAGAAAATCCAGAACCCTAGTTCATCATTTTTTGAGAAGAAGACTCATTAGTCGATTTGGTCCCTTATCTTATTTTTTTTGTTTCAATTTGGTCCCCTATATGCCAACTAAGCTGCCAGATCACCATTTAACTGCCACATAAGCTGAACCAAACTGAAACATAAAATAAACATAAGAGACTAAAAGTATAATTTAGCCTATTTAATTAGGATTTAGTTGTTTCCTTGTATCTTTTTATACATCTCATGTACAACTACAATTATTTTTCTTTCACTACTTTCTATATGGTATATATGAGCATGTAGCATAATAGCTCCATCCTGTTAAATAGGTTTGGGTCTCACTCCCAAAAGCTAGCTTGTTGCAGGAGGGGTCCAACCACATATATATATTGCACAGCCCAGGTAACCTGGCAATCTGAGACTCAAATACAACTTCAATACCCACCTCACGCACAGCGTGTGCCTGAGTCCAATTTCCACAGCTTGCCTGCAAAATCCGGCTCTAATACCATGTTAAATGAGCTTGTGTACTCACTCCCAAAAGCTAACTTGTAGGAGGAGGGGTCCAACCACTTATATACATTGTACAGCCCGGAAAACCTGGTAATATGGGGCTCAAATGCAACTTCAATACATTCATCCTCCATTTTTCCTCAAGGTTGCTTCCTTATTGAAATCTCCTTGTAAAGCATATGCGATCAAGAATTTCATTAGGAAAGCCAGAGGTAGTTCAAGCTAAAAAATGAATTGATCCGATCATGTATATATCTGAGTACCCCAAGCAAGCTTACTCTGTAAAGTACGATTCTCTCTCTCTAGATCATCCACACATGCATACTCCACAAACATGTTGAGCGAGGATGTATGTATGGTTGTCAATCAAGGTTTTACTACATTCTTGGAGCCTCATCAAATTCGAGCTGTAAAATCACAAGAGTTTTCACCCTTCAAGAAGTTGTTCAAAAACATATCCTAATATACCTACATATAATTTAATGGCAAATCCATTATCAATATTTAATTTTCCCACCCATTAACAAAGAAAATGATAGTAATAGACTAAATGTGTAACTCAAATCATGACCCAACCAAATGTTACCATACCATACGACAGTACTTTACTCAGTCAAGTATTTATGGTGTTTTGTAGTTTACCAAAACAGAACAAAATTAAAACATAACCAATTTTATAAACCTAATACACATATATTGCAGAACAGAGGCAACTCATCCGAAGTTGTGGATTTTGAGGCCAATACCGTGTGCAAATACAAGCTCGTAGACTTGCTTGCAGAATCTATAGTCTAACACATGTTCAAGTTTGCTTGAACTTCTAATTATACCTTTGATTTCTCCAGCATCCACCCAACAGTCTATTCAGGTAAGTTTGCTGGGCTCTATCTTTGAGAAGCTGAATAACTGGATTCATCCTCAGTTGGCCCATCTGATTTTTTTTCCAGTAGATGGCTGGTGGAGTGTGATTCATCTGGTTATAACTGTAATGTATGCTGAAATTCCAATAGTTGGTATTGCAACAGCTAATGGTTAAACATGCTTGGTGCTTCTGTTAGTACTAAATAGAAATTCTTTCATTCGAGAACAATGGCAGACAGGGTGACAAAGGGATTCCAATATTTTTTTGGGTTTGGGATTTGATTCATCAATAAGATAGTAGTACATTGCTGATAAAATTTGTCAAGGGTTAGAACTTAGAATATATGGAACTTGTATAGGGTATAAATGGAAACTAATTAAGAATTCTCTCTTTAACAGCTTCTTTACGAACATATGACTCTTATGAGCCAGCAATTGAATACCTGGCTACTTCAAGTGCCCTTCCTCGACTTCCTCCATTCATAACTACAGTGTTTAATATTAGTGCGCATAAATTAAGAAATATTTAACCGTCACTATTTATAATCTCCTTTAGACAAAAAAACGCATATTAAAAAAAGTAGTTAGTATAATTAAATTTGTCTATAATGTGTATGCTTTTACAAATTTATCCTTCAATCATAATTAATGAATGTCTTGGATTTTTAAACACTCAATTAATTAGGAGTACTTTGGAAAAAAAGTAATTAATGTATCTTGTAATTTGAAAATGGACTTATAATGGGTTACCATTTTTTTCCCCTAAAATGGGCTTATAAATAGTGACGGAGGGAGTATAAAATATTACGCCGTCCGTCCCATAATGAGTGTCACATTTGAAAAAAAAAATTGTCCCAAAATGGGTGTCATATTAGCCTCATTAATTAATTTTTTTCCAGTTCTACCCCTCTTACTCTTTTAAAGTTATGCCTACACAATTTTTTAGAAAAATAACAAGGCTAATTTGTTAAAATAGTCGTTCTCTTTCTTTCATTTATTACTTCTCCTTAATCTGCGTAAAATCTTTTAATGTGACACTCATTGTGGGATGGAGATAGTATTTATATGTGAACTAAATTAAATACCCTTATTTAATCCGCTATTAATAATCTACGAGGAACCTCATGAAAACCAAATGTTATCATTCTATCCATAATCTTTATTTTATTCATTCAAGATAATTATTCACGTAATTTTTAAATAAGGGTATAGCCCCAAAAAAAATAAACATGCTTTGGAAAAAGTAATTAAAAGTGGCAGCAACTTTCTATACTTGCAGTGAATTTATAGATGCTTTGTGGTTATAAACTATCAACAATTGTGTGTTTAGCATCTCCTGCAAGTCACTTACTGTGCTATTAGCTTGGAGTAGTTGTATGATCTTAGTCCTTTATAATTAGACGCATGTGCACTGCTTGTGCTTCTGTACCGTCACTACAACATTTTGTACATAAGACAACACTTTTGTTTGTACCAACATAAAAACCGTTGTAGTAGAGTGCAATAGGTTACATTTATGTATTGTGTTGGCTTAACAAGAGACATTTCAGGTATTTTATACACAACATTTCAAAAATGTTCCGAGAAATGAAATAGAGAACGTTTTTTATTCACTAATTTTTTTATTGTTCAAGCAACATTGTCTGAAACATTCTCTTAAATTTAAAGAACGTTTTTGATAAAAATTTAAAGAACAACATATAAACGTTGCTATGTTTATCAATAATAATAATAATTAATATTTTTTTTAATTATTTTTCTTTTTTGACCAGTTATCCAACCGTTTGAGTTTTTTCTCACCAAAGGCCCAAGTTCTTTTTTCGGCAGTTTTCTTTTAAGTGAAGCTTTTTCCAAGTTCTCACTCATCATCTCTTGTGCTGCAATCACTTTTCAGTTCATCAAGAGTACATCATCGTCTCTTTCTTTCATAGCTTTTCTTTTGGTTTCAAAATTTCACAATAACTTTGCAGCTTAGCTTTGATTTCAACTTGTAACCACAGATTTTCTAGTTCACTTGATAACATCGTTTTAGTGCTTGTGTGTTTAGCTTCAATTAGGGATTTGATTTTTGCATGTTTCAGAATTGGTGTTTCAGATTTGAACTCTCTTAGGGATTTAGCAGTCTCTCATCGGCATATTCTTGCTTGCACCTCTTCTATCGCTGTGCATCTTCAATCACCTTTTTAATCTACCTTATATCTGACATTGTTGGCTTCTATTTATTAATTCGTATATGATTATTTCATTTTAGCTGTTGTGCTATCGATTATTAGTAAAATCTGATTTAGTTTTGTATCCAATTTGCAGAGCATTTTGGTGTGAGCATTTGGACGAATATCAGTGAATGAATTTCAAGCTATCTCATGATACGTTTCCTATCAGCAATAAATTCACCATAAGTTACGTTAGAGAGAGGAGGCCTTGATATTAGATTAGAAACTCTATGTCATATTAATTAGTTCTTGCTTTTTTTTTTCATTTAGTAATTAGATGCAAATGAATCTAACTTCATTTCATGCTAGAGCAGAACCCATCTTAATGATAAATTGTAGTATTTGTGATGAATGGTTTCTTTGGCATCAGATTTTTAACTTTCCCCTCTCAATTTTCACCGAAAGCCTAAAAGTAGTTGGGTCTCATCTTCAGTTATATTAATTTTTCATAAGTTGTAAGTTATAAAACGTCAGTTCTCTATACGTATAACGTTTGAATGTTCATGTTTTGATTAAAACCATGAACCTTATTAAAACCATGCTTTTTAAGAAGTTATAAGATTATAAGATACACAGATACATGATCTCCTTGCTTATGACACACTTCTTACTGCATATTTTCAAGTTCATCTAATAATTGTAAGTTTTGGTGTAGCCTTGCAATCCAGCAGTTGGTGGGCCTGCAAAGTCCCAAATTGTTCATGAAGTGGATGTGCTAGGTGGTAAAATAGGGAAGATTGCTTATAGGTAATGTGGAAAACTCATGCTTATTTACTTCTTGTTCTCTAGCATTGTGATTCCCCTAAATTATGTGGATGAAGTTTGGTATAATCATTCATAACTGGCATATATCTTTGATATGAGAATGCTTTATGCTTAGTCTATAAGAATTTGCTATTGTAAAATGATTTACTTAACTATGTTTATTTTTCAACCTCATTGGATGAAAGAAATTATACAGATATTTTTCAGTTTTCACTGCTTATATATTGATTGGACACGATCGCTATGCTCTCACATCCATAATTGTGTTGGATAAAATTGTACTTTCTTAGTCAGCAAGTTTAGTTAGTAGATAATGGTCTTTGTCTGATATATTAATGGCACAATTTTTTTTTTTATAAACTATGCTTTCTGCCATTAGATTCAGCTTCATGTCAATGTTCAAACTATGTGTACTTTATCATTTATGTTAGTCCCTTCAAGTATCTAGATAAGTGGTATATAATACTCTCTCTCTCTCTCTCAATTTATTAGTGCTTTCCACTATAAATTTATATAGCAATTTGAATTCCTTACCTTTTTTATTTGTTCTCTTTAGTAAACTCAATGGATAAAGAATGGATGAAATTTTCGAGAGACAGTCCAGAGTACATGAATGGCGTAAATTTTTTTTCTAAAATATGCTTTAACCAAAGGAAAACCCGCAGGAAGAGAGATTTTGTGCCCTTGTGCTAAATGTCACAATGTTTGTTGGAAAACAAGAAAAGTAATATTTGACCATCTAGTAGGACATGGATTTGAGAAAGGATATGATGATTGGGTTCGTCATGGTGAGGGGTTTAGTCCCATGGATCTTGATGGTGGCATGGATGATGAAGATAATACAATTGATGAAATTGATGGACTATTGAATGAAAGATTTAGAGATGTGGCACAAGAACAATATGGAGTTAATAAGGGTCTTAGTGAAGATGCTATGAAGTTCTATAATCTAATGGAAGAAGGAAACCAAGAGTTGTACCCGGAGTGCAAAAACTTCTCTACATTATCTTTCACCATTCGACTGTGCTTGTTGAAGTGTCTTCATGGTTGGAGCAATGCCTCATTTACTTCTTTCTTAGAGCTGTTGAGAGAAGCTGCGCCTCAATTAAATATTCCTGATTCATTTAATAAACGAGAGGCATGATAAGGGACTTGGGGCTTGATTATAAAAAGATTGATGCATGTCCTAATGATTGCATGCTATATTGGAAAGATCATGAGAATGACACCTCTTGCCATGCTTGTGGTACTTCACGATGTTTTTCTTAGTGTTGTGTATAGTATGTTAATCAAAAAACTATTGTGTATAATATGTTATAGCTACATTTTTTCTTAGTGTTGCCTATATTTGTTAAAAACCGTTGCCAAAAGAATAGGCAATAGCTTAAACTACCACATTTCAAAAACTGTTGTCGTATGTAAAGAGAACATTTTTTTGTTTTAGACCAAGATTTTGAGATGTTGTTGTAGATGAAATATGTTGTAGTGCGTCTATTTTACATCAATAAATTTTTGCTTTAAAAAAAAGTAATTTTTCAAACTTATAATAAATTATAATATACAATAAATGGACAACCTAGTTTAAGGATAGGAGTCCTGCTATATCTGCACTCTCTCACCCTTTTGACTCCATTGCTGAAGGGATAAATCTGTTTCGTTGCTTTCTTTTGTTAGAAGTTCCTGACAACTATCAATGCGTCAATTATATTATGTGGTCCAAAATGAAAAAAATAATAAAATAAATCCTACAACATGCTTTGCAGCTTTGGAAGAACATCTATGGACATACAATATAAGATGCATGCATTGGTAGCTTTGGTTCTTCCCTTGACTCTTGTTACTCCGATAATAGGATAACTAATAATTTTGCCAACATATATATATATATATATATATATATATATATATATATATATATAATGACAATGGTAAATTTTGTTTCCTTCTGCAAGTTAACTTGATATCTGTTTGGGGTGTGAAAGATGTGAAAGAAAAAACCGTTCTCTGTTAGGGTTTGCAGAACGCCTCCAACGGTCGTCCTCATCGATTCTGTTCAGATCCATCGCGTCTTAAACCTCTTCTCCGCCTCAATCGTCGTCCCTTTTCTTCTTTCCTCTACTGATCGTCGCTTCACTCTTCCTCTCAACCTCATCCATCGTCCCCTGTTTCGTCCCCTGTTTCCCTCTTCTGCTGATCGCATGCCCGCTGCCCCAAATCGTCCCATTTCATCTCTCAAGCTTCGTTCGCTCCCTACCCGGTAAGCCCCGTTTCTGCTTCGACCATACCTAACTCCCTTTTTCTGCCTTCTTCGCTGCCCACCATCCCTTGCATGTCGACTCTGCTTCAGCTTCGAGTGTAGATCTGACACCTGGGGTTCGATGGTAATATCTTTTATCTAACTCTCCGCCATGGGTGCTGTTCCTATTGTTGCATGGAGCTTTCTTGCTCCTTTGGAACCGTATCCTCCCGCCAGCCCTTCTCCATCCCAGCCTCTTCATCAGAAAAAATCATTCGCACAGGCGTTAAAAACTATGACCGACATCGCTATAAGCTAACTTCCTCGTCCTTCTTTGAAGGGAGACCAAGTTTCAATCAGGATTTCAGATGACGAATACCAGAAAGGTTTGGACAGCTGCAAGAACAACTTACATGGCTGATTGCTCCTACCTAAGGGTTCACAACCATTAAGAGGGAATGATTTGCGATCAAAGCTTTTGAAACTGTGGAAACCTCTTGGCCAATGGAGGATGACACCACTAGGAAGAGGATTTTATGAATTTAGTTTTTCTTCATTGGAAGATCTTCGAAGTGTATGGGCTGTTGGGACATGGAATCTGCTACCTGGGCTGTTGCGCCTCTCACAATGGTCTCCTGACTTCAAGCCAAGCAATCAGCATCAAACACATACTCTGTGCTGGGTTCGACTGAATGAACTTCCTCAGGAATATTGGTGCACTAAAATGCTGTTTGAGATCGCTGCAGGAATCAGAATACCAATCGCTATTGATAAGGCAATTAAGAATCGCGTTTATGGTCATTTTGCACGTATTTTAATTGATCTTGATATAGCAGGGATGCTACTGGATGAACTATGGGTTGAACGTGAAAGTGCTGCACTTTGTGTTAATGTTGAATATGAGAAGTTGCCTCCTTATTGCCCTCACTATAGAAACATTGGACACGCACTCACCAACTATCATAGGAAGCCCGCAATTGAAAACCAGCCACATAATGAGATACCTGCTCCCAAAAAGAAGGCAACTCAGCAAGTATATGTGCAGCTGCCTTCTAAAAAAATGGTTACTAAATATGTCCCCAAGCATAAGGAAATCATTAATGTGAACTCTGAAGATGTTCCAGGCAAGGATACAACAGCTGAGAAAGAAAAGGATATGCCCTATATAAATAACAAATCTGATTTAGCAAGGAATGAGGAGGAATCATCACGGAATCCGGAAGCTGCCTTCAATCCAAATTCTATTCAGGTTCAGCGTGTTGTAGTTAACATGCCTGCATTGGTTGGTGTCTCTAATGCACCACTCACCGGAACTGAGACTGGTCGTGAGAACCCTTTGTTGGGTTTCACTCAGAATCATGAGGTTTTGTAGGGTCAATCTTTAAATGTTGGTTTGATTGCTTGACAAATCTTCATCACATGAATATTTATATAGCTAAAGTTGAGTTTTGCCTGATGAATGAAGAACTTTTGAAGTCATTTATGTGCTTAAATTGATAAATTCATTGGTTCTCCTTGTTTGTTCCCGAATCTATAGTGTGCAGTGTTATGCTGGGTCTTTATCTTTGTTTTTCATAGGAATTCGAGCACGATCGTTGAGCAAAAATGCCAAGAGGGGGGAGATCAAGGAGCAAAGACCAAAAGAGCAAAGCCCTTCACAATACACCAAGATTCTGCTCAAAATAAATATTCCTGTGCGCTTGAAGAGCACCTGAAGAGCAGGAAATCATGCCCTGCTGTTAGAATGCGCGTGAAGGGCACCTTAAGAGCAACCTGCGCGCGGAATTTCTACTGTTTCTGTCTCTCCACGCGCGAAGAGCATTTGGAGCGCGTTTGGAGAGCAAAAAATCCTGTCTTTCTATTTCAGCACGCTTAGAACGCGCGTGGAGCGCACTTGGCGCGCACCTATTGCGTAGTATTAGTTAAATATCGCGTTTTTCAGAAACAGAACCACTTTTTGGACGTGGAAAAAACCTAAAAACACCGTGGGGAACCAGGGAGCTACTGAGGGATTCACTTTTCTCCATCTCCAAGGAGGATTCAAGCTTGGGAATAAGGTTTTGAATCATCCATGGAATCTTCTTCTTCCATTTATCAATTTTTCTGTTTTTCTCTTTTATTTTCTATGAGTAGCTAAATTCCTTAGGCTAGGGAAGATGAACCTTGTGGAAACTCTTAAGTAGTTATTTTACTTATATCAATGCAAGTTTATTTCAGTTATGATTGAGCCTTCAATTCTATTCTTAATGCCTTTTGGTAACTGATCGCTACCAAGTCGATTTTGGGTTATACTCACGATTGGGAAATTGGGGTTATGAACTTGAACTGAATTGTTGGTCTTGTTTAGGAGAATTATAGGAATATAACCTTATGAGCATGTGTTCTTATGAATCATTAGTCTTATTGCTTAATCTAGCTTTAATTCACCTAAGGGATTAGGGGGTTTTAGTTAAAGTAAAGGGTTTATGAGGCAATGAATTGTCCTTAAACTAATTTCGTTGATTCGAACTTCAATTATATCGAATAACTTGCGTTGGTTGTAAATTGATTGCATAAGAGTGGAAGCAAGAGGATTCGATCCCTAGTCGCTTTTAATTCTCCTTAAAATCCAAATTTTTGTTTAGTTGTTTACTGTTTTTGTCTTTTGATATAACTCACAAATATTTCAAACACATCACTTGGTTCAATAGTTCAAATTATTACAAGTTTGTTAAGTTAAATAATTAGTTACAATCCCTGTGGATTCGATCTTTTTATTACTCGACGACGAAATCATACACTTGCGAATTTGCCTAACAAGTTTTTGGCGCCGTTGCCGGGATTGTTGAATTGATTTTTAACACGGCAAACGAGTACTTTTTGAACAATTTTTTATTTTTTTTGTTTTTATTTTCTGTTTATAAAAAAAAATATTGTTATAATTGTTGGAGTGCTACTTACATTTTCCTTTAGTGTTGTGCATGCGAGGTAAACAAACAGGTGAGCTGTTGTTTGACCCAGAAATAGAAAAGACAGCAAAGGCTAATAGGAAGAAGGCAAGGGAAGCAAGACAACAACAAAATCAAGCCGCTGCTTCTACTTCTCTCATTACAACTCTAGTAGTAATGGGGGACGTGCCACCACCACCGCGCACCTTGTGCGATTTTGGGAGAAGGAACAATCCAAGGGGTGTCATCGCCTACCAACTAGAGGAAGCAAATGCTTTTGAGATCAGACCATCCCTGTTGAATACTCTCAAGCAAAACCAATTCGCTGGGGATGAAATTGAAGACCCAAATCAGCACTTGGTAAATTTCTATGAAATCTGTGGCACCTTCATGCTGAATGGAGTGACAGAAGGGGCCAAGAAACTAAGGCTTTTTCCTTTTACCCTACGAGATAGAGCAAGAGATTGGCTGCACACTTTGCCTACAGGAAGCATCACTACTTGGGATGATTTGGAGGATAAATTTATGAACAAATTTTTTCCACCCTCCAAGTTCATCAAAAGAAGAGGTGAAATTCATGGGTTCCAGCAGAACCATATTGAAAATCTGTATGAGGCTTGGGAGAGATTCAAGCTTCTTCTGAAAAGATGTCCCGACCATGGGTATGATGAGTTTAATCAGATGCAGATGTTTTGCAATGGGTTGAGGCTAAATACAAGAATGATGCTGGATGCCTCAGCTGGAGGTACAATTAACAGTAAAACAGCTGGAGAAGCAAGAACTTTAGTAGAGCAAATGGCTTCCAATGAGCAGTTGTGTCAAAATGATAGAGGAACACATGGTAGAAGAGGACTCCTTGAGCTAGAAACACAAGATGCACTCTTAGCTCAAAATAAAATTGGTCTCTCAACAATTGGAAGCTATCACCAAGGAGCTTAAAGCGCTGAAAACGGGAGCCCCTATCCCCGCTCAGGTGAACCAGTTGAACAGGAACTTGAGATGTGACTTTTGTCAAGGACCTCATGTGTAACACGCGTATTTTTACGGTACGTTAGTTAACGTTATTTAGTGTATTTCTGTCGTATTTACGCTATAATAAAGCGAATTCTTGCAAACTTTCAGCTTTTGATAGATGCTTGCTTGTTGTTTTGTCTTCACTCTTCATGGGTATTTATAGCCAGTATCCATTTATTTCGTCCTTATTGAGGTTACGTTGTACTATTTGATGATTGCTCTGGCGATTGTACTATGTACTATGGTGACTCTGCATTCTTCTAAAAATATCCTTTCTTTGTGATGAGGCAGCTAAATTTGAATTTGATCCTTTGTTTTTTTTTATAAGCAAAAATTGTATTAATAGAGTACAAGTGGTACTCAAACTCATACACAAAAATCAGACTACAAAGTCTGAATACATCCCACAGGATTGCAACTAGTCTCTAAGAAAGCGTATTAATTAAATCAAGATCAAATTAAATTTGAGAATTAATATTTTATATTAATCCACGGTTTGAAAATCGTTAAAAAATTCTAACGAAATTTCGTCGCGTTTCAAATCGCCGGGCGGTTTTGTCGCAGATAAAATTTTAAATGAACTCCGATTTCGATGAAAATCGAATCGTAACTTGTTGAGACTATTTTTGAATATTTGACATGAATTTTATTATTTATAATTAAATATTTTCACGCGATGAATTAATTTCTCGTTAAATTAATTTTCGCGAGTTTATTGGTAACGCGGTATTTCGTCGCCGTGTTTTAAACAACCCCTAGACTCTAGAATTAGTGAGTAATCATGAGAGATGTGAGATTAGGTGGGTAAGACTAGATGAGGTGGTTAGGTAATAGGTGTCACATAATGTGTGATTTATTTCAAAAAAAAAAATTTACTTTACTTATTTTACATTTTTATCATAATGTGTTAATTTATTTATGTGGATAAAATGTGAACCACTCCCCATTTTTTCAGCACCATTCACGCCACCCCACCTTCTCCAACCTTCCTCTTCATCTTCATCTTCTTTTTTCTTTTCTCTAGAGCAAGACAAGGGTTCCAAGCTTCCATGGTTGATTCCTCCACTTCCTTTGAGCTTTACAACTTGAAGTCTTCATCAAACTTGCTTCAATCCTTCATCTCCACCTAGTTCCTCATCAACTTCACCATTTAAAGTAAGGAAAAAACAGATTTTCTTCCTCCATTTTTCTGTTTGAAATCATGATGTTCACCCCCATTTCATCTCTTGTGATTTTGCTTCCATACTTAGTTTCTTGCTAGGTTTTCTTCTATACTCTATCACCTATATGTCCAACCATTTGAGTAGTAGAAAATCAAATTTTTTTGGCCCTAAAACAGCCCCATAATCAGCGCCCAATAGCCCCCCTTTTGTGTTGATTAATTGTTGTTTTAGTTGTGATTAATTGATGTCTATGTGTTGTTTGTTGGTTTGATTTGTGCAAGAGAAGATGAGACATCCTCAAACCCTCTCATTAAGCTTTAGGGTGAAAACCCTAAGTGTTAAAAAGGGGAAAATGATGTGATTCTCTTTGAATCAAACAATTAGTGATTTGTTGTGTTAATTGTAGTTATATGATGCTTGATTGGGTTAAAAATTGTAATGAGCATGCTTAGTTTATTATTTTTGGGTTTATGTTCATTCTTGAACTAGAGAAAATGTGGGTTCTAGTTGTGGGTCATTGCCTTGAATTGTCTAATTAAATTGTTGGGGTGATTTAATTGATTTTGGAAGTTGTGTGATGCATATTAGAGTTAGAGTTTTTAGTGAGCATGAATAAATTGTTATTTTAAGGTTTTACCTATTCTTGAAACTATAGAAAAATTGGGTTGTGATGTATAACCTTGTGTTCAAGTGTTTACTTAAAATGTTTTAGTTAATTTCAAGGTTTTGAGATAGAGTTGCATGAATAAGTATAGGTGTAGTTTATGTTTTGTAAAACAATTGACTATGGAGGGACTAAGTTGACATGAGAAGTATGATTGGTTTGTTCTAAATTTCTAGCTTTGCTTTGAATGTGATTAAGAGTGTTTGAATAAGAGTTGAAATAGTTGCAAATTTCTTTTGTGAAAGAGGGAATTAAAAGGGGAAAATTATTTTGTAACTCCTCATTGGTTTTGAAAATTTACTTTGAAATGAAAATTGATTTGGAAGGACTTGTCTTAGAATATTGTTTTACAATGAGGGCTTGATGTTAAATTATGTGCTTAAGTATTAGATAACATGTTTAGAATAACTTAAGGCTAGTAAGATAGATATGCATGAGTTAGCATGATTGTAGCTTATGTCTTATGCAAAATTTGGTTTTTGAAGGATTAGAATAGTATGTAGGATTGACCAAGTGGTTCTTTAAATTGCTAACATGATGATGACATGATTCAATATGTGTTAAATAGGAAATTGAAAATAATTTGTCTTTGAAAGGAAAAAGGGTTTAGATATGGTTGTTTGATAGAATCCTTAAAAACTCTTGTTTTTGGAAAGTATTCTAGATTATGCTTGAAGTATGAAAATGGGACTTGAAAATGATTTGGAAATGGTTTGTCACATTTAAAAGGAAAGGTTTTGCAAATTTTTTTTTAAGGAAAAAGGGAGATGGCCGAGAGCCTAAGAGGAGGTTTTGGAAGGAAAAACTATTTTGTGGACTTAGATTTAATACTTGTATGTGATAGGTTTTATGCCTTAGAAATTTTATGGAAAATGATTAATTTCTATGCTTATGCTTAAAGTTTCAAGAAGTAAGATAGTGCTCTAAATGAATATGTGTTAAGGTTTTGAAAACTTATGGAAATGGTTTGGTGTTACTTAAAATGCAAGAAAACTTTTTATTTTCAAAGGTCTTATTCTTTTCAATTAGCTAGTAGTTTAAATGCTTGCTTTTGGTTAGAAAAAAAGGGTTAGGCTTGAGAGCTTAAGTTAGCTAAGAATTGTGCTAAGTTATTTATTTGGTTAGGCTTTGAGTAAATCCGAGATCGTGCGGCGTAGGATCGAGGAACACGTGGACGTGCAGCTTGGGGTTCGGTAAGGGCGCTTCATATTTATACTTATTTCCGTATGTCCTTGTGTAAGGGCAATATTTAGATACGAATTTAATTTCAAGCGTTTACGCGAAGAAGTCTGAGATCCTAAGGGTTCGAAGTGAGGGTCTTGTACCCCTTCGCTTTATTTTTATATATGTTGATTATTTAGTGGGCCTGTCTGCAAGTGGTTAGTAGCTGTCCCCAACCCCCCACACTTGTTTGTACCTCTCTGTCAACTCCATCGAGTTGCAGAGGGATGGATTCCTTGAATTGCGTGTCAAGTATGTAATGTTGTGATATGATTGAGTTATGCATTATTTAATCTGAGATTGAATATATGCTGCGAATTGCGTGTTGCTTGTTGAATTGCTTATGCTGTTTGTATCGTTGAATTGCGTTTCTTCATACAAACTGCTTTTATTGCTTAAGTTGTTGAATTGTGTTTCTTCATATTAAGCATGCTCTTATTATTTGATATGCGGTCGAATAATCTTGCGTATAACTCTGTGAATATCGTATGCGGCGAATTGTTCATCGAGTCTGAGAGCATTGTCGAGTCGTCGAGACGTTTTTGAGCTGTGAGCCAGATAACTGAGGGTGCTAGGTCCCCTTCGTTTATGGTGGATTAGCTAGGCGTCGCAGCGTTAAGGAACCGGGACTGCTTACCTAGGGAGAGCGAGGATCCCAAGGCTACGGCTGGTATGTCAGTTGAAGGATCGGCGTCTGCTTTCCGGAAAAATTGTCGAGTCGAGAGAAAATGAGTCGTGAGATGAGTCATGAGTCGAGTCTTGAGCGAGCATTTTGAATTGAACTTTGTGAACTGTATGCGTTGCTGTTGGTTATTATTCTGTGAATTTGTTATATTTGATTTGTTGAGAAGTTGACCCTTTCCCGTGGTACCTTCGATTCATGATGGCTACCCAGGTGATGGAGAAGAGTATTTCGATACTCGAGATGCGGACTTCATCAGAGATTATCTTCGACTTTCCCGACATTGAGCTACCTACAGCTATGGAGTTTGATCCTATCACCCGCCGCGTGGTCTACACGGGGGATGTTGTGTAGACCTTTAGAGAGGATGGTATGGTTGTGAGGCGGGAGGCGACTAGACGTACCGTGAGCTTCCCGATTAGGACGACGCAGATCATCGAGGCTTGGAGGGCTTCTCAGGGAGAGGAGGCTATGCCAGACTCTTCCTCGTCTCCCGAGGGATCGGCTGACGTCCCTAGAGCGACGGTTCCCAGGCTTTTATCCCGTGGACATGGTCGAGGACCACGGGTGAGATGGACCGCTCGTAAGAGCGTGATTAGGCGTGGATCAGCAGGAGCATCGACTTCCAGGGCGGTTGCTATTCCGAGTTCCCCTCTTGTGGACCGAGTTCCCACCCCACCAGTGGAGCGCCCTGTTTGTTCGGTATGTGGGAGTGCGGTGCTTAGGCGCACGGACTGATGACGATGTGGCTGTGGGAGAGTATGTGCCGAGTGACGTGCCCGAGGATATTCCAGCTGCGGCACCCTTCATCGATTTGACGGGCGAGGATCCGATGGAGGACGAGGAGGAGGAGGATCCATCGGAGGATCTGGGCAGTAGTTTGTAGATGCTGTGCTTTCTGACTGTTGTTGTGTTTCTTTTGTGGATGACTGTAGTATGTCTTTTGTGTATAGTGAGTTGGTGACCAGTTGGGCTGGGTGATGTTTTGCTGTCACAGGGTAGACTGGTGGTTTTCACTTTTGGAGCAGCCCCCTGCGTGGGTGTCTGCCGGGAGTACCCCCAGGGTATGATTTCTCTCTCGAGGGTCTTCATACCATAGGTGTATTTCTTTGCACATTTTCTACTCTGTTATTTTGCACATACTGTATATATATGACTTATGTATTTGTGCATGTATGCTTTATCAGTTTTAGAGTCTTGTGTCCTAGTTGCACCATGTTTCGAAACGCTGTAAGTACTCTGTGTGTGCTTTACGGGCACTATCGTTTAATTTTTTTTTTTACCGTATTTCCTGAAGGACACAAGAGTACCATTTTCAAAAATCTATCTCATACAGGTTTAGTGTTAGCTTTGTAGCGGTCCGGAAACGGGTCGTTACATCATGAGAATGGAGGTTGCGATGCTAAGGGATTTTCGAATGAGCAAGCTAACTACATGGAAAATTTTCAAAAGCAAGGAGGGAATCCTTATTCTGACACCTATAATCCTGGGTGGAAGAATCATCCCAACTTTTCTTGTAAACAGCAAGATAGTCCATCATCAAGCAACCCTCCACAACCTCAAAAGCAAGAGAAGCCAAATCAATTAGAAGAAGCTCTCACTCAATTCATGAAGATGACTCAATCCAACTTCCAGAATATCCATTCCAACTTTCAGACTCATGAGTCTCATTTCAAGAACCAAGAGGCCTCTATAAAAAATCTGGAGAGTCAAATTGGGCAACTCTCAAAGCAACTTGCGGAGCAAACCAAATGTAAGTTTTCTGCTAGCACAATTGATAATTCTAAAAATGAGAACTGTAGTGCAATTACTTTGAGAAGTGGAAAAATCATGTCTGAAGTTGAGGGGAAGAAAAAGAGTGAAAAAAGTGAGGTGGACGGAGTTGAAAATGAGAGCAGTAAAAATAATGAAAAAGAAGAAAAAAGAGAGGTTGAGAAGAAGTCCAACTTAGAAGAAGGAGGCATAGTTATAACTGAACAGGTGCAGGTGGGAAATAAGCCCAAAGTGGTTCCTCCATATAAGAAGCTGCCATATTCTCCCGTGAGCAAGAAAAAGGAGAAGAATGAACAATTCTCTAAGTTCATGGATGTCTTCAAGCGCCTCCAGATCAACATTTCTTTCACAGAAGCTCTTGAGCAAATGCCTTTATATGCCAAATTCATGAAGGAATTGTTGACTAAGAAGAAGAAATTCAAAGAAGATGAGATTGTAGCTTTGACAGAAGAGTGTAGTGCCATCATTCAAAAAAAGCTCCCTCCAAAGCTGAAAGATCCTGGAAGCTTCACAATTCCCTGCACTATTGGGGATTTAAATATTGACAAAGCCCTTTGTGATTTGGGAGCTAGCATCAATTTGATGCCATTATCTATGTTGAAGAGGCTGGGAGGAGGTGAAGTCAAGCCTACAAAAATGACACTATAGCTGGCAGATAGGTCAATCAAATACCCTTATGGAGTTATGGAAGATGTATTGGTAAGGGTTGGCAAATTCCTTTTTCCGGTAGACTTTGTGATCCTTGACATGGAGGAAGACAAGGAAGTCCCTCTTCTTCTTGGAAGACCTTTCCTAGCTACAGGAAGAACCTTGATTGATGTCCAACAAGGTAAATTAATTTTGAGGTTCCAAGATGAGAAAGAGACTTTCAATGTGTTTTGAGGCTATGAGGCATCCCGATGACACCGAAAAGTGCTCTAGAATTGATGTGGTTGGGCAGTCGGTTGGAGAGAATCTTGATCAAGACCGACCTTCCAAATCCTTAGAGAAGGTGACAATGAATTCTATTGAGGAGATGTCTGAAGAGCTGGATGATGGGATGGAAAAATTTTTAGTGCAGGAAAAAGGAAGAAAAGAAAAGAGTAGTTTGCATATGGGCCATGGGAAACAATTCCCAAATTGCAAAATTCCAAAGAAGGCACATGTAGAACCTACTCATTCTTATGAAAAGCGCACCAAACAGGCGAGGGATGACAATGTCCACCCACATAAATTCAAGAGGAGAAAAAGGAGACCAATGCGAAAAAGGGAAATGATTTCCATGCAAGCACTCAGGGCTATGGGTGTGCATCTTCCCAAGGAAGGTGGTGCTTCAATCTTCTTTTCCTCCTTTAAGGAGCCTTGATCGACTCCTTCAAGCGTCAAGCTAGTGAAATTAAAGAAGCACTTCATGGGAGGCAACCCATTGGTGGTGGCGTTAGGCGGCCCACCTTTCTCATTTCAAGTTAGCGGTTGAGTCGAGCGGCTCAACACACGGGTTCTACCTTTCTTTCCCTTCTTTTGCTATTTATTTTATTTTTTATTTTTTTTATGTTGAATTTATTTTCGTTTGTGTGTGAAGTTGATACCGTGCACCCTATGACTGAGATCTTGTTCCTTTATGGAATTCCTTTTCATCTGAGAATTTGTTTGTGAACTGTACTCTTATTGTGTGCATGATGTGTATGATCAAGGAGCTGAATTTTTTTTTGACATGAACCATTTTAAGCGACTTCTTATGCTCAGTAACTTTTGAGAATTTCAGTGGTCATGAATCTTTTCCCATTACAAAAGCAAAATTTGTGAGTGTTTGAGCCTAAACAGAAATTTATTTATTCTTGAGTGCTCTACCATTTGTATGAATTCTTTAGAACTTGACTTAGTTCTTGATTGCTTTTGCATTACATGTGAACACACACACAGATGATTGAGATCTTTATTTTTGTTTGAACAGCTAGAGCCTTTGATTGCCTACCCTTGTGATATTATCCTTTGCTAGCCCTTTTGAGCCTTAAGCCTGTTTGTTGAATTTTAAGCTCAATACAAGCCAATAACTGGAAAAACCAATTATCCCTTTAAATTGGAGTTGAGAGATTGTTTTCTATAAAATTGGTTATTTGGTTGTGAATTAAGTTTGGGGTTGCTTGAGGGCAAGCAACAATCTTAAGTTTGGGGTGGCTACACAAAGCATGTGCATGTAGTCATTTCAGAAAAATAAAATAAAAATAAACAAGCCAGAGGAGAACAACAATAAAAAGATTCAAATTGTTATTTCAAAAAAAAAAAGAGAAAAGAAAAGAAAAATCAAAGTGAGAAAGCAAGAAAAAAGTTCTCCTGTGGTTTGTTGGTACTAAAGTTGAAGGTGATTGGGGGAAGTGTGTGAATTGATACAAGGTATGGATAAGAAATAATAGAGGCATCTCTTAACTCTAATTAAGTTAGCCTAGATCCAAAGAAATATCCTCCCTTACATAAGCCCCATTTTACCCTTTGAAAAGATCTCATAATGTGTGTGGCATTTGTGTGTTTTTGCTTTCTTAGAATTTTGTCAAGCCTATGGTAGATGATTGCATTTGGTGTGAATTAAGTGTAAACAGTACCCTGAGACACTTGAGTGGAGTGAAACACATTATCTGGAAAGGTGTAATGGGAATTGATTTATTGCTCTGAGTAAATAAATTCATTTTAGTTACTTGAGTTGTGATAATTGGAAATCATGAATACAAAAGAGTAGGTGAATTGATTGTGCATAGATTGTCAAATTTTTTTTTACGAAAAGTTCACCTAACTGAATTGGAATTATTTGAAATCCAACCCATGTTTTTATTGAGTTTGCTTGAGGACAAGCAAAGAGCTAAGTTTGGGGTTGTGATAAATCTTCATCACATGAATATTTATATAGCTAAAGTTGAGTTTTGTATGATGAATGAAGAACTTTTGAAGTCATTTATGTGCTTAAATTGATAAATTCGTTGGTTCTCCTTGTTTGTTCCCGAATCTATAGTGTGCAGTGTTATGCTGGGTCTCTATCTTTGTTTTTCACAGGAATTCGAGCACGATCGTTGAGCAAAAATGCCAAGAGGGAGGAGATCAAGGAGCAAAGACCAAAAGAGCAAAGCCCTTCACAATACACCAAGATTCTGCTCAAAATAAATGTTCCTGTGCGCTTGAAGAGCACCTGAAGAGCAGGAAATCATGACCTGCTGTTAGAATGCGCGTGAAGAGCACCTTAAGAGCAACCTGCGCGCGGAATTTCTACTGTTTCTGTCTCTCCATGCGTGAAGAGCATTTGGAGCGCATTTGGAGAGCAAAAAAATCCTGTCTTTCTGTTTCAGCGCGCTTAGAACGCGCGTGGAGCGCACTTGGCGCGCACCTGTTGCGCAGTATCAGTTAAATATCGCGTTTTTCAGAAACGGAACCACTTTTTGGACGTGGAAAAAACCTAAAAACGCCGTGGGGAACCAGGGAGCTACTAAGGGATTCACTTTTCTCCATCTCCAAGGAGGATTCAAGCTTGGGAACAAGGTTTTGAATCATCCATGGAATCTTCTTCTTCCATTTATCAATTTTTCTGTTTTTCTCTTTTGTTTTCTATGAGTAGCTAAATTCCTTAGGCTAGGGAAGATGAACCTTGTGGAAACTCTTATGTAGTTGTTTTACTTATATCAATGCAAGTTTATTTCAGTTATGATTGAGCCTTCAATTCTATTCTTAATGCTTTTTGGTAACTGATCGCTACCGATTCGATTTTGGGTTATACTCACGATTGGAAAATTGGGGTTATGAACTTGAACTGAATTGTTGGTCATGTTTAGGAGGATTATAGGAATATAACCTTATGAGCATGTGTTCTTATGAATCATTAGTCTTATTGCTTAATCTAGCTTTAATTCACCTAAGGGATTAGGGGGTTTTAGTTAAAGTAAAGAGTTTATGAGGTAAGGAATTGTCCTTAAACTAATTTCGTTGATTCGAACTTCAATTATATCGAATAACTTGCGTTGGTTGTAAATTGATTGCATAAGAGTGGAACCAAGAGGATTCGATCCCTAGTCACTTTTAATTCTCCTTAAAATCCAAATTTTTGTTTAGTTGTTTACTGTTTTTGTCTTTTGATATAAGTCACAAATATTTCAAACACATCACTTGGTTCAATAGTTTAAATTATTACAAGTTTGTTAAGTTAAATAATTAGTTACAATCCCTGTGGATTCGATCTTTTTATTACTTGACGACGAAATCGTACACTTGCGAATTTGCCTAATATTGCTCATGGTATTCATGCAGACCAAGGCACATAAGAGGCAAGGAAGGGGGAACAGGTTCACCATGGTGACAATTCTGTTGATGCTACTGTATCTCCAGGTTTGGATTTGAGTCCAACACAAGCTATTCGAGATGTTTTTGGTGCCATTAGCGATTTAGCGTCATCCAGGGTAGCTAACTCTATAGCATCCATGCCGCAAGCTGTTAGTCAGGTTCAATCTGAGCACATGCCGGAGAATTTGAATGGCTAAATTTCCATGCCTTGTCCCCTTAATACCAGTCAAGTTTCTGTTCAAGATCTTAGCTCTTTTTTAGCTGTTGTTCAGAATGATTTTAAAGTTTTATCTGCGTTGTGGACAAAACAAAATGATACAAGTACTTCTAAGGACGAAGAGCAGAATAATGATGATGCTGCTGAGGATGGTTTCACACTGGTGAAGCCAAAATCTAAGAAGCAGTATAACTTGAGACTGAATAGAAGACCTAATTCTAAGTTTACTTAATTCTTATTTATCTTGCATGGGTTTTGGTTTACATCCCCCATGTTTATGTTTTTTGCTTTTTTTTTAATATATTTATGGTGACTTGTCACCTTGCATAAAAAAAAACTTGATATCCGTTTCTCATGTATCCCATGAGACGAGATTACTTTTATAGCAAAATATCTATGTTTCTTATCCCTCAACAGTGATATATTGAGAAATCATTTTATGGCAATTGCCTTTCAGAAATGTCCAAAATAAAAAAAAATTATAATTATGGTATAAATCTTGTTACATATTGAATTCTGAAAAACGTTAATCTACTAATTATTTTACTTAATCTATTGCAGATTTTAAGGGTCCTAATGACAATTTTGGACACGTTTAGTGATTCAAGTTGTTGCTTGCTTTGATCTTTCACAGATCATCTAGCACCGTCTTGTTGGGTGCATCATTGTGAACGACCTTAAAGCCAAGGAATGAGTAATGAAATTAATGAATCACTAGAACGATCAAGTTACTAAAAATGCGCTCCTCTGCATCCAATGGCTTTTGTTAGGTCGGGTGCAAAGGATGCCAGCTTCCTCTAGGCCTAGAACTGGTTCCACGGGGTGGAACAAGTGTACGCATTTAATTCCATAAATTGTACATTGATAGGAATAAACCTATCATTCGTCTTGTAGTTGAGAAGGAATCTCTTATGTGCAAGGTTTGTCCGTTGCATTTTTAGGTAACTTATTGTCTATGGCCATTAAGATTTCGGTTTAAGAGCTGCTGATGAAATTTGGCATGAGAAATAAGTCTTCTTGATATTCAGCTATTGAATAAATTTTGTAACTTTCTACTCGAAGTTTTAAATGTACTTCCTATAAACTCAAATAAAAACAACAAAAAAAAGGTCATATTTGGTGGTTCAAAATACAAGCAAATTTTAACTAATTATTTTATATTATTCATTGATATTATTCCCAAAATACTCTTCAATTAATTTAAATTTTATTTTTTAATAAAATAAAAGTGGAAGTGTTCGTTCTGTTCGTAAAAGTGGAAGTGTTTGGATTTGAGGGAGAGTGTGTGTGGATCCGTGGGAGAGTACACGGGTTGATGACAAGGATGAAGAAACTTAATGAAACTGTGATAATAAGAAGTTGAATATATATCTGATTTAAAAAAAAAAGAGTTGTAACCAAAAAAAAAAGAGAGAGAGAGAGTTGAATATCTATCAACTTTACGCCATAGATTTTTGAAGCAACAGTTGAAATATTTATCCAATTAACTGATCTTTTTTAGGTCCGTAAGCAAGTGAAAAAACATTAATCTTCTGGTCAGATATTTTATTATTTATTCAAATGGATAAAATTTACATCTATATATATAGTGAATAATGTCATTTAGATATTAAATAATATATATAATCTTTAGTGTGTTTGATATATTTGTTGAATTTTTTTACTATGAAAAATTATCACGAATCACGGTTTGTTTTCACTGTAATAAATGATTGTTGTCCCAGAGAAAGCAACCTAGTGATAAAGTGTTGCGAGACATTGGGAGCGCGAGCCCGACCATTTGTACTAAAAAAAAATGATTGTTGAGTTATTTGTTGAAAGTTTTAACTCAAGTAAGACACAGCAACATCAATTAAATACACACAAGGTTTTGTAATGTTTATGATGTTAACTTTTGCAACTCTGTGTCTTTTAATTAAAAATATATAAAAATATTTACTTATATTTTATATTAATATTTTGCATTTTATGTTATTTATTTATAATAATAAACAAGGTTTCCAAAACATGGGACGAGATCAAATGATATCATATGTCAAATTTTAACACTTACATCAATTAATAATTTTTCAATAGAGGACAAAAGTGGCAAGTCCGACCGTTGTATTTAAAGATCTATCTGATAAAATTTCGTACAAATAAAAAATTAATTGATAATTTATCATCATATTTTATTTTAACGGATCAATATATAAAGTATAATTTAAAATACAAGAATATTTTCCTTATTAGATAACATATTTACGAATGTTCAAATTAATTAAATTTTGACATACATGCATGATCAGGTCGACAATATATGGTATGATTCAATGGTTGAATTGATTAATTTCAGATTCTACGTAAAGTTATTAATCAGTATCAGTGTAAAATTTGATATTTGGTATCATTTGATCCTATTCCTAATAACATTAGTCCCGTCTATAATAAAGTACTTCATTTACAAGTTATGCATGAATATGCAAGTCATGTAATTAATCGGTCAAGAGCAAAGAGAGAAGTATACTACGTTTAGGGTGACAAATGGATGGATTGAATAAATTTGGTTTAGATTATAAATTTATAATGGATGGATTAAAAACAATTAATTTATCCATTTGCAATATGTTAAAAATTCATTGAAAAAAATCCAATTTATCTATGATTTAGTTAATAAAAAATAAAAACCATCCAATCCATCCATTAACATTTTTTTTACGGATGAATATCTAATCCATCCATAAAATTTTATTTTCTTTAAAAATATTTTTTGAAATTCAAAAATTATTTTTTCTTCATAAATTAATATTTTTGGAAAACATTTTATAAAGAATTTTGGAAAATTATTTTTTTTAAAAAAATATTATTTTCAGGAAAAAAGGAAAAAAGCATTTTTGGAAAAAAATTATTTTCGGTGAAAAAATATTTTTAGGGAAAAATCTTTTTCAACAAATTTTGGAAAAGTATTTTTTTTCTGAAAAGTTATTATTTCCCGAAAAAGTTATTATTTTTGAGAAAAAAAATAGAAAAATGCTTTTTAATACAATGAATTTTGTTTGTTATTTAATATGATTCAATAGATTTAAAAAACATAGTGGATGGATTGGATTTAATTCATTAATTTTTTTTTGTAATAGACGAATTTAATAGATTTACCTTTGAATAGAATGATAGATAAATGAATTGATTTGTTAATATGCAAGTCATATAATTAATCGGTCAAAGGGAAAGAGAGATCTATACCACGTCAGAGAATGACAATCTCTGTTCTGACCTTAGAACAGAAGTTGATATGTATTTAAATAAATATGAGATTCTAGATTAAAGGTTTGAATTCTTAATTAAAAAAAGATTAACAGTTTGAATTATCTGTTTGCATTTATTTTTAACCTGAATGTAATTTCTAAAAAAAAAATTATACTGATTAAATAATAGTTTGTCAAAATTTCAAACTTCTTATAGTTGACGTTGTTTATTAATCTAACACCAAGGGATCAGTGGTAAGTGACAGATTTGAACCTCCACTCATTTTTTTAGAATACGAGAGAAATATAAGCTTACTTATTCTTGAAGTCGATCCAAAGACTTTTCTGCGTTGAACTAGAGCACTGCTCCGGTGACAAAATTTTCACCCCAAAAATTGGCTTAAATACTATTTTAGTCTTTTAACTTATTTTAGAGATTTAATTTAGTCCCATAACTTTTTGAATTTGGATCTTCTAAAGTGAGTAAAGTGTAAAGTGGGTAATCTTAACCATTAATGAGAAAATCAATGATTGGTTTGTTATTCATTAGTTGGAATAATAACCCTTGGTTTTCTCATCAATGATTGAAATTACTTACTTTACACTCTAAAGTGAATTGCTCACTTTAGAGGATCCAAATCCTAACTTTTTTGGGTCAAATCGGTTCTTTAATTTAACAAATTGGACCATGTTAGTCCTTTTTAATGCCTCCGTTATTCCAACTCACCAACCTTGCATACGTGGATCTGACAAAGCAAATTAGTCAACATTTTTACTCATTTAACTATTATTTAATTAATCTAAAATATTAAAATCATTTAATTAACCTCATCCCTAATCTTTTTCCCCTAGAAAATTGATAAAAACTTATGGTTGATGGTGAATTATTATAATAAAAAATTTATATTTTTGGCCAGTCATTTGCAACATCTTTGCTATATCAGATAAAGTTAACACTGTTATTACCATATTGACGGAAATGACTAACATGGTCCAATTTATTAAACTAAAGGATCAATTTGACCTTAAAAAGTTGATAAATTATAGGGAAGTTTTTCCTCTTAGTTATCCCGCCTAAGCATCATTAGTACGCCAAAAAGTAATAAAAAATTGTCAAGTAATTTAATATCCAATCAATCGAATATGTTTAAGTAATAATATTCAGAAAATTAATATTATTACCTTAAAATATTAGACGGGATACAGGTGTTCTAAAAAGTGGAAAAATTTTGGGGATTTACAAATCATATCATGAAATAGAAATAGAACTTGGCAACACTAATTTTTTTTTTTGCAAGGTTTTGGCATTTTTTTTATTCTTATTAACAATTATCTTATCTATAAAAGTTGATAAATTATAGGGAAGTTTTCCCTCCTATTGGCCCTGCCTAAACATCATTAGTATGCTAAAACGTAATAAAAAAATGTCAAGTAATTTAATATCCAATCAATCGAATATATTTAAGTAATAATATTCAAAAAATTAATATTATTACTTTAAAATATTAGACAGGACAGAGGTGTCCTAAAAAGTGGGAAAATTTTGGGGATTTACAAATTATATGGCGAAATAGAAATAGAATACGACAACTCCAATTTTTTCTGCAAGATTTTGGCCTTTTTTTTATTTTCATTAATAATTAATTAAATATGGTCAAGGTTCTCTCTCTTTGGATGGTGTTTAGGGGTGACAAAATTGATGGATTGAATAATTTTTTGAATGGATCCTAATGGATGGATTGAAAACAATCCATTTATCCATTTATCATCCACTAAAAGTACATCAGCAAAATCTAATTCATCCATCATCCACTTTAAAAAAAACCATCCGATCCATCCATTAACCATTTTTTAATGGATGGATATCCGATCTATCCATAAAATTTATTTTTAATTACTAAAAAATTTTTAATCACAAAAAAAATATTTTAATTAAAATTATTTTACTCTCTATCTCCTCTCTCCCATCTCTTTCTCCTCTCCTCTCTCTCTCCCCCCTCTCTCCCTCCCCTCTCTCATCATCATCTTCTTCTCTGGCTCATGTGGGTCCTTGTCGCTGTTCTTAACCTGCGCAAGCTAGCCGCCAACTTGGAATTTCACTTCGGTACGTAGGGGAATTCAATTCGTCAGTGATGCTCGATCGGGACTAACTAAGCACATGATTTGGTTATATTTCTTCCGGTAATACGTACGATTTCATCAAAATGAATGATGAGTAGCCGGCCGCATTTTTCTTTTGTGGTTTCGTTTGATTCATTAAAATTTGATTTGATCAAAAAAATCAATTCGAGATCTTATGTTTACAATCCAGTCTTCGGGCTGGTTCATTTTTTTGTGTGTTTTTGTGATCTTAAAAGAGAGCAGAGGGGGAAGTGATGTGAGTTTGTGAGGGGCTGGCTAGTGGCATTAAAGGAAAAGTATTATCACTATTTATTTGATCCTCTCCTAGTAACTAACTGTTCACGGTCACAGATTTCCTCCCCTCTTAGCTCACTACTTTGTTGTTAAGCGAGGCTTGTTTGTTGGCGACTTTGTTATTCATGTTTCTGCTAATCGCAGATGAAAGAGGGAGAGAGGAGAGAGTGGAGAGAGAGAGATAGAGCGGAGATAGGAGAGAGAGTGGAAAGAGTGAGAGAGTGGAGAGAGGGGAGGGAGACAGTGGAGAGAGTAAAATATTTTTAATTAAAATATTTTTTTATGATTAAAAATATTTTTTGTAATTAAAATATTTTTTATGATTAATTTAAAAAATTATTCATTCCATCCATTTGCCATCCTAAGTGTTATATGATTCAGTTGCTATTGAGAACCATATTTTACAATACTACAACGGTTTGTTTAACTCCACTCCTTGCACTCAAAACTCTGATTTCATTTCCAACATTATCCCTCATCTGGTTTCTGAGGAGGACAACAGCATGCTTACCTCTTTGCCCTCTAGGGAAGAGGTTAAACTCGCGGTTTTTTCTCTTAATGGTGATAGTGCCCCCGGACCGGATGGTTTTGGTGGTTTTTTCTTCCACCGCTACTGGGATATCATCCACGAAGAGGTCTACAACTCGGTTTTACAATTCTTCAAGCATGGGTGGTTGTTGCCTAATATTAATTCTAATCTGGTGGTCTTACTTCCTAAAGTCAACGGTGCAGACAGCATTGATCAGTTTCGACCCATTGCTCTTGCAAACTTCCAATTCAAAATCATCTCCAAAGTGCTGGCTGATAGGCTCATACGGTGGTCCCCAAAATTGTCTTTCATAATCAAAGAGGCTTTGTCAAGGATAGAAACATTTCGATCAAGGCGTCTGTTTAGCCTCTCGAGGTGGTGAATTTGCTAGATAAGAGATCTTTTGGGGGTCAACTAGCCATGAAGATTGATATCAAGAAAGAATTTGAAACCTTGGATTGAGACTTCCTTAACACTGTCCTCATTGCTTTTGGTTTCAACACTCAATTTTGCAGATGGATCAGTTGCATCCTTCGTTCGCGGACTCTCCCTCTATCAATGGTCATTCGATTGGGCTACTTCTCTTGTAATAGAGGTGTTCGTCAAGGGACCTCTCTCTCCTTTATTATTTTGCATTCTTGAAGAAGTTCTTAGCGGGGAATTACCAAGTCGGTTCATGAAGGAAGCTTCAATTGATGATCGCCCCAGGGGTTACACCATGCCGAGCCATATTCTTTATCTTTGATGATATTTTTGTTTTTGCGGGGGCTTCTTGTAGGGGCTTGAAGAACTTGGTTGACTTTTTCAATATATATGCTTCTTGTTACGCCAAACTATTAGCCTTGACAAGTCCAAGTACTATGCTGGCTCCATTCCTGTCTGTCGTCAACAGGTTATAGCTGACATTCTTGGTTTCCGTTCTGGTACCACCCCCTTCAGGTACCTTGGTGTGCCGATTTTCAAAGGTCAACCCAAGAAGACTCATTTACAGCCTATCGCCGACCGTCTCAAGTGCAAGTTCAGCCTCTGGAAAGGTAATCTGCTCTCTTTCATGGGGCGGGCCCAGCTCATCAAATCTGTCTTTCAAAGCAGCCTTATGTATAGCTTCCATTTCTACACTTGGCCTGCCTCTCTTCTCAAAAAGGTGGACATTTGGCTTCGCAATTTCTTGTGGTCTGGTGATATCCACTCCCGCAAATCTGTCACGGTTGCTTGGTCAAAGGTTTGCCGGCCCCTCAAGGAAGGTGGTTTAGACATTTGCTCTCTCATTTCTATAAACAAAGCTGGCATTCTTAAGCTTGGCTGGGATTTCATGTCTACCTCCCTGGAGTGGTGTCAGCTCATGAAGGCTAGGGCCTACCGCAAAAACCAGGCCATCTCTTACCATATCAGCTCCTCCATTTGGTCGGGTATCAAAAAAGCTGTCCCGGTGATCCTCAATAATTCTTCTTGGTAGATTGGCAATGGCTCGGCGGTGAGATTCTGGTTAGACAATTGGCTCCCCTTTTCTATTGTCCAGCGGCTTGGAATCCCTCCTAAGCTTCATTGCAAGCTCAGTGCTAAAGTGTGTGATTTTATCCATGATGGTGACTGGTGCATCCCGCACTCTATTTTGGTTAATATTCCGGGCCTTCATTCGACTATAGAGCGGATTATCATTCCTGCTGGTGATCTTCCTGACAGGTTGGTTTGGTGTGCTTCTAACTCTGGTTTGCTTACCTTCAAGGAAGCTTATAAGTTCTACAAGCCGGATGCTTTGGACAACTCTTGGTACAAGCTTATTTGGAGGTCTTTGCATTCCTCCTCTACGTCATTTTGTACTTGGAGGTTGCTTCATAACAGACTTCCCATCGACGAGCACCTCATCGGTGTTGGCTCTGTTCACCCTTCCATGTGCTCTCTTTGTAACCAGCGGCGGAAACTTCCTCTCATCTGTTTACGAGTCGCTCTTATGCCCAATGCCTTTGGTCTTGGATGTTCGATGTTTTTGGTTACAACATCAACGCCAACTCGGTCCCCTCCATTCTTGACTACTGTAACCGCAGCTGGAGCTCTCAAGCTTTGGATTTAGTTATCGCTTGTATCACCAATATCATTTGGGGTATTTGGCAGAGCCGCAATAAGGCGAGATTCAAGAATTCTTTCGTTCCCGCTCGAGTTGCCATCCGCACAGTTATCAACCACGTTACTTTGGTGGGTCTTAATAGTAAGGGCACTGCTTTTGATTCTGAATTGAAAATTCTTAGCTACTTTGGGATCCAGCGTCGGCTGCCTTGTGCTCCGGTCATCACTACTGTTTTGTGGTCCCCTCCTATTTGCGGTTAGGTGAAGTGTAATTCTGATGGCTCTGCTTTCGGCTCTTCTGGTTTATCTGCCTGTGGGGGCATTTTTCGTGATAGCAGCTTGTTGTTTGGGTTGCTTTGCCAAGCCGCTTAGTTCGCATGATGCCTTACAGGCGGAATTCATCGGTGCCATGGTAGCTATTGAAATTGCTTACTCTAAAGGTTGGCATAGGTTTTGGTTAGAATGCGACTCCTTAATTGTTATTAAAGCCTTCAACAATTCCACTCTTGTCCCCTGGTCCCTTCACAACAGGTGGCATAATTGTGTGGCCCTCACCTCTTCTATGCAGTTCGTTTACTCGCATATCCACAGGGAGGGGAGTGCTTGTGCAGATAAGCTGGCCAAATTCGGGGCCTCTCAGACGAAATTTATTTGGTGGAATAACATCCCCTCTTTTATTGCTGTTGAGTTTTTTAATAATAGGTTCGGCTTCCCTGCCTATAGATTTACTTAATTTTTGTTTGGTTTTCTCCCCCTTGTATTTGAAATTTGCTTTAGTTGTTTTCTTTTCCTTTGCATGGGTTTTGGTCTAGTCCCCCCATGTTTTCTCTGTATTCTTTTTCCAATTTTTTTCTATTTTAACAGGGAGGAGTACTCTTTTTCCTTCTAGATGTTTTTTCCCTAAGGAGGGTTTTGCATCAGAAGGTTTTAACGAGGCTTCTTTCCTTCATTTAAAAAAAAAAGATGACTAACTATCTATTAAATTAAATGGATGGATTGCATCCAATCCATTTAGCTTTTTTTATTTGTAATGGATGAATTGGATGGATTTCTTTATGGGTGAATGATGGATAAATGGATAATTTTGCCACCATTAGATGGTGTTGAAACAAAATATTTATATTAATAAAATATTTAACGTGTCTTTTGTTAATTTTTATTATTATTAATGAAATATAATAATACAATTCAACCAATACTTCAAATTTACCGGTCAATCAAAGTTACATCATTTTACTTCATTTTTATCAACAACTCTTAACTTAAAAAATTTCTGTCTTTCTCCTTACAAATAATAATAATAATAATAATAATAATAATAATAACAATTATAATAATAATAAACAATTTTCTATCACTCTATTTAGTTATAAAAGCAATTGCTTTTGCTATTAGTGAGTTTTACCAATGACGCCAATATTAAGTAGTGCACGTATTTGCACATTGAAGCTTATATTTGGGTGACTAATTTATTAAAAATTTGTTTTTTTGTCAGCATTTTGATTTTTTTAAAAATGTTAATATTTGTTGTGAAGTGCTTGATATAGAAATCACTAATAAAAATATAATGCAGACGTTCCCTTCTCACCTGAGTAGCATATTGAGAAAATTCTTTTATATAAGAAATTTTGAATTTTCTTTGAAATGTTAATATTTAGTTAATATTTAACTTTAAGGAAATACTTACCTTACCTATATACACAAGTTCTTTAGAATATGCGTAAAAAACTAATGCAACCCTAAGTGACCACACTTTTACCATACTAGGCAAGTTTTCCCAACTAAATGGTGGTAACTTTGTCTACTTTTGGTTATCCCAATATAAACATAAACCATATTATTGTTAATTATATAAAACAATTACAATTTTTATTGGGTTTTTTAATCGTATTGTTCTTTTAGGGATATAGCACAACAGCTAACTGCAAACTACTCTAACATTGAATTTTGATTTATTTTCAAATATAATTCTTTTCTCTGAAACATTTTGCAAAAATTTTTTGTGAAGATAATTTATTATAGTTTTGATTTGTAATCTCAAGTGTTGCTTTTTACATAAAAACTAGAAAATTTGTTAAACATTTTTAGTACTAAATAAATATAATAATAGCAGTTAAAATAAAGAGATAAAATAAAGTTTAAAAAGGAATAAATTTAGAATTTATATTCTCATGTGTTTACTTAGAATATTATTATTTTTTCATTTTAAAAGCATGCAACTTTGATAGGATCAAAAGTTTTTAGAGTCTAGATCTTTTTATAGTTTACTATTCATTAAGTAACATATTTAATTGATTTATGTATTATCCATATCATCATTATGATCACGTTAATACAGGTTTAAGTGCACTTTATTTTAGACCAGAGCTTGGAATGCACATGAGAGGTTCGTTTGGTTGAAATGATAATAGAGGGTTTTTTTTTATTGGATAGAAGTTTAAATTTTAGGACATAGCTACTGAAATTTACTTCATGAAATCTATATTTAAATCTTTATGTACTAATATTATGAAGTTTAGTTCTTTTGGTAAACATGTAAAGATCTGCTGGATACCGCGCGGAGCACGGGCCACCAGATATACTGTAAGTACACTCAGTGTGTGTTTTTAGTTCATTTTTTATCCGTCTAAGAATTCGGCAATTGCAAAATAACATTTTACTAATTATGAATTATTCCTTATTGTTTTATTACTATTTATATACACAGTTCTTAACATATATATGTCCAATATAAAAAAATATCTTGGATAAATAAATTGGTTTCATGTTAAAATACCATTCCTTTACTTCATTGGTAGATTTTATTGAGTTTCAACTTAAGTTTCAGATACTATATTAAACAATCTCCATAATGGATGTGTGTATGTAATTAAGTTGGTATATAAAGGAGCTTACTTTAAATTAAAGTTTTTTCTTTTAAAAAGTTCTTAGTACACCAATACAAAATAAAATTAAGCGCATTAATTTTTCCTTTGCAACGCACGGTTCTACACACTAAGATATATAAATAGACTATTATTTAACAACTTATTTATATAAGTGAATATATAAATAGATATTATTTTCAATATATACTTGCTTTAATGATAACGAGAATAATAAATTGTAAACAATTTAATGTTGTTATTCTTTTTATGTTTTAAATATAATTTTATCTATTAAAATATGACCCAATATATTACCTCACAAACATAATTTGTTTGTGCATCGCACGGACATACACACTAGTTATCTATTATTTTCTATTATCTATATATTATAAAATAAGATTTTTTTTGACGTAGGATAATTCCACTTGTCGGTACTAGAGTCATCCAGTTTTTTGCCTAAATTAGTTTCTTTTTTATTTTTTAATTATTTTCATGACAATTATTATAATGCCATATTAATTAATAATCGTAATACAAATAATAAAATATATTCTCTTAAAAGACTTACTTTGAATTACAATATCATTCGCTATTAATCTTCAGTTCATATTTCAATATTTTACTTCGTGTAAATAATCACAAGAGAGATGAGAGAGAAAGAGTGTGTGGGTGGAGAAAAATAGGTTGTTTAGGGTTGACTGTGGCACTCATAGTGATCATAAGGGTTTTCCCAGGTCTAACTCGTCTAAGCATCGTGGTAGGATCTTGGAGAGGGACAAAGTCACATTTTTCGTTTCAAACTTCCCATATGAGACTAGTACTTCAGACCTTTGGAAGCTTCCTATAGTTTGGGAGGGTGGGTGATGTCTTCATAGGGATGGCAATGAGCACCATCTGGATAGGGTACTATAGTGCCCGTCCCTATACCCGCGTTTGAAAAAAATGTTCGTACGCAGACCCATACTCACATGAGCAGCAACTTTATACCGTATCCGTACCCTCTGGGTATGTACCTGCGCCCGTTACCTGCATTTTAACTATGAAAAAAATAATAAATAACAAAAAGAATATTATAACAGTTAAAAAATGATCCAAAAATCTTTTAAATATGCTCATAATACATTACAAATCAAAGTATTTAACTAAATAAAAACATCTAAAACATAAAAAATAAGTAAATATCGCAATAAACATCCAAAACAACAAATTCATAAACTTATATATTTAATTACGAATAAAAATGGATACATTTTCATAAAATTCATAAATTCATAAACAACAAATTAATAAAGTGGACACTTTTTTTCGGGGGAAAAAACACCTTAAAAATTTATATATAATTACATGTATATATATGTGTGTGTGTGGGGGCACTAGAGTGCCCGTACCTGCACCCGTGCCCACTCAGATTTACGGGTAATTTCTCAGGCCCGAGCTCTACCCATAAAGCGGGATTTACCCGGCCGATTATGGGTATTTTTTGCGGGTACCCAACGGGTTTGGGTCCAATTGTCATCCTTATGTCTTCCTTCTAATAAAGCTAGATAAGTATGGGCAGCGGTTTGGAATTGTCCAATTAAAGTAGGTAGGAGATATAGTGCCTATGGAACGATGGATGAACGATATTTCGGTTGGTCCTCTCAAACCCAAAGTAAATTTTCAACAGTTTTAAAGGGGAGAGGTCAATAGGGCTGAGACAAGGGTTCTGATGGGTATGGTTGGCGAATAACGAGAGTGTGGTTGAGAATAAGAGATCATTTGCACTGGCTGTATCTGGAAGGAATCAAGGTAGTCACATAATGGGAAATAGGGTACGCCTAAACCACTACAAGAAAACATGGGATTACCGATGGCCAAAAGCCGTTGGTAAGCCAAAAAAGCCGTCAGTAATGCTGAATTTCCAACGGGTTACCGACGGTCTTTAGGCTGTCGGTAAAACAGGCGTCGCAAATGCCTATCGACAGCGCTTTAGTGGCCGTCGGTAATACCGACGGTTTAAATGGCTAAATTAATTTATAATTGAATTTAATTTATTGAATTAATTAATTAATAAAAAGATAATTGAAATATTTATTTAATTTAATGAATTTAATTAATTGAAATATTGTAATTAATGAATTTAATTTATTAAATTATTTATTTATTTAATTATTAAAAATAATTTATTCCAATATTAAAAAATATTTATTTATTAATTTAATTACTAGTAATTTAATTTAATTATATTTATTACTTTTAATTCTTAATTTATTCCCATATTTAAAAATGCGATAACATAAACGAAAAAGATCAGTAATAATTAAAAAAAAAAAGAAACGTAATAAATAAATTAAAAAACCGATGAGCAAAGATCAACGGTAACTAAAAAGATATCAAAAAATATGAAAAAATATAAGTACAAATAGAACTAATAGTCCTGGTAGTCCTGATCATGACCATTGTTACTAGGAGGCAGAGGGGGCGAAGGCGGAGGCGGTGGAGGAGGCGCCTGGCGAGCTAGCAACTAGTACAACTCCTCCTGTTGCTTCAGCACCTCAGCCAACATGACACTCGTTCGACGGGCGTCCTCCCGCTGCTCGGCCATAGCCCGCTTCAGGTCCGTTATCTCCTGTTCATCTGTGGCAGAGCGACCAATGGCAGCACCACTACTCGACGACTCTCCGATGTTGATGCGGCGGGCACCTTTCTTGTAGTTGTCGGCGAGGTCGCCAGCACCGTATAGGCTACCCTTCTTCTTGCCGCCAATAATATCAGCCCATACCCTGAGCGGTGCAGATGGATCCTCAGGGCTCTAAGTGGGGGAACATGATGATGTCTGAGACATCATTTGAGGCATCCGCGCCTCAAACTCCTTCTATCAAACATATTCAAATAAGTCAATTTTTTTGGGTCATAAAACGATGTAAGCATTATTAAAAAACTATTCATTATATTTTATAATTACCTGGGTCCGCCTCGACCGCTCATCAACAAAGTCACTGGTACTCCTCCTAATATGAGTTGCACAATGGAGCTCGTGCAACTGTACCTCTCTACCCAACCGCTTCGACTGTAATTATTTAATACAAAACCTTAACTAAATAATAATAATAATAATAATAATAATAATAATAATAATAATAATAATAATAATAATAATAATAATAATAATATAAAACATACAAGTCGAGCTGCGTGCTGCGCCTGACTGACCGAACCTCCGGTGTGCAAACTCCTACCTTTCTCAGAGGCTCTATTCCTCTTCGCATTCTTGCTTATCGCCTTGAGCTCAGGGGAGTTCCAGTACTCTTGCAGCTGCTGCCATAGCTGATCCCCCATCCAGTGGGGCTGTCCACTGAGGCGGGCGTCTCTAAGCATGTCAGAGAGGCGGTGGGAGGCCTTCATATGGAAGTTCCTCTCGATCTGCTCCTCATCCTCTTCCTTCCATGAAATCCTCTCCTGTATGAATATAATACATTATTAAACATAATTGAAATTTATGAAATAAAAAAATATTATGCAACAAAATGAAAATTACAACTTACTCCAAAAGATTTGAACATATGATCCCCCGCATCCTCCTTCACTTTCTTCCAGGTGGGCCAAAACGTGTGATAATTATCCTCAATTACTGCTGTGATAGCCGTCGCAGCTGGCTTTGAGTGAAGGAACTTGAAAAATAACAAGATGTCAAACAGGAGAAATATATATATATATATATATATATAAATTATTAATAACTCAAAAAAAAACTAAATACTTACCCTTTACCAGCTGGCCTGATAGCAACTCGGCCATCATGCAACATCTCAATATCATCAGCAACCCCCTGGTCAACCTCCTCCTGCTCAACCTCCTCCTGCTCATCCCCGTCATGCTCAACCTCGGTCTGATCAAGTGTATGACCCGTACTATAGTCATGATCGGACATATGAGTATCGGGCACTGTCTCAGGCACAAAATAGGAGGAAGAAGCGCTAGGTGTCTGCTGGAACCCCGGGTTGGGGATCATGTGAATGGGTGACAAATGGGGTGCCGAAACAGAATGTCCTGCAGGCTGTGTAGGTGCCGAATGCACTGGAGGCTGTGTAGGGGCCGAACGCGCTGGAGCCTGTGTAGGCATAGATCTACGCGTACGTTGTGTGGATGACAACGTCGCATAGCCAACATCGTCAATCTTAATAATATTCAGCCGACGACGAGGGGGTCGATGGCGATGCCCTTCCCCTTCCATTGACCACCAGTGGGTGGTCCGGGGGGGTCGGATCTTACAACTCCTGATGCCATATATGTCTATAGAGCAATTCAACAATAACAGTCATGAAATAATATATGAAATAATATATTTAACCATAACAATATTACAAATGAATTCCATAAAAATAAACAAGTTACATCCCTTTGCAGTATTTTTTTTTGGTATCAAGGCAAATTGTTTTACACAAACATCCAATTATATTTAGCTATGGTGTCGTGTCTAATATTTCTCAAAATACGTATAAATATCTACATAGTTAGATATGATTAGATATGTGCAGAACTTTTTACATTGTGAATGCATAATAATGAAATTCAAATTGTATATCTACGAATTATCCCATATAGTGTCACATCGTAGTACGTATTTTTATTTTGATTTAGACTCTCGGTATAATTTGAGTCGAGCTGTGTGAACCCATATTAAGGCAAAACTCTTCTAACGCCTATTTTACCATTCAAAGACTTGAACTCGAGACATAGACTTGAACTCGAGACATTATTTAATTAAAATAAACTAAACTCCTTACCACTTAGATTAATAGACATCGATTGTAATATTATATTCTAGTTAAAATATGTGAATAAATATCCATATGGCGAGAATAATTATCAGTTACAGTAAATAAAAATATATTGCTAGACATTAATTTCGCTAATTGTAAAAAGTTAAACAATTTTATTCTGCCCATTCTGTCCACTCTGCTTCGGCATCGTCTTCAGATCTTGATGGCTCTGCCACTTCTTCATTTAATTCCTCATCTCCATCTACATCTTCATATGTGATTGGATTGTCATGTAGTCGAGAAATGGGTTCCACTTCATTTACTACGTTGACATGAGACATCTCATCCACTTGATAAGCCACTTCTTCTTGTTGATCATCTGCTTCAATGCGACCCCTTGGTTTAGTCTTTATTGCAACACACCAATCTTGTTTGTCCCTTCGAGTTGATGGGTAAGGGACATAATACACTTGTCTTACATGCTGTGCCATGATAAACGGATCAAACATTTGGTACCTTCTGCTCATGCATATGTCAACAGTATTATATTTTCGATCCACTCTTGTACCTCTACTTAATGGATCAAACCAATTACAAAAAAATAGCACTATTCTTTTAGTGTAGTCTAAAGTATTGTACGCCAGTTCATATATATGTTGAATCACGCCGTAGAAGTCGTCTTCACCTCCATCTGTGACACCCTAAACCCCGTTTCGAAAATCGTTCAATAAAAGAAAAAGGTAAACACATCAATTTGCTCTTGATTCGGTAAACTGAATTAAAAATATACTAGTCATTGCGGAATGAAAATAAGTTATCTACTTTCCAGAGGAGGTAGCGATAAAAATAAAAGATAAAGTAAAAAAAAATTGAATTAAATATAAAAAGGATCAACAGATAAATCGATGAATAAATCGAATTCAGACATCATTCAGTTTGAAAGTATTTCGTAATAACAAGCATAGTAAGTATTTTTCTTTCAAAGATCTTATTTGAACTGGTGAAATAAAAATAAAACCAAACGATATACGAACCCCCAAAGAAAAAGAAAACCCGTGTCACATAGTCTCAGAGCTTTACTTAGCCCAACTTACACAAGAGCGACAAAATACATGAATGACTCAACGTCTCAATAAGAAAAATATTCGAAATAAAACTATAAAGTTCTCCATAAGAAGCCTTCACCACTAGCTACGTGTCCTGGTATTAGTAGTGTCTGCAAGTGAAAATAGGAGGACAAGAGACAAACAACCACAGAGGGGTGAGTACGTTGTAGTCGAGTTATGGTGATATTTAGAGAGAAAAAGGTGAATAAATAATATATTTATATACGTATACAGGTATATATATATTTACACACCACACTATAGCAACCAATTCACATAAGGTAGTAACAACGTCTCATATCATCCACGAATACACGCAGGAAAATTTCACCATTCCTCATAGTCACATAATTATCAACAGAAAATAATGCAGACGCTAACGACACTACTTCTTATGCATGTGGTACCATCTACTACTCTGGGAAGTCTCCTAGGAGTACATATTTGGTTTATTAGAGACCACCTCGCGGGTGATTACTCTATTACCGCATACTCTCAACTAGGGATGATAATGTCCGGTGACGGTCAGGGTAGCTAAGTCTGATAAGCGGTCCCCAGTCCAAGGCGCGACACTCAAACTATTAGGGAACACAAACTCTGGCTTCTCACCCTCTAGGCCGAGGTATTGCCGCGCGGGCTCACTCATATTGGCCTCCACCCTTCATTTCAATAATGCTTCCCCCCATCCTATTACAAGGGTTGTATGACAAACAAACACACAAGGTCGGGTTTCCTCCGAACATCATAGTTCAATTTTTCATCGATAATCCATCATGGCCCATATGGCTAGGATCATCTCACAAGGAATGACTCAAGTCCCATTATGGCTACTAATAGCTAGGTGACTTGCACACAAAGTCATTTATCCTTTCAAGATAGTTGTCACAAATGTGAGCTTTTCACAATTATTGTCACATAGTAACAAATATAATTACAGGGAATCAATGAATTGTCATAAAAATAATTATCTTTAAACCATATAATTCAAATCTGCAGAAAACAGAGACAAAACAGCAACATGTAATTAGTCATGTAATTAAAATATGCAGAAAACAGCAACCTCATAAAGACTACAGCTGCATGTAATTAATCATGTAATTAGATTATGCAGAAAGCACTAACAGCATAAAAATAGCAACAACATATTATTAATAGTGTAATCAAAAATGCAGAAAGTAGAACAGAAACAAGAACGACGCAAAAATAATAATAGAATTCACACAGCAACAGCAACAGAAATCGCACAGCCTAAATTCTGCACAACAGAAATTTTGCATGAAAGAAATAGAAACAGCAAAGCAGCAGAAACAGAAACAGCACAGCAAACAGAAAACTGCAAACAATTAAACAGCAACAGCAACAGAATTTTCGCAGCAATTTAAACAGCAACAGCAACAGAATTTTCGCAGCAATTTAAACAGCAAAATTCTGCACAATAAAATTCTGCATAGCAGCAGAAAAATCCAGCAGCAATTAACTTTATCATTTTCACAAAAAAAAAAAACTTCATTTCAAAAATATATGAGATAAAACAATCTATTCCATTTTTCTTAATAATCATATAGTCCTTTACCATCTTTACTTAATTAAAAACAGCAAGCGTAATTATTTATAAATCATTGGTTTTGCATACATTTCAACCATTTATAAAACAATGGGGTTTAAGGACACCCCTTCACCTATTCCCCCAAATATCCCCAACCACAATAATCTCCCCCCCTTACCTTTAATGTAGAATTTGCAACCTTTAGAGAGGGTGGGTGTCCTTGGCTTCCTTCTTGGTCCCGCTAACAAGGATAAGGGTAGAAGATGGGATTAAAGGTTTGCTTCTCAAAAACTTAAAATGAGGGACAACGAGAGAGCTTCCTAGGAACCTTACCAAACAAGAGAGATGCTTATGATTCCTTTCATGGTCCTAGAGTTGACACTTGGGTGGCTCCTCCATTCCCAACCCTTTGCTCCTTCAATGGTGGGAGGGTGTTTGGTGATGAGAGTGTTTGTGAAGGAGAGAAAGAGAGAAAGTGTATGAGAGGGTGAGAGGGAGATAAGAGGCGCCACTTTTTAGTGGAGGCAAGAATGAGAGCTTGTCTTACTCCTTAGGTTTTCTCTAGCTAGGTTTTTAGGTAAGTGGATCACTTAAGCACTAATCCTCTAGGCCCAATAACAACACAACAATTCTAAACTATCTTAAATCATTTCTTAATAGCCCATGGCACATAGACTAAGGCCTAAGAGCATTAATCAGTAACAAATTCAAAGTCACACAAGGTATCACATCATCACTTATTTAATTGAGGCATTGCACATAAGCATCTAATTAAATAATTATAGAAATTAAGGAAAAACAACTAGAATCATTTCTAGACTCCTGTAATTATATTCACACATATAACACATAATTAAAATTTAATTAACACATAATAAATAAAAATGAGAATGAGATAGTCTATGAGAATGAGGGGCGTATCAAGAAAGAAGCAGGTGTACACAAGAAATCAGTAAAACTCATTTTTATATACCTTTAAAATCTTTTAACCCATCAAACTCATTTTTAACACTTCTTTAAGTCAAAATATTTTTTCAAATAATTGACCTTTCAAATACTAACATTTTATAAAGGTAAAATGATTAAATAACAAATTACTAATATTTTCTAAAAATACAAATAAATACAACTTTAACAATTTTCAACAATTTAAACACACCTAGGAAAATCAGAATAACTACATTTACAAATCGTCATAATTAATGAAATAAATACATTTAAAAATATAAAATGTACGAGAAATGCGGGGTGTTACATTCTACCCCCCTTAAAAGAAATTTTGCCCACAAAATTTGCGAAAACGTCGATGACAAAATGAAAGAGGCATCCTTACTCAAGTTCGCAATTAATCAACAAGGTACACATGCACACTTTTGATTATTATTATTTCACCTACCAGTGACAAGTTGTTGGGGTGATCAGTCCCTCCTACTCATCCATTTGGTAACTGAAACAATAATAATTATACAAATCAAGCACACACGCCTCTATAAGGGTCTTCGATAAAGACTTGAATGTAATTATGTCCGCGCAACATAATTACTCTCACAACTCTATTAAAGTTCCTTTTTATGGCATAATCATCAAGTCCTACATTTCTACCGAACATATTACAAAACTCATATAAACATCTACCAAAAACAGCATGAACAAGCATATGTAGTAGCAAATTTACTGAATTTATAAAAATGTCTCCAAGGTTAAGAAAATTTTAAATAAATGTCAGGTCAACATATAACATGTTAAGACTTTAGAAATAATTTTTATAACTCGGGAGCAACTCATTCAGTCCTCAAATAAATTCAAAACCGAAACATACATAGAAAGTGCGAAATTTCTCAGTTATTACACTATTAAAAGTAATGATTTTTGTGCCATATCAATCGGAATCGGGTTTTAACAAAATTTAGTATGTAGGTCCTTGACATGCATATGTTCATTGATATATTTTTATTAGGTCAAAATACGTTACCAAAAATTACAAAAAAAAATTATGTAAGGTTCGGATCCTGCCCAGAATTTTCCAGCAAACACTGTCTGTGATGCATAATATCATAGGACAGTTAAAACACAATGAAAATCCACCAAATTAAATATGCAAGATCCTAACACACATACAAACAGTCTCCAAGTGGTCTTATGTCAAAATCTTGTCTCAAACGTTCTCAAAAAAAATATTTTGAACAGAAACTCCTTCTACACACAAATCCAGAAAATTACAAGTTTCTATCTTTTACATGTTTTAAGTCATCGTAATTCACATGCAAGCTTAGATAAGTCAAGCATCATCTTAGCGATATCACATCATAAGTCATATATTCAATGTAAAGTACTCACATAGCCATTTAATCATGCTATCATGCGGTTTTGATCACAGCATATGAGTCACGTTGGTACACAGATCATGCAAATTTATTAGTCATGCAAACTCGAGAATCACGTGGACCCCTTCATTAAACATTTCAGAGGTTGCATATGCATCGATTGTACCATAAAAATTTTAATAACGGCATACTACATGCTTACAGATCACTCCAGGCATGAATCCTATAATCACAGATCTGACGAATTTCCACATAATCAACATGTTATAAAATCACAGAGATAATGTAATACAAGCGAAGTGTCATCATGTTATAGAGTACACAACCAATGTAGAAAATACATAACATATATGGCGGACGAGTCGACGAACTCGATTCCTCTCTGTGGTCCGGAGAGCATCAGTAATCGCACAATCGTTCCTACCAATAGCCATTACCTCCTACTCTAGCAGAAAGCAAAGCTACTTAGATAGTCCGAGGACAAGGGACACTAATAAATCAAAAAATACACATAACAAATCAAACAAGGTCACAGAGTACACGTAAAAGCATAATAGACACATACACAAATCGGTAAGACCGAATCGCCTCGATACCACCTAATGTGACACCCTAAACCCCGTTTCGAAAATCGTTCAATAAAAGAAAAAGGTAAACACATCAATTTGCTCTTGATTCGGTAAACTGAATTAAAAATATACTAGTCATTGCGGAATGAAAATAAGTTATCTACTTTCCAGAGGAGGTAGCGATAAAAATAAAAGATAAAGTAAAAAAAATTGAATTAAATATAAAAAGGATCAACAGATAAATCGATGAATAAATCGAATTCAGACATCATTCAGTTTGAAAGTATTTCGTAATAACAAGCATAGTAAGTATTTTTCTTTCAAAGATCTTATTTGAACTGGTGAAATAAAAATAAAACCAAACGATATACGAACCCCCAAAGAAAAAGAAAACCCGTGTCACATAGTCTCAGAGCTTTACTTAGCCCAACTTACACAAGAGCGACAAAATACATGAATGACTCAACGTCTCAATAAGAAAAATATTGAAAATAAAACTATAAAGTTCTCCATAAGAGGCCTTCACCACTAGCTACGTGTCCTGGTATTAGTAGGGTGTGCAAGTGGAAGTAGGAGGAGAAGAGACAAGCAAGCACACAGGGGTGAGTGCGTTGTAGTCGAGTTATGGTGATATTTAGAGAGAAAAAGGTGAATAAATAATATATTTATATACGTATACACGTATATATATACTTACACACCACACTATAGCAACCAATTCACATAAGGTAGTAACAACGTCTCATATCATCCACGAATACACGCAGGAAAACTTCACCATTCCTCATAGTCACATAATTATCAATGTAAAAATAATGCAGACGCTAACGACACTACTTCTTATGCATGTGGTACCATCTACTACTCTGGGAAGTCTCCTAGGAGTACATATTTGGTTTATTAGAGACCACCTCGCGTGTGATTACTCTATTACCGCATACTCTCAACTAGGGATGATAATGTCCGGTGACGGTCAGGGTAGCTAAGTCTGATAAGCGGTCCCCAGTCCAAGGCGCGACACTCAAACTATTAGGGAACACAAACTCTGGCTTCTCACCCTCTAGGCCGAGGTATTGCCGCGCGGGCTCACTCATATTGGCCTCCACCCTTCATTTCAATAATGCTTCCCCCCATCCTATTACAAGGGTTGTATGACAAACAAACACACAAGGTCGGGTTTCCTCCGAACATCATAGTTCAATTTTTCATCGATAATCCATCATGGCCCATATGGCTAGGATCATCTCACAAGGAATGACTCAAGTCCCATTATGGCTACTAATAGCTAGGTGACTTGCACACAAAGTCATTTATCCTTTCAAGATAGTTGTCACAAATGTGAGCTTTTCACAATTATTGTCACATAGTAACAAATATAATTACAGGGAATCAATGAATTGTCATAAAAATAATTATCTTTAAACCATATAATTCAAATCTGCAGAAAACAGAGACAAAACAGCAACATGTAATTAGTCATGTAATTAAAATATGCAGAAAACAGCAACCTCATAAAGACTACAGTTGCATGTAATTAATCATGTAATTAGATTATGCAGAAAGCACTAACAGCATAAAAATAGCAACAACATATTATTAATAGTGTAATCAAAAATGCAGAAAGTAGAACAGAAACAAGAACGACGCAAAAATAATAACAGAATTCACACAGCAACAGCAACAGAAATCGCACAGCCTAAATTCTGCACAACAGAAATTTTGCATGAAAGAAATAGAAACAGCAAAGCAGCAGAAACAGAAACAGCACAACAAACAGAAAACTGCAAACAATTAAACAGCAACAACAACAGAATTTTCGCAGCAATTTAAACAGCAACAACAACAGAATTTTCGCAGCAATTTAAACAGCAAAATTCTGCACAATAAAATTCTGCATAGCAGCAGAAAAATCCAGCAGCAATTAACTTTATCATTTTCACAAAAAAAAAAAAACTTCATTTCAAAAATATATGAGATAAAACAATCTATTCCATTTTTCTTAATAATCATATAGTCCTTTACCATCTTTACTTAATTAAAAACAGCAAGCGTAATTATTTATAAATCATTGGTTTTGCATACATTTCAACCATTTATCAAACAATGGGGTTTAAGGACACCCCTTCACCTATTCCCCCAAATATCCCCAACTACAATAATCTCCCCCCCTTACCTTTAATGTAGAATTTGCAACCTTTAGAGAGGGTGGGTGTCCTTGGCTTCCTTCTTGGTCCCGCTAACAAGGATAAGGGTAGAAGATGGGATTAAAGGTTTGCTTCTCAAAAACTTAAAATGAGGGACAACGAGAGAGCTTCCTAGGAACCTTACCAAACAAGAGAGATGCTTATGATTCCTTTCATGGTCCTAGAGTTGACACTTGGGTGGCTCCTCCATTCTCAACCCTTTGCTCCTTCAATGGTGGGAGGGTGTTTGGTGATGAGAGTGTTTGTGAAGGAGAGAAAGAGAGAAAGCGTATGAGAGGGTGAGAGGGAGATAAGAGGCGCCACTTTTTAGTGGAGGCAAGAATGAGAGCTTGTCTTACTCCTTAGGTTTTCTGTAGCTAGGTTTTTAGGTAAGTGGATCACTTAAGCACTAATCCTCTAGGCCCAATAACAACACAACAATTCTAAACTATCTTAAATCATTTCTTAATAGCCCATGGCACATAGACTAAGGCCTAAGAGCATTAATCAGTAACAAATTCAAAGTCACACAAGGTATCACATCATCACTTATTTAATTGAGGCATTGCACATAAGCATCTAATTAAATAATTATAGAAATTAAGGAAAAACAACTAGAATCATTTCTAGACTCCTGTAATTATATTCACACATATAACTCATAGGACTTTAATTGAGGCGCCTTTTATTGTAACACCCTGGGTTTTAATTCCCAAGCGTGTCACTCATAGGACTTCTTCCCCCCACAAGGAAGTTTTTGCCTTTCGTAAGAGTCGAACCCGCACCCTTTTTGTGGGACTTAAGGGGCACGGAAGCACCTTGCTATTACCAACTGAGCTAGTATCAGTTGGTAATAGCAAGGTGCTTCCGTGCCCCTTAAGTCCCACAAAAAGGGTGCGGGTTCGAGTCTTGCGAAAGGAAAAAACTTCCTTGTGGGGGGAAGAAGTCTTATGAGTGACACGCTTGGGAATTAAAACCTAGGGTGTTACAGATATCAATACCATCTGTTGATTATCTGGACCCTGTATAATACAAGTCAAGAACATATAAGGCTTAGACATACATATTTTGGGAGGAAGATTGTATGGGGTAACAATAACTGGCCAGCAAGAATAGGGTTTCGCCGTTGATTGAACATACGGGGTAAAACCATCAGAGCATAAGCCAAGTCGTACATTACGTGGATCTACTGCAAATTCGGGATGCTCACGATTGAAGTGCTTCCAAGCTTCACCATCACATGGGTGGTGCAACATACCTGAAGTGCTTATATTTTCATAGTGCCACGTCATTTTGTCTGCAGTCTGTGTTGATGCAAACATTCTTTGTAGCCTTGGAATAATTGGCAAATAAAACATTGCCTTCCGTGGAACTGGTTTTTGTCTACCCTTCCCATTATCACTGTGTGAAATATACCTTGGCTCACCACAAAATCTGCATTCAACCAGCGCGCCATCGTTTTTACCGAATTCATTGTCGTAATATAACATACACCCTGTCACACAACAATCAATCCTTTTAGATTCCAACCCCAACTTGGACACTAAGCTTTTAGCCTCGTAATAAATTTTTGGCAAACCATCTCTGATAGGTGACGAGTCTAACAATCATCTTCGTTACGAGATCTAAGCACACATCCGTAGCACCACAGTTTGACTTAAGAGCTAAAAGCCTCACACACATTAATAACTTACAGTTTGCAGACCCTTCAAACAACGACTTATTTGTTTCTAACAAGAGATTATAAAATTTTTGTGCTGTCTCGTTTGGAAGTTCATCTATGTCATCATACTGTTGCTCCTCGAATGATACGTTGACCCCCAAGGCATCACAAACCATATCTTGCATCAATTCAATTTGCTCACCATATCCCGTATCTACACAACTGCTTGAAGCACCTGTATCGCTAACTCCTAAATCAACCCGAGGAAACTCTTCACCATGTCTAGTCCAAATCCAGTAATTAGGCCTAAATCCAACTTTCTGCAGGTGATATATGACCTCACCTGGGCTCTTGATCCTTCTGCAATCGTAATTAACACACGGACATCTAATCCCTATATTAATTTCGAAATCTTCATGTGCCATTGCGGCTTGGACAAAGTGATCAACCCCATCGCAAAAAGATTGTTTCAAACCCCCTCTCTCCGGATACAATTTGTTGTACATCCAACTACGACTTGAAGGGAAAAATTCCATCTTCTGTATGTCAAAAAAAAAATGACAATTTTAGCAGCACAACGTTCTTACAACCGCTCTCTTTCTTTAAATGGTATGACCCTATCCCATTCGAGGAAAAACTTTTTCAGAACTCGTATAATAGTCATTCCTTAATTCTCGTATCTTATACTTGACAAAATTTCGGCAGCATTTCCCATTGGTCTCTAAGTACATAAATGATCGCAGTTATGAATACCGCGATCAAGTATGCACCCAGAGAACAAAAAGAAATGAATCGAACTAAAATTTCATCAAATATAAAGATACGAGAATTAAGCAACGACTATTATATGAGTAAAGAAAAAGTTTTTTTCCCCAAATTGTCCGACTTGGACAATTCAAGGTTTAATATACAATGAACACGTGGTACCCTAAAAGAGTACATGCACTCAATAATATATTGAACCTCAAACGGGAAGCTAAGGCTTTTCTCCGATACTAATAACATAGGAAATGATTCACTAAAAATCAAAAGCAGGGATGATAAAAGTAGAAAATCTACTTGGTCATTTAAAAAGAAACAGGTTGGAAGTTGACATCCTCTTAAAAGATAGAATTAGACAAGTAGAAGTGGCAAGGAAAAGAAGTACAGAGAGATGTGCAAAGCAAATTGCAGCCAATGATAGAATTAGATCTTTTTTTTTGTTTCTCTACTTTCTAATTATGAATAGAGATGAAAGTAGATTAGGTTAAGTAAATCTTTCTTAAATAAGTCTAACTTATTTTAAAAACTTAAAGCCTAAGTTTGACATGTTATTTGTGATAGACTTTTTATAAGTTTGTCCTGAAATTTTTAAAAGTCTGACTTGACTTTTTACAAGCCAGACTTATTTATCTAAGATGAGTCTCGTAGAAAACTATGCTTATACAATCCTCTTTATTTTTTTAACTTATCCCTAATATTCTCATAGAAAACTTTGCTTATACACATACACACAACTTGTGTGAAACTAGTGGATCATAAGACACAACTAGGATTTGAAGGTTTATGTAAGCAAAATCAATCTATTTATTATATCTATATACAAAACCTTGTAGGAAACCTTATGATGTCTTTATTTGGTCACGTCTCCCCTTAAGATTCTTAAACTTATTTAATTCTCTCGGTAATGGGTATAATTTTTTTAAACTCGGTGCAGAAAAAAGTAGCTTTTGGTCTATATAATTGATGCACGTTCTCAAAGTCTATTTTAACCCCAAACATCTAATCCGACATCTACATCTTAGTGAGTCCTCCTTCCAATTTGAGTTACAAAGAGGTCCCAATTATTCCCCATAGACGGTTGGGGAATTTACGATGGTGCAGTACTACTAATTAACACATTTTGCATCATTATAAGTGGCTTGATACAAAAAAGAATAATTACCTAACACTATACTATTATGCCCCCTATTTGATAAAAAATGTTTCCTTATCCTTTTCAATAAAAATTAAAACCCATTTCATTATTTCTCGTAAAGAAGTCAATATGAGAGAACTCTACAACCGTGCAAGACATGACGTCTAATAAATATTTCTTGCACGAAATAATTAAAGAAAATGAAAACACATATGCACCATTTAAATTGATGGGAAAAAGATGAGGAATCAAAGCTAGGATAAAATGATATATTAATTTATGTATGACTTTTAGATCTTGAATGTCAGTATTATCAGATTCCCAGATATATTTTTCTAGTGCCCACATATATAGCTCCTTTACAGCTTTTGTAAAGACATATTTTGCAGCAACAATGGGAAGATAAAATTGACCAGGAAAAGAAAAAGAGAAGATCAAAGTGTTGAATCAAGTGCTTAATTTTTCATAAAGGCACCAAGTTTAAAAAAAATTATACCCATTACCGAGAGAGTTAAATAAGTTTAAGAATCTGAAGGGGAGACGCGACCAAATAAAGACACCATACGGTTTCCTACAAGGCAAATGAATTTGATAAGCAAAATCAAACTATGCTTATACACGTTGCTGGGGGTGTGCTTAACAAACATTGAAAGTGCCAACTCAACAGCTTCCTATTATAAAACACATGAATGTTCCCCAACGTCCATTTCACACCACCATCATCCAATTGAACCACCTGTGGCATTTGTTAAGTTTAGTTCCTAAGATGCCCAAATTGTCATTAATTAAATTAATACAATAATTCCCTTTGCTTGATTCAAAAGCTACAAACTTTTCTCAGTTTTAAACCTGCCCATCAAATTTCCACGCGGTTTCTAACCGTTGATGATTACATTTACCACCGCAAATTTTCGTTGTACACAAGAGACAAATGAACGGTACATAGAATCTTTCGAGTATTTTTTCCACTCTGAGATGTCACTTCTCTGATTATATTTATTTATTTATTCTAATGACAGGAAAAAAAAATTACTATTAAGGTTGTCATGAAAGGGATGAAACAAAGTAAATGTTTAGTTCTAAGTTTATTTATTAATGATAAGAAGGCCGTAACATGCGATTTTTGTTTAAAAACAACTACTGGAGGTATTACTAGAGCCAAGAGACACCAAATGGGAATAAGTGGAGATGTTGGAGCTTGCAAGGAAGCTCCACCTGATGTGACAGAGCAGTTGAAGGAAGCCTTTTTGGAAAAAAGAGAGGAAAAAGATGCATCCATGACTGAGTTGCTAGAAGAAAACCAAGATGAGATAGAAGAATTGCAGGAAATTATTCGAAATAGGAAAAGGCCTCTAGCACCATCAAGTGCAGCAACTTTACCCCCTGCCAAGAAGACTAGCAATGTGAAAGGCCCCATTTACTTAGGAAAACAGAGACAACCATCAAATTGGGGAAAGCCTCGAGGAAAACAAGTGTCGTTGATGCTTTTGACATGGAAGCTAGGGCAAGAATTATTCAATATATAGAAAGATTCTTGTGCGAAAATGGGATTTCTTTTAATGTTGTGAGATCGAAAAGTTTCAAATTGATGGTTGAGGCTATTGGAAATTATGGTCCTAATCTAAAGGCTCCAAGCTTCTATGAGTG